>JAJJXE010000008.1:0-1200000 GCA_022432365.1 Hypoxylon sp. FL1284 | reverse complement strand
CCTCTGCCGGGGTGTCGCTTGTCTGTAAGTACGTTCTAAGTCTCTCGTCCGGCACCAGTCGGCTTTCGAATTTCCGCAGCTTGGAATATTATGGCATTATTATAAAACTCTTCACACGATCCCAAGCACCGCCGATGACTTACATCTGTCGCAGCCAGACCCATTCTTTTTATCACACGATTCACACACACAAAGATAGCGAGAAGGAGACACGGCACACACTTTAACATATTTTTATCGCTCTTCGCCCCCAACGCCCATATTCTTACGCTCCTACGAACTGCGAACCTTGGCCGACGCATCGCTAAGACGAATAAGCCGGACATAGCACATAACACACCACGGATTTAGTTACTACTGTTGGTCATCCCATTTTATTCTCTCATCCCGACCCGACACTTCCACTTTGCCTACCGCGACGGCGAAAAAATTTCTCATCTGATCGTGGCGGCTTATCTGTGCAGCAGAGATAGCAAGCATCCTGCGTCATTTATAGCGAGGCCGAACCGACACCATGTCTGAGCCTCGATACCGGTACTCCGGTCGTCGGTCGCCTACCTTCAACCCCGCACGAGCGTCGATGCCTGTTGGTGTTGGGTACAACTCTCACTTCAACGGCGACGTCCACGCAGTCCAGACCGGTCGTTATGATACCGCTGCGCCACGGAGAGGCACCGACCACAAGGCTCCCGCAAACCCGACTACCACCATCACAACCTACAACGTCACCAAAGACCCCGCGCCGCGAACCTCCAACACCGCTCGCCGCCGTTCCTCTACCGTAGACTCGGGCGCTGTGAAGCCCATCATAGTCACCACAAACCATGCGAGCCAACCCCACAGATCTTCCACCACGCACGCCTCGTCTGGTTCGCGGAACATGAGCCCCTCACGCGATCCCTACCGATCTAGCGACGAGACGTATTACGCGCAGCCGGCCTCGTCGATACCTTCGCGCGGCCAGAACCGCCACAGCCACGGTTACAGCCACAGCGCATCGTTAAGCAACGACGAGTTCTACCGCCTGAGAGAACGGGTTGGCGACGACAGACTTCGGCCTCCAACGCACACTACAACTGACTATTATCGCTCCTCGCTCCCTCATATCAACTACCCCTCCTCCTCTCGCGATCTGGGTTCGTCGGCCGTTGTCGATTATGAAAACACGGGCTATGAATATACGAAGCCTAGTGACCTGGCAAGATACGACCTAGACCACGATCGCCAGCCACGAAGTCGCCGACGAGACAGCGTAGATCAGGACCGTGCGTACTACCAGCGACCCACCGTCAACGTCGTCAGCAACGACACGGGTCGGTATGATGGTCGCAACCACGGCCCACCGCCTACATCTGGCGCGCTTGACCGTTACAACAGGAGCGCCGCCGCCGCGGGTATTTATGACCGTCCGAGTGTTACCATGCCAGCCTTACCGGCGGTGCCTGCCCCGCCGCTGATCGATCGTCGCATCGAGGCGCCGAGGGACAGCGCAACAAGAGAGGCACCGATCAGAGACCCTCCAACAGGAGACGCATCGGTCGATCACAGGACTGGTCGACCAAGGCCCGTGTCGCTGTACCAAGAACCGCCAGCGCGCAAAACGCACTACGATGATCTGTATCGCTCCAAGGACGACGAGCGTGTGCATCGCCACCGAGACCGCGAGGATGACTATCGCGACGATGAAGTCGCCGCTCGCGGATTCGGCATCCGCACCAACTCGTTGAACGTAGACCACTCAGACCGCCCGGCAAGGTCGGTGGACCGCCGCGACTACGACGACCGTCGCGCGCGGAAGGAAGTCACAGAGCGCGAACCGCGTCGTCGCTCGGACGAGTCCATCGACTACACCCGCGCCCAAGAGTCTCGAAAGCCCGCCGACGACGCCCTGTCCCGCACCGAGTCGAGCCGAGACTCGAAAGACGGCCTCAGCCGAAAGAACAGCCTCGGCGGCCGAGCTCGCGAGAAGGTCGCCACCGGCCTGGGCATTGCTGCCGCGGCGATGGGCCTCGCACCCACTTCCAGAGACGCTTCCAAGGGTGACGATCGCAAGGGCTCTCCGCGACGAAGAGAGGCAGAAGACGACAAGGACTTAAGTAGCTCTCGCCCCGCCCCCGCGGACCGTTACAAGCCTAGAGAAAAGGAGTATGTCTCGGAGCGCAGAGCTTCTCCCAGAGAGAAGGAATACGTGTCAGAGCGCAGACCCTCTCCCAGGGAAGGCGACGTCATCGTGGAGCAGCGCCGAGAACCTCGCAGAGAGCGGGCCGAGTCGATGTCGGCTACCAGGGAGCGCGAGCTTGAGAGAGAGCGCGTCCGCGAACGCGCCCACGAGCGCGAGCGGGAGAGGGAACGGGATGAGAGAGAGGCCGAGAAGGGAAGGGAGCGAGAACGTGAACGTGAACGAGAGCGCGAACGCGAGAGAGAGCTAGAGCGTGAACGCGAACGTGACCACGATCGCGAGCGGGAACGCGAAAGGGAGCGCGACAGAGACCGCGACCTAGAGGAGCGAGAACGCGAGAAGGAGCGCGATCACGACCGTAACAGGCGAGATACCGACTCTAGACTGAACGGATCAGCTGCAGCAGACGAGCGAGGCGACTCGCCTAACCGTGACGGCTCGGCGACTCCTTCGCGAAGACGAGGACACAACTCTTCAGCCTTTGACCCTACAAACACCAAGGATCTGATGAACGTCAGGGCGGAGCTAGCGGCCAAAGATGACCAGGAAGGATCCAGAGACAGGCCGTCTAGAGACCGCACACCCGACAAGCAGACCGTAGCATCTGCTTCTCCTGAGCGTCAACCGTCTGAGTCACGCGACGATGAATCACGCGGCCGCGAAATGGTGCCGGTGCCAAAGGAGGAGAAGCAAGTTCGCGTCGTGTCGCCCCCGCGGGATAAGAATGACGAGAAACCTATCAAGGGCATCTTGAAGCCGCCTCGCGCCAAGTTCCCCGAAGAAGAGAACCCCGTCAGGGAGGGCGTCTTACCGCACAAGGATGACAAGTCTAAGAAGGGCGTCCCGGCGGGCGCTCGATGGACCAAGATCAACCGAAAGCTTATCAATCCCGCCGCCTTGGAGATCGGCAAGGAGCGCTTCGAGGTGCGCGACGACTTCGTCATCGTCCTGCGCGTCCTAAGCAAGGAGGAGATCCAAGCATATGCTACCGCCACTGCGCAAATTAGAGGTATGTTTTTTACACTAAGCTAATTGGATTTGTTAACATGTGTCGCTAATCTAGATGTTCAGAGAAAAAACGAAAGGAATATGAACAAGAGGCCAGGGGTGAGCGCGACCCCGACCACGACCACAACCGCTCCGACGAGGAGAAGCGTAACCGCCGTCACCGCCGCGAGCGCGACGACGACTACGAGTACCGCCGCGACCGGGACCGGGACGACGACCGGGACCGGGAGCGCGAGCGCCACCGCCGGCACCACCGCGGCTCTGACTCGGACGACGAAGACCGCCGCGACCGCCGCGCCATCGAGTACGACGGCGGTAGCAGCAACCGCCACGAGCCGCGGTCTCACCGCTCGCACCGCGACCGCGACTACGACTCGGCCACCATCAACTCGGACGACAGACGCTAAGTGACAGGATATGAATGAAAGTCTTGAGCCTCATAGTCAACTGCCATTATTACCACCACCACCTATGACATGGATCTATGATATAACGATGTACATGATTTTACCGGCCTTCCATCTTTTTTCCCGCGCATACATATACCACATCATTATCATCGCCATCATCACCACTACCACAATAGATGAAAAAAAAAAAAATACCATTCCATCTTTGTCGGATCTAAACCGTTGGGGAGAGATTTATAGAGCCAGAGATACCAGAGGGGGGTTATGTTATGTAGGATGGACGGAATGTATACGGAAGAGACGGAAAGAGAAAAGGGAAAAGGTGTCCGGGAAGAATGTCGTTTGTTCTCTTGATACCTCTTCACCTTTTTAGATGACCCTTGTTTGGAAGAGTACGTGTGTAAGGGCGTGGGATGTTGGAGGAGGACATCTATTTTCTTGGGTTCTCTCACGAGACAGGATTTTCTACTTGGAATTGTTTGCTTTCGGGATCGTTCTTTTTAGATGTTGTTGGCCGCGAGCCTGTCGAGTCTTGTTGTTTTGAAGTCTCTCTTTTCGTCAACGTCGAACATTTCTAAAATCCCATTAGAAGAAAAAAAATAACTGATACCCCAAGTTTTTACGAAGACCCAAGAGCAAAAAAAAGGATGAAGAGTTGGATATAGGGAGGAAAACAAAAACATGGGTTCTGTTTTTTCCCCCTATGATCTAGATATACCCCGTAGAATATTATACCTCTCGTTTTTTGGACTGAATCTGACCTAAGTTCTCATTTTTGAGTGAGTGGCTTCGTCTTCAAAGTAAACTCGTAGTCTGTATATATGCGGGGAACCTGCTCGTCACCAACACATGCATCTCGGGCATTCATACAACCCTCCCACTTTCCCCCTTAACCCCCAGGCAACACGACTCGAGCCATGCCCTTCATATGCGACGGATAGAGACCTGTATATATCCTCAGCCGAACACTAGAGTCCCTTCCCTCGGACCAGATCCACACTCCACGCCACGCCGTATCCCTCCTACCTCCCCCTTCAAGTACGTCCACTAAAACGGGAGAATTCTTACAGACACGAGCAACACGACGACGACGAGAATCCACGTCCTCGACTCGTCGTCGTCGTTGTCGTCCCGTCCGCGCCTGCCCGCGGGGCAGGCGCGGACGGGTATGCGGGTCGCCGTCCGTCGTCTGCCCGTGCCCGTCCCCGCGCGCGCCTTTCGTCCACGGCTTTTGAGGGGAGGGGGAAGTCCACCGGGTTGGTGTCCTTTCGGGGATAACGGGGGGTGGACGGGTGTGTTACGTGGGGCGGGAGCAGGGAGAAGTAGTCGTCGTAGTGGTAGTAGTTGGCATTAACCGTCGGGGGACCACTGCGTAGCAGCTATCCCGGAGCCTCCTTAAAGGCATTGTGGATGTGCTGAGCTAAGGTTATGTGCTATAATACAGGATCGTAGGGAGCCCTGTCCAGCGACTCGAATCCTGTCCGAGGACGTTTCGCTTGGTAGCGGGTTTCTCTGTGTATCCTCCCTCCGCCGGTCGAGGGTAGTGCCTAGTCTTCTAAATATTGATAGTCAGAGGGTGGCCTCGTGGCCTCTATCCGTGGCTCTTGCGTAGAGCTGTGTATCCCGCCGAGCTGGCGGTTGCGGTCCCTGTTGGTTCACGTGCCCTTGTAGGGTATTTTCCCCTTTTCCATTACCACGGGAGCAGTAAGAGGATGGACAGAGGGATGGTTAGTTGCCGTGCCGTGTGGCAGAGTGAGGTGGGATGGCGTCAACATAGCGTAAGTGCCGGATGTATTCGTATTGCCTCAGTTATCCTGCGAGAGTTGTCCACGACGTGAGCCGACGGTTTCGAGTGTAGCCTCGGAACGGAGACAAAGATTATCTGCCTTGTTGAATGCCCGCTGTGCCTTCAGGTGCTCTAGACCGCCCGAGGAAGTTTCTTGGTTTGAGGAGAGACGAGATACCGACGAGCTAGCTCTTTCGTCGGTACTCCTATTGTGGACATCAACCCTACATTGCATGATGGCGTAAGCATAGATATCCTCGATGGCCCCCCAAATAAAGTGTGTTTATACCAAGAAACTTTCCTCCTACACCGAACGACTCTTGGGCAGGCCGGTACCGACTGTAGTCAGTCAACTTGTGAGGCTATTTTGAGCTTACCTGTTGCCGGCATCAGCTGGGCCTAGCCTACATACCTACCTAAGGTATGCCCCTGATGCATCGTCTGATTTCTTGTAATTCCTCTCCGTTCTTGCAAGTCGGAGGAACACTGTTGAGCATCCCAAGGTAAGCCCACGGCACCTCGCGTACTTGGAAGCCCGAATTGCGACTGAACCATACTTCCAGCTTGCATATCACCAGACAATGTACCCTCACGCCTGCTGGCATACTCCCGGAGCCATTCTTAGAACAATTCGCCACCCGGCTATCAAAACCTGCAATCCGTACCCGTCTGTGTTACCGATTGTCCGGGTATCTGCGAAAGCTGTACTTCGATCCGCGTCTCTGCAGGGGGTAGCGAAGCATTACCTTAGTTTAACCTCCTAGATATTGACGTGAATATGTCGACACGACAGCGAGTCCGTAGCCAGACAGATCAGGTAGTCCTAGACAATATACTTGGAGCTCCTAAGCGCATTGTGTTACTTGCCACGTACGAAGATAGTCAGGGATGATAATTAGGATATCGCTATTTCTATAATCAACGAACAAATTTCCCCATTGCTCGTCGCCTATTATTCATCGGGCCGGCCGCTGAGACGACTCACGACACCCCTTTCTCACGAGGTGCCGTGTTAAGGCCAACAGCCCCTTCCCCTATTTCCCCGCCGTTCCCCTGGCCGACTCTAATTCACAAAGGAAACCTTCGATGAAATCGAATCGTGTTTGACGCGTGTGCGTTCCCCGAAACGAAACTTCGCCCTATTCGCTTTTTTTCCTTTTCACGCCTCCCGCCCTCTTTTGCGCCTGGTATCCCTTTCCACTTCCCGAACCGCGTGCTCTGCCAACAACCGAATTCGCAAGCAACCCATTTATAACCTAGCAAGGTTTCCGCGAAGGAAAAAAAAGACACGCCCCGTATACACCACGCCCGTCAAGGGAGGGAAGGCTTAAAAGAGACAAAGGAGCAAGTGTGTACACCGCGAAAGAAAATACCACAAACGATGCGAATGGGGAATCATAGAAGAAGGTCATAACCGCGAAGAACCCGCCGAAGAAAGAAAGAAGGCTCACATCCCCGGAAGAAGACGAGTAGAAAAGACCAAACCGAGAAGAAGCGACCACGATAGGAGAAAGCCACGGCGCCTCTCGGAGGCAGCTCGTGGTCATTGTCCTTTGGGATGGTCCGGTAGAATACGGTTACCTGACTGCCTAGAGAGGGTACCTAGCAAGTGGTTTCTGTCGTCTCCCCCTTTCCCCATTCCTTTCCTATTCCCCCTTTTTTTCCTTTTTCCTTTTTTCTGAATAGAATTCTTCGACGCGATACGTGTATAGATAATACAATCGCAGCGTATACCGGACTTAATTTCAAGTCTCTTCTCTCTTCCTTTTCGTTCGCGCTAGGCGATACTGAGTAGAGAATCAGCGAGTCGTCCATGGAGACCCGATACCAAAAGAACTAGTCGTAACATTGAATGGGATAGTAGTTAGGCTGAGAGGAGCTGAGATGCCCTATGATTCGTCGTCACGCTTCTCGCCGCGGCGCATTCGTTCACTCCACTTCCTCTTTCCGACTCGGGTCTCGAAGTGTGGTGCCGTGCTCGCCACTTCTTCAGCTGCGCCTTCCATGGCGCCGGTGGTTTTAGTACGATAGCAGTCGACTACAGACAATTAGTAAAGGAGTGAGACACGGGGGTGAGACACGGGGATGGCCGGGGGGTATTTACGCGCTCGTTGCAGGAATATAATTCTCCCAGCAAAGGTACGGCTGTGTCTCCACGCCAGGCGGTAGGCTAGATCATTAAGACGGACTTCCTTCAGACGCATACCTTTCCTCGTCCTCGGAATGGCAACCTCGTCTTCGTTGCCGTCCGACATGGGCGCCTTGACCATGACGCGGCCGGCACCGTCGCTTCTACGCGCCCGGCCGGTGCGCCCGCCATCCGTCTCGACGCCGTCGTCGCTCAGGTCGTCCTCGAAGAATCGAGTGCCCGTGGCGCTGGGCGGCGGGCTCTGCATCTCGCGGGGGAAATAGCTGCGAGGGTAAACTGCAGAGCTCTTACGGAACGAGTCGGGTATCTCCTTGGGGTTCACATCTTCGAGTGTCACGCGAACACGCAACCTGGAATTACGCTTAAGGTCCTCAACTAGTATATACTTCCGTTTCTTGCCGCTCGGTACGTCGGGGAACAAGCCCGGCGGAACCTTCTCGTCATCCATGCTCGAGCGCCTAGCGGCGATAGAGCTGTGGTGAGAGCCGGGAAGGGCATCATGAGTCGGCGGCATGGACGATCCCGAAGAGGAATACGTGGGATGCTGCTGCGGATAGCCCGTGAATACTTGAGCGGGACGCATACCGTCCGAGCCTGCGGATCCGGGCTCCGCGGGTGCCTGATGGTGGTGGTGAGAGGCATCCTCGTAGTCTTCATCTCCTACACAGATATTCAGATTAGCGGACGAGACCAGGGTCGGAGCTATCCGGCGCGAACGATGAGCAGCAAAAAGCAACTGAAGCGACTCGGCAAATTTGCAATTTCGTGAGGGATCCAAAATACAAAAAAAGGCAACAACGACAACGTTTTTGGCTGATATGTGCGCTTTGTGTTTGTGCAGTGTAAATGCAAAGCTGCAACTTTGGCCAGCAGACAGACAGAACCGAGTGCGTGGCAACTAGATAATGTACATGAGTAGTGTGCCAGTCCCCCCAAGTGCTCCTAAAAGCGCCTGCGGCTTTGCGCCGTCATATAAACACGAGAAAAGGCAGCCAAATCCGAAATAACCAAAAAGAGCAGGCCACGAGGTATAATGTTAATAGGTATCACGGTAATGGCACAAAGACAACGGCAACGGCAGCAACGCCAACAGCAATAACAACGCATGAATCACATCTGGTGAAACATACCGACTTCGTCTCCTCCGGCCTGGGCGCCTCCCTCGTGGTGGTGGTGGTGTATCTGCGGACCCATGCTGCTCATGCCGGGTTTGCCCATGGGCGTGCCGCCGCCGGGGCCGATAGAGCCAGGGGTCGACATCCCTGTCGGGCCACCGGGTCCAGGCATGTGTCCGGGGTGAGGATTCTGGACCGCCTTGCGATTGTTCATCTTGGCCATCCGACGAACGCGTCGGCTTCGTAGCCTCGGGTCCTGGTTGCTGTTTCGCCAGCTGTCGACGGCTCTCTGGATTAGTCCCCTCTTCCCGCGCAGGCACGGGTTGAGCTGGGCGAGCGCCCATCCCACCGTATTGCACTCCGTCTCGTACTGCAGCCTGTTTCCGCGGTACTGGTCCTTGGGGCAGCAGGCTCTGGGATAGACGCAGTTCTCCGTCTTGAAGTCGCTGCCCAGCTCGTCCGTGTTTACCGACTCGACGTCGCAGCGAATCGTGTATTCCATCTTGACCCTGTCGCGCGAGTACTCGAACGCGATCCACTGAACACCGTTGTTGTCCTGTCTCACGACCAGCGGAGTAGTCGCCGGAATCGGACCGGGGGCCGCGTTGTTATTAACGCCGGGGGTAGACGATCCGGTAGGAGTCGACAGCTGCCCGCCGTTCTGGTTGGGTTGCGCGTTGCCCAGCGGCCCGGTCGGAGGTCGCTGCAATTGAGGAGGCATCTGCGGCTCCATCTTGGTATGCCTAGGGCTCCCCGTCATGCCCGACTGCGCGTGTTGGCTCGCGTGCTGTGTTATCTGGTGCTGCGGTGTCGAGTGCGACATCATCATATTCGGCTGCGAGGCCATAGGCTGATGCGATTGGCCATGCTGCTGATACGGTGCTTGCGGCGGCATCGACGAGTACTGCGTCGGCTGCGTGTTGTAGTACATGGTCTGGGGCGGGAGTTGGGATGGGGGCTGGCCGTAGATGCTGCGGTGTTGATCGTGGCCAGACGGCGACGCGACCGACGGGGGGGAATTGGACTGTCCATGGAACGACATGGGCGGATACGGCCTCGACATTTGCGTTGCGGCCATCATCTCGGAGGTGTCTGTCAAAGTGTAAGTACGCGAAGCTCTCGGATCGCGGCGCTGTCAAAACAACGGGCGCAAAGGCAGAGGCGCGCCAAAGCAATGCGCGCGCGTCGCGACTGGGAAGCTTACCTGCGGACGTGTATCCGCTCGTCTGACCCGGCGTGCTGTAGGGGCTCTGGTGAGCGTAGTAGGGCAGGCCGTCTTGCGCGTGCTGGGCGGAGGCGTGGCCGGCGGACTGGTAGGCGGGCTGTATGGAATGGGTGGACGAGTAGGCCGAGGGATGCTGCGACTGGGGCGGCGGCGCCTGGTGATGCTGCTGATGGACGATGCTCGAGGGTCGAGGATGCTGGAGGTGCTGAGGCGGCGCCGGACCCTGCGAGTGGTGGGGATGATGCTGCATAGAGGAGACAACCATTAGTCCTGAGGTTCGGTTTGTCAAAGCCAAATAGTAGCGACAACCATGAGAAAAAGAAAGTTGAAGCAGGACGCGTCGTGTATTTTTATTTCGGCCTCCGATACTGGCAAGGAGCAGGGAACTCGGCCGTCTCTTAATGACGAGGGTTTAACGGGTGAGGCTTGCTTAAGCGACTGGGGGGGGGGGGGGGGGGGAGCATGTACAAGTTATAGGACCGGGGGGCCCTTAACCAGACCACCGTAAGAGATAAAAAAGAATTGCAGTACCAGGAAATGACACCACCCTGCCTGGCTCCTAAAAGGGAGGCGGGTGGATAGGAATCGGAAGCGGAACCCGAGGGTCTCAAAGTCGATAACTGAGCAACTAAGCTCGGCCTCAACCCGTTACTCGGAGACCCGACGCTGACGAGATGCCTCTGTCTTGTGATCGAGTAAGAGACGATGAGCACGCGCGTATATGTATATCTCACGAGAGGGGAGAAGCGGCAGGAAAAGACGAAGAGAAAGGGAAGGGCGCAAACAAAGAGCGGCAAGCTGATTTAAGATGGAAGCGAGGGTTCAGCGCTGCGATTACGGGTGGTGCAGGGCAACAATAAGGTGAGGGAGGCGCTAAAGACCGGGCCAAGGTCTAAAGGCAGGTGCCTGCGTAGGTGCCTGTGTAGGTGCCTGCGTACCTAGGTACCTATAGGTATATACTGTAGGCGCGCCTACGAGCACTGTAGGTGCTATACCGCAGTGCTGTGACCGTCACTTTTACGTGTACGTGCTACGGCTGTGCATGGTATGGCCGTATAAGCTGTGCTGTATACGCTGTATAAGCTGTACGTGCACGTATGCTATGCCCACACGGCTCGCTGTATGAGCCAAGTATCGGATAGGGCGTGAAGACAGGAACAAAACTGGGGCGATGGAATGGGAACTTGGCCATGTATCGACATGTACAGTCGCAGCAGCCTCCCAATCCGGGATAATTAACAAGAACGATATGACTGCTTAATCTGGTAGAGGAAGGACATTTCAATGCCTGCGGCAAAGCATTGAGAGAGGAAAAAAAAAAATAATAGCAGAGAAACAGAAAGTTGGAGATTTCGTTAGGGCGTGGATGGATCAGAATGTGGGACATCGCATGGAAGAAACGTGACAGGGGGTTAGGGATGAGGGAAAAGGGGGGGCAGCTGCATTTCTCTTAGATGAAGTGGCCAATGGGCGGTCGGCCAGCCAGGGCCAGCATACCCGATGAGGCATCGTATGGCCGGGACTAGCCAGCGGTGCTAGGGGAGCCAAGTGGAGGCCTGTCGCAAGCCATCAGGGAGTAAGGCGGTGTGTAATGGTATCATACTATGGATGGATGTACCACCCAGCAGCGAGGACGTAGTAGACGGTACTTTGCTCTTCTGTTTTGTGCAGTACATAGTAGATGTCTCCACGCTAGCACGCCTGCGTGTACAGTAGATATCGTATCGTATCCGGTGCACACACAGTCGATACCATACATACAAGTTTGTATCTCCGGGAGAGGGGGGGGGGGGGGGGGGGGGGCAAAGGGAGCGCGATGGATCGCAGGCGTATCCGTCCAACGGGTACCTCGACCGAAGTGCGTGTGAATGTACGCGCGAGACCCATAGAAACGAAGTCGACAGTACCCGTCAGATCAGAGAGAGTGTGTGTGCGTGTGTGTGACTGGGAGTGGGAGTGGGAGGGGGAGACCAGTCAAGAGTGTACCTCAATGGCCGTACCCACGACGAAGAAGAAACTGGTCTTGAGCTAATCAGGCACTGGGACGACCCCTTGCTACCACGTAGAGGGTGTGCTATGTGTGTACTATGTAGTGTGTAAGTTGGGGGATACATGTAGGTATTGGGATATTGGGATATTGTTGTCGTCAATCTTGCTGTCACTTGGCTATAAGATGTAACTTGTCCTCCGGCTTCCTCTGCCTCCTCCTTTTCCGTCATGCTCTGCTGAGATTGAATCAAGACTGCTTGGGCAACAAACGAGCTGCTGTTGATGTATTGAATATTGAGAAATAGGTTTCCACGGTCCACTTGGACCAACGGCACCAACGGGTTCGCTCTCCTGTTAGCTGCACATGTCCGACACGCTTGTCTTGAGCATGTACCTCATATATGTACCCTATACAAGTCCGGTCGAATATTGCATGCCTCTTCTATCTTGCTCGCCTTCTGACGGTAAAACCGAGCGGACTAACCCGACTCGGCGTCCGTGTTGGATGTAGGAATTGAGCCGAAGAAACTTGATCCTACAGCATTCAAGTACTGTGCGTACTATGTACTAGTGATGAGGGTGAGATATCTCCAACCGAACCTAGAATCTCGTAAGTCATTTGACTTTTGAGATGTTTTTTTCACTCTCGGTTTTCCTAGGCCCTAACTTTAAATGGGAGACGGCAGGTCTGGATCTTTTTTTTTCCCCTTAAGCTGACGGACTTTAGACCGTAGCATCGCCATCTGATTTTGCACTTGCATTTGCACTTGCATAACTCACCCAAGATCGCGGTGAGGGACTCGGGTCGGGTTGACGACAGTGCGGCTGGCGCAGAAACGATACGGAGTAGATTAACCAAATTCGCGAAATCAAAGGAAAGGAGAAAAAACAAAGACCCAAAGAAGAAAGAGTACTTCGTACCTAACGTACCTGGGCGGCACTGGAAGCCCTGCTTTCCCCCGCATCCACTTGGATGGGGACATTCGCGGGCACGTCAACGCTCCGAGTGAATTCCCTGGTCCTGTCTCGCCTGTAGAACAGGCCACTAAGCTGGCCGGCATCAGACATCGTAATCCTTGGACGTAGAACCGGGGACGCTAACGTAGTCTGCGCAACCTGGAAACCCACACAAGCCCTGTTCCAGAAGAACGGCCCTGGTCGGTTGTGAAACAGAAGTTTTGCCCTGCCAATCTCTCACTGGGCCAGCCAAGGCTGCCGGGTTGAAGGTCGTGCTAGTAAAGGAATAGTAAAGGAATGAAATGACAACAGCTTCTAAAATATAATCTTGATCATCATATTTGTCTGTGAAGCCCGGGAGGTGGTGAAATGTTGAATTGACACCGCTTTGCGCAAATTCCACTCCATCCTGACAGGCTGGCTGACAACTGGAAATATATAGCAACAGAAAATTTTGTTTTCGGTGCACGGACAGATACTTTCTTGGTCGAGTCGCTGGACCGAACTCTGCATTATGCGCGAAACTTTATGAAGGGAATCCGGTAAAGAGACGAGAGAACTCTAACTCACCGATCTCGAGCTCACCGAACTCGGGCGTAGCCCATCTTCGGCATGGTGCTTGGGGAACTGTCGGCGTCGACCCATCTTCGTAGGCACGGCAGATTAACGTCTAGGCCGATACGCGGCAGGGGGACGAGGTACTACGTAGTATGCGGTTATCAGCCCTGCCGAAGCGTCTCCCGAGTTAGCTACTAAGTAAATGACAATCGACGAGTGCTATGGCATAGCATATCGAATCATTCCCCACAAGGCGCAGCATGGTGCCGCTGCTGGAAGACGGCACGCGCTGTGGGAAACGAGAGCGAGCAAGTGGATCGAGGCCACACGGGACGCGACTATACATCCTCCGCCCGTCTCAGAAGTTGACATACGTACAAGTCTAAGGCTCGGTCCCAGCGCGAGCTGAACGGATGATAGACGTGTACATCAAAGTAACCTTGTAGGATAGGATGGTATAGGATGGGAATGTACTCACGCCGGTGCTGATTATGCTTCTCACGCTGATGATAGAAAGTTGTTCTAGTGGCGACAGTGGACGGAAGAGATAGTATCATAGTCCGCCGTTTCGTGTGAAGTAATAGAGCGGCTGACTTGAGCTCTGCCGATGGAATGTTTTGGTCTGATGACGAAAAAAATATACTAATCAGTATTATAAATAGCAGCATATATCGATAAGACAGTTGTTTGGGACCTTTCTTCAGCTAAAGCTTTGCTGGGGGAAAGAACAGTATCGCGCCTGGGTTAAGGATCCGTTTGGGAAGCAGCGGCTAACTGCGACGGTGCTAGTATCGATTCTAGAGGGAGATTTGTAAGCCTGACCAAGGCATCGGACATCAAACAGCGGGCAGGCTATCACTGCGTAGTAACGAGTATACGAATGAGAAAATGACAAATGTGTTTGTCTCACATCACTCGCAACCTTCGGATATAGGAAACGAAACGATTGCCAAAGACCGAGAGGCAAGCAGACTTGTTTTTACCTTGGTACTCAAGCACGATGTTGACTGGTACTGTAGGAACCAGGCGCAAACTGTGACGTGGCCGATGTTGGGTAAGCCGAGCACAGTATAAGGGACCGGGTCGCGTCGCGGGCCTCGACAGAATCCCACGCCTCCCTCGTGGCTTTCCTATGGTTTGCAAGGTCGAACCCTTCCGCCGGTATCGACGAGGCCTGCGAGGCTGAGTTGCGTGTCTCACTCAGGCACGAACGGTTCTACACACGTACATACATAGCCCTGCCCTGTATGTCCAATCTCGCAGACAGCTGTGCGAATCTGGTAGGCAAGCGACGTAATTCGGCTGCAAGCTGCCTGTCGTGGCCAGGTCCCGGGGTCTGATCTGTGGTGCCCTATTAGTCCGTGCATGGCAGCCATGTCATGTTCTAGTGAGATGCCGTCAAGTCAAGGGAGGGAATCGGACGGGTGCGCATGGTTCCCCAAGAGGTCGGGGGGTGAAGCAAGGCAGGGCGAGGCAAGGGATTATTGATGGTGGAGGGGGCGTAGAGCGACTAGCCACGTACTACTGATACTCCATGTGCTGGGGGTTCGGCAAATGGCCTTTAGCACACGCAAGGAGTAAGGATTCATCTAGAATAGCGAGCTACATACCACTTACCTGCCTAGATAGAGAGCGCTTTGTGATGGAACTGAAAGAGGTGTAGCTAAGTGGGCGAAGAACTTCATTTTCATTATACGAGGTACATGACTTGATGATAGACGGCTGCTACACTGAATATTCAGCCTATTCATGATAACGTACATACGCTAAAAGAAACCAAAATTGACATTCTTACAAGAATTCAAGATGCCTCGAGTAGAAACTACATACTTGGGTAAATACCAGGTTGGTGACGGGTCTTGGACTGGTGCTATTTTGGAGCTTGTCAACGTGCTGAGCTGCTGGGATCAGGGATCGACGCCTGCAGCGTGACAGGTGCAGTACATTTTGAGCCTCTGCGCATCGCATATGTAGACGAAAAAAGGAACGGCGTCGTCGCAGAAAAGTATCTAGGTCGACTATAAAGAAAGGCTTGAAAGTAACACCAAGGATACCCCCTTTATTCGATCAGTAGTAGGGTTTGCCTATTGCCTGAAAACCCAATTCATACATCGCAAACTTCTGTAATGGTATGATCTTGTCTCTTCTTGCTGTATAGCAGCGTCAGATACGCCCGATATATCGATGATTTAGTGGTGGTCTAGTAGTAGACTAGCGTTGTTCGTAGACAGGTTACCATGTTATTTTTCGCGATACAGCGGCATAGAGAGTGACGGGTGCCAAGGTAGTGTATTACCATGAATTGTACATACATAGGGAGATGTTCTAGAAAATCCTGGATGTGCTCGTTCGCAGGGCATCCCATGGGTGACGAGGGTGAGTTCGGGGTCAGGGGCTTGGGACGCTTGGGAACCAGCTCGGCACCGCGAGCACGCCTGGGCGTGGCACCGCCGCTGACACCTACAAGGAAACACGTCCGTCTCCCAATAGCATGGACCACCAGAAAATCTGGGGGATAATAAGTATTGAAGAATAGAAACACCAAAGCGGCACGGAGAATCCTACACTAGAAGGAGGTAATCTGTCTGTGCTTGGTCTTTTGCCATCTTCCGCATCAGATACGTCGCATGCAGTTGACATATTGTCTTGGGGCAATGCTAAGCTTGTATTTTTTTCGTGGTGTTTTTTACTAGTAAAAACGATTGGTGCGTAAATGCTAGGCATGTCTAGCACCAAAAACTCTACTGTGTACCGAATCCAACATTTCAAGACGGCAGTAGACAGTTTTTCGACCGACAGACGGCTTTAGGGCCTTTGGATAGGCCTGGACGTCGGGTGTTCCCACGAGGTACTTGGCGCTGAAACATGTCTTGCTGTGCAACGCCGGGAGTATTTCAAGCTTAAAGTAAAGAGCAGCTGGTTACTCCCAAGACGGATGAAACAACCAACTTACGAGACGATTCGTCGTTCGGACTCTCAAGATGAGGGGTTGAAAGTTGAACTCAGTCTCATATACGATATCACGTCGCGATGGATGTGAGAACGCACGTTTCCGTTGCCGCGGGCAGAGTTGATCGATCATGTTTGATATCAGCAATGCGTACATACAGGCGTGCAGTGCAGGATGATCAGGGCTGCCAGGATGGCTGAATGCTGGCTGGCTGGGTGCCTGGATGTGTTCGTCAGCGGGCTCCCCGTCACTCAACGGCCCGAGGGTCAGGTTCTCCAGAAACTCCAATGGCACAGACGGGAAAACAAAGCGGGCGAACGCGCGAGCAGGGTGTCTCTTTTCGGACAGCGGTTGATGCCGTTCGAGTTTAGTCGCGGTATCAACTTGCTGGGTCTGCTATGTCAGACGCGGTCAGGGCACCGACCGGGACTCTGATGGCCAAGTCGAGGGCCCGGGTTCTTTTTTTTTTTTCCTTCTTCCTCTTTTAGGTCGCGTTCTGCTAAGTATCCTATGCGCAGCAAGGGTCGAGCCAGGGCCCCCTGAAGGGCAGACGAAAGTAGGAACAGCAGATGGCTAATACTGCTGTGCTACAAGCGATTGATGCAGCAGGGGTTTCCGTCGGGATGGCAGGATAGAAGCTGTTTGTGCAGGATGGCAGAACGATGAAGGACGGGGGGCAGCTCGCTGGAATGACCCATCGAACGACCCATTGGATACGTGATGGCTAATAATACCCTGCCGACATCGACTACTGCAGGTCGCTGGTCCTTGGACCGTTCTCGAGCTAGGGTATAGCTTCCTACCCAGGCTTGGTGATAGCCGGTCCCAGCGGACCATAAAGCCCCAGTCCTTGTCCCTGCTATCTTACCTACATAGTACGTGCTACGATACCTTGTCGCGAATCCCGGAAGACCTCGCTGCTGCCATCTGGTGCCTGCGTATCGACACGCCTCTCACATGCAGCTATGCCAGCTACAGGATTCGAGTATACTCTCAGAGTTAACCATAGTAGGAAAATGACGATACGATACGGCCATACAAGACTCTAATTGCAAATATGTCAGTGTGGAGTTCCTAATAACACTACCAGACCTATCCGTATACTCAAATTGCTTCACAAAGGCCGTTCATACCGCAAGAGTGTCACCCAAAGCGGATAATAGAACCTGAAAGGGACTCGAAATCTCGATGTTTCCCAGAACTGAGGTCCGTGGCTACACATGCATGATAGACCTGCAGACCTATGGCTTGATGAGGTCGAAGCAGCCCTGATTGTATATGGTATGCAAAGGGTAGATCGAATAATGGGACTGAGAGTAGCGAGAATTGACAGGACAAGTGGGTATCTCCTTATGTTTGCGCTCAAGTAGGCGAGTGAATGTACAGGTGAAATGATTGACATGTACTATATATGTATGTCACTGTTACTGCGCAGAAGGCAAGCGAGTGCAAGCTGGAAGCTGCAATGAAAGCCATTACCAGCAGGACGGAACAGAAAATGCCATGACAGAATGGGAGTGGAATTAGTAGGCGTGCAAACCATCCAAGTACGCCATCAATACCTGAGCAACGTATCCCCCCTAATCCCCTTAGGCGCGTACTATGTATGTCTTCGAAGGCGACGCCTCCTGAAGCCGGTGGACTATTTGGGAATGAAAATTTTTGAGAACTTCAGGCTTATGACGCGAAACCCTTTTCTCTCGGCGGCATGTTTCGATATTACAGAAGGCTAAAGAAGACTACGACCTTCGAAACCAGCATCGCCCGTTTTTCTCTGACATATGGTACGCCGCAGTCGAGACATCAATGACCGAGGATACCAATCGAGCTAAGGACTAGTTAGGCGTCACAGTTTTCAAGCGTACATACTATGTAGTAGTGGTATCGGAAGGCCAAGTCACCTCGCCACGGCTTACACCGACGCAGGTGGATCACGGATGGCACATCTTTCGGATAAGTCCACATTAAACCCAAACCGGCAGTGTCAAGAACGCGCAGCAGGGCGGTTGCAAAAACATGCAGCTTGACGTATTGGTGTATGGCAGAGCTCTGGGCTAGCTGCCAGAGATCGACATGTAATTGTTCATAATCAACAGCCTGCCTATACATAGTACTATGTAGACGCTCATTTGAGACAGTCCAAGTATCCGTCATGTACATACTTGGCTGCTTTGGTGCGCGAGTGAAAAGGAGTTACCTATCAAACGGGATAAAGCTGCGGACATACGACGTAGATCTTCGCGGTTATTACTACGTACGCCGCGTCGGAAATGATATCTGGTATTGTGCATAAGGGCAGAAGGGTAAGCAGACGAATAGGGCCGATCCAGGTATCGAGTACAGTCCTCGTACTCCAAATTATTTATTGTACATCGTGTACCTTGATGAGTGACTGAGTGGCCTCGAGACGTATCCTTTCTAATGTGCACTTACGGGCGTTTATACGCGAATATGAGATGTCAGATGTATGTATAGATGTATGTATAGATGTATGTATCTGACTTGTACATGACTGTGAAGTATGTGAATGGAGAGAACACATGATGTACCTACGTAGGAGAGACGTGTACGGATGAGCGTGAGCGTGTCTGTATGTGCATATACATGTATAATGCATCATGTATGAATATGCTGCTACTACGGATGACGAACACGAATAGACGGATGGACGGATGAAGGCAGCTCGGTATGTCACGTGCCTTGAGATCACTCTGAGACGCCGGCTCGTGTCGTCAATGCATGTCGTATCTTCCCGTTACAGGTTTTTTTTTTTTTTCTTTTTTTTTTTCCTCTTCGCTCGCGCCCTTTCGACTTAGTGTCATCCTCCCCCTTTTATGAAAATCTTGATTCATCATCTTCTATATCTCTCATGTGTAATGACATGCTTCATTATTTGCCACGGCGCGGTCAGCCCAGAGCGGTCATGTTGCATGCCGTGACCGAACAAGCACGTATTGTACATTGTTAGACCGGTCTATACTGTACATACGACTGGACCTATACCTGTGGCCTCCCGACCTCCCCTAGCCTACAGTAGTATGCGCCTACGGTAGCATGCTGGGTAGTTTGACGCGACGCGCTGCATGATGCAACGCCAGAACTCCTGCATAAATCCTTGACCGGCAGATCTCTTATTCCCAGTCCAGGAATAAAAATCCCCAGATTATTCAACACCCCCCTAGGCGGTGGAATCGATCCATACACGAGCCAGGTGCGCGTCTCTTGGGTTTCGACACGCTATTGATGGCTTGATCCCCGCTAGCTTGTGAGGGCGTCTGGCCGCCTGTCAACTCGGAGAATTTTGCCGCTCGACTCGACTGCGAGGATGTGCCGATGCGCTGAGATGTCGGGGTGCCCAGTCAGACAGATCTCATCTCGTCACCCGTCGCCCACTGGGAACATCTCAGGACGAAGAGCAGCTCTTGACAGGCTCCCGACAAGAGCACCCTTACCTCGCCACCCACAGGGATGCCCAATAAATGCTGTATCTACTTGAATACCATTCCACGTGGTATCCTATCCGTGCCTGGTACTTGGCCAAGTATCGTCGACGAGGCGCTTTTTCAGGTTTGTACGCGCACCGGCGAAGAAATTAGAAGAAAACTTACCGGTCTTAAACAAGCGACAAGACCAAATGAGACATCCAATCAGACCTACATGCATCATTTCACTACGAAGTACACTGCCTTAGCTCTGGATTACATCAAACCAGCTCCAGCGCCAACATCCGAATTCGCCCATTTAGCCACCCCCCTTTTTATCACATGTCGGCCAACAAACACACTCGTCGTAGAACAATTAATTTGTAGCTCAGAACTAGCAGAGACAACAGCGCCCCCTCGTGAAATTAAGCAGGGATACAGCTATCAAATTTGCACCGTCAGACTCGTATGTACGGGCACCTCTAAAAGCAGCCGGCCCTGCCCGACTACGAGAGGCGCGTACTGTCAAGTCCATTAAGGGCACGTCAAACTCGTGCTAGCCTCACCCCCATTCTCCAATTCACGGCCCGCTCACTCTGGCAAGAAGGTTCGTGATTGCTTCAACTACCAGTAGTCTAAGCGGGCCAATGGCAAATAACCACTCGATCGTTGATTGCTGCGGCACGATGAGGATTCAAGCCACCGACGCATTCAGATGCACAGTACACAGTGCAGGCCAGCTGTTGACAATGATTAGGCGGGTGCTTAACGGTTTGAGTCTTTCACATATTGAAACATGGCAATTATCTGCTTCGGAGATTTCTAGCAATCATATGGCTGCGGCTCGTAATCCACAACTTTTGATAAGACATCATGTAAGCGACAATGAGAAACGTTTAGAGACGACTGAGATGATGCCTAGCTCTTAGGTAGAACAATGACTATAAGTGATTTTAGACAAATATAGAAAGATACACCATTCATTGAGATAGATAGATGGCTCGCAACTACATAGGTCATCAAATATACTATCCTGTTATCACTACGCAAGGTATTGCAATAAATTCTTTGGCTTGTAACAACAGCTCAAGAGGCTATCTTAGTATCTATCATGCTATAATATACGAACTATCATATACATGTAAGCGATTACTTAGCCCGACACTCGCCTTTTTCGCGTCCTTACCTACCTCAGAGGTCTTCATTAATATGGGCTTATAGATAACGCTTATAGTGTTGCTACCCAAGCTAAGCTGCTGGGTCTTGGTTAGTTTGGCCCAGAAATATGGATTGAGAAAACTAAAGTGCCTAGAAATGCGCCTCTAACGCAAGGCCCACCAGGTTCTTGACTGCTAAGAGAGCCGTCTCTCTCTGTCACGAAGATTCTTCATGCAAAGTACGGCCCACGATCCCCTCGCACTTATCAGCATCTGGTAAGGCGTCGCCACAATGATACGACAATCCTCACTACCAGCTCTGTACACCAACAAATTCATGATTTATCGTTCTGACTGCATCGACGGGACCTTACCCGACGGCCTCGTGTCCTATGAGAAGTTGAGCTAGCTGATATGTCACTCGAGTGCTTCTGCTGAGACGCATACCTGACGGCCTACCCTTAGAGGTCTAGTGTGCTGGCCCGGCCAACCTATCACGGCGAGATTGCCGCGTCTGGCTGGGCCAAATGTAACTACCGGACGGGGCCGTCGAATCCTTCACTTCATTCCAGGGCGACTCCACGGCTCGGCGGGCTCTAGGCGGTCGATGCGTGCCTATCTCATACTATGCTGCATAGTATGGAGTATGTCTGTTCTCGATCTCTTCGAGGAGCTAGGCTCAAACAGCATCGAAGACCGCGGCACGGCATCTCAGGTTTTACGTTCCTCCTTTGGGAAGGGAAATTGGCTCGCCGGAAGCTTTTAGCAGTACGACGTCGAAGGATCGGTAACCCACTAAGGAGTGCCAACATCTGACCGTCGGGGCACCTGCCTCAAGACCGGTGAGACAATATGCGTAGACTAGAGGATATGTGTTGATAAGATGTGCTGTGCCTTGCCTGCGTTCGTCGTAAGTGTTGGCCGCGGAAGCACATCCGTTGAACTTGCGCGATCCAGACGGAAGTTTGATCCGAGAACTACACCTTCAGACCAAGGCTTTTAGGCATTAAGAGTCTATCTCCGGTCTCCAAGTCCTCAGGAGACAGGCCATAATGACATAGACAATACGTGGAACAGTACTGCAAGATCAGATACCGGCTATATGAAGCCGTGTTTAAGGAGGCTTTGCAAAGCCTGAAGCATTATCATTATGAACAGCGATTATTACGGCTCTAACAACGCTTATATCCCATTCAACTAGTGTTCTTAAGAAGTGCGTCCGCCCTATATCAGATATGTTGTGTATAAGCCGAAACTCAACTCATATGTAACCTGATAAATGACAAAGCTTCTCATTGTTATAATGTGACTTCTCAACCCGAGCCAGACTGCTATTTACTTTGGTTGAACATGCTCATGCTCTCTATCAGTCACGGACAATATAGGAAAGTTGGGATTCGGCACCCACAACCTGGCCAGAGTACCGGTGGACGAGTTAGGCTGTAATTTCACCTTAGGAGCCGTGCTATTTGTCCAAGAGCAGTTAGCCATTATGATTCATTTTCTCAGAATCTGAAAGGCATACCCAATAATAATATCAGGTATACCTACCTCTCGTTTGCTGCATTAGGACCTACATAGCGCACACACACGCTCCCACGCCCGTCCAGAAAAGGCTGTAATACATAGGTGATTTGTCACACTTGACGTCCACGGCCTTAGTAATTGTAACTCCTCGAGTCCGAATCTCGGTTAGGGTGGTAGATACTCGTATACGGTTTGTGCTTGGTAGAAAACTGTACGGGGCACGCTCCTCGGACTAACATGTTTTACCTACGACTTGCGGATGGAGACGGTGGATGGTGGATGGCTCAGCTTCGCCCCCCCCTCCTGGACCTTGCAGAACAAACAAGGGGGGTAATTCTTTTTTTTTTTTTTTTTTTTTTTTTCTTGTTTCGTTTGCCCATAGGATGTAACCTGAGTGGCACGGTGCCATTCCACTTGACCCTTGCAGGTACGTAATATTATAGAAATCCCGGGCTATAATGA
The DNA here is from genome assembly GCA_022432365.1 of Hypoxylon sp. FL1284. NCBI lineage: Eukaryota > Fungi > Ascomycota > Sordariomycetes > Xylariales > Hypoxylaceae > Hypoxylon > Hypoxylon sp. FL1284. The sequence continues at coordinate 1,177,106 of JAJJXE010000008.1, read as the reverse complement.
GACGAGTACCTCTCTCTCCGCTGCCTATGTACACTCGACAGCTCCTCTCTTGATATTCAGATAACCCGTCGTTCCCCGTGCCGCGGTCCTGCTTTTTAATGCATTAAATGGCCGACTTTCTACGGTCTTGTGACATTTCATGTTTCCATTGACGTTCCATGATACGTCCAAGGTACATACGATGAACTCTTGGATGCTACGTTGTGCCTCGACCCACGATAGCTAACTGCTCATGTACGTAATTGGTACTTTGATACTATCTTATTCGTATTTCTGAGGAGTTTGCCTGGTAAGAGTCACTGATGAAGAGCTGCGTATAATATTACCTATTCTGTGAACACCTAGGCGAGGCAGGCTATTTCTACTGTTACGTAGAGGTGTAGCAAGCAAGTATCGTAGTGTCTGGCACCTCATGACTAGAGCTATGATGGAGATGAGGTCTGACTGACTAATTGAAAGCAGCAGATGCTGGCTGTTCTACCGCGCGCTTGGATACGTGCCCTAGCCTTGCTTGAACGGATGCCTGCTCCATGCTATCCCGCAATCTTTCCTCCCTGCTCCCCTGCCTCTGCTTTGCCGCGCTCTCGCAGGGCCCTTTCCCGCGTCTGGAGGTCCATTGTTCGAGAAGCTTGCCAGTGCCCAGGCCAGCTCTGGGCTCTGCCGTCACACGGGAGCAGGGTCACAATACCGGACGCGTCTTTTACAAGACTCGAAAAGGGAAGCGCGGACGAACATCTCTGGGTGCTAATGTGAAATAAAGGATGGGGGTCACAGTCGGGGGACCGGTGTTCCTTGCAGATGTAGCATGTTCCCCGTAGGTTACCATCACCATCACGTCTCTCGAGTGTACAAGTCTGCCGCGGCAGGATGAGCTGGAGATGCTTGTACCCTGTAGGCCATCTGCTGGATACGGTACGGCAGGGGTACACGGTCGCGTCGTCAGAACTCACCGATGAACAATCGGGTCGCGAAATGAAATTGAGCGGAATTCGCCTCCCAATGTTAACCTATATCTGGTAACGAGCTCGGGGAAAGGTTAGGTTACGGTTACTGCAGACGGGGTGCGCAAGGACTTTGGAATATTTCTCCTTCGAGCTCTTTTCTCCTTCGCCCATCTCCGCAGCTCTTTCACGAGTCCAAGTCGACCCCCCTTCTTCATTTCGCCCCGACTTACCAAGTTAGATCGATTCCAACTTCTGACCCGATTCCGTTCCATCGCAGCCAATGTGTGCCGTGCGCGCTGTGTACAGTATATGTAGCTCCTTAAGATGAGCGCCTATAATAGCCTACATAGGCATGATTCGTATATCGTATAACGCATATCGCAAGTAACATAATATAACGTGTGCTACATACAGGCTGAGGTCATGATCATGACCTTGTTCCGTGACCATGTCTCTCCCATGCTTCCCATCCCATCCCCTTTCCCCCTGCTCCCCATGCTTTCTATCTCCCCCCAGCCCCCCCCCCCCCCCCCCCCCCCTACACGACACGCCCCCTCCATCACGAGCGCCCTTGCGCGCGCAAAGAATGCCGTGCTGCGCGCATGGCGCACCCACGCAGCCCACGCACATACCGTAGTCCCATCTACCGTCGCAGCGTGTTAGCGGATAATAAAGGGGATCTTTGTGCGAGTCTGCGAGTGCGAGCAAGGGATAAGCTTGATTGCTTGCGGGTTTGTGCGACTGCACGCCTCAGGGATGCGACAGAGGCGAACCGTGGAGCCGGGGCCACCAACCACTCGTCCCCCGTCAGGCCTTGCTCTCTCCCTTCCTCTCCCTCTCTCTCCCGCGTCCCCCTTGTCTGAACGGCTTGCCGGGCTTGTCAGGGGGGAACCGTCTTCTTGGGGTGTGGCAGGTGAGCTTGGTGCTGGTAATGGCGCCTCCTGGGGGGCGCCTTAGGGAGATTTTTGGGGTTCTGTGCATGGAGCAGGGAAGCCGACCACGCCCTCTCCCACAGGGGGGACGCCCAAGCCATGGCCCGCGTTGACAGGTTTGGGGGAGAGGGAACTGAGCAGGCATGTTCCCGTTGTGGGGGAACCCTCGAAATCGAGTCTGACATAGCTAACCTGCATCTGCTTGGTGTTTGCATGCATGATATCGAGAAGATTTCTACACCTGCCTATTAGTAATTGACGAATCCTACGGCGAGATAGGCTACCTGGGAATATCGGTGAGTCTGTCTGTCAAGCTTCGACGAAGATTTTCGCAGGAAATAAAAATAAGGAGGCCCATAACCGATCCGCTCGAAAAAAAAAAAAAAAAAAAAAAAGCCACCAAGCTGTATTCGTTGGACGAAGATCAATCTCGCCAAGAACCGCTGCACGGGTCTCGAATCACTCACTCGCATATGCAGATAGCGCGCGCGCTCGAAATTAGCCATGGGGGAGATTAGCTGGGAAGACCGGTGAAGAAGTTGGATGATACACGTCCGCACATCAGACCCGAAAACGTGAAAACGTGCGTGGCTCTCCTGCCCAAACGAGAACTGGAAGAAGAGCCGAGCCTCACTCAACACATGCGCGGCCTACGAGAGAGAGAAAGGGACGGGCCTTGAAACATTTCCGGCACCTCAACGGCTGATCCGAGTCGACAGAGATGACTAATTCGAAACAGGCACGTACATTAGGGTGTTTTCGAATTCATTCACACTTTCATGGGCACGGCAGTGGTTTTTTTTTTTTTTCTGTCTTTTTCTTTTTCTTTTTCTTTTTCTTTTTCGTATCGCGATGCCAATCAGATGCGGACTCTTGTTCTCGAGGACGGTTTCGAACCGTACAGCCGCTCAAACCGGATAGACTAGATCCTCGCGGCAAAACAAAAAGTCCAACTTATCGTACCAGTAGAGAATACATACACGCCTAACCTCAGGTATACATATACATAATATACGTGTGAGAGATGAGAGCCACCATTACAATGCAATTTAGACGGTGAAGCTATCCTAGAACGGGAAGATCATCCCCTCCCAGCCCCTGAGATACGCGTGAAGAAAAAGACAGAAGCTCGTTTCGTGACTTGGTCGGAATTATCTGCTGCAAACGCGCAAGGGAGGATCCAAATTGCGACTGGAAAGGGCCGCTGACGCCGCATGGTATGATCTTTTTAGTTTTAGGTAGGTGGTGGCGCCCATTCGGCTACGCCGTCCACACATCACACACTCGGGACGCCTCTCGCGGTACAAAGAGCCAGACACTTGTTTTTTTCTCTCTCCCTCCCCCCTTTTTGGGGATGCTACCAAGATCAGACAGATTGTAAGACTCGGTATAATAGACCCAGAAAATAATACTATGTAATAAAATTCGATAGCATCATCTTCTAGTTAGATTATTTTCTTAGTCGAATCCTGCGTATGTCGCTCGGTATTAATCTTAATCATTCGTGAGATGTAATGCGCCCCCGCCTTGTCATCCAGAGAGTCGTAGGTAGGCTACACGATAGCTGTTTGCATGTCACAGTCGGCCGTTCGAATGGATATCGTCTTACGTCGTCATGGCTTACAAACATGTGTGCATGGGACGCTGGAGGCGGCTGTGTGGTTTGTCCTCGCTCCTATTATTAGGAGAAAGGACAACCAAATGGCAGTCTAGTGGTTGCTATACGGTCTCGTTGAACTAATTATAACCTCTCGATGATTGAACAGATTTCTAAGCTAGTGTTGTCACTCGTTTATGCGAGGTTGGCGTGCTGTTGAAGCTTGTCGTACGCGCCTGCGCAAACATATTGGCCTCCTTTCTCAGTCTATACCGATGAATCCTACACGTGTCACCGGGAGACTAGGCGTATGCGTAGAATTTTGTATGTTCGTGACATGTAAAAACAATCAACCATGTAAGGAGGTTAAGAAATGGACTACACGAGGTAAAGAAGTTACGGGATGTAGTTTCCTCTACTCTGGCCAAAGACACAAGAATACTCCTCCCTATTTCTTCGGGGGGGGCCTATCTACCTAGAGTTGTATAAAACAGAGTACTATACGTCTCGTGATTCGAATCAGGAGTCTGTCTATAGCCACGGTTTACAACAAACCTCATCATAGTCTAGAGCCATTCCAACTGAGTACAATACGCCGGAAAGTCACCTGTCGGCATGGGTTCTTACAAACTTTCGAGGTCAACGACTACCTGTGGATTCCTTGTGCCCTTACATAGAGATGGCATATTGTCGTGACAAGATAGAACCTGGTCGTGGCGTCTCGGCGCGGCCACAAGACACAAGCTGGCAACTAGATGATACCGAGCATTTTCTTTGGAAGAACACGGCAGTGATGATAGAGCAACTGATCGATACGGATACCAATAGAAACGTCGCCTTGCTAGTCTAAAACATATTACTATCACAACCGTACCTATCTACCTAAGTTTGCTGTACGTTACGCGGTGGCATGTAGTAGGCACGTCTAGAGTATCCTCCGTGTCCTCTCCGCTGCAAACGATCGACCTAGAGAAAACACTGCCATCGTAACCGCTACGGATATCACAGAAAGCAGAGAATAACAGTAGCTAGACAGGCATCGTCAACTTGGAGCTCTTGGGTCTATAAGTATCATCAGGTCTGCATTAGCAAGGCTATTTCTACTCCTTTCTAACATGTCTCAGGAGTATATTGTTTTTAGGTGACTACGTCGGTCATAAACACCGCCCTTTCTTACGCGTTCAGGGTAGAGTTGTAGATGTCGAAGGTCCTCGAACCCGCAGGAACCAGCTACAAACAGACAAAGCTTTGGCTGGGGCCAGTGTCTATCCCTTACATAGTGATAGCTTGTCCTCTAGGTCCTACGCGAGTTCGTATTTGCTAGTGGACAACAAGAACTAATGTCTTCAACCCGGCAAACAACGTATTGGCGGCTTTGGGGGATATTTACGTTACTGCCCCCAGCCTAGCAAGTATCACAATGTATGCTGTCGTTGCGTCTCGTTGACTCGCGGATTTCTCCTCTCGTTGGAGACTACATGTCCACTAACCTACCCCATCCCCCTTTGCTTCCTGCCGCAAGACACACGAAGTCAGAACTAAGGAGAGTCCAAAATCTGCTGCCAGAGGGTTTACGGATCTTCAAAGGAAGCCATGATAGACAGAAACAAAAAGCGAACATACACCCCCTTCATGATATACCCGCCAAGGACTAGACCACTGTAGGTAGGATTTTCATCACCAGTTTACGCTCTATCCCGACTCGTTGGTATACGCGATCTAGGAGCCGCTATCGTAGGTTAATGTGACACGGAGGTATTGAGTCGTGGTACTCGTAGATCGGACGCGCAGGCTCAATCAGCGACGCGGTGTGGAAAGGCGGTCCGACACACAGACGCCGTAGGAACATGGTATCTAGAGCATTGTCACCAATAAGGCCTCACAACGGCTCCCCCGCGATAGAATTCTATCCCATGGCGGGCAGTGTGGCCTACATGTCATGGCTCATAGACCGCGATCAAACCCACTTAGAAAGCTCACTTGGTCCCGAATGGCCAATCCAGACTTAGACTCCCTTCACAAGGCATCTGGTTCCTTCCATGTATTTGTTCGCGCGGCGAGGCTCTTTCTACGTATCACAGTTGGTTACGCCCGTGGGTAGCGGCTCGAGAAGGACATGGGTCTACTCGTGTGGTTGGGGGGTCTGGCTGCTTTGTAGCGTAACGGGGGTTTTGGTTGAGGTATGAGGGAGGGTCGACTTCACGTTGCTTGATTGATTGCTGCCGGTATCCTCTCGTCAGGGAAACGAGCTAATCCCGTGCCATTACCATGGGCACGGAAGCCTCGTGGATGCGACCAAGGCAAGCGGGTGTTGGGGTTGTTAGCCGACATGCTACTTCTTGCGGGGTGGAAGGTTATATCGTGGGCGTAACGAAGGCAATGGCGAGCATCTAGAAGCAGTGTTAGCTGTGATAGATAGCTGCCATGGAAGGGATCCGATATTGACCTAGCTTTGACCATTCTTACCCTCGGGTTCGGGATTGGGGGTTAAAACTGACCATGCTGATTGTACACCTTGCGGAGCTCGATTGAGCGAAAGTCGTGTCGAGTCAACATCAATACCAACGAACAAAGGGTTGATTGGAAATTTCAGCAAAAGATGTCGACAGAAACCAGCGCCCAAGCGTACGGCTGAAGGGCGAGTCGACCCCGGAAGCCAAGGGGGCCAAAGCTCGCCAAGTCACTACGGCTGATCCTGGATCATCGTCGCAACAGCTAAGCCGCCGGGAATGTTGATTTCAGTGTCGCGAGCTTCTCGCGGTGGCAATGCCTTCATCTTCAAGTTAGCTAATCGACTCACTGCCACAGACAAAAGCTAGATACTCGTTCTAAGATGTCAAGGGGCCTGATTGCTACAACTTGAGAAGGATCAATAGAGTCATAGGGATCACGTGTCACTGGCCCTTGAAGCTATGAAGACTAGGGATGAGCTCCTTGTACGAGGAGATTTATCTAGGATATAAGTGCGTGGCCCTTCTATCACGTTTCCTAGAGTCATCATGGAAGTGGCTTCGCTGATAGATAGGAAGCCAATAGGCGAAGCCTCATTACGGCGTATCCTACGATCCTACTCCTATGATGTGATACGATCGAAGTTGAGGCTGACAACGCCCTTGTGAAATCTGCATTATAGGTTATGATGCCATGATCATGCCTCAACCCAGACACCAGGTACCCTAGATACATGTATCTCGTAAGGAGTCCCTGTCCATAATCAATCCTGAGAGACTCTGCTCAAGTCTCGTCCCTGACCCGAGAGTACCGGTAGCAAAAAGTATAGAAGCCACGAATCGTACAAGCGATGAGCCAGCCCCTCGCTAATCCATAATGGTTGGCGAAATCAACACTGGGACGTCCTCTTCTCTAAGATCCCACGAGCACTGCAAGAGTGGTTGATGTTAGTGACTCCATCACGTCGTATACTAGGAAATAGGGGTAGAGACATCTGAGAATAGTAGAAAAGGCGACGCACCACACCGCTTCCTCCGCACGACCCCCTCATGTTCTCGCCCACCTCAAAGTGCTGGGTGCCGACGTAGACGGTAGAGCACGTGTCGCCGTCAACGGTCAGGTTGCTCGTGAGCGTGAACCGGACGTCCATCTTTTCCGTCGGCGGGTAGAGGCCAGTGTCCATTTCGAGAATCTCGATGGTCCACTGCGACGAACACGAGGTCCCAGACACGTTTCTGGATGGGGGGTAGGGGATGGAGCAGTCGTGGACGGCGCCGTACGGCTTCTCGTCGGCGTACGCCCAGTACACGCTGCAGTTCGCCGAGCTTGCGCCGGACGATGCTCCGGATCCGGGATTCGTGATGTTGGCGAGTATGTAGGCTAGGGGGCTGTTACCTGGACGACCGGACGGGGAATGAGTCGACAGCCTCGTTACTTGCCATGGCGTTAGAGGCTCGAGAGGGCCGCTAGATTGTTGGCATGCAGCGGTCGAACTGATGAGGGTGAAATGACTCGCAAGAGCGAGAGAGAGCTTGAGGACTTTCATGATGCCTGCAAATTCGCTGTTCTTTTCTCTCCCTTTCAACTTGATCTGCTAGGACATGAGGATGTTCCTCAAAGAGATCCAGAACAAGAGGCGCACATAACTTCGTGAGCCCTGCCGCTTACCCCAGGCCGATTACGAATCGATTCAAAAATTTCTTACATCTAGACCTTGTACTAGCTTGCAGTCGTGTAACCGGCTAAATTCAGGATGACTGAATTGTTTTCTTTCGCGGTATGACACTGGAGCTTCGGAAGTAGAATACGAAGTGGCCAGAAGTTATACGATGTAACTTGAAAGACAGTGCGTATGATGCTACCTTGGCTTAGGTGTCACGGGAATTCCGTCCTTGGTTGGCAAAGTCTCCTTGAATGAGTTGCGTATATCAATACAGGGTGGGGATTGGATACACGAGATGCTCTGAAACCTGTCTATGTATTCTTAGAGTACATCGGGCAACACTGCTAGATATATATTTCATATGTCTACCTAGATACTGGGGTAGGTATATGCCTAGGAGGTAGTCATAATTCGCGGCGCACGTTCACGGATCACCTTGCCGGGCCACCAGAGGGCGGCTTGCGACTAGGCTCGTCGGGCCAAGAACGGAATATGTCACGGAGCCGGTCGATCGGCGCCGTCATAAGTCCCACAGCGGTTTCGTAGGGCGGCTTGTTGGGAGCGCTCGGATGGCTCCGCGTAGGCGTGAATGCCTTGGTCAGCTCGAACTGCTCGGCCAAGGCTTTCGACCTCGTCGACAGCAGAGCTTCTTCTAGCTTGACTAAATCATGCTCCTCCTCCTCCTGGATATGTATCTTTAGGTCCTTCATAAGTGCTTCTAGAGCCGGGATGAAGTCGGCACCCCCGGGGCTCATGCGTTGGAACTTGTAGAGCTGGTCTTTGGTCTAGGTCGCAGATGTTCTGTCAGTAAGCCCGCTTTATAATGAAAGAGGGAAACACCATGGACCATCGAGGAGGCTGAACGTACTACTTGGTGCTCTGCTCGATCCTTGTCTGCCATGATCTTGCCGTCGGTGACGCCAGTCTCGATCGCAGGGTACACGACGAGCTCCTCGGCAATGGCATGTCTCGTCAGCTCCCACACGAAGGCATTCTGAAATCGGCGCTGCTCATCGGGATCACTCGCTTTGACAATCTTTTCATAGTATCTCTGGATCTCCTGATGATCGTCGCGAATTACGGAAGAGATGCTATCGGTCTGTGTGAGAGTCTGCTTCAGATCCTCTAGAGTGCGCTTGTCTCTTGCAGTCTTGCTCTTGGAATTGGGCAGACTGTTGGACCCGATACTGTCCGAGTATAGACGGCACAAGGTCATGCGAGCAGCTGGCATGGATGCCCTGGCACCTAGCAGTCGTGATGCTCGTAGGCATCGTTGAAGCATCATGATGATGTGAGGTCGAAGCAGTGAGTGTCTTGGTGCTTTTGCTATAACAGCTCAGATTCAATCGCCAACGGCAGTAAGAGGTATCGAGAATGCTGCCATTTTAACCAATAATCACCTAGGTATTGTAGCTGTGTCCGTGATCGCGTCAATAGAGCCTACGAATGACCATCACACGCGTCATCGATATATTTCCCGACATAATGACGAACGTCGCGGTCCACCGATCGAAGTTTTGGAGCTCGCTCTAGTCGTGATATATCTGAGATTGAGTTCGGTGACGTCCTCGCACTGAATATTTGTGTAGCAAATGATAAAATCACCGAGTAAGTTGTCTGAGATCTCGTTGAGACGAGGAACAATTCGACCGTGTTCGGTACGTTTGGTCCGATAGAAAGAGGAGAGCTACATTCATGCAATTAACCCTATTGAAGTCTAACGAAGCTAATATATTTCTTTATCCACTCATCGTGGCTGACCATTTTCATCATCTTAGACGAACCACGCAAAGAAAGCGAAACGGAAGGAAATCCAGTTGTTTATATTCTCATGTCCCGGTTTGTCACGAAGTCCGCCAGACAGCGACCGCAACCGTAACACGAGGAGACAATTCTCAATATTGACGATGGACGCGCGCCAGGTCGTAGGTGGGGCGTGTCTCAACGTCTCAGCCCCGGAATTGAGTCGAAGAGCTTAATGGGCTCGTAGCTTGTTACGACGGCCTACTTCAACGTCAGCACGGTGCTTGCATTAGTGGCCGCCGTAGATGACTTACCAGATGTGGCAGTCGACGAGCTGGCATCATCGGCGATGGCGATGTCGGCGCAGGACAGGTAGACCTGCGAGGTCTGGTACGAGTTCCACTTGAAGGAGAGCAGGGTGTGGTTGGAGACGAAGTCCGGGATCTTGATCTGCTTGGTGACGGTGTACCCGCCGGCGATGCTGGTGTAGCAGCTGTTCAGTTCCGCGTTGTCCACGCCCTGGCACTTGGTCTGGTCGCCGCTGTCGAAGCCGTTGCACGTGAACCAGTCGTTCCGGTAGCAGCCCGCGTCGCCCGAGGTGCAGTCGGGGTTGTATCCGCAGTCCTGGCCGTCCACGTCGGTGCAGGGCAGCAGGCCCTCCTCGAAGCAGTCCTCGGCCGCCTGCTTCTCCTCGTCCGTGGGAAGATAGTCCGGGTCGAGGAACTTGTCGACGATGTCCTCTGCAGCGACAGAAGTCAGTATTCACCTCTTTAGGCGAGATCTTGAGATAAATCCCAAACTTCTCATATGGAGAATTTGGTGAAACAGGCCAAGAAAAGAAGACAATTGCCGGTGTTACTTACGATCCTGGCAAATGCGGTACGCAAACACTGCAACATCCACAGTCAGTCTCTATATCATTGCTAGGGGAGTAAAGCTTCCTAGGTCGAGGGTCGGGATAACTTGATGCTATTACTTACTGCCACCGTGGTCCCCGTTGTGGTCCACGCACCACTCCACGTCAACCACCTGGCCCGGAGCGTACGTGGCGACAATGTCGTTACCCCAGTCCGAACCAGGCTGGTTGTAGTCGACGCTGACGCGAGCGTTATAGCCGCAAGGACCGCTGCGACCGACTTCGGCCGAGTCCAGGTCCGGCCACGATTCCACGGGCTCAAGAATGGTGCATTCCGGGCACGTGTCAATGCCAGACTGGTGTTCTAAGTTAGCTGGCTGAGATTAGGACAAGAGGATGTATCATCTAAGTGATACGCACCTCAGATCCTTGACGAGTCCGGCTTGAGGGGGTCGTCAAGTACCCGTGCCCGTGCACGAGAGTAATGAGACCAGAGCTAGCTAGCGCGGATACTGCCTTCATCTTGAAATATCGACTGGACGGATGCAAAGACTCTTGAGTGAGAATGGGATGGCCTTGGTGGAGGTTGGTGATAGCGATGATGCTGTAGCTGCAATTCTCATCAACTTTGAAGCGGCAAAGCTGCCCTCTATATACCTCTCAGCATGGCGCTCACGACGGCTGCATCATGGCCAATATTCAAGAAGGCCCGAAACAATCGGGCGGAGATGATTCAACGATATCGTTGATCTCGTAGCCGACACCGCCCTCTGCGATGTTCGACCGAGTCCATTACTAGCACTCCTATTCGGTTGCGACGCTGTGAGTGTTGACTCGGAGAAAGTCTCGGCGGAGAGCTGCGCTTATAGCCAACATTAAGCCGCATAGCTGCGGGCGTTTGTCGGCAGCTCTAGACACGCACACCGAGGAAGACCCCGGATTATAGCTGTCGACGATATATGCATTGAGGGGCTGCCCAGACTGCCAACCCGGAAAGCAGTGCATCATTTCCCCCTGAGCCTGGTTCGTGAGGTGACAGGCGGGACCCCACAACCTGGGGAAGAAGACGGGGCTCGAAGCTCTCCAAGACCTCCACTCGGGTAGATGCTGGGCGCGGTCAGGATCCGAACCGAGAAAGCGCCGGATGGAACACTTTCCTGTCGCTATTAGATGGTCCGCAGCCGCAACGAGTTGTGTTGTGAATGATCTTTCGATATGCCGTCGGGCGGCGAGACCTGTATCGAATCAACATCTTCCAACTCCGCCTCTAGACTCCGCTCCTCATAACGGAGTGCCTTCACGAGATCAATACTACCTGGTGATATCCTCGTCATGTCGAAAGAGCAATAGTCCGACCTTGGTCGTTATCCGACATAAGAAAACATCAGCTAAGAGCACGTGAATAAGGAGAGCGCAATGCATGTCAATCAAGGTGAACTGATTTTGCGATGAGAGAGAATAGTATTAACAGACTGGTGTAGGACCTTTTCTAAATCGTACATTGTGCATTTTCGCCGATGTCATGTTGCCAGAGCCATTTTCGTTTGCAATTACGTCTATTTGTCTCCCTTCTCGTCGTCACTCATGAATTTATGCTGTCAAGTCGCACGAGGCGAGAAGGTAAAGGGGGAAGGGGGTATCTCAAGCTCAAACGATTTGGGCGAGACGTGACAGAAGAACATCCATCAAGTCTTCCTCCCGGCTATGCATCAATATCATTTTTTGTCCCTCCCCCTTTTTTTCCGTTAGCAACCGACCACGGCTAGTCTATGCACACAGTATTGGGTAAAAAAGAAAAAAAAAAAAGCAAATAGAAGAAATCATCGCGCGCAGACTTGGTGACCTAACCGCCAAGGTCCCTACCTAGGTAGGGATGGTCAGTCTTGGTGACAACTTCTAATCCGAATGAGGGGGTTGCTCTTTTGAGGGCGTAGAATCAACACGAGTCGTGTTTTCTGCCGGCAAGGCCTTGTCCACTTCGTCGGGTTTCCAGACGGCCTCGATGATGCTCATACGACAGCCCTTGGTTCGGGTGACACCCTGCCGCAAGTCAAAAGCGTTAGCGTCTAGTCATCATCAGAACGGGAGGGGGGCAGGCATACCCTGAAGACGAAGCCGTCCGAGGCTTCCTCGAAGAGCTCGACGAACTCACGCTCGTCGCGCTCCTGGGCGTTGAGCAGGGTCATCATGACGAGGTCCATGCTACGCATGAGGCGCTCGTCCCAGGGGGACTCGGCGCCGGGGCTGCGGAAGCAGTGGTCGTTGATGAGGACGCGGGCGCCGGGCTTGAGGGCGGGCACGAGGTTGCGCAGGATGCGGACGGCGTAGGGCCGCGAGTAGTTGTGCATGATCCAGCGCAGCAGGTACACGTCGGCGCCGCGCACGGGCTGCTCGCCGAAGAAGTCGTGCGCCTGGAGGCGCACGCGCCGCGCCACCTGCGCGTCGGCGCACACCGGGTCCGGCGCGCCCGCCACCGTCGCCGCCAGGTCCTGCACCACGAAGCGCAGGTTGCGCCACCGCGCGCCCAGCGCCGCGCACGCGAACCCGTGGCTGCCGCCCACGTCGACCAGCGTGCCGCCGCGCGCGTCCGCCGCCGACAGGTCGCACGTGTCTATCAGGTGCGCGAGCTCGTAGCCCTCGCCGCCTGTCAAGCTCGCCATGGCGCGCGCCATACGCGCGGCTCGCGGCGGCTCGCGGCTCAGCGTCACGAACATGGGCTCGGCGCCCGCCGTGCCGAACGCGTAGTTGAAGCCCGTGTGCTCCATGCTCGTGCCGTCGGGGTCCGCCCGCAGTGCGTCCGCCACCCGCGCCGAACTCGCGAACACTTCCTCTCCGTTGAAGCCCACCCACGACCGCAGCTCGTTCTCTTCCTCGGTTCCCACTAGCTGCCGCGACGCCGCCGTGTGCGCGATCACGCCAGGCTCAGGCTCCTGGAACAGCCGGTTCGTCATGGCGTGTCGCAGCAGACGCGCCAGGTTCGTACCGTCTAGCGTCGTCTTAGCTTCTAGCTGCGACAGCGTGATGGTGCCCTCAAGGGGCACGAGGTTCGCTACGGCGCCTTGTTAGCATATTGTCTCCGGTAGTCGCGATATGCGGCGTGTATATAAGAAAGAAAAGGGAAGACATACGGATTCCGTAGTGGTTGAGGAGCTGTAGGCTCTGGGTACTCATGAACTATTCCCCAGTCAGTACGATTATAGGAGACTAGTATGAGGATGAAAGAGGGAGAGGCAGGAAAATAAATTGGGATGTTATATCACTCACATCCCAAGCCATCCATCGGACGGATTCTTTAGGTCCGACCATGAGGCTCTGCAGCTCGCGAGTAGCCTCGATGACCTCGTGACGACTCGTAGAGATGTCATCGGGCACCTTGGGGAAATCGCTGGGCGCGTCTACGTCGAAGCTCAGTGGCTCGAGGCCTTTCTCTCGGAAGTACGCGTCGACTTTCTGCGTCTCGGCGCTGATCTTCTGGGCTAGCGCCACGATCTTGGAGGTCGGCGCTGCGTCGGGTGAGCTGTTGGGCTTCGGCTTGCCGATGACGGGCGTGGTTGGGGTCATACTGGTGTCCGGTTCGGCCATTTGGTATTTATGACGATGATGAGTTTTCTTCTCGAGCGAAGAGTTGGTCGGTTGCAGTTCTGTGGCAGGTTTGCGACTTATTTGCTTCAGGCAATCCGAGTTTGTGTTGGTGGGAGTAGGTGAAGGGTGGAGCCAAGTGGCTAATCTGAGTCTGACCATCTTTTTTATGTTCCCTCGACGACGTCGACGATGCCTAAGTAGTTTATGTACCTCGCCGACTAACTCTGTACGTTTCCAACAGGGGGACGTTAAGACTATGAAAAACCAAACAGGCCGCCAACGTTGACAAGCATCTGACGCTATGAAGGAAAACAGCTAGACAATGGCGCGGCAGGGGCCGAGAAAACCAACAACTATAACAACGCTTGAAGGAAGCAAGCAAGTTATAAACAAAGACAACCAATCAATGAGTGCTCCTGGGGGACTCAGGGTACCAATACCACGGACGGACGATGAAGGTGAAGCTGGCTAGACTGCAGCTGTTGGTCATGTAAGTGAAGTGAGTATGAAAATTTAGATGACCCAAGACTCAGCACTCATTATAGGTGAGTGTCGTAGATGAAGATATAGGCAAGCCCCAAGGCCTGGCTGAGCTTGAGTCTAAGAGGTCTTAAATCATCGATCTGTATCACCGTCACAAGCTCTCGAGCGCGGAAAAAGACAGACAGATCAGCTCATCTCTCGTCGACAAGGAGAGACGGAGACGTAAGCGGGCCTATTAGTCTTCGCGGCGTTTATATGCCTCGTTGTGTAATTTGTTGCCTTTCCCCTATTTGGTATCCTCTTAGCTTGTCGATCAACCTATAGGGATGCCTGGTAGACCTTTGCAACACCAGCTAAAAAAGAAACACCAAGTGTTACATACCTACCTAATATAATGCTCCGACCTTTGCCTTGATTCCGACAGAACTTCAATCATGTCCCTCCTCCCACCGAAAAGCTTGGGGTCCGGGGCGTAGCGTAGCTGGGAGAGGACCTCTGCCGCTTCGGACCCGAGGATCTGACGAGCTTCGAGTGATACCTTCCGAGACCAGCAAACTGGGCGGCAGAGCTGTCTCGAGCGAGGATGTGACAGCAGGGAAAAATAATAAAAATAAAACGACGATTGCAAGCAGAGACCGAAACCCCGTCAGGGATCTTCCGGACCAGAGGACTGGTTGACAGCTCCCGAGGACTTGGTCTTGGGTCCAGGAGGCGTTCGCTTGTGATGTGTGACACCGCAGACATGCGAAAAAAGAGAGACAGATGAGTTTCCTTCTTTCTTTCTCTTTCGGTACGAACAGCCGACTTGGAGGTGATGTTCGCCCCCCGTTTCCTTGGTTGTGCGTTGTATGATCCGGGTCGTGGGAAGGGATTGGAGGATGCGATCCAACGAGATGGAGACGCGAGAGACACGCAGCTCCCGGCTCCCCCTAGGGGTGTGGAGGGACGGATTTAGATGTCTCTTTTTCTTTTTTTTCTCCTACAGGTTGTGTGACCCGAACGTGTCTTGGGCCACACACGCATACGCAAATACCTGACACACAGCCTATGACTGACTTCTCCCCTTGCGCCTATACCGGCGCTCCTTAATTCCTAGCGATTAGGGGAAAATAGATAACCGTCCCAGCGTTCTGGGAATGGAAGCCCCTGGGAAACAGGAGCGGGGAAAAGAAAATCTTCCAAGGATGCGGAATTTCGCTCTCCTGTGGACGTGTGATGTCCCCGGCTAACTGGCTGGTTGGCCTGCCGTGTGCGGTGTCGCGATCCGTCGTGCTGCGGTACTGCTGTGGGCGGCTTACCTGCGGCTATCCTTTTCTTGCCCGGGTGTCTGCACCGTGGGAAGACCTGGAACCCCTGTCTTTCTCATGTCTATGGTCTGGATACCTTCTTAGGATAGACATCCTGCAGTTGACGGTGAGATGCCCGGACGGCGATCGGCGAATGGGTAAAGGGACGAGTGCAATCACTCCTGGACGAACAGGTTTGCATGGCTATCATGTCACGCATCATCAACGCCCCCTCAAGTATGACCTGTGGGAACTACGCCTACCATTGTTTGCTGTATAGCGGCAACCCCAGGTCGTCTAGACCGGGTCTGCTTGGTCGTAACGAATTGGCTGTTGACTGCGTGGTCCCCCGGTTCCATCACAATGGTCTTCGGCCTGAATACTGCATGCATCAAGTTCCACGGCGGTCAAGGCAACACGTTGGTCAGTGACCGCAACGGTCATCGGTTGGGGATGATTGGCCGGTCAAATCACATCATGAGAGGTCGGCGCCGATGATCTGCATGAGGAGTTCCGTGTCTCCGAGCTTGAGGATCCTTTGGAATGGTTGTTGGCATCATGACCTACCTGTGTCATTGTTGGATCTGAATGGGTACCGGTCTGTCGGATCGACATCCTCTATTGAGCTCGGCTGAGACACTGAGTGATGATCGTGCTATATATACCAGAGAATCATCGCCTTTAGTTTCTCATATTCGTAGGAGTTAACTACCTGAGTAAGCTAAGAACCTGGTCTTAGTCTTATCTATAGAGTCGTTAAGTGGCAGTGTACGCATCATACCGAATAGGAGTGCTTCTATGTCTATTCGAAACACGTCAAGGCGTTCGGGAAGGACATTGCGAGGTGGCGGATGCCGGTAGCTTATATTGGCTGTAGGGTTACCTGCCAACCTAGGAAGGCATTTAATTACGGACGAGATA
This sequence comes from Hypoxylon sp. FL1284, assembly GCA_022432365.1. NCBI lineage: Eukaryota > Fungi > Ascomycota > Sordariomycetes > Xylariales > Hypoxylaceae > Hypoxylon > Hypoxylon sp. FL1284. Next base: position 1,160,648 of record JAJJXE010000008.1, on the reverse strand, counting down.
TTGTGTATTGACGTGGCCAGCTGAGTGAGGTCTGCAAGTGTCCAAGCTTACCTACTTAGCCTTTAAGTGGGATAAGTTGGTATATTAATCAAGGCTCGGGCTTCGCTGTCAGTCTCCGACCAGGTCTCTAATCGGCCCCAGCCGAGTGGTGGCAGGTTTGGATGAGTTGGGTGAGTATGCCGTCGGCCGGGAATGCATGAAATCATATGATAGTCCGTAAGGCGGTCTCGTTTCCTCTAATGAAGTAGCGGTGATGCGGTGGCATGGAGATGTATATGTCAAGTAAACGTTGGGCTGTGCCGTTGCTATTTAGTATATTGCTAACGTAGATTTTTCTACTTGAAAGTTTGCTCAAGACGTACTACTTGTGCAAGTGAAATAGGGGCATAGTATAAGGAAATCTATCTGATATTGCAAACTATCCCATATATCAAATTATGCCATTCTAGCAGAAAACGGGATGTTGGAGCTACAGCTGAGCCGGCGGTCGGATCTCGTTCTTGAAATTATGTCACCTCCTCGACGCAAGCCACTGACAGTTGTCCGTTTTTGGTTGACGGAACATTGTGGCACGAACATCTGCACGTCTTGCAATGTAGGTACGCCAAGCATATCCGCCTATTGGGACATGACCTGCTGGGTGATTCGCTAGTCGTCACACGGCAGCTCGAATAGCACTCTTCCCGTAACGCCTTTTTCGGGGTACGATTCGAGACGACGGTTGGATCCTCGGGATCTATCCACATATCTCTCCTCTTCATCAAAGGCCGTTTGATGAGGAGCTGCAAGGAACGCGCAACCGTGTTTGCTCCCAGCTCTCTTCCATTGGGTCAACTCCGTCGTGGATGCGGTTGCTTGTCCGCAAGTGACAGCAGCCACTACTGCACGGCACTCTTTTCGAGGAAGCCTACAGCTTATAGGCACCTATCTACGAGTTATGAGACGAGGCGATGGGCGCTCGGCGGTACCGGATCCGGATAGGTGAGCTCCACGTCTCGGGGCACCTACATTGACAGGTGGCGGTGAATCATTTCCTCCTGTCAGCCACGCCGTGTCGAGTTGCTGCTAGACTATAGTTGATACTTCGAACTCGGTAGACGCCAGCTCAAGCCATCGAGAACAAGAATTTAGGACAGCGATCGACCGTTCTTGTGTACTTGCTGTATGTACACGAGCCGCGTGATGAGCGGACCAGAGTTGGTCTGACAGGCTTCCGACGCCGTCGGGTGTTACCCCTGGCAAATACATATATCATTGTACGTTTGTCCCGCCGCGAACGATGGGGATGCTCCGTATACCATAGAGCCTACGTGGTTTCTATTTAAAATATAGCGATCAAGGAGTTGAAGCCCAACAGCCACGCAGAATTCCGGTTTCTGGCCGCTATCTTGAAGGGGTATGAGCGTGGCTTGATATGAACAGGAACAAGACCGTGCCAAGGCGATCCGCCACACGGAATACTACTGCATGGCATTTCCCAATTAAGCTGTAAATGATGGCTATTCTCGAATAGCAATGGCTCCTGCGAGCAAGGGTAGCTAGAAGATCTAATTAGTCAACCTAGTATTGTCTTGAACTCTGACACTGTGAATAGTTTTTCATCTTATCTTCCCCTCTCTCTTTTCTCTTCCGTGGAAACCAGGCTTCGTCCCCAATGCATATTTTCAAGTTCCAACAACCCTGCCGCCACTCGGGTGCCCTCCCGGCCCAGCGAACACGTGAAGACCGTTATAGGGTCTCAGACTTCTGGCCGTACACGCAGACGAGCGGCATGTACAGGAGCATCGAGTTGTCGTGGTACCCTTTGCGCACGTCGATGAGGAAGGCCTCGACCTGTTCCCGGTTCCAGTGAAGCCCCCTGGTCATCGGCCCGAGCGCTATGGCCTGGATCCCGTCCAGGAGGATCGTCTTCCAGTGCAGCCCCACGCTCTTCAGCGTCTTGTTCTTCGGCCAGGTGCCGATAGGTATGTGGAAGACGCGCTCCGCCACGTTGACGTATCCGCACTGCCGCATCATCGACGCTATGCGGCCCTCGTCCGAGAATCTGAAGTTGACTCCCAGCGTTTCCAGCCCCTCGTCTACGTACTTCCAGTATTGAGCGACTGGGTGGTTATCGGACAGCGTATTGTTGCTGCTCAGGGGAAAGTGGTGAATCTCCTGTAGCTCGGTCCAGCCACCTGGTTTTAAATGCCTGAAAGCGAGTAATATTCTTAGCATTTGCTACACACGTCTCAATTTGTATGTGGAAGTTCAGAGAAACACTTACTCGTATGATGTCTTTAAGAGCCTGTTCCAATCTTTGATAGCCATGATCGTGTGCCGTGAGTGTATGTAGTCGAAATGGTTCTTGGGATAGAGCCAGGGACTTTCCACGTCGTCCACCATGAACCGCACGTTGGGGGGAACCCATTCTGGTTGGATCGGACTTAGGTCGATACCGAGAACGTTGGCACTGGGATAAGTATCGCCCACTATACACATCGATCAGCTGATTGAATTGCCAAGAGAACTTCGGACCAGGGAGCGCCGTCTTACTCTCAATTGCCCAGATTCCGGTACCTGTTCCGACATCGAGTACTTCGTGCGGGCCGTCCCCGATCGGCGCAAAGTGCAGGTGCTGGCATAACAGCTTGACCATGGCGTGCTTCATGGTCTCGCGCTCCTGCTCGATGTCGTCGTTGGGGAAGTTGTATCGGCCTTCCCGGAACTTGTGGTATCTCCTGCCGTTCTCGAAGGAGAAGTCCCAGATGCTCGACGATACCGACGTAGACACGCTGCTCGCCCCGTCGGACTCGTAACCAGCGTCGGTCATCACATCGCTGTCAGCCACGATGGCTCTGGCCCCGACCTGTTCGACCGCCTCGACGTCGTACGCCAGCTGATGACCCCCGAGCGACACTCCGTACGGAGCTGCTTCGTGTGTATGGTTTCCATCTTCTCCCGCCATTGGCGAATCCTGTGGCGTATGTACGGGATAGACATCTGCACTGGGATCCTCGTGGACTAGATGATGGACTGGAGAGTTCCTTGCGTCGCGAGTCTCCGAAGAGGTCAACTGCAGGCCCCAGCTGGCTTTTGGTAAAGACCCATTGACTTTGGCAGGGCAATTTGCGAATGGATTGGGAAAATCAAAAGAGAAGGTTTGCGGGAACGCGCTGAGAGGGTTGCTGAAGTGCGCGACGCCCGTGAGTCTGTCGATCTGAAGTCGTGGCAAGGTGATGGGGTGCGTAGAGCCTGTGTCTCCCGGTTTCTGCGCTGTCCGAAACGACCGAGATGCGTAGCGGGAACAGTTGGGGTCCAAGTGGGCATAACTCTGATGTTGCAGCTTCGGAGAGACCACGACAGTCGAGCCACAACCAAAGTCTGCCATAGTCAACAGGGCAGCGAATGGGTGCTGTTAGCTAGATGAAGGCTCGTCGTTATATGTCGTGGGTCAGGTGATGAGCAGCGATCTGAGACATTTAAGCAGCCATGCGTATATGCACCTTGTCGCTGTAGAAGCTCGACCGACGTCGCAGGATAGAGGAGACAAAGGAGAGGGCAGGCCGGGGTTTTCGATTGAAATTAGCAGGGCTTGCCCTTCCACCGTCCGCTCAGCGGTCCTTTGTCGCACAAGACGAGTAACAGATGGAAACAAAGCCTTGACGCGGTTATCAGCGAGGCCGGTGGCATGGGAGCTCCGGATGCCCGCATATGAGAGCACCCAAGCGATGGTGAAGAACGTTTTGATGAGCCTGGTAGCAGTACCCGCGTACCTAATGAGGGCTGCGACACGGATACACGACAGCTCGCCTGGAGCGGCCAATCCGCTAGCGGGTACATGCCAGTTGGAGAGGGAAACAAACGCCCGAGCTGGGACGAGGAACGAGATTTGGGCTGGTGGCCTGGCGCTACACAGACTCTCAGTACGTACGTATAATAGGGGGCGGGAGACAACTAACCAACATACCGTTCCCCGTGATTCTAGCAGTATATCTCGAGGTATATCAAGATAGAAACATGCCCGAGTTACCTTAGATGCTTACCCAGGTAGCTCTCCCAGTACCCAAGTAAATGAGTATATCGTGTACGATGCCGGCCGGACTCGGGGTTAAGGTCAGGGGTTAGGGGTCGGATAATTGCATGAGGCCAATTTTAACTATGCACGGCAAGATCTTAACCATGAAAAGAGGTATACAATGCTGCATAAACATCTTTGCAAATGAATAAAATCAATGAATTGTCTTTTGATGGTATCGTTAGCTGGATTGCCCAACTAGCAAATAGAACGTTAGATAGGTACCTAACATACCAGACATGACTGATCAGATCCGGGTACAGGTAGCGGTTTGCTACGCGTCGAAGCGAACTGTTCGACGGAGTTCGCAAACACGCAAGATCCCGAAGGTTAGACGGGTTGAGCGCCGAGAAGCTCGCCGTTTGCGACAATGGAAATGGGCCATTGCATGTTACTCTTCCCGCATGAGAAGGTCCCCAACGGCTTGGCTCCCGGTTCCTGGGAATATCTTTGTTATAGCTCTCATAGTACAGATTCCCTCGTAAGACACGATTTGTTTGTAGCCTAGCACATAGAGAAATGTAGAATGAAGTGACAGTTTCTGCACCCTTTAAAGAATAAAATAGGGGTGGGGATGACGCCTAGATGCGCTAAAGAGCCCCCTAGCTGCGGGGTAGCTGCGCTCCGTCCTAGCGAGACGTCCAAGAATTTCTTTCTTTTTTTTCTTTTTACCTACCCTGTAGGCGATACGAGACGACCCCCCCATGGCCCCCGGCAAACCGTTCACGTACTGCGAGGGCGCGCCGTCCTGGAACCCGACGTCCTACACGGCGGACGCGGCGCTGCGCTCGCGCGTCGAGGCGCTGCTGGCGCGCGACGACCTGCAGGGCGCCGTCGCCGCCGCCTTTGCGCTGCCGCCGCCGCGCCGCGACCCGTACGTCTACCACGCCGTCGTCAGCGTGACGCTGCCCGAGGTGCAGCACGTCGTGACGCTCGGCGGCCGCAACGGCCTGCACGCCTGGTACCGCGGCCCGGCGCCCCCTTCCCACGACGAGCATAGGCCCTCGCCCGTCGTCCTCCCGCCGCCGCCGCGCCCCGACACCGACGCGTACCTGTCCGTCTTCGACGCCGCCACGTCCACCGATGCCGCGCTCCGGTCGCTCCTCGCCAACGCCCGCAAGGGCAGCCTGCGCGCCGAGGTCGCCGAGTACCTGCTGTCCAAGCGCTATCTGCACCCGTCGCTGGCCGCGCAGCTGACGGTGCCGAAGAAGGCTGGCGGAAAGAAGAAGAAGGGCAAGACGGCCTCCACTTCGTCGGCGCTCCCCGCTGGCGAAAATGGCAACAATGGTAGTGGTGGAAATACTCCCACCACCAATCCCACCAACGACCCCACCCCCGCCGTCCCGCCCAACCCCTACCTCCCCTTCCTCTCCTGGAGCGCGCGCAACCTAGAGTGGGCGGGTCCCAGCCCGTCGTCGGCGCGCGCGGGCCCCATGGCGCACCACGTGCTGCCGGTGCTGATGCACCACTTCGGGTGCGCGTGCCCGTCGCACGAGGCCCTGTCCATCCTGCGGTCCCTCGCCGCCGGCCGCGGCGTCCTCGACGTCGGCTCCGGCGGCGGCTACTTCGCCTTCATGCTGCGCGCCTACGGCGTGCGCGTCGTCCCCGTCGACAGCGCCCAGAGCGCGTGGCGCGCCTTCTGGGTCTCCGACACCGTGATCGCCGACGGCGCGGCGTGGCTGCGGCGCCGGCGAAGTGTGCGCGCCGCGCTCGCCGCCAAGTCGTCGGGCGACGGTACCGGCGAGGCCGACGACGCGGCGGCAAGAATAGACCCCGACGAGTCGGTGCTGCTGCTCGTGTACCCGATCGTGGGCGGCACGCTCGCCGGCGGCGAGGAGGGCGGCTTCACGCGCGCCATGATGGACGCGTACGGCGGCGACACGCTCGCCGTCGTCGGCACCCAGAACCGCAACGGCTACACGGGCTTCCGCGGCATGAGCATGGACGAGTTCGTCGAGCGCGAGCGCGCCGACTGGGTCAAGGTCGTCCAGGTCGCCCTCCCCAGCTTCCCCGGCAAGGACGAGGCCCTCTTCGTCTTCCAGAGGGGCCCCAGGGCCCCCGCCGGGGACGACGCGGCCGCTGCCGCGGGCGGGGCGGGAGTTGTAGCTAGCGCTGATGCTGGTAGCGGTAGTGCTAGTAATGATAAAGACGATTCATAGGTACGTTCATCTTTTGCCTAATATCCTGTGTGAGGGTAAGTGAGTCTCATCGTGTGTGTGGCATGTCATACGTGTTCTGCGAGTTCCATACCCATAGAGAAGTAAGATATTCCATATAGACCTCTTACCTAGCACTACTCACTTTCAAACGGCGTGTAAAGAACGATTAGGGGGGAGAATACAGAGCACGCGACTCCCTTTTCATTAGAAAAAAAAAGCACCTATCTAGGTACAGGAGTTGTATGCCTCCCAATAGGAACGACATCATCAGACTCCCTCCCTTGGTAGGTACTGAAACTAGCTGTCCGGCAACGTCGGCCCATTCCGACGGCTTGCAAGAAAACTCGACTCTGAAGATGGCCACCCAAGCGGTCGTCCTCCAATATTCCACCGTCACCTTCACGAGATACGGTCCACCCGGCGATCTCGAGAAACACTAGTCACCTAGGTCTAGATAGGTAGACTCTCTCAGAATACCCGTCCACCATGTGACTCCCCCTTCCGTCCAAGGATTTCCAGTTTCATGGCCCATTACCAACTCTGGTCATGATCGGAATCAGCAGGCGAACGACTAGTGTACCCCTCGTCGTCAGAGTCATAGCCACGGGATCGCTCTTGCCATGCGGCCCAGGCAGGAAGTATGGGAACTCGCTGCGGTACGGGTCGACTCTGGCCGCCGTTGGCAGGACGGGATGTCTGCGTGGTTGTCTGCGTGGTTGTCTGTCTGCCACCGGCCTGCGTCGAGGCGCGAGTACCCGTGCCAGTTCCTGTGAGGGAGCCGCGGTTCTCCAACTTGTACTTCTGCTGAGGCCTGCCCTGTTCTCCGTTGTGGCGTTCTGTAGGACGGGTGTACTTCACATGATCCGTCTCTCGAATAAGCTCTCGCTGGCGGTCCAGCTGAGCCTTCTCTTGCTCATTGGTACGGGGACCAAGAGGCATAATACCAGTAGTCTTACCAGTAGGCTGATACGTATCAGGCGGGACACCACTCTGCTGACGAGGAACAGGTGAAACAGCGCCAGCAGGCTTACTGCCAGTGGGCTGGTAGACCTTACGTCGGAGAGTACCAGAGGGGCTACCGGCATGCATGCCAGTAGGCTGGTAAGTCTCAGGTAAGAGACTACCAGTCGGCTGATCACCAGTTAGATTGCCGGTAGGCTGATAAGTAGCAGGTTGACTAGCACCGATCGGCTGACGAGTAGAGGGGTGTAGAACACTAGCCAGCTGCTCAGATTCATCGGCGGCATCCTCTCTGAACTCATGGAGACGGCACTCTGCCTCTAACATAGCGATTTGCCCAGAAATCTGGGTTAGTGTCGTGTACAGAGTATCACGATCTTCTCCCTTCGCGGTTACAAGTTGCTTGGTGAACCCCATCTGAAGCTCAAGTCGATCAGTGATGAGGCGGATGATGGTATCGCGGCTCAAGCGATCCAGGCTCGCAACCACATAAGGAGGCACGCCATCTCTGTGCTTGTACAGAGGACCCATCCTCTCGTCAGCTTTCTCTTCGATAAAGGCTGAGGCGGGGACAGCCGGACCGGTGGCAACGGCAGGTTGAGCGACCTTCTTGTCCTGATACATCAAATGGAGGGTGGCGATAAGTTCAGCAATCATATTATCCTCACTGGCCAAGTCGACAGTAACAGCGGGCTTGGCAACCTTCTTGTCCTCACTCGCCAAATTGACGACAATGGCGGGTTCAGCAATCTTCTCCTCACTAGCAGAATCGACGGTTTTCAAAGCATCCTCCACCTGTCGGACAGGCATGTTGATGGAGGTGAGCCAAGCGGCACACAGAGCACTCAGCTCACTCTTGTGGAGCAATAGGCTGATCTGACGTGCCTTGACCTTCTTCAACACTGAAATGATACGTTAACGATAGTCAAAACCATACTGTGCCAGTACTTACAGGCGATAGTGTCCGCGATAGCCTTGTCACGTCCAGCGCGCTCGGTGTGACCTATGTAGAGAGCGTTGGATATGTACGAAGCCGGAACCTCGAGTACTCTCTGCTTCATGCTGAAATGGTCAAAGTTGACGCCGGGAGGCAGATACACGTAGGGAACTAGGCCAGTGATCTCTCGCTGTACCTTGATGATCTCTATGCGGGTGGCCTCGGAAGCTTGTGAGTTAGATTTTAGCTCATTCCAGTCTCTGCATCGCTGTCCATTTGGCTTCGGCAGGCCCAAGCAGTCAAGAATCTGGTCTGCGACAACGGCAGAGGTTGCGCGATGTTCCAGGATGCTAAACACCTCATAACAGTCGATCGCAGCTGGGTTCTGCTGTCGCACGAATGCCTGGAATACAGCTTTGACCTTACCACCATAAGCTGAGTTCCAGAAATCCGGCCAGGCCGTAAGCGACTCCGCTACCATGAACTTGATATGCTCCATTTGCGAGCGGACATTTCCACCAAAAGCACGTCCCAGAAGCGAGAGTTGCAGATCTTCCATTCTGTAGCCGCCGGCGACAGGAAAGGAGTGCCATTTCTCTCTCCAATATGACAGTTCCTGGTGCTTTCGAGGGCCCACGAGAATGGGCCAGTTGTCGTCATCCGGGCGGAACGTGAAAGAATGGTCTCCATGCTCGGGAGACAATCGAGCAACGAGATTTCCATGCAGCGTGACATTCAACTTCTCTTTGAGCGTTTTCTGCTCACTCGACGGCATCGCAGGACCCGGAAAAGCCTCACTCTTGGTGCCATCATCCACCATGTCGATGTTCAGCATCGGACAGTCCCATTGCTGGAAGGTTTTGGCAATCTCGCTTGCAAAGAAACCGCCAAACTGTCTCGCGAGGAACTCGACGCGTTTAGCGCTTACCGTCTTAGCTGGGTGCTTGCAAAACGAGGGGTTAGTCAACCAGCCAGCAGAAAACAAGGCTGGTGTGATCATGACAACGTCAACCATGGCACCAATCAAGTGGCGCATACTATCGCTCGTAAGGCGGGTATGAGCCGTGGTGTATCCGAAGAAGATGTCTTGCTCAAGGGTGGTCTGGCCGCAAACGATGATGATAAGGGGGGCGCCAGTCTGTTTGGCCAGCATGGACTTGGCCGACAGCGTCTTCATGAACTCTTGCTTCAGAGAAAGCGCGGCTTGCGCGATCTTGAGGTCTTGGTGGCTCAGGTTTCCGTTGACAAGACGACGGTCCTTGCCATGAGTGTACCGCTCGGGGTTCGCCTCGACCAGAGAAACGACATCACAATGAGCTAGCCAAGTCTGGGATCCGGTGGGGGTCTCGCCATGCAGAAGTGCTTTGTAAGCCAGAAAGTCGGCGACGTGCCAACCAAGCGCATTCTTCCCAGCACTGGCCTGAGATACAGTGCAAAGACCGATGATCTGAGCGTTGGGGGGGATGTCGGGCACGGTGTTGGTAACGAAGGTGGCCGCACCCGGGGCGATGGCTGGAGCAGCCGGAGGCTGGGACTCGGAGCCCGAGTCAGCCATTTCGACTTTCCTGCCGCGGCGAGATTTGCCAAAATGACTTGGATCGATTGAGAAAGACTTCCTAGTAGTCAAGAGGATGAGTTAGCATGACACATGTGATTTATCCCAGCACCGACGCCGATAAGTGTATGCCAAGTTTAATGACACCGCATATGGAAGGGGGAGCATACGTAAAGCAACTCCTAGTAATCGGAGTCGAATGGAAAGAGTGTAGGGTTGCAGATCGACAACAGCAGGAACCTTATCTAGAACTGTTTAGTACCTATCGGCAGGAGGATAAACAGATTGTTCCTGGATAGAGGATCGCGGGTGGTGATGACAAGATAGGATGACCTGCTTAAGTCCGTGTTGTAACGAGACGAGAAATGTTAGGATAGGATGGCACTTGCTAGAGCGTGGTGTAATGTGAAGGTTGTGTAGTGAATGTATGGTAATGAAGAAAACGAAGTGAAGGTATGATAGTGTAGTGATGGGATGGTAGTGAGGTATGGCGGTGTAGTGATGGTGATGCAGTGATGGCGATGTAGTAAGGAAGGCAAGCAAAGCCGCGAGAAGGATACGACACGCAAGGGTAAGGTAAACAAACCCACATGCAGGTAGGCAGCGTGCAACTGGAAGCCAAGTCGAAATGAAGATGAATGACACTTACTAGGTAGTTTCGAAGGGCACTCGGCAGAAGAGATGTATCACTACGAGTGAATTAAATCTAGAGACGATGTGGTGGTTGCAGACGGTTGAAGGCAGCGCGGTGGTAGAAGGAAAGGAGGAGGAAGTGGGAAGGTTTGGTTGCGGGTGAAAGTGTCGATGTATTTATCCTTTTTCCGCAGCGATGCGCGTTGTGGAAGGCGTTACCTAGAACAACGTCATCAGGTCCTGATTTTATCTAACACTCAGGTAAACATGATCCCCCGGGGCATCAGTCCCTCCCCGGGCGCCAGTATCCGCCAAGGCATCCATCGCCCGGCTGCTACCTCAGGCGAGGTAGCAAATAGATGGGCAATTTCTATACGGAGATATTGTATCTAATATACGTCGAGACTATCCGGCATGCTGCTATACGTTTTGCATCTCTGGTAGTAGGTATCTGGCCATGATACTGCGTATCGAGCCCTTTGACCCTTGGATAGGAGGAGACTTCGGCGGAAGTGAAGGTCAAGGGACCATTGTCAGGTACAATACGTAGCGGTCTGATGGAAATGCGTATATAAAGCACACATTCTCCTATTATTCAAGTAAATACGTAGACCAGTTTGCCAGGGCTTCATCCTTAGCCATCAGGGAAGGGCGTACGTTAATACGAGGAGTAAGATATGACGGGAGACTAGGCTTCTTAGGAGGGCTTTCTTGGTTCTCACATACTGTTTATAACATGGAGTAACTTACTCAATGAATCCAATGTCACCTGGGATACTGTATTTTTCATTAAATTCTGGCTAGGCTAGGCATTAAAGAGGTAGGTAAGTAGGGTTGCTGATGAGTTTTCGCAGAGAAGGGAATCTGCTTACCTTCTTTCCCCCTGGCTATTTGTTTATATTGAGACACCAATAAAGGACAGTTGCCGAGGACACTAAAGACACTTTGCTCCCGAGACGAAATCATCTAGGAGTAGGTGTTAATACAACATTAGCATTGTAAAAAGACAAAAACCTAGCAATAAATTATTTGTTACAATTTCAGGCAGCATACGGGACTGTTCGGCGTAAAGGGTGAACATTTGAACTTATTATGTCTTGTTAAGGGGCAGTGGAATAGGGGTCAACTACGGATATGGTAAACATTGACACGTGACCTCCGAGAGGCGCGTCCTGCCCGCCGAAGCAAACATTCGGGCTGCTTCGAAAATTTCGGGCCGCCGGGGCTATTTTCGAGTCTCCGGGGGACTTACAGGTCCGAGTGCCGAGTGGGGCGCCGGCAGTTTGGATAAGGCTCACGGCGTGATAGTTCTGGGCCCTCAAATCGTTTACTGCGGTGGGATCACCTAGGTGGTTTAGGCTGGGAGGTGGTAACTATAGCAATCAGTGCTGTCTTGTAGTGTCCCTGGTGTATTTGCCAGACTCCAAGAAAGCGTCTTAGGTGAACAACTATTTTTACGATCGCAAACTCATTCGTATTTTTGCTATATACCTAGATACAGATGTAAGCTAGGGACATGCTATATAAAAGCTGGTGAACTCAAGGCTAATGCAAGGCTACTGCAGTAGAATCCATCGCTGACCGAAACCAACTGACGGCCTTACAGCCTCCATCAGGTGTTCAAGAACCCCACAGCCTACCCTCCCGTCATGCCGTGATCAGCATGTTCCATATGAGTATGAGTGACCCCTCCTGCCTGTTTCGCTAGTATAGGCTCAGTCGGCCACCTTCTTCTCGCTCTATCGGCAAGATCTTAGATGTCGTAGGTCATGTAGTCGTAGACGCCCGGGGGGCCCAGTGCGCGCACGAGGGATCTGGCCACGACCTTTCGCTTGACGGTGTCCCAGCTGCCGCCGGCGAGGGCCTTAAGGTCGGGTGCGGGGGGTTCCCAGTCGCCGTTGTAGAGGGCGCGGAAGGTGACGGTGACGGGCTCGTAGTCGTCGCACGCGCGCGCCGGGGGCGCCAGTCCGATGACCAGCGTCTCCTCCCTGTAGATGGGCTGTGTGATGCCGCGGTCTTCGAGCACGCGCTTGTAGTCGGCGACGCCCGGGTCCTTGTACAGGTTGTGGTCCGTGGCCTGCGGTAGATCCCAGACGCGCGCCTGCAGGTCGAAGCACGCGTGGCACAGGCCGTCGGCCTCGTCCGCGCCGTAGTCGTAACCCACCCAGCCGTCTTCGTCCTCGTCGTCCTCATCGACTTCCAGCTCGGCGTCGACCTCCAGTCTTATGGGGTCCGTCAGCTTCGATTCGCTCGAGCTGACGTATTTGCTGCAGCGGTGGAAGGGCTCCAGGCGGATGTTGCGCAGAGCCGGGAAGAACTTCCGCAGGACGTACCACAAGAGATCGAAATCCTCGTGCATCACCGGCTCCTTGTGATCGAACTTCTGCGGGTGCTCGATCTTGTCGTCGCTCCAAGGGCCCGAGTTCTTGACATAGTCGGGGAGGGCAGGGGCTAGTTCGGGGATGGTGAGGTTTCGTAGTCGACTCATGTCGCCCATCCAGAACGACGTGGAAAGGGGGTTGTGGACGGGGTAGACCAGCCTGTCCAGGTCGAAATTGAAGTAGACCTTCGTCTGGCCTACTTCGGTCGCCGCTAGCGCTAGACACAGGCTGTAATGCCTGAGTGTCTCTTGGCGCGATTCTTGGTTAATCCATAGGGCTATAGGAGGTCGGGCTTGGGCAGACGTCACAGTGACTGTGATAGCAGAAATTAGTAAATATATCTTTTGGCAAAGGTATGAGGACCTGGTGTGCTGAAATACGGATCCTAAACGTTTCGCGGGGGAAGGGGTGAAATAGAAGAGAGTCACTGGGCAGGTACAGGGGATAGGTTCGATGAAATAAACTTACTGAACTGGTAGTCCACGTGGAAAAAGCTCGCTGATACTTCCTCGGTATCTGGCAAGGCGCCCCAGAAGTAACGTGCGATATTCGCGTGTTGAATGCGAGTCAAGGACGATTGGCCAAATCTTCCATTGTTGAGCTGGGTTACGCTAGTCGCCATGTCCTGCGTGCCCTCAAGCGTTCGAGTAGGTCGGATCGCTCGAGCTACCCAAGTACGGCGCCAGATCATGAGACGTAACTCCGTGGGAAGCTGACGGAACTTGGGGAAACGGAACGGACGGGTAAGGCGGGATGAGCGGCTGGCATAACGGTAAGGGGGGAAGGTAGACTGGATAGGCGGGAACAGATTGGTTGCGCCAGCTTCATAGGCCGGGAACATTCGTCCAGTTCCAGCCTCTCGGTCGCTGATGTCGCTGTCCGTCCGCTTTCTCTTCGAGCCAGACGGAGAGGATATCTGCGGCCACAACGAATCCAGATACGGCATTGTGCGTACACAGCAAAGAAGAAAAATAAAAGAGCCTAGCAGCATGTAAGTAAAGATGTGTACGACATAGGGTTACTCGATGCAATATGCAAAGACATATGCATACCTTGAACAGAAAGTCTGATGACAACTGAGCTCAGAGGAACCAATGCTGGAGAGTCGGAAGCGCAAAGGTCGAAACTCAGTTGCCGAAGAAATCGTGCTGAGGGAAGAAGCGAGACAAAAGTTCAGGACACGGTCACCACTTAAATGGTTTTCTGTTGGCCCGCAACGCCGCGATATGTTTGGCGCGATACCTGGATGGCCTTGTGTCGCCTTGCCGGTCTGGGCTAGCAAAAATAAAATGTCACAGACACTGCACGGGCCTAGCTCAGCATCGTCCATTCGATCGGAGGGTATGAGTCAATTACATACCTTGGGTACCTTGTGTGCCTATTAGAGCAATAAGAGCAAGCAATAAGAGCAAGCTGCAGATGGAGGTTAAGCTAGAGTGGTGATAGCTGAGGTATGTCGGGGTTAGAATAGGAGGCGAATCGTGATAGACTGCCTCAATAGAAGCTGATAGAATGTGGCCAGTTGAGAAAGCCCCCTATGGATGTGAAGCAATCTGTAAGGATATTTGGCAGCTCTGAGCTGTATCTCTTGGTCGGAGCATGGAAGAGAGAGAGCAAGTTTTCGAAAAGTACTCTGCGGCGATGGCAGATATATATACTCAATTTTCGGCAGGTCGACCTTCCGATTTTGTTGCTGTAGACGGACCCGCGTGCCTTCCGGTTTGCGGCACCTTCCTCGCGGGGACGGAAATCTCCGCCGAATTGTCGACCCGGCGGGCTGGTGTAACAACTCGGCAAATGAGAAATTGTCGGGCCTTAACCTCGTCCGCACGGGTCCGCGCGGGTCCGAGCCCTTATCCTCGAGGATCTGTCGTGACCTCTCGGGGCTAGCACGATTGAGATAAAAAAAAAAAGAAGAAAGAAAAGGCAAGCTTAGAAAGAAATATGAGGGCACTCCCCGCCTAGTAGGCTTTTTGTGTAGTTGTTATATATATACGAAGGGCGCTGTCTCCCGTTAGGCTCCCGGCTCTTCGTGCAAAAACTTGGAGTCGTTGTTTCCCTAATAACGAGCATTGGCCTTGTGAGAGTAGGATCTAACGAACATGCTCGTGGGTAAAAAGATATAGCCTCGAAAGCCATTATATACCGCACGGGTTTCCTTTAGTTCTGTTTGTCTTGCAATAAATCCGCAAACCAAAGGAAAGAGCTTTACGTGCTCTGGCACCGATCGCACCTTCCTTTGCAATGCGAGGCGGGGATCACCATACCAAGTTGGGCATAGTGTACAGGATGAGTGACAAACCGGCATCAGGCAGGACAGAAGAGAAGGCTTTGTCTGTGGTACCCTGCACCTTCATGAATCTACTAGTATCTGCAACTAACGATAGAGGAATTAGGCAAATAACTTTTACATTCGCCGCTTCCAAATGGAGATTAATGTAGCAGAACTGGTTGTTAGAGACTGGTCACTGCTTGACCCCGGCACACTAGCAAAGAAGAAAAACATAAATGCATATAGAAAAAGATCACGGAACAAAAGACGGCCATATTGAAAGTAGGCAAGCCATCCCAATCTACCTGACTATAAGCCAGAGCTCATTATAGACTTATTCACAACTATTTCGTACTGTAGGACATCCTTGGCTAGCGTTCCCGCGATCGACAGACGACGCTTATTGGCCCAGCAGCTGTTCGATTTCCTATTACGGTAGGTGGCGATCTTCAGCCCTACAGCGCGTGTCGACTGTAGAGGCTCGTTCTCTAGCCTCTATCGGTACCAGTCATTCAATGTGTCCTCCGTGTCGTTGATCAGGATAGTTTGAGATGGAAAAAGAAGGAAAAAGAAGGAAAAACATCAGCAGCTAGAGTTATATGGCAGAAATGAGGTTACAGCTCAAGGGTCGACATTGCGAAATGTGAAGGTGCGCCCAGTGCACCTTCCGTACGTCATCAGATGTCGGCATAGGGCGCGGTTGACAAGGGCGGGGTTGTATAAAACATATCAACAGCCGGCCTGATTCCAGATGAAAAATTCTTTCTGATTGTTCGACAAAGATTCGAAGCAAGAAGCGGAAGATACAAACAAGAGAACCTTGTATGAACCATTGATTGACCAAGAAAAAAATGTCCGGACAAACATCTATCGACGATTTTGCCAAGCCCGAGTCCGTCACCGGCGGCTGTCTCTGCGGCGCAATCCGATATCGAGCCAGCTTCCCCAAGGACCATGATTTCAAGAAATTGGTGCGTATGATTGCTCCTCCTGTTTTCCCTCTTCTCCTTCGATCTTATTCTATTTTATTTTGTCCCCCCCCCCCCCCCCTTCAAAGCTACGTCTCACACCTCGCCAACTAACAAACACCCTCCAATCCAGAGCGGAAGCTGCCAGTGCACGCAGTGCCGGCGCAACACGGGGACGCTAATCTTCATGGCGCACACTGTAGCGCTGCGCGACTTCGCGTACCTGACGGCGGCGGCGACGCTCAAGAACTTCTACGCGACGCCGGGGATCCAGCGCGGGTTCTGCGGCGCTTGCGGCAGCACGCTGTACTGGCGCGACGAGTCCCGCGACGACGTCGAGATCGCCGTCGGCTGCGTCGACCCCGAGTGCCTCGCCGAGTATGGCTTCGCCCTCGCCAACGCCTCGGGCAACAACGTCTGGTGCCAGAACGAGATCCCCGGCGTGTCGGATCGCTTTGTCGGCACGGACCGCGGCGTCAAGTGGGCCACGAGCAGCGAGGAGGGCGTCCGGATGTAAGCTTTTATCTATCCGGCTGCTTGTTACATGTAGATAGGACGGACATAGAATAGGGTTTCGATCATTACATACATAACCTAACCTAGGAAGCATAATCTGGAAAGGAACCTGAGATTTCCCCTCTAATACCTGGACAGACACACTCCATTCAAGAAGCCGTGAAGGGAGGCATCTGTAGTTTAGTGGTAAAATCCGCCGTTTCCATTGGAGGGTCCCGCGTTCGATTCGCGGCCGATGCAGTCACTTTTTGCCCTCTTGCTTGGCCTACCGTACAAGCCTCTAGTTTATTTCATTTTCTTATTTTATTAAGATGACGGAGGCACCTCGTTTTTCTTCGGATACGAGCAAGTGGTCGTCATGCCCACATGATTATTACTTGCTACACAGCGCAGCATTGGGAGGAGAGAGCTGAAAAACTGGCGCCGGAATCAAAGGTCACAGAGCATTTTAGTGCTGGAAACCCTGAAAGACAGCACTTACAGCGCATACCTCCCAGTAGCCCTCCACTAACGGGCCCCTAACAATTCCTCAATACCTCCAGGTACTTTGCCTCCAAAGCTCCAAGAATACCATACCCGATGCATATACAACTTGGAAGCTTGTATTCATAAAAGCTTCCAAACTTTCATGTTGGTGTAAGGAGAGTGATTTGGCTGCCGAAGGGTATACCGCCGTTAGAGGCATTCAGGTGTACGGCTCCATATCCATATCATATCATCAATCTTGGATGGCTATGTCACCGTCAAATCGCTACCGTTCACCCGCACGTCAAGTTTCTCAACCATCTATACATCCTCTTCTTCTCAATAACTCGGACTGGATGATGGAGGACAAAATAATTAGGTCAGCCAGTAATCTACTTAGCTACATGAAGGCATATACAAGAAAAAGCCTCGTCGCCTTTCTCTTCCTACCATTCCCACCCCCGTCTATTACCACTCTACAGAACAAGAACAACACCAACAGCAGCCAGCAGACCCGTGAACCCGAACGTAGCAGCAGCCACACCGACAGCGCCCGCGGTCGCGACCGACGCCGTCGGGTACGGGGCCGAAGACGCGGCCGAGCAGCCCTGGCTGTCGCATACAAGAGCCGCGGAACCAGTGCCCGTAGCCTGGGCCTCCTTCATCGGGGCGCCGGTGCCGACCGCCATCGATTGCGCCGCCGCCGCCGCCGTGCCGTTGCCGGCGGCCGTCGGGTACACGGGGACCGCGATCGTCTGGATCGTCGTCGGCGAGTTGGCGCTGCTGCTGCCCTGCGAACCGCCGGGGGCGTTGGCGGCCGGGTAGCTGGACTCGACGGCTGCGGCCGCGGGCTTGGACTGCGAGGCGGCTCCGGCGGGGTACGTGGCTGCGGCGGCGGTGGCCTTGGTCGCCTCGCCGTTGTTGGCGGGGTGGGTCGTGAGGTCGATGGTGATGGTCGTGGTGCTGGCGGAGGAGTGAGCGGCGTTGGTAGCGACGGCCGGGCTCGAGGCAGCGGGCGTCGTCTGGGCTTCCTGGACGGGGCACACGGTCGTCGATACGGCGATGGTCTCGGTAAGGACGGAGATGGAGTTGGCGGGGCAGTTGGCCACCCAGGAAGGGCATTTGGTGACGGTGGTAACCCGCGTGCTGTAGACAGTGCTGGTGGTCATGGGCACCTCGGTCGTGGCCGGCTTGCGAGTCTCGGTGACGGGGATCACGGTGGTGTATAGGGGCTTGGACTCGGTCACGACGGAGCCACGTGCGGGGCAGTTGGTCACGGTGGAGGCACAGGACGTTATAGTGTAGGTAGTCGTGGTCATGATTGTGCTGGTGATGTAACCCAGGATCGAAGACGACTCTGCGGAGGAAGCGCTGGAAGCGGTCGTCACTGCTGCTTGGGAGCCAGACGTGATTGTTTGCGAGGCGGAAAGCGAACTAGTGGTCGTTGCGGAGACACTGTCAGTAACTGACGCGATATATGAGCTAGAGGAACCCAAGTTGGTAGCAATAGAGGTCGACGATGTCAAAGAAGACACAGTTCTGGTGCTGCCAGTCTGAGCAGATGAGGCTCCGCTGCTGGAGGTACCCATAGAAGAGGAAGTGCTTCTGCTCGTGACGCTAGCACTGGTCGAGGTCGTGGGGCGGGATGAGCTGGAAGTCGAAACGCGGCTGGAGGTCGACATGCTGCTGGAGGTAGAAACACGGCTAGAAGTCGAAACACTGCTCGAAGTTGAGACGCGGCTGGAAGTGGAGGTAGTGCTCGAAGTGGAAGTGCGAGTAGAAGCAGGAGCACGGGTCGATGTCGTAACACGGCTAGAGGTCGAAGTGCTGCTCGAGGTAGGAGCACGGCTTGAAGTCGAAGTAGTGCTGGACGTCACAGGCCTGCTGGTCACCACGCTAGAGGTGGTGCTGCGGGTGGTGGTCGTGGTGCTGCGTGTAGTCGTGGTACTGCGGGTAGACGTGGTGCTGATAGTGGTCGAAGTCGAGGAGCGGGTCGAGCTCGTGGTCGTAGCACGGCTGCTAGTCGTGGTGGACGTGCTACGGCTGGACGAGGTGGTAGACGTCGATGAGCGAGTAGAGCTGGTAGTCATAGGCCGGCTGGTAGTCGTGGTGGATCTCGTGGACGTAGAAGACGTGGTCACAGGTCGGCTCGTAGTTGTGCTGGTCCTCGTAGACGTAGAAGACGTGGTCGAACTCGTAGTCACGACGGGCGCGCAGTGGTCGGCAGGGCAGCCGCCGCACTTCAGAGCCTCGCCGAGGGCGTCCTGGTATTCCTGGCCGGTGAAGAGATCCTTGTTGGCGGCGGCGTAGTACGCGTCCCAGATCATGACGCCTCCGAAGTGGGGGCGGGTCTTGTACGTGCAGATGAGATCCTGGGCCGCCGAAGGGGTGATGTAGCCGCTGCCGAACGCGCTGGCGGTCAGACTGCCGGGCAGACCGATGTAGAGCTCGGCGGCGTTGTTGATGCCGCCGGTGATGAACGTCTCCCACTGGTCGTAGTTAAAGGTGGCCCGGTTAGTAGCATCGCAGCTGGGGTTGTTGTAGAACTGGATCCAGATCTTGTCGAACTGAGCCTCCTGGAGAATCTTCTTCATCTGGAAGTAATCATCGCTTTGCGGGCACTGAGGGGCGGCGGTGAGAATCATGGCCTTGTTGTCGTTATGGATCAAGCTGCGAAGATGGTTGACCATGTTGACATAGGGTTCCTGGTCAGCTGTGATTGAGTCAGCAAACGTATACAACTTGAGGGGCCTGTCTACACGAGGCAGTCGTTTTCATCGCAAGATGGCAAACGCAATCCGTAAACAGTCTCATCTTACCAAACTGGGTCTCGATGTCGAAATCGAAACCGTCAAGACAAGTATGGTTGGTGCTAGACACATCAAAAGGTCGAGGACCACCCCATGTTCGCTTGTAAGGACCGAAAGCAGAGTACATGAACTCGGCAAAGTCGATACCGCTTTGGTTAGTAGAGAGCGAATAGTTGCTGGCTGCGTTATACACTCCGCCGATCGACAGCAACACCTTCTTTCCCAGACTCTGACACGTCTGAATATCCTCCTTGATAAAGGAGCATCCGCTCAGAAGTTTCGAGTTCCTCCCATTATTAACGTAGACATCTGAGGCGCAGTGAGCAGCAAAGTTGGTTCCGGGATAGTTGGTGCCATTTCCGTGCTCTGGCGAGTTGTTCACAAAAGCCAGAGTAACGTAGTCAATACTGGTCGATTCACAGTGAGATGCAAGTGTGTCGTTGCTTGGTCCTGCTTGTCCCTGTTGATGATTGTGAGTAGACCGAAGCGTCGATATTAGAAAGGAATCTCATACCCAGTAAGCATTTAGCTTATAGTCTTTCGTGTAGGTAGCGAAAGCAGAAGATGCCAACAGGGTGGCAGAGACAATAGTGTTCTTTAACTGCATCTTGTCGGTTGTATTAAAGTATTATTTGAGACGTAAAGATTGTAATGTGGCCGAAGCCGTAATGAATGTGGTCGCTCAGCTATTACTCAAAGAAAGGACGCAAACAAGATGTTTGCTACGGCTGGTGTACAGGCCGCTTACTGTCAACTCGACACAGTTGGTGAAGAACTGAAGAAGAAGAAAGAAGAAAGAAGGGAGAGACACGAAGAGAGAAGAAAAGAGAGGTTACCATGGGTAGAAGATGACTTTGACCTAGCCTTTTTCACCCCTTATTGGCGCCATGCTGCCCGGCCGTGTATCCATCATGGTGGTTGTTATACGCTAGAGCCTAGTGATGCTCTATCGCGAGCGACTAAAATCCCGACATACACCAAAGACACCCCTTATCGTTCTCCATATCCCTCTTTCTCTTCCCTCTCTCTCCTCTTTCAATTTCCCGTGTTCCCTAGGTATTCTATACGACATTGCGCCATCCCAAACGAGGACACTTGCTGAAGCAGCCCTGGTGGCTAGTCACATATCGTACCATACTCATCTTGCTGCACACACAAAGAACAAGAGACTATCAGGATTGGGAAGGCAGCCAAGTCCAGGAACAAGTATAGTGCTCTGCCTAGAACCGGGTCCGGCGGTGCCCTAACGGCGCCCTAAAACGGGGCCGTCAGGGGGGAATGATTGGTCCGGCCAACCAACTTGGATCTTTGAGAACCAGCTGAATGGTTCATTAAGCATCTCATAGGCAGATAGGCTCGAGCCGACTCATCGATTGATCTTGAGTGAACAAGGGGGCCTAGCTCTTGTCGGCCCGGTCGTGACTCGCCTGGATGAGTCTGTTTGATGGAGAAAATTTTCAAAGAGGAAAAGATCAGCACTTTCGTCAACGACATGCGAAAAGGCATAGGGGAGCACAGCTTACTTAGGCGGTAACATCGTAGATCAAAACTCTAGTTCTAAATGTCTTCACTTCATTTCTTTTCTCATTAACGACGTCTCTGCATTATTCGTCCCAGATTCCTGGGTAACTCACCTGGAGCACAGTACTAGGGGAGCGCTTCTCTAGTCGGCGCATGGCTAAAGTCGATAGCGCCCAACTTCGCGATCCGAGAATTTAGAGAAATCTTCTTTAGCGCCGGCGAAGCGCACAGAAATTGGTAAAGCTATACCATGTAGGCACCGTAGTAAGTCAGCGGTGATGTTGCGCGAGTCCAGGAGTAGGGACATTTTTCCTTCATTCCTTTCTTCACCCCCCAAATCACTAGCTCGAGTCGAGATGACGTTGCTTACACTCATGGGGCGCACTTGATTATTTCTCATCTGCTTGCCAGCTCACATAAGTTGATCCGGCCTAGAGATAGTTGACGGTATGTTGTAGTCCTCGATATAGACGTGTAGGATGCGTTCGTGGTAAGATGAAGTATCACGCAGAGGCTAACATACCTGTCTGCTACCGTCGTCGGTGACCAATTGGCCAAGCTCGCTGAGGCAGAGCGCACAAGCTGGTATTCTAGTGATTACGGGCGTTAGCGCCATCGCCTCGACTTAATCTCCACAGAAGTCAGGCCAGGGGTAAGAATCTTGTATGAAAAGGACAAGGCCAAGATGGAGGCTATCGTATTGGTTCGGCAAAATCAGGCTTTTCGATCGCCCCTTTTCCGTGATCCCTTGATGAGGTACACAGCTCGCGGTTAGCATAAGCACGCGTTCTTCAGGCTTCAGAAGTCCACGAACAATCCATGCCGGGAGTGCTGTGCCGCATGGGTTGATGATGAACCTCGGTGAATGTAATACAACTTTGTGACTGTGGCCTGATCTATACCGTTTGCTATCGAGTAGAACCACAAGAGACGTGCTCGATATCCGTCGTCATGAATCATGTCTAGGGAGCGGAAACAATATTAAGATGTGGAAAAAGAGCAAGTAGTACTGGTAGGCTCCGCATGTCTTACGACTTCCTGTTAGTCGCAGTCGCATCAGAGGTTTATCTCCCTCGAAGGTGTCTTGAGGAATATTCGGCTGCCCTGACTCCGCCGCTGCTGACATATTCTGGCCTAAAGCCTGAATATTAAATGTACTGGCATGGCCGCTATGTTGAATGCGACCGACGCATCTGGATCTCCGGTGAGCTCAGTTAGAATATCAAGTCCATATCGATGTGTGATATGGGCATGCGAATGTTCTTGCTGGGTCAAGTTCGTCGAGGTACGGCCTTAGATTGGTTTGCCTTGGCTGCTGGCCATCACTATCTTCTTCCTCGACGGCATCGTCATAGCCTCTGAATGGACATCGTTTCCTCAAGACTGAGCTCCCTCTGTCGGAACCAGATCAGCCTGAAGTACTTAGACGGCTTTGAGTTCAATAGAAGCCACCCTCACTGCTTTCGTTCGTTGAATTTCTCGGAGTCTCAGATCCGCCTCAGAGAGACGCTGTGGAGAGGATAGCGAGAATCCGTCACGCGAGTTTGATGGATGGTCATTGGTTTCTGCGCAGGTCCCTTGTCACCGAACTGGCGAACGCCTAGAACCAACCAACAGATATCACATAGCGGACATCCTTCTGTATTGCGCCACCACAGCGAAATATTCTACGCAGGGTAGTGGGTACAGGTGGTACTGATCGCTGATATCCATGTCATGGACAATTCGATAGACGGTCAGCAATGAGATGACGGTATTCTTCCGGCATTCATGTCGCGCTCTAGGGAGACTCTGGAGTCTCGGCAACACACTCGGTCCCGAACTGAAGTGGAGAGGGATGAGATGAGAGAGGTTAGCTTAAATCATGACTTCGGTCGCGCACGATTCATAGTCTCTGGCTCCATTTCCGCTCCCCAATAGACGGTAGTAACCAAGTACGGCGTTGACGTAGAGCGTAGAGGTTGACGCGAGAAGCTGACCGTAAAGACACGTGCCTTGCCCGATATACATATACCAGAAGCATAATTGCATTCTTAGTTGCATAAGAGCATCAATCTGCAACCTGGCTTGCGAATAGGGGAGCATGCACATAACGGTGTGTATCACATGAACTTGAACCTCAATTGTAAAGAGTAGCAGAATCACTATAAGATGAAATCAGGTGAGAACAGGAATCAAAGAGAGATTACAGTATTATTTGGTATAACATTAATTTTATTTTTAGCTATCGCAATCATGCCGTATCAAGAACGACGACCTCTGCTTCGACTTCGCCAACACTCTCCACCGTCAACTTATCCCCTGCATGAAGACCATCTACAAACGCGCCGTCGCCCTCTTCAAAGATGTCGTCTCTACCATCGACCCTGATCTTTGCCTTGCCACTTTTGACCATGGGAACGTGGACGTACACCTTTCTCTTGCTGCTCTCCGTCGCTCCGGCTCCGACGGTCCACTCAAACTTGCCCTGAGACGCGATCAGACCGGCGCCCATGACGAAGTCGGCGTGGATCGGGATAGTCCCGTCGATGGTCGGCTCAGCGAGCTTCTCCTGCTCAAAGGTAGCTTCGGGCCCGCCCTTGAGGGGGCTCAGGATGGGCACGAAGCCCTTGCGCTTCTCGTCGTCGTCGAAGTGGCGGGTGTGGTACCTCGGAGTCAGCCCTCGCTTCCAGGGGATGGCCCAGATCTGGAGGAAGTGGACCGTCTCCCTCGCGTGCTCGTTCTGCTCGGAGTGCGCGATGCCCGTGCCGCCGGTGGTAAATTGGACATCGCCCCGGCGCATCCGGTAGAACTTGTCCGACTGCCCACCCTCGGCACCCTTGCGGAGCATGCTGTCCCGGTGCGTCAGCTCGCCCGAGAGGATGTAGCTAAATATCTCAAAGTCGCGATGCGGGTGGGTGGGAAAGCCCGAGTTCGGCTTGACGCGGTCCTCGTTCAGCACCCGCAGCGATCCGAAGTGCGTAAAGCTGGGGTCGAACCAGTCGGCGAATGAGAAGCTGTGGTAGGTGTTGAGCCAGCCATGATCGGAGTGGCCACGAGCAGCCGAGCGGTGGGGTGTGGTTTTGGCGTGTGGGAGCATCTTGGATACGGCGTTCTTGACGGTGTTCATCAGCCAGATTTGAGCTGGATATGGAACACTACCGTTTCTTTACTTCTAGCAGTTGGATAGATTTGGGTATGTTAAGTCACAGCCCTGTTCAGAGTACTTGGACTAATAGTTGGCATACCCTTCAGATAGATATACTCTTGGAACTGCTGCTGCAAGATTTTCTATTATCTGGCCTATAATCTACGATTGCAAAGCATTTGATCATGCTTGGAAAGAGTTGACTTAGCTGAAAATGCATACCAAGTCTCGACAGACTAGGACTAGCCCCTGTATCAGAGGCCCGGACGAGATCAAATCACAAGTCTCTGATGTTCCCTCAGTCCGATTCTATCCTGAGAATTCGCCTTCGTTTGATCTCAGTATGGAGATTTTATGGGGGCCAAGAGCTGCTTACAATTCATTAGCTCATGCTTACCTAATTATTAGAGTTGCATTAATCAGGTAAGGCGCTGGGTCAGGTGAAGATATCTGTATCTGTACCGTAGTGGCTCATAGAAAAGAGGCAGATACCCCCCTTATCCGAGTCCAACTGACGGTGATAAGATCGAGTTCGCATTTTTGAAAATTCCGATCGCGATTTGAGATGGCGATTTCATTTGTGATGGATTGCCACGTGCTGCAGGTTATCCGACAGCGGTGCATCAGTGGCATCCCAATGAAGTATTGCGCATTTTACGGAGCCAACATGAACCTGGGAACCCGACCTTAGCAGACGCAGGACTGGAAAAGGGCAGATGGCAGATGACAGATCCGGACCCTTGGAACCAAATCAGAGCTCGGAAAAAGTCAGACACCGCTTGTAAAAGTAGCCAATCATGGCAGGCTAACACGACTATTGCCCCACCTTTATCTCTTTTCTCCAACTTTTAGCTGGCCGCAAAAATTCTGGAATCGTTTTTTTTTCCTTAGGAGAGAAAAAAAAAAATTGGTACAAAAATTTCATCATGATGCCGATTCCGTGCACTTCTTCCCGTAGCTCAGGTGCTTCTGCACCCTTGTCTAACACGAATCCTTCACGTCTGCAACTACTGACCTGAGGTATTATATTTCTATACTTCTTCTAGCCGTCAGCGTCCGTCCGGAGCCGCGAGTAATCGCGCAGGATACCACGAGCGTCTTTACCAACCGCGTCCTATTGCCCCGCGATTTGACCGACTCGAGCAGAATCCCACCTGCACTTCGACCCTCTACCCCACGAAGTCGAGATAGAAAAGGTACGTTACCATGGGGGTTTCGTTATCGTTGTAATTGGCGCGTAGGGATGGCAGCCTCCTACTCCCCGGTAGGACGAGCCTAATTCTGAATATTCCGGGCTGAGATACTGCGAGCGGCCTTTAAAGATCAGAGACAGGCCTGGACGCAGCCTCGGCCCAGGATTATTCGACCCTCCATCACAGCCCACGTTGTTATGATGAGTTCTTTTCTTTTCAAATGTTCGACTGCCTAGTCAATTATGCGGAGAAATATACCCTGAACAACACTCTACTCTTCTTTCCATGCTTTCCTCTCAGAAGGCAGCGCAGCAGCAAACAGGGTCTAAGTCTATCTCGGCTCCTCCTATCCACACATAGCCTTTGTACACGTGCGTATTTGTTTTGATACGAACCTAAGTACCCTCGGGTTACCTTTAGTCGCTGCTGTGCTGCCGTCTGAGATATTTTTCGGCGCAACTACCGCTTCGTCTTTTCTAACCAAGCAATCCTAGACCTCGTCCTCTCGACCATCCAGCAATCATGTGTGGTGTAATCGGTCTGATATTGGGCCACGTCGGCGACGACCCGAATCACCCGTGCAAGGCTGCCGTCGCCCTTCACGAAGCGCTCTACTTTCTGCAGCACAGAGGACAAGATGGTTAGTCAACACCTACACGTATTGTGCAGGTTATCATAGTCTCAGACCGAGAAAGCCTGCTCTCGGGCCTGGCATGGAAAACATGCTTCTTCTACGCTGTCGAGATAGCTTCCTTGGTCATAGCAATGGACACGCAAATTGACATGGACTAGCTTGCGGTATAGCAACGTGCGCTGCCGGGGGTCGTATATACCAGTGCAAGGTAAGGCTACGATCAGCCAAGTTTGAAATCGATGTACGAAACCGTCGACCAGCATCTAACAACTGGAACAGGGCAACGGAATGGCTGCCAAGGTCTTCATGGATGGTATGAGGGTTCAAGATCTACCCGGCTCCATGGGTATTGGACGTAAGTTTTTACGAAGATCCCTAGCATTAATCGATGTTGAGCAAGTTTCTCTACACAAGCTTGATGTATTGTTTTGGTGCGTATTGACACTACTCGCAATAGATCTACGATACCCAACTGCAGGCACATCGTCGAATGCCGAGTCACAACCGGTAAGTGTCTCTACCCTGACGCAACAAGGCCCTTCATATTTTACTGCTCTTGTGGCTTTGTGCATTTTACAGCAGCTAACAAGTCTGCAGTATGTTTTAACTCCACTTTATTATCCTGTACACATCTAGTTCGGAGCAGGGCTCTCCATTGAACCAAAGTAAGCTCAGCTCCCTTGATGAATATTAACTTATAGTCTGCAGATTCTATGTCAACAGCCCCTACGGTATATGTGTAGGTCATATTCCCTTGCCCCTCCCCCTTTATTTCTTGGGCTGTACCCACCCGCCCCGGGCCACGACATTCCTATACGTACTCGTTCCTTAGCTCTAGTAGTTTTATCTTTGATATCCTTCAAGGTCATCTAGCTATTGGAATCGCGTTCGCTAATTCAACTACTATAGTTTGCTCATAATGGGAATCTGATCAATGCCCCTGAGCTACGTAAATACCTTGATACCGTTGCCCACCGACACATCAACACAGACAGCGACAGTGAACTGTGAGTTGACCCTGCCGCATATACAAGGACCTCGTATATGGCATCCCCTGGAGACTTGTCAAGAGCTAATAGTAATCAGTATGCTTAATGTGTTTGCGAACGAACTGAACGAAACGGGGAAGGCTAGGGTCAATACTGATGACATATTCCGTGAGTTTTCCCAGCTGCCTAGTTGCCTGCCCTCAGCCAATTCGTTTATCTTTGAATGTTAATGGATCACAGTTGCTCTGAAGGGAATGTACGATCGATGCTCGGTATGATACGCTTGTCAGGAGTAAATCCCGGCAGAACTAATGCTTCAAGTAGGGTGGCTGGGCTTGCACAGCAATGATTGCCGGGTTTGGCGTCCTTGGTTTTAGGGATAGCTACGGCATCAGGCCGTTAGTGCTCGGTGAGAGAGAGTCCGATACTCTACCCGGCGCGAAAGACTACATGCTTGCATCCGAATCCATCGCTCTGCGACAGCTCGGCTTTCGGAACATTCGGGACATCTTGCCTGGCCAGGCAGTCTTCATCCAAAAGGGCCGGGCACCGGTTTTTCACCAAGTTCAAGAGCCCAAGACGTACTCGCCCGATATTTTTGAATATGTAAGCTTTGCCAACACATTTAGTCCCAGTCTCGATCGAGCTTCGCCCTGCTTGTCGAAGGCCACGCGACCTACTCCCTTATAGAACGAAGTACTGACTGTATCTTTCTAAGGTGTATTTCGCTAGACCCGATACCAGTAAGTATTTACCGAACTTCATTCCTAATGAACTGATCAAACACTGACGTAAATCTTAAAGTCATGGATGGTATTAGTGTCCATGCTTCTCGGCAAAGGATGGGATACAAGCTAGCCGACAAGATACGGGAACTTCTTGGAGACGACGTTATCAAAGATATCGATGCCGTTATTCCGATCCCCGAAACTTCGAATACTTCGGCCGCGAGCGTCTCCGAGAGGCTGGGCAAGAAATATTGCCAAGGCTTCGTCAAGAATAGATACGTATTCCGGACGTTTATGTTGGTGCCCCTTTTTCTTCATCTTCAGACACAACGTCCTCGACCGACCCGTGATTTCCCAAAGGCTTGCCAGGTCCACCTACTTACCTGAAGTTTCGCAGTATGCCACAGCAGGGGGCCCGTCGGAAAGGTGTCCGAAGAAAGCTCAGCGCGATTCAGACCGAATTCGAGGGACGGTGTGTTCTGCTCGTCGATGACTCCATCGTGCGAGGAACAACGAGCAAGGAGATCGTGGCAATGGCACGTGAAGCCGGAGCTAGGAAAGTGATTTTCGCTTCGTGTGCTCCGCCCATCACTGCACCACATATCTACGGAAGTAAGTCATTAGTATTCCCATCCATCGCAACACATACGGTGGATAGACTGCCTTCCCATGAATGGACACTAACACGTGTGTCTAGTTGATCTAGCCAGCCCTACGGAATTGATCGCTTCGGGCAAGGATCGCTTTGCTATAGCCAAGAGTAAGTCGGCCTGTCCAAGGGTCTTCTTGACCCCCGATCTTATACCCCTACCCTTATTTGTCCCCCAACTCGCATTAAGCAACTGCTAACTATGACCTATAGGCATCGACGCAGAAGAAGTGATCTACCAAGACTTAGACGACTTGAAGGCAGCGTGTGCAGAGCTCGCACCGGTGAATGGTCCTACCCAGTTTGAGGTAGGTGTGTTCTGTGGTAAGTATGTCACGCCGGTGCCAGAAGGGTACTTCGAGCATCTGAACGAAATGCGCGGGATGAAACGGAAGCATGCTTCCCACGCACCAGTGGTTAGTAGTGGTCCTACAATAGTCGTAGATCCTGGTCAGACGGCCATGAACGGGTCTGCACTGCAAGACGGCGCATCCGAAGACCATAAGAACTCGCCAGAGAGAGCAAGGAATGGAGTCGTCTCTCCTGTGGTTCGGGAAGACATCAGCCTGCATAACATGGCTACCGAACCCGAAAGGCGCTGATAGTCATGATTTGCTTCACGCAGTATGAGTTCGAGGTTCAAAAGATAGCATAGGTACCTAACCTAGGTAGACTATACATGCCGCATACTTCTTGAATTACCCAGTACACAGCTGTACTGCTTCCTCATGTGTGTGGACCAGGCAATCAACGTAACACTTCTAGCGAGCTATCGAAACATGTGTCCCGCCCTCTTTCAGGTGAGTCTCCGAGAAGATGCTGATCTTGTCCTGAGCCGATGAGCAACTCATGTCCTGGACCTGAAGGACTTTTCCTGTTTGCATATCCCAACGAGAGCTTCGCATTTCGATTCATGGACTACTGATCCAGCAGCCGAAACCTGTTTCCCAGGCTAACGTGATATACATACAAACACGATGTGATTTCTGTCACAAGCGCAGTGAACGAGCAATGCATTCATGGGTGTTAGATAGGAAGCACTACTGCAGCAGCGAATACCGGAGCTCATACCATGTAGATTGGCCCAACAAGTGTGTACTAGCTTCATAGAAGCTTGAAAGCGCCGGCAAACTGAGGCAGCCTCTCATCTACCAAGCGAGTTCCCCATCCGTTGGCGTGCAAAGAATTTTCCGATCAAACAACTGCCATTGGTTATAAATATCAGATGAAATGACCTTCAGGTTAGACTTGTCTCTTTTCATGAGGAACTAACCCAAGTGCGTAACGCACCTTCCCATCCCACTCTTGGTGCTGAACCCAGGTTTTCTTTAGAACGCTCTTTCCCTGTGTACATACCTGGAGGCAAGTACTCAAGTATATATACTTGGACTGCCCACGTTGCCTTTTATTGAAATATATATATTCTCTACACCACCACGTCGAGTCATCGGTTTCTCTCTTTCCAAAGGCTTCCTACCCGACATCGTCGCCCAAGTGCTGACTCGGCTCACAAGCTCTACAACACGAGAGGAAAGTTACCGGTCTACGTTGTCACAGTTCCCACAGTCTAGTAAAATCTACCTTATTTCACTTATTCACATCACCCATTCAACTATCTAGACTCTAGAGATAGTCTGCGATCCTTTCCACACCGACCATTACCACTCGGCATATCTGATTCACGTCAACACTACTTGAATCTTTTCCTATCCACCTCACCTTACCAAGATGGCCCCGAGACGCAACCCGAGACGTGGAGCGCAGGCTGCGTCAGCCAGCAGTGCTCCAGATGGATATATTGCCTTACCTCACAACATGGGCTTTATCCCAGTAGCTCAGCAATCCGCTGACAATACACCCAATACCGATGCCACGCCTGCTATCCAAATCCCACCTCCCAGCAACGAACCTTCATCCGCCGTTTCTAGCGACACTACGGTATCTCAAGCGATAACAGCTACTGAGACTCTGTCACCAGCGTCACCCGATTCTTTTACCGAGTCTCAGTCTATAGAGCTTGGTCAAGGAGACGAGGCCCCAGCTTTAACCACACGCAGTAAGATTGTTACACTGCATGTTCCAAAGCAAGCCCTTGCGGCTGTAATCACAAGGCCGAGAGAGGCGGTTCCTATCAAAGCCGAGGATGAGTCGGTCGAGAAAGCACCTGAGATAGCCCATCTCGACACATACGTTGTGCAGCATAGCGGGAGGCATCTGCGACCGAGGAAGGGAGATGTCAAGCCCGAGGCTACCGCAGCCAGCTTGGATTCACCTGACTCTGCTGTCAATGTCCAAGAACCCGATAAGACAGCCGCGAAGGGAGCGTCAAATAAGCGCAAGCGTTCTGCCAAGGCTGGCACTACGGCAGATGACCAAGGAATCGACGCAGCCTTTGAGCCTGAGCCGAAGAAGGCTAGGAGAAAGGCCAGGAAAACGAAGGACAACCCGTATGGCCTGATGCCGGGTGTAACTCCTTTTCCTGAGTGGTCAGCCCCAAGCCTTGAGCAGTGTGAAGTGGTCTATCGACTGCTTAAAGAGGTACATGGTAAAGACGTACCTCACGAGACGCCTGCCGTCATCCCAGCGCCATCGCTCGAAAAAACCGGTTGTGGAGAGGTGCCAGCTGTGCTCGACGCTTTGCTGAGGACGCTTCTGAGTGGCGCAACTACCTTCGCCAACGCCAAAAAGATGCTAGATGGGCTGAAGGATAGTTTCGGCGAGCGAATGGAAGATGGTGTCGGGCAGGGCACCATCGATTGGAATAACGTCCGCCTTGCGCCTGTCGACGATGTTGCCAAGGCGATCCATGCAGGAGGATTGGCCAAAATCAAGGCCAAGTACATTAAGAACATCCTCGACATGGTACACCAGGAAAACATCGAGCGTCGTGAGGCATACCTGGCAGAAAAGCAGACCGGCGAGCAGGCGAGTGTATTCGGCGCTGCAGAAAAGACTGGCAGCCAAAAAGAGCTCGAGATCCTCAAGACCGAGCGGAACATCCTATCTCTCGACCACCTTCTCGGCTTACCGGTGGACGAGGCAATGAGACAGTTCACCAAGTACCCTGGGATAGGCGTCAAGACGTCCGCCTGCGTGATCCTGTTCTGCCTTCAGCGCCCGTGCTTCGCGGTGGACACGCACGTCAACAAGTTCGCCAAGTGGCTCGGATGGGCACCGGAGAAGGCGACCGAAGACGACGTGTTTAGCCACCTCGAGGTGCGGTGCCCCGATCACCTCAAGTATGGGCTCCATCAGCTGTTCATCCAGCACGGGCAGGTCTGCGATAAGTGCAAACGTAGCACGGCAGAGGGTACCGATGACTGGAAGGCCGCCCGAGAGTGCCCTCTCGAAAACCTCCTCAACCGATTTGACAAGCGCAAGTCTAAGGCCAAGATTAGGCCACCCAAGAAAAAGGGGCGCGATATCGAAGTTGAACATGACGGAGGTTCAGAGGAAGAGGGCAGGGTAGTCGGGAACGCCGAGGAGGGTGAGGACCTCTAGGGCGCTGGGGACGCCGAAGGCACTGGCGACGTCGAAGGCACAGGGGACGCGGAGGACGTGGAGGTTGTGGAGGGCGTGGAGGGCGCAGGGAACGCCCAGTGCGAAGTCAGCTTAGTGAAACAAGAATGAATCTAAATTAGTTCAACGATGAATCTTATCGCGTTCCGTTCCATGAGGCTTGAACATTGATATTAACTGCTACGTATTTGCCATGATTGATGCTCGGGTAGTTCGCTTTATACATCTTATTGATCACCTGGGCAGGTAGACTTCGCACATGCGCCACATCATCACGATCAAGTATCATCATGACTAGAAGTAAAGGGCAAAGATCCAACAAGGACATCCCCAGAACTTCTGTCGAGATGTATCCCAGCATTTTGACAGTAGAAGAAGACGTGAAAGCTAGAAAGGTGATCGAGACATGGGAAACAGATATAGATGCGATGTTTTCCTACCTTCGGCGATACGATCAGAGACCGTGATTTGTGACAACTAACCGGAATTATTTGGGCACTTAAGACTTTGAAGTATCCTCTCAAGTCTAGAAACTTAAACTTCTCATGGGTGTATGTGCGTAATGATAACCGTGCCAGATCATCATCTGAATATCGTGAAAGTTTTCGACGCATAACTGTTTGTACGACTAGAATTAACCATGCTTGGTTTGCCATCCAGGTTATGCTTGATGCCGATAAGGGATTCCTTAGTCAGAATACGTCACTTTATCGTAGATAGTAGGAGCCTTTTATGCAAGCAAATAGAAGCGACTGAAAAGATCTTGAAACAAACAGAAGCTGATGCACTTTTGTCAGGTTTATATATAATCCTCAAGGTCTAGCTTTCTATTGCATCGTCGCCTACTGGCCTACTCGCCTACTGGTCCACTGGTCCACTCGCCCACCCGATTGGTCGACGACGACCTCATCTTGGGAGTGGGAGACAGAGACTGATTAGTCAGTTCCGGTCTTAGGCGCGCGCCTCTCCCGGACGAATTTCAATTAAACACTTATCGATAAGAAGCACTGTCAGGCACGTCCTGCACGTCCTGCACGTCCCTCTGAAACTTGACGCGCGCCAGGTAACCCGTACGAACAACCTCCTCAAACAACGCCGCTCGGGATAGCTCAACGCCATAAGTCTCTCGCCTGGACTGCGTTCTACAGAGATGCTTGCCCACGTAGCACATCTCTGGTACCTCTGCTAGCATCCCGAGATCAAACTTTCTTTCCTTCCGCTCCACTCCTTCTAATCGTTCCACGAGACTAGATATCCGGACTCTGACTCCCCCGACCTCGACGTGTTTCTATCGACACCAAGAAAATCCTTAATTCGACCCTACCACCTAATACTAGACATCGCCTGATGCTATGCGAAGAAGCTAGCATTTGCACTTAATTTACCCACGCCGCGATAGTTGACCTGGTCGAGCAACGGTATGAACGTTACGATCCAACATGTCCGTGACGCAACTACTCGAGGATGCTTTCAATAGGCTCCGCAACTTCCCCAAAGGCGCCCATCTGTGCTGCCCAAAAGTCTCCGAAGACGATGACGAGAACTACGACGACCCAGATGCTGCGAGCTCAATCAGCTCGGCCTTGAAGGTGCAGCGAATCCAGGATGCTAAGGATAGACTGGATCAGGCCTATCGCTGCTCCTTGATACTGGGCCTTCCCGCGGATGCCACCGGCGGTCTCGGTGATCAGTTCGAAAAGAGAGTCGGAAACTGCCTCCAGGAATGCCCGCCTTGCGTACGTAACTGGCACAAGGGACGTCGGCCTTTTCTCAAAGAAGTCTCCCAGTAAATCTCCCTTCCTGTCGCTCTCTCGCGACATTAGTACTGACGTGTTTGGACAGACTTTATGACGACAACGTCGTCTCGGAGATGGAAGACCGCCTCAATCAGTTCGACTTCGCGAGAATTACCCTTGGCCTCGAGGGTGCCTCCGAATTCATAAATTCCCATGACGGCGTGACCGGTCAGAGCACCTTCATCAAAGAGGGCAAGGAGGAGCTGCTCATCGCGCTCTATGAAGCTATTTGCTGCATGCCGTACCTGAACGTTCCCGAAAACCAAAAGCTCTTCAACCACGTCTTCGAAGCTATCCAGAAGCGAAAGATCCTCAAGCTGGACGAGATCCTTCCGACCATGACCCTGTTCCTCTTTGACGAAAACCAGATACGTAACAAATTCGCCGTCCACTCGTTTTCCCGACGACCCTTAGTCACTGCCGAGGATTTTGATTGGGCCATCAATGACAACCTCGCCAGTGCCATTCTTAAGGCGAACGACACGCAGGCATCCCCCGAATACCTCCTTCGTTTCTGGCAAGCCTTCCTCTATATCCTAGACGTGCTTGACGAGAACCTGGTTGTCCATTCCTTACGCGCCATGACCGTTCAGCCGAGCATATATGAACTGATGATCGCTCAGCTGCCACGGGTCAACTCGGTCCCAGTCTTGAAACTATTGCTAAAGGCTTTCTGCGCCCTCATACAGAAGTCCCCCAAGGCATTCTGGAGTGCGTATGGCCATTACTCACAGTCATCGGTGGCCGAGCAAATATTAGGGGGCCCAGCCTTCAGAGCGCTGCTCTCGCAGGCTGGGGAACCCAATATGACAATAGAGACGCCGGCCGCCATCTCTTGGGTTACGCCTTTCGTAGAATCAATTCCTGCGCATCAGAGGAGTGACATCTGTGATTCCCTTTTGCACCACTTTCTACAAAGATATGCCCAGGATCCCAACATGACATCGGAAGGCAAGCTAGCTTGTACCCTTGCCGCTATAGAGGCGCTTTCTTCCACTTTAGGTGCCTTCGCCTCTCCAAGCTATAAGCTGCACGCCATCTCCTCGACCATCCACACCAACCCTGTACTAAATCTGACGTTGAAGTACAAGGACCTGATCATGCAGCTAGCCCAGCTCCCATCGAATAACCCCCAGAATGCTGCCATGGCGCGTGCTGGTCTGTCTGTAATTCGATTCGCTCTCGCTCTCGACTCTCGTATTATTGTCGAAGAGTGTAGTGCACTTCACAATAGCGACGATCACGTACAGAGAGAGGTTAAACGCAACTCGTCAGGTCTCTGGGAGGCGTTCTTGGAGATCCTCCAGCCCGGTGCCGACGACCTTGCGCGGGCGATGCTCGTTGCGTCTAGTCCCCTAATTTCCGTCGAAATCTTCCGGCCGCCGAAGAAACAGTCTTTAACACCAACCAAGCGAGAATTCAACACCGAGTTTCAGAAAACGACCGAGGTCGTAGGCCGGATGCTGGAGAGGTTGGGCGACTTCAGCGAAGCCACACTAGGGGACCTATGTTTGAACTCTGAGACCATTCTGCCTATCGTCGCCTCTCTCGTCCACGGCGACGAGAATGTCAACCAAGCAGGAGCTTCTTTCATCAAGACCGTGACCGGCGAGATGAGGAGAACGGACGCGGTGCAGAAGTTCGTCCAAGGCTACTTGGTTCACACCTTGTCCTGTTATACGAAGGTCGTCTCCGAGATCAACGAGAAGAAGTCTTTGTGGTCGCCTCAATTCAACATTATCCGGTACTCAAGAGATATTCTGAGTAGTCTCTGCGACCCAACGTCTGGCATATTACGTTCGAAGGACTTGAACAGTACGGAACGCGAGGTCCTCGGCGCCTGGTGGAACGCGCAGTGGATCTTCCTCGACAATGCCTTCACTCAGACGGAGGGTTGGAGTCGCCTGATAGAGATGGACATCATGAAGAATTTCTGTCGGGAGGCCATGGAGTTCGCCGATGCTCTATTGGCCCAGGATGGCATACTGGCTTCTGCACTGAGCTCCCAATCAGCACGCTCTACTTCCATCGACAACGGAGAACAGCCAGAAAAGCAGGCCATGAAAGACATCCTCGAGCAGCCGCGCAAGTATTGCCTGGGGCTTTGCAAGATGCTCAGGTTAAAGGACCTGTACCTCGTTACGGTGATAGTCAGTGTTCTTGGCAAGCTCCTGAGGCGTCTCGTAGAATTCGACATCGACCTCCCCCCGGCGGCCCTGGCATACGTCAAGAATACTTGCACGAGAAATAGCAGCGGGCGCTATACTACGCAGACGAACATGAATGAGTCGCAACGTGCCGAGTTAGTCAGGGCCCTGGGCGAAGACACGCAAGCGGACGACATGCAAATCATCTCGGTGAAGAAAGCCGAAGGCGTCAAGAAGCAGACTCGGCTTGATGCTTGGTCCAAGTCAGGCGACGAAGTGCCGAGCGGACCTAAGAAGGAGAAGCTGGTAGTCAGGTCGGCCAAAGACGACATACGTGAAATCTTCAAATCTTCCTCGTCAGAGAAGAATAAGGCAACTTTGGAGAAGATAAAGGCCCGCCAACCAGACGTCAAGCCCCCGCTCAGCAGCGTAGGGTCGATACGTGAAAAGCGCCTTAAGGAAGCCGAAGAAAAGCGAAAGAGGGATGCGGAGGCCATTGCCAAGGCGAAAGCGCTTCGGGCACCGAAACCCCTTGTTAGCGGCGAGGGTTCCGGTCTTCAAGGTCTCTCAGGAGTTCAAGGCAAGGATCACGCACCGCAGAAGAGCGAGATCATGGTCAACTCGTCTTCGGAAGATGAAGATGACTCGGACGGCGACGCCGAGTTCTTAGCAAAGTCTACGGCCGGGCAAAAGCTACCCAAAAATGCGTCGAAAGCCATGAACCTCCCGCGCCTCCCAGTCAAGAAGGTGAAGATTCAGCGGTCTGCGAAGGATATGCGAGCACGACTTATCCCTCCTATGGATGTGTTACATCAAGCTATCCTTGAGTGGGACATCTTCCATGAGGGCAACGATCCACCAAACGGCATAAGATGCTCTAAGGTCTCGGACTCTTACGGCGACCCACGAGAGTACAAGGAGACCTTCTTACCGCTCCTCATCAACGAAGCATGGAGATCCTTTGTGACATCCAAGGACGAAACTACATCGAAGCCTTTCGGAATCGTGGTGCTTAACCGAATGAACGTTGACAAGTTCGTTGAGGTCAGCACGTCGATACCAATCTCGGAGAACAAGGACAGATTCCTTTCAGAAGGCGACATAGTCTTGTTGTCGCAGGCCCACAAGCCCTTGGAGGATACGGACTCATTGCACTGCCTTGCTCGCATCTGGCGCGTTCAGTTTAAGGGCAAAAATCTAGAAGTCCAGTTCCGCTTGAGCGGTCGGGCTGGTCCTATTATATCCACGCTGATACCGCAGGCGGAGCTCTATGCCGTTAAGATTACCAACATGACAACGATAGAGCGTGAATATGCTTCTTTAGAGAGTCTCCAGTACTACGACCTGATGCCGGAGGTTCTGGAGGCCAAGCCATCCCCGATGCTCAAATTTAGCGCGGAAGCCGTTGAGCAGGTCATGCAGAATTATCAACTAAACACTGGTCAAGCTAAAGCAATCCTGAATGCAAAGGAGAACGATGCTTTCACACTAGTCCAAGGGTAAGGCGGGCGTACCGCAATAAGATTATACTCGACGATTGGCTAATCATGTTACAGTCCCCCAGGAACAGGTAAAACCAAGACAATCGTAGCAATGGTAGGTGCCTTATTGACTGGGAACTTTTCCACGACGACCGGTGTGCCTATAAAACGGCCCGGGGCGCCAAGTTCGACGACTGCTAGTAAAAGCCCATCTAAGAAGCTTCTGGTGTGTGCCCCGAGTAATGCCGCCGTCGACGAGCTCGTGCTACGACTCAAAGACGGGGTGAAATCTACTACGGGCTCCTTCCACAAGATCAATGTGTTGCGTCTCGGTCGAACCGACGCCATAAACGCTGCCGTAAAAGATGTCACTCTAGATGAGATGGTCAAGGCGCGTGTAGAGGGTGCTGCAAACCAAAACAACGGCCCCAGCTCGCGTGAGCTAATGCATAAGGAGGCTGGCGAGATCAAATCGGAATTGGGGGACTTGCGGCCGCAATTAGAGGCTTCGAGGATGGCTGGCGATCGCGCGCAGATAAACCAGCTACAACGGAAGTTCGACGAGCTAAAGCGGCGTCAAGCTCAGATCGGCGCAAAAATCGACGCCGACAAGGACAGCGGCAACACCGCGGCAAGAGAAAGCGAAATTCGACGGCGTCAGATCCAGCAGGAGATTCTCGACTCTGCGCAAGTACTTTGCGCAACGCTCAGCGGTAGCGGGCATGAGATGTTCAAGAACCTCCAAGTGGAATTTGAGACGGTCATCATCGACGAGGCCGCCCAATGTGTTGAGCTCAGCGCGCTGATTCCGTTGAAATATGGCTGCTCTAAGTGTATTCTCGTCGGTGACCCGAAGCAACTTCCGCCAACTGTGTTGTCACAGTCCGCCGCGCGGTACGGGTATGATCAGAGTCTGTTCGTTCGTATGCAGCGCAACCATCCTGACGATGTCCATCTCCTCGACACACAATACCGTATGCACCCGGAGATTAGCTTGTTCCCGAGCCAGGAGTTCTACGAACGACGCCTCCTAGACGGCGGTGACATGAGAAGGCTGCGTCATCAGCCATGGCACCAGAGTGCGCTGTTAGGTCCGTACCGCTTCTTCGACGTGAAGGGTATCCAGGAGAGAGGTCAGAAGGGCCAGTCACTCGTCAACGCGGAAGAGCGCAAGGTGGCCATGCAGCTGTACGAGAGGCTGGCTGCGGATTACGGAGACGTCGATTTCAAAAGGAAGATTGGAATCATTACACCTTACAAAGCTCAGTTATTTGAGCTTCGCAAACACTTTTCTGACCGATACGGTGAGAGGATCAAGGAGCACATCGAGTTCAACACCACGGACGCTTTCCAGGGTCGCGAGTGCGAGATCATCATTTTCTCTTGCGTTCGAGCCAGTCCCACGGGCGGTATTGGTTTCATGACGGACATCCGTCGTATGAACGTCGGTTTGACCCGTGCCAAGTCTTCGCTTTTTATTCTCGGAGACTCGAGGGCTCTGGTCCAAGGTGAATTCTGGAACAAACTCATCGAAGATGCGAAAGTCCGAGATCGCTATACTGGAGGCGATGTCCTCTCCCTACTGAGGCGGCCGGGTGCTCGACTACCGCCCCCCAACTTTGATGTCCCACTGACACCAGCGCCGCAGGCTCCTATGCCGCAGCCTAACGGAGACAACTCGGCCCAGCATTTTCAGGCGCTCAGTGAAGACGTGACCATGGAAGATGCTCCGCTGAGTCGGCCTCCCAAGGTGAAGGCGGCTCCTAATATGCCGGAGACATACACACTTGAACGTCGGAGCTCGGGAGGATGGGTAGATCCATCAAAATTTGGCAGAATAAACGAACGAGGCGAGGCCGTCAGCCTCAATCGCTCAAACGAGCGTCCTGTCATCCATACGTCGGGCCAAAAGCGGCCCAGGGATGGCTCCGATGACAGTACAGCGCCAAAGAGGGTAAGCTATTCGGATGAAAGAATATGGCCAACAAGGTGACTAACGAAAATTAATATAGATGGCCAGTGGTGGGATTCTGTCAAAGGCGCGAAACATGCATGTACCACCGGCGCCGCCTGTGTCGAAGCAGGCGTCTTCATCTTCTAGCAATCCTCCCCCTAACCCACCTAAGGTGTGTAATCCTTCCGCCATTATTACGTCCTAAGCTAACTGTGATCAGGCACCGAACGGCCCTACTGGTCCTCGGCCACCGAAGATGATGAAGAAGAGGCCGCCGACCTCTTCCGATCCTTTCATTAAACGCAAACCTAATAGACCTCAGTAATGGGTTTCTTAATAATAGACGGAACCTGGGCGCTGTGATGTGTCCAGTCAGCAGGTACACAGGCAGTAAGGGGCGTTTTACGTTCCGGGGACCAAATCATCATTTGCAACCCGCGTTGCATTTGGACGGCGTACGGCACCTTCCATTGTCTTCTAGCAATGCATCTGGACGGTGTATGGGATCTTTTCATAGCCGCTGTTATGCGGCACTGTCGAAACACGATTCTCGTGGTGGACTGGGCTGATAGATGCTCGGGTCTCGCCTGCATCTCGAGCAAGGGCGGGCGCACGGATGGACAGAGAGCAAAGATAGACAGACGAAGGGGAAAGGGGGAGAGAATCAGATTAGCCGACACGTCTGCTTGGATCTGCTCCCCCTTTCTTCAAAGCTCAAATACGTACAGTATTGCAGTGATAGATTAGAAGGTAGCTATGCCCGGGTTTTGCCTCTTTTTGGAATTTCTTCATTCCCCTGAGGCACAGCCCGGCCTCTAAACGACTGGGCTGCTACTCTGCTCTGCTCTGGGTAAGTAGACTCGACTTCGACCCCGTATAGTCCTCGCCGATTCGGTCATGTGGCTACTCCGTCGTGATACATACGAGAGTGAACTTATGACGAACCTTTCCCGATATCCTGGCTAGCTCTCGTCCGCTTAATCGCCTACCTCATATCTGCTACTTCCCGGAGG
Source organism: Hypoxylon sp. FL1284 (assembly GCA_022432365.1). Classification (NCBI taxonomy): domain Eukaryota; kingdom Fungi; phylum Ascomycota; class Sordariomycetes; order Xylariales; family Hypoxylaceae; genus Hypoxylon; species Hypoxylon sp. FL1284. The sequence goes on along the minus strand of JAJJXE010000008.1, from coordinate 1,120,184 downwards.
CTCGTCACGCCTTAGATGGCTCAACGTCTACCATCTACCGACGTCGTTTACATCGCACCCTATGAGGAACACATCATATCGCACGTAACAACATGCCTCCTGTTTCAATAGGCAGCATCGACAAGTATCTATCCATCGATTCACCAAAGATCACGGCGACGCACATATATTAATACGTCGGACATAATTAGTCACCTAAATATTGTAACGACCTAGCGCCTAATACGCTAATTTTTCCTTCCAAAACGCTCACTTGAAACCTTACTACAACTGCGTATAAAGAAAGGGGGAGTAGATTCGACCCTGTCATATTCGAACAAGAAAAGAGAGTAATACTCAGAACAAGAAGGGACAGAATAGACAAAAGAAAATGACACCAGCTGCAAAAGCGAGGGAGGGTATCAAATTCACCAACCAAGCTATCTTCGTCTCCTCCCCCCTCCGCGTATCAGAACAGATTAAACACCTCGCCCTCGCTAAGCGACGTCAGCGCCTCCTCGGCGTGCGCGTCGTCGCTACCCGTCTCCCGCAGCTCGCCCAGCAGCGGCTCCCGCACCTCGATGGTATGTGCGCCCTCCTCATCACTGTCGAGCGCGCTGCTGTCGCTGGCGTAGCCGCCCCGCGGGTACGGCGACGGGTGCGGCCACTGCCCCTCCTCCTGCTCGCCCCCGCGCATGCCGCCGCCGCCCGCCTCGCGCGCCGGGATAAGGAGGCTCGCCGGGCGGCCCCGCGTGGGCGGCCGCAGGTGCGTGGTCTCGAGGGGCCGGTCGCTGCTGCGCGCGGAGCGGAGCGACTGCGAGCGCTCGGGCTGCGGCGGCGGGGGGTCGTTATGGTGGTGGTGGTGATGGTGGTAGCGGCGGCGGCGCGCCGAGATGCTGTGCTGGATGGACTGCTGGCCCTGGGCAATGCTGTGCAGGGTGTCCATCATGGACATGAGCGACTGCGTCAGCACCTCGCCGTTGCGCTCGAGCCGGCGCAGGCGCTCCTCCATGTCGCGCGCGCGGCTCTCGCGGAGCCGCTCGTACTGCCGCTGCAGCTTCTGGTGCGACAGGCGCTCCTGCGTCTCGCGCTCCTCGGCCAGCGCCTGCGCCGCGTGTCGGACTCGCCGCGCCTCGTGCTCGTCCCGCTCCGCCTGCCGCTCCCGCCGCCGCAGGTACGCCGTGCTGCCGCCCTTCCACGGCGGCGAGCCCCTCGGCGACGCCGACGACGAGCTGTGCAGCGCCGGCGCGCTCGAGCTCCGCCCCCGGCGCTTCTTGGTGGGCCCGAGGTCGGGCAGTTTGGACGTCGTGGATGCGCGTAGTGGAGATGATACGGGGGTGAAGCGGCCGAGGACTGGCGACTCCGGCCATTGGTATTCGGCTGCGGCGTTCGGTCGGAGATATGCGCCTGAGGATTGGTTTTGGCGGATCTGGGCTTTTAATCTTTCTATATCTTTTTGCTTCCTTTCACGCACCCGCTCCTTGCGACTCGTACTGCTCTCGGCTACAGCTGCCGGCGAAAGAGGGCCTCGCGGCACGAAACGACTGGTTCTACTTGAGGGCGGCGAGGGAAAGTTGAGGTTCAGAGGGGAATCGGTTTCTTGGTGTGAAGGTGAAGGAGGTCGGACTATTATGGGGACAGACTGGATTGCCATGGCGGTCTCGGCCTTGCATAACTTGGGGGACGACTCCGTCGTGACCAAGCTCTCGGCAAAGGAGCTCCGTTGACCGGCCGCAAGTTCTTTGATATTGCCGCATTTATTAGGACTGAGACCCCGGCTCGCCGCTGTCGATCGGGCGGCGGCATTATTGCCAATATCGCTCGACGCCTTCGTAGAGGTGCCGGCGTTCTTGCTCGAGGTACGGATAGGCAGCGCCAGAGAAGTCGGCCAGTTTGCCGAGGGGGTCTGTGGCGAAGGAGCTGGGGATTTGTTAGGCTTTCTTTGGCTACCCTTTCCTATCGAGTTCCGACTTAGTGGTTCATCTGCTGTTCGAGCGCTTGGCTTATCCTGGGAAGTCCTCTCGTCGCGTTTTGTTCGCGAAATTTCAACTAGGCGAAGGACCCTTTCGGTTTCGGTGCCTTTAAGCTCTGGTGCTTTTGGTCGGCCAAGTTGTGACCCCTGATCTTGTCGTGGAGATGTAGATCGCCCTCCACCAGTGTATGGCGTTCTCAGAGACCCTAAAGCACTAATCGGAGCTATGTTAGGGGTGATGACCTCCAAGGGCCGCCGTTTATCAGGTCCTTTGCCTTTCCCCGGGGGTGTATCTTCTGACGGAACTGTTGAGAGCAAAGACACCTTCCTAGGAGGAGGAGTGAGCTTGGTGATGACTTCTGGGCGTATTGACGACCTTGGAGCTAGCGATGACGAGGACCAGGATTCTCGATCTACAGTGCTCAAGGAGAGAGGCTTCCGGCCGTAGTCGAACGTCATGCTGCGTATCGGCTCAAGCCTTGCGTCAACGGCACGATGGAATTCTGCCTCCATTGACTCGGTCACTGGGAACTGAGCTGGGAGCTCTGGGTGTGAGCTGGTCTTCTCAGACGGGATCGAGATGGCAATGTACCGGTGCCCGCTAGAAGTCCGAGAAGATATGGCCGAGTCCGGGAGCGTGATAAGTGGCGGACGAGGTTTGCGATTCTTGGGCTTCTTGCGAAAGGATTTGAGCACACTCCATCTTCTATCAGCCGGGGCAACACTTAAGTTGTCCGGCACTGACATGTAGTTCCCTGGGGGCGGGGTGCTGCGGAAGAAATCGGTCAGGGCTTCTAGCCGCTCCTCGTGGAAGCTAGGACGACGGGCCATCGTAGTGGACGAAGGGGCCAAGGGCGCCGAACGAGGCGGGACCTTCGCTTCTGGCTCCGAAGTTGTTCTTGCTTCTCTCAAGTCAGAGGCGGACTGGACGATTGACACGACAGACGGCCGATGGACTGGCATTGGATCTTGGTCAGAATCGGGGCCGGCATTGTCGACGGTCTGCACCGCGATTTCCTTCTCGACCAGAATGCCCAAGGCGATCGATCTCGGGACGAGGCTCTCCATAATAAAAGGGTCTAGCCGGGGATGGCGGGAAGACCTAGAAGTTTATTTCCAGAACGACGCTATTTTGCATATGCAGAACAGTGACAAGGTCCACCACCTTTACTTCAGTAGTTCCCACTTGGACTATCCGGGACATGGCCGACAGCGTCTATACCAGACAGTTTATCCAGCCTTGAAACTTGGGGCTGTCTACGGCCATCAAGCTGCTTCGGAGGCAGGTCAAAGCAGACGGATCTTCGCGGAAGAGATAAGATATTGTCTGGCACATGTAGACGCGTCGCGGGTTGGATGGACTCCCTTCCCGCCTCGAGCCGACGGACGGAGACAGGACGAGCTTCACGAGTAAGTGACAGACAGCTAAGCGGTGGTAGCGTTTGGTAGCGCAGCGGGACGAGTCGAGAGATCCGGTTAAATGACGAATCGAAGGAGAGACGGTTGAGGATGGAAGAAGCTTAATCAAGTCGGCTTTCTGATTTAGGCTTGGTGAAGGACGGCAGAGGCTCGACTGCTGACTTGTGATCGACCGAAACATGTAGGTAATGACTAGAAGAACAAGGATCGAGCGGACAGTAGAGTTTCATGACGTGCTATCTCGAGAGTACGTGTGATGTGAGTAGAATAGACAGAACATCGGGGGACGAGAGCTTGCCACGAAGATGTCCGATTCATGAGGAGAAAAGACAGACGGGAGGAGGGAAATATTGGGCGGGCCGTATTGCTTTTTCGACTTCATTTTGGGTAATAAGCTGGTGATCCAAGACGGAAGAAGCATTCGCAATCATAAATCGGCAGTACTATTACTAAGACTAATAACACTAGTAAAAGCCACACACACAGCTACGTATCTCCCTTGGTATATAAACGATGATTGCACGATATTGCGAAGACACTGGGACGAGTGATGGATGATGACTACAGATGGTTGAAAACCTCGACTTTTCTATTCTGAAGCTGTATTCTCGGTATTATCCAGGAGTTATCGTAGGTTGTAAGTTAAGGTACAAGTATGAGTATGGATTTAAGGTGAAAAGGCTGCCTTTCATCTGTGCATGTAGGTAACCTGTATATATACGGCATAACTGCATTATAGAATAAGAATAAGGGGCATCTATCAGTTATAAGACGCTACTTTACGCATAAATTCAAGTATAAGTTGCTGCCATTCTTCATCCCAAGGCTTCACCTCTAACATATAGAAACGTCAATATCTAGTATGGAAGCTGTCCAACCAAGTCAACAATGCGTTTACCAACAATATTTAATGTGTTTCCGTGATACCACTATCTTGGTAGCAGCGGTTCTTGCTGTAGTATATAGACGAATGTGGAGAGCTGACATCCCGCCCGATCTAATGCTCGATGTTTCTATGTGCATCTAACCAGTTTACTCCTCAGACTCTCTGGCCTGGATATCAATATTTGTAGCAATCTAAGCTTCATTCTTCGAGACTTTCCTTGGTAAATGCGTAGGTATGTAGGCAGGCTTCCCTCTTTTATAGTGGCTTTCTACGAGCTACCCCTGGATCGGCAATAATGAATCATCAAGACAATGATGCTTTTCAAATATTTGAAAACCTTCAGTGTCTGAAATCCCACCTACTCCTGGCCCAAGTACCAGAATAAATGATCTAGCTCTAGAATCAGCATCGAAATGCAATAAAAGAAAAAGGAGAATGTCCAAACCCTGGATCCTCGTCTCGCCCGCCAGCCGGGGCATCGGCCACGCGCTGGCGCGGCACCTGCTGCGGACGACAACGGCGCCCGTCCTGGCCACGGCGCGGACCGATCTGACGGGCGTGCGGTCGTCGCTCCTCGACTCGGTGTCTCCCCCCTCGTCCCCGTCTTCATCCTCTCGAGACGACGGTGCTAGCAGGAGGCTCCACGTAGTACGCTTAGACGTGGAGAGCGAATCGAGCGTCGAAGCCGCGGCAGCCGAGGCGGCGCGCCTGTTCCCTCCCGCGACGCACCACCTGCGTCTCGCGTTCGCGCTCCCCGGCGTCCTGCGCCCGGAGAAGAGCCCGCGCGACGTCGACTACGACGCCGCGCTGCGCGCCTTCCGCGTCAACGCCCTCGGGCCCCTGATGCTGATGAAGTGGTTCGGCGACATGCTGCCGCGGCGGGGCGTCTCTCTCCCGCTCGCGCGCGAGGACACGCTGTTTCGGGATCGTTCTTACGCCTCTCCTTGTACGGTGAAGGAGGGGGAAGGGGAGGGGGAGGCTACGCAGAGTGGCGAAGCAGACGAACCAACGCACGCGACGTGGCTCACGACGACGGCGCGCGTGGGCTCGACGACGGACAACCGGCTGGGCGGGTGGTACTCGTACCGGTCGTCCAAGGCGGCGGCGGCGAGCCTGACACGCACCTTCGACCTGCACCTGGCGGCGCGGAGCGGGGGCCGCGCCCTCGCGCTCGGCTACCACCCGGGCACCGTGCGCACGGGGCTCAGCCGCGAGTTCTGGGAGCGCGTGCCCGCCGACCGCCTCTTCTCCCCCGAGTACGCCGCCGACCGCCTGCTCCGCGTTGTCCGCTCCAGGACCACGGAGCACCGCGGCCGCTGCTGGGATTGGAAGGGCGAGGAGGTCTTGCCGTGAGAGAAGCCTAATATGGATGGGTGACGGCCGCGTTGCTTGCTGGCGTGCGAGCGAGCGAACAGTTGGTATGGCGTTCGTAGTATTCACCTATAGTCTTCAACCCATCCGGCATCCCGTTAGTTCTCCACAGTCCATGAAAAGGGCAGGTTGTAGCCGGCTGGACCATGTATATTTAACCCTTCACGTTTTCCAATGAAGCCTGGGATATTCTCAGGCCCAGGCAAGGGATAGAGAGAGATGGCTGATGGGCAAGCCACTAATCCAGACAGCTCTTGTGACGGACCATGAACGGTAGATTATTCCGAGTAAACAAAGTATGTCGTGCAGAGGTGCTCTTCATGTGTCTGCTATGAATTATTACCAGAGCCAATGAGCCAAACAACTCCTAACCGTAAGGGAGACGTTGTTTCCCTACTATACACAGGCGAATTTATCGATCCCGACCAGCCGTTTTCGGTGCCAACCGGGTATTCTAGCAAAATTCCCTTTTCTAAAGAACTCCTTGCGATACATGTACCTCTAAACGTCAGCCATGCTCTATAGCGCTACGTCCTGGAACGACGAGCCGTCCCCGGGCGAGGGCGCGGTGACTTTGTCCGTGTCCTCCTCGGCTGCGCCCTCCGTGGCAGCCTTCTCCAGCGATTCCTGATCGGCGGGTCGGAGCGCTACTTTCTGGGTATCTTTGTCCTCCAGTCTCACCTTCTGCTCGTCCGTAGCCTTTGCCTTGTCCTCGGCCCCTGCTTCCTCGTCATCGTCGTCCTCTTCCTCGCTGCTTTCCTCCTTGCCTTCCTCCTTCTTTGCCTCTTCGTCCTTGCGGGGTTCGGCGTCCGCGGGAGTCTGAGGTAGATCTTTATGAGCTGATTGCTCCGGAGCCGGTTGAGGGGGCGAGGACACGGAAGGCGAGTCGCTGCCCGGCGGTCCGGGTCTTAGAGCATCCAAGTAGAATTTCGTGACGCCGAGAATGCGACCGTTCTTCTCGCACGCCTCGACCCATTCCGGACGCACGACAGGAATGTTCATCTCGACAGCTTTTTCCCACGGCACGCCGCGACCCTCGGTAGTGACGAAGTGGGTAGTGTCGATGCGCACGCCATCGACGATCTTGGCACCAATGCGCTCGACAGCCTTTCCTAGCTCTTCGCGCATGGGAGAAGGTAGTATGCCCGTCGTGATGGTAATGCCGCTGAGGTCCGTCATCTTGTGGGTGCGGACTATTACCTGCTTGCTGGATAAAGTGCCGGCGGTGGTGCGCAGGACCAGGTGGAAGGAATACTCGGTGTCGACGGCGAGACCGCTGATCTTGGTGCTATGCATCTGCATGGGGCGAGGGATGTTGCCGGCCTTCTGACCGTTGCGATATAGCGATAGGGAGATGAGGTCGGCGGTGGCTAGCTCGATGGGATCCCAATCGAGGACGACCGAGGTTTGGGTGGCATTGCGACAGCGGAGGTCGGGGGTAGTGGGCTGGGAGGCGCCGAAGGAGGCGTAGATTTGGTCTTGTAAGGCAGAGAACTGAGTATCGGCCTTCGCTTCGGACTCGCTATTACGAGCGACGGTGATGTCGACTATAGAGCCTGAGATGATGTTCGGGGGAAGCAGGATGGAAGGGAACTCGATCTAGATGGTTCTGTTAGACCAGCGACTACGCGACAAGGACCAATTGGACGTTGCGAGGCAAGAATAGAGCTCGTTGGGCTTGTGCGATGGATTGCGACAGCTCGGTAGGTCTCTCGACCAAGACGGAGCCAGGGTGGTTGGAGGTAGCATCAATGACATACCAGACGTTTATCAGGGGTCAACAGGACAGTAACGCCGGCATCGACCTTGCCGACGGTGAGAGAGACCAACATGGCAACCAGAATCTTCAACTACTGTTGAATCCAAGAGGATCTCTGGCGATGATGAAGAGATGGTAGTCGTCGGCTTTGGCTGGGGCTGTGATATTGGTTGTACTCGTAGGTATTATTTAATTAATTCGGGGCTGGCGCGACGAGTCGCAGGAAATTATTCCACGTGTTATCGTTATCGCGTTTATCGCATGTTGGAAACTTAGGTACAACAACCCCGCCAAGCGCCACCAACGACCTTTCGAGGCATGTGAATATGAGAGCTCTTATTGATATAATACATATTTCTTGACACGTGGTGTTTTGGAGTTTGGCTTTCTGCCCAAGTTTTGTCTATCCATTTGCTGGATGTGTTGACCGTGTTTGTCTCGGCCGAGGGCCAGCTCAAGGTGAGAAACAAGATCCATAGTTTTGCTTACGACGTCTCTGAATTTTATGTTGCAAGCCGTCCTCGGGTCTCCGCACGTTAAATGTACAGTTCCGTACAGGTCCACAATCACATCCTCCGTGTTGACTTTTCTGCCGTCTCTATCGTAGCCGTGAGCAGCCAGGGCCTCGCGAAATGCGTTCAGAATCCTGCTCTCGGCTTTATGGCAAGGGAACGACGAGGCCACGGGATGCGCATGAGTCGTGTACCACAGAGGCTTGTCCTTCCGGGAGATGTACATGTTGAGGATGGACTTGGCAAAGGGGTGCTCGACCTTGTCCAGGAACTTCATCGTGTTTTTTTCCATGCAGTGCCTTTCCGAGACTGCGGCGCCTAATTTCAAGTTGTTGTTTCTTATTTTCATCCCCTTAATCCTAGCCATCTTGTTTGGGAATGCGAAATTGTGCAATCTGCATGCCGTGATGACATGCTTGCCCGGGTGAACCTCTGGAGTTTCGGGCGAGTCCGTCGTTACAGAAGAGGCTCTCGTATAGCTATTGTCCTCTTCCGAGTCTTCAGGGGGCTCGTTCTGATGTGGAGGTGGATACTGAAAGTCACTCCTTGGCGAGTACATAGCACCGTCTCTGGTGCTCACGTATCGTCGATGAGCAAGTGCACGATACACAGGTCTTGCAGAGCGGTCCAAGAGCAAGCTTGCCATTGTCTCGATCTACTTTGGCTTGACACGGAGTAACGTTTGATTCGGAAGGCGACTCATAGTGTAGGCATTCTAGCCTCAGCTCTGGCGAAGGAGGACAGCGTCGTGAGTTTGTTGTGAGTTCTTGCTTGAGACATTCAATCTGTCAAGCTCTGACGAAAATTGTCGTTTCGGAGATAAGGATAAGTGTACCAAGCACAAAGTATCTTCGCAGTTGGCAACTTTTGGTCCGCTTTAGAACTGTAGCATGAAACCCAATAAGAGGCCGCTAAATTTAGCGCACAGCAAGGCACAGCAGGGCACCACAGGGGCGCATTAGGCGCAGGCCCAGTAGACGTCAGGCGTCAGGCGGAAAAGCGAAAAAGAAAAGGAGAGAAAAAAAAAAAAGAGTCGCCCCGCCATTACTCATACAATCTGACGGTTTTCCGGGTCCTTTGTATTTAACTTGCCCCTCATCAACCACGCCTCTCTTCCACTCTCAACATCACAAACCGTCAACAAATCCGATCCCTCGCAAACCCTTTGCGCGGTCAACTATCGAGTATCCTGAATCAAGTCGCATACAATTCACACTCGACTATTCAAGACGCACGAATAGTATTCAGCCACCATGCCTAAGAATAAGGGAAAAGTACGTGCAGTTCTCCGACCTTAATTCCGTCGCGAGTCCTATTCTCCTTCGTCGTCTTCTCTTCCCTCTCTTCACAGCATTCTCTTCCACGTTTGTGTGTACGTGTGTGCTGGACTCGCTTCCTCAACCTTGGGACTGGTTGATGATGGCAATCTTGTGAAAAGTTCACCGCCCGGCCGCATGTCATCAACTCAATCCGAGGCTGGAGGTGTGGTACTAGTACGGAGAGAAGCGCGGACTAGACCATCACACTAGCCCATCACACACCGCAACACTACACAGCATCTTACTCCATTTCGAATACGCCTCATTGATGAGTACTCTATGACTGACTCTATCTTCAATAGGGTGGCAAGAACCGACGTCGTGGAAAGAACGAGAACGACAACGAGAAGCGAGAGTTGACCTTCAAGGAGGATGGACAAGGTACGTCATCGCCAACAACTTTTACCGTTTCCTCCTCTCGCCTACTTTCCTCCCACATTTACAAGGAAAGGAGAATGAAAGTAGTATAGAATACTAACAAGGAAACCTACAGAGTACGCCCAGGTAGTCAAGATGCTCGGTAACGGCCGTCTCGAGGCGCAGTGCTTCGACGGCGCGAAGCGACTGGCCCACATCCGAGGCAAGCTGCGCAAGAAGGTGTGGATCAACAACGGCGACATCATCCTGCTCTCGCTGCGCGACTACCAAGACGAGAAGGGCGACGTCATCCTCAAGTACTCGGCCGACGAGGCCCGCTCCCTCAAGGCCTACGGCGAGCTGCCCGAGAGCGCCAAGATCAACGAGACGGACACGTACGGCCCCGGCGACGACGGCGACTGCGGCTTCGAGTTCGACGAGGACCGCGACTCCGAGTCGGACGACAATGCCCACGGCGCTGGTGGCAAAGACGTCGACATCGACGACATCTAAACCCTTCGCGCCTTCAAGACTAATGTCCATCGCCTACCTCGTCTTTTGGGTCTTCTATCTTTGCAGGAGGACTCGAATGAACAGGGTAAAATGCCTGTCTTCTCTCTCAAACCCGAATCTCGCCTGTATAACACAACTCTCCAGACTACGTTACCGTCTATAGTCTGGGGTCCGGTCCGGGTTCCACGACAGTCGAGCGATGCCGTCCTCCTTTTCTCCGACAGCAAGCGGCAGGGCATACGGTGGGAGAGACGTCGTAGCTCTCGTCGCTTGGCAGTTCCCCTTTTCTCTTTTGCTTTTTAAGATTCTACCAGCACCTAATCCTGCCTTGTTTTTTCTACGGTTGCTTTTCCTCATCAGGGTTCGAGCAACGACGGAAGAGACAGGATTGCTTTTCTTGAGGGGAAACCAAACACTTTTGCTTGGGGCACCTACTCTAGGAACCTACCCCCGAAGTTACCGGCATGATAGATAGAAGACAACGCACACGCATGGATCGTGGAAGCAAATGCCGACTTGTTCTTTCATAGAGATTAGGTCTAGTTGTTGCTGCTGGCTCATGATAAATCGCATGCCTCCTTTCTCAGAACTGCGAACGACTTGATGAAATACGCTACTATAATAATGCTGTGCAAAGTGACTGCTACTATCTCGAAGAATTCGTAATTTTTATTTTGATTTCATGTTTTTACTAATCTCCCTTAACTCTTCTATTCCAAATCCACCTACTCCCTATCCTTGCCCCAAGGCGTAGTAGTCGCCTAGCTCTCGTCTCCTGGACCATGTCCCCTATCTGTTGGTATCAATCTAGAGGAGCCTGGCTTCTCCAGGGTTGTAGCTGACTGGGAGAATACAGTCAATTTAAAGTTGATTCCCGTCACGTCTCCTGTTCTGCTCCAAAAAGGCTGCCTCTCTTTGCTGTTCTTCAGCTCCAACTTTGACTGTGCCCGCTCCGTGTCTACCCACTTCTTGTTCTTGCTCCGTAGTCTCTCCTTCGCTCCAATAGAATGATAGATGGGCTCTATCAAGTCGAGCGCAGTAGTCGATCCAGAGACCTCTTCGTTCAAGCACCCAGTTATCGTGTTGACTCGAGTGATGCACACATGAGCACCTAGGTAGCTAATGTATAGATTCCAGATAGTCCTGGCTCCGAAACTTGGATCGTTTGGTTCGGTTTTGGCATGCGCTTGTAGACCCTTAAGCATCCATAAAGTTTTTGGACGTCCACTGGATTGTCTCGTAGGTTCAATTTCGACCAAGCAAGCGAGTAAACGCGTGACGACGTCCCATCACCTCTATCAACTTAACCCCTCGATATCGCATGAATCCTGCGAACGTGGCTCTACCACTCGTCGTCACTCTTTTCATCATCTGGCAGCTAGTTAGCGCAAAATCCCAGCACACCCTGTTATCAAAGGAAAACTTACCACTATCACGAACCCTCTCCTTCCGCTTCTGCAGCGCAGCAGCGAGCGCGTCGGCCATTCCGCCGCCGCCTCCGGGCGCGACGCCGGCGGGCGGCAGTCCGCTGCCGTGCGGACCCGTGTCGGACCCGCCCCCGACCGTGGCGGCGCTCCTGTCGCGGATCTGGCTCTTGTCCACCTTCTTGAGCGACCCGACCCCGCCGGCCTTCGTGATGCTGTCCAGCATCGCAGCGCGGCCCGAGTCCGCCGCGGGCAGGGCCGGGGCGGGCACGCCCGACGAGTATCCCGAGTCGCGGTTCGGCGGCATGGGCGGAGGCGGAGGCGGGATTCCGGCGCCAGGAGGCGGGGGTGGCGGCGGAGGAGGCGGGGCGCCTGCACCACCGGGCGCGGGCATAGGTGGAGGAGGAGGCGGCGGCGGAGGCGCGCCGGCTCCGGTGCTGGGCATTGGCGGCGGCGGCGGCGGTGGCGGTGCAGATGATTGAGGTAAGGGAGGTGGAGCCGGTGCGCTCGACGCCGGGAGCGGTGGTGGAGGTGTAGTCCGCGGAGGAGGAGCGGGAACGTTTCGAGGGGCAGAAGGCATTGGCGGCGGCGGTGGCGGAGGCGGCGCCGGGCTTGCACTGGGTACCTTCGGCGGGAGGCTCGGTGGTAGAGTCGGCGGTAGACTCGGAGGGAGAGGCGGCGGTGCTGCTTGAGGTTGTTCGCGCGGTGGTGGCGGCGGCACTGGACCCCTGGCCGGTGGAGGAGGGGCATTATTCAACCTCTGGCCGGTAAAGGCAGGCGGTACGCCAAACTTGTGCCCTGTAGGTTTCTCCTCATGGTCTTCGAGGGGGCTCTTTGGTGGTCTCGGGGGTGGGGGCGGTCCAGACGGAGCGCGAGCTGGCTCGGCATTGGCGTATCTGCCAGCATCGGGGAGCGGCGGAGGAGCGTTGAAACGAGGCCGCGGTGGTACTGGATCTTGCGGCGGCGTTGGCTCCCTATGTACGGCTTCCGTCTTGCCAGATCTCCGTGGTGCTGGAGGCGGTGGAGGAACGCCACGGCGAGAAGTTGACGATACGATCTCCGAACCACCGGTAGGTGGTGGGGGAGGAGGAGGGGGTGCTCGACCGTGGCTATGAGAAGACCCATTAAGCGCGGCAGGGCTGGCTGACGACGGAGGGGGAGGCGGCGGCGGCGGCGCTGGAGCGGGCGCAGGATGTGAAGCTCCGTTGCTTGGTACGGGACCACCCTGCTCCTTTAGGAACTCGACTATGAAGTCCTGGTTCTCCCTGATAAACTCGTCCGTGAGGCCCTGGTCGGATAGGAAGTTTCCAAAGTTGTCTCGCCAGTTCGGATCATACGCCTCTAGCTTGGCGAACCTAGACGACTGCTTGTGGTGGCCGTTAACACTCCCTGAGTGAGGTCTTCCGAGAGGTGGGAGACTGCTAGGCGGTTGGCTGCTCCGGGGGGACTCGGGTGGTGTGGGCGCCGAGGAGTGTCTATGTCCTCCGAAGAAGCTACCGAAGAACCCGGTCTTGACCGGTTGGTGTTGGGAGGAACCGCCGAAGGGTGTGTTCCTTGTAGCCTTGGACGCATTCTTCTCTCGCTCGTCCATCTTTTTCTTGAACTGCTTGGCTTCCTTCTCGTCGACAAAGGATAGACCGGCTAGGCAGTCTTCGAGCTCGAAGGTGTGGAAGAAGGTTCGGTCCTGGTTGTAAGACCAGGTGTCGAATATTTCCTGGTCCCATATCACGCCGCGGGCAGCAGGCTACGATGCGTTAGTGCACCTGCATGTGTACAGCTTATCGTACGGGTAGGACAACTTACAGATATGTCGACTAGCTTCAGCCAGTATGTATTTCCCACCAGATCGTTAGCCAGAACAATGGCTCCCTGCAGACCGGTATACGTCCATCTGGAAGGATTCGGGTATGCGACGTAGAGTTTCGCAACAGCTACGGCCTGTATCTTGTTGGTCTGCCTGGGGACTACCCGCCGGACCGTCTCCTTGTCGTCTTCGCTTAGGATCGAGGGCATGGCGGCAGGTGCGGCAAGGCCGTGTGATATTATCGGGTTTGGAGAATGAAGAGGCGGAGGAAGGTATTCGGTCGAAATGTGCAAGCTGAGGCTTAGCTACTCGAGTGCTGCTAGGGGGGTATTACTCCTAAGTGACCATCTGAATCGATAGGTCCCTTAGGTAAGATATAGTCGAAGGTGTAGTAGAAGCAGAATAGCTGCCTATCGCCGCCGTGTAGAAATGCTGGGCGGGTTGGTGTACGCGGCTATTCGTAGAGTGCACCTGAATCAGCGTAAGGAGATGCGGTCGATAGGCGGTTACGCAAGTTTAGGACTGCCAAGTACACAGGTTTGCAGTTGGTTGGTTGGGCCGTTGAGAAAAGGATGTGACTGGGCAAGCTGGCTGGGCTAGGGGGGAGGCAGCCGAATTCAGGTCCGGGTCATTATCCCGCACCGCTTTGAACAGGGGAAAATGTCGGTCGTAAATTACGATACGGATGACTAGGGGTTGTCTCTCTTCTTCTGATAACGAGGGAAATGACTAGCACATCTATTCGCGGTCTGAACACATTAATTCGGTTTCATTATATGGAGACAGGGCACAAAAAGAGGAAAAAAAAAATCCATCCGTCCTTTCTGTCGTAGTAATTCCCGGAAGAGCGCTTCCCCACGAGACAGGATACATGGGATGTGATGTTACCAAGTCGCCTACTCGTAGTAACGCCCGACATCATTGCGGGCTGAGCGGGTGTCGGCTGAGTTGCTGACAGTAGACGGACCAATCAGGAGGGCAGAAACGGGGTTGTGCTACGGCGAAAAAAGCCACCTGGGCGAACCTGTATGTACCTGTAGGTACCCATAGCCAGCCATAGCTGCCGTATTTTAGGTACCCAAGGCTGCTAAAACACCCCACCGGCCCACGGCGTTGGATGCCCAGATGCCCCGCCTCGCCCAAAGCTTCTTGTATCTCGCGCGGTGCCTGTCCTCGGTAGCCTTCATATTTGCTAATCTTCATTTTAATATCCCCAATGCGCATCTGCCAACAACAAAGCGGTCAACCGAGTCCAAGGCCCAGCCGAGTCGGTCAGATAAGTCCCAACACGGCAACATTATGACCGATGATACGTCGGCTGGCCGAGTTCGTTTCATGAGACGTTTGACATTTTCAAAACTACATGAACCTGCAGCGCCACTCTTGTATATCGTCCGTTGTACGTCATCCTTCCGAGATTTAATAAGAGAACACCATAAGCATCAGACACAAATGTATGTTGGGTAATACTCGTACGAAACACAGCCATCAGAATACGCAGTAATAGTAAGTACGTAACATACTCATATTCGTGATTCATCGTGTCTATCGTTACAAAATCATGAACTCCTTGAGTGAGTCGAGAACCCCGTCTTCATCTCAATATCGCCTCAAGCTTCCCCGTGGAGGTCGTACAATAATCACAGTCTGTAATTCGGACAGTTTTAAGGTGCCACCTTATTTGTTCAACTCCTTAGCCTTTGCCTGGCGTTCCTCCTTGGTCCCCTCCTGTTCCGGCATGCTTTGAGGAACGGCTGGGCCTGGGTGCGCGTTGTGGGCGGCGAAGAGCTTTGCGCCTTGAGGCTGAGCTGCCTCGCTAGCAGAGTTGGGCTTGGAGTCGGCATCAACCTTGCCGGTCTGCTCATGTAATATCTCGTGGTCAGTCTACATATAGGTGACATATAATGTTTAAGAGAGTCTCTTGTAAGACAGAAGATATAAGACATACCTGGGCAGCGGGGTAGGTAGTGTCGGGCATTTTGATTATGGTACGGACAACTTGTGATGATGGTGGTTAGGTGTGGACTGTTCCAATAATTAGGTCTTGAAATGATATTATCAGACATAGATGCACTTATATATACCTCCCCAACCTAGATAGAATTCAGTTCTAGTCATTCCCAGCTTTATGGTGCAACACCAGTGATGACGTATTCCTGAGACCTTCTAGAACGCCAAACAGCGAGCCAAGGATCGGCAGCTGCCCGTTTGAAGCCGCCTAAGCCCGTGACCCGGCATCACAGTGGCGGCTGATGGCCAAACCCCGGATTTTTCAGCCGCGACTTTCCATGCGAGCCACGCTGCCTACGCCTCAGCACTTTCTATCCGCAATTCACCTCTGTCAGGCTTCTGCATTCTATTCGTCCCTACAGCCGACCACCCTACGTGGACACTTACGTACGTCCTTATGCTGCCTATACATGTACTCGCCTTGTTTGCTTCTCCAACTGCATGCTAACAGTGCACATCATAGGCAGTTGGTAGGATGACGAACATGCATAACCCTTGAAACTCCCATCGCGCTCCCCGTCGACCGAGAACCACGGTTAGACGTGCCCCGCATGTCTGCGAATAATGCTCCTCAACCAGTGAAGCTCTCACTGCCTCTTGTACGCGTCTCGATCCTTTGCAAAACACGATTCCCTACCTTACTTAATCTTGTATCGCGCGTAGGAATACCAGCAGCACCTCTTCCAAGAGCTCCGCGCTGAGGATGAACTCGTCGTCATCGCCAAAGGCCTCGGCCTTATGCGCCTGGTCACGAACATGCTGCATAGCTACGACGCCGCAGGAAACAACCTGGTCATAGTCATTGGCGCCGATGAAAGAGAGAATGCCTGGATCGGAGGGGCCCTGGCCGAGTCTGCTGCTATCAGCATGGCTCCCAAGGCTAGGGGTCTGACGGTCGTGAACACGGACTTCACCAGCGTCGCTGCCAGGGAGAAGATGTACGCAAAGGGTGGAATATACAGCGTCACTTCTCGAATCCTAGTTGTCGACCTCTTGACGAGCCTCCTCAATCCCGAAACCATCACCGGGTTGGTTGTCTTGCACGCCGACAAGGTCGTAGCCACCTCCCTCGAAGCTTTCATTCTACGAGTATACCGTCAGAAGAACAAGAACGGGTTTCTAAAAGCCCTTTCTGACAATCCGGATCCCTTTACCATTGGATTCTCTCCTTTAGCCACCATGATGAGGAACTTGTTTCTCCGAAAGGCGTCTTTGTGGCCTCGCTTCCATGTCACGGTTGCCAGCGCCCTGGAAGGTAAGAAGAAAGCCGAGGTCATCGAGCTCGAGGTCCCCATGACGGAAGCTATGAGGGATATCCAGACAGCCATCATGGAGTGTGTCGAAGTCAGCATCCACGAGCTGAAGAAGGGCAATTCGGGACTAGAGATGGACGACTGGAACCTAGACAGCGCGCTGCTTAAGAATTTCGATGTCATAGTGAGGCGGCAGTTGGATCCGAATTGGCACAGGGTCAGCTGGAAGACGAAGCAGATCGTGAGCGACCTGACAGTACTCCGCGGCTTGCTTCACTCTGTCTTAGCCCTCGACTGCGTGTCCTTTTTGCAGCACTTGGATACCATCCACGCAGCACATTCCCCTCAGCCTGGGTCCACGAGACAATCCCAGTCTCCGTGGTTATTTCTAGACGCTGCCCATACCATCTTCGACACCGCTAAGCGAAGGGTGTACAGCGCGAATACTCAGGTCAATGCGAGGTCTTCGGTAGATTCGCTTCGTCCGGTGCTAGAAGAACAGCCCAAGTGGGAACTTCTTGCCGAGATCCTAGAAGAGATTGACAGAGACCTCTATTTCGAGCCTCCGATGAGAGATGATTCAAATGGAACGATACTCATCATGTGCTCTGACGAAGCGACAACGCGCCAGCTTCGGGATTATTTACAGACGATGCACGTGGAGCCGAATGCCGAGAAAGAAACGAGACAAAAGAAGGAAGAACACAAGCCATCTGGCGCATTTATGATGAGGAGGAGACTCCGAGGCTATCTTAATTGGAAGCGGGAGTTCGCTCAGGTCAGCAATGCCCTGTTTGCTGAGAACCAGAAGGCTCTCGAGGGTGCAGTAGATCCACGGATAGCCCAAGGTGGGTATAAGGGCAAGGCACCTGCGAACAAGAGACGACGAGTGCGTGGCGGTGGCGCCGTAGGTACGGCACCGGGGAGAAATGCCAACGGAACCGTGGCACAGTATTTCGAGAAGCCTAAGGAAGTCGCCGATCTGATGGACGAGGTCCAAATCACCGAAGAAGAGGCAAAGCAGAAGGCCGACATCATAGCCGATCCATTGGAGGATATGGAGGACTATTATCAACTCTACGAGATGCAAGATCTGGTTGTAGTTCATGCCTACGACGGCGACCAGGACGAGCACGTCCTGGAGGAAATAAAGCCACGATATATCATCATGTACGAACCCGATGCCGCGTTCATTCGCCGGATCGAGGTGTATCGGTCATCACACAACGACCGAAATGTCAGGGTCTACTTTATGTTCTACGGCGGCTCGGTCGAAGAACAGCGGTATCTTGCTACCGTCCGGCGAGAGAAGGATTCGTTTACCAAGCTTATCAAGGAGCGCGCCAGCATGTCTGTCGTCATGACTACGGATACGCACGGGGTGGAAGACCCTCAGGAGGCTTTCTTAAGAACCGTCAATACCCGAATAGCGGGCGGCGGGAGACTAGCAGCGACGGCGCAGCCCCCGAGGGTCGTCGTGGACGTGCGGGAGTTCCGCTCGTCGCTGCCGTCGCTGCTGCACGGGCGCAACATGGTGATCGTGCCGTGCATGCTGACGGTGGGGGACTACATCCTGTCGCCGCACATCTGCGTGGAGCGCAAGTCGGTGAGCGACCTGATCAGCTCGTTCAAGGACGGGCGGCTGTACAGCCAGGCGGAGGCCATGTTCCAGCACTACCGGAGCGCGGTGCTGCTGATCGAGTTCGACCAGAACAAGTCGTTCACGCTCGAGCCGTTCGCGGACCTGTCGGGCAACCTCCGGTCCGTGAACCCCAACGAGGCGCCCTCGGACCTGCAGTCCAAGCTCGTCCTGCTCACCCTCGCCTTCCCCCGCCTCCGCGTCGTCTGGAGCAGCAGCCCCTACCAGACCGCAGAGATCTTCGAGGGCCTCAAGGCCCAGCAGGACGAGCCCGACCCCGTCGCCGCCGCCCGCGCCGGCCTCGACAGGGACGCGCGCGCCGACGACCAGGCTTTCAACCTCGAGCCCCACGACATGCTTGCTGCTGCTCCTGGCATCACGCCGAAGAACATCAAGAACGTCACGCTCGAGGCCGATAACGTCCGCCACGTCGCCAACATGGAGGTTGCTGAGCTCGAGCCCCTCATCGGTATGCAGGCCGCCAGACAGGTGCACGGGTTCTTTAATCGGAATCTGATCGATCTGGATGATTAAGAGTACTTAGGAACTTTACGCAGGGAATGATGCATTTATAATACCCTTGTTGTTTTATCGTGACAGATTCAAGGATCTACCAAATAGGAGAACGGATGGTATGGTGAACATATCACAATTCTAGTAGGCATGGTCAAAGTTGATATAGCAAGTTCTGGTGCAGGACTCTTTCAATTGCTGGTCTATAAGTACAAGTGCGACTATTACAAGCTTCATGAATGGTCGTGTCGTTTCGTTTCTCGGACAAAAAATGCATCGAGGCGGCAGTGACTCGATTAAAAAACATGGGGGAAGGGGTATCGTAACATTCGTCTTCTCCTGCATAGTTCCCCCCAGGTATAGTTCCTCTCCCTCCTCCAAACCAAGGACCTTTCGCTACTTCATCTCAATGCCACATATCGTGACGCTTATCCTGTTCCATCACAACCACGACGGCCGCCTTAGATGGTACTCGTGGTGGTAGCGTGGTGGCGACGCCGTCCGAAGCCGCTGCGACGCGTGCCGGTGGTGGTCGTGCCAGTCGTACGCCTTCTTCGGCCGCCGCAGTAGCCGCAGGTCAGGAAGCCGACGATGATGCCGAAGAAGGAGACGATGCCGCTGATGATGGCGTGCAGGATGTTGCCGATGCCCGTCACGATGGCCATGATGACGCTTCCGATGGTGCGGAAGATGGACTCGATCTATAGTGGCGTCGCATGTTAGCTTCTACGAAGAGCGAGGATGAGGGGAGCAGACGAGTCATGAAAGTGCCCGCCGAAGAGGAAAACTTACGCAAGATACTACGGCACCCATTTTGACAGATTTGAGATCGGTTGGTAGGTAGTGTTTGTTTAGGGTTTGTTAGGTATGTTGATGTAAGTGTGATATAAGGCTAGACAGGAGTCTGGGTGATGGATAGCTTCGTTTGTATTTCTGGGAAATGTGGTGGATAAACCTAGTCACAAAGACGATCCAGGAGAGAAGAGAGAAGCCACGACACTTATATACGAAGCCGAGGGACACACAACACGCATGTACAGATGGACAATATGGGCTGGACTGGGCGACTGGATCCGGGCCAACCAAGGAAGACGGGACGTCTCGTAAAACCCCAGAGAGGCAACACCACGCAGCTAGTTAGGTCATAGAGTCGCAGGGCAAGGCCCAATGAGATCATCTCCCAAGAGAAGCTACTCAGCTCCTCTGCTCCTCTTTCTTTTATTTTCTTCCTTTTTTTCGCCCATAATAGTTCGCCATATCAGGATACAAATCAGGTAGAACGATTTGACAAGCCAGCATTACCCGGCCTGGGCTAGGTATCGATGCATGGGTAGCTCTGGGCTAGCAGCCCAGATCGGGTCACGGCACGGACAGGACTAAGAACTGATGTGACAGGCTGCAGGGCCTTGATCTCTTCCAATGACAATTACGTGCATGAGCGGCGAGAGGGGGAGAAACAATAGCGAACTGTCTGGGCTGTCTAACGTGTTTCCCTCGTGCGCGGGCGAGCTATCAAAGAAAGGGAGTTGACGTCACGGCAGGGCCTCGCAGGGATGTTGTGTGTCCCGCTTTCTATGTATTCTGCTGTCATCGTGATGGAAGAAATTGTAAAAAGGGCTGAGGCGGAATTCCCCTCTTAGACGTTTCGTAATTCGCTGGATGGTAGCGGTTCAGGCCAACGTTTTTTTTTTGAGCCGCGCCGGTCTAAAAGCTCCGGCGCTAGGTATGATTTGTACTATGCCGGGACGGGTTGGCACAGATGGCATTCTTCTTTCTCTCTGATACAGACGGACACGAGATCGACCAAGCAAATCCTTGATTGCTGTCATCTGACTGTCATCGTGATCGACCTGTGGCTTTATTGCTTCCCGAAAGGGAAGACGAAACGCCACATCGAGCGGGGCAAGATCTCTTGGATGAGGCTTGCATCTGTCTGAGCATATTGAAAGCAGCAAGGTGAGCGAGATGAGGAGGGCGAAAAACAGGTTTGCGGTGAAAAAGCACGAAGTGGCTCGGTGGCTCTACACGCGGAATGACGTAGCCTCCTGTGAGATGCGGCTAAGGTGGGTAAGACTCGGGAAAGCCAAGCAGGGCCAAGGAACATTACACCTATCATAGCACCCCAGCACTCGTACCTATTTCATATTCTACCTACAGTATACCTAGGTACGCATTGTCTGCACGGCCAGCATGGAAATTCCATCAATAGAAAGTCGGGCTGGCTGAATAAGGCATTGTGGCTGGCTGTGACCCTCTGCGAAAAACAAGCTTGATCCCTCGTCGGCCTAATCTCCCCTAAACCTGATATAGTGACGGCCGACGTAAACTGTAGTGCTGCGCTCGTAACACGTAGGACGGTATAAAACCAAACTCCCCCACATCTCCGATCCCGTTTCTCTCTTTTCCCTTTCTTTTCCTCCTTATCGCGTGTTTTACTAGCCCGGCAGGTAGCTTCACCCCCCCATCTCCCCGCGCGAGGTCGGGCACGTCGCTGCCTCCCCTCAGGGTGCGCTCTGCCGCCCGAGAGGATGGGTTCCGCTGTCGTAGGCCTCACGGTCTCCTCGTCCCATGCCCCGAGGCAAACGCAAACCGCATCCCGCCGGCCGCGGTCACCGGCCCGCGAGAGGCGATGATGCGGCCGCCCCCTTCTTCGATCGATAACCTCCGTTGTCTCGAGGAGGAGGCGGCCGCTTTTCGCCTCTTGCCCGTTCCTGCCGAGGGTTTGACGTGAACCGGGTCTGACGCCGACGGAGCGCTCGTAACGCTCCGACGGCGTCCTCGGCTTTACTCGCCTTCGGATGTGGGACCCCCCCCCCCCCCCCCTCTGCGAATCGTCCCAGCTTCTCGTATCCCCGTCCGTCGCTTCCCCTCCGTGCTTGACGGATCCCGTCCGTCGGTTGTTACGCGACGCCCCCGATCGAGACGGCGCAGACGGGAGTCTCCTGAAGCTAGCGCGCGCTGCCGTTGCCCGCCGATCGACGAACGACGCCGATCTCGCCGCGGTCGATGGGCTCGACGTCGGCTGTGCGAGAAGACGAGCGAGCAGAGAAGAGAGAGACATTGCTTCCGTCCTTTGGATCGCTTCCCTCGCTTGGAAAACCTCGGCGATCCGGCCTGGTTGAAGCGATCCGCTGTTGACAGACTTGTTTCCCTTTTTTCCCCTCGTGTTTTCCCGCCGACTCGCTCACCCGCGACGATCGATTGATGCCTGTCGTTTTCTCTGCCGCCGGCCCCCTCTTCGGTCGACGATTCTAGTTACCCATCTCTCGGGGATGTTTGTCGTGTCCTGATGTGACGCCGTCGCACGGATAGACGGACAGGAGAGGGGATGAGACGTTCGCGCCCCCGACTCCTCGTCTCTCCCATCCTATGGGGAGTGGTGACGCCAAAACCATTCAAGCGCACTACTATCTCTTCAACAACAACAGCCCTTTCGCATGAATAGGGCAAAATACGAGGAATTGCTATATCGCAAGGAATTTTTAGATTGTCACAACCTTGCGATTCGACACTTCCAACTCCCGGGGGTAACCTAAGTCGCCCTATACCTTCTCTCAACTTCAGCACACGAATTCGGCTTCAGCAATGTGCTACTGCACAAGATTCTGGTCCTTGGTGGAAAGCCACCAGCTAGATGCCGAGCAACAGCACGTTGGTCCAATACGAAACCGGTTTCGGTGGCGTCTATGAGGGAAGCATAGGGCTGGATGAGTTATCTCGAGGCGTCACCATACTTTTCATAGATTCGATAATAAATGGGAGATATTCACGGTCACTTGTTATACTTCTACCTGACGAGACATGTTATCCGTGCAATATAGATGACTAGACATTCTCGTATGCTCTTAATCCATCATTTCATATGTACTACTACGCAATTGTGCCGTCTCAGGTTGCATATTTGTCACTATTGTCCACGCACAGATAAATACGAGATCAAATCGCCAGCGTAGACATCGTAATTCCGTAGAATAAAAACACGATATAATAGCTCTATCGTCCAACACCAGAGCGGGTAAGGTATATATATATATATATAAGAAACGCTGAAAGCAGAGAAAGAATCCAGATGCAATAGGCTGTAGATTACAATTGTCTTAGGGATAATAACGAGAGCAGGCGTTAGTTGTCGAAGGAAACATCTCCACGAATAGAAAACTCGTTTGAACCTCATATCCGTGGTCTTCTTTGGTAAACCTGCCAACCACACCAACCCAACCGATAACTTACCAGCGGCAAACCAAGTCGCCAACGTGACCGCAGTACCACACACACATTCATATTAACCAATCCGGAGTATACGATACTCGGTACATCGTAGCGAGGAGGGGAGAGAGGAAGGGAAGACATAGAAGCCTCCCCTTCCCCTTATGCGGCCGGGGCCCATCAACATCTAGAAGGTGGAGCCGCGGGCGCCGCTCTTCTCGTCGATGTAGCGGAAGCGCTCGCGCTCCTTGCGGTCCTTGAGCAGGCAGGCGGTGGCCATGATGAGGACGACGTCGATGCCGACCATGCCGAACATGGCGGTGAAGATGTTGTCGACGAACGTGTTGCCGAACGAGTTGAGCGGCGTCGAGCACCCGCGGATCAGCGCCGCCGCCGCCGGGCTCGGGCACGTCGCGTCCGTCACGAAGGCCGGCGACGTGCTGTTGAAGAAGCCGCAGCAGCTGAACTGTCATGTGTGTCAGTTGACGGGATCCGTAACTAGGTAAGTAAAATCGGAGGTCTACTCACCGAAGTCTGCATGAGCTCCTGCACGGGCTGCGGCTGCGACATCCAGATCTGCTGGAAGGCGTCCTTCAGCCGCAGCGTCAGGATCCACAGGTCGACGCCGATGCCCAGGGTGAAGAGGGCGTCGCCGACGACCATGAAGGCCGCCAGCTTCAGCCAGCTCCGGTTGTTGGTCGCGAGCGCCGGTATCGTGGCCAGGAAGGTGGCGAAGATGAAGGCGGCGTTGACGATTCCGGCTGTAGAACTCCCGTTAGCTACCCTGCTCTGGTTTTCTTCTCCCGCCGGGCGTTCGGCTGCTCACCTGTAAACGGGAACTTCTGGTACAGCAGGTTGCGGGCTGCCTCGTTGCCGTCGGCCGGCGTGTTGTAGCACGTCTGCTGGACGATGATGGAGAAGCCCATCATGATAGCCCCCATGGACACGAACAGGCCGTCCATGGCCACGAAGGCCGCGAGAACCTTGTTAACCATCTTGAAAGTTGACGATCTGGTCTCCCGAGATTACTCTGACGGTCCGATTCCGACTCTTGATGGTCCTGAAGACTCTTCTACTCCCCGTCTATTCCTCCGAGACGTAATAATCGTATTTCAAAGCGTGACTGACGACCGGCGTCTTGTTCGTTACAAAATAGTATATGGTAAAATCGTAGGTGGCGAATACAAGGAGCGATTGCGCGGAGGAGAGCGAATGAAGTGAGCGTCGTCGGAACGTTGTTATCGACCCTCGTGGCAGCGCGAACAGCACCTACGCCTCGACCTGGAGGTTGAAGAGGGGTGGGAAGCGAAACGAAAGTGGTTAAGATTAAAGAAGAAAATAGTTTCTAAGTACGGACGCTATGCATGGCACAGAGAAAGAGGCAGAAAAGAAACACGAGACACAGAGAGACTAACAAGCGCCGGGCTGTCCACGATCGAAGAGCTAAACACACTGCCGTCGTTCGTTCTCTGGCTCGGACGATGCCGAAAAGGGGAAGAAAGGGTGCGAAAGGGGACGTGGAAAAAAGAATTAAGAACGAGACGGTGGCCTGACCGAGTCGCAGAGCAGAAACGAAGCGAAAACGAACAATACTCCACCAAGGGGGGGGGGGGGGTCTACGCCTGAGAACGAGGAGGTCTAGAAGAAGAACGGTCAGAGATGAAGGCCTGAGGCAGCATTTGACGTTCCCACGATTGGCGTTTCAGGGCCTGCCGGGGGCGCGGCCTGAGGGCTGGGCACGAGCCAGCGGTTGCGCCGTGCGCCAAGGTGCCGAACGGTCGAGATCAGACGCTGCCCAATCAGAGCGCGGCCCTCGTCAACGCCAAACCGACAAGGGCTAAGATCGAATGATGTCCGTCTGAGGCTCTGACAAGATCCTTGACGCAGGGCGCCCGTCCACGCCTGATAGAGACGTACGTGTCGCTGCGCTGGAAGTGATTACTGTGACGGTATCATGTCACTGCGCGATGACATCTCTCTCCGGACGTCTAGAAGAGTGACGCTGTTGAGATGGTCACGAGGGGACCAATGGTCATGTGTGTTCACGAACTATTCTCATCAAACACGACTTTTCAGGTACGTCTAACGGTATTCTACCTCAACGACAATAGGTATTGCAAACGCACGGTTGATCTAGCAAGGCATAAGAGAGGCTGAGAGGCTCCTCCTCGCACATGACGGAGGCGCAATGTCAGAGATTCATTCGTGATCCATGCGTCTCGGGCTGATGCGCCTCGGCGCCCCCCCCTCACACCCTGCAGCGCATCATCCATACTTCTTTTCAACCCACAGAAAGCTTCCATGTGTGAGATGTGCATGGGGAATCACCCGAGGACCGACTGCGGCGATCTGGCGGGTCTAAAATAGAAGCGTATGCGAACCAGATATCCACTGCAGTTCGCAGAAGAGCAGCCAAAACAATGGCAGCTCATCGCGTTGCAGGTGATCCTTCTTGATTCATGTTTCTACCTGCAGCTGCGTCTGTCTGTTTACCTTGTCCGTTGCCTATTTTCGTGGTCAGTGTTGGTATTTGTCAAAGATACTCGAGATGGGCAGGCCTAGGCAGCGCGAGTTGTCACTCGGAAAGGCAGCCGGGTTCCTATATGCCGCGGCTGGTGTAAAGTGACATCGATGGCGGCGATGCTTGCTTACTCCTGTACCATCTGCTTGTGGGTGAAGCTGTGCATCTGTCTGAGCAACACTGCTTGAAAGGGTGTCGTCAGAGTCTTGACATGGCCTCTCAGTCTATCACACTTCCTCGCTCGCCGAGGCTGTGGCGTGCACATGCTGCAGCCACGAGATGACTGATCGACGAGTTGAGCGCAGACCGGCAAGAAACGGTTGCAACGGGAAGTGGCATCTACCGAAGAGAGACACCACAACGCCATTAGCGGAAGTGGAAGCGATCGATGGACGGCTCGGAAAGATGCAAAAGGTTGATGCAACGCCATCCCGAGAACTCGGTACCTGGTACGGGGGGCCGAGCACTGCATCATCCAGTTGCGTGCGTGAAACCCAGAGGCGTATGCGGCCGGCCGAGACATCTATATTGCTCGCTGCCGTGCTCTGTCTCTCTCTCTTCGTCCGGCTGGGGGCCCATGCGGGTATTTACTATCATGTCGTGGCGTTGCCTGATGGCATTCTGATGTCATCAAGGTAGCGCTGGACTATATTGGCACGCTGCGGGAGAGATCTATATTGCCTCAGGTTGCTCTTAGAGAGAGGCTGCAGGATGCTCTTGCGGGAGAGCTTTTGTGGTCGGTCAACTCGTGTTTGATGCTCCCCGCGACGCCGCGGCTTACGGCACGAGACCGCTTCGCGCAAGACATTGGACTCAGCGCCCCCTTAGAGACACGAAGAGGAGACTAATTGGTCTGCTTCTCTCCTCACCGGTGGCGGCGCTGGCGTGTAGCACATGTTGAACCGCCACGGCGCTTGCTAGAAGTATTGACTGTGACTGAGTGTGATAGTAAAAAGGCGTTGTTACGTTCACAATAGCCTCTCGCGAAATGTTGCACCTTCGAGCATGGAGATATTTGACGATCTTCTGTCGTGGTCATGCATAGGAGTAATATGGTTTCGAGCTGTTGGACTGCATACTTTGGTACTCATTTCCTGCCTCCCTATCTACTCGGTAGGTAAGCAGCTAAGCGTCTACGTCGACAGACGCAAGAGGTAAGCAAGCATCTGGAAGAGACCGTTAGCAAGATGGCATTCTTTCGGGCTTTCGTCAGAGTCGTCCGAACACTTCCACGGACAAGCAGCGGCCACGATCTAGCAGACGCTCAGACGTAACTCGGGAATGGACTTGTCCCGATCATGGATAGACGCGGTTGTATCGGCGCGAGGGCTCTGGATCGCCAGCCTCTCTCGGGCATGGGAGAGCAGGCCAAGTGGGACGGTGATTTGGCTAGGGTCATGGGCAGTCCTGGTAAGCGGTAAGCTTGGATAAATGAAGATCGCGGCGGGCCGACATGGCATGGCATCTACTGTACGTTCATACCTACCTACATGTAGGTACCTAAGGCAGGCTTGCTGGGTTAGGCGTTTCATTGCTCTTTTCATCTGAACTCGTCGTGGAATAAAAAAGGGTATGACGCCTTTCCCTTTCTTGACTCGTAGCTGTAAATGATGGCATAGCAATGTCTAAATTGACGACATGTCGTCCAACTACTATGTACCTGCCTCGTGTGTGTATGTTTTTTATTCCTTATTCTCATCATCTACTGTGTATCATTTGTCTCTTATTATTTATTCCCGATAGTCACAGACGGACTTGTCCTAAAAGAGGCCCGAAGTAGGCGACCGGTGCTTGAGTGGTTCCGCGCATGTAACGTGCTCTTCGCGCCAACGCCAATATCTTTTCTCCGAAGCTACTTTGATCTTCCTCATCTCGGGGTGTCTGCTGGACTGCCCGCGGGCCGGCTCTGCTAGCAGCAGCCGAGCAGCAAGTCTTTGGTCTGTCGCCATCTAAAGACGGTATCATTCCATCCCCGCTTCTGTCCACTTCCAGCGTTACGGCCCTAATGCCAGGATGCTAACTCAGTACGGGCCAGAGGCGATGGTGCAATCACGCCAGTTCGCCCATGGCGAGGTTGGTTCGACCTGGCCTGGCCCGAGCTAGCTGGCTGGCTGACTGGCTGGGCCGGTTGGTCCATTGTGTGTGCGTACTATGTACGTGTGTACCCCCTAACGAGACAAACCGCCTTCTCTCTCCTCTCGTATTATGTATTATGTACTGCAAGTCACACGAAGGATGCGGCCGGCGTCTGCTCCCGTCTCGCGTACAGAGTCATTTTTGACCAAATAAGTGCATGTGTTCGCTCCTGTTTCTATTTACAAACATGAGCCATAAGCTAGCTAGCTGTCTTCATCTCTCAAGTGGCTTTCTGTCTGGACTTGGCGAGCAATCAAGTATCGTGTGAGGACGCGTAGCGGCAGGCAGGCAGGCAGGCAAGGGTACATGTCTGCAGTGATATTGAGCTTTTTTGGTACTCGAGGAACATCATCCAATCAGCGCCACTCCAAGCTTCTGACGGCGATCCTCCCCCCGGAGTCGCCCATCGCCCTCGTCGCCTCTTATTACCCAGGTCAGCTCACTTGGCTGCGTGTCTACGTCGACAGCTTCTACCTAACCTCGACGAAGGAATGTTTCGTTGGGATCCAAGGCGATGCCGATGCTAAAGATAGCAGTTACGAAGAGGGCGTCCTGGCTTGAAACGTTGAGAGGAGACGCAACGTACATGCATAGATAAACTCACATACATGAGTAAAATTGAGGAAATAAACGAGCTTCGAGACCGCTGCGCACTACCAGCTCGCTGGATTGGATTCCCGATATGGTCAACTCCAAAATGGTCGAACCGCCTTGATCTCATTGGAACGGAGACAAGAGGTGATTTCGAGTATCCCTGCTCGCCCCCTCATGGACGTGCATGGCGAGAGTGTGCCCGCATCGCTGCAACGAGAGGACAGAGACTCCACCGGACCCGTGAAACGCGAAGCCGTGCGAATTTCGCGAGGACGAGGGAGTGGGGTATGGCCTGCCAGGTGGCAGAGAGAGGCAGACATTCTATGTACAGTAGTCGAAGTAGAGAGGCAAAGCGAGGTTCTGGCAGTATGTAACATGTAGACCAAAGTACGCGGCCGCATTCCATCCGACGTCAAGCGGTGGCCTCTGCTATCTACGTACTGAAACACTTCTCTCTCGTCTCCGTAGGATTCTGTTTTACCTGTCCGTTAGTACATATCTGGCCACCTTTCGATGCCATTTCCTGAGGCTTAGTGTAAGCATTCCTGACGAAAGAGAACACGGTCCCCCCTAAGAGCCGGTCTCACTACGAGCACGCACACAACATCATCATAACACACCACAAGAGGCAGCGGACCTGGCGGGGAAAAACACGTGCAAGGTGTATTTGCGATGCCACCCTTCTTCTGACCCGTAAGCACTAAGGGGGCTTGTCAAGCTCAAGCGTCGCTAAGGGTGCCTGTCAGGTTGCCATGCGAGACCACCCTCGGCCGCCTCGACAGGCCACTACTATGTATGTACATACATACCTCATACATAGTACTATGCATTAGACGTAGTATATCAGGGGGGTTTCTGGTGCCAGGGTCGGCAGGCGTCTGGGCGTCCGAGTTGCTGACCAGTCCTGCCCTCTTTGCCACTGGCACTGAACTACAAAATGTCATTACTGGGCCGTCAAGGCGTACATGCAGCAGCGGCGGCAGCAGCAGTATCATGTAGTAATGTGGTGGACTATATCACACGCCTACGTATGATAATCACTAGGCCTATCAGCCGGGGGTTGCTGTGCCGCTCGACGTTGGCGAATGGGTTATCAGGCCAGCAAAAGAGCTCACAGAGAACATGGGGAGGGAGGGATTAGCCGCCTGCATCAAAAGCTGGACTGGACTGGCAGGCTCGCTACTAGTAGACAAGCAAGCAGCTCAGCTACTTACCCACCGGCCTCGATGGCGAGTACGTATGAATGGCGAGGACGGGACGCTCAATATTCGGCCTTCCTTCGCGGACGGATGTCAAGGGTGCTTCGAGATGACCTGCGCATGGAACGTCTCGCGTCAATGGAACACCTGCAGAGCTATTATAGCGCGGTGCAACATCGAGCAAGGAAGCTCTCCGCGTACCTGTGCGAGACGGTTGGATTTCCCCGTCACATGAACTCGCACTGTCAAGAACCGGCGTATTGGATTCCGCCGTCCTACTGAGTAGTAGGACCTGTCAGCGTCTTCGGCCTGTCTTTCTCCCTGTCTTTTCGACCCTTTTTTTCAAATGATCTTCAAA
Organism: Hypoxylon sp. FL1284; assembly: GCA_022432365.1. Taxonomy (NCBI): domain Eukaryota; kingdom Fungi; phylum Ascomycota; class Sordariomycetes; order Xylariales; family Hypoxylaceae; genus Hypoxylon; species Hypoxylon sp. FL1284. The sequence continues at coordinate 1,090,440 of JAJJXE010000008.1, read as the reverse complement.
AGCTTGTTCCCACTTACATAGTACAGCCGGCCTGGGGTTCGACTTCGTTGCTCAATATGAGTGCCGTGCTAATGAGAGATGCTGCTTACTATAAGCGTATTAAGAAAACATTGTGACTTTGAATTACAAGCAGTGATATTCACATACAATACAATTTGCAGCCACCGGCAATCGCCGATTACTAGTTCCAGATTTCAACATGTAGCAGCTAGCAGCGTGTACTATGTAAATATCTCGAACTGACAGGTAACACACCACTCGAGAATTCGGTATGTAAGACTTCATTTGGAACTGCTCATGCATGTAATCTTTGATAATTATCCCCCATTTTCTCCATGACAGAGCGGATTGTCGGTAGTACAAGAAGTACCGGGATCTGGGATGCGGCGACAAGATAGCTGCAGGCACGACATTGATTGCTCTTCTGAAATCTCGACTCGGGTCACAAGCCGCCGGTCTGGATGGCTGTTTGACTCTCAAGAGTGTGCTGTGTTACCACAAAGGCCTGGCCCCGGTCAGTCGACAACTTGCGCGCGGCTCAACGACTTGTATACAGTCGACACACTCCTCAGGAGGTCCGGATGGGCAAGAAGATTAACCCAAACCCAAGCCCAAAGCTCGACCGGTTCAGACCATCAGAGACTTGCTTGGCCTTGCTCTAGCTCTCCAAGGTCATGAGCTGCGCAAGTGATATCTCTACATACAATCAACCAGTCTTGCCGCTCTTAGAGAGCGATATTTGATAATACAAATGATCGAATCTCCGCATACAACGTCTCGGCAGTCGGCCAATGTCACTGCTGTGAGCTCCTCACATTTTGACACCGATCGGTAACGTAAACACGTGTCTGACTCCCAGGCCAGATATATTGATTACTGGCAATATGAACCCTCTGGCCATGCGTTAGATTGTATATTACCGTGCGCCAAATTTGATTGCGACTCTGTCACGTTACCGAACATCGAAAGCTTGCCTCGTTACCTTGCGTCTCGCCGTTCGTGATTGTGGCAAATCCTGTATCTTGTATACGACTTATAGAATTTGATTTCATGTTTCCCCCATAATACCAACGAAGTGACCTTTTGATTTATATTATTCAAAGTATAGGTAATTATTCTCACGTCAAGCCCAATGTACTCAGGTATTTACACAAGGTGATGCCATGTCTTAAGTCCGGACGGAGTCTCGAGCAACGGACCCGAACTGGAACGACTGGCAGGTGACAGGTGGCATATAAGCTCAATGCGGGGGGCGCTGTCAGGGCACACAGTGCCAAGACCGCACGGAGCGTCTCGGTCCCTTCCAACTGTCAGTCTGTCAGTGCTACGTAGACGTACAATGCACCCATAGGCATACAGACTGCCAGATAGAGACGTGGGTAGATGGCCAGAGGACCAGAGGCGACGGGATGATCGAAACAAGGGCCTTGTACATAGTAACCTGAGCGTTGTTTTCTCGCGGAAATTTCTGCACCGTTATTTCAGAAGCTACCAAGGTACACCAAGGTACCTCAGTAACTCCGCCTATGCATGTCTTCCCTCCTTCGGTAAGACACGTCCGAGCTGATTGGTCCAATGCTGAGCTCAGTTGCAAAGTACAAATTTGACAGCTACTTGCTCACCCCTCAAGCATTCATAATCTCAATCATACGTATGCCTTATCTTATACGCGCACACGTCTAACCTGGACATGAAATAATAAATAAACCATACGCACCAAGGCACCTAGGTGCGTTAGGTACTCTGAGATATTCTTGAGGTGAGCAGGCGAGGTAGGCTAAGCAAGCAGAGAGTCGCGCAGTTAGGTTGCAATCATTATTTCAGCACAGGTACCACGTACATACATCTAACCCACTGAAGGCGGGTTTTCCAAAGTAGTATTACTAGTCCCAGCTCTGCACCAGAGCAAATAGGTAGCCAGTTTCCACCCCAGGTCGGGTATGTGATTGGCCACGTTTAGAGAGGAACCTCCACAATGAGATAAAGCTAGCAAGGCTGGCAGGGCTAATTCACTATCTGCTCGGGGGGGGGGGGGAATGAGGGGGTCAGGGGGGTGTGAGAGTAGGTGAGCCAGGGGAGAAGGGTGGAGGGTTAGGAGTCGGGGGGGGGGGGGAAGTACAGGGGGATGGGGGGATGCGAAGGAAGTTTTCCAACCATTTCTGCTGCAGCTAAGATGCTGAGCTGCTGCAACTTTGACGCACTGGCCAGGTTATCGAGGCAGCGATGATGTCGAGGATGAGGAACAGGTAGACATGTAGAAGCTAAGCCACTCGGACAGCCAGATTGCCAGCCGTATAGACTGTACCTGTATATACAGACATGTATAAACCCGTCTCATGTATGCATCTACTATGATGGCGGACAAGAAGTGGGAAAAAATCATGAACCCGCCACCCAGTAAATAGCCCAGTCGCGCTAAAAGGCCCGCCAGCTGGTTCGACGCTCGCCGGTCTTACCACTCGCCAGCCCGCCAGTCTCCGCCGGCTTAGGCCCTCGGGCTCCTACGCAGTGCTACGTACAGGGCCGCTACAGGCCCCCCTCTGCCCCTACAGGCCCCTACAGCGCTCCTACGGGCCCCCGAGCCCCCCCTACAGCGCAGGTCCCTACCTCGCCTACTAGCCCCCCCCGGTCCCAGGCCCCCGCACGCCGCTTCGTTAGCGCTAGGCGCTTTTGCTTTTAAACCGGGTGGCTATGGCCACTCAAAAGCCCGTGTGTTACAACCTCGCTATCCTCTTTTCAACCATCCCGCATTCACCTTTCCTGATCAATCAATCAAACTGAGTTTGATACCGACGACGTTTTGATCCCATCTCTTCCTCACACGGCCAAGTTTATCTCCAAAAGCGTATCGTCCTGAGCCCGCCTCTCCTCTTTGAGAATCCCCTTGGCTTGTATTGGCATCCCGTCCCTGCCCAGCCTGCCCAGCCCAGCCCACCAGCCTGCCAGCCTGCCAAACCTGCCAGACCCAGCACCAGGCACTGACCGCGCACCGACCACACAGCGCTGTAGGGCCCCAATACAACCAGCCCGTACAGCCATACACCCTGACACCCTGCCACCCGTACAAGCTCGAACAGGCTTGCCCATATCACAAATCAGTTTCCGCCGTCCGTGCTTTCGTGCCTCCCCCCAAATCATTTATTTTTCGAGGTTCGTGCTGCCAATCGAGTTTATTTGCGTATTCTATCTACCCTTTCCCTTTTCGTCGTATTTGTTTTAGGAAATTGACTGACATTCCCACTTAGCCCTACCAGCAAACACATACAAGGAAATCTGATTTCGACGGCTTGACGAGTCGACGAGTCAATACCTAACGCGCTACCTAAGGTAACCAACCACCCGACCGGTGCACCTAAGGCAAGAAAAAAAAAAAACAATACAAGCGCAGAGAGCAGCCAGTCCGAGGCCGAACCAAACACCCCCCAGCAATCAACGGACCCTAATTTGTCTCTATTATTTTTATTTTTTATTTTTACTAATTCCCCTTTCCCTTCTTCGTACCTCATTTTCCCTTTTCTATCGCATTGTACCCCCCCCCCCCCCAAGCAGAAAAGGCAACAAGACCGGAAAGGTACCTACACTGCTACAGTATCAAAAAAAAGGTGATCGAATAATTCCCACCTGGAATTCGTTCGGCTCCCACTTTAACCCGCCCGGCGCCCGCGCACCAGACTCGATCCAGCAGGCGCCCCAACCAGGTTTCTGCGACAAGAATTATCAGCCTACTACAACCTTGGGTAGAGTCTCTCCGCTCAACGCCAGATCAAGTATAGGTTGTCGGCACCACGACCAAAACAGCATCTCCACCAATTTTTGCCCTTTTGGTTCGTGATACAATCGTACCTGCACCAAAATGGCCGACATCACAGACCAGCACGACCAGACCTCCCCCAACGAGCTCGACGACGCTCACGTCGGCAATGGCAGCAACGGCCCTTCCGAGAGCCGCGGCATCAAGCGCCAGCGCGCCAGCATGGCCGACGACGACGATGACGACGACGAGAAGGGCGGTCGCGAGCGTCGCAAGATCGAGATTAAGTTCATCAGCGACAAGTCGCGTCGCCACATCACCTTCTCCAAGCGTAAGGCCGGTATTATGAAGAAGGTACGTTGCCGACGCGCCCAATGTTGTCCTATCCATTGCTTTTGTCCTCAATTCCTGACGCCGTCGCGTCTACGCGCGCCGTTCTATGCATTTCGAGTCGTAACTGACACCGCTTCGCTAGGCCTACGAGCTCTCCGTCCTGACCGGCACCCAAGTCCTGCTTCTCGTCGTGTCCGAGACTGGACTCGTCTACACCTTCACCACGCCCAAGCTGCAGCCGCTCGTCACTAAGGCTGAGGGCAAGAATCTCATCCAGGTGCGTTTCGCGCGAGCGCGTCATCAGCCTTTCCTCGATGGCCAACTAACCTTGCTTGCCAGGCCTGCCTCAATGCGCCCGAGCCCTCCCAGGGCAACGAGAACGGTGTCGACGATTCTAACCAGGTTGAATCGCCCGAGGAGCCGCCCAACTCGCACATGCCGCCTCAGACCACTCGGCCAGGCATGCCGTCCCATATCCCTCCCAGCTACGTGCCGAACGTGCCCATGGACCCTCAGCAGGCCATGGCGTATCAGAACTACATGCAGCACCAGCAACGGGGCCAGTTCGGATTGCCGCCGCAGTCGGGTATGCCCCAGCATACCTCGCATCAATCATGATTGTCGCCAATTTGGCGACGAACGCTGCCTTGCGCCTGATACCCCGAATTTTATGCATTGATGAGGTTCCCTTTCTATTCGAGGCATTCTGAACACACCCCCATAATAGCAAGGCTACGGTGGTCCGGCGTTGTTGGGTCATCGTGACTTCTTTTTCCTTTGCTCCGCACAATAACATCTGATTTCCAAAGTTTTGTCCCGTCTCTCTTATTATATCTCTCGCTGGCAAGCGTGGCGACATGACGGTTCCCATCGTGCTTCAACAACTAATTATCGAATCGTATTCCATGGAAGATCGAAACGCAACTTGATTTTTTTACCCCTCGCCGATATTCTTGCCGACAGGCAGGAGGCCGTATTACCATGACGTTTAAATCGGACCATATTCCTGATGATGACCGGCGTATCCTTCAAATTCGGCATGTCTGCCAATGGGGCTGCTGACAAGCTTGCCAACAAACTCGCCGACGTTCACTACTTTGTTACTCGGCGGCTGTTCCGGTCTTCTCTTCTGTGCTGAGGCATACCTGGGAGTGCTGCTCCTATTCTATGGCCTCGGCCTCGGCGAATCAATGGTTCATATTCGAGTTCCTTGATATTTTCCTAGGGTTGCCTGCGACCGAAACTCCGAGGCGGACCCGGACCCCTTACCTTTCGAGCTACATGGATTACGTGGCCTTGAATTCGTCCTCAGATTGGAACATGCCAAATCTGACGATAAAAAAGTGGTGACGACGATATACGAATCACGGCTGACGACTATACGAATGGAATCGATGGACGAGAATCCGTCACGCATTCGATCTAGTCTCGACACCAGACATTCTCGTGCACCTATATTACGTGTTCACTTTGTCTGAATAAACGCGATTCTTTCCCTGCAACCATTCTTATCCATGAGTCTCTTCACATCCAAGCTGCTGCGAGAAGATCATCGACGCGAGTTCAGTCTGATCCGGAGGGACGTGAGTTGTCGACTCAGCTCGAAGGCAACTAGCGAATGTTCAAACCCACGTCTGTCTGTGGTGTTCGAAAGCATCGCAGCCTCTACCTCTTACCTCTAGGTCCCTCCAGTCGTTCTCTTGAGGCATTCGGCCGCGGCATGCGGGTTAACGTGGATGGTGGAACGTTCTACTACACCGTCTAGGAGACGTATTTGTATGATAGGAATCAGAAACGCATCCCTCCAGAATAGATTCCTCAAAGATCGCGGTGTCTAGTAATTCGAAACCTGAGACTTGATTCGAGTTAAAATTGTGTGCTGTTTGGCCTGTTGAGCTGTGTCTGCGATGAAGCTTTGATTTTTGTACCCCTTTTTCGGGAAGTGCGAGTAGTCTTCCCCGGTCCATCCAGTAAGTTCTTGGTGCCACCCCTTTTGTATTCTCATGTAATAAGAGAGCTTGTCATAGGGGTCTATATGGTAAGGCAGGTCGTACTCATAGTGCGCGTATTCACGTCACTGACAGCCGGGAGGACAGCCTCGGAAGCAATTGGGTCTCCCCTTCTCCCCCTCTTGTGCCTTGTGTCTGTCATACTTTGTCCACCGACCCCGTCCTTCTTCCCCGCGCGGTAGATTGCTTGCAAAGAGAGGTGGCCTTCATCCGACGGGCTGTCCAGCTGCATGGTTCCATACCATCTTAGGTACCTACACCTACCGAAATAGGCAAGTTATCTCTGGCCGGCATCGTCCCCGTGTCTAACGCGGCACTGACAGCGGTTTCTTGTTTTCGATCAGCTAAATAGACGCAGGAAAGAGACGTGAAGGGAGAGTGGGGTGAAGCGAAGCTGCTCCCAGCCGGTCCTCCGTGGATGCCATTGATAGCGCGTCTCACTGTCCGGTATCCGGGCTTGCTTGCTTATATGGCTCGTGTAATGCCATGCTGTCCTCCTGCTCTAGACTCTCGGGTTTGGTGTTGTAGGTCTTTTGACGCCCATCTTGCATTGGGTGGTTTTGCGCGTATAAAATGATTCACGCTCTTGTCCTTCCTCTAGCAGACTTCCGCGCTGGAAGTATGTACCGGGCAGGGCAAAGGAAACCTTGATGTCGGGCAGGCAGGTAGGTTAGGAAACGTGGTAAGACCGTTCGCCATGTAAAGGACGCGTCCTCTTCGGCCAAGCAGCAAGAGTTGCCGACGTTATCGCTAGAAGCCTCTTACCTCCTGTCCGGAAGAAAGGTGTTGATAGGCGAAAGTAAGACCGTCCTTCTTCTATCCAGGTATCACGGTATAGATGGCCATGACTTGACTCCTGGCATCGATCTTGTAATCCGCTAAGGGTGAGAGTATACGGTGCAGGTGTAGGTTGCTTGAAGGTCTCATCCCCTTTCCCTGTCTCTTGGGTCGCTTTGCTCGCACGGAACCTTGGTCGAATAACGAGCAGCTAGACGAAGCCATGGATGTGTGTGCCAGATGTAGGTTGGTGCTCGCCGAGACCTTGACGCTGTTGAGATAGCTTCGGTTTTAGTAGTTTGAGGATCTTGCGCCCTGAATATCAGCGTGGTCTTGGACTCGTACGCGGAGAATTTTCATTCTATCGCACCCTTCCTTTTCCTTCGCGAACTACTCTGCTTCTTCTTCATGCGAGTGAGAATGCGGATTGGGATTTTATCACCTTGTGTTCCGACGATGTTATCAGAGTCCGTATTGACTCTCATAGCCTTCATTCAAACTTCAGAGAAAATCGACCCGCTGCTTAGGAAGTAAGAGGGGGAAAAGGAAAAGAGCAGTTAACGCGAACGAAATCCACTAGAGTAGCAAGGTCTGATGAGGGAGATCCCTTTAATATCAACTACCTACGTATGCTCTCAGCTTTTACCTTGTATGGAGCTAGATGCAGAAACGACGTGCAGGAAACGCATTGCCTGCAACGGCCCGGGCATCACGCATGTGCATGGACAAGTAAATATTTGAAGTTGATCAACATCAGAAAGCATTCTTACGGCAGGTAGCGATGCCGATGGAACGTCAAGTAACGTGAAGTCGAGCCGATGCACGTGAAGCGGGAACCTGGCCGCCCGAGTCAAAGTCTCGACCGATACCCTCTTCTTCGACCCGGAAGTCTGGGAGATCGAATCACGTACCTTGGGCAAGGATCCCATTCGTTTCCCGCGGCTGAGGAATAGCAAGACAGACCTGGCCGGACTGGACGAACCAGACGAGCCGTCGAGCCAGGGACGAGCTAGCGACGAGCCCATCGGGAAGCGTGGGGAGCGGAGACAGGGGTCTGAGCGGATTTGAGAAGGTTTCCTCATCTGCGATACATCCGTCTGCTCCACTGTCAGGTACCGGCACGACGTCTCTTCAGGGTCTAGCATGGCTCGTGAACCTCACTTGGAAAGAATCAAACAATAGTCGTCTTGAACTTTTTGTCACTGTAGACTTAATATTTACGCCTTTGAATGCCAGATCTAGCAAAATACCAGCCAGAGGTTACTCTCTGTACTCCCCCGAATGCCATGCCGTAGAAAGAAAATGCAAATCGTGAATAGGGTATCTATCGGGGCCCCTCCCCATCTCTTCCATCCACCCCCCTCCTTACAGGCTGATATCAACAGCCAAGAACTGCCATCTTCATCGCTCGAGTGCCGCCATGCTCATATTCCTTCTTCGCACCGGCCTCTCCTTGATTGGAAAGGCTCACGGTGGGCCGTCTTGGCGACCTGGTAGAATTCGGCAGTGCTTCTTCCCTCCCCGCGCAGACATCCATCACGCGCCTTAGTGCTGCTCTGAATTGTAGAATCGGCCGACGAGCAGGCTGCCGACGAAAGTGCCGCCGAGGACCGCTATGAAGTATCCGATGTTCATCGTCATGACTGCCAACATGCTGCGAATGGTTAGCCTTGGTTGCGTAGATATCATGCTTCACAGCATGGTACTCACAGGAGATAAGCGACGCCTGCGATGCAGGTATCTAGAAGCGCGCGCAGGGGGTCGACGGATAGTCTCCAGGGGCGGCGGTGGCTGGTCTTCTTCTGGACCACCATCACGTCCTCCTCGACGCCGTTCTCCGTCAGCGTCATCTTCTTGCTGAAGCTGTCGGTGGACACCTGCTCGGCGACCGGCAGCTTGCCCTGCACCACCACGTATCTGCGCTTCAGCTCGGCGTCCAGCCAGCGCTCCTCGGCCACGGCCTTGCCCGCAAGCATGAGTCGGAACACGATGCCGAGGACGATGAGGAATATGATGGTGCCGGCGTAGGCGCCGGCGCCGCTCGGCGTCCAGGAGTCGGAGTAGAGGGGCGTGGTTATGCTGTTCATGAAGACCATGTGCATCTCGCCGGTGGCGCCCGACATGTCCATTCCGTCCATACCGTCCATACCCATATCCATATCCATATGCACCTCTCCGTGGCGTGGGCTAAGCATGGCTGCGAGATTCTGATCGAAGTGGAGATTCGGAACTTTGTGAAATTCGTAAGAGAAGTAGCAGAAGTAGTAGTGTCAAGGTAGGTCTAGATAGTATCGAAGCTGTGCGGCTGATTGTTGGAATTATCAAGTGGTCGATGCTGGGTCGCGGATGTTTATAGGCGGGAGATGAGCAGGTTTGCGTATATTAGTGAAACGAACCGGCCACGGCCACAACTGCGCTTCAACCACCAAGCCGATAACGGGCCTGCCGATGATTCCCTTGGCGAAATACGAGCTGGTTTTCTGATGTGAAACCTGTCAGGTCTACCGATGAGTCTGTTTCTAGTTGATGGAATGTGAAAAGTTGTACTTGGCGTTTGTAGCGCTCGTTGCGCGAACTTGGGTGTTCGAGTAGTGAGTCTCGGCTCTGTCGCTTGGATTCTCGGGTCACTCGATGCGATGGATAACCGATTGGAAAGGTTTGAAGTCTCGATGATTGATTTGGAAGACCACGACGAAAAATGAAGAAGAGAGATTGGGAGAAACAAAAGAGAAGCGTGCGGCAGAATCAGGTTGCTCTTTTCTTTTCTTTGACAAGACTTCTTAAGGGTGCAGGCGCCGTCTCAGTGAGTAGCACACGGTTACATACATATATGTAGGCCCTTACTTTACGGCCTTAAGGGAGCGCTCAGAAGGGTTCAGGAGGTCAAGACGTGCTACTATCTGGTAACCGTGGCAAACGCGTCCGTCACCTACCAGAGCAACAAAGATAGACAAATTTAGCAGTCATTTATTTTGGTAAAAGACTTGACAATAAGTCCATCCCGCCTCGTCTTTTTGTCTCTTCTCAAAATATCCTCATTGTGGTGCCCCCCCCCCCCCATTCGTCCAGGTTAGCCGCCTTTAGTGCTAAGCCGGAAGAAGTAAAAACAGTCTAATCTACTCACGCTAATTGGCTTGTGTCGTATCTCCCAATGATACATTCGTTCTTCTGCCACCATGTACCGGTACTTTGGAAGCTGCTGTCTGTCTCTCGGAGGCTACACTGCAAATTACGCCGTCGTTCAAACACCTGCCGGGGCTGGCTGCGACGCCAGTACATGGAGGCTCTGTTTGCTGATCAGTGTCAAAATCTCTTGAGCCTCTTTGTTAAGTCTGACAGCAGTCTATGATTAGTAACCCCTTTTGTCTATTCGATTCAATGCCTGGAGACCTTCATGTATAAGCTGGCTAGACTTGAGGTATCTGCCTGGTAGGCCCTCTAGGTATGTATCGCCTCAAGCTGAAAACTGACGTCAAGTTACTTAAACCATACATATAGATGCATTTCACTAGTTACGGCTAGCTTTATACGCGTGGTCGTGTCTCTTGTGAGGGATGTTACCGCCATGATATAGCGCCGTCTTGAGACGGATGAGAAGAATACTACTTGACACCGAGTCTATATGTCACGCACTCACAGCTGTTACTTGATATTCTCTGGCGTCGGCTATTGTTTGGTACACTTCATCGGCGTTTTCGTCTGAAGCCACGGGCTACAGCCACATGGGAAGTCGTAGCGCCCGTGATGACAAACAGCAACATCTGAATAGGCTGATGGGGGCAATCTGCAGTTGCTACGACACCGTATGTATCACGGAGGATATCCTAGATCCGGCGACCCTCCGTGCGCGTAGCCGGAACACCCGGAACGGACGAGGCCGAGTCGAGCTATTGTTTGCTAGACAGCGGCTGGAGGACTCCTGAAAGCATTACGACGCACGCAGCTTGGCATCAACACATACGAGGAACATAAGGGAGTTCCGATCTCCGCGCTATCTTCAATACTGTCGTCTCACGAGGAAGCTTGAACAGCGATAGCTGTGGACCGATTCCCTTTGCATCATTCCGGGCGCTGGCGACGACTGGATCGCCTGGGGCACCCAGATGTGTAAGCGATTGAGAACTCTCTTCTCATGCTCGCTACCCCATACCCATCAAGCGGTCACGGAGGCTTGCTCTACCGTTCGCTCCGGCGTATAGACGTGGCAGCGCGTCCAAGAACTCAGGACAATCCTATGGGACGTGGGCGCCGTCTGATGTTGGGCGTAAGTTCTTCGACTTACATCTCGTGAACCGCGCCTAGGTGCTGTAGAGGTGGCTTCCGCGACAAGGCGGGACGGATTCCCCGTCAAGTCCATGCTCTAGCTGGCCGCGAAGTACCTGATAGGCGTACACCCTCGTGGTCAGGTGGCTCGATATCGTCGCCGTTTACACGCAGCCGAAGATGACCAATCCCTCGGACAAGTTCGTGGCCGTCGACAGCGCCACCGAGTAAGCACATGGGCCCGAGCTCCAGCAGGCCAGCGGCATACGGCCCGAGGGCGCTCCTTCACTGAGCCTCCGCAGCATCTTCGTTCAAACCATACTGCCCAAACCGACGCCGTCCCTAACTTGACCCCTTCCTGTACGAGGACTGACCCTAGCAGACCCCTCCTGGCGGCCGTGAGTCCTGCGACGACGAGCCCCTATCCCGACCCCGTTCGCCGGAGGCCGAGGACCCGCCCTATGCCCTCGCGCCCAGACAGGTAGACCCCGATAGCCGAAATCCATACCAGAGACATGGGCTGCCGATATCTGGCGCAAGCTCACGCAGCGGGAACGATAGCTGGAAGAGGGGGGACAATATCTGGACCAAGTGAACGCGGAATTATCACACCGGATCCCCAAGAGTGGCAGTCTTTGCTTGAAATGCTAATGCATTGTATTCGTTTACCTTCGATAAAATACTCCATCTGCTCTATGGACCGACTACAATCATACACCAACTTACTTTTCGGCGGACTAGGGAGATTTACACGCAGTACCGGTGAATACGCCCATCGTCAGTTCCCCTTCATGTCTCCCTATAGCTATCTGGTCCCTGAGGAGGTATCTACCTAGCATTACGACGCACGACTCGAGAGACCAGCGGTATTTGCACTTCGAGATCCGGCCCAGGGTGACATGCTCAAGTCATCCGCATAAGCTACTTGAGCGCCAAATCAAATATACTATACCCTTCATAGAGTTCACATAAAACTATCATTGCCTTATCTTGGAGTGGTATTCTCACTTCTGGTACTTAGCCCCTGAATCAACCCCTGAGTTGATAGCACAACTTGCTAGCACATAATAGACGCTAGGTATCAGGGAGTCAACACCATATGTTTTCATCAGCCCCAAGGATCACTTCTGAAAAATATTATTATTTTACTTGCACTAGAGCGATCCGTTAGGCGTATCTAAGCGGGAGACCGAGAGACCGGGTCAAGCTTATCATCCCCGTCAGCTGCTATCGCACCTCTTGAATTCCATCTTCCTCATCCAAGTCATCTGAGCTGCCACATCGTAGCTGATCTAGAGATGCATCTCGGATCCTCTGCTGAAGTTTTCGGGCTGCTTGCCACGCTTATGTCCCATGCGGTTTCATCTTGGAGACGGGGTAAACCCGCCCGTCTGTATGATCACTCTTTAGTCCCCCGGCCCGCTGTCACTTGCAGCCGGCACTTGCTGCTCGGCGGGCCAGCAACACGAGATTCCTCGGAGATGCCCATTCTCCGCTGGCAAGTGCGTCTGTCGTCCACTAGATCCAGCCTGCGACGGGCAATATTTGCTAATCTACTATGTGAAGTCCGCATATGAATATAGCCAATAGTCCGTGACGAGACGTGCGTCTGTCTGCCATGGAAGGCAAACGCGATCTTCAACGGCAGGCTGGGGTAATGCAAGCCACCTTCACGCCGCCCCGCATACCGTCGCCGCCGTCAAAGGCTCTGGGGTAGGTGGCACAGAGCGAACCTGCCAACCGGGTAACAGGGACGCATAATGCTACGCCAGCGCCGATCGCTAGCGACACCGACGCCGCGCAGATGGCTGAGACGTTGGAGTAGATAGGTCGGTAGGGAGGTAGATGGCTCTGATCCTCAGAGGCCGTGCCGCGCGCGCCCACGCGCCCGGTCGGTCGGGTGGCGCGCCACTGAAGATACGAAACAAAAATATATACCGAAGCCCCCCCTCTTCATGCAGGCAGCCGTGCTGGAACCCCCAGCAGAGATGTGCCAGAGGCTGCATGCAAAATGATCACCTGGACTGTCGTTCGCCCCCCCCCCCCCCTCGCCGACCCCAGGTCCCTGTGCCTCTTGTGCTTCCCCCCGTCGCCTGTCGCGGGTTGGGTAGCACAGACTGCGGCGCAAACCCACCTCGGCCAACGGTGAGCAGCACACAGCTGCAGGATTATCTCACTGGGTGCTTTCGGCCCTGACGGGGATCGATGTATTGCCTGTCTCTCGGTGATTGAATCTTCTTCCGGCAAGCGTCGTCCGTGGTCCTACGCACGTCTGCTGCGAGATCCCGCCTCGCTCCCTCCCTCCATATCACCTAGGGCAGGACACCAAGATGATGCCAAGGACGAGGGATTCGCGAACTTACGTGTCACGATAAGGGGGGGGTGGCGCAAGTTTTCCTCGGTGGTCGCCAGCAGGCCAATTGGGGAGCGGAGTTGTCGAAGCTCCTCTGCCCATCACCTCCCCCATCTCCTCGAGGAAGCGGAAACATGCAGGCGTGCGTACGTAACGCGTACATACATCCTACTATCATATGATAGTCCCCGCTAGGTAACACAGCCGGTCTCTGGCGTGCTTCTGTCGGCGACTCGGCCGCACGGGCGGGTCCGTACATGCTCCCTGGTGGGTATGTGCCTCGATGACAGCAGCTTGACGGGCGCCCGCAAGCAGGACGGGGTCGCAGCCGAACGAGCCGCGAACCGGGGTGTGCCTTTGGCTGGACGAGAACCGAAACACCCGAGTCTAATTTAACGACACCTGAAGCGAGCGACAGCGTCCTGGTTGGTTGCGCGGGCAAGGGGGAATCAATAGTCTTAGATTACGGGCCCCCGTGTTCCCGCGCCCGACGTCGCGTCTTCGCCTTGTGTCGCGCACAGGCAGCCGATATATTGCAGATATCTGCATAGAATTGCCGCTGTATCGGTCGATACCGGGTACCAATCTGGTGATATTAATATCTACGCCCAGTCCTCATTTCCCGTTCGTGCCGTCTGTTGCTTCGCGATGCCCATCCGCGATGCCGTCCTCCTTCCCCATGCGGTTCATGTCGATGGACGGTTGGCAGCGGTTCGCCTGTTCACCTAGGCAGACGGGGGTTTTATGGCGCGTTTTCGCGAAATGAGGAAGACCTCTACATGTGCGTACGCCACCCGCGCATCATACCTTGGACGGTGAAGCTCCAAATCTCGGACCCCTTCTAAGGATGGAACAGAAGACGGAAGGAATCTTGGTTGAGATCGACCCACCTATCCCGCAACTATGCCTAACGGGAATGTAGAATGACACCCTACCAACCTCTAGCCCTCTCAGGGTCCTGTCTTGCCTTTTGCAAAGGAAAGGTTGACGGCCTTACCATCCTAAATCTTTCCGAGGGTTGGTTACACAACATGGCCATCGGTCGATGCGCGTGTGGGAATCCCAAGCTTTCTTTAACGCCCAGGTGAGATCCTTCACTACATGCAAGGAGACATTGACATCGAGACTAAGGTAGGAATTATCTCCCTTTTCTTAGTTGCTGTTCCTTTGTTGGTGGTGTGCGAGCTGTCAACGTGATTTATCAACTAGAATACTATGTACCTTATGTACTTGTCACCTCGTCGTGTTCGAACGACCGTGTCCTACACACTTACCTACTTAGTTACCTAAGGTATGCATAATTTCTCGCTACAAGTGGAAAAGCATGGCATCTGAGAAGCTCTTCAAAGATATACCGGCTTTTCCTGATGAAATTCCAACGGCGCAGATCTCTACCATCCCCTTATCAGGTCTCCGCGCGGGAGATGCAAGTGTCGCTAAGAGTTTGTTATCTTCCGCCCAGAAGCTAGGCTTCTTCTTACTCGATCTGCATGACGATGACGTGGGGGGGCCACCTGATAGAAGAGTTGGATGGTCTCTTTAACCTTGCTAAGGTCCTCATGAACCTCCCTGGCGACATCAAGCAGAAGTACAGAAATGATCCGCCTCGCAGCTTTCTTGGGTAAGTTCAGTTTGCTTACTCTAAGTTCCCGTCTCCTAATGTTTGGAAGCTATAAGGCCCAAGGCGGCAGCAAAACGGAGACCATGGGGCCAGACCGCTTTGAATGGTTCAACCTCGGCCAAGATTGGCTTGACGGGATGTGGCCTCTTTCAGCCTCTTCCAGAGCCTATGAATGACAACCTACCACTTCTCAAGTCATTCCTTGAGCACGGCCAAGACATATTACAGATGGTTTGCTGCACTCTAGCCACGCAGCTCGGCTTGCCATTGGATAGCTTCATCTCCCTACAGCCTCCAAGCAAGCCTTCTGGAACCGCCATTCGGTTCATCAAAGTATATGCATGTCCATTGGAGGAAGACTCACGCACGAGCATGGTCCACCATACAGACATCGGCTCCTCGGCCGGTATAGCGTGGCAATCCTAGCAAGGCCGGAGCACAACGCTATCATGAAGAATCTGCTTGGCCAAAACGGAGAACTCAACAGCGACAGCGGTTATCCCACGGCGTGAGAGTGGGAGGTGAAAAAGTTTTCCGCACTCGCGAGGGGAGAAGACACCGTAGAGAGTAAGGGTGGGAAGCCTTGAGGAACATGTTGGTATAGGAGGCATATCAAGCACAGTCAGTTTCGTATTCGTGCAACAGCTTGAGCCTTTAGCAGTAAGCAAATATATTTGTCTACCTAAGCGTGTTTACTGTACCGCCAATCACATAGCTTTGAGATTTTATGAGATGACAAGCAGAAGGGTCCTCCAAGCTCAAGAGCTGTCGATTTCGTCTTCAAGCCTGTCGTTGAACTGAATGCCTCGACCTTTGATGATGGTGGCTCAAACGCCACGTACGGTGTAAGGGATACAAAGGTGCTGCTAATGTGAAGAGGGTGATTTGTGTAACACACATACCACCCGGACCTCGGTATCCTACCCCAATACGTACAACGCCTCCCTCGAGCCTCGTTGCCCCTTTCTTGTTGTCTTTTCTTCTCGACCTGCATCATCGTTTCACCGTCTGATCATGTCCGAAAAACCGTCACGCCTAGCCCAATCGGCGTATGATTCGCCGTACTCGCGGTCCGGCGCCCCGTCACAAGCCCACCCCACAGGCGATCCGTATGCGCCCCTCCGCGCCCGCGCCCTCTCCACGCTTGGGGAGATGGGCTACGATCCTACCACCATGATCGAGCGTGGCGTCCTGTGGGCCGAGGACCAAGACCCCTTCGGCCATGTCAAGCAGTCCAAGTTCATGCACTTCCTGGGTATCGGCTTCCATCGTACGATGGAAAGCTACGACGCATATCTGAGCGAGCAGGAATACGATGACATGATCCATTCCAGATCCATCATTCCCACCATTCGAAAATACGAACTGACAATTCGAAGACAGGTTAAATATCCCGACTCAGTATGTGTGCTCTGTTTCGTCTGTAGAAAAGACGTCGTTCACTGATTGGTTATAGCTCATAGTCGCCAACCGGCCGGACAGCATCGAACCGACGCGCTACTACGGCACGACCTCCCTCTTTTCGCTCCAGCAGCAAACCATCGTCGCCGAAGTGAAAGGCTCCGCCACCTTCATAGATGCCCGAACTGGTCGTCCCACCGATATTCGCAACCGCAGTGATGGGTGGCCCAAGGTTTACGACGCCTACGTCGGAAAGGTTGAGAGTGCCCAGACGAAGAAGCAGAGCTGGGACATGAAAAATCCGAAGAGAAGGTCTTCCAAGATATAAAGTGGAATGGGCGGCTAGCACATATGTATCTACCTAGGTATATAATAACATAAACCTACACATTCTGACATCTCGGCCAGCTTCGGCGCCCACGTGGGGGTGGGACGCTGCCCGGAGGCTAGCTCGATGAGTCGGGTCAACGCCTCGGTTTTGTTGCTGGGATATGCCTTTGCGATGCGGAGTGAGGAGATGTCAACCTCGTCCCATTGGAGGTAGCCGCCAGGCTCTGTGGGCGGAAGCAAGAGTTAACGTGTATCATACGTTGGATGTTAGGGCTGGCTTTTTGAGTAGCTTGGTCGGCTTCTAAAGGACCCGTGGGACGTCGTTCTCGAGCAGGACGAATATAAGTAGGCGAACATGCACAATGTCGTACTGTCCCACGAATTTTTCGGGGACTTCCTGTCTAATGTCCCACTCGGGGAATGAGACATTGGACGGCGGTCATTGCACAGTGTGGCTTTGAGTGAAATGTCAAGCCCGTCCAATTGCATCATCGTTGGTAAGCGGGTGCTCAGGTCCGTCAACCATACCCTGTCCGCCACATGCAGTCAGCTAAGATGTGATGCTGCGTTGGAGAAAGCTTGGTAGACGTACCCTGTACCCGTCGCTACGTCTGCAATACGGTGATGGGGGCCGACTTCAGGAATACGCGGGTGGAGGCGGTAGCCGAACAGTTCGATCCACTGGTAATGCCGCAGATTGATCCTGTCGAGTTACCAAGACAGTTGAGAGGTTAGTGACTTGCTCCCATCATCTACAGACATACATACAAAAGTTATAACCGGTTGTTATTAATGTAGTCGCGCGTAAAAGCATATTCAGACTGGGCATCCAACACCACAGCCACGGAAGATGTGAGATTTGAGCCACAGAATGACAAGCCACAAGTATTGACGACAGCTACATGTATGCAGGAGGCCGTGGAAGTGAACCTCATATACAAGCTCTCAACTATAGTAACCTGCTCGAAATAGATCTCGGGTATACACCGCGTGACTATCTACATATCGTAAGTTGTCAGATTTGGGTGCATAGGTGGCTGTATTCATACATGACATAGCACACTTCGATGCTTTCCTCAAAGAGCTTGATGTTCAGACAATCTTGACAGACATGTCTTTCTGCGTTCTTGCTATAAATGAAGCATATAACTGGAGCAGCTACTCCATACCAATCTTCATTGGTAGTCTCTCAAGACTGGTGAAACCGTACCTCACGAAGGACAGAATAAAGTCTTTTCACGACTACTTGAGAAAAAGGGTACACTAAGAGGTTTACGAGTTACTACTTGATCCCTATGGTAGCCGCTCCATGGTGTACTAATCCAGGCGAATTTGCTCGTAATGTCCCGGCAAGGCACCTCATCCAGTTCATGTAAGTGTTCCGCATCGTACTTAGGCTACAACGAGGCCCACTGGATACGGTGATAGAAAGACTTCAGCCGCGACCTTAGAGGCTGTCAGCCCGTGCGGCATGGAGCTGCCTCCTCGAATATGGCAGCGTAGACGAGGACGTGAGAGCTAGAAAAGGTCGCTACGCGCACACCTTTTCCGAGGAATTTCGGTCACTTTTGACATGAACAGCTTACAGGCGATCCTAGATCCAGCGGATCCTGGCAGACTGGGCTGGGTACTTGTAATCAGGAATCCGGTGCTTGGCCGCCGTGCCGGTGCAGGGTATCCGCACTACCAGCATATCGGCGCGGGGTTCGGGGCCGGCGCCGATTGGGGCCCTCGGCGGTCTCTTCCGGTCACTCGAATAACTTGCCCAATTCAACGTCAATTGAACTTGGATCTGGATTGCAAAGAAGGTCTTTCAAGTATGAATTGAATGACCCAGCTGCTGTTGAATGTGAGCAGTGGGGGGTAAGACGATCAATTCGGTTATGTGGCGCTCGTCGTCGCTGGTTTCAAATAAGACGTCCACCAGGCTCGCCACAACTCCTTAAATAGCTCAACAACCCACGATCGCATCGGCCTAAAAACGATACCCTTAGATAGCTCTTGATTGAAAGAGTTTAGCAGCAATTGCAACCGAAGGGTTGTTGTGATGAATGTATCGAGTTTTCAGCACCGGGCGCGGGGCTTTCGGGCCGGATGCACTAAGTTTCGGCAACCATTTTACAAGTCATTATACAAAATGTAACATTATTATATTTAATGGAAACCAAAATAAAAAAGCGTAGTTTTCACAATTAATAATTGTTTTATCGGTTTCCGAAATGCACGCTCGGCCGAAACGAAATTACACCGACACAGGACCGGACACGGACACGGCCGCCGAGCAAATAGCTCTCACTCGTGTGACGCACGCAACGACATCAGCTTCAGCATCAGGGTTTCTAATCAAGTAGGTACGCAACTACATATCTACCTACCTACCTAGGTAAAGCACTCATCTAATAATACGCATCAGATGTTGGCCCGTCTCCGAGATGCCCGATGTCGAATAGTGCCATGCAATATGGACATTCCTAGCCGTGTTACTCGTGGCAGTGACAAATTGTAATACGCCTAGGCATTGCTGTGCCCTTGGCCCCGGAGGTCTATAATTGGGCAGAAACAGGAGATGAAGCTTAGCTGCTTCCCCCTTTTACCTGATTGAGACGACGGAACTACCCATCCAACCGCGGTCTGAGATTGACATCTTAGCTTGGGTGGAAAAAAAAACCTTTTGCTTTTTCTTCCTCCTTCGCTTCTGCTTCTCTGAGTGGTGCGTTTCACGAAACTAGCAGCAGGGGGATTACTGACATAAACCCTAAAAAGAAAAAAAAAGAAAAAAAAAAAGGGACAGCAGTCAGATAAGCAACTGCAAGAGGCATTGGGGAGTTATTGGATAATTCGGGTGGAGAAGTCGAAAAAACTTGACAAATATCATCTTCATTACACCGCTGGGTTATGAATAGGGGAGGGGGAGGGCCAACGGGATGTGAACATGTCTGAATATCACACCAAAGCTACCTAGGTATACAATCACATCCACTGTCATTGCAATAGAACTCATACGTACCTATACGTAAGATGTCAAAATAAGTTCGATTCATATACCAAGAGACAGGGGGCGCCCTCCTGCTCGTCAGAAGTAGGGCGCCAACATCTTCAGCCTCACCATGTGGCCACCACAACCACACCGACGACGCCGCGGTGGGGAGAATTTGGGGGGGGGGGGGGGGGGGGGGGGGGGGGGGGGGGAAAGAAGGGGAATGATGAGTGGGAGGCGGTAGTAACATGTCAAGTTCGGTGCCGACGCCCCCTTGGCTGTCATGAGTACCAGGTTGGTGAGCTATGTACCTATCTTACCCTACCTTGCTGCTGACGTGCTACAGCTACGACGTATGTAAGTGAGCTGGAGAACCGGGGACGGAAAGTCCCTGGGGGCTTGCATATTCTGGCTGTCTCGCGCGCGAGAGAGAGAATCGCCTGGGGTCCGGCCTGTCAGAGGCTCGGGATCGACGTTGACCCCCAAAATACCACCACCGCCGCCGCTAACTAGCGTCTCCCCCCCCTTCTTTTCCTCTCTCATCGTAGCGAGTGCAACCGCGGGAATGGCTGTACTAGCCCTGGCCGATTGGCTCCGACGAAGGGGGGGCATGCGGGCAGGACATGTGGGTGCTGCGCCATCCGAACACCCCATAGGCAGAGGAAAAAGAAAAAGGAGAGACACACGTCTCTCGAGACACGGGCTGCTAGCTTCGCATCCTGCGTGGGCCGGACGCACCTAGGCTGCTTGTGGACGTAAAAGTATTCGATCCTAGAGCTACGGGGAGTGCGGAACGCTTCGTGGGTAGCGTGCTCTCCCTCCCCCCGTTCGACCAGGTAGGTTAGGTCGGTAGCTGAGATGCAATGCGCATTCCTTGGTCCGCCCGCGAGATCGAGATTGAGATTGAGGCAGATTTCAGGGCCCAGGCTAAGGGTCTCTCCGAAAAAACGCCTCTCTCCCTCTTCCCCTAATTTTTCCTCTCTCTGGTAGGCAGGTCTCGGGTTTTGCTCGTGTACGTTCTAGAGCATGACTACTTACTGCCTTGATGTTTCTCTTGGAATATGCTCAAGTTCTAGCTAGATCTATCTTGATTCTCAGATACCTCTTTCCGCACGGGAGAGAAACCGTAGAAGCCCCTGAGTGAGGTTGTCACGGCTGTGCAACTAAAACAAAAGAGGACACGCTTGCATGTTACCTGCCTACCTGCCCCAGGCCCCCCCCCCCCTAAGGCGGTGCTCTCCGCATTATTCCATGTAAACTTGCATTTTCTGAACTAGGGGTTTCGATCATGGTCGCCGTGCCTGCGTGTGATCACGAGCCGGCTCGTGTCTTAGGACGCATTCCTGCCACCGAAGCTTCGCACCTCCGTAGGCAGACTAGGTCATCGACAACCTGGGCAGGCCCGTAGAAACAGGGCGACGGACGGGCTCAAAGAGTATCTAGGCGTCTCACGTGGGGCATTAGAATCAAAAACAATACTCCGTCATGTACTCGGTCTAGATATTGGAGGGGATGGTTTCTGCTGCTGGTAATTTGTCCGCTGATGTCTCTCGTCGTAGAATTCGTCTTGATGGGGTAGGGGTCCTCGAAACGCCTAAGTCTAGCAAAAGTATGCCCTGTAGGCAGATGTCTAGCTAGCGGATCAAGGCCAATAAGCAGCCACTGCAGCGAAGTAGCACGAACTACAGTAGGCTACTACGCGGTAGGGCAGAGTCTGGATGTAGATTGATGATACTTAGCCACCGTAGCATTTGCTGGGGTAACTCAGCATGGCAGGTCTGAAGGCTTATGAGGCAGACATTTAGGGTAATCTGAGAAGTTCTATCTAAACAAGAGTGTAGGACTGGTCTTTAGACTGAGTTTACTGGTTAATAATGCCCGCGATAATGCACATATGTCAAATGTCGGTGATCTGATGCTATATTGATAAGTTCTCGATCTTTAACACGGAAGATGCAGCCTTGAGTTGATAGTTGTGTCTCGCCGACGCAATTTTTAAAAGCCCCTTCCGCCAACTCCCCGACCAACCCAGACTGTAGGTTCCTTAACATGCCCCGATAACCCCAGATGGACTGCTGCTTACATGAGAGGAGGGGGTTCTCCGTCGATAACCAGTTGCGTCTGCTCTCCACGATACAAAGAAAGATGAGTATTGCCGTGACAGTATCCCAAACGGGAGAAAAAAGGTAAATCAAAAGCATCGAAATAACATGAATATTATAGAAAGCCGTGCAAAAGCCAAGCCGTTGCCTCTATTCCCGTTGGGCGTGCTGTTCGCCCGAGGCCCTTGATACCGTAGACTCCAAAACCTTTGCCCTTTTCCTTCCCAGTCCGTCCCTTTTGTTTTGGTAAAGGGATATTTCTGTATGATCCCGCGAGAAGCGTAATACTGAACCAGTGATCGCCGTGAAGAAAACCAGTAAATCAACCGTCCGGAAGTATCGTTGAGAGGGTAAAGAGATCGCTGGAGCAGTAGGCTACAGCTCGCGTCGTTCGTTGTCGTGCCGAGCCGCAGTCAGCTGTCTCTCCCTCTTGTGTTGTTTAGTTTCTCTTCCCTCAGGCCCTAAGCGATGCCGCTACTGCTAGGATACCTGGAGAGTCGTCGTCTTCGGGCTTAATTTCCTCGCGCTTAAAGGATTCGTTGCCATTCTTCGACTCTTCCTTCAGGCCTTCTCCGCAGCTTTTCACCATCCTATGGCGCTGCTGATAGTTAGTACTGGCAGTCCTCCAGGGGAGATCCCATGCTGTCCGGGAAGAGCTAAGCTCGGGGCTTACCTTAAGCGCGTCCTTGCGGGAAAAGGCCTTTTCGCAGAAGCCGCAGGGGAACGGCTTCACCTCGAGGTGAATCTTTGTATGTCGCTTCAGGTCGTGGTTCCGATTGAAGCCCGCCGAACATGTTGGACACTTGAATGGGCGATCTGACGGTGTCTTGTGCGCGCCATGAGTGTAGAAGCCGTGCCCTTGGAGCCGATGGTGCCCCGGATACCCGGGAGGTATCGTGGTCATTGTACCCACCAGGGCCATCTGGCCCCCGGGATTCGACATGTTCGATAAGACAGGCCCGGCCATCGTCGGAAGCGGTGTGAAGCTGGAATACGGCCTGTGCGGGTAAGAGGGCGCTTGCATGGGAGAAGATGGAACTGAATGATTCTGAGACGAGTGGCTGTATGCCGGCACGCCCCTCGAGTAAGCTCCCGTCGTACCCGGTACCGGGGCATACGCCGAATAGGACAGCGGATGTGACGTCGCCGGCGGTGGTTGGTAGTAGTTGGAATTTGAGGACCGCGAATAGTTATCCGGGGACGCCGTCGTCGTAGGAGTAGGAGGTTGTGCTCCTTGCGTAGGAGCACTTATGATCGAACTTTGCAGCGTATGCATGCTGGAATGGCTCCCACTGCGTGCGGGCGTGGGCAGAGAGAAAGGAGATGATACGCCTTCGTACGAGTGATGGTGCAGCCCATCCGGAGACTGGGAGCCTTGACAACCCGATGTAGGGGGAGAATAGGGCGCGCGCGTGTAAGTTGACTGCATTAGTACGGATTGTGCTCCCGGGGAAATCGGAGTTAGCGTGCTAGAAGGAGAAGACGAAGACGAGGACGAAAGAGGCCCGGGGGGAGTGGAACGAAGATAGCCGAGTCCAGCTTGGGAACTGGGAAAGCAGCTGTTGTTAAGATCCGACGAGCTTCCTGATGGGAATTGACTTATGCCATCATTGGCATCTACTCCTAGGTTGACGGTTAGAAACGTGCCCGGGGCGCCTAGTATATAGTGTATTTAGGGAAGCCTGGTAACAGATGCTGAGACAAGCGTGGTGGTGGTGTAGGGGCGAAGGGGGAAAGTAAAGGGGGGTGGAGGAAAGGTGGGAGCGGGAGAAGAGAAGGGGTCAGGACGAAAGAAAAACAAGCATACGGGAATCTATATAATCAGAGGGGTCTATTGGTGGAGTAGGAGCCTGTGGTTGAATAGGTAGAACAGGCTGCTGAGGAGGTTGAACAGATTGCTGGAAAGGTCGAGATGGGAGCTGAAAAGAAGGGAGCGCGTTAGCAGCTGGCCTGCGTGACGTAAAGCTATGGCTGCTGCTGGCGAAGAGGCTAGGGCGGTTGAAAGGGTAAGGGTTAGCATCGATATTGCTGACGCTGTTACTATGAGAGTGACTGGAGTTGGAGTTGGAGTTGGAGTTGGAGTTGCTGCGGTCTGCCACTATAGGTATCCTCATCTTTCTCTCTCTCTCTATTTTTCTTTGTATTTATCTTCTCTCTCTTCGTACAAGGACAGAGACGGGAAAGATGGGCAGACAAGAAATGGAAGAACCTGCCAGTTGTAGATGCCCAAGATATGTGTTGCCCGCTTTGGACTTGGGGCCGTAGAAGGGCACTTATTTAAGGAGGGAGACGGTTGTAGTAAGTTGGTAGAGATCTAAGTACGGGACCAGGGCTAGTCCATGTCAACCACTCCAAGCTAGCTTCGATGGGCTGAAGTGCCGCTGGCGCATGTCAGTGTGTGAGTATCGTCAAGTGTGTCTAGAGTGCGCCAGTACGTTAGGCGTGTAAAGGAAAAGGAGTGTTAAGTTAGGCCGTGGTGTTATAGACGGGTAAAACAGGGCCTGTATATATGTACGGGCTAGGGTAGGCATGTATGTACCAAGTGAAAGGACCAGGCCAATACAATACTTCAGGCTGGGCCGTCTAGGCCGTCTAGGTACCTCGGATTTTCGAGCTCCTGGGACGGGATTCCTCTCCACACGGTACCTTGGCTGGATCTGGACTCACCGCGCGGCCTTGCTTGTTGCTATCCGCCTCCGCTGGGCGGTAAACAATATAGTAAGACTGTTGATTTTTGTCTGATATGGAACACTCGAAGCTATCCCAGCCGACACGGCCGAGAACTTGTATCCTGCCGCGCGCAAGGCAGAAAGAGAAAGCTGGGAGACGGAGGTACTCGCAGTACCTGGCTCGCTCAGCGTCGGTGGCTTGGGTTGGATCTGGGGTGACACTAGGAAATGGTAGGATTACTAGCTCAGCACGTGGGCCGAAGGAGTAATAAGCCCAGGAACCCAGCTGCTGAGAATCGGCATAAGCCTGGAGTCCGGAATGTGCCTGTAATGTGCCCGTACAATGTTACCGCATGTTGATGCGCCTGGCACGAGGACGGCGCGGTAGAGTACCTATAGGTATATGTCCAGTCGATTTTGATCCATTCAAAGTCCTCTACAGCGAGAAGGAATAGGAGGAAGCCGAGTCATCCATTATCCCCCCAAGTAACCTGTCTCTGAGAGCACACATGCTGTTAGTAGCTGAGTACCTAGCCGAAGGTACCTCAGATGGGCATATTCCTAGGCAGAGCTAGGCTCTTGAATCCCGTCTAGGAAGCTGTAGGTCTGGCAAGGGCAGGCTAGAACCCTGGCTCGATTTTCAATCTAGCACCCGCCCGCCCTCCGGTCCCCTAAGAAAGCTCCATGCACCCAAGATCCCGGGATGGGCTCTTTTGACGCCTAGGCCGCTCGCTACCACCTATATTACGATTCATTTATTGCATCCGTTGGTACGTATTTTCTTGATACGTCGACCTTGTGATCTCGCATCTCCAAGCCATACCTGTCATCGGTAGTATACGACATGCTATTCATGGAAGGGCTTGAGCATGCTGCTTATGATTGCTGTGTGTGTGTGTGTGTGTGTGTGTGTGTGCACAAGTGAGATGGACATTTTCTTCTCTCTCCCCCTCCAGTTTCGTTTTTATTCCCCCCCTCCAGCTTACCTTATGCGCTCAGGGTACCTAACCTAGGCAGTTAGCCGAGGACAGTGGAATAAGGTAGCATCAAAATATCAGGTGAATTGATTTATTTTCAGCTACGTGTCTCTTTTCGTTCTGTACCTTCTCAACTGAGTAAAATGGGAGAAGTAATGCGGGACGCCTGTGTACATCAGTAGCTGAACAGTGTGATGGCCTGAAATATCTCAGCTGCCGCGGTCGTCAGACGGCATGTTGGATGATGGGATGAAGGGATGCTGGGATTCCATCTTCCGTCTTCCGTCTTCTAGGTTCCAGGGTCTATGTACTTTCTTTCTCTCTACAGCCTGCGCTGCTGAGGTCTACGCATCGTATCATGTCGTAGGTACAATTTGTACAAGTCGGTGTGGGAAGAAACAAGTAACTGGAAATAAGAGAGACAGAAAATAACCATCCGCTCGCCCCCTGCCCGGTTCTTGCGCTAATGCAGCTCTGATCGCTCGGCCGTCTTGTCCGCGACTAGGGCCTACGGGGCCTACAGTCTACAGGGCCCCTAGGCCCCTGTAGGCCCTATCGAGATACGTGCTGACGGGCTGGGGCGTTGGGCTTCCGCGTGCTTTTCAGTCCACCCTTGAAATCTGTCGCATCTGAATCTGACAATGTTGAGCATAGCTTTTCCCCTTCTCTCTCTTGAATCTTGCTACCCCCCTGCGGGATATAGAGCTGGGCAGAGACTGGGAAAAGGGGCTGAAGGATGAACAACGTCGGGATTTTCTTGGATAACATCATTTTCCTCTGCTTACCATGACTTACATCTCAGGAAATCCTATCCGGAAAACGAGAAATGGAAAAGAAGATGAATAGGATTTAAAGTAGGCACTCATCTGTTTATACCAGCTTACCATCCAGTCGTCTTCTCTTTTCCCCCTGCCATTCTCAAGGACCACGCTGCCAAGGTGTCTGGTCGTGAAAGGCCCGTCGACTCTCTGTTGCACTCATTCATAGGTACTTCACAGGTACCCTACCATTTCTTTTTCTTAGCCCGAGTACTCAGCTGTCGTGTGATTTATTGTCTTGGCACGCTTTACACGATAGTGCTGTCTTGTACTTTTCATGTACATTTCTGGCCATTCAGCTCTGCTCTCACCGGTCGGGAAAAGAAAAACAAGTAAATAATGAATTTGATCCTATGAAGACAATACTCGACCCACAGCAATACACATGGTGAGCCTGGCCGTTCCCGTGCCTTAGAGATTTACGCTAAGTACCGTATGGTATAAATGACCTTAACAGTCATTGATTATCAGACCGTTAAAGAGAGTAAGTGATATGAGATGCACGATGAATGATGTAATCTCTTCAGTTGCTTTGCCTCAATGTCTAAGATATACAAGGCGCATTTTGGGGGTTGGCAAGTAAAGGGCATGATCCCCTCGATCCTATGATAGCATCGATGATATTGTCTCGAGTGACGCATTCGCTTAATCCATCCTAAAAGAAATGAGCGCAAGAAGAATGCGAATTACGAACTGTGCGGCGAAGGATCTGCTCCTCTCTTCCCGGCCGTCGATCGCCCGGCTGCAAGTCCGCGAATGTACTTGGCAATGCAGCAGTGCTCCATGGGCATCGTTGCAGGCTGCATGTCATCGAACGCAGATGCGTCCTGGTAGTGTGGATGGTGTCAACATCAGTCCCCTTTTCTCTTCTTCTGATCTCATCGGAACAAGTCCAACTTATACGACACATCCTCCTCAGGTAGGTACCTAAGGTACTCGCTACATGTATTATACCCAAGGATACGGGGGAGAGACGTTGGCTGACAATTAGTTGACAAGCTGGAAGAGCCTCATCCGTGGGCATATCCACCATGCTATCGAATTATCTCAGAGGCGGCCAGCCGAAGTGAGATCGTGGGAGTATAGGCAGAAGCGTATTGGCTGTACCATGTATGCAATGACCATCGTCGGGGCGATCTGCTGCTTTGGCTCGATTTCTGGTTGACGTCCCAATACAAGCTTGCGTATGCCTTGCGCTGCAGGGGCTGTCCCTAGACCTTGGCGGCTAGGTTGCAGCCCGTCGTTGGAGTACTTGACCGTGACTTGAAGCTCGGCAGTAGCCAGCACATTCACCGGTCCTTCAGAATTATTCGAAGGTGCGTAACCTGTTCGCAGAAGAAGTGCCTTGTCTCTACGGGAACTTTAGACGAGAGTAATGTTCCGAGTTGCTCGAAGATCTCACTTTGCCGTACCGCACACACGGTACGTGATCAACCGTGGGGATGTAGAAGCCTCCCCCATTCGACACCTTTAAGCTCGTGTGTGGATGCCTAAGTGTGCATGATCTGTACAGGAATCTGGATGAGACTGACTGTGATTACCTATCACGTCTTCCAATTTTAGCAACCTCGCGCCTCAGTGGCGAGGAAGGTCATCGTCAAGAATGAACTCTTCTCTCCGTGTATCACTAGACATGTTCTAGGGGATATAGTCGTTGAAGATCTAACTTGGCCGTGCTAGAGTCGTCAAGAGGGGCCTCTGATTGGTCTGCCCTTTTTAAGGATCCTACCAAGTCGGGACCGATATGTCCGCCGAGTGTCACTCGCCCGAAAGGGTTTCAAGCTTCAAAAGTTCTCCTCGCGGACGGAAGATATTTTCCTCTTCCTCCTTACACTTCCTGCCCGTCATCATCGTTCAAAGGGGTTCCTACACAGGGCCAGATTATCATGTTGCAAAAGCACGTCGTTTGAAATAAAGTCATGTCGCTCGGGCACGGGCGGTGGCGCAAACCCGAAGAACCAAGCTCCTGTTGCATCTGCATGGCGTAAACAAGGTTAAT
Source organism: Hypoxylon sp. FL1284 (assembly GCA_022432365.1). Lineage (NCBI taxonomy): Eukaryota > Fungi > Ascomycota > Sordariomycetes > Xylariales > Hypoxylaceae > Hypoxylon > Hypoxylon sp. FL1284. The sequence goes on along the minus strand of JAJJXE010000008.1, from coordinate 1,062,060 downwards.
AAGCATAGGGATGAGAAGTTAGATGTAAGACCTGGGTAGAGCTAGGTACCGTGTACGGTCAAGATGGCATACGGGGGCCGGATTACCCATCCGCACCCACCAGCGAGCTCGGGAGCGCCACCCTCTTCCGCTTATCTCATCCCCTCCTTTCTCGGGGGCCGCCTTCTTGTGAGTCGCGGCTAGGTCTGTATGCAGTGCGTAGATCTCGAGGCCTTGGGTAAGCAATGAGGTAGCTGTCCAGGTGGTTGGTCGGTATGCGGGATCCGCGCGCCCGCCCCAGGCCAAGCCTTCTGATATCTGTCCGAGCTATCCAACCAAGATTCCGTGGTCCATGGTGTCCATAGGGTCCATAGGGCGGTGTTCTCTGCGTGGGTGATGGGTCACTTGACAGTTGCTCGAAGCCCAGACGTCTTCGGGGTCAAGCCGGAACTATCATCCCCTAAGGCCGGCTCATGGACGAAGGACGATTGGGAGGTTTCCGAGGAACACGACGAGCCGAATGCAGTGGAACCAAAAACGTTCAATCAGACTTACAACTTGAAGGGCAGTTCCCTGCTTGGCCTCTAGTGTAAGACATCCAGTGCTTCTGAGACGCTGATAGCATATTGCTTTTGGGGGGTAAAATGAGAGGAGGGAGAAAGGATGAACGATTGGCACTATGCTGATTTGATGAGAAGCACGGTAGGTACCCAGATAGGTTAGTCAAATTATCTCCCTTTTTTTTTTTTTTTTTTTTTTTTTTGAAACACTTTCTTTTCAATCTGGCTGAGCACATACTCGCGCGGGGACGTACCAAGTACCCCTCTTTAATTCTTCAACCTTGGGAGGCTCACGACAACACCTCTTTCTACCTAAATAACTAATCCATCTTAAATTTAATAATAGAGAGCTGAAAAGATGATGAACTTAGAAGGAAGCCGGTGACATTTCCATACACGCTGAATATGCTTCGAATTACTCAGGAGACGGGCGGACTAGAAGAGTCTAGACTCTAGCCTAGAGTCATCTATCTACCGTATCTCTGAAGCTATCGTGGTCCAACTGGTCAGCTAGACATGGGGGAGGGGGGAACATTTCATTCGCATTAGCGCGATTATCGTCATCTGCTACTTTTTCGACATCTCATCGTCTCACATAGAATCCTACTGGGCATCAAAAGAAAAGAAAAATAAAACGGATAGACCAGACCAGGCTTGCCGGCACACAATAACACGACCCGGAGCCGGCCGACTGTTGCAGTCCCGGCTCCGGTGATAAGACCCCCTTTCTCATAGCCCTGATCGCGACGCCCGCACCTAGGTACCCGTCATCACACCACAAGCAGCAAGGTGGTACTTGAAGAAGCATACGAGGGCTCTCGCGACTTACTGCAGCTAGGCCCACGTCAGCGATGCCGGTGCAATACGACACGGGCGACAGGTGAAGCTCCTTCGTTGTGCTACCGTAATAGTCCCTCGCATTGTTTGCCCAAACTGGTCGACTACCGAATTGGGGTCTTGAACCGAACGGGACGACTCGTACATCGCCGTTTACGATCGAGAGCCAGCGAAAAACAAGTTCCTAGTCCCGTTATTTGCTCAGGCGTAGGCAATGCTGCGTGCGGAGTCCGGTGTCTCGCCCCGATCAGCTGCAAGGCGACAGATCTACATATGTAGCAGGTAGAAACAATCTCGCGGAAGAATAGTCGGGACCCTCGTCAAAGTTCCAGCATCTGCCAAAGCTGATAGGCTCGATTATCCTACAATTGGTGTTGGGCCGTGATCAATCCAGGATCAGCATGCCAGTCTCCTTTTTTTTTATTAATTTTTTTTTCTTTTTCAGCTACGGCCATTCTACGCACTAAGACCTCGTTCGGAAAGACTGCAAGAAGCAGACGAGCACTTTGCACGAATTGCTACTTTTCTTGCATCACTTGGCCTCCCAGCATAGGTCTCGAGCCGTGGACAGGCATCAAGTTGGATGCTAATAATAGGTAAGACGCAGCGGTCACACGAGGGGTAATTCGGAAGGGAAAGGGGGTGGGGGGCAGAAAAAGAAAAATAAGGAAAAAAAGGGAAGGGAAAAAAACAGAAATGGAAAAGACCCCCATGCTTTCTGTCTTTCTTGCTCCCATCTCTCATCAGCGGGAATATGCATCGTTTATATTTAAGCTCGTCGCGGGAGGGATTCTTGTGTGCCGGAAACGGGATGAGGCGCCGTGCAGCCATCCACGGCCCTGGGTTCGGCTGGCGCACCGCAGGGTAGCCACAGCCCGGAGACACAGAGGAGCCTCATTGTGGACAATGATGCCAATCTATCAGAGCCGTTTGGCTGCTTATGGCTTCGGCAATGCTCCGACTTGCAACATCCGATGTCTCCACCTTGCGAGGGGGTTCAAAAGTGCAAGTCCAAAACCCGCATCCAGTTTCGTCTCATTCGGGTCCGTCGTCGTATTTTCTTCAAGCCACTTGCGCGCACATCTACGACGACCACCAAACATCGTGCTTCGAGAACAATTATATATATCATCGCACTTTTAAATACACGCGAATTCGTATGAGTATGATGAAACTATATTATTACTTCGGCAATGTTTATAGCTCTCTGCACAAAGACTGCAAGAGCTAATTAGCTGTAGATTGCTTCAACACCAATACCCTTGTGAGATAGGGATCACTTAACACCACCAGAGTCTTGCTTTGACAGACTCGACACAATTGCAAGTCATAACCATTGAGATGAGCGGCTATGTCCTACGGTATGCGTCATGTGAGGATCGGATTATGTCCTGTCTCTCTATCATGCCAGGAGCCGAAACCTAAATGTTTGTGGCGACATCTCGTGCACAAGTTCATATGAGATAGGCATGTCTATTTCAATCTGAAGCCCTTAGTAAGCACCTAGTTCTATATCGTAGGGTACGGATCTATAGACCCCAATTCCAGATCTTGTCTGCCTCTGCAATTGTTTCCCAGCCGTAAGCTGACATGGTGAATGCACGCCCCTGGATAGGCTGGGGCAAAAATCTCAGATGCATAGACACAGCATCCTTCTATTTCGAGAGTTTAGAGTGACAGGACACGGCGCTAACAACGTACAGCCTTGCCGCCGGTCGAGTAATCTTCCACCATAAGGGTGCCTTGAATGGGCGTTGGAAGCCTAGACGCCTTCAGGGGCTCGGGAACTCTCACGCAATCATGCTCGACCGCGGGGATGGACATGAAGCCGCCTCAGCTGCTTACTCTAGAGTCTAGACGACGCCACCCCTCTCCTAACCATCCTGAATATCTCCCTCGGCCGTAGGGAATACCGACGGCAGCCCGTTCCGTGCTGGGGAGGCAAGTATTGGATGCCAGGAATGCCTAACGTATGAAGCTCTGTACATAGTAGATACGTGCATGTGACACATGCAATGCGTACATGATATTTGCTAAGATATCTACATCGACTGTTCCTCGCAAGGCTTCCTTTCTTGAAGATAGGGGCGACACGGGTCGGACTCTTGCTTGAAACTAAACTATTGGCACGACCCTGGTCAGGACCAACCCCGTAGACTTGCCAGATAGCTGTCGAATAGTACTGAACATGGAATTCTGCCGTGTGTGCTTGTGATATCAAGACGCGTACGTTCGGGGAACTGAGCCGTAACGACGATCAGCACCTATGCATGCGGACGACCAATCGGACTACATTCGATAAATGAACATCGCAATCCTGTCTGTACAGCTTGGAAGCCTCTTAACTCCGTACGAGAGCCAATGTACATGCACGATTGCTTCGGGCTATGCAAAATTGTTTTGTCAATACATGCCGTGTTATGGTGGCCTCGTGTTTCGACCCTCCGTGCGACTTCTTCAGGAGCCCCCGCCTCGCTTTCGTCAAGTCGTCTACCTATCATGTAGCCAAGGAAGTATGGAGGCCTACGTAGGTAGTTGTATTGTTTCAAGTTACCGTAGCACCAAATCTGCACAGTATCAAGAAAGCTGGTAGTGATCGGCTCAGAATTTATTGTAATCGTCTCTTCCACCAATGCGATATCGAGAACCCCCGAGAGAGCATTAAACCTTGAATAGGGGTCAAGGAGGAATGCAGTCACCTTTCTAGCCTATAAGATTTATTTGGATGCATTTGTGGTGCTCGAATAGCGTCGATAGTCAGGCTTTCTATATTTAGCATCAGGAAGCCTTGCCCGCTGACCCCTATTGTGTGCAAGAGAGAGAGAGAGAGAGAGAGAGAGAGAGACACACGCACACACAAAGTCCCCTTGAGTGTGCATTATGAGCCGTGTCGACTCACATAGTATCATTCGACGCTCAGGGCTAGATGTAGTCCTTAGGGCGAAAACCTGAGTTCGCCACTAGGAGTCGGACAGGGAGGATGATACCGTGTAGAGTAGGAAGGATACCGTCTCGAGGTAGGACCAAGACTCAGGGGCTAGATAGGTAGGCGATACAAAGGTTCAACTATGAGAGGCAAGTCTAGGAACAGCCAAATTGCTAGCTGCTTCTTATGTAGGTACCTATTTTCGTCAGGGTTCTACTCCTGTCCTACTGATCACGGTATGGATACGTCGATCGGTGACTGAAATCTGAGTACGAAGAGTTTTTCTCAAGTCCCAAGTGCCTCTTGGTATGTTTACTAGTCGTCGGCAGTTAGATGAGAACGCCACAGCTGTCAAAATAGCAACTTCGCTGTTCTCAGCATTCAAGACGAGGGATGGCCCACTGGCTCGAACAATGGCAGTCAATACAAATGTAGAAAAATGCTCAGTACCTAGAACGCAACTACCTAGGTAGGTACCTACTTTTGTACGTAGCAAGTTGTAGTTAGCTTTACAGTTTCTTGTGCAACGATGCTGTTATTTATATTACTTTTCCTTTCTATTGTGACATAAACACTCACGTCAAGTATTTGGCTCTGACCTAACAGGTCAGTCAGCTATATACCTAAAATAGGTTAGTACTAAGGCGGTGATTGCATACCTACCTATCAAGGTTGGCATATAGGTAACAGCTTACCTGTTTTCGGACGTGAACGTAAACTGTTTTTTGGGCATACTGATACGAACACCTATAGAGGTGGTTGCGTACAATAAATTATTATCCATGCCAACGCATGATTATACATTGCAAGCTTTGTCAAAAAGGAAGTTGCACTGGTTTAAATTGGGACAACTATAGTTGCCTTGAGAAGTTATTTAGACTTGCAACACCAAACTTTGTTTCTTTAACATATGGCTCTTTTCGTACGAGGGATCCTTGGTCCAATTAGTTGAAATATGGCGCCTGTTAAGACTAAGTGAGAACATGTTCTCCGGCAAATTTGCTTCAAAAACCAGGTAATTGAATTGCTAGGCTAAGGCAAGTCATATGAAACGAAATACCATGCAAAACTGGAGCAGATGCAACTCATTGATCCCAGAAAGGTTGAAACATATTGTTAGGATTAGGTCCCTTGCTGCTATGGAAAGGCCATACTCCTAATGTATGTAAAGACTGAGAGACGACAGAGTTTGGGCCTCTTGAGAAGGATCGCTTTGTTTTTATATCCTTAGTATAGTAATTACGTGAAGTCTCGCAATTAATAGATTCGTAGCCCCACAAGGAGTAGCTGGCGCATTTCCTTGTCGATGGGATGACCTCGTAGTATACCTATATCTGGTCCTGTATAATGTTTAAGTCTGGAAACTTATATTCGACTTCAGCTCGAAGCTGCGTACACCTATACACATACGTTAATTAACTTACCCAGCGAAACTGTCAAGCGTTGGCCTCACCCACACGAGTCTCAGCCTTTACCTTTGGGGGGTACCATGACCTCTCCCAAGCCAACGGGATTGGTATCCTTAAGCATAGGAAGGTTTTCCCTGTCTGATAGACTTTTTTACCTAGACGCTCTTGTGTACACGAAGCGCACTGGTAACCGGTAAGCTCTTAGTTCTTCATGCGATAACGTCGTTGTTTCCCTCATCGTTAGAATTAACTTCACAATAACTTGGGTAAGTCGTTAGCAGGATTAGTTGAGATAAGGAGATTAAAATTATAAGGAGGAAGATGCCTCAAGATGTCGGGAATTAGCCTCGTCCTGACGAACCTCAGCCTGACCCCCTAGGACGCCCTAAGAGGTTGACAAGGGATGAAAGTGCCTCCTTGCTAGAAAGCCTCTTTATCTGGACATGATTGTATATACTGAGGGCATTGATAGCTGCTATGTTCATAGCTTCTCTGCAGCAACTTCGTGTTTACCTCATCGCCTAGATACCTAGGTAGATTAGCCTTATGACACAAGGTATATGTTTTACACTCCGCCATTGCTTCATATATCCTCTCAGCATTTTTGAATTTTCCCTTCTGGTTCGCGTTATGACAGTGAGACGCGTATGAGGGTAGCAACGATTTTACTTGATAACGGCAAAGGGCAAAGGTATATCCTCAGTCTCTGTCTACTTGGCCAATTTGGGGGAGACAATTTCCATATTACAATTTCTCTTTGTTCTCGATTACACACTTTCTCAAGGACCAACAAAACCAATACTATGATCAACCTATTATTATCATAGATACCTCCTATATAGCTACCCCTCAGGAGGTAGGTAGGTATCTAGGCAGGTAACAAATACGGCTGAGATGTGAGTTGTTAGACATCAAAGTTACCTACCAGATAGGTACCTAGGTACCTAATGGAATCACTGCCCTCTATCAAGGACATCCTTCCACAAGTCTGCTTATATTAAACATGCTTATGACTTACATAGTAATAGTGGCCCCGTATAGTTGGCTTCAAATGCATGGGATATTGACCTTCATCCAAGGCTATGCAGTAGGGTGTCATAAGACCTCAGCTCTCGGTAATTGGTAATTTGTTCGCTGCGCGGGTTTGAAAATGCTTACCTAGGAACCTAGGTTGTCAATGATAGGATATCGGAAGCACAAAGCTGGTAGGTTACAACAATTATCGTCCGTTGTATTACCGACAATATACCATCGGTTTGTGTGACGGAGGGAAGGCTGCCTGCCTACCTTAGGTACCCAGGTACGTATCTCAGTTAGGCCACGGCCGATATTACTTTTCGGTAGACATAAAGATAGGTAGTAGTATGTCGTGCTCACCTCCCAATTGGTCCTTTGGGCACCAATCGCGTCCACGCGTAGCGACCCAGCATCAGAACCCCTCACCTGTGGTGCATCAACAGGAGAACCCCAAGACGGCTGAGGAGACGTTAAGGAAGTGGTGGAGGTGGTTTACAGCGCAGCTACTTTGGCGGCTTGCTGCTCGCCTATCGCCGACCTGCGGGTGTTTACATGGCTTACGATGGCGCTTGGTAGCCTTGTATTCATGAGATGAATATGGGCCATGGCGCCGCGCTGACCTCGAAAGTATCTATCCTTTATCCCCTGAGCCACAGCTATGTGTGTCTCGAGACCTAGGCGCATTATCTTACAGCATTTACTTTTCGCTGCTTTGCCGGTCCAAGATCATCATAACCTATAATCTTGATGAAACTATTATTAGAGGAGGCTTGGGCTTATCACGACTTCGGCCCCCGTGCTCAAAATAGCAGCTGAAAGCAAAGTTTTATTTGGTGAACCGACGGGACTTGGCCATGAATATATATGTACGAAGATCCATTCTGAATCATAAGTCTCTCGATCTTGATACCCTCTTGCGCTCTGCTTCTCATAGCTTGCATAAGCCCCGTTTCCTTTATTGCCTGCTTCCAGTCACTTCCCGCCACCTCTCGTATCCGGCATTCCCTCTTCGTATCTCACCGAAATGTATTCTTGTCGGGCTGTACAGCTGCTCTCTCGCTCTCTCGGTCTCTCGGTCTCTTCTGACATCGGATGAAAAGGTGTAACAGCGGCCTCGCATCGTCCTGCGACAGTTCCCTGCGCCCAGGCCCATCGAGCACGAACCCCTGTCCATTCATGTCTTCCTCTTGCTCAAGGAAGGAGACGTAAAGGGTTGAAAAGTCCCTGCGACTCATGGCACATCCGTCTGCTCCCAATCGGCTCCTGCATAAGTCAACCAATAGAAGGAGACTCAAAGGAGGCAACCAGCTCTGACCTCACTACCAGTCCCTTCGCATTGCCTTTTTACACTTTGTAAAAAGCCCTTAGACGACATAATGCTAATCCAATATATCGGCTGCAGATCTATATGTGCCGAAGCCGCTGGATTATACGGTTCCCGTCCGACGGCTATAACGACCACGAGTCCCCGAATCACTGAGACCCTCCAGCCGGCTTCCAGGCATGCGTTAGGACAATTTGAATGCCCAAGGACACATGACGTTCCCTTCGCAAGAGTGCATTATGGTCCGCGAGCAGCCTTAGCCTTTATGTCCCTGCCGATCCTCTGAATACTTCGATACTCTCGATTCCCTTGGCAGGAAACAGGAAGCCAGACAAAATGAGTCTTCTTTCTCATACATTCCTGATTTCTATGCCAAAGTGGTTCCTGTCCTTTCGTACTCGCTTCCACGCAGACCAGCAGATACCTCTCAACATGGAACAACTGCCAGAATTCCCCAAATCCCCTGAGTATCACGAGCGTTCCAACTCGTTCAAGCTCCCCCTCAACAGCAGCCCTACCGAAGGAGGAACCATTTACAACGAGGATGTCAAGGCTCACTACCATGGGCCTGGATGCGTGAGCGAGAACGATCAGACAGATAGGCGTTGCTTGTGAGAAGACCTTGCCGATTCCCCGGTGCCAGACTGACGTCCCATTTACAGATTCTCCGAAGGGATAGTAGATCAAGGCTGCAAGAGTCCTCTCTATGTGAGAGCACTAGAATTCTACCTTCTTGATAACCCCGAAACATCCATGACCTACCAATGCCTCATGTCGGACTGCAAAGAGAATGAGTTCAACAGCCCTCAGGAAATGCTACGTCACCTCCAGACTTGTAGCCATTTCCGCGGCGAGCAATACCGATGCCCGACCTGTAATGTCGTCGAGAGACTCCGGGCCGCGCCGAAGAGGTGTCCCTTTAACATGGTCAAGTTTAGCCAGAGGTTCCATGAGAAACTTAAGGAGCTTTTCAAGGGTCTCACTAGTTCTTACTCGGAGCGCGCATGCCCTCGGCATCCCTCCATCGCGGCCGGGTTTCGCTACGAACTGCTAGGCGAAAGCGCACCGGGTGAGTTGGGATCGCCCACGGAGCCGGTAACAGCGGCAACCAGCCAAGCCGGGCCGCCTCCCTTCAATTATTCGCCTGTGTCTGTGTCGGAACTCTCACAAGATGCCCCCAACTACTGTGTGCGACCTGACTACCTGTCTACCATTTACAGCCAGTCCACTGAGCGCAGCGACAGTTTTATCGGGGACCCCATCTACCAAGATCCGGCTCTCGACCCGGCCATCGATCCGGTCCTCGGTGGGTGGAAGTATTCAGCATCACCACAGCTTCAAGTGCTTTCTGCTGTTCCCCTGCTGCCTTTTTCAAACCAGCCAGGTCTCCATGGAAGCCGAGGGCCTCAACTGACAATTGACACAAGCCATCCGGGACCGGCGAATATGCAGAGCTCGGCGTGTGGAAGTGGCCAGATGGACTCGGGAGACACTTCATGGTTGTCAGACCCAATGGACAACGATGATTCGCCGTTCTTTGGAGTCGACCCCTCCCCTTCATTTGTGACGTGCACATCGCCAATGGACTGGGAGACGGATGTGAGTACGTTCGCGATAGAGGGGTGTTCTTCCACGCAGAGCTTTTATTCATTAGAAAGCTCGTCTCCCCCCAATCCGATCGATCAACCCTCAAGCCCCGAGCCGTCGCCGTCATCAAATTACAGATGCTCCGTCTGTGGTTACGAGCCTAAAGGAAAGCCTCAAAACTTCACGGCATACTACCGGAAGCACATGTCGAAGCACGCTAAGAAGGATGTCTTCCAATGCGAATGGTGTCCTAAGACCTTCACACGAAGGGACAATATGGGGGTTCATAGCCGTAAGTGCCACTTGGCCCAGACCGGCCTCAACGTGATATGAAGCAACCAGCACGCGAAGATGCTGCTCAGGTCGAGGCATGGCCCATGACAGACAAAAGAATGCATGGACTGGATAGTTCGGTTATGATTTCTCTCCTAAATCGTCACCACGGAGGAGTTCTGCTGTATTTAGTCCGCGACACGACGTCAATCTCCTTAAGTCTATAGGCAGTCCTTAATAGGCCAAGAATAAACATTTCTATCATTGTTCATCACAAGCTTCCCTTGCCAAATTCCAATTGATTCACTTCCGAGCGATGATGTCTCAGCCGTCAGCGAACACAGACACGGGAAAAAGCACTCCCGTTGGCGAATATCTTAGGTGCCCAATCATAAATAACTAGATTCAGTCAAAAGAAAAAGAACACATCGAATGTGCCCTGATTGTTACGCGTATCCATTGGATCAAGGCGTCATGCGTCGTGTTGTACGAGCATGCCTTCTCGTAGCCAAACAAGAGCATCACGTAGAGGGCCATCAAGGCAGGGACATACCTAGCATTCCTCGCGCTAGGGACTTACGGAGTATTCCTCGAGCTACCCGAGGACATCTCGCCACCAAAGAGTCTCTCCTGATTGGGGTCACTCACTTTTTTGATTTCTAATACCAACTGTACCTGGCACCGGTGAACTCCACGGCCCTATCACGACCCTTCACGTCTCAGACATGGTAGGAACAGGATAGTCCCTCTGGAAGGCGCTTCAGGTAGAGTGTCCTGTGGCCAAGGGCCTGCCCCAGCTATGGCAAGCAGGCGTATCATGCGGCTCTTCGAGATCCTGTGTGCTTTAGTCCTTATCACCTCCCTAATTTACAGAGCGACAGAAGGGACCGAGACTCCGCAAGGCAACAAAATCAGGAATTATGCGTCGAAGGGAAAGAGGAAAGAGCACGACGAGCAGGTGGATTCAGGATATCAAGAAACTCCCTCAGGATCGGTGAGCGGGTTGTCAAGTACATGTCTGCCACAGGCTCATGATGGCCATGCCTGAGGGTGCTCATCGTCGATGTATAAGAGCAGCATCGTCCGACTCTTCCGAAGCATGAAAAAGCTATCCCATCATCATAAGCTAGCAACCACTCTTCATCAGCACTCAGCACAGCGTCAGCGCACGTTTCATCTATAGATAAGTGAAAGTTCCTCAAATCATCAACAATGGGCAAGGACAGGTAAGTCTCCTCCTGTAGTGATTCGCCAGTGAGTCTCGAAACGTAGCTCCTCACCACGACTTCATAGCGTCAAGCCTTCGGGCAGCTCCTCGAAAGAGACGAAGAAGCGCTCCAAGAAAGATTCCAACCAGCCACGCCGCTCCGAGATGTCGCAACCCCTCGAAAACTATGTCAACCAAGGCCAGACGTACGAACAGATCGCAACTGGCGGATCCTCCGGCAGGGACGAGACACAGGCAGCGCAATACCTGCAGTCCTGGGAGCAGACATGGCAAGCGGCGAGTGGACGAAGCAACTAGGCCGACGACTTCGAGTGGATGCTAGCTGCACAGGGACTTCGACGAAGGGAGAAATAGGGGGTGGTTGATAGCACAGTACAAGGTACTTGGGAATGGGGACCGGAAAGGGTTAATACTACTGGCTGATTACGTTCATTATTAAATCCCAAGAACGAGTATACAATTGATGAAATCTGTTGAAATGTGGAGTATAACTTACCTATCTTCTCATCTGAATCTGGATCTGATCTAAGCAAGATCCGACCACGACCATATGAGAAGCCATTGATGTAGTACTCGATGGGAGCCGTAGCCCCTTTTCGATAAGCTGCCACTTTGTTGGTCATCAGCCACACATCCAAGCTCACATCAGGGCGTTTTTTCCCCAATGCAACTTACCTGAAACAAACATGAGGTCTGACATCACCCAAGCCTTTCAGCGTCTTTATCCTGTCAGCCTGGGGCGGTGCATACTAGGCTGTGAATTAGGCATTATCAGTATACCGAAGAGACCCTCACAGGACAGGAAATAGTCATCGTAGCAATCGAAGACGGTAGCTCCAGAAGGGCGCTGATTAAAATCGCTTCATTGTAGTACGGTAGTATCATTCATCATCCCAAAGTCGCCGACTGATGATGATCGGTCTGGCCTGGTCCCACGGCCCGTTGATCGCGTTCTTGTACTTCTGCAACCCGATGAGCCACCAACTGCAGCCGCCAATGGCTATCGTGGCGATGGTGAAGCTTAGCAGGACCCCTAGTAGCCCACTCTTCCACGGCCACACCCCGCCCTTTTCTCCGCCTAATATAAATCCGACTCCGGCTCCCGCGCCGGTTACAAGCAGTATGGAGAGCAGCCAGTGGTACGTCCAGCTCCTGTGTCGGGCATAACGTCTGAAGACCGGGAATAGCCCGAAAACTTCGATGCTGAATAGCGTGAGGCTGAACACTTGCCCGGTAGAAGGGAGGCGAGACGCGAGCACTGTGGATGCCATGAGGGCCGCGTTCGTCGACAGGGACGCGGGAAACTTGACCGGCCCCGACGAGTAGTCGTGGAAGAAGATGTTGATTGCCAACAGCCAGAAAGACATGGCCCAGATGCTGTCGGATGAGGTAGATCTGGTAAGACTCTTCAAGATAGGCGACAGGCCGAGAAGAGTGAAGTATATAAGAATAGCAGACTTGATGGTGCCGAGACGTAGATTGGCCCTTCCGTTACGTAGAGGCGAAGAGGGCCGGTGGCTCGGCATTTCGATAGACTCTGACGATCTCCGACCCACGATGCTAGCTTGCGACACGCTGGAATGAAGCGAGGTGGCAGAGGCAGAGTGAGACTGGCGCATAGCCACCAGGCTTCCTTGGGGATATCGTTCAGCCGCTGCCAGGTTCGTGACCGAGCTCGTGGCAGATAGGGGAATTCGCCCCGCAGCCGTAGAGCGACTTCTTCTGCTCGGCTCTCTCGTCGATCGACTACGATTGCTGCGGCGTCTCTCGAGTACTTCATCCTCGCCTTCCTGGCCTACCCACCAGTCCCATATCAACCATCCAAACAGCGTCGCGAAGCTACTCCAGCCCACGATGGCGACGGGCGAGACTCGCTCTTGAATAATGCCTACAAAGCAGACGACGAAGATGATGACGGAGCAGACCTGCTGGAGGACGACGGTCGAGTCAGCGACGAGGGGCCAAAACTCGTAGGGCTGGAGGCGGGGGTTTCGTTGCAGGTTGTCGAGAAAGGTGGCCTGGTCTGTGTAGTTATCCGGGTCTTTTCAGACGAGCGTCAGCGTCAATACCTGGGTGACATCACACTCGGAATCCTAGAGTCATCTCATACAAGAATGCTTCACCCAGAGCAGCTTCTTCCAGTTGCGCCTACGCCGTCTACTCCGGCTTCTGCTCCCGAGCTTGGAGCCCATCTTGCGCGAGCGCGACTCGGCCCGAGGGCCGGTAATACCGTTGATTCCATTGGCGTCGAAGCCCGACTGGCGACGGGGAGGCAAGGGCGCGTTGAAGGCGTCTTCGGGGGCAAGGTGCGAGCGGGCGTTGCGCGGGGCGGACGAGTGTATCTCGATGGGCAGCGTCGCGGCGCGCGTCAGGGCCGGAAAGGAGCCGTCGCGTATGGATCCCGAGGTCGGAGACGGTGAGTGATTAGGATCGGCAGGCATTTTCTCTTCATTTCCTTAGGATCGATGCGTCAACGAAGGCGTGTGCATGGCTCGAGGCTCGCGAGCAGACTGTTCGGCTTGGCTGTCAGCCTTGCGATGGGATAGCCCGTGTTTCGGAGTCCGCCGTAATATTTTTTTTTTTTTTGTTTCTCGGATTCGGAGCTAAGCAGCTGAGTTTACCCCTGAAAGTCGGAGGCTCGGGGGACTTGGCGCTAGCGGGGCATATGGAGAGGCACGGATCACGAGCTCTATGCGATGTCTCTGCCGGTTCAGCTCTAGGCATATCGCTTGTGCTACAACTACCGGCGCCTACGTAGAGCCTGGACCGTCAATGGCTGGCCTTTGTATATACATCTCATCTGCTTATACGGGAGAAACGTCTCAGCCATCGACATGTTGTGCTCAGGAGAAACCAGTCTTTGGTGCTTTGCGAGCCAATGGTAGTAGAGCTATTAACTTGTTGCTCTCCTAATTAAGTCATACCTCATCTTTAGGCTAGAAAGGATTATTTATCATACGTGCGTACAGTATACTTCATAGCCATATCTGCATGTATATACCGAATACATACTACAGCACGTGGGATTGCCAGAGCGGCCGAAGTGTACAACAAACTTCCGCCAATAGAAGGATCCTGTGACAATCAACGCGCCCAACGCGACATATCCAAGCCTGCCTCCAATCGTAAGGCGATCTTTACGAGGGGAGTGCATCATTAGAGGACAAGGTGCCCGTACGAAGTCGCTAGCTCATTATCTCGGAAACCTCCCTGATAGAACCTCATTAAATACCCCATTGATATTCACAGTAGTCGCATGAGCAAATAGGGTAGAACATCGTCATGTCTCTGGCTAGTCTGCCGGCTTGCCTAATAAGAACTCGTGCGACTCGTTAAAGCTGCAAGGGCTCAGCTAGTAGATATCGAATAGGCTTTCTTATGAGCCTAAACCTTGGAAGTCTCGGCGCATCTAAAAACGGAAGACAGAAGACAGCCTCGACAGCCGCCTCCATGTGCCTCTCCGTAGTCTCCGTAGTCTCCGTAGTCTCCGTAGTAGACGGGCAGCTAGCACTGCTAACAGGCTAGATCAGAGAGGCGTGAAGCCGGACGAGCCAGGTACGGTTCCTGAGGACCCTTGCCTTTTGCCAGATTCGGACTGAGCTGGAAGATCGACGGACGGTGAGTGGCCAGCTGGAGTGGCAGTGCCCATGACGAGAGGGTAAGTGCTATGTAATAGGGACAATGTCATTGAATCCTTCGTACTTTGTAATAGCCACGGGTCGCACATTCTAACGCTTTAAGTTCACGGATGACTGAGCATTTCCTCAGTTTAGCAGTTCCGGGGTCGCTGGGGGATGCCGGGGGGAGTGCTGGGGCACCTCAGTTAGGCAATTGGGCAAGGCTGGCGAGTGCTGGGATCCGATGCCCGCGTCCCGCCCGTGGATAAGGAAAAAGGCTTTTAGGCCTCGCACACTGGCGTCATAGCAGTTCGTCATCTTACGACTATCACCGTTGATCCTGAAAAGAAGAAGAACAAAACAAGACGTAAAGGAACTCTAAACATAGCCAAATCTGCCACCGTCGCACGTATTGCGTACAGCGCTCACGCAACATCACGAGAGGAACAGGTATTGCAGCTAAGGGATTCCCGTGCGACGGCAATAATTGATTCAGTGCAAACCAGCTAGGCATAAGTAGCGGTATAAGTAACCCGGAGCCACGGCATAGGACCGATTTATATTAAATAAATGGAAAGTGTCTACCTCGTTGCCGGATTGATAGACGAAGAAGTGTCTTTCTTAGGTACATATTCGCGAGTCGTCGAGGTCTCCATTTAACCGCATACTAATAGCTGATCTGCCTCTTACCCAGTTATCCACTTCCTGCACTTCTTGCGCCGTTCACCTTTTTCGAGCTGTGCCAAAGCTGTGCCAAAGCTGTGCCGCTGCTGAGGAAATCGTTGAAAAAGGCCAAGCCGCCGGTTCCTTTTTTCCAACCCTCTTCGAATTTTGGCCTGCAAGCTCGACTGTTAGTGAAACAAGAGAACCGAACTGTCGACCTCGCAATACAGCAGTGATAAACAGCAGTGATAAAAAGGCAGAGAGCTCGCAGCCAGAGCTTCAATACCTATCCAAACGCGACCGCGCCTACGACCACAGATCACGCCAAATCCACTTCGGCTGCACACTGGACGACCAGCGCTTCAGACGACCAATCCCACACCAATCCCACCCCCGCTGCCCGCCGCCCGCCCACCTCGCTCAGCTCACTTTGGGTCCTGGCACCTCACAGGCTGCTACGCTCCAAGTTACAGGCGAGACCACCGCAAGCATTTTGCCAAGTAACAGATTCAATCAATCGCCAAGGACATCCAACCAGGCCACAAGTCCGCCAATCCACGAGCCCACCTCGGTACTACTTACCCTGTTAAGATTCGACGAGCGTCGCGGCAGAAAAGAGAAACGCGGAGATATATCGTCCACGATCGGCCTGATCTGCTTCATGGAATTTCCATCCTGACTTTGTGAGCAGTGCTGGTTCTCTGTGACGGATACATATTCTTCATTCTCCCCCCCTACCAATTCCCTCTTTTTTTTCTGTTTTTTTTTTTTTTTTTTTTTTTTTTTTTTGAACGAGCCCCGTCTTGTTCCCACGTACCCGCGGCACGTCAACATTTCGGGCAAGTCACCAAACAAGGATCCGGAATCAGTCATCGCTCCAGCTTGCCCATCATGAAAGGACCAGCAGCCGCATTATGCGCCCTCCTCGCAGCCAGAGCCATTGCAGCTCCGGTTGCTGTCCTCGGTGGCACTGTGGGCCAGCCCGATGCGTCGACCAATGCGCCCACCAACGTACACGAGGCCACACAACAGACGCAAGCTCAGCCTGAGCCCCGAGTCTTCCTATCTTTCCTGGGCCCTTCGCGAGTGTCACTTAAGAAGCACTCCAAGATTCTAGTTGCCGACGACGGCCGTCGCATCCAGGTGCCCGAGCATCTTGCAGGAGCCAAGAGCTGGGAGACGCCCAACGTTCTCCATTTCCTCACGTTCCTGACTCGCCACAAGAAGCAGTCGCCCTTCCCCGATTCAAGCATCGTCAAGGAGGAGACTAGCGCCAACTCGGCGGAGACAGAACCGCAGGAGAGCATTGTGGAGCTCGAGACCAAGGCAGAGCGCGAGTCTTGGACCTACGCTCCCTACATCTCCAAAGACAACGTCCTGCGCTTCCGCTGCGCTCGCACCGCTGTAGGCACCGCCATGAGCACCGCCCTACTCGCAGTCGCTATTCTCGCTGCACTGGTCCTTATCCTAACCCTCGGAGCTGCCCTCCGGTACACGCATGGCTACCCCATACTACCCGCAGCTCTGACAACTGTTGGATCTAACGTGTCTCGCAGCATCCGCACTCTTGGAACCTGCAGACATGGGTCCATCCGTCTCGAGGACGAGGAGGAGCCCACGCCATCTCGATCTCTGAGTATCGAATGCCAGTCCTGTAACCTGAAGTCTGCTACAAACCCCGACTCAGATCAAGGCGCTCTGAGGGAAAAGGGCGTAGAGACGTGACAGTGATCGGTTTTGTTACTTGTTTAGTTCGGATGATACCAGAAAGGAGTCTTGGCGTTTAGGAACCTGGACGTCGCGCTAGAACGTTTAGTACGGACATTGACATGGTTGTTTTTTTGTTTTTTTTTTTTTTTTTTTCCCTTTGTTTCATACGAGAGGGGCTGATGATATCCCCCACGACTACTCGACTACTCTAGGAACGATTACGTTACTCTGGAATGAAGCCTAGCCTGAGAAGACCGCGAGGTCTCTCCATACAAATCGATACTGAAATCAAACGACTGTGGAAAGTTCATTTTTGGTGATTCGGTGACTTTTTACGAGACTCCACAAGGCCACAGGGCCAGCCAGGCCCGACTCTCTTCCCATTGACGGGTAGTAGGTAATCGTGACAGGAGGTAATTTTCACCTTTATTCTTCTTTTCTAAACATATGCAGTGTGCGACGAATCTAGACATCGACAGCCTCTCCAATAGCTATATCCGTCAACCGTTATACACGTGAGGTCTTCAGACGAGGGATCCATGTCGGCCTTATGGCAGACCAATGCCCAAAGGTTCCAGTCTTTCGGGGGAGCGTGGGAGCTTGGGGACTCACAAGACACAGCTCGCTGAGTAGGCATCTCGATACATCTCGATACACGCTGTCAAGCGTGTTCCACAGCTCCATCCAACACCTAGGTAGGCATGGTACGGAGCCACGGAACAGGCAAAGCTGGGCGGCCAGACAGGTCGCTAAGCAGGTACCTACATATAGAGACCGCAGATGGAGGTAGCTCGGGTAGGAGCTGGCCATCCGATGCATCGCGCACCGATTCGTACGCATGCATAGCTCCGACGGGTTCGCCTCTGCACGATGAATTGGATCCTCCCGCCGCCCGGTGCCTCGCCGCGGTTCGTGCGGGCGAGCCTGCAAGCAACCGCGAGGGTGCCCAATTGGCATGGATAGGTGCTCGGCAATGCTGTAGAACAACGTGATCGGGACGAGGCCGGTCGATAAGTTGGTAGGCAGAGAGCAACAGCCTGAAGGTGTCTAGGCTCTCGAAAGCCACCTGGGTAAGGTGGGCAGAGGAGGAGAGATTTCTGATTGGGGAGAGACCTTGAACCAGACCTTTCTCCTGCTTCACCCTAATGCATCAGGCTGCATGTACACCTGGAAGATGCATCGATCCACGGCACACGACATGACTGGTTCTCATCACTTCGATTTTTTATTTCCGAATTTTTGTTCAGTTTTTTTCTCTTCGTTATTCAACTTGTTCGCCTCACGATGATTCGTTGGCAGCAGGCTGCCAGGCTGAGAGAAGATGACGAGATCTTTGCTTTTTTGCCCAAGCTGAGGTCAGATATATGATATGATTCACTACGGCGCACGATGCAGGCAGCGTCGGTTGCTCCGATCCCGAAGCTCATTGGACGGGCACACGAAGAGCTGAGCCTCGCCACTCCTGACCGCCGTAGGATCGATGCTCGTTCTCGCAGAGCCCCAGCCAACGTGCTAGCATCCGTCCTGCCGTCCCATCCCTAGCCTGGCATACTTTGCTTTGCTGTATTTTCGCCCACGCATACCACACGTACATACATACATTACCATCGCGTACTGTCCATGGCTGTCGCTGCAGGGAGCGTGTATATGTAAAACGCATGCGCATGGGATAATATATCGTACCCGTTGCGCGCGCAGGTCTGGTCAGGTCAGGTCTGGCCAACCAACCCCATTCATGTTACCGTACGGGCAGCAGGCACAGGCAGGTCAGGCATGACAGCGGACATGATTCCACCATGTACGTGTAGGCTGATGGGCCGCCTCGTTCAACAGCGGCCGGCGATGCTCATTGGGTTCCTGGTCGGCCTCTGGCCTGGGCGTACCCAGCTTGGGCGACAGGCAGCTAGCCGTTGGCAGGCATTAGTCCCATGCGCATGTGCCCATAGAACTATTCCCGTGCTGGGCTGGCCGGATCGCTAGGGCTGCGACTATATGGCCGTTCCTTGATGGGGACTGCATATGTGCTATGTGTGTTCGTCTCCAAGTTCCAAGCTATATGTAGGCGTGTCCTGTTATTGTGCGTGTGTGTGTGTGTGTGTGTGTGTGTGCTGTATGCGTGCGAGTGGTGTTATGTGCACCTGTAATCCATACTTAATATGCCGTACGTGCAGAAAAAAGAAAAAGAAAATACGGACTGTAAAAAGGCATTGATCAGGATCAGACGTCGCTGCAAGGTAGGTGGTAATGTACCTACATACCTAGGAGGTAGGTACATGTAGCCAAGCTAGGGGCTAAGCTGCATTAATGCTGCGCCAGTACGATAAATGCCGAGTACAAAACGGTTGTACCTTGCTCAGCGCACCGTCTGGGTTTTCTCATAAAAAGGAATAAGACTTTTGTCTCAGCTGAACCTCGACCTCTTCATTTCCTCTCTTCTTCCCTGTACCTTAGCAGCTTCACCACCTCGCGATACCCAGTCGCATACAGCTGTCGGACGGGATCATCCCTCAACATATCTCTTGGGCCCATACATATAGTCGATATCACCACCACTTATAGATTTTGCAGCTATAGTCGAGCAGTACAAACCTAGGTTAGGTCGCCTTAGGTCGATAACCCCCCATACCCCATACCCCGCAATACTCGTCGAAACATGTCTACGTCCTACCACGTCGGCGACAGTCGACGCGCCCGTTCACCGTCACCGGCGCGTCAAAATGGAGGGCGTCATCGCGGCCGCAACAGCTCACCGACGCTGCTGGACTCCGTAAGAATGTCCTCTCCCCCCGCCGGATACAGTTACGACGACGCGGTTCCCCGCCGCCCTACTCTGGACCGCAATGGCCCCCGTAGCTCGTACCGCGCCGGCTCGCCAACAGAAGAATCCAGCTACTACGGCGTCAGCCGCGAGTCGCTCGGCTCGCGATACCCGAGACACAGTGCCGAGCGGGTTTCCAGAGGAGACAAGGACATGGTCGAAGCTGCGCAGAGCGTGCTACGACGAAGCGCCGATGCCTTGCTGCCGTCAAAATACGCAAACAAGCTGCGCGAATCAGACAGCGAAAAGGAGAGGAAGAAAGAAATGAAGAAGGAGAAGCTAGAAGACGACTTAGCCTACGGCGATTCTGGCACCCAGTACCCTAGCAGCGAGTCGCACAGCACTGGAGTCACATTCTCTATGCCGTCCATGCCCGGCCAGTGGGATGACGAGCCGGAGCAGAGGCTGAGGTATCCACGCGTGGATGCAATGTATACGCCGCCTCTCCCGGAGCGCCCCAAGAAGCACCAGCGTAACTCTTACGGCCTGGACCCCAGGTCTTCTACCACCAACATCGTCTCTGCCTCGCCTCGCAGAGACCGCTCGCCCATGCCACCTTCGGGACGCATGTCCACGTTGAGCGTTAGCACCGGCCACCACTCTGCCTCACTTTCCCTCTCGAGCGCGCCGCCGTCACCGCTCTTGGAATCCTACCATGGAACTTACCAGTCCATGTCCCCCATGCCTTCGCCGTTGCTTCTCGCCGCCGACGACCCGAGAAACTCAGACACCATCGAGCCGCTCTCGCCTAGTCTATCCGATGGCGAGAACAACGGCGAGAAGAAGCGGCGGCGCGCACGTTTCAATGACCCCGTAGACGATGCTGCGCGTCTTGCCAAGGCTCTCAAGGGAGAGCGTCCTCCTGACACGGAACCTCTAATTGAAATTCTGCCCGGAATGACGCACGACCAGATTATGGAGCTGCGTGTCGAGTACAAGCGCCTCGTCAAGACCGGTCCCGAGCGAAAGGGTGTCAACATTGCCAAGCACATCCGTGCTCGTCTCAAGGACGAGGACCCAACCCTCATGAAGGCTTGCTATACCGTTGCGCTCGGGAAGTGGGAGTCGGAGGCCTACTGGGCTAACTTCTGGTACCACGGAGACAAGACGCGACGCGAGCTGCTCATCGAGAGTCTGATGGGTCACACCAACGACGAGATCGCACAGATCAAGGAAGCCTTCTCCGACAAGAAATACCGGGACTCCCTCACGATGTGCATGAAGACTGAGCTCAAGGAAGACAAGTTCAAGCGCGCGGTACTCATGGTGCTGGACGAGAAGCGGATCGAGGACGTAGACGAGCACGGCCGTCAGATGCCCATCGACCGGGACCTAGTGCAGGATGATGTCGAGGCACTGTATAAGGCCGTGAGGAGCGACCGAGGCGGCGAGACTGCCATGATCCAGATCGTCGTCTCGCGTAGCGACAAGCACCTGAAGGAAGTCCTTCGGCTGTACGAGAGGGTGGTCGGAAGTAATTTCGCCCGTGACGCGCTGAAGAAGAGCGGAAACCTTGTGGTGAGTACCAGATTCTCGTGTCCCAAACATAGAATATGTCGCTGACTCGATCGATAGGGAGAGCTACTAGCTCATATCCTCAACGGCATTATCAACAAGCCAGTCCGTGACGCGCTCCTCCTGCACCACGCCCTCACGGCGTCCAGGAAGGATTCCCTGCGGCGGGAGCTGCTCATCTCGCGTCTCGTCCGTTTCCACTGGGATCGTCACCACATGGCAGCCATCAAGAGGGCGTACCGCGAGCGTTACGGGGAGGAACTAGCCGAGGCCGTTAAAGAGGGAACGAGCGGCGAGTGGGGTCTGTTCTGCCAGCAGTTAGTCGTCACCCGGATGCCGGATGACGTGAAGAGCTTCGAGAAGATAGACGTTGTAAAAGATATCAGACGGTCGGAGCGTGAGAGCGAGAGGGAGAGAGAAAGGGAAAGGAGACATAGAGAAGAAGAGAAGCTCAGGGAGAGGGAGCGTGAGATGGACCGCGAGAAGGAGAAGGAGCGCGAGCGAGAGGAGCGGCATAAAAGAAGGAAAGAGGAAAAGAAGAGAGAAAAGAGCGAGAATTTACTCGGGGTGAAGGATCATAAGCACAGGGACAGGAGTCGGAGTCGAGAGAGGAGCAGGAGCCGGAGACGAGAGTGAAGGGTTGTACGGCCTTACGAGATACTACGAAGAAGTAATGGGGTGGAGGAGAGGTGATAGACATGGTGGGATGACGAGGGTAATAGGTAATATGTAATGAACACTTAATGATTTGACAAGACTTCACATTACACAACGTTACGGGCTAATCTTGGGGTCATTTTTTTGCATTTGATGCCTTACGGGATGTTTAAGGCTCTCGTGCGCGCCCGAAGAGGGGGGTTCCCTTTGCCGGTGCCGGACAATTCTATGCATAGAGCAAACGACACCAACCAATGGGATCGGGGGAATTGGAGCCATCCGCTCTAATCCGGGAGGTATTTTGAGGGATTCTGCGAGGTTTTTCTTTTTTTTATTTCTATTTCTTTTTTTCCACGAGTAAGAGTCGCCGAATGACACTCGATGGGACAGTTATTCTGCGAGAGGATCATATATGTCCTATTTCATTGGCGTGGAAGGGAAAAAGAAAAAGAAGAGTATTCTTTTTTTTTCTTTTTTTTATTTACGAACGAATAGAAATTCACCAGTTCCAGGTTTCAGGACTTGAACTGCTCTCAAGACATTGGTAAGAGGTGTGTAATGAATTTCAACCTAGGACTACGTGATAGGTAGCACACAGACTAGCCACGCGTCCGTGTCACCAAGACATTCCAGTTCCAAGCAGGTAGGTTACAGGTATCGCCATCTAAAGATGGTATGAGGAAAGATTATATACTCGCAAGAAATTCCCCGCCGAGAACACGCCCAATCAAGCCAGACCCTTCCCAGACCGCCAATACCCCAGCACCTGCCACACGAGCCACAAAACCAAAAGCACGACCAGCGCCGTCCAGCCCGGTGACCTCGGCCTGCGAATGCGATCAAGCTCACTCGTCGCCGCGTTCTGCGGCACTCCCTGATCGCCGAACCGATCAGCCCGTCCGCGCCAAGGCACGGGCATCCGCAGGTCGTCGAGGATCTGCTCGGCGGTGAGCCGGGCGCCGGCGAGCACGATGGGGACGCCGGTGCCGGGGTGCGTGCTGGCGCCGACGAAGTAGACGCCGCGAAGGCCCTCGGCGCGCGTGCGCGGCCGGAACGACAGCACGTTGAGGAAGCCGTGGCCCAGCCCCAGGATCGAGCCCCGGTCCAGGTTGAAGCGCGCCTCCCACGTCGGCGGCGCGTTGACGGACTCGTGCGCGATGTGCGGCGCCAGCGGGCCGCACCCCGTGCGCGCGCTGATCGTATCGAGGACCGCGGCCCGCGCGCGCGCCACCAGCGCGTCCCAGTCCTGGGCTCCGCGCGGCAGCCCCTTCTCGTCGGCGTCGGCGTCGGCGTCGGCGGTGCGCTGCAGCAGGTGTCCGGTGGGCACGAGGACGACGACGGAGTCGCGGCCGGCGGGGGCGGCGGTGGGGTCGACGCGGCTAGGCACGTTGACGTAGAAGCTGGGGTCGGCGGGGAGCTGCTTGCGGTCGAAGATGGCGTCGAAGGACTCGCGGTACTGGTCGGCGAGGAAGATGTTGTGGGTCTGCAGCTCGGGCACCTTGCGGTCGAGGCTCCAGTAGAAGGACACGGAGCTGCAGGAGCCGTCGCGGCGCCGCAGCGACCGCGCGTAGGCGGCCACCCCCGGCGCCGAGGCCGGGAACAGGTGCGAGTACGCGTACACGAGGTCCGCGTTGACCACCACCACGTCGGCCCCGAGCTCCTCGCCCGACGCCAGCCGCACGCCGCGCGCGGTCACGCCGTCGGCGCGCGTGAGGATGCGCTCGACCGGCGCGTCGAGCCGGAAGCGCACGCCGAGGCGCTCGCCGACGCGGACGAGGGCCGCGAGCACGGCGTGGAAGCCGCCGCGCGGGTACCAGATGCCCTCGGCGAGCTCGGTGTACTGCAGCAGCGAGTAGGTGGCGGGGGCGTCGAAGGGGGACATGCCCATGTACATAGTCGCGAAGGTGAAGACGCGGCGCAGGCGGTCGGACCAGAAGTAGCGGCTGGCGCGGTTCCAGATGCTGTGGAGGGGGTGGATGCGCAGGCCGGCGAGCACGAAGCGCGGGACGACGAGGTCGAGGTAGGAGGTGAAGTTGGCGCGCAGCACCTGGGCGACGCTGATCTCGTAGTGGGCGTGGGCCTCACGCAGCCAGGCCAGGTAGCGCGCGAAGCCGTCCTTGCCCTCCCACCGCTCGACCTGCGCCTTCATGCGCGCCAGGTCCGTCGACAGCTCGAAGCGCGCGCCGTCGGCGAACCACACGTCGTAGTTGGTCGCGCACCGCAGCAGCTCCACGCCCTCGGCCTCGAGCGTCGTGTCGAGGTCGAAGAAGGCCTCGCGGAACAGCTTGGGGAGCAGCAATAGCGACGGCCCCTGGTCGAACCGGTGCCCCTCGTGCTGGATCAGGCTGCACCGCCCGCCCGTGAACGAGTTCTTCTCCAGCACCGTCACCTCGAACCCGGCCTTGGCCAGCCGCGCCGCCGTCCCGATGCCGCCCGCCCCGGCTCCTGTGATGGGGTGTTAGTGACGCTGTTCTGGGGGGTGGGCGGTGCTGCTGCACTAACCGATGACGATCGCCGTCTTCCGCCCGGCTTTAGACATGCTTGTCTTCTGGTTTAACTTTGACGCAGGGCCAACACTGCTGGTCTTACGAGACAGATACTAATGATACGGTCCAGTGGGAATCTAGAACGCAAACATAATACTCTCAGTTCTATTTATATGATGAGCAAGCAGAGTCTAGAGTGGATGCTATCGCCGCTGATTGTGCTCGCAGCTTTCTTTGGGTATGTCCACCGAGTAGACAAGACAAGTTACGTGCTGTAAAAGAATACTAGATATTAGAGATAAGTAGCAAAGTCCTCACCCACACGACAGCCTCAGAGAGCAAATATGAAACACGTATCCTATCTAGATTTAGCATTGGTAGACCGACTAACTGATTCGTGGTAGGAAGGCTCGCTTAGGATATGTTGATTCATCACTACCGGCGTCCGCATTGACCCGAGAAGGCGGAAGGCTGACGACGCTAGGTGGGAAAATAGATTAAAGAGATGGACATTATATGTTTGTAAGAGGCCGGAGACCGAATTCTGACTTCATGATTCATCATTGCGATCCGCAGGGGCCAAGATACGCCTCTAGCGGAAATACTAGGACGCATAGAACCTAGCCTGGGCTAATCTGGGTAGGGCAAACACGGTGTCGATAATAGCACTAAGGCATTGTTTTCCCTTGTTAGATTCATATCAATTTTGTTACATTCGTGAGCAGACATGGAATTCACCTTGTCTCAGATATGTCCATTCAGCCGGACCTGTTCCACGTCCAGCAAAAGTTGAGCTGCCAGTGAGGCTCGTCTGTATGAGATGGAAGAGAGATTACGACTGGAAAAGGGGAGTATCTATCTATAATCTATAACTTATCTTCCTAGAGCATATCTAAAATGGCCACGCTATGCAAATGGCAAGTACAACCTATCCAGCGAAAGTATCCAGTAATATATATGTCATCATGAGGCCGACAAGTTCTTCCACGCAACCCATATGCGTCTTGACCGAGGCACAGTTGCACGGCCTTTCTTGGTTTTCGAAGGGACGCCAGTTCTCTCCCGTAAGACCCGTCCTATTTCCATGTAGCTCTCAACAGCCACGACTAGGGGGCCACGAACTTCGCGAGGCAGTATGTTCATCGTATCTCGCGATCGCTCGTATTCCTCGAACGCGTGGTCTAGCAGCTTCTGCCTAAGCAGTTCCACCTTTGGCTGCTTGGGGTCTTTGACGACATCCAGAGGCGTGAGGCTTTCCTCCTTGAGCCAGTTCGCAGGTAGATAGACTCGTCCCATCTCCGAGTCTACCAGGATATCGCGAGCGATGTTGACATACTGTAACGCATGTCCCATAGTCTGGGCGGCTTTGACGAGCATGGATTGCTCGTCTCCTGACAGCTTCGTGTCGCAGTGGTGGAAGACAAGCCAGAGGCATAGTTCTCCCACGGTACTTGCAACGCGGTGGGCGTATTTTTCGAGATCTGCGTCGTCTCTGATGGGATATTGAACGTCGTTAGAGTCATCCCTGACGAAGGACAGGTCCATCTTGAAGCCCTCCAATAGCTCGTAAAGAGGCCCTTTGGGAAGAAGCTCGGTTGGCAGGAGCTCTAGTGCTGATCTTGCGGCTTTCGGGAAGTTCTTTTCCACAAAGTCTTCAACATCTCGCTTTGAAGACGGTGGCTGACCTCTCGACCCATAGACCAAGTCAAGATACGTAGTAAGCTTATTGACCCATCCTAAAGCTTCGCTTTCGGTGCGTGACTCGTCCACTAAATCATCTGCTACCCTGCAAAAAGAGTACCTAGAAACATATCAGCAAGTAGAAGTAAAGCATGGGGCGGACTTCACTCACAGAAGCACGAGATCAATACGAAATCGGCCGGGAAAAGTTGAACTCGCCAAGTAAAAGCTTCTGCTCTTCCGGCGCAGGGTTTCCACTGCCTCTCTGATTCCATAGACTCGCTCCATGTTGTACGTTGCAGGGTCGGTTAGAAGGGCCTTGAAGAGAATGCTGGGAGAAAGCGGCTGCCCAGCACCGAGAAATTGATCGGGAAATGCATACAGCACCGCCAATGCCCTGTCCAGCGCGGCCATTCCAAAGACGATTAGTGAATTCGTAACGAGGAAGAAGGCAGCTTCTTCGATTTCTAGGCTACCCCATAGGCGCCAACCCAGCTTTGTGCCAGACTCGATTGCCCAGGTGCCACGTCCCAGCGCAAGCTCGTCCACAACCCAAAGATAGACCGTTGGGATAATTATCGGGGCTGAAACGCAGACCAGGGGCAGCTTGATCAAGAAGTAGCCTGACAGTGTCCAGGCGAGGAGCGCAAACGGACAGGCCCATACGAGGATAAGACCGAGATAGGTCCCCTCACCTCCCTTTGCTACAAGGGCGGCACCGATGGCAACGCATCCCATAAGGAAGATCTGCCCCAGAGTTCTTATGCGGCGAGACGTGGGTGAAGAGTCATCTCTGTTGGTGAGAAACTGGGCATGAAGCACGGGCTTGTTCAACAGGATATAGAGCATCGACGTGATGTACGTCTGGATCACGAAAAAGAACAGCTCCTCGGCCGGCACACCGAAGAGATGGGGGCCGACTATGGCGTCGGGCGGATAGGTCCACACGCCATGACGAATGAGATACGAGTCCCAGGGAAGCGTCGCGAAGAAAGCAACGAGTATCAGAGTGATAGTCTTGTAGAGATCAAGCTTCGTGAGCAGCGGTCTCAAGACGAAAGTGAGACCACCGGCAAAAGGTATGGTATACTTGAGATGTCTACCTATCTTATTAGTCCCGATATCGTGTATAATAGCCGTTGTAAGAGAAGGATGTCTCTTCGAATATGGATTTTATGAGGAAGCTTACACAAGAGCATAGTCATAGGCCATAGCGGACGTTTAGAGTCTAGGGTGACAGGAGGCGGAAGACGGAAGACGGGCACACACAACTTAGGTTAAGATAGGATGGGGAAACGTAACATGTCGGTACGATTAGGTTTAGGATATTAGATGCAGCGATGGACCACCATTAGAAGGGAGATATTCTGGTTTTGTTTTGGATCGGGAACGGCAAACTCAGCACCGACCAGTGGTTAGTATGAAATTCAAATAAAAATAATGAAAGGTGCTGTTGACAGGGACCTCAGGCATGAGACAGACATCAGCCTTGAATTATATCGCTATCGCTAACTAAACACAAAGCCTCATCTTCGGAGCTAAGGCCGTAAGCCTTTTCCAGCTTCATGAGATCATAGACTAAAATTGGAATTCTACGAGGCGCTAATATCTCGCTATGATTTAGGTCACCTACCTGAGACCCCCCTAAGAACACGGCTTATCCATACTAGAGGCTGCGCTGAGAAATGCATAGCCTGGATTCTAATGACTGCCGGCACCTTCGGATTCCTGCGACGAGCCGAGGACCGGGCTCCGAAATGCGTGTGTCGGGCTGCTTCTAAGATTGATTGTACAACGCGATGATAATGGAGATGGAGATGGTCCAAAGGCTTTGGCCCTGCAGCTACCTGATATCCTTAAATCTGATATATTCATAACGCACAAACATGCAACCATCTTGTCGCAAATATGTGACTAACGAGACGTTCTACCTTAGCAGCTCAGCTCCCTGTCTCCTAAGGTCTGAATAACCAATCACAGCCAATCGACCAACCAACCAGCTTCTTCAGAATCGACCGTTACATTCGATCAAAGATCTATCCTAGTCTGCCTACCGAAGAGCCTCAATCCGATCCCGCAACCCCCAATCAGGCCAGAGAGGACGCCCAATCGTATGACCTCGACGGCCCCGTAATATGCTCGCTGGTCCCCGCGCCGGCCAGCTCTGCCGTCGAGCAGTGTCTGGCGCTCGATGCATTCGTGTACCGCCTGTACACGCCAGTAGTATCACGATACCGCCGCCGATATGTCGAATCATCCTCCCAGACTCGTCAACATCGTCGCGACACTCCCTACCTAGCACAAAGACCCGGCTCTTCACGACATCGCGACCATGCTCTGCCGCCCCCCTCCCTCCGCCGCCACAAACCACACCCACACCCACACCCACACCCAACAATAACAACCCCCCACGCCGCCGCCTTCACCGCGGCGTATACCACGGCGCCTTATTCCTGCTCCTGGGGATCTCCCTCGGCACCCTCCTACGACACGCGCTAACCCCCGGCCCCCCACCCGCGCCCGGCAGCCCCGCCGACGCCGCGCTAACATCGCAAATCCGGGCCGACGGCGAGTCCCTCCCGCTGGTGCGCGCGCTCGCCGCGGACCCCGCGCTGACGAGCTGGGACGCGTACTCGGGCGTCCCGCGGCGCGCGGTGCCGTCGCGCATCACGTCGGGGCCGCTCGGCAGCTCGTCCGGCCTGCCGTTCCAGCGCGTCTTTCACGACGCGGCCACGGGCGAGCTGACCAGCGTCGTGTACCTGGGCCCCGGCACCGTCGGGTGGCCGGGCCTCGTGCACGGCGGCGCGCTGGCGACCGTGCTCGACGAGTCGCTCGGGCGGTGCGCGATCCTGCGGTTCCCGGCGCGCACGGGCGTCACCGCGCGCCTCGAGCTCGCGTACCGCCGCCCGACCGTCGCCGGCCGGTACTACGTCGTGCGCGCGCGGCCCGCGGAGGGCGAGAAGGACGAGGACCCGGCTAAGAGCGACCGCAAGATGTGGGTGCAAGGCACGCTCGAGACCCTCGACGGCCGCGTCTGCGTCCGCGCCAAGGCCCTCTTTGTCGTGCCCAAGGGCGTCAAGCTGCAGCCGCTCGTCGAGGGCTTCTAGGACGGGTCCGAGGACACGGCGGATGCTGCTGTGAGCTGAGGTCTACAGGTGTGCCTCCGGGCGGAGATCGACGTTGCAATAAACTGCGCATGGGGTGGCGTTATGGGCATGACGATAGACTATGCATAAGATATTGGTACGATGGTGTATATATTGTGTGTCAGGTATCCAACTAGATGACAAGAGATGGGAGCGCCGTAGAAATCAGTCTATTTATACCTTACATAGTAGACTACCGCTATAGGTACAGGTGGGCTAGAAAATGTTTATTCTATTCGACTTCAGCTCCATCCTCGGCAAACGCAGCAGGCTCGCATCACTACAAAACAATCGCTATTGTGTCACTATTGTGTTTGTGTTTGTTGAGTCGGGGCCAGCTGCTGCTG
Organism: Hypoxylon sp. FL1284; assembly: GCA_022432365.1. Taxonomy (NCBI): domain Eukaryota; kingdom Fungi; phylum Ascomycota; class Sordariomycetes; order Xylariales; family Hypoxylaceae; genus Hypoxylon; species Hypoxylon sp. FL1284. The sequence goes on along the minus strand of JAJJXE010000008.1, from coordinate 1,032,281 downwards.
CTGCTGCTGCTGCTGCGTCGGCGGACGACCGTGACCCATCCAAGCCCCTCGGCCTCCTCGGAACCCTCCCCTCTGTCCTCGATAGCCGCGGCCGCGGTAGCCGCCGCCGTAACCTCTCCCGCCGCGGAATCCTCCGCGGGGTTGGTCAGGGGCAATGTGTGCCGGACTGTCAGGGCCTCGTTGTGCGGTGACTACCTTATCGTTCACGTTCGGACCAGTGGACACCTGGCTAGGGCTGTTCGGCTGCGACCCCTGACCGCTGCCGCCGCGCCCTTGACCACGGTGGCGCACAAAAGGCCGTCTTGCGTTCTTGGGCTTGACATCGACGGAGAAGTCGATCTTCTTCACCGGGTCCTCGGCCATGGCGAGTCCCGTCAGGCCGAGGCGGTCCCAGTCCTCTTTGGGCGTCGTCCAGGCTTGGAAGACGTGCTCCAGTTTCTCGAGCTTCCGCACCTCCGGCACCCAGCAGCGCACGTACTCTCCGTCCTTGTCGTAGTCGAAAGCCTGCTTCACCGGGTTGAAGATGCGAGCTTTGCCTCGAGGGTCGTTGCCTACTCCCGCTACGTATTGCCAATTTGCCCAGTTCGACGAAACGTCGTAGTCGACCAGCAGCATCTCGTACCATTCTGCACCGTAGCGCCAGTCGATGCACAGGTGCTTGGAGAGGAAGCTGGCCACGTTTTGTCGCGCGCGATTCGACGTGTATCCGGTGTGTAACAGCTCTCTCTGGGACGCATCGATAAGCCCCATTCCAGTAGTGCCGTCCAACACCCTCTTTATCATTTTGGATATTTCGTCGGCTGACTGCTCTTGACCTTCTGCGACGTCCTCCTTTTTAGCCGACTTCCATAAGTTCGCATGGTCGTCTCGGAATCCGGACCGAAGGAAGAGCTTGTCCTTGAACTTCCTGTTGCAGAGTCTCATGTAGTCGCGCCATAGCAGTTCGAACCGGATGGACTTAGTACCCTCGTTCTCACCCTCGCCGTACCCCTGGGACTCGGCTAGCGACTCGTCCTTTCCGTCCTCGTACCTCTCAAGTTTTTCGTGGACCTGACGAGCCGTGATACACCCCTGGGCAAGATAGGCTGAGAGCTTTGTACTGAAGTCGCTACCCAGCAGTCCGTTTCGAGAAGCCTTGTACGCGTGAACACTACCAGACTTTATGAGGTGGTCTAACCTGCTGAAAGCATTATCCTCTCCGCCATCGAAAGGGTGTGCCGATTTAGCTCCCTCGGGGAACGGTGGACCCTCGGACAAGATACCCCTGACGGGACGCAGTAACGACTCCTCAAACTCGTCGTATGATGACGGAATCTCGAAAGGTAACGACTGGGTTGGAATCTTGGAGAGCTCAAGCTTGTGTAAAGCACCCTTTGACGGGGTGGGCAAGGTAGCCCTGGGTTTCTCTCGAAGCGGCTCCATCATCTTCCTGTACGTGGTGAACACATCTGGGAGATCCTGTGATGAATCAATTTGCAGGTCTCGGCTGGAGTAAGCGTCGGTTAGCAGATTCCAACTTAGATCATAACCATGACTCACTCGTCAATAAAGTATTTTTCATCCACCCAGATTTGAAAGTCTACGTCGAGCGTTGAACACGTCTTTTCCATAGCCTTCTCGTCTCGCTTCTCCTCAGAGCCTTCTTCTCCTATCGCCCATACCCCTCCAACCTTGACGTCGTTCTCACGCAGACCATCAATGAGCGTCTTAAGGACATCATCGTACGTCCCTATTCTAATCACCAAGTCGCTTCCGAGCTTTTCAAGATTGTCTTTCAAATTCCAGATGGATTGGGCGACGAATTTTGCTCGATGGGGACCGCATCTCCAGTAACGTCCAACCTCTCCTCTAGCTTCGGGAAAGGGAGACTTGCTTCCTTCTTTCAAGAAACCCGAAACCTCAATCTGGTGGGGAGGTAGAACGTAGAGAGGCAGGACGTGGGTAAACCCATGATCAGAGGTAGAAGCAAGATGGTGGAGGATCGGGTTGTCAGAGACACGTAGATCGTGGCGGACGGCGTAGATAAGAACATTGCTTGTCGACATGATGGGATAGACGAGCAATGACGCTCGGACACGTGTCGGACGAAGAATTAGAGTTGAGCTTTGGAGCAATAGCTCCGTCCTGACGAGATGAGCAGGAAGAAGACTCTCAAGTAGTTCTGTCTAGTGATGGAATGGACTAGGGATCTGGTGGAGCCGGCACTGGCCTAGTCAAGTACCGTTGGCGAGCAGTCGGTTGACGTCTTTGATATAGCTGGCTCCCGCTTGTGCCCCTACGCTTGGTAAGGGTGTGTGCGGCAAGATCGACGCCAAGCAAGGCCCAGGTTAAAAAGCCAGTGACAGCTAGTCGATGTCTTGGTGTGTGAAGGCCCAAGGGACTCTGGGGCTTCTGGACCAAGGCGGCTGAAAGTGGTTCAGATCCCCGTGTTTCCTACCGCTCTGACCGATGTACACATCACAGAGTAGGGCTGGTCCACTTGTGGGCTTACCAGGCAGCCAGGACAGCGACCTCTATTGTCGAGCTAGAAGCTAGAAACAGGCTGGCTTTTCTGAACCGGGCAAGGTCTGTTCCAGATTAAGGTGGTCTTGAGCGTCTAAGTACCGAGGCGACGCTAATGTAGGTGCGAAGCGGGTTGTCAGTCTCGCAGCGTGATGGTATCGAGAAGGGAGAGGGGCGTTGGATATAATAACCATAACTTGGTTCGGGCAGTACCTTAATTGAGTGCCACTAGTTGTTGTTGGACCGAATCGGGCGTTTTGGAAGCGGGAAGCATCTGGAATACGACCCGAGATCGCACGCGATATGACAGACGTGGTGGATGGCCAGGAAGAAAACGGTAAGGAGATACGGAGAGTACAGCATAAGTAAGACTGACTTGGACGACCAAAATGACGGATCTAGACCTCTATTGCAGACTCTCGGTAGAGGAATAGTAGAGAGATGTGTGAGTGAGGAAGAGAGAGAAAGAGAAGGAATTCCAAGACCAAAGGCCACGATGGTGACGACGATGGCAAGATCCACCGATAGTGTTAGGGGCAGCCTAGGTATCTGATGATGGAAAGGAGGACCTAGAACTTGCAACCCTGAACCTAGACCTCTAGCACGGTAGAAGTTGAGGCAGCGAAGGAAACAAGGGATGAGGGTCCCGCCGAGATGTTGAGGCGGGAGCTCCGGTTCCCTTTTCTTTTCTTTTCTTTTTTTTTCTGTCCTTTCCTTCTCGTCGAGACATTGTGTTGGATGCCCAGATATCTGCAGTCCATTTTCGTCTATTTTTCTTTTCCTTTCCTTGGTAGGGATTCCTTGGTACATGTAGGTATAGCAGGTGGTAGATATTGGATACCGTTAGATGGGTCATGGGATGTGTGGTGGTGAAGATCGGATGGGAAAGAAATAACACCCGTCGGTTTCCCACCCATGCAGCTGCCGTGATGGCCAGAACTGGGTCCGGGGCCTAGAGATCGGGAACCCGTTAAATAAGATTTTTGGGCGAGATGGGCAGGGCTCGCTAGGGGAGGGGCAAGGGGGGGCGATCCTCCGGGACGAACTGAACTGCACTGAACTTGCACTGAACCTGCACTGAAGAGGCTGACGTACATTGCGGAGCACGCATTTCTCTGCGTCGGATTGGTTGATGACCCGACCTCTCTAAGAGTGGAAAGCTACCCCTACTGCTACTGCCCCTACTGCCCAGCTTGCCGGCCGCCCTACTTCCCCGACTCCCCTAGCTCTCAGTGTAGTATTGGTGATATTGGAAACGGACATGCTCCCATACATACAACATGCCTGTCACCGTATACGTCAGTATCCCTCAGCTAAGAGTCAGGTCGATGAACAGTATCTGAAGCATCAACTGCGATAGATAAGAACTAGGTCGGCTTAGGTTAGGTTAGGTACACCTAAGCGAGCTAAGGTATAACGGACGCCGTATACCTGGACCCTCACGTGGAGTAGGGAACGTTTGGTAAGCCTCAATGATACAGACATGTGGAAAATTCAACTTCCTTTTTATTAATAGGAATTCATCCAAAAGCCGATATCTTTACTTCTTTCTTCCAGGTTCGCAACACCCCCAGTCTGGTTCAGGTTGCGCTTAGATATCTTCCCATTCCGACTCAAATGTGAGATATGATACAATGGCAGCTTTCGATCCCAAGCCGGGCAATTATCTATGATGATCTCAGGGGTCCCCGACGGGACTTGTGCATGACACTGGTCTCGATGCGAAGCGATCTCCAAAGGTCATTGGAGGTCTACGAATAATCTTTGCTTCTGCTCCGTCTCTCTCGGAAACCCCAGCCGGAAACGTGCGAGCATCTTGACATATGACAGCCCGCCGCACTACCCGTCTGGGCATTCCGAGCGTGACTGACCCTCGGAATCTAGACCGAAGCACGTTGTCAGCCCTCAGCTCAGCTGTTCGATGCCGGTCATGAATCACTAATTCGGCACCATGCCGAGCCTTTCTGCATGATACTGCATGCATCCTTGACGCAGATATTGACAGCCGGCTTTTGCTTCTTTCTCGTCTTTTGATTGTAGAACTTCGATCGAGGTCACGAAGCTCCAAAACCCGCATCGATTCACCAGGCTTCGCTCGCAGAGGCTGAGGGTACATGCTTATAATCCGTCATGCATGCGGCGCGCTTTGCATTCCCGATAGGGAGTCCGCGCTGCTTATGCAGTCTGCCGACGACGTACCGTCTCCGATAGAATGTTTCACGAACTCAGCACTCGAGCGAAGGGTAACAGAAAGAGGGAGCTTCAGCATCTTGTCAATATCATACATACAACGGCCCGGGTGGTGGCACGACAGGTGACGTTGGACTCCCGGTAGACCGGCACTAGGATTTATATGAAACGACCATATTTCGAATGCCATGTGGCACATCCATCTTCTTTTAATATGATGATAGGGACTCCTGTGCGACGGATGTGGACAGGCAGTTGACGGGCCTCTCATCCTGTCATCCCACTCACAACGCAAATTCCTATCTTCATACAACCCAACCTAGGTAGCAGAGCATGGCCATCTATCATATACACCGCGTCGCTTTTCAACCTTCAACTCTACTGCACCGTGATCGTTTAGGTAGTAATATATCTAGGTATGTAAGTGAATCGGCAGCGTAGACTGAGATAACTCACTGCAGACATGGGCAGCCTTTTCGTCGTGTCTACCTCAGGTAGGTAGCGTATCTAGTCCTCCACTTAAGCTGTCAAGTTACCAAGTATAAGCTATAATCACTCTATAATAGACGGGCCTCTACGCATCTCAACCATTGGTCAAGACTTCAAGCCTACGCCTTATGTGCGAATGAGCGGCCCCCGCGCGAATCCGTCCTGTCAGGTCCGGCCAAGTTGGCTCTGGCTAGGTACGATGCATGAGCTGCGGCATGATGCATGGCTTTCCTGTACATCGGTTGGCGATCCAGAATCTCCAGCGTCAAGCCCTACAATCGAGCCACACATGAGTCAACAGCTCCGAAAAAGGCCGCCCGCATATCGTGGTAACGCAACCAGGCCCTCTTACAGCATGGGGGATGCCTCTCTTAGAGAACCGGCTTATCAACTCCTACGCTGCACTTTTTCTTTTCAAAAAAATCTTCCGATCCAAGCATCTTTCGAGATCAGTAGCTACGGAACCGGCACGGCGAGCGACACGTCAATGAGAGCTGGTCGAGATCTCACGATCTGTGCTGCCGTGCATAACGATTCGGATCTTGCAATGGAAAACCCGCACGGAGCTCTCGCCGGGCCATTAGGAGGCTACCATAGGTAGATGTGATCTAGCAGAAGCAATGCTTTCTGCAAGGTTATCATCCACGATCTGTTCACGCAAGACAGGAATAAACAAGCCCGTAACTATAGGTAAATACGACCTTTGCGTTTGACTCCTACATCAAGGTGGCATGACTTCCATGGGGTCTCCTCTGCCAGGTTGTTCACCGCATTCCCAAGAGGTGTGTTTAATGACCCCCCACGGACGTGATGATTTGCGAGAGGATGATATCGTATATCCAGAATGTCTCGACGGCGATGGGCGCCGCTGCCGTATATAGAACACGCTTTATCAGACTAGAATGGCAGTTTCTCAGCCTATTCCCTTCTTGTTGACGTTGAGTAACCAGACGAAGGGCTCTCTTGATAGGGGCATGAGCTTAGCTGACAGTCCGGCCGGCTCTCGGAACCTGATAATGCATATGTAGCTCTGCTCGCTTGTTGACATGTCAAGAAGCACCAACTCTGGTAAGTATTGCCGTAGGGCTCGATTGAGGCTGGGGTATACTCGACATGGTCGTCGATCTCTTCGGAGAAAATACGAGGTCTAGCCTTGGGGTTCATCTGCAAAGGACGGGAAATGGAAATAAGACCGGGCTGCAGCATAAAATTCCTCTTGTGTGACAAAGGAAGGACATCGGGGGATTTGTGCCGGCGTGGTCGGCAATCACGGCATAGGTCAGCCACAAGCCAGATAGTCGGTTTCAGTACGGATGTAGCGATTCAGTCGAGACTTGGACACATTAATTGCGCGATGACGTCTTCTGGGGTTACAGCACGCGGTACTATTGCGCGTGGCATTATAGTATGTAGTAGAGGATTTAGGCAAGTTGTATACGCGCCGTCGCGTTCACCGAGAGGGCTCCGACTCGACAAGCTACACTTAGCACTTGCACGTATGCGCGTACCAGGTATGTCATGCCTGTTGCTTGTCGGCTCGTGTGGCGCAGCAGCTCGTAGTTGGCTCGGCTCGCCGTCGCACTGTAGCACTGTACATAGTACCTACTTCGTACCTGGTAGCGTTCCCAAGGTTGTCAGTCGTAAAGCGAGCGCATCAGACGCTGCTGTTAGCGCACTAGCTGCATCTCAGGGGCTTACATGCAGAAAACGCGAGGTCGACAAGGTCGCACGGTTTGGCTGGTAACAGATAAGTCTTTGAAACGAAATTCGATGGGAGGGCTCCTCCGGGTCCCACCAATGGGAGCCAGAGTTTTTAATTGAGGACGCCAATTGAGTAGGGGGCTGGGATTAGGGTCTCGCGGGCCTCGCGGGCCTCGCGGGTCTTGCAGGTCTCGCACCTTTCTAAGCCTCGGGGAGGGAACCGCTGAAGCCCGCTGAAGGACCGCTGCAAGGCCAGGCTAACAGCATCGCAATGCAACTCCACTGCTCGTAGGAAGCGCCTCCGGTACCCAATTCCGCCTCCAAATCTTTCTCGATGAGGCTGAATCAATCTGATCAGTCAATCAATCCGTACCTAGTTTTTCAACCTCAACCCGACTGCTCTCATCTCGAAATATGACGGATTCACCAGTGGGATCTTCTCCGCACATCGGCTTAATCGAATAACAGCTGCGCTGCATTGTTAGGCCGCCATTGGGCCCCCCTAAAGGACGCAAAGTATTGGCCTCACCTGATCGCGCGTCTGCTTGCGAGCTGCGCGCCGGGCACTCGCACCTTGGGAGCTCGGAGCGTGACCGACTCTGCGACGAGGACAGGGTCCTTCGTCTGCGAGGTCTCACACGCCTTCACTCGCGTCACTTCCAACATCTGTGATTTGCGTCTCACATGTCCTCCCCGCCACCGAGAGCTTGAGCTGAGCCAGACTTCAGCAGCATCCTACTACTTCTCCACGCTCCCACGCAGGCCGCTGAGAAGGCTGCCAGCCAGCTCTCGCCTGCAAGACTCCTTTTTTCTATATTACCAATTTTTTCCCTTTTTATTTTCCTTTTGAAGCCCGCCCTACGAGCTCCACTGACTGTCAGATAACCCACCATGGCGCCCACTTCGCACCCCAGGTCCGGCCTCACAGCCCGGGATAGTCACCTGTCCCCGGGCGCCATCGCTGGCACTGTCATCGGCTGTGTGTTCGGAGGTATCATATTGCTCATAGTCTTGGGCTTTCTTTACTTCCGGTACCGACGCATGTCCAAGGAGGCCAGGGATGCACAGAGCCTACCAACCGCAAAGACAGCCCTGGCCCATGGTAGGACTCTGTTCCGTATTCCAGCCTTCCCACCCAGGCAGGCCCCTATCGCCCAGGCAGACGACACCCATTCCATAAAGGATGGGATGGGCAGGACTGGCCCAACCGTGAGCGACGGTGCAGATACTCAGCAGTCGCCTGTTTCTGGCTATGGGGATGATCTGATGAGGCATGATGAGTCCCATTATACACATCCAGACTTCGGTCAGCCTTTCCCCTCCGACATAGATTTTACTGTCCCTCCTCCGCCACCAGTCTTTCCACCGGCTAGCGGCCCTGGATCCGAGCTCCCCTCAGATCCTGCCTCGCCTGGTCACGAGGCTGCGAATTCTAGTTATTATGACACCAGGATCTCGATGGGCTCAGACCCCGAGGTTGCCCAAGTGCCAATGTCCAGACAGATGACGGAGCTTTACAAGGCCCAACTGAGAGATTCGCGAGAGCACCGGAGAAGAACGAGCGGCTCTCTAAGCAGTCGCATCTGGAACAGCATCAAGAGAAAGCGCTCTACACATTCTTCAACTCATGGCAGTCCCCGCTATTCGGGGTCGAACCAGTACTTCCCTACGTCCCCAGCTACCAGTCCTATTACTATCAAGCAAGAGCCTGGCGTGGAGATGGAAGGAATCGACATGCAAAGAACAGCTCTCACGGGCCAGTATTACGAAGAGCCTGGCGAAATTTCCGAAGAGGCGGATGTCTCAGGCCCTTCTGCAGTAGGAAGCCGAGTAGGACAAGACCAACAGCACAAGAGGCAGAAGCGAGACGATTCTCAGCGAGGTGACTCGCAGTATGACGGATTCCCTCCTCGGACTAGCACGACGATACGAGAGACGACTGAACGGGACCCTGAGCTGCCTTCAGCTGCTCTGAGAGGCCCCGGCTCCACTGACCGGTTGCCTCACTCAGCTCAGCCACAATCCGAGACCCGGCCTCAAGAACGTCTTATGAGCCCGGCCATCCCGGAGCCCATGGAGCTGGACGAGACGCTCGATGGTGTCAACAGACCTATATTGAAGTCCTCTCGCTCTCCTGCCCTCCCACCTGAGTCCTTCGTGTCGCCCATGTCCATCATGCAGCCGTCCAACGCTGCCGAGAAAGCCGCCTATACGCACTACCAAATGGAAAACTCCATGTCGCCTCCCACCTTTCCCACCTCTCCTCCGGAGATCGTCACCAACCAGCCGTCGCAGGAAAATGTGGAATATGCGGCCGAAGACAATCCAGACGACTTCGACGCCGACAGCTTCCTCGACATACCTAGCGATGACGAGCCGCGCATGTCGAGTGACTCGTATGACTACACGACCACGCCGGGACAAAGCTCGACAGATCCATCAATGGGAAGAACACCCGACACGCGAATTACCATTTCGCCGTCTCCGTACCCGAACGCGAAGGATCACCTCAAGACGGACCCGGAATCTAGCTCTTCGCCGGAGGCCTCGAGACTTTCTCCATCATCCCCTAGTCACCTGTGCGAGGAGTGCGGACGCTACTTCGACCAGATCCACAAGCTCAATCATCACAAGCGCTATCACGACCGCAAGCACGTATGCTTCTACGAGGGATGCGATAAGAGATTTGGCACCAAGACGCATCTCGACCGCCACATCAACGATAAGCATGTCAAGTCGAAGGCGTACCACTGCACAGACCCGACGTGTGCATACTTCAGAGGCCGCAAGGCCTTCCCGAGGAAGGACAACTGGAGACGACATATGGTTAAGAAGCACGGAAGTTCGACGACTGAGCTAGAGGCGATGGACGAGTCCATAGGATGACAGTAAAGAGTCGCCCTTGGGCTCTCCAGCTGCAGCTCGTCATGACTGTTGTTGCTATTCCTTTGTCTTTACCGCTCCGAAATATGATATTGCAAACGAAGTGCCAACCCTGCCTTCGAGGTTTCAATAAAGCCAGTTCCAGATCGGCAAAGGGCTCCAGTACGACAACCATATCCGCGAAGAGTTCAGATCTGGGTCACTTTCGACTACACACGGGCAATGTTCAACCACCCTCTTCGTTGCGGATCTACGTATGAGCGATTCCTTACGGTCCCTATGTCCTTTTTAAAAGATACCCTCATCAATAGTCACGTTTGTCATTTCCCTCTACAGTGGAAGCGCTTTTCTTCTTTCCTTTTCTTTTCTTTAGCCCAGGTAACTATTCGCCTTTATATACACTTTCGATGCTGCCCATTCTATTACATTCGACACACTCCTTCACATGCCTTACATCGAATTATATCTAGTAATAGCTTTGGGGTATAGCGAAGCAAGCGAACTTAGGTTCTTTCTGATATGGTCACCTGTAAGAAAAAAAAAAGCAACGGCGCTATCGGGTTTCTTTCGAGGGATATACTTCCTCGTCAGCGGTATAGGCTTGAATCGTCGCGGATGCGACAAGGCAGCCCAAGGGCTGTCGGGTTTGGAGATAGATAGGAACTCTCAGGCAACCTGGAATGCGAAAATCCTTCATTCTCTCCCTACTATGCTAATAACTGAGAGACTCGCCGCGACTACAGCGAATACAGACAGACGTATGCTACATATATAGCCACCACCATGTACGGGGTGGGTAACTGGCCCAGATAGCTAATGTACCTAGGCATGCATGTTTCTACTTGGGTATAGCTTCGTTCCCAACAGTACCCAAGTCCTCGGAACGCTAATACTTCTCTCGATGGAGCGGCCCCAAAAAGCCAAGCAAAAGCCAAGCCTCAGAGCTTGGGATGCGACGACGGAACCCCCGACTTGTGGGGTTCGCAGCAGGGGGGTTCGCTGGCGCTGCTTGGCTGGACGACCATCACGAAACACGGAGAGCCCTCGAATCGGTCAACTCTCACAGGAGCAGTCTTGAATGCGCCGTTCGTTATTTAGCAGCAGGCCTATCCTAAGCCACATTCATCTCGTCTCTGTCGTGTTCTCGCTACCTCCCGAGTGCGTGTACTATGTAGCCCTCGGATTACGCTGCCCCCGTTTCTTGGCAGCCGTTTGACCACGCGGATGGCCATGGTATCGTACTCGAGCAGCCGAGTAAGAGCTGGCCGAGCTAGTCGGCGCTTGGGACTGCGTGTTTGATCCTCGCGATCCTAGGTAGGGAGAAACGCAGCCGTACATAATGAAGGCTGCTACCATCGTGACAGTGCCGCGGAACTGTCAAATAAGCTTTCTTCGTTTCCCTTCTTTGTGTTTTCTTGTTTCTCTCCTCTCTCCAGCTCTTGACGGGTCTAGTTCTATTTTCCTTCGTTTTCGTGTATCTTTACTTCTCTTGTCTTCTTCTCTCCCGGGCCCGGTTCTGCCCCCTGTTTTTCCCTCGCTACCTCCTTCTCTCCCGTCTCTTCACCGGCTAGACAAGTAATCTAATAAGGATGTTGACCGTCCGCTCCCTATCGCTCCTGCTCGGCCTCGGCCTGCTGTCCGCCGTCGACGCGGCGCCGAGAAAAGGGAGGAGCAGCAGTCAGAAAGCCACGACGGCCTTCGCCCAGGCTCAGCAGATACCGCAGGGCGTGTCGAAGGCGACGGATGGAAGCACCATCCTGGACACCACGGCCATGGTCAAGTACGCGCTCCCTTCCTCCCTTTCCCCACCCCCTTACCTACATGATATCCGTCAAGCATTCTTCTGTATACTAACAAACACGCACCAGCGACCTCCCCCTCCGCTTCCGCGTCTCAGCCCCCGCCGACCAATTCACCGCCGCCTCGGGCGTCACCGGCGGCGCGCAGACGGCAGGCGCGGAAGGCGCTCTAGGCCTGAACATCCTGCTGCACGGCGACGGCGGGCAGTCCTTCTTCGACTTCCCGAACCAAGCAGTGCAAGCCGGCCTCGCCGGCGTCGCGATTCTCGCGCCGGACGCGAACCTATTCTGGGGCGGGGGATCAGGACTCGACCGGACCGACGGCGTACCGCACGCGCAAGCCGTAGCGGACCTAGTCGCCTCCGTGATGCCGACGGTGCTCGCCTTCAACGCGAGCCGGGTGTCGTTCACGGGGGTGTCGGGCGGGTCGCTCATGCTCAGCGGGTTCCTGATGCCGGGCCACATGGCGCAGTTCGGCGAGTCCCAGGTGCTGCTCAACTGCGGCGGGCTGCCGCCGCAGGTCGACGTCTCCGCCGACAACGCGGCGGCGCTGGCCGCGACGCGCGTCCACTTCCAGAGCACGCAGCAGGAGCAGGCGCAGCTGCAGCCGGCGATCCGCGCCGCCGTCGCCGCGTACGAGCAGCTGGCCGCCGGCGAGGGCGTGGGCGCCGACGAACTCGCCGCGCGACAGACGGTTGACAACTCGCCCGTCGGCGGCCATTGCGAGTTCGACGAGAAGGACTTCGTTAGCGGCGTCCAGCTCATGGCCGACTCGTACTCCGCCGTTATGCAGGGCGGCGACGGCGTCCTCGCCGGCACCGACGTCGACGTGCTCAACCCTGTTCTTGGGAACGAGGACCTGGCTTTCTCGGGCGCGTCGTAGAGGAGTCGACAAGATAGGGCGGGGCGAGAGTAGAGGAGATATGTAGATAAAGGGAAAGAGAAGACAACAGTTGTGAAATACACATTTAATGTATATTTGGCGATCTGGCTGCTCGTTGCGTTCTAGGCTTGGACGATGACGGCGCATATGAATCCGTCTAAAGACCCTATTACAAAGTTCACCCGAGTTTCGTAGCAACTAGTGACCTTGACAAGAATGACTTTTTCGTTCGTAGAAATCTAGAAACCTGTATATAAATCACCATGATGCTTCGCTGTAAAAATCCGTTCGATAGACGAACGGTCAAGTCCAGATAACCTCCCCCCTAAAGAGCTTTGAAGCCACAATATGCGTATCCCAACTCCTTTTATTCCACCCATCTTAGATGCGTAATAGGGTAATAAAAGCGCCCAACTCCGATACATCTCTGTTATATTCTTCCAAGAGCAACTGTAGAGACTATGCCACCCAGATCGTCAACGCTGAGAAAAGAAACAAGAAACCGACGGCTGGCTGTATGGCCTTTACTCCTCCTCGCTCACGTCGCTCTCCTGCTCATCTTCCAATTCTGCTAGCAGCTCAGCCTCAAGAGCATCGTCATCCGGCGGTTGTTCCTGCGGTACGTCCTCCATCTCCTCGTCTTCTTCCTCCTCCTCGTTGTCAGGCTGCGCAGTCTGTTGGGGAGCGCTCTTCTCGGGCATCGGGCGATTGATAGGACTGGGCAGTGTGAAGAACTCATCGTCTTCGTCGTCTTCCTCGCCGTCTGCGTCTTCGTCCTGCTCCTCTTCCTCTTTTCGCTGCAGCAGCTCGGAGAAGGGGCGAATGCCAAAGAGGTTCGGCGAAAAGTCTCGGCTGACGCTGGGTGCCGAGCCGCCTGGGTTCTCGATGGTAAGGCCGAGGTCGTCGTCCGAGCTCTCCTCCTCCTCCTCCGCCGGTGCCGAGCGCTGCTTCTTCGCGGCGGCCGCAGGTTTGGGCGGGGGCTTCTTGTCGGGAACTGGCACGCTCGGTTTCTCCTGTGCCTTTGAATTGGGAGCGGCTTTGCGCGGCTTGGCGGTCGTCTTCTTGTCTTCGGTCTTTGCTTTGGCGGATTGTTTGCTGGTGGGCTTGGCACTGCTGCTGTGGCTCTCGAGGTGAGGGAACTCCTGCTTGAGGCTTGCAGCGCTGTCGTTGGAAGGCGTCTGGATCAGGTTCATATTGAACATGGAGTCGACCTTGTGTATGACGAAGACCTCGCGCGCGGCGTCGAATATCATGACGTACTGGTTCTCCTCGACACCGCGCGTGCCCTTGTACTGGTAGCGGCCGCCATCGTCTCGGAAGGAAAGATCGTAGGATTGAGGAGCCTTCTTGGATGAGGGTTTTATTCGGGCCTGGGCCGGGGCTGTAGCTGATGATAATGATGGCTTATGGTTGTCTATAACGAGTGATTCATCAGTTCCGTCCTAGTTCGCCATGACTCTTGTTTGATGGTGATGATTATGATCGTGGAATAAACGTGTACTTACACCTCACGCCGGTATATATCTCCTTGGGATCTTTCCCGAGCAGAGCATCGCTCAGGACGACGGGGTATTTGCCGGCTTTCGTGGGGTCGACGATCCCCGTCATTGTCGCGAGAATGACTGTTTGACGTTTCGATAATCAAGATTTGACGGATGGGTAAAGATATGGTAGATGATTGAATTTATGGCCAAAATGAAGATGACAAGAAGGTAAGGGAATGGAGAGAAGTCGTCTTCTAGAGTCGGGAATTAATGTTGGGGGAAAGATGGTTGATAGCCGGACGAGCAGAAAGGCAGATAAGCTGACAAGGCGAGGGCTGAACGTAAGGCGGAGCGGGGCTGGGGCCTTTAGCGGGTTGGCAGCCGACAAGTTTAAAGGGCCAAGTGGGCTCGAGGCGGAACTACTGAGGAACTAAGAGAACAAAGGCGTACGACACGTCGACGGTGAACAGAGTCGTAGACGGTCTATCTCTTGTTGATGCAAGAAATAAACGGACTGGAGGACTGACAAGCCGACGGACTCACAGACTGACCAACTCGGAAGACTTGACGGACTGATGGGGATCTCCTAAGCCATTAGTGCCGCGCTTCTATTATACTCGCCCAACATATTCTAACTTTAGCTAGATACTCGCTCATATTTAGGTTATACCTGAGCTGTATATACTTTAGGCAAGGTAGTCATGTACTGATAGATGAGTAATAGAAATCAAATAAACACGTACTGTAACTGTATCACATACAAAATCTGGTAACCTTCAGATACATCATCTAGCATTGCACAGGCTGTCACCCAGGAAGGAGCTGGTGATAACGCTCAGCAAGCACTCCGACTACTCCCGGCCGAACTCTCGGCTACCTACCTCACTCTATAACGAATGTTTGCATCTCGATAATACAAGAACTGACACACCAACCCCACAGGTGGTATAGTATAGTGGATAGTACAACACGTTGTGGACACATGCTGGTCCCGTGTAGACCTGGGTTCGATTCCCAGTACCGCCACAATTTGGGTGACTTCTTGCGATTCCTTTTTTTCTACTCGCACATGTATGTATATATTACCTTCGAAACTAATGTGAATGTCTTTGCGCCCTGGAATGCCACAAAGTGGATTCTATCAGGCTCAGCTGACGAGCGCGAGGTTAAGAAGAGGGGATAAGGATATCTATTCCACGAGCATGATGTGATGTATAACTGAAGGAGGTAAACGTGACAAAACTTGGAGCACTCGTTACTTGGCATGACTACGCGGTTCTATCCCATCTTCAGCTTGGACTCTTAGCTTCCTCGGATTCTATTCCAAAGGCTGCAAGTAGAACACTGAACTCTAGAGCAAATCGTAAAGCATTCACTTCCCAGAGACACGACTGTCGATTACACACACATCACTAGGTCCGAGGCGGCTTGATTAGGATGTCTAGAATTCCACTGCCTTTGCTTCTTCCCGGCTTCCTATCTACAATGCTAGAGTACACAAGGGAAAGAGGGTAGGAGGAGTAGTAGTAGTTTTGGTAAGAGCTCGCACGATGCCGTCTATAGCAGGGAAAGGTCGCCGAATTTCTCCTGTAACAATACGTTAGCAATGCATTTCGAGTCCGTGTTGGATCGGGGGGAGGTCGTACCTTGTATCCAGGAACGGACCAGCGGCCCTTGGACACCAGCTTGGCCGTCTTCTCGTCGATCGACGGCTCCGCGGCCGCGACTTCGTCCTGTACGCGCAATCAGCATCATCTCGCTTCTTCGTCCCGTCAATCCGCAGGGTGTCACATACGACAGTGATCTCCTCAAAGGGCCTAGTGGTCTCGATGTTCTTGAGAGTGGCGTCGAGGTCCTTGAGCTCGAGGTCGACCTTCTCCTTGGTGGCCTCGGCGTTCTTGACGGCCTCGACCTCGAAGGCCTCGATGGCCTTGAGCTGGCGCGACACGTCGTACTTGGCCGGCTGGAAGGCGCTGAACCGCTTCTCGATCTCGTCCACCACCGCCTGGTTCTTCAGTATCGACCGGTAGTGCGCGAAGTCGACCGTCGTCGGCAGCTCCGACAGCCCCTGCACCTTGCGCCGCGCGTTCTCGTTGCGCGTCTTGAACGCCTGCAGCGAGGCCACCGTCTGGCCCCGGAGGCCCAGCGACGCCGTCACCTTGGTCCAGTCGAGCTTGAGCGCTGCGCTTCTCTGCGAGGTGGGTAAAAAAATCAGGAAATTAGCTCATCGTTCATCTTGCGTCAGAACCCGATCGGGGCAATCGGCAACTCAATTGAAATAATTTCAGACGAATAACCTTCATGGATGCCCCAAGATAAAGCCAGAGGAATGAACTGTACTTACTGCGGCCATTTTTGCGATGTGTTGAGAAGAGGTAGAGTGGAGATCTAAAAGCAAGTCGTTCGCAGGTAGTAAATTGTTGCTTCTATTCGGGACGTTTCGCTGCGGGACTGCGGTACTCCCGTACACCCGTAGTTCTTGGTCACGTGATTTGCCCACCCATTCACGAACAGCAGGCCAAGCAAGCTTACCTAACTCATGCTTTATATCTCTCTCTGTGCTATTCGAGTCATTATCATTGTTGATTAATGGTCAAAATATACATGCTATATCGTGCTTCGTATTTTGTATTTCCCTATTGCTTCTAAGGACATGTATCACTTACCGTGCTGCGACTCGCGTTGCCGCTAAGAAACTACCGAAGCTTGGGCTGGTAAGCTGCTACTATTCACAGAGTTGCATATCAAAAAGACAAGTCACGGATCGTCTTCATTACTGTTCACAACGGCTCTTGAACTCAATGTAAGGTATCGTAGCCTGTCAAACATGGCCAGCCGACCTGTCTTCCTTTCGTAACCTATGTATACTTTTCCGTTGTCGTGATGCACCTAACTGAGACAAACCGTGTTACCATGGAATGGAGTCAAGAAACAACCAAGCTAGAATGGCTCTCGTCAAACGCTCAGCGCCATAATCGAGTTGACTATGTCGTTATCATTCTCCTTAAGAGCCTTGATTGCCTTGTTCCGTTTCACGTTGGCTTGAGTCATGACAAGCTCGATGTCCTTATCCTCGAGGCCTTCGGCATCTTCTTCCTCGTCATCGTCATCGTCGTCCTTCTTGTCGTCACCACCCTCGACGGCCTTGCTGGACTCGCCGTGGCTGTGGTCGTGGCCGGCGTGGTCGTGGTCACCTCCGGGGGCGGCAAGAGACTGGGCCGCGGCTTGCTGGGCAGCCGAGTTGAGATCCTCGATCTTAGCCTCGCCAAAGACACTGAAGCAAAAGTTAGCTATATTCACACGGCTGGGTAAAAATGGGAAATCGCTCACATGTAGGTGTTGCTGTTGGGCGACTTGTACACCTCCGGGTTGTTGATGACGAATAGGATCTATGGGCAATGTGTTAGCTGTAAGCACAAGTCAAGCCCGAAGCGCCCATGTAGCATAAAGCCAGCTAGAATATCATCTTCCTGTGCTATGCAACAGCCACGCGCACATAGACACACCACCGCCGTTGCTTCCGTACAAAGGGCGAGGTGTTCTAGGAAGTATTCTTCTCCGCTCGCAAAGGATGTAACCTGTCTCACTCGATAACACTTACGTTCTTCGGTCGTCGCAGAGTCACGCGAGTGATGCCGGTGACGCGGGTGAGGTGGAGCTTCTCAATGGCCTTTCTGGCCTTCTTCTCGTTGCGCGAGTGCACGACGGCAGTGGAGCCGCCAGCGCCGCCCTCGCCAACCTCGATCTCCGAGTCGGAGCTGTCGTCGTCGTCCTGCTCCTCGACCGAGACCTTCTTGGGCTCGTCGTCAGGCAGTTCCTCAACTCGGGGGTTGGCCATATTGAACGTTGGTCTGGAGGGGTTATCGGGTTAGCTAATTTTTGTTCCTCGCGGCGCTATTACTGCGATGTGGTGGGCGGTCCGAGCTTCTCGGGAGCTCTCCAAGACACAGTCCGATCGTTTTGTCACTCGGCAGCCTTGCTCTAGGAGAAGACTCGAGAACAAATAGAAGAAAATATAGATATATAATGCACATGCAATAGGATATCGACGACTTACCAAAGCTGCGTGGTTGATATGGTATTGGAAATTGTCGCGGAACCAGATGTAGCGGGGTGATTGGTTATGCTGGGGGGGGGGGGCAGTCTGGGCTGGTCGGGTTGTGAAGGAAAAGTTCCCAGCAGCCAACTTTTTTTTTTTTCGTCTAGGGTTTGCCAAGTTCGGATTTTCTTTTTCTTTTTTTATTTCTATCTTTTTTTCCCCCTCTGCGCTTAGCTGCAAAAACGCAGCCGCTAATAGCTGCAAATGCTCGATTACGCAATATCATAGCTATGTAAATAATGCACAAGGAAATGCATCGTGCTCACCAACGCCACATTACCTGGAAGGCCATATTGTTTAGTGCAGAAATTCACTGTAGTTCTTCATTATACCAGCCAGCATCTTTGCCTACCATTGCTCAGTTATATCACGTAAATTGTAGCGCGGTGGTGTGTTGAGATATTAGCATTAACGCCAGAGTCAGCACCGACGCCAACACCGGGCACGCCAACTCCTTACGAAGGATAGCAGTGCAGAATTACGAAGGCAGAACTTTGTGGTCATTTGCGAAATTTCCGTATCATTGACGCCGGCCACCTCATTGAGAATTTTATGAGTGACATGTAGGTCCTGCCAGACGAAGCAGAAGAACCCAGCAACCCCATGCCAATGTGTATTGTTTCATGCAGACCAGATCCGTAAAACTACCCTCCGAGTTTGCCTGATAGAGACCCGTGTATCAGAACCCTTCGTCCCCTCTCGCCCTCTCGCTGGTTTACGCGGAGGCCTTGACCTTGGCGAGGGCCTTGCGTTCCTCGAATCGTCGTTGCTTCTTGAGTCGCATGACCTTGAATCGGTCGAAGTCGGTGAGCGCCTTTCTTCGCTCAGTCTGGTCCTTTCTCTTGGCCCACTTGCTCTCCTTCCACTTGGCGTCGATTCCGGCCTCTTCCCACGCCGACTTCAGCGTGCCTGTTCGGACTGCTCGGGGGAGCTTGGCGATCTTGAGGTCGGATAGCAGCACGTCCGAGAAGGAGACGGCCTGTCGGGGAACGACGAGCTTGGGGTCTGCCGAGGGGCCGTCGATCAGAGCCTGCGAGTTTCAATGTTAATAATACCACCCATATATCCACGGTTCGGTGCAACCGATCTCGGGTCTCAACGTACGCGCTTGTGATCGATGATCTCGACGATGGCAGCGAGTCTGCCGGCGAAGGGGCTAGTGCCCTGGACGAGGACGACGCGGCCGACCTCGACCAGGCGCCATTCAGGAGACTCGATAGTTGCGTCACCCATTGTGTCGATATGCTAGGAGGCGCGGTGTTAGAGAAACAGGCCTTGCGTGAGGAATTGATGGGAATGGAAGAAGGAAAAAGAATAGAAAATTGATTGCTCCTGTGATGGAGTCTTTTTGGCGAGTGGAGTGACGAGAAAGAAAAACAAAAACTTACTGATCTGGTAGTTGTCGCGGTGTTGTCAAAGCCTCCTACCTTGTGATTGTCCTGGGCTGAACTTTTTGGAGAGTCGCTAACTTGCGGTGGGAAGAATCTTGTGTGGGCGGTTAGGGTTAAGACGGAAAATCTGGCAAGCTTGTATCCGAGCCCCACCACGCGGCACGCTTCTCGCTCAGATGTACCGAGGTACCCAAGCAGCCTCAAACCTGCCCGTATGCGGTTAGCGTGTTATTGAAGGTGGGGATTCAGCAGAGCTTCAAAATCTTCCTCTTCGCATTTTATCTTTTTTCTTTTCCATCAATTTCTCTTCTGTACAAGACATGCCCAAGCTTCAAAGCCAGCGTGAATAAACGATCAGTCCACGTACACCAAGTCCCTTCATCAACTTGCTCACCTCAGGTAAGGATACTCCTAATCCCTTTCTTGACGATATCATATTCCCTCTGCGTGTTATGATGAGAGTAATTTGCGACTGATTCTGCTTCGATGGCGCTCTCGCCGGAGCTGCTATATCGGGTAGAAACCTGATATTTCTTTCTTACATATTCTGAACATGTTCTACAAGAGTTTCTCTGCAGCATGAAGATGTGTTATCTGGTGTACGAGGCTAATAACACTCACAGGTTCGTCTACCTTACATTTCTACACGCATACTTGGTACACGCGCGTGTTCTACCTCTTCGGGTATCATAGTTATGCTTGGATCTATTCATGTTCATATGAAGATTCATTCTGTATAGCAGTTCTCTGCACTATCTGAGTAGGAGCTATGAGACTGTGATGGTAGGTACTGTAGGGGAAATGTATATGCATACTCATGACTCGAGATCAGTCTTGCATATCTCGACCTGCCACTACTCGGTCTATCTTCCGGCCAAACGAGAAAAAATGAAATGGGAGCAGACTGCAATGGTAACACCAACTACTTGGTGCTTGTGCTTGGGCGTGAGCAACTGACGCTTATACCGTACCGCTGCGGGCCTGAGACTGTAAGCCGATAAACTCCACGATGTTTGGGTATCTTGAAACCCAAAACCCGCCAACTGCCTTGACAAAGGGAATGGAAAATACAATATGTATGGAACCAATGTGCGAACTAACGAGTCGGACAAGTCGGAAGATAGAGCGGAAGTGTACATCAGCCCTCTTAAGACATCATGCATGACATGATTCATTCATCCACAGCCGAGAGGCCGTCTTCTAGCAGCTCTTTTTCGCGCGGCCATTCAGGCAACGCCATCAGCGCGTACTTTAGTCCTCTTTCGTTTTCCAGCTCCTTGCGCATTATCTTCGTCTGTAACTCCCACTGCTTCTTGAGTATTGACCTACGCTGGGCAAAGGTAGTCGTCAGCGCATCCTCTTCGTCTGCGAAGACCGACTCCGTATTCTCCAGCTCCTTCCTATTCTTTTCGGTCATTTTGCCCATCTCCGATTCCTGCCTTTCGAGCAACTCCTCAAGCGCTTTGGCTTGTCGGTCTCTCATCACGTTGATCTTGGCTTGATGAAGCTGCTTCATGTTTCTCTCAACGTTGTACTGCTGGCCCAGTTCTCGTAGGTCCCGTTCTGTCACGGTTCGGGAGGGCAGGGTCGCGTCCGGGTTCTTGCCAAGGCCGTCGCAGTAGGCCTCCATATGCTTGAGGCGGATCCGCACGTTTCTTTCGCTCTGTTCCAACGTCGAGCGAAGGTCCATCTCGGCTGTGACTTGTCGATCCTCGAGGTTGGCAGATGTCTTCGCGTGCCGCTCTTTCATCCTCTCTATCGCTGCCGACTGTTTCTCCATTAGAGCAAGCTTTTGATGCGCGTGGCTTGTCCACATGAGCCACTTGGTCTTCCTCTCGAAAACGCGGAACCGCTCCAGCTCTTTTACCTGCTCCTCGCGTAGCGCCTTGAACTCTCCGCAGTCTCGAGTGCGTGCCTCGGCTTCGAGTCTCTCGGCCATCTCTTTTGCGGCGACCTCCTCTTTGGCTGCTTCCTCGGCTACGAGTGCCGCCACCCGCGCCTCCTCTTCCATGCGCCGTCGCTCCATCTCAGCCTCTCCGTTGCAGAAGTTCGGACAGCCAACCATGGGATCCCACACGGCGCCGCAGATGTAGCAGAACTGCGCTCGGCATCGGCACGTCATGTGCGTACAGCCTTGTGTGAGCTCGACCAGCGTACGACACTTGTAACACCTTCTCCAGCCCGACTTCTCGCCCATCTTCAAGACAGCGTCCAGTTCCCCATCATCTGGGCAGTCTTGCCCTATAGGGTGCGCGTTTCTTTTGCACATGACGCAGACCCGTGTCTTGCACCGGCGACAGACGGCCTGAAAGGGGTATTTTGGATCGAACTTGGACCGTGAGGGTATGAACTCTGCGCAGTCCGGATTGGAACAGAACACCCGTGCTTCCCAGGGCGTACTGAATTGCACAACCGCCTTGAGAAACTTGACTTGCTCTTCGCGAGACAGGACTGACTTAACGATCGGGCTTGGTATCGGCTGAGTGCAGCATCGCGGTGGCATTTTAGACTCTTCGGCCATCGCTTGGTTGATCATGATCTTCAAACAATCTGGACAATAACTATGCCCACACGGCAAGTTCTCGAGGCCCAGGCCTGGCTCGGGGTCTTCACGGCACGCGCTACACGACCTAGAGAGAAAAATGAACTGTTAGCACAAGTCGTTGCCACCATCTGGAGCGCTAGACAAACATGACCATATCCCCAGGGCAAGATGCGATCCTCCGTCCGCGTCGCAGCTTAGAGAGTCCCCTCTTGAAGCTGATGTAACTTCTGTTCGTGCTGACACTAAAGAGGCTCGGGGCGGACTCGGCTTCGATCGTGGACGACGACATGAATTTAGGCTGGTTCAGGGTCGGGTCTGCTTGGGCGAGATAATTCTCATATTGAGCAAAGGTGAGGGCTCGCGAGCGCTTTCTCGTGATAATTCGTCCCAGTGGTTCAGTGTGTTCATTACTCGAGGAATGCGAGGTCATGTTCGTGCTAGCAGAGCCGTGGGAATTTGTGGATGCAGTGCGGACATGGTTCGTATCGATCGTGACGCTGGACTCGGCCCCGGATGGGTTCTGCTTGTTATCCATGGAAGCGGCAGTCGAAGGACGGGAGATGGCGATGCCTAGGTTCGTGGCCTTGGTGATCAGCTGTTCGAGATAGGCCTCGGCCTCGTCGGGCGAGCGCTGCAGGACCTGACTTAAGTAGTCGGCGTCTTCAAGTTCGGGGGGCGCTCCATCTTGACCGTTGGCAGGGTCTGAGGAGGGAGACATCTGGACAGACGCAGCCATGTTTGGCAACGAATGCACAGGGACCTCGCAAAGGGTAGCCCAAGGGAAGGGATCAGTTGGAGGACAAACGCATCGTTTGACCTGTCGGGACGGTGCAGCGGGCAGAGGATGGGATAATAGGCGATGGTGGGGGGGGGAAGATCGGATGCTGCGTCTGTACCCTGGCACGACCTGCGGGCCAGGCAGGCTGGCAGCCGCTGAGCGACCCTTGCGAGCGTTGGAATGCGGGCTGGCGGCCAAGGGGCGACGCCTGAGTGGGCAGACTGTGGGGGACTGGGGATTAGCACAACAAGCTGCAAGCCTGCAGGGCCTGAGGGCTCGCGAGGATTGGTGATCTACCTCGTCTACCTCGTAATCGACCAGGGTTTCTGCGATACGTGACCAGTCGAATCCTCGATTGATGAATGACGATCCCCCAAGTGCACTTATGTGAGCGCCCGATCACTTAACGACAAACGCCAGATCGAGAGCACCTAGGATGGGGTCCGTAACATGACAGCAAACGGCCAGCCGCGGCAAGCAGCCAGTAGCAGCGACAGACTGTAACTAATAGGACAAGTCTAGGTGTGATTGATTGATGCAAGAAGATGACCATACACAAGGACACCGAGACGGACGCGACCGGACGAGGCTCGAGTGCTGTCGATAGGAAATCCACAGCCGCGAGGAAGCCTATAGGGAACAGATACAGGCCTGCGATTGGCCTGGAGAAAGGGTCGCGGGGATGGTAAGGAGAAAGGGAAGGCAGGGCTTTCTAGCTCCGTATGTCGGGGGGAGGGCAGCGGCAGTCGGACGATCGGCTACGGCGGCCACAGGTCAATGATTGTGTCAACGCATGCGTATATCGTACATGTTCAATTGAGTTCAGCTGCTTTCACGGCCGAGGTAGGTAGGATTCCTCTGTTATTGGGGTTTTCTAGGATCAATCAGAAGAAAAAGAAAATAAAAGAAAAAAAAAAGAGGCTTGAGAGGCACACCATAGAATCATAATCAGCGGTCTAGAGGTGATGTGGCGTCGTCACTGCCTATCCTATCATACGTAGAGCTGTACTATGTGTACTATACAGGCACGGTCGAGGCATTGAAGCAGGTGAGACACCAATGCTACGTATCGTTTCGGTCGGCGGTCCGAGGACGATAATGCGGCAAGGTTGTAAATGTTGGAAATTTTCAAAATAAGGCTGAATGGGCGCGGGGAGCTACAGCGATAGTGACAAGTGACATGTATTATACTTGCACAGTACTCTGTAATGACTCCGACTCTCTGCCTAAACGAGTTAGGATTGGACGGGTGAAGCCAGAACTGTCAAGTAGGCTGACGTATCTTTCTCTCTTCCAAGTATCTCACTGAGGTGACGATGGTTTTACTTTGCATAAAAATAAAGGGCGTCGTCGTTGAATTCGAGGTCGAATTAGGCTCCGGATTGGCAGCTCCCTTCAGCGCTAACGTCGTCCAGCTCGACAGCCGACAGCCTCGAGAGGCCAGCTAACTTAGCACGTTGGGGCTACCAAGGGAGGCTATTCGTTAGACTCGTGGTAAACTCGACATGTTTTTTTTTTGGTTCGGTGGTAGTCCAGACAAGAAACATTGTTAGCCCAGATCTCCCATATGTTGATGGGACATGACAGCATTCACTCACCTGTTAGATGTGCTCACATTGCATGTCGGCACCACCGGAAAACCACCTACCCTTTCTTACATCTGCTTGGTACATGTAGCCGTCCATCAACGAAGCTCTTACAGACGTACACTAAGAGGTTCTGTTTCACTCAAGTTCGGCACCTCTTTTCTTTCTTTTTCAAGGCTATCTACGTAATAAGTAGGTCCTCTTCTCTTGCTTATGCTCCAGCTATAATTTCCCGTTGATAAAACTTTAGTCCCGCATCGCTGTGACGCTCGGTGTCTGTCCTTTTTACGTGGCTCTCGGCCCTTCATCACTTAATACGCCGCCGCTAGATGTACCTCAGTCTCAAGTTACACTTAGGTAAAAAGGGAATATACATGTTCTACGCTCATCCGACGGTACGCATTATTCTACTGACGAATATATGCATGTACTCTACTCGTCATATGCGCAGACATCAATGTCAGACATCATGCTCCAACGAGCCGGCCGGCCTTCTGCTCGCCTCCTTGCCTACTATACAAATTGGATCAAGCTTGACAGCAGGAAGAAACCAGTTTTTCTTAATATAGCATACGTATTACTTTAGGTGTATATATTGCGTCAAAATACACATCCCTTACTCATGGTCAAACCCCTCCCTGCCCCTCGGAGAAGCAGTCAGAGAGTAATATCTCTAATACCCCTTCATGCTTAGATGTGTTACTAAGCGTATTGAATAAATAACGTAGTAAGTATAGCTGTAGATAATAGAAGGGCTCGGTTTTATGTATAATAGTAGAGGGCATTCATATGCCGCGATCACCGATGCCCTTGTTTCCGTAAAACTTCGTTCTCGGCTACACCATGGCGCCTGCTGTGTATAATAGACGGTCAACGCCTGTTCTTTACGTTGTCTAGAACGTGGAAGAAGGATGAGTTGATATCAGTGAACTGAGTTCTGGTAGCATTCATCATATTTATTCCCATGTGCAGTTTCCAAGGTCTGCTCCATCTTGAACCCGTAGAGCGACAACTGCCAATACGTGATGGCATCACAAATTCAAGCCTATGATGGTACCCATTCCCATATCGTCTATCGTCTACTGAAAACGTCATGCGATACTATTTCAAAGATAACCACAGTGCGTTGCTTCCATAATAGCAAGATTGCGCCAAACCAATAAGGGATGCTTCTTCTCCACGGTAACCACCTCTTCATCTGATAGAATCGACGCAAACAAGTAAACATTTCCCCGCGACGCGTAGACTTTGTGGATATTGCTTGGGGTAAATACCAAGGTGAAAAATAAATCACATGAATTAGGTTACTCGAATCCGAGTTGTCGAGTCTTTTTCGTCTCCCTCAAGGCTGGCTCGAAGCTCCCGGCCTTCGACGTCGTTTTTCGTCTCGACCCCTTTTCTCTCAGTCTTGGCGACTGCACGAAATCCCTAGGTAGCTATGAAGTTCTTGGGGGTCGTGTTGCCATACTTCTCGCTTCTCGTCGCCATCGCTCTCGCGTCACCTGGGGACGAGATCTCCTATAACTTCAGCGTAGACAAGTACACCTCCTCGTTCCTCGGAGGGGCCCTGATAAACGTCAACCAGGCGCAGGAGGCCCCAGAGCTGCCCGCCATCAGCACCGTATCCGGCGAGTGGAACGTCCCGTGGATGAGAGCACCGCCCGGCGCAGACCCGAGCAATGTCGATAACCACCACAAGATGGCGCAGTGGACAGGCATCCTGGGGAACGCCTGCGACGACAAGGCCTGGTCTCCCTTTCTCCAGGCTGGGACAGCAACTGAGGTGAGCATACTGGTGGATCAACCATCTCCATGGAGCTTGTCAGGGACGGATTTGACCCAAGATATAAGAAAGCACGGCTAATGACGCCCCCTAACGCAGACGGACAGTAACGGAACCACCACGGCGTTCGCTTGGGTGGAATGGTTTCCAGCAAGTTCTCACAACATCCCGAGCGACGTCTTCCTCGTCAGCCCTGGAGATCGTATGCGTGTAGTCACCGACGTTTACACCCGCACGACAGGCCACGTGTAAGTGAATTCGACGTAGACAGACAACTGTTCTAACCGCCCGGGTATAGGTACATGAAGAACCTACGCACCAGCCAGGAATACGAAGAAGACGTCACAGCAGACTCGCCACGAGATCCCAAGTTCCTCATCTGCCTTGGCTACGGCACCGCCCAGTTTTTCCAGGAGTGGGTGATTGGGGATGATAGATCTGAGCTGCCAGTGTTTAACAACGTTACGTTTACCAACGTCGAGACGCGAGATCGTCGAGGTACCCGTTTCGACCTCGGCACGGGGTCTCATGATTACTGGAATATGACGGACGGGGACAGAGCCGTTGCCATACCCGTGGAGGTCGCCAGCAACGTTTTCGTCATCTACTCGCCCGAAGGAAGCGTATGGGAGCCAGCCGAGGGAGACGAACTGTATGTGACTGGTTAGAAGCGGACATTAATCGATCGTATCATGTGGACTTTGGCTTGGTGACTTGTGATGCAAACTTGCTCGTCCTCGGCGAATACGATAGGTCTATAATTTCGTGCCGCCAAAAGGGGTCTTCGTACAATACGACTATTTAAGTATCAAGACGAAAGTCTTTAGACATTGGTTCTTAGTCCAATCAACTGCTACTCAGCAGCTTCTCTACCGCCCACTTGACAGAGAAGTTCCTGATGTCCGAGTAGTGCTGTCCAACGCCGACAAATAGGACCGGCACATTCGTGGCATGTACAATGCTAACCAAAGTTCCCACCATGTCACCGACCGTATCGCACTTGGAGATGATGAATCCGTCCAGGTTCCGACCAGGGCCGAAAGAGGAGTTGAAGTTCCTCGCTTGAGCAACCGAGTCGGTTCCGACGAGTGCCTATAAGAAACGAATTAGCCGACAGCGCCAGTGGGCTATCTTCTGCAGAAGAGAAAAACAAAGTCTTACCTCGCCAACCATGAGAATCTTGTCCGGCTGGGCGAACTTGGCAAACTTTTCCAACGAAGACATGAGCCGCTGGTCATTGTGTCGCCTTCCAGCCGTATCGATGAGGACGACATCGAAGCCCTCGTTCGCAGCCTCTTTCACGGCGTCCTTGGCGACGGTCGCCGCGTCGCCTCCATACCCCTTTTCAAAGATTTCCACCTTGCCACCTTCGCGCTCGGTCAGCTCCTTCAAGTTTCGTACGTGGACCTTCAGCTGCTCTACGGCGCCCGACCGAAACGTATCACCTGCGGCGATAAGAACCTTGTACTTGTTCTGTAGCAGGAAGTAACAGATCTTGGACAAGTTCGTCGACTTGCCAACACCGTTGACTCCGACAATAGACATGACGTAAGGTCTCGGCTTGCGCATCGACGTCACAGATGGCTTCGTGACCGAATCGATCTCGCGGAGAAGATCTAGCGACGAAGTGGGCGTTAGCATCTTAGTAAGGGATGCCTCCATGGCCTTGGCGATACGGGCATCGATGCTCTCGAAGCTGCCTGTCTTCACACCGAGAAGCTCCTTTTCAACACCTTCGCAGAGCCGTACGGCTGCTTCGCGAGCAACGTTCTTCCTCAGCAGATGATCCTCCATGCCCTTCATAGCCTTGTCAAGGTCGGCTTTCGTCAAAGTCTTGCCGCCTACCACATTGAGGAAGAGACTGCTGATCGTGTTCAACCCGGATCCGACCAGTCCTCCCTTCGTTCCCGCATTCGATGTAGTGTTTTTTTCTTCGGCGGATTGCAAGATAGAGTGGACCTCGTCGCCCAGGTCCTTCAATACGAACTGTCCCTTCGAGGTCGTAGTGCCCCATGTAGTCGAATCCACACCTTCGACCGCCGTGGATCGCGCAATCCCTTCCACTTCGCTATCGCTGGTCAGGGTGTTCTGCGTCGCAGAATAGTCTAGTTGGAGGCTATCGTCCTCTTCGTCTGCGAAGCCATCGGCATCCCACTTGCGGTTCTTCTTGGGGGCTTTCTTGGCTTTCCGGGACGGCGCCTCGTCGCCAGAGGATACGGGAGCTGAGCTGTTATTTCTCAGTTTCTTAGCCCTTCTAGACATCTTCGCCATGGGAACGCCTTTGGGGACGGCGAGATGATTCCCACCGGGCGTGGAGGGCCGCGAGGTATTCGGCGTTGCGATCGGCGTGGACTCGGTTGATGCAGCGTCCCGTACACCGTTCAGAGGCTTCCCCCTGTGTTTAAGGCCCGGGGGGAGTGGCGGCTCATCTCCAAGATTTCCCGATATGGCATCTTCTTCCAGGGAAAAAGAAGCATCGGTAGGTCGTGGTGGGTTGGTGGACCCGTTTGACTCGAGCTCTTGATATTGCTGGTCGAAGTATTCATCGAATTTGTGACACTCGACAAGGGTGGTGTTGGGTTTTTTGATCTGGTCGGCATACAGGTCGACAAAAATGGTCTTGAGGTTGTCAACTAGTTTGTCAATCCAGGAGAGGTGCAGCAAGGATCGATAAACAGCCTAGAATCAGATAGTTAGACACGATAGACTCGCGCAATAGGATGAAGACGCTATTCGTACGACAAATATTATCCCCAGTTCTTTAGAGAATGTCCACTTCAACGTGTGTTGGTCTGCCTTGTAGGGAGGGTTGTTTGCGGTGGACTGGCTGTTCTTTGCGCCAGCTACGGCACCCTTTTCCTCGATGAAGACATCGCTGATGAAGTTGTTGATGATGGAAGCGTTAACGGGGGCGTAGGTGCGCGACCAGAGGACCACGCCCGAGGTGGTCAGTATCTCAAATGTGTCCAACATTTTGAGAGACGCTGAACCGGCTGGAACCAAGAGTTTGAACGTTTGCCCAAGAGGCCTCGAGAGATTCTAGAACAGACAAAAGCGCATGCACGATGAGGTGGAAAAGAGTACCTCTGTTATTAAAAGGACCAATCAACGGCCGAGAGCGGGCAGTCGGAGTTAAACTTTATTGCGGCTCCGCACGTCATAGGCCAGGTCCAGGCCCCAACTGTAAGGCACCTACCCCTAATTCTAGACACCTTTTAGGGGAAGGGATGCTACGTTTAGCACCTAGGCGATCCGTCAGCCTGCTAACCTGCTAACCTGCTAACCCACCAGCCTTTAAGCGTTTTAGCTGGTGAATGAAAACACATTTCCAAAACGGAAAAAAGGGTCTAAACACCAGCGCCAACATACCACGATCGCAGAGCTCACCACGCTTCCTGTGTAAAGGCACTACGGACTACATAATCCCGACTTCGGAACTCGACTACGTACCTGCTCAAGATGCAGCAGCATCCGAATTACGGCCACTCTCCGCCGCTCCATCACCCCGTACCGCAACATGTCTCTACCGTCCCGCAACTGCGATCACCTCCGCCGCCCTCGTCCTCACAACCCCAGCAGGGGGCCTACGGCAACCCATACCAGCAGCAAGGCACTCCTGCTAGCGGCGGCAATGTCTTCGGCGCGTATGGCAACTTCATGAACGATCCTATGGCCGCGCAATTCGTGGGGCAAGTTGGTCAGAATGCCTTCAAGCACGTTGAACAAAACGTAGGTCCTAGCTGCAGACGAGAGCTTGTCTTGGAACAAGGACTCACACATATATGCCAATAGATGAACAGATGGGTCAACTTCTCAGCCCTCAAGCACTACTTCAACGTGTCCAACAAATACGTCATCAACAAGCTCTTCTTGGTCCTATTCCCCTGGCGACACAAGCCTTGGTCGCGAAGGCAGACGGTGGGACCTAATGGGCAGGAAGGATGGTACCTCCCTCCACGAGACGACATCAACAGCCCTGACATGTACATCCCGGTCATGGCGCTCGTCACGTACATCCTACTGTCGACCCTGCTAGCTGGTTTACGCGGCCAGTTTCAGCCCGAGCTGCTGGGATACACGGCGTCGACGGCCGGAGTCGTTGTCATACTCGAGATACTGCTCTTGAAGCTGGGATGCTACTTCTTGAGCATATCGAACGAATCGCAACTCCTCGACTTGGTAGCGTATTCGGGTTACAAGTTTGTCGGCATCATCGTAACAGTTGCCATTGCCGAGCTCGTAAACGGGGGCAAAGGCACCGGCGGCTGGATGGGATGGTCTGTCTTCTTCTATACCTTCCTGGCAAATTCTCTATTCCTGGTAGGTACAATCTCCCAAGAGACGCAGTGTGATGGTGCTAATGGTTCACGACTAGATGCGATCATTACGATACGTATTACTACCGGAAAGCTCTGGAGATGCACGAGGCCCGATGCAGACAGACACAAGGACAAAACGGAACCAACGGACGCAGTTTCTGTTTGCCTACTCTTACCTCATACAGTTCCTATTCATGTGGATACTCAGCAGAGGGTGAAGACGTCCGTCACGATGAATCTGTGCTTCTCGTGGAGCACCGAAGACCACATTCAACCACCGTGGCCAGGCTTCTTAGAAACAAGATCTCTCGGTAAGATAGGCAAGTAGACCTGACTATTACAGATGTCAGGCTACAGCTCTTACTGACCCGGTTTGACTTAGGCCTCAACCAGCAGAGGTTTTTGTTGGTTGGCCATCATAAGGCCCAAGTACCTAAGTAGCCAGTCAATATTCAAAACAGAATTCAGAGAGAGCTTGATATGATGAAACACATATAATAGAAGTATTTCATTCTTCACATCATTCGCGTGATACGGCAAGTCTGCTTTGGAGCTAAGTGGTCCACGTATGGCATAGACTATTAGAATTTGTAGTGGCTCTTTTCTTATACAGCGCGCAAACCGAGCCGCCAATAATAGCTCGACCTGGCTCGCCCTTGGCCTGAATTAGGTCCAAATATTATCACATTCATCATTCATCGCCAACTCAACAAAACTACATCGGCCTTCTCAACTCATCATGGCACCCTCGCCGATCGTCACCGCAACTATACAGTCGGCGGTCTTAGCAGGTACTTCCAATATCTTGGCCCAAGCCTTGACGGCATATCAAAATGAGGTATGCGTTGATTAGATCACACAGAGCTTGTGACAGACATTGTATTCTGAGGCAGGACAGCCTGGCTAACCGTCTCAGACGCCATTTATTATCGACTGGGTTCCCGTCTTCCAGTTCGTCGTCTTCACACTGATCAACGTGCCGCCAAACTTTTTATGGTGCGTAATAAACTGTGGAGAACGAAAGCTATCCCTACCATTGCTGACTATCGGGACAGGCAAGAGTTTCTAGAGTCTACCTTTCCGGCCTACCACGTGTCGCCCACGCCCGTCGCCGTGGCGTCGGCGGCCGCGGGCGACGAGAAGGCGCTCGAGAAGGAGGCCGAGGACGGCAAGCTAGTGGAGCCCAAGCTGAACATCCGCAACACGGCCGTCAAGCTAGCCCTCGACCAGACCGTCGGCGCCGCCGCCAACACCTTCCTCTTCAGCCTGTTCATGCACTCGATCCAGAAGGCCATGGTGCGGCCGCCCGGCGGGCCGCTCAGCGCTCCCAACAAGAGCCTCCGGTACCTGACGTCGCCCCGCGCCGTCGACTACGGCAGGGTCGACTGGGCCGGCGTCGTGGCACGCAGCCGCGCCGAGTTCGGCCAGATCCTCGTCGCCGGTTGGAAGGTCTGGCCGCTCGTCAGCCTCGTCAACTTTGCTTTCATACAGAGCATCCAAGGCCGGAATCTTGTTGGAAGCTTGGCCGGTGTCGGCTGGGGGATCCACATGAGCATCGTCGCCTCGCGTTAGGGATGGGATCATTCTGAAAGCTACGGGGCGACGGCCTCTTGATGTTGGGCATCTCTTTCCGGGATGGCGCTGTCTCTGCTGCTCGTCGGCGCCTGCTCCTGGTTGGTTATAAGACGATAGATGGGGTATCCATATGGTTAGGAGACGAACCACAGCATTCATCATTTACGAACTTCCTAAGAGATGTAGATCAGTATTATATTTCGGACTCGTAACATCCAGCCGGAGGCAAGGAACAGGCGTCACCTGAATTCCCGCCACAGAGACCATCCTAGCGACAAGAAGGCTACCGAGTTTCTGTACGAAGAGTTATGGATCTAACAGCTACCAATATCTTTCGTATATATAAGTAGCCCAGATTAAGAGGTCTGCCAAGGGAATTCCTGCTAGCCACGATGCCTTCCAGAGGCCAAGGCCTAGCGTCTCTTGAAATAGAATGCCAAGCCATACAAGATCATCGTCCCATCGATGCCGACCCTGGCTATATCATAAAGGCCTTCGCTGATGCCGGGAGACCAATATCGAACATTGACCACTGCGTTGGCTCCTGTGGACACCGCGAGAATCAAGCCGAGGCCATGCTCTCGTCCAAGCTCCATATTTGACCTCGAATCTACGTAGTCGAATTGAAAGCCACGGCGCATGATACTATCTATAAGTATCATACATTCTTCGGCTCGGCTACTCGATCTGCTCGTCATTGGGGGTATGCGATGTTTCGTGCAAGGTCCGGAACAAAGGAGTTAGCATTCAATGAAGATGATAGTGCTTCTCTATAATTTACTCACGAGGTATCTGGTTCTGTAATAGTTACTTGGGGAATAGAATGAATTTGTAGCTCAGCTACACGGTACGCCTTTCCAATGTTGTATATATTTAGCTCCAGGCTCGTCTAAACGCGTGAAATCAGAACGGCAAGTACTTGGGGAAAAGTTCATAGCTCACAAGATTACTTAGTGTCCACTTAAGCAGTTCAGAGTCTGGATAACACCTTGAAGTTTCTCTTTGTTTTCTGGTGATTGTCAGCCCCATATGTTCAATAGACAAGGAAAAACTACCGCACTGTAATGCAAACTGACATGACGGTAATAGGTACTCTGTGCTCTGAATAACATCATGGAAGTGAAAAACGAAGGGACAATAAGCATACGACTCTGGTGTTCATCTATATCTACCGGTAGGTAATCAGGGACGCATGTCGAAGGTATTTAGATGGTCGCTGGTCAACATGTTGGTGATGTGCCTCTTCATGCTCAGTTCGATGAGAAGACCATCCAGGCACAGATCTAGGTAGATATGCAAAAAGGACAAGACTCATTCTTATAAATTCACCGAATGGCAGTAGGATCCGCATATTCGTGGTCACGAGGGAGAAAGTTCAATGTCATGGTGATTCGGAAGCTTTGGATAGAATTCTAATCATCTTGCCTGACTAGAGAGCCAGGCTTCTCTCACTTAAGTAGCCCATCTTCTCTGTTTGCGGGCTCCTCCTTGTCCTCCACAATCTCGTTTTGATCTATGTCAGCAGTAGGCGAATCATCGGATTCCTGCTTGTTCGTGGGCTCCATAGCCTTCTGGAGGTCAGTCACTGCGATATCACAGGTCAGTAACAATACTTAAGCAGCAGACACAGAGAGCCTCACTCTTGAAACGGAACCAGACACCACCCCCCTCGCAAGGGAAGCGAAACTCTTCGTGAGACACGTCACTTGCCATTCTTCTGATCTTCCCCTGGAGCCTGGTATCGCTCAGTTTGCATGTCTCCTTGATTGCTCTCCTTATCTCAGCTACGAGGGCGATCCCATACCCTTCGTCTATCTCCCAGTAGTCAGGGCCCAAGCTATCGAGGGTAATGTTCCGGGCCAAAATAGAATCCACTGTCTTCACGATGGATCGATTGACGTTGTTCCACTGTTCCGCAGAAACATGCACAGTGGGATGGCCCCTGAGAGCAGCGTGCTTTCTACCGTTGAACTCGGGCGTGTTGGTCGGTTTCTTCATTATCTTGCTCGACGAATTGAGGCTCTTCCAAAGCTTTGGGTGGACATCTGCCTTGATATTGCGTAGGTAGCAGTCAGGACATCCTGCAAGATATGAGAGGCATGGAAAAGGCTATTCTGCATTATCAACGGCATGGACATACCGCATACTTATAACGAACGACCTAGACGTCGCACTGGTGTCTTATATTGCTGAGACCTACATCAACACAGAGTCAGTCGCTGATTCACTTCTTTGAAGTTCCCTCAACCCATTTCTTTCTCTTGTGCGGCCTAAGGTGAGCCGGCAGGCGATATAAATCGTAAACGTGCTGGATAATCTAAGAATGTAAGTGGATATTGAGACTTTTCCCCTTTCATGGCCGATACCCTAGTATAGAAGAGTTAGACTTGGCTTAGGAGCTCCTCACTCAGAAGCATCGCTGCACCTCGTCACTTGGTTTGCGTTGCGGGGCAACAGGTGTGATCGAAGCTCAGGGTGAAGGTAAATCTTAGGTGTAAATATGGTCTCATCTTCATTAACCAAACAAGAGATCAAACAACACATATTCATAAGTGCTGACGAGCGGCTTGCTGAAGTGAGAAAGATATATTCTTAGCCATAGCAAATACCTGTCCATGTTGGATACACCTTGAATCGGACCAACATGTCACTAGATATCTGTGCTACACTGATTCTCTTGTCAGACATATGCCGGGATTCCTAGACCGAGCAGAGATACTGTGCGTCAGCTTTCAATATGCTGTGAAAGGAGCAAGGCGCGCCAAGAAATTCGGTGAAGACATGGGCTTGATGTCAAGACGACACAAGGCTGCGACCGTCTAATATCGGAGGTTGGCAATGTACGGAGATATGTAATTGGAAAACGCAGGCTCGGTCCGAAGTCGTGATTTTTCTGGACCACACGATCTCCGCACTGGGGGGTCTAGACGTTGCGATCGGCAGAGCCTCGACAGAGCCGGAGCTGACTCGGCGCGCCCTTTCTGCCTCTGCCAATTTGTGGGACTTTCTGCCTACTCCAGTTAAGAGCCTACGAGCTGATCAGAAGACGGGCGAAAAATGTATGTCCTTTTACAGCTTGCAGCACAGGCGAGGCGTTCACGCAGCGGACGCAAAGGACAGGAGAGGCAGAAGGTTTATAACACCTTGACGTTACACTCTCCTTAATAAGCCAGAGCTGGCTGATTGGCTGACAGCTGCGACACGACTGCGGCGTGGCGAAGAGGCGGCGTCATCCATGTATACTGCTGACTTGAGCAAGATGTCTTGCTCTTCGGGATTTGCATGCCACAGCACGTTTTGAATTCTACATACATATGTAGCAGGAACCGTTCAGCCGCCGAGTTTGATAGCTGCCCGTGCTGCTCGGTAAGGAGAACCTACCCGAGCTATATGTACACAAGAGTACCTACCTAATAGTAAAGGGGGAAGCTGGCTGGCTGGCTGGCTGGCTCCGGCTCTGCGTTACGTCGCCGGCTCAGGCCGGGCTGCCAGGGTGCCTTTTCTATTTTTGCACATTGGCAACCGACCCTGGCCGTATGGTATCGTCAATCCCGGTAAGCCCCTCATTCGTATTTACACACTTTGTAGAATACACCGAGAATGCATACATACATACCGGAACTCTGTACGATACCCACACGAGACCGTGGCCAGTGGTGAACAACGTGAGCTGTCTGATCTGTAAGCAGCTCGGGCAACATCTCGGGATCGTTCAGGTTGCCACGGCGTACCTATGCGGCCTTAAGTTGCGAGCGAAAAGGGCGCCAAGCTGGTAGGTGATGTCTCTGCAGATGATGACAAGCCGCTGACGCGCTGCTGCAAGTCATACTGGAAATTGGGGTGAAGCAGGGAAATGTAAGAATACTGTATAAGAACTTGGTGCTCTGGTTGACAACATCGTGTTACGCCGTCCGTATCTTGACGTCGCTTAAGTGACTACTGATTGTACGCACTACAAGACGACTCCTTGGTGCGTCCTGTGATGTCAAGCTGCATCGCGAGCTGCTAGCAGTAGGTAGACAGTACGAAGTAGAGAGTAGGATTCCTATTCTTCTTATTCTTTCCCCCTTTCCCTTTTCCCACGCCTGGGCCAGTTGAATAGTAACACCGAGATTCGGACTCGCATTACGGTCCGCGAATCACTGTCCGCCAGCATAGGAGAGATCTCCTTGCCGATCTTCACCGCGTGTCATACTACCAGGCGTCTGGCAATTTCTTTTTTTCCCGCATAAGGTATTGAGTTCGCGACGATTTGAAAGTCTTTATGGCCACACTCTTTGTTATTTGCTAGGTGTAATAATTCGTTTTCATCAACGAGTCGGATATGAAATAAAGCATCCCATTTGTATGCTCGGATATCTACCTGCCTAGATGTGAGACACCGGCCACTTTACTAAATGAAGCTGCTGGTAACGGGCTTGCTATAGGGATGGCAGGGCGACGGCGCGCGCCTGGTGTTCCGTTAAGAGAGGTACTATTGTTTGCCTTAGGTCCAGATAGGTACCTACCCCCTTAAGGCATAGATTGCTGTCGCCCTCCAATCTGCTATCAAAGGCTGTGAGTGATCTTCCGTCGCTCATGCAATCGGCTCAAAGGGCAGTATAAGCGTAGGTCCTTGGACATTGTGTTGGCATATGCAATTACGTCCTGATTCTGATTCTGATTCTGATTCTGGTTCTGACGGAAGCAAGCCTTGGCTCGCCTGTAGCAGATATCAGACACCTTCTAGGTACCCAAGGCTGTGACAGGCTGTTCTGACAGGCTAGGCTGCCTTGACAAGGCGGCTTTCCTTCCCTTTGCCGTCTGCCGAGGCGTTTGCTGATGGTGGAGGCACGTTAGGCGTGTACAACGAGATGGGCCGCTGTGGTGCCTCAACGTATGATGTATAGCTATATCCCGCCGTCCGCCCGTCAGGCTACTTGATCTGCTGACCTCATTCGAAATCGGACAATAAGATGGAAATGCGAAGACATGAACATTGCGAAAACATGAACATGAGCTTGCTGAGGTGCACAAAGCAACTGCCGTAATGAGTGTCTGAAACCGCCTCAGGTACGCGGGCCTCCGTCAGGTACGTACGTGTACCTTAGGTACCACCACCTGGCCTGGGGAGCGACCGGTGAGGCCACTACGCTATAGCAAGAGCTCTATAAGATGGTTGCCTCAGCGCCAAAGTGATTGTGGTGAAATCAGGTCCTACCGAACAGATAGGCGACTGGCATAAACCGTACATGTACCTATCACGGTATAGCAAACAGACGGTCGCTAGTGACCAAGGGAACGCCAAACAAGCCTAAAGCCCACTATCAACGCCCCAACCAGCCAGCCAACCAGCCTGTCAGCCCGCCCCGAAAGAGGGCCCAGCCAAAAAAGCGCAGCACAGCTCAGTTAGGTACGTTACTGAGTGACCGCCTCCGCCCAGCAATTTTTTTTCTTCTTCTTTCTGACTAGGCGCGCCCAACCCCAAACTGGCAGACTGGGCAATCCATCCCAAACCGCAAGCCCGCCCACCGTCTTTTCCCTTTCACTCCCCCCCTTTACCCTTTACCTACTAAACCTAAACCTAAAACCTACACTCTCCTCTTCCACCAAGTCCGTAATCTTTCTACAGATTACAACAACCAATCCATCACCGACCCGAGACGTGGTAAATCGCTGGCGAATAATTCAATATTCGACAGCGCCGTCTCTCCACATCCTCTACTAGCCTCTGACTTTTCTCTTCTCTTCTCTTTCGTTACTCTTCTACTTCCGATCCTCCCTTCTCTCCATACAAGAGCCAAAAAGTCGTGTAAGATCCCCT
The DNA here is from genome assembly GCA_022432365.1 of Hypoxylon sp. FL1284. NCBI lineage: Eukaryota > Fungi > Ascomycota > Sordariomycetes > Xylariales > Hypoxylaceae > Hypoxylon > Hypoxylon sp. FL1284. The sequence continues at coordinate 994,471 of JAJJXE010000008.1, read as the reverse complement.
CTCTCTTCCTCTCTGCTTGCATGCTTGCTTGCTTGCTTGCTTGCTTCCTGCTCCCCGTCGACGACTTCCATTCTATCACTGGATCCCATCCTCGATGCTAGCTGCTACTTGCAGTCCTGCACATCTCCTTCCCTGCTCTTATCGAGTGACACCCGGTTGCATTTAACCAAATTTCCTTCCCTTTTTTCCCTTTCGCCCTGGGAGCACTGTGGTTCTCGCTGCCATTTCCTACTTCTCTACTCCTTAATCACGCCGCACTCTCCTTTTGTTTGCACAGCCCTTGCCTCTGCTTTGCATCACAATCCAAGCAAGCGAAATCTTTACTCTTCCACCTACTAACTACAGTTGATTAGACATCCCCCCGGCACATTTCATCGACTTCACGAGTATCGGCCGACACTCAAACAGCCAACATCATAATCCAACTTGCTGTTTCGTCAGCCAAGATCACCCTTCGTCAACCGCCAAGATGACGACTATGGTATGTCAATATCCCAACCATCAAAGTTACTCTGAATAGCGGTGGGAAATATGTTCCATCCTAGGTTGGTGGAGATGGAATGTCGGTGTGTTGGCACGACATTTTCATTTTGTGGGATGTCGACGGACGAGCCTAGAAGAGAAAACGGGTTTATTCTTATCAACTTACGGTCCAAGACAGCTGGCTAACCTGACTCGCTGTTAATAGGATCTGCGCGTCGGTAATAAGTACCGCATCGGTCGAAAGATCGGTTCCGGTTCTTTCGGCGATATCTATCTCGGAACCAACATCATTTCCGGCGAGGAGATTGCCATCAAGCTCGAGTCGGTCAAGGCCAAGCACCCCCAACTCGAATATGAGGCCCGCGTGTATAAGTCGCTTGCTGGTGGCGTCGGCATCCCCTTCGTCCGCTGGTTCGGAACCGAGTGCGACTACAACGCCATGGTCCTGGACCTTCTCGGCCCCAGTCTGGAGGATCTCTTCAACTTCTGCAACCGCAAGTTTTCGTTGAAGACGGTGCTCCTACTGGCCGACCAGCTCATCTCCCGTATCGAGTATATCCACGCCAAGTCCTTCATCCACCGTGACATCAAGCCCGACAACTTTCTGATGGGCATCGGAAAGCGAGGTAACCAGGTCAACGTCATTGACTTTGGTCTCGCCAAGAAGTACCGAGACCCCAAGACTCACTTCCACATTCCCTACCGCGAGAACAAGAACTTGACTGGAACTGCCCGATACGCCTCGATCAACACCCACCTTGGTGTCGGTGAGTTTTATATGACTCTGATTCGAGCTGGCACAGGTTGACTGACATTGGATGCAGAACAATCCCGTCGTGATGACATGGAATCTCTGGGCTATGTCATGCTCTACTTCTGCCGAGGATCGCTACCCTGGCAAGGCCTGAAGGCTGCTACTAAGAAGCAAAAGTACGATCGCATCATGGAGAAGAAGATGACGACCCCGACCGAGGTCCTCTGCCGCGGCTTTCCCAACGAGTTCGCCATTTACCTGAACTACACTCGTTCCCTTCGCTTCGACGACAAGCCCGACTACAGCTACCTTCGCAAGATCTTCCGCGATCTCTTCGTCCGTGAGGGCTTCCAGTACGACTATGTTTTTGACTGGACCGTGTATAAGTACCAGAAGAACGCGCAGGCCATCGCTCAGGCCGCAGGCCAAGGTGAGAACGATGATGACAAGGCTCGACGAACCACGGCCGCTACCGCAGGTCAGACTCCGTCGGGCGGCGTCAAGCCGAACGCGATCGCCGGCACTCGTAGGAAGGTGATTGACCGTGGTGCTCCCGGTGTTGACACTCCCGAGACCAACCGTGCCGTTGGAGGAAGCGACAGGATGTGAGTGTCTCGCCAGCCCAGCCCAGCCCAACCCAAAGCATTCCTCGTAAGGAATCATGTTTCCTTCGCGTTTGGTGTGATTTACATCGCTAGCCGGAGGAATTGCTGACATTGATTGCTGACACATCAGTTTACGGTAACAGGCTGCGATCAGCTTCCAAAGGTCAGGTGCCCGGCGCTGGATTTGCGTCGACCTCATACCGCCCGAAATGATCGGTTGGCGTCTTCCCCCGTTGGTACCATCGGCTGTGTTGGCGTCGGCGTAACGAATACTTGACCCGCGCAACAGCAAGCAACATTCGAATCGTGGTAGCCTCACCCACCTCGTGCATTGGCCTTCGAAATCCAGCAGCGGATTTAATGCCAAGTATCATAGGATCGAGGGTTCTGCCTGATTCCTTTCATATCTTATGGATTGCTCTTGTTTCCGTTCTTCGATGACTCTCGGTTCATGACTCAATATCCTGGCTCGGACAGCCTGGTAGCTCTAGAAGACGTCGCTCTGTGTCCTATGGGGCACGTTCGACGTTCTTCCGTGGCCGCCTAGGTTTGTCTGAACGGCACTTCCGGCACTCTGGCTCGAGAAGGGTGTCGTCACAGGATCTAGTCTACGAAGGCGTGTTCACCTCCGCTCGCGATTCTCAACACCGCGCCCGAGTCGGAAGCGAACAGCTACCTGCCCAGAGGACGAGCTTCGACAACCTCGGAATCGGAATCCGTACATGTTTCGTTCCGAGGGTTAACGCTCCTTCGATGCGATACACGGGCCTTCTGATATGATCCAAAATTCCTAGTTTTTTTAGTTTTTTTTTTTTCTTTTTCGCTGCGATGATTTGTTTCCTTTTTCTTTCCTATTCGGACTGGCCTTACCATGCCAATCCCCTATCCTGGGGAGGTAATAATCAGGTGGACGGCTTTGTGTTGGAAGACGGGGCTACGGCCGAAGCTAGCCTTTTCAATTTCTTCACGGCTCGTCATCGACAGTACAACGACCCGAATCCAGCCGAAACTGCATGACTTGAGGGAGAGTGGAACAAGCGGCCAGCATGTTGGCGGCGCCTAATATCGCCACTGCTTCGGCGGTGGCGGGCGTCGCTAAATCATGACTGGTCTCTGGTCAGAGGTATCTCTTATAGGGTCAGGCTGCGATGGTTTGATGAGGATGCGTCGGGGTGGTCTCAGCAGTCTACCAGAGCAGCACGTACCAGTGCTAAGTGGAGGCATTTATTGATGTCCCCTCGAAGCACGACTTTCTGAAACATGGAACGGTATCTGCAAGATGAAAGACGCGCGACAAGGACTCTGGCAGAGTGGCGGCGACAGTAGAGTTGACTCACGAAACCCCGAAAAGAGAAGAGAATCCCCCCTTCAACGTGGCAGCAGGCGATCGGTACACCTTAGGTAGCAACACAGAATGAATTTTATTTGCGTCATGTTCGTTATTATCATCATAGTAATCATTACAGTTCTCGTATGATGGAGATGTATATGTACCCGGGTCCCTGGGTATCTATCTAGTAGGTACCGGGTAGATATTCGGAGACATGAGAAGTCGTGCAGCTAGCTATCTGCCTGTTGGGTGAGAATAATCGAGTGAGGCTTAAAATGAGCTGGAAGAGGCACCGAGGACTGCCTACCCCCTATTATGTACTATCCCCTATTGTTATGAGCTACTGGTTGAGGCTGTGCTTATTTTTTACGGTCACATGAAGAAGTCGCAAGACACTACGGACAAGGTACTGACCTCATGAGACACCTAGTCATTGCGGTGACGAGTGGTGAAAATTATTATATATAGCCTACTTGTAGGTACCTCGGTAGGTAGAGAGGGATGGAATGGAATGTCACTTTCCTTTCTTCCCCTTTCCCTTTATTCTTTCTTTCCAAGCAGCAGATAAGAAAATAGAAAAGCATCAGTCTGTCGTAGTGGAAAGACGGTCAACATCAAGCGGCTGGGCGGACTCATCTTCGATGACATAATTTATTAATCTTTGCGGGAAAAGGTACAACTTGAATCTCGCCTTGGAGCAGAGCAGGACCAGTCCGCCGGGATCTATTCGGCAGCCGCTAATCTGGGGAAAGGTTAGTACCTACAGGCCTATCTGCAAGGTACTACGGGTACAAGACTTGCGGCCTTGGGATTTCATCTTCTACCCGAACCGTGGAATCCCAAAACAGCTGCTCGAGCTGATCGGATCGACGACAATCAACTCGTCTGCGTTTCATCTTTTCCTTTTTTGGTCAACTAATATACTACTCGGGACCCCAAACCAGCAAAGCCGCAATTCCTTGACGATGAACGAGATTCCGACATTGGACGTCTTTATACTCACCTTCAACGCCGCAAAACACCAGATCAACACCCCCGTCTTTGCTCGGCACCTGTACCATGCCTTCGGACAGAATGCTTCGAGATTGCCGGAATTGGTTGTCGTGTAAGTTCTCAACTGTCACAGTTCCGAAAAGCCGATTGCAGTGCATTCGTCTGGCAGGTATGCTGATCGATTATCCAGCTCCCTCCAGGAGATGGCACCAATGGCTCAGGCCTTCATAGGCTCCTACATGCTGGCTCCATACTTCCAGCGCTACGAGTCTGCCGTCAACCTTGCCGCCGCCAAGTTTGTAGGTGAGGAAGGGGGCCAGCATGGCCAAAAGGTCTATACGCTGCTGACGACACGTAATGTCGGTATGACCGGCATTATGCTATTTGCTCGCTCGCCCGCCGCTGTACGAGGCCTCCAAGCTGCCGAAGTCGGCTTTGGCGCAGGAGACATGGCCAACAAGGGCGCCGTAGGCCTCCGGGCGCTCTACGAGAAACAGGGCGCCGATGGCCGCATAACAGCATCGACTGAGCTCACCTTTGTCAGTGCCCACCTGGAAGCTATGGAATGGAATCTCAACAGAAGGAATAAAAACTGGGAGAGCATCGTCTCCGGCCTTCTCTTCGAGGACCCCAAAAAGTTTGCCGAACGCCCGTCGCTACACCCTACGCACTACGGCTCCGAGGAACCCGGCGAGGATCAAAGCCTCCTCAGACGTGAATCTACTGAGCAGGCTCTACATGAAATTTCCATCTACAAGCCGGGCGCCCACCTCTTCGTCGCCGGCGATCTGAATTACCGCCTATCCAAGACCTCCCCGACTCCTTCATCTGTCTTTCCCAGCCTCGAACCAGACAGCTCGAATCACTACGACAACTTCTTGACACGTGATCAACTCACAGCAGAAAAGGAAGCCGGCCGTACGCTACACGGACTAAGCGAAGCACCCATCAAGTTCCCCCCGACTTACAAGCTCTCCTTGACGTCCAAAGCCAAGCTGCAGGCGGATCTGGGCCGTCCTTGGGATGAGCAAAACGATGTCGATGAAGTCGGTTGGACCTGGGCTCGTCACAGATGGCCTGGATGGTGTGATCGTATATTATTCCTCGACATGCCGTGGTGGGTTCGAGCAAATTCCAGCAGGGCAGCCACCATGAAGACGACGGCCTACGATGCCCTCCCAGCCGTCCGATCTAGCGATCACAGAGCCGTGTTCTTACGCCTACAAGTCCCAATTGTGGACCCCGATGCCTTGGGCCCGACACCGGCTGCTCGCGAGAGGGAACAGAGTGCCAACCCGGTAGACCCGCGCATCAAGCTGCCGTTCGCTGTCGACTTCCGGTCTTGGGAACACCGGGACATGGTCAAGAAATGGGAGTCTACCGTTGGCTGGTCCATGCTGATCTCGCAGTCGAAACAGGGCATCGTGGCATTCGTCACCATCCTCCTCATCGGCCTCGGCGCCTGGTGGTATCGGTCGCGGTAGGTCTCGGCCTTGATGCGAGCTGCGAAATGGTCCTGCGATCGGCTCACCAACTAGTGGTGTGGAAGCCGGGTATGGCCATGGTAGGCCTGGGCTAGCAGTCGATGAAGAATGCGTATCGGCATTTACGGGGGTATCTTGGAGCACACGCGTAATATTGGTTATCTTCTTGTACTTCCGTATAGCGATACGGTATTAGAGTGCTGGGAACATGGGGCTTTCACTGGTCCAGCTTGGAATGGAAGCATCGGGGACAGATTAGACCCTCACATCAGGGATCGGAGGTCCTTCATAGGTACTTCGCTAGTATAGACCCTTTATAGAGAAACACGACGGGAAGAACACTAATTAGACTTATCTTTCTCGGGCCTCGAAGAACATCAATATCTAATAAGGAGGTACCTAGTGTGCGAGTACTTGAGATGTTGGCATTCACATTGTCCGGATACGGAAGTCGACCCTAGACATGGCATGGTTGGCGCTCTTCTTTGTTACGATTAACCCCATACTGTTAACAATAATTACTATTAACTCCTCGCGAAGCTGTTCAATGGAATTGGAATTTGTCCTTTTGTTCTTGATCCTTAATCTAAATCAGCTATGTCGAAACCACTTACCTCAAGCTTCGTGGACAGGTCCCGATCTGACCGTCGGGCAGAGCTGGCACGCCTCGCCAAGGATCGCCATACAAACGCGGGCCTCATCTTCGGGATATCACTGCTGTTTAATGGAAGCCAAACACATGCGGACTACGTTGCTGGACTGGATACGAATAGGATACTGCCCAGACTGACCAACTGGATGAGTTCGGCGCCATGGGACCTACGGTGGAACAGCAAAGAGCCGGCTATAAGAGAAAAGGCATTGCCTTCGCTCAAGCAGGCGCTTATCGATGCAGCGCCTGTAGAAACACATCAAGAAAAGACGGCAGAGGAAAGGAGGCAGAGGAGGCGCAGAAACCACCGCGACTTCGCCGGTATTCTCGCGCAAATCGACAAAGCCGCGATCGCCGCCCTCGCGCTCGACATCTTCAAAGCGCGCCACGACTCGGCGGATGACTCCAGCCAGCCAACCCTACCCCTACCCCGGGTGGGCGGCCCGTCCTTCGGCTCGGCGCACGTCTTCTACCCGATCAAGTTCGGCAACGGGACCAGGTGGCTGCTCAAGATCCCAATCGACGGCACGCCGGACACGTGGGACAAGCAGCGCGCCGAGTCGCTGCGCGCCGAGGCGCTGACGCTCAACATGCTGCGCACCGAGACGGGCGTGCCGGTGCCCGAGATCATCGACGCCGACTGCTCGCCCCACAACGACCTGCACGCGCCGTACCTGCTCACCGAGCTCGTGCCGGGCCGCACGCTCGACCGCGTGTGGTTCGGGCTGCGCGGCGACGACGCGGCGACGACCAGGCAGCGGCGGACCAAGGTGCTGAACGGCCTCGCGCGCGCTATGGCGCAGCTCGGCCGCTACGCGTTCGCCCGCGGCGGCGCGCCCGTGTTCGACGGCGACGGGGTGCTCGTCGACGTCGGCCCGCTGCGCGTGCTCGACGTCCAGGCCATGGTCGACCGCTGGCTGGAGGACGAGGACGGCGAGAGAGCGCCGGTGTACGCGAGCGTCGGGCCGTTCGACGACGCGGCGCGGATGCGCACCGCGATGCTGGAGCGGCAGGCGTGCGGAGAGGAGCCGTGCGTGGCGGTTGATCGGCTGCTGCGGCTGCTCTTGGGCTGCGTGCGGGAGCCGGGGGGGCGGGAGGGGGAGGGGTTTGTGCTCACGCACCCGGGGCTCGGCATGCGCGACGTCATCGTCGCGGACGACGGCGAGGTCAGGGGCATCACGGGCTGGGACGGGGTGCGCGCCGCGCCGCGGTCCGTCGGCAACGAGGCGCTGCCGCCGTGGCTCGTTCGGGATTTTAACCCGTTCGTCTGGCGCTGGGAGCCGCCGGCGCCGGGGAAGAAGAACGGCGGCGAGGAGGAGGGCGGGCCGATGGAAGACGCGCCCTGGGTGCTGCGCGAGCTGAGGGACGAGTACGCGGGGATCATGCAGGGCCTGAGGGAGCAGAGGGGGGAGCACGTGGATGTGGACGTGGACGTGACGAGGCAGTCCCTGCTGGCGCTGAGCCTGGACGCGGCGGCGCGGGACCCGAGGTGCAAGAGCGCGGTGCTCAGACGGGTCCTGGAGAAGTGCTCACGGCCGACGGAGGAGTTTAGCTTTGGCCGGCTTGTTGAGGAGCTTGAGGATGGAGGGCAGCTTGATGGATATAGGCAGAGGTGTCTTGAGAAGAATCTGCGGGAGCTTGTCGATCGTGGGTATGTACGGGGGGCGGCTGTGTGGTGATCTGGAGCTGGGGGTGAATGGATGTATAGGAGCGCTGTTGACACTCAAGGTTTAAACATATAAAATTACTTGACACCCCATATATGTATGGTCTCAGATCTACACATATAATGGCTGAGTTCGTCATGATGTGTTAAGGTCACCTTAGCATCGATCCCTCTCTTCTTCATGGTCCTGTGCGCTGCCATGCTTTTGCCTTATTCTCAGCTGAGTCGTCTCAGAAAGCTAGTAGTAGGTGCCTTTGCTTCACCTGTATAGTCCGTGGAGCCGGCGGCGATGCGTTTGAGAGGAATACCCGAGGCTTAGTTCTTCGATGTCGATCCAAAGAGATGTCTTAACCGAGGGTAGAGGCATTACAAATGGCTTTGGCCACCGAGATATTCTTTACCTTGGTAAAAGCAGATTCATACGCCTACTGGTAAACAGTGCTAATCGTGCGAATGACGAGAAAAAGGTGATGGGATACCAACAATATTTAATCTGTTTACATATTGGCAAAAGAAAAAATCTTGTCGGTGGACTTTCATGAGAAAGAAAAAACCAAAAGATGATGAGAGTGGGACTCGAACCCACGCGGATTGCTCCATGAGGAATTAGTTGTTAAGGTAACCTTAACCTCACGCCATAACCAACTCGGCCATCTCACCGTAATGTTTCGGATATGATCCTGCTTTTCTTATCACAACATAGAAAGAGTACCCTTGAGGCCCTGTGCTCTTATTGGCTGCAGGTGCACCCCATCTCTTACGGAATATACATAACCCTGCGACGCATTGCGCTTACAGCATCCGGCCCAAGGTTCTTCCCCGCCAAATTGGCATTGCTGCCCCGCGATTGGCCGTGTGTACCCGAATCTGCGTTTCCAGTCCACCGTAACCGTACCGAGGGAAATAGCAGCTGTCAGCCTCCGGCTCGAGAGTTTGGGGTACCTTGGTAACTTTTTTCTCTACTTGTAGCTTATATTCGACGTCTTCTCCGAGTCTTCCTGTCCGTTGCAACTCTTGGTCTGCATATGCTTGCTACACCGAGGCGACGAGTTCTAGGACAAGATGTCGTCTGTTAACCGCAGCCTACAAACAGCCTCTCGATCTCTCCGCTTCCCGTCAAGAACAACTTTACAGAGGGTAGCTCCTCTAAGCCTATCCTCGCGACAGACGGCAGCAAAACTCGGAGCTTCCGCACAACCAGCACACCCCGCCTACGTCTTGCGCTCTTCGTCCTCTTTCTCCACCACTACTGCCCGACAGTCTGCTCCCCCAATGCCTCAAGAAGCAAGAGAGTATGATCCCGAGATCAGGGACATCGCTAGCTATGTTACCAAGCCAATTGACTCCGAATTAGCTGTACGCCAGCCACCCCACCTAGCTGCCCCTCTCTCCCCTTTTCGATTCAGTCATGGCGAGAACCTCGAGGAAGTACCGGGCTAATATGACCTGCAACCTGCCAATAGTTTGACACTGCACGATGGGTTTTCCTCGACACTCTAGGATGTGGACTGGAGGGTCTTCGATTTAAAGAGTGCACCAAGCTGCTTGGTCCGATTGTCCCGGGCACTGTCGTCCCCAACGGAACCAAGGTTCCTGGTACTGACTTCGTCCTCGATCCCGTCAACGGCGCCTTCAACATCGGTGCCATGATCCGGTGGCTCGACTACAACGACTGCTGGTTAGCTGCCGAATGGGGTCACCCGTCTGATAACATGGGCGCTATTCTTGCCGTTGCTGATTGGGTTAACCGCACTAACAAGGCTGGCGGCAATCTTGCCGGTGGGAAGATCTTCACCGTCAAAGATGTTCTCGAGGGCATGATCAAGGCTCACGAAATCCAGGGCTGCCTGGCACTTCTGAATTCGTACAACAAGGTCGGGCTGGACCACGTCGTGCTGGTCAAGGTCGCTAGCGCGGCTGTCGTGTCTCACATGCTCGGCTTGAGCGAGAAGCAGATTGCCGATGCCGTCACGCAGGCTTGGGTCGATGGTCAGAGCTTACGAACTTACCGACACTCTCCGAACACCATGTCCCGGAAATCATGGGCTGCTGGCGACGCTTGCCAAAGGGCCGTTAACCTAGCGCTGAAGATCATGAAGGGCGAGCCCGGTGTCCCCACCGTCCTGTCCGCACCTGTCTGGGGTTTCTACGATGTCCTGTTCAAGGGCAACAAGTTTGAGTTCCAGCGCCCCTATGGCAGCTATGTAATGGAGAACGTTCTGTTCAAGGTCTCGTACCCAGGTTCGTGTCACGTATCATTATTCAAGGCGGACGTCCTGCTAACTTGATTTCCAAGCTGAATTCCACTCACAAACGGCCGTCGAGGCTTCCGGGAAGATCCATAACAAGCTCAAGGAGATGGGCAAGTCGGCGGCTGACATCAAGGGCATCACGTGCAGGACGCACGAGGCGTGCATTCGCATTATTGACAAGCAGTTCAAGCCCATGGACAACTTCGCCGACCGTGACCACTGCATCCAGTATATGTGCTCGGTGATGCTTGTGTTCGGGCGGCTGGAAGCCACCGACTACACGGACGGCGGCGAGGCGGCGACGTCACCGTTGGTCGAGTCTCTCCGACAAAAGATCAAGTGTGTGGAGGACCCGCAGTTCACAAAGGACTACCACGACCCGGAGCTGCGCACCATCTCCAACGCGCTGACGGTCGAGCTCAACGACGGCACCGTCCTGGACGAGGTGGTTGTCGAGGCGCCGCTGGGACACCGTCTGAGGAGAGAGGAGGCCAAGCCGCACATCCTGGCCAAGTACAAGCGACACCTAGGACCGCACTTCTCGGAGTCGCAAGTCAAGGAGCTGGTCGAGCTGGGAATGGACGGCAAGAAGCTTGAGGCGACGGCTGTTGACGAGTACGTGGACAAATACGTTGTGAAGAACAGCCCTTTTGTTTAAGCCAGTGGTTGATATAGACGGGCATTTGGGTATTACTTACTGTATTGATATATATCCGTACCTAAGACATATACGTGTTGAGATGTTTATATATTGGAAACTATCCTACGTTAGAGGAGACGGTGAATCCAAGAACTTGGCTCACATGTCATATGCATTGTGCACTGCCACTGGATGGACGCTAATATTGGGGCTGTCTCAAGACCGTTACAGTCCCCCTCACAGGCCTGACAGGTACCTACGTTACCGCTACCAGCCCTACCAGCCAACCTTTATAGCAACCATCCAGCGCAGGGCAGTGCCAGATAGGACCCTATCTTAAACCCCGAACCTCCCTGTCCTATCGTTCTTCCATACGAGAATCTCCATATCTCTGCATCCTCCATCCGTCCCCATCGCTTCCGTCTAGATCTGTCGACTTTCTTCGTTCCCGACCGCCCAACGACTCGACCTTCTGCATCCCAGTTTGCCGTCCTGTGACAGGACATATCGCCGTCAAGATGGTGACTCTCGATCGCCAGGAAATTATCGCAGCAAACAAGTCGCTTCGGCTCGTCAAAAATGTACTTACCTAGTTCTGTTTCTATGTCGTACAGAGGCGTCATGGCTGACTAGAATCAATAGGAGCTCGAACATCTTCTTGAGAAAGGCATCTTGACCGACGATGCTTTCGACTCAATCCACCGAATGCTTCCCGCAGAGACGTCCCTATCAGGCGCGCCTACGCCCGCAGCGCGCGCTTCAGCGGTCGTCTCGCCGCCGCCCGCGCCCGCTCCTCAGTCACCGCCCGTCAACTCAATGGCGAACCTAGCCATCAACCAGAACCCCATCTCACACGCACCTCCCGCGTACAGCGCAACGGGGCCGCCGGCGCTCCCGGCCCGCAACGGCCCGCCGCCGCCGCCGCCGTCGAAGCCGGTCATCGCGCAGGCCAAGGCGCTGTACAAGTACCAGGCGGCGGACGACCGGGACCTGTCGTTCGAGCGGGACGACAGGATCGCGGTGTACGAGTACATGAACGACGACTGGTGGATGGGGCGCAACAACCGGACCGGCGCCGAGGGCATCTTCCCCAAGAACTACGTCGAGATCGACCACGGCGAGAAGGCCGGCTTCTACGCCCCGCCCCAGCCCGTCTACGCCTCGCCCGCCCCTGCGGGCAAAGCCGGTTACCCCCCGCCGCCCCAGGCCCAGAACCCGTACAACGCACACGTGCCGCCCATGGCCGTGGCGCAGGGCGGCGGCGGCGGTCCCAGCGCGCCCAACGCTCCTAACGGCCAGCCGAGCAAGTTCGAAGAGGGCGGAAAGAAGTTTGGCAAGAAGCTGTACGTACCAGAGCCCTCGCTGCTGGGATGTTTCGGGCATCGGATATCCCGCTTGAGGAAACAAATACTGACTCTCTTTGCTTTTAGGGGTAACGCCGCGATCTTTGGAGCGGGAGCTACATTGGTGAGTTATCTATATGTTATAAAGCCCCCCTCGGTATTCGTGACTGATCTTGATGTTATAGGGTGGGAAAATTGTCAACGGTATCTTCTAAATCCAGCCTACGAGGACTGGCCTGCCTACCCAGGTACCTACGGAACGCATACAGATTGTATTCGTATTATTGAGCTAGCACCAAAGGCATAGAAGGTTCCTTTGGAGGATTATGTTTATATCGTTACAGAAGACACATGGGATAATGAAAGGAGGATTGCATTGGTTTTGGGTGGCAACGGTTCGGGATGCCTCGGTTCACGTTTGTTGCAACCTAGACCTATCATTTACAACTTGCTTGCTTCTGCCGGCCGTCTCCCTCATCAATGTGTATATGCGTTATTGTTCCCTGATCTTGTGTGAGTTATGGATAGCAACTATCAAGGTCCGTTGAGCCAAGCCGGAAAGCTATTTATACTAATCCTCTAAAGATCTTCGGTGTAGGAAGTTTACTATAACTCCGTCGTAGAGCAGAAGCCGACCTGTGGCTCGCATTAGCTAAGCACACATCAGCGCACGGTCGATAAAGTGTCTGCCTGGCACGCAAACTACCTACCTGTAGGGTATCTACCTGGTACGTAGAGCAGCGAAAAGAATCAACAGTCGTTGCCCTCATTTCCAAATACCGCGACGCTGTCGTTGTCAACATGCTCTCGAGGTTCTGCTCGATTTGCGGAGTCTTGATTGAACTCCAGCTGACTCGCATAGAGGAGTTCGTGGCGGATCCTGATCACCGCCTCACTTGGATACAAGAAGTTCGAGCTGGTTCGTTCGTCTGCTCCCCTTACCACTGTACAAGCCGTATCCGATCCGACTCGGCATGCTAATCCGAATCTTGATCTTCAGTACGAACAAGGATAAAGCTCCTAGAACCTTTTGTAACGGGTGTGGGCTGGCTTACTGCTGAATATGTCGTCGCTTCGGATGACCCCCAATGCCATTATTGTGATCTGGAGCCACAGCAAGACCCGCGTGACTATCTCAAGACGCACCAGGTCAATTATATGCCAGACCGACATCATACTGACTATTGGTGTTTTATCGTCCACGATGCCTGCTGGGAACTTCTCAGGCATCGCGTCGACCCGGACCACGAGCTCCCGCTTAACGCTCTGGCCAAGCATCTATTTACCTTACTATATAACACCCCCGTTCACTATGAGAACGAGACGCTGGCGCCTGGCCACGACTACGGACATGCTGCTGAGTTCCAACAGCGAAAGGGGGAAATGTGGTCACAGTATTTTGGTCGCCTGAACGCATCCGAACATTTTTACATCACTGGCGACGCAACTGAGGAATTTGAACCTGGCGAGGCAGAGCTCGATCATGGCATAACATCTCTCTCTTCTCGCTCCGGTCGGTTTGATGTGCACCTTGACAACTACAATGAGTCGGACCCTTTTCGCCGTCTCCCAACTGAAGTTGTCATGCTCGTCCTCACGTGTCTGCCAACTAGTGATGTTTGCCAGGTTCGACTTGTCTCAAGATATGTAGCAGGCCTCTCCTCTTCCCCGAAACAACTTGACCAGCAGTTCTGGTCTAGTCGATTCCAACCCGATTTCGAAATGGGCTTCGTCTTTGCCGGTCCCTCCAACCCAAAGCCTGCAGGGCTGGCGAACTGGCGCTCACTGTATTTTGAAGCCGTAAGTAAGCAGCTAGCCTTTCCACAACTGCTCTGTCGCTGTGCCCTATACTGCATCGCCACTCCCATTTCGCGAACTTAGGTCGTAAAGACCCCTAATCGGAAAGCCCCTGGAATGAAAAAGAAGCTGACATGGAATCCCACCTTCGCAGAAAGCGGCCCTGAAGTCGGACTCGTCTTTTGGTCTTAGAAACCGACGCCGCATATGGAAACTACTTGACCACATTCATGAGTCTATATCTTTACGCCTAGTGAGCGAAGATTGGATACTCAATAGCCCCATACCACATTATGGCATGCGCTTGCCTGAAACGGCCGTATTTGCGGATTTTGTATCGGAAACCTACCCGATGCCGCTAACATCTAGCTGTCGCTTCTTCGAGTGGCAGGGGGTCTTATGGCCGCAGCATATAGATGCCAGCTGGAGAGCAGTACGAATCTCATCCATCTACTCAAATGGCAGAACCTATATCAGTGGAATCCGCCTTCTCTCCCTCAATGGTCAGAATAACGTTGAGTCGCGCCGAGCTGGGTTTATCCATCCCTCCAAGGAGGAAGAGATTCTCATAGGGCCTCATAGTTGTATAGACTACCTTGATGTGGCTATGACCATGATGGGGGTTGTCGGCTTACGCTTCCATCTACGGGGCCCACAAGGCCCATACTCAGTCTCTTCAGGGGAAATGGAGTTAACAGACCCGATGAGCGGGATCGGTAGACTAACGCTACACGCGAGTCTGCAGTGCGTTGGTTTGTATATTGCACTTGATGTATGCCAAATAAGGCCGCCGACATTCAAGGATAGAAGACTGACACGTTGATCTAGGCTTGCAAGATAATTGCTATCTCACTTATAGAAAGGAAACCGGGTCACCCTGTTGAGAGTGTTCTAAGGGAAAGAAGTCCTTGGAACATACGGCCAGTCCAGATATGGAGCCCAGGCATTCCCGATGTCCTGCCCATGTGTTACCCCACCGGCGGCGACGGTGAAGGCTACGACCGCGGCGCAAGTTACTTTGATCTATGTCTCTACATGGACTTCGGGGGTCACGGCGGAAACTTGCTCCAATCTCTGGTTAGCATTGATGCTCTGATGGCAAGCTCCCCGGTAATGTTCCTGGGCATGGCGTTCGTATACAGCGACGGAAGTGAGCGTCTCTACGGACGCGAGAGCTTCAGTTTGGATCTTGATAGTATCCGGGCCATTCGACAATCCTTCCCTGTTGATGGGCCCCACGGGGAGTTCGTGACGGAAATTGCTACTTTTAGGTCTGAAATATCGGGATATGATGCACTCACGTCTATCGAGGTACGGCAGAAGCCTCCCTTCCCACTTCTTGCTTGTTGTTCGTTACGCTTACCATGTCCTGGCCCGGGCTCTAGGTTACAACCAACCTAGGCAGGAAGAAGCACTTGCGATTCTACGACCAGAATGCTACATCAAATACTGAGAGCGACCGACTTATTCAAATTGACCGGACCAGACCAGGGTCTCGAATCACGGCATTCCATGCCAGAGTTACGGTTAGAAACGTCACTGAAATGGATTAACGCTCACCTAGCTAATCAAGAACCACAGCCCCAATTTGGGTCCTTCAATTATTTTTCTACACATAGTGAGCTCTTGGATGAGCTCCCGCAATATGTGCTACCTGCGCCACCCATTGCCTCTCACGACATCCCCATAACCCCAGAAACCTTGCTCCCGGCCCGAGAGATGCTATCATATCTCGAGGTCTTTGCTTTTACGGCTGCAAACCTCTCGAACGTGAAAAGCATCCGTGTTTCGGCAGATGACGCCGCATCTTCGGAGTGCATTTCCGGGCTTCGGATCGAATATCACGATTCCGGCATACCAATCGTGCTAGGGCAGTGGATCAAGGAACTCGATGGCATTGAACTCCCCCCGCGCGATCGCATAGTCGAATTGACGGTATGGCACGAGTTCACAAAACTGGGGAAACGAGCCAAGTTTGGGCCCGTTAGAAGACTGAAACTGGGGACGGTGCTTGGTACAACCAAGACCTTTCTAGCCCCTTACGCTGGCGGCGTGGTTTGCTCACAGTATCGCGAGAGTCCGTATGAGAAACTGGTCAGTCAATCTATATGAGATGTTTCGAAATGTATCGTTATAGGCTAACGTCTCCGCGAAGCATGGAATACTCTGGGGTAGTAGTCACGAGGTATGTGTCTATAGTGATCTGGATCTCTCCCCCCCTTCTTTTTGCCTTTCATCAACCATGTAGCAGATCTCCCTCGTGAGCATCACATGCAACTACTCTGCCAAACACCAAAATGCTTACCACCCGCACTATAGTGGGATCATGTCAGTGTCTTGCACGCACCAAAAGAAAACAGCAACGCGGCTACGTTACTCGTTGATTCGGGCTCCTATTCGCCACCCTCGCCGGGTGTCATACAGAAGGTGTTCATGCAAGGGGGGCTCGACCACACTCATCTCAATACAGTGTCGACGATCGAGGTCACATTCAAGGAAGCAACCAGCGAAGTATCCGCCGTTAGTATGATTTATAAAGACGGGAACTCGTCAGTACTTGGTGTCAGGGGAAGGGAGCCACGGACGCTGGATCTTTCTCCTAGCGAAGAACTAGCCGAGATGGAAATCTTAGCAACCACAGACGACCAGATCGTGTCCATCGGTGTAAGTAGGATACCATGCTCAACGTGAACGACATTATTGACTTGCTGCAGTTCTTGACTACCTCCGGGCGAAAGGTTGACTGCGTGAGACGGAAACTTGACTTGGACAAGCAGGCTTATCTACGAACCGTACTTGCGCTGGACTCGTCCTCTCCTAGCCAAATTGAGAGGCATGGTGACCTACGTCCATTCCCTAGGGAGGCGAGGAAGTTTGTCGGCTTTTGGGCGGTATCAGGGAGATACGGGGCCTTGCAGTATGGGAGATTCGGTGCCCTCTTCGAGGGTGGCGGTGAAGAAGTAAGGCGGGAATAAGGAGATGGAGAACCTTTGGGTACGAAAGATGGAGGCGAATCAGACTGGAAAGAGTATTTGGGCTTCTATGCAATATTCAGACATCTACATATGATGAGCTCTGAGCTTCAGCTTTTTTCGTTGTTCAAACGCAGTGATAGGTTAAGAGCTCTCCCACTTGCCACTTCGACCTGCCGACGAAATAGGGCCGAACCAGGCGTAGCTAGTCTTTTAGGGCAGATGGCATTAGAGTATAACCTATTCCACAAGAAACAACGCAGACTATCCGTGCCAGACCAAGGGAAGAGCCCGTCGCTGGTTAGAGCAGCACGTCTGCCGCAGACCGCTTGTACGCTCTACTTTAGGTATACTGTCCAGCCAAGGTGACCCTAGCCTCAGGATGGCCAAACGACGCAAGCGCGGAGAAGGTATTGGAGAAGGCCACACGGATTAGGGCCGAAAACAGTTTGCGACGCTGGAGCTCTAGATGTGGAAGGCACGCGGGTACCAAGAGTGAACGCGAAAAGACACCATAGACTATCAAGATCGAGGAGGTCTTAGTACAAGTTAATATGGCAGCGGAGGGTGATATCGAATTTCCTACATAACGATATGGTTCGTAGAGTATATCATATTAATGAATTCGTTATAAAAAGCGGCGGGGACAATAGGAAGAAACTCTCAAGTTGAGGTAGATGCTCCTGAGACGTTCTCAAAGATAGGGCCGCAAGGCAAAGTATGAGTACAAGGTTGACGATCAGACGGAATTGTGAATGTAAAAATCGAACTGATAGATTCAACATCTGTACACCATGAACCATGCAACTATGTGTAGGTGCTGTATGAGTCTGATGGTGTTTACCTAATAATAGAACGCGAATTTTCTAGCTTCATCGTGTATCGCGTAAGAGATCCTCAGTCGACTTGGACTTGAGGAACAAGTCGGAACTGAAAAGACGGTCTGAGGCGAAAAGCCACCTGTTCAGCTATAGCAACCATGTTAATGACGACCCTGCGAGCAGAGGATCTCTGGCCCCCAGCAGGTACTCGCCTACCTCCTAGGCATGTAGGCACGGTACCTGAGCATTGAGGCTAGGGAACGTGATGAGCCTAAAGGGAAAAAAAGAGAAGAAAAGAAAAGGGTCCGGGTGAAGCCGGATGTCAACGCCAGCTGGGCCGCTAGAAATTTTCATTAGGCGACCCGGCTTGCCCAGTCGGCTAGCTGTGGCGCGCCCCCCAGCGCCCAGTCTCATCAGTCATACGACGATCACCAGTGACGGATTAACGTGCCACTGCAAATCCGCTTTTCCCCTTCTTCCTTTTTTCCACCCCCCAAGGAGTCATCCGTCTGAGCCTGTCAAGTAATTTCTTGAAACGCTTAGCTCAGTCGGATGAGACGAGAATAGTTCGGGTCTAATAGTTCGACGATGGCTCCAGCATGACGGTTGGACAAGAAACGAGAAGACCTGGGTCAAGCCATGGTGGAACGGCACATAGCCTTGGAGCTGTATATAAGATGCCGTAGTCAAAGATCTATCAAGCCGCATCTATTCCCCCAGATTCAGCACCAGTCACCATACCAATACAAGAATATCAGATCTGTATAGATCAGTCAGTTCGACACCCCCCAAAGCCATCAAATAATGCAAGGCGATATCTTCCAGATGGAACAGATGGCCGCCCAGGTCCACGCCACGCAGCTCGCGCCCGCGCCTCTCCCGCTGGAGGAGAAGACGGAGCCGGGGGTCGCCATCTACAACGAGGACGACCTGTCGCACCTGCTGTACGCCAACCACATGCACCACGAGGGCCACAAGCACCGGGTCATCGTCAACCACGTGTACCGCGACGGCTTCAGCACCCCGCTGTCCACGGGTACGCAGACGCCCGAGTCCGACTCGGAGGGCGACACGCCCGTCTTCAGCGACTGCGACTCGTACTTCGGCGGCGAGGGCGCGTCCCCGCCGTCCTCCTCGCTGCACGCCTTTTCGCACAAGAAGGAGCCGCTAAGATTCGAAGACGGCTTCGACTTCCCCGTGTTCCTCGGGCGCCAGGCCGAGGAGTCGGTGCCGCACGAGATGGGCCCGTCGGTCCGCACCGCGCCGCCGCCGACGTCGCGGGCCGAGCCCGCCCCGGCCGAGGACGAACACGTGCGGGACATCTCGGGCCCGCTCATGTCGTGGTGGCCGACGCCCACCGGCATCATGGAGCACGAGTGGGTCCAGGACGAGGCCGCCGCGCCCAAGAGCAGCAAGGTCGTCATCACGCACCAGCACGTCTCGGGCATCGAGGGGTCCATGATGTCGTGGTGGCCGACCCCCATCGACATGATGGAGTACGAATGGAACGAGCGGTTTTACGAATAAACGAAGGATAAGGGTTTACGACTCTTTGACTATTGGGTGTTTTGATATTTTTTTTCTAATACTTTTCCTCTCCGGCGTTGAAAGGCGGGAAAACGGGCATCATTTTACCTGGGGGCAATGTCCATATCCATATCATATACCCTGGCGTCAACTTTTCCACATGGAGTTCGGCATGAGGCCAGGGTAAAGGGTCATTGGGCAACATATTCTCATGGGTTCTTGAGAGGGCTAGGTTACGGCGACAATCGTGTATATATAGCACGTCCAGGACTATGTATGAGGCTATGTGAGGCCCCTTGGGAAATATCATAATCCACTTTCTACAACTCATTGTGAACTTGATGGCTTCGGCTTTCTACTTCCCGCTCTTAGTGATGTGTGTATGCAATTAGAAATGTGTGTAACATGATTCATGGACCTAAAGAGGGACCGTTGTTTTCATTTTATTGCATATGCCAATGAGGACTTATTCAGACGCCGATCGTCATATGATTTAGATAAACCTCGCGAGCCGTCCTTCTCGGGGCCGTGAAGTGGGACATGTAGAGCAAGCGGATATCCGTCCGCAAAATTCGAAAATGGGGTCTCGTAGCTCATCGACCCTCCGAGCTCGGGGCGGGGAGCTCGCAAGTGGGGGATTAAGGACGCGACGCGGAATATGATGCACGGCATACCTCTTATCTCCAAAGCCGCCACTTAAGAAACCGCAACTTCTCCGGCACCGTGTTCGGACCTCTTCGACTTCCACGCCAACATGCCAATTGATCTTGCCGGCAAAGTGATCCTCCTCACCGGCGCAGGGAGCGGTATTGGGTAAGCACGCCATCTACCCTTATCATTACCCACTCCAAACGAGCTGGTGTCTACCTCGCTCGCACCCGTATGCTTATACGCGTCCTCCTTCCAGACGGGGCACGGCCGTGAAGCTCAGCAAGCTCGGCGCCAGCCTGACCATCACCGACATCAGCTCAGCCGGCATCGCGGGGACACTCGAGCTCTGCGGCGGCGACGCCCAGCGCCACACCAGTCTGGTCCTCGACGTGTCGCGAGCCGACGAGGTCGCGCAGCGCGTGGCCGAGGTGGTCGCCAAGTACGGGCGGATCGACCACGTCTTCAACTGCGCGGGCGTCAACCCGACGTCGATGCCGCTGACGGAGACGAGCGAGGCCTACTTCGACAAGCTGGTGTCGGTCAACCTGAAGGGGATGTTCAACGTGACCAAGGCGACGATGCCGCACGTGACGGCGCCCGGCGGCAGCTACGTCAACGTCAGCTCCATCTCCGGGCTGCACCCGACGCGCGGCACCGCCGTGTACTGCGCCACCAAGTACGGCGTCATCGGGTTTAGCAAGTGCATGGCGCTCGAGCTGGGGCCCAAGGGCGTCCGGGTGAATATCGTCGCCCCTGGGTACATCGACACGCCGACCAACGCCGGCATCGTCAAGGGCACGGTCGAGGCCCGGACGAATATGGAGCAGGGTAACGCTTTGGGCAGGATGGGCATGCCGGACGATATTGCCGGGGTCGTGGCCTTCTTGATGAGCGATGAGGCTAGGTACATGAACGGTAGTGTTGTTGAGGTCGACGGCATGCTGAAGACGTGAACTACGAAGTATGTAGACATATCACGTAGCTTAATATATGTACAGAAGTTTGGTATGGTCCCGCCATAGTAGTATCCGTTATCCCTCATCCAGCTTCATCATTCCCATATGAGGAACTCGTGTGATAAACAGGCAGGCGTCATAGGCCGCTCATAATTCATAAACCATTATATCCAGAAAATCAGGACATCCGCTGTCTATCCAGAAGCATAACCATATATGCCTTACAGAGTATTCTCTCACGGCCAAGTAGCTGGCCCAAAAGTTTCCCCACCCGCAACGAAACTCTTGATGGCCATCCCGGTCTGATCAAGGGTGTCAAAGACGTCGTAGTTGCCATACCATTTTGGCAGCCGGGCAGAGGTGAGGTAGAGCGTGAAGAATATTATGATGGCGGCGATCGCCACGCCGCAGTCGAGGGCCGCCGACGTGATGTAGTTGTATTGCAGCCACCAGCCGTTCCACCTTCGCTTGATGAAGTAGTTGAAGATCAGGCCCACCGCGCCCCAACATAGGTACATATACGATGTAGCTGGCGGCAGCATGTTCGAACCGCCAAATAGGAGCGGCATGTTAATAGAACGGAAGAAGCGGAATGTAGATGCAGAGGCGCGGCGCGCCAGGAACCAGGTGATAACCGGGGTGATGGCGCCGACCAGCCAGAACCACCGCAGGGACGAGTAGATGGCATCGCCACTAAACACTACGCCCCCGCTGTCAGCAACGCTCATCCTCGAGAAATGTCGCAGCTAGAGAGGGGGAAGAGCAGGGGAAGCGGGATTGACTCACTCCGAGCTGGGCCTATAGCGCCCCATATAACCGATGTAGTAAAGAAAGCTCGACCATTCGGACATGTGAAGTTGTCGGGTTGATCGTCGGCGCAAATAT
Source organism: Hypoxylon sp. FL1284 (assembly GCA_022432365.1). Taxonomy (NCBI): domain Eukaryota; kingdom Fungi; phylum Ascomycota; class Sordariomycetes; order Xylariales; family Hypoxylaceae; genus Hypoxylon; species Hypoxylon sp. FL1284. The sequence goes on along the minus strand of JAJJXE010000008.1, from coordinate 972,660 downwards.
TTGGGATGTTGCCCAGCGCCCAGTTCATGACGGCAATCTGGACCACGGCCGACCATATAGAGGCGATCAGCTGTGACCAGAACATGGCACGAGGAGGCACCTTCATGTAATGCCCGAGCTTAAGATCCTGGGAAAAGTACTGCGGTTTGAAGTTAGCAGCCAGGGCTCATTCCTAGTATACCTAAGGAATGCGTGAGAGTACTGACAAGTGCCTGCGTCATGCAGATGAAGCCGTAGTTTTTGAACATCATCATGGCTAACGGATGGCCGGGTAGCATGTAACCGACGACGAATTCGGTTAAGACATTTAACCCAAGCTGGATGTTGGTGACTGCCTGAACGATACCAATCGGGATCGTCCACACCAGCGGAATCAGCATACAGACAATGTACGCCCAGGCTGGAAATCCGGTAGGCCAGGCGCAGACGACCGCAAAGGACAAGACGACCATGACGGCAAACAGTGCCAGATACCACCAATCCTCCGCGTCCTTGTACTTCCGCATAAGCTTCATATGGATGTCGTCCTCCTGCCTGCGTCCGAGCTTGAACTGCGAAACAATTTGCTTGCCGTGGTATAGGGCAACGTGAACGATGACGGCGGCAACCGCGGCGAAGGACAACCCGTAAGAGATGGCGAATTGGGTGGATAGGAATAGTGGTGAATATTCGTGATACTTGTTCTCGTCGAGTACCATCTCGTCGTCCAGGACTCGCGACACGTTATAAACTGCGCCGGTATTGTCGAACGCGCTCGAGGACTGGACAACGAAGTACTCGGCGTACCAATGGCCCGAGAAGTGCAGGCCCATGGAAAGCGCTATGAAGAAGATGACCACACCGGCTACGGTGTTGGCTACGGCATGAAACGGCGGTATCAGCGGGGAAAAGGCGTAGCCCGAAATAATGGTCCAATCCAGCGTCGTCGGTAAGAGACCATATCCATGTAAGCCGCCGAAGATCTTATTGATAGTGATACTTTTTGGGGCAGCCCAGCAGATGAAGGTAAAGTAGGACAACCCCTGGAAGACCCATCCGGGGAACCAGTACCACAGAAACGCGCCTGCCATGACGTATAGAAACCATTGGTATCGGCTCAGAGCCCAGCCATTTGACTTGGAAGGATCGGAAGGGGAGCGGTCGTGCAGGGCATGGAACAGCGAGGCGTTTACGAGGTTGGAAGGCCAAATCATAGCGGCCGGCCATACGAGAAACCGCCTGGCAAGACCGGCAAGGCCATATCCCGTGCACAGTGTCGTAATTGCGAATAAGAGCTGGAACCCCCATCCAAAATGTTGGTTGTCTATCCACTTGTCAGCCTTAAAGCAGAAACTGGCCTTCAGTCCGAGACCTACAGAATACTTGCTGGGCGATTAAGACATCTGTAGCATATAAAAAACCGCCACCATAGGCTGCCTAAGTACGTCTCAGCACCGCCTGCCTAGCTAGACTGCCGGCCCGTTGGACAACTTACATTGGACATGGCGACAATGATAACATGTTCTTTGAAGTTGAACTTTCCAGGTTTGAAGTTAAACGTAAGCCCTAATACACTGAAGCGGCGGTCGGGGAAGATCACGTCCCAGAGTAAGCCGATAGGGTACGCTGCTAACTGGATGACATAGGTGGTGATCGATATACTGGGGTTTCTCATTGAGAAGAGCATGTTAATGGCAGAGCCAGCCGTGCATAGAATCAACCCGATCACCCAAGCGCGTATTGTATTGGCCGGTATATCGACGTCGTAGTTTCTCACCGCGGCGGCAACCTTTCTACACGGTTAGATACCAGCTTAGGGTTCAATGAAATCGCTAAACCAGAGACTTGCCTCGGGGTAAGGGCTATTATTATCATCTTCGAGCAAGGTCGTCTCAATCTCGACGCCTTTCTCTGCATTACCGGTGAGAAGAATATTGTCACCACTACGAAGCTCCTTGATGGGTAAGTTAGGGTCGAGCTTGTGTCGTTTCTCGAAGTGCTTAGGCGTATCTGGTACCTCGGCGCCGGTCGTCTCGGTTAAGTTGCTAGAGGAGGCGCTCGGCGGAGAGACCTCTTCGGCGACGGCGCGCTTGCGAAAGTTGAACACCATGACGGGGCCCACGGAGACGTGGAAAGGGTATCCAAAACCGATATTTGCTACCGCATCGCGTAGCGGTAGAAGAAATACGAAAAGCAGAGATAAGCTCTAACGTGGACCAGGGGTAGCACATATTTAAGACCACCGTCGATCGACCAAGGAGCCAGGTTAGGAGTTGCAATGCATATCCGGTGTGGCACACTGATGTGGAACCGACAGCTATAAGGTGTGTCCCGTCTGGGATTTAAACAGGAGGCCAGAAGGGCGAGACCGCAAAGGACACGCAGGCAGCGAGCTGAGCGACAGCAAAGGGCGCTTGTAACCAGCATATGAAATCCAGTGATAGGCAGAGTTGCCTAAATTGGGCTACTCCAACTGGTCGGATATCCGTAACGCAACCAGCAGCACCGCAGACTGCGGATATAGCCATTATTACCCTGAGTGGGGCAGATCTCGAAGCAGGGTTGAAAAGGCAGGCCACTCGTCGTGATTGATAGGAAGCTGAACGTGGTCCGTTGGATCTCTTAACCCTCCGGGGCTCAAGCCGAAGCGACGAGCGAGCCAGTTGAGGAGACAACGTACCTAGGTACGCATGCGGCAGAAAGACGATATGTGACCTTTTTGAAGGGCAACTTTGTCCAATTCGTATACAGACCAGCTACTTCATTTGCTATGTCAGACTTCACTGGTGAGCTGCTGGGAACCGTAAAAAAGAAAGGGAAAACGCATGATATAGGAGTAAGATTCATGTAGCTTATAACGTACCCAGCGCGGTGGAACCGGGGATAAAGAGGCTGCCGCCTGCCGTATATTCGCTGCCGTGTCGTAGCTCGCATGCGTACAAACTCTCGGCCTACCCATGCCAAGGTCAGCCCCAGTAGGCAGACTTGACGGAGGGCGGCGCCGGTTCATAGATGATAGGTTCGGGGCCATTGGTAGACCTTGGCCCTGGCGGAGTTCAGTCCTGCTGTAACTGTTCTATAATATGACAGAATACTTGGTGAGGCACCAGGACATAGGGTGGAACTTCGATACTCGAATCGTCAAAGACCGTACCGGGTCCAGAAACCTCGAGTCTCTTGCTTCGTACTTTGGCACGGTCGAGGCCCAGCTAGGAATAGACCTGGGTAGCAACCGGACGTGAGTACAGAATGTGAATCCCAGGTAGGTTAGACACACAACATAGTTCGCATGGTGACGTTCCAAGTTGCCATGATGGGAGAATAGGTCGTCAGTTGTTGTTGCTGGCTCCGTCCCCGTTTAGGTATGCCTACCGCCCTAAGCTCCTATGCCCAGTGGACCCAGCTCAACTCTCGTCGGCTTCCTTCCGTGTTATCGCAAGATGTATGATGGCTTAGAATACTATCATCTTTCTCGATACACCAAGTGGTTTCGTAATTCGCGCCTGGGACGAATAAACGTAAATGCAACGGCTTGCCTACCAAAACGACTATGGCGTTGGCAATGTAACTATCCCTAGTGTCATCTCGGGATGCGAAGAGTTGAGATGAGCGTGCTAATGCTTGGCTGGATGCTAACTATTTTAGCCGGTTGATGAATAGTACGATCTGCTATTGCTGTCCTTCTAAGGACCGGCAATCCTAATGCGGGTCGTTAGTTATGATTCTATGTTTAGAGCTCTGTTCCGGATAAGTATAACGTCGTAGCTGAACGGAGATTCATATGCGATTGCCATTGTGATGTAGTATTGCATGCGACTGTACATATACACCGTACCAGGTAGATGGGCTGATGGGTAATGGTCGAGAACAGTTTCGTGTAGATAGTAGTCGAAGCGTCGAGTTTTGATCAAGAATGACATCCGACACATGCACGTTCGAGGTCGCGATGCTTATGCTGCAAAGCTTCTTCTCTTCTCATGTGAACGACGTGGCAGAACCTTAGGAGCGTCTCACGGGCTGAGCGTCGGCTCTGGTTTGCCCGAGATCTTCTGGCCAGCCGCGCCGTCTCTGTTGGCCCTCCAAACTCCGTCTTCGCCCTCGAACTCCTCTCGCTTCCAAACCTCAACACGTTCTTTACAATCTTCAAGGGCCTGTTCGCCGGCTTTCCAGGCTGCCTGCCTATGCGGCGCAGAGACAGCTATAAGGATACTTTCCTCCCCAATGGGGACTGTCCCGAGGCGATGGACCATAGCTATTGATATGAGACCATGCTTCGCATGAATGTCCTGGCAGATAGAAAGCATCGTCCGCAAAGCCAGCTGATTATAAGCCGAATATTGGAGCTCCTTGACCGGTTTCCCACCGAAATTATCCCTGGTGGTGCCTATGAAGCATCACGATCAGGACACGGGTAAGGCAATGTCGGGAGTATAGAGTATAGACATAGTACCGCATGGTGTAAAGTGCGCAGTTGAAGGACAAGAGGATGGGCTAACCTGCAAACATGACGATGGCGCCGGCCTGAGGGCTCCGGACTCTATTAACCACGTCGTTTATGTTGAGGAGGTCATGAGTAAGCCCGACATAGCAACCGGTGCCCTCGAGTTCTGCCATCTCACCGTTCATATCCTGCGCATATGAGCCAAAGACACGAAAGATGTAAATGGTTGAAAAGTATGGAAAAGGATGACCTTTTGACAGTTTCAAGAAATGAGGTAGTTGACCATACGTAATACTTGCATATATCCCGCTTTGCACGGTTTAGGTACTCTTTCATCTATCCGAGATTTTGCCCCGCCAGCCAGTTGAATCTAACAGCTGTCATTGGACGTCTGCCGGCCAGCCAGCCAGCCAGCCAGCTTGCTCTGTTCTCTTAGATCGCGACCTGTTCGCGCCTGTATTCTACACTCTAATCTGCATTGACGACTTTGACGACTCAGCCAGCGACCGACCAACTACCATCAAGCACCGCTTTCACAAGACCGAAACTATCATCCACCACGTATTTCTAATGGAAGCATACCGTCAACATGTACGACGATTATGATCATCGATCTCGCGACGAGCAAGACTACCACAGACGTAGATCACCAAGCTCCCGGGACCACTATCGTTCGCGGCATGGTAAAAATTGATATGGCCTGGAGCATGACTCGAGACATGATTTCTGAGCTTGCGCTGACTTCCCTGCGAGGAAAGACTCCTCTAGATCGCCTAGAAGGACACCTCCAAGGGCGCCCAGAGGAGAGGACCACTACCGCACGAGACGCTCTTCTGCTGGTCCAAGACGCAGTTCACCCTACCGACGAGGCCCATCGCCTGAATATCGACATGCATACTCAGACCGTTCTATGAAGCACAGCAATGCGCCCTATGACCGTGAAGAGGAACAACCGCACGCCTACCAACGTGCTCGAGGCCGACCCTATACAGACTATGACGCCCCCCGGAGTCGCTACGATAGAAGTCCCAGGCGTACTAACTCGGGTGACTCGTCGCCTTATGATTCCGCAGACGATACTTATTATCGCGATACCAGCCACCGATCCAGGCCCGGCCGACCCTATCACACGCTGAAGCTGGACGATATACCGGATAGAATGAGTACGCAGGAGGTAAATGCTACACCGTACTATTTGGCTTATCGTGGTCTGATCTCGTTCGATTAGGTTGATTCTCTCATGCGCGATGCTGGAGCTACTGGTCTTGTCGAGGTTCGCATCAAATCAGATGACAGGAGTGGTGAGTCGTGCTATGCATGTGAAATAGCGAACGGCTCCTAATATAGTGTAGGAAATCGTCGATCATACGCATTTGCAGAGTTCAAATCCGAACACGATGCCATCGATTTCCTAGAGAGTCACTATCCAACCCTTACCGTCCCTAATGGCCGCGGCCATTCCCTTTACATGCCCATAGACTACAGTCGAGAGCGTCGACATGCAGGAAACCCCGACGACTGGAAGTGCACTATGGTGAGCCCCTAATCCCTATCTTGTTCCTGTCGAAGCCGTCTAACATTCATTCCCAGTGTCACTTCGAGAACTTCTCCCGCCGAGCAACCTGCAAGCAGTGCAAAGCACCAAGGTCTTGTAAGTCTCCATCTCGAAAGGATCATTCGGATGCTTTGGGCTAATCATAATTATTAGCGGATAACGCCGCCGACATGAGACTTGACGGCAAAAGTGATGAATGCCCACAGCAAACGCCATCCCAGTTCATCGTCGTTCGTGATCTGGCTTCTTCAGTAACCGAACCTACCCTAGCCTCCGAGATCAAAAAGCTTTACGTAGCTAAAGAGGACGAGCCGAGGCAATCTTCGAGCACAAATAACAAACTCAAGAGCACAGCTCCGATTGGTAACACCAGTGGCCTAGGTGCCAAGCCTGGCTCCTTGGTACGCGTTTTTATGATCCGGAACAAATACTCGGACATTAGCTGCAACTATGGTTTTGCAGAGTTCTCGACTCTGGATGATGCCCGAGCTGCTATGGCCAAGTACAGTGCATCTTCCCAGTTTACTATTGCTTCGAGGCCCGCCACCATAGCATTCATCCATTCCGGCGTTTTCATTCCTTTTCTACATGCCCTCCAAGAGGAGGACCGGAAGTTCACTTTCTCAGCGACTCATAACCCATCCTTAAGATTGGTCTACTGGAACCCGTCAGTTTACGCCAATGAGTTTACAATCTTCGACGAGAACTTGTACGAGGACAGCGTTCAAAGCACAGATCAGCCTAAGAATGAGGCAGATCGAGCTACGGGTAAGGATTCGAAGAAAAGAAAGGCGGAGAAGGAGCTTCAGCCGCCGAATGTTAAGAAGGCTATCGCCATGGCCCCTCAACTCCAGATGTGGGCGAATAAGCATGCCGAGCTACATGGACCCAAAGATGTTGGTAGCGGCGGAGATGCTACTGAGACCAGAGCGCCTGCGACAGGTTCCAACGCCATAGGTGGAACTGACTTGGGACCTCCAGCGGCGGCTCCAGCATCATTCATTTCGTATGCCGACGTCGATCAGATGTGTTGCCTTCTGTGCCGACGGAGGTTCAAGAATGAGCCCTCGCTGCGCCGACACGAGCAGATTAGCGACATGCATAAAACTAATCTCGACAACGAAGCGCTCATTCTCAAGGCGACCAAGGATTTGAAAGATATCGGCAAGGAGCCTGTATCTAACTACCGAGACCGCGCCAAGGAGCGCCGGATGGCGCACAATCAGCCCAGCAAACCGAAGCCGCATCTTCCCAGAAAGAAGTCCCAGACAACGGTTAAAGACTCTGGCGCGGCTGCGGAACCGCCGGCGAAGCCGACGATATCAAAGGGCGCGGGTCTATTGGCCAAGATGGGGTGGAGTACCGGGGAGGGCCTCGGAGCCGAAGGAGGTGGACGGACCAATATCATCGAGACGATGGCTTATGCACCTGGAGTCGGTCTCGGAGCGGAGGGCGGTAAGATTGGTGATGCGGCGGAGGAGGCGGCTCGAGCAACCAAGAACGACTACGCAGATTTTGTCACTAAAGCAAAGGACAAGGCAAGAGAACGATACGAGAAGATGGGCTGAGGAGCTCTCCGCTGATATCCAACGACGCAAGGATGCTGAGAGACGCACTGCAGAGCAGGTTTGGCCTGGTCGTTTATGTACAATAAGAGAGGTGGCAAATCATGGCTATCGGCTTATGGGAGCCTTTGCTTTACGTCTAGTTGTTGGAATGCTGGTGTAGATTACATGGTCTACCCAGCATTGATCCCTAGTCTCCGATCATGGGGATAACTACCCTAAATGAACCCCTATCTCTTGATAGGTGATATTTATTATAATTGCCTTTTTCCTGATCCCCGAGATACTTTGAACGTTAGACTCGTACTGGTACGTGGGAAGCACGTAGGGGAGATTCACGCTCCAACATCATCGCATGCTCAATGTATCTTGGGAAATATATATGGCATAAATGGCCTATGTACACAAGGTTTACAAGTTTAGATAAGATTAACATCGACGTCCCAATACAGTCTATTCAGCTTCTGGGTATCCTCGTGGTATCTCGCTGAGCCTCCGCATGACGTGCGCTCTTCGGTATATCTCATTCCGCATAAACAACTGACCAGCCGTGCCCCGCTACCCTAGGGTATTTCAATGATAACTTGTAATGTATATCCAGGAAAAAACGCGCTCTGAGTGGACAGGCAAGAAGTATAAGTATAAGAGCGAGGCGCTTGTCTATAACACAACTAGCCCGGCGCCCATCAGCCCAGAAAGAGCCGCGATGCCAGCCACAGCCACGGCTTCCCACTTAGCCGCAGGCACGGCCCTAGTACCAGCGCTCTCGTTGTCATCCGACGAATTTGACGGGGAGCCGGTCGTGCTGGCCTGGCCGTCGCCAGAGGTGCCTGTGGGCGTCGGGGTTGCGGAACCCTGGCCCTGGGAAGCGACACCGGTGGCGTTGGGGATGCCCGAGTCTTGGATTTCCTCGACGCTGCTGTCGGTGCTGTTCAGGTTAGACTGTGCGAGTCCGATCTTCTTGTTGGTCAGATCGTAGACGACGTATGCCGAGCGCAGGAATGTGTCGCCCAGGAGGTAGTAGTCCGAGCTCGGCTGCAGTCCGAAACTGCACACGTTGTCGAAAGGCAAGGACGGCACGTCGAGACCTAGTTCTGTGTATCCTTGAACGTTGTCCAGCACCATCTCGTCGACGGGGACGCGGACGATGGGGCCATCGTCGGTACCAAACTGAAAGTCGAACGTGAGGTTCTTGTTGCTGTCCAGGTAGTCGCAGCTAACGTAGACCAGCCCCGTCTCCGAAGTATCATCTACGGCACCAAAAGCGTTGAAGACGCGCGTTACCATGGAAGAGGGTAGGTAGGTCAAGGTGGTACCGGAGTCGAGTATAACGGGGACGCGAGTTCGGGTATAGTTGGTAACAGTGCCGTTGTCGGCCGTCGTGGTAAACGAGGACAGAGCGACGGTGAAGGACGAATAGTTTCCGGTGCGGTCTGGCTGGATCGGGACCGTCTTCAACTCGCCGATGAACTTCTTAGTGTCCAAGCCGCCGAACAAGATGGTGCCTGTCTCGGCATGCAGGTCGTCCTACAAAGAAGGTGATTAGCTCAAGGATCGCATTCCTCCGGCGTGGTGCGACGTGGAAGGGACGGCTGACTGCATGTCACAACCTCAGATCGGAATGGAAAAGGGGCTATGCGCACCAGATATAAACTGTAAGCTTGGATAGCAATCAAGTCCTGGTCCTTAAGCAAGTCCATAATGTTGGGATAGGGAGACTCGGCAGCAACATTGGCGGCAAAGCCTATGCCGAGCAGACCAGAGTTGATGGTGGAATTCTCAGCAAGACCCATTTGCAGGTTCTTGATGTCGGCGCCTCCAATGCTCAGGGTATCCTTGATGTAGTCGCCTTCAGCCCCCGAACCGTCGACATACTGGATGCTGAACGAGTGTCGAGAAACGGTGGAGAAAGTCGAGCTCTTGGACGGGTCATACGTCGACAGGCAGGAGCCGTAGTAGATCTGCATAGCCCTCGACTTGCAGAGATCCGCGTCGCTATCCAATATCCAGACATCGCTGCTCCCGGTGTCGACGATCAGGTCGACGGTCTGCGAAGGGGTTCCCACAGCTACCTGGGCATAGTAGCCGCCGCCGGTCAAGTTGTTGTTCAGCTCCTGCGAATAGGTACCAGCGCGCTTGTGAAGCGCAGGCAGCCTCGCCGATGGCTTACTAAAGGTTACGGGAACCACTCTTTGCGCGCTCGCGGTCGTGACGGCGGCGGCGGCGGCAGACGCGACGACGAGAGCGGAGGGGGTCCTCATGGCGAGAGGATGGGAAGGGTAATAATTGGGGGACACGAGATGCAGAAGGGAGAAAGAAGTGAAAGTGGCGCCAGCTCAAGAAGAAAGAAAATTAGTAGACAAACAGCATCGCAACCCCAGTCGTTAGAAGGGGCGCTGCCTAAACAGCCAAGGCTGGCCGAGAAAACCTGAGGCCAAGAGCTAGTCTACCTAGCCCGACTAGTTGTATATAATGGCCCCGAATGGTGGAGGCGTGCGAGCAAGATGGTATCAGGAGTGGGCCGACCCAGCCAGCCAGCCCGACGGAATTGGCAGCCGAGCAGGTTGATATACGCCCACTACTGGACAGATAGTTCGGGGGGTCGTAGTAGATGAGATGAACAAATGAGGGCGGACAGGGGTGGTATAGATGCCGGTCCAGCTAAGCCATTGCGTATGCGCACAGCACAAAGACGTTCAATAGAAGACGACGTTTGACAAGTATCACCAGTAAGCCACACATACTCACCTCAGAACGACGCCGCTTTCCTCCTTTCTCCAGTCACCAAGACAAGGAAGAGCATGAAGAGAGGAAATCCATCCTCAGCTGCCAAGCAATACCAAGCAAAAGACCATGTCGGATATCACTTACCAAGGTAGGGCCTGGCGAATGCGCCGCCCAGTGGTGAAGGAAAGAGGCAGGTAAACAAGAAGTGAAAGGGGCAAGGTAAGCGCTTCAAAAGTCTCTCTAATTGGACCCATCTAAGCTGCTTAGCCTGAGCATGCAGCTACCGAGCTGGTCGATAGCATTGCACACGCCTACCTACGTGCATAATACCGTCTATAGATCTGTAGAAGATGCATATATGACAAGTGTATGCACTTGGCCTATGACTGCTTCGTGAAGCAAATGCATAACTTGTCTATCGAGTCAGATAGCCGGTTTTCCTTGCCCCCCCCCCCCCCCCCCCGTTTGGCCCTCTCCCCCCCTGACCCCCAACAGATTACGCGTCTTGGCATTTATTGTCCAATCACATATTCCCTTTCGAACCTCTCCTTTGTCTTCATCATCCCCTCTCTCAGCCATGCTGCCGTGGTACTTATCTTGGCTGTCATATTCATCATATCGCGTCAACGTTGGGTTACATAGATTGTTGTCGTCGTCATCATGCCGGCCGCCCCTCGTTTCCCTAGGATCGACGCTTATGTAGGTCATCACGCCTCGCCCTGCGAATCCCGTCTTATTTCCCCAAGTTCTCGAGACGGCAATGTCACATACGGTCTCAACTTTATTCAGGCTCCATAGACAGAAGAGAAGGATATCAATAATTTACATATCAATATAGAATATACGCTAGGCATGATCAGGCTCGCCAGATCGTGAAAAACACTGCATATGGAAACGCCATCTTCCAGTCAGAAGCCACCGCTTACCTTGTCGAACGTATACCTATGGTATTCCCGTATCGGCTTGGCGCAGCTGGATCAGCTTTCGTCGAGAATGCGACGCTTCGACAGTTGCCAGAAGTGGTGAAGTACACCGCGCTGCTCATTTGTCTCCGCGCTCGCATGTATTATGGCATCTACAGAGTCGGCTATGGCACTTGATATGGTCACTCCGTAATCCGCGAGCTGTTCGACTATTCCAAACAGGTCGGCTTTAAGGGGTTCATGGTGAACTCGATGATTATGCAAGCTACGGCCACTTTCTCGTCGCCGCCTAGGTCTAGGACGATAGGCTAACTGCAATCATTCGACCTCTTGGGTTCTCCGTATCCTCTCCGACGCTTGCAGAGCACTGACACAGCGCGCTCGATAACACGCCAGTTCCTAGACATGCTCACGCGAAAGAGCGCATGAATATGTCGAAGCTCAGACGCAACCTGGCCATGGCGAATCCCTGAGCGCCTCGGCCACCAAAGACAAAGGCGACTTCAGTAGGCTTATCCTCGAAGCTCCTGATAATGTCCTCGGGCTGTTACGGGCACCATGTTATTGGCATGAGGGTAAGCCTGTCATCACCAGCAAGTCCTTTACGTGCCTATTAGCAATGAACTGCGGAGGAATTAGAATGACTGGAAGTAGACTTACGGTATCGAATTTCTGCGTTGATTGCTCGTTTCTTACTAATAGACGACAGACCCCGACCAGGAACTTCTTGGGAAAACACTTGGCTGTAACTCATCGAATTGCGGTCAAGCAACTATCATACTTGATCCGATGATATATTCTATTTTGCACCAAGAGTTGTTTATTGTGACGTTGAATTCTGAAACGCATGTATAGGCACCATGCAGTCCAAAGGCGCCCCTTTATATATGGCGAACTAGGCATAGCAAAGCAATGTGCTTCGTAGCGAAGAGCTCTCGTCTATAAACCTTCACGTTGGTAAGCAAAGGTTCGACTTTGGGCCCCGAAGAAAGGAAAGGTCTCGTGGCTTCTGGTGCCCTGCTTCATGATAAAGGGGTAACGAGTATAGATTTCGGCGCCGAGATTTTCTGCTCTCCGGCCCTGTGCCCCGTTCCCACACCAGGACCACGGGAAAGTGGACAGGACCTAAAGAGGCAAAAGGTTTACAATGGAAACGGCATATATTGAGCCGGGAAAGCTTGAGTACCTTGTGAATGGTTTGGAGCACGGGGTACCTGTGTAGCCGTTGATTCTGTCACACCGAGCACAAGACATCCGCTAGCTGCGGTCTTCCCTTCACGCACACGGGCCCTAAGAGAGCCCCAGGTGTCACAGCATCCGGAGACATGGGCTATGGACTGTGATCTGTGGTCGGTGGACACAAGTCAAGGTCCGTTTGCAGCTCTCAAGAAGCTGTGTCGCGTTGCCTTGATTCGGTCAGGCGCGGCCGACTCCCCTGAACCTCTACCTAGTCTCAATGATATTGGCGACTGTCTCAGTCTTGGACCTCTTTAGACGCTACCTACCTAAGTCATATAGGTAGCACAACCCAGAAGTTCGGTTTTGGTTTGACACAACAAGAAGCTGGGTGATTTCGATGCACAGCACAATGTGCGCCTCTCCTACCTTGGGGCTGGTACGGTACGGGAGGTAGATAAAGCACATGGGAACGGAAGGCTCCAGCGTCCAGCGTCCAACTCGCCCTCGCCCAGCTCGTTCAGCTGTGCCTAACTTGGCCCATACGTTGAGGCACCAACGCAACAGAGCATCGTGGTCGTTCCTTCGACATTGCCACACTTTCACGGTGCAGTCAGGATACAGCCCGGGAAAGGAACATCTGTCTTGCTTCCGTCCATATCAACTTCCACTTATCGACTACCATCTGTATTTCTCCTGCCACTTGTCATATCAGGCCTCCTCGGCGAGCCCCCCCCCCCCCCACTACATGTATACGGCAAATGTAAACAAGACTTAGATGATCGCCAGTAAAAAGTCTACTAAGCGAGCGACCAAGAGCAACAGGCCTCGACTCACTACCAAAACAGATCACCGGGGTCTACCCAGCTATCACCACCGCCCTCGACACCACACTCGCCAAGATTACTGTCTCCTATCCCGGCACGTACCCCCCTTCTCGGTGGCCTGACAAGAGTAAAAGGATACGACAGTAAAGCTGAATACGCAATACGCATTCAGCCCTATGAAGCGTCTGTGCGACAGACGTACCCAATTGTCTGCTCTCTGCCTGTCCTAGACGACTTAGCCATTACCTGCTGCATCGCATCCATGTCGTACCACCAGTCGGTGCACGGCTTGAGCCAGATCACACTGATCGCCACGTAAGTAGATGCCCCTTGCCACATGGCTCAACCGCTGGGCTAAGCTGATCGCGTATCTAATAGTCAGCTGCTTGCCCTTCTCTTCGCGACCCTCGACGCCTCCATCGTCTCGACGGCGCTCGTCACCATATCCATTGACCTGCAAGACTTCGTCCCCGCGCCATGGGTCATACTCTCTTATCTCCTGGCCTATCTGGGCTGCGCCATCGGCTTCGCTAAACTGAGCGACATCTACGGTCGACGTGACATGCTATTCTGCTCATGGGTGCTCTTTGCAGGCTTCTCGATCGGCTGCGCCTGCGTCCGGACCATGCCCCAGCTGTACGCAACCCCGCCCCGTGCGCGCCTCTCCTGATTGCTGATCAGTTGAACAGAATCGTCTGTCGAGCCTTCCAGGGCATGGGTGGCGCTGGCTTGTACAGTCTGAGCCAGATCGTGCTCTTTGAGGTTGGCCCGAGAGACAAGCCTAGCGTGATAGGCGGCCTCGTGGGCATGACGTTGGCTGTGTCGTACGTGCTGGGTCCCATCTTGGGGTCCGTCATCTCATCAACAGCTAAGTGGGCTGTCATATTCTGGATAAAGTGAGGAAAGACCTTGAGCGCCTAAGACGAGTGCTAACTTATGCGATAGTGTTCCCGCCGGTGTCCTCGCCATCCTCACCCTTTACCTCGCGTTCCCACGTGAGCAGGTGGCGGGCTTGAGAGGATGGGATTCTATTCGGAGGATCGACTTCGTCGGCAATCTCGCCGTCATAACAGCCAGTTCGTTGTTGGTGTTTGCTCTGCAGGAGGCCGGGGCCTACAACTACACCTGGGACAGTGCCGTCATCGTCGTGGCGCTATCGATCGCGGCTCTCAGCTGGGTGGTATTCCTTACTTGGGAGATATATCTCGGCCTGAAGCGCTCTACACGCATAGAGCCTATTGTGCCCCTCCGGCTCTTTTTGAAACGAGTATATGCAGGTTGTTTAGTGTGCGTGAAATAACCTGGCTTCATGGTTGACGGACAGCTAACCAGCAACAGGTGCACTCTCTGTACCGGTTACATCTACCTGTCCATCCTCGTCATCCTCCCGGAGCGGTTCCAGATCGTCAACCGCGAGAACGCGCTCTGGTCAGGCATCCACCTTCTACCCATGCTAGGTGCGACTTCGTTTGGAGCCTTCCTCTCTGGGGCCGTCTCGCGCAAGAGGAACAATTCTTCTTGGACGATGATGGCAGCCCAAGTTCTCCAGCTCGTAGGCATCGCCCTCATGTCCACGCTCAAGGACGAAACGACCCAAACGCGGGCGCAGTACGGATTTCAGGTGCTTCTCGGTCTCGGCATCGGCCTCTCACTCGGAGCCGGAACCATCATAGCGTCGGTGCAGTCGCACCACCAAGACCTGGCCGTGGCCCAGGGCGCAGTCGCACAGGCCCGCGTGTTCGGCGGCGCCATGGGCATCGCGATATGCAGCATTATATTCAACAGAAAGGTGACCACCGACCTCGAGGGCAAGATGTACCTCGTCGACCTCACAGCGCTGCGTCACAGCCCGACTCTCGCGTTCTGGCTACCGCAAGACGACCAGCTTCTCGTCCGATCTGTGTGAGTGCGCCCGCCGATCCCCCTTGGCGTCGTTCCCCGCGCACATCCTCTACTGCTGAGCCAGGCGGCTGCGAAGCCTAGACCTTTAGCTAGTGACTAACGTTGAAGCACAGATACGCGTCGGCCTTCACCGACGATATAAACGTCATGATTGGCATCGCCGCCGCCGGAGTCTTTGCCAGCGCGTTCGTTTACCAGAAGCACCCACCCTCGATGTACGGACAGGCTAAGGAGGTCGGTGGAATCGGGGGACAAAGTGATACGGAACTAGCTCCTGTCGCAAGCGGCGCCAGTCGCAGGTCTTTGATACACGAACCAGAGGAATGAATGACTGACTGCCTTCTTCTCTCTTTTTCTGTCTAATTATTATTTCCCCCCTTTTTCGTCCCTTTTTGCTGCGATAATTACCACAGTGGACTAGGGGTTCCCCTGATCGATAGTGAGATATGTTTCTAGTGCGACGTCGATTGTCAGCATAATGAAGACGCTCTCGACTTGGTGGGCCTATATACCATCAGACTCCAAGTGTCCGAGCCCTATTGATTTTTTCTTATCCTTAACGGAACACGGAGATAGTCTAGGAATAACCAGTAAAATCCGAATTCATCTCAACGTGCTAATGGTTTCTGGGAGATGCGTCGGGCAAGTTAGACTCGGCATGCCTGCAACGACATGTACAGGGAGAATTAAGCCTGACATACCTGCATATGTGCAGAGGTAGGTGGGTAGAGATTAATTAGATGAAGGTCTTGTCACCCGAGACAAGCTGCTGCGGTCTGAAGAAGCATGTATCAGATGGCCAAGCAAGACAAAACCTGTGCTTGGGTAACTCGAGGCATCTGAAGATGTGTAAGTGTTTGCTATTTGGTGTCTTCTTGTGCAATGTGACTGGAGATGCCCGGGTCCTCGATATTATGTCCCTACTTCTGTAGTAGGTTAATAGATGCCATCACTAAGACACTGATTAAGCGCACGGCTGGTTTCGGTGGTAAAACTCGTCAATTTCATGCACTGTGGTCTCTCTCGTCTCCATCGCTCCAAGTGCCGTGTCTCGGATGCAATGTGTATGAAGCATCTTTCTCTCCGGCTTGGCTCGGCCGCGTGGTCTCACCGAGCTCATCTCGAAGTACGCTTGCTCAAGACATACAATCTGCCCGCCTGGATAGTGCATCCATTCCCAGGTAAGCTCAAAACATCTCAAGTGAGTCTTCTGCGGGTGATAACTGTACCATAAGTTAACCTTCTAGTCTATGGCATAGTCTATGGCTTACGGCCTCTAATGACCATGCAACACAACCGTCAGCCCCCAAGAGGAAACTCGTAAAGAATGCACGGAACTCCAAACCCATGCTCTTCTTCATTCAGAAAGAAAAAAAGTCACCTTCGCTCCTTTGGTATCATGCTGACGCCCATACGGGTGTGTAAAAAAAGAAAAAAAAAAGTAATGCAAACGTATCATGGGAAAAGAGAAAAGAATAGAAGAATCGAATATGCACGCTCTTGGAATCAACCGAAAGCAATGCTCTTCCGCATGTGCCTCACCCAAGCAACATAGATAACACTTCATACCATCATCGGAACGAAGGCAGTCGACCCTTGACGGCTGCACTCCAGATCAAATCTCGATCCACCTCAGCTGATTCTCTCGATCCTCTTCGTCACCGTGATCATCTTTTCGATGAGCTCGGGGATTCTGAATGGCTTGACCAGGACGTCGTCGCATCCCGCGTCGTTGGCCTCGGTAATCTGTTCCATTCGTGCGTTGGCGCTGACTGCGATGATGGGTATCCGCGGGCCCTTGAAGTGGCCGGCCTTTTCCAGCTCCCTGATTTTGCGCGTGCAGGTAAGGCCGTCTTGAACCGGCATCTCAATGTCCATCAAGATGAGGCCAAGCGGAAATTCTCCCCCGGCACGGTCCGTCTTCTCTAGCTTCTCCAGTGCTTCTACTCCGTGATTGGCAACTTCGACTGCGTAACCCCGCGTTACCAAATCGCGACGCGTTATCTGTTGGTTGATCAGATTATCCTCCACTAGAAGCACACCTTCGATATCCAGCCCGGGAAGCTTCTTGGTCGGTTTCGCCATCGTCTTGAAGGGCTCTTTGCTAGACCATTTGCCGAAAGCGCCACGGGGTGCTTGAAGGATGTTACCGACCGCCTCCGCAGCTGCTCGGGCGTCCTGACACGCTTCCTCGCTAGGAATCCGTGCTTCGATGTAGAAGGCAAAATTCGACCCTTCACCAGGACTCGACGCTACCCCGATAGCGCCGTTCTGCATTTCTGTCAGCCGGCGGCTGATGAACAGGCCGAGGCCCGAGCCACCATACTTCACGTGAGTCTTTGAGTTTGCCTGCACGAAGCGCTGAAATAGTGATGACTTTTCTTCCTTCGTGAGGCCCTGCCCTGTATCCTTGACTTCGAACATGAGGTAGACGCTGTTCCTTTCCGAAGCCGGAGGAGCCGCCCCGTCCATCTGCCCTGCCATGTCCACAGCTCGTGGTATGAACTGGACCGAAGAGCTGGCATCGTCGGGGCGGGACCTAGAGGCGCTCATCGTGATGGACACGTTCCTCTTCGGCCCGTTTTTCGTGAATTTCAAGGCGTTGGTCAACAGGTTGATGAGCACCTGCTTCAGCCGTGAGGGGTCTAGGTCGAGAAACTCAATGCTCAGGTCAGTGTACGATCTGTCAACCCGCATCTCCAATTCGATATCAACCCTACGAGCTTCCACTTCGAACATCTTGTACGCTTCCTGCGCAATGTTGACGGGGTTCACCGTAATGGGGGTGATGGACAAAAGCTTGGAATCTAGCTTGGACATCGTTAAGATGTCATCGACGATGCGCTTCTGGTGCTGAGAACAGGCAATGATGGTCTCTGCGTTGTCTATGCTGTCTTTCAAAAGTTGGACCGCTCCTAGGCACCGCCTTGCTGAGCTGTCAGTCGTAGACGAGCCTGGAGCGCTCTCGTCGTCAGGCTTGGCACACTGAGCACCGACCAGTTCCTGTGCCTTGGTAAGGCATCCTATAACAGCATCGGCGCATTGGATAATTGCGCTCAAAGGGTTGCGCATTTCGTGCGAAGTCATATCAATGAAATTTTCTTGCTGCCGTTTAGACTCAATAGCTTCGTCTTTCCGCTCTCGTTCCTTCTCGAACTGCCATTTTTGCAGCGACACATCACTGAGACAGCCCGTAAAGGTTTGGATGACACCCTCCGAGTTAGTTACCGGCATGAACGTGGCGAGAACCCAACGAGGCGAGGTGATCTGACCTCCAGTGGTGTCTGTTTCGGTCCATTGCGTTCTGAGGCGAATCTCGGCGGTTTGCGACTTGCCCTCTTTGACAAGCTTAGCAAACGTCTTCTCAAGGGCCGCCAAGTCTTCGTCGACGACGCAAGTTTCGAACGGCTTGATCGACACCTCTGAAAGATCCATCCTGTCTAGCCCACACATTTCGAAGAAGACATTATTTGCCCCAAGTAAGCGGCCATCAAGTGTCATATCGTACATACCCACGGTCGCGAGCTCGGCCATCCTACGGCGCATATGTTAGCGGCTACTCTGCAAGTTGTCTATATGGTGAGCCCGGAGCTTAACTTACCGCTTGAGGTTTTCTGCCTGCTGCGCCTTTCGGATTGCTTCTTCTGCAGCCTTTTTATGTAGAGTCACGTCTGTCAGGCAGGCTAGGACCTGGTTGATCTGGCCGTCGGGTCCTAGTTCAGCTTTCAAAGATCCCAGAACATGTCGCACGCCCTCATCATCCGCGTCCAGATCCAAACCGGCCTTTTCGAAACTAGGAGAGCTTCCAATTGGGTGCTGAAGGGGGTAGCTGTCTCCCGCAGGTCTCCGAACACGAAACTCGATCGTCGTCGTGAGCTTCTTCTGAAGCTCTTCGTACGCACGCTGCACATTCGCCTTATCCTCCTCGATGACGCAAGACAGGAAACCCTCAGGGCTGAGGGGGTTGACTTGGGGCGCGCCACTGATGCGATGCCAGGCGTCGTTCGCAAACTGAATATTGCCGAGGTGATTTCCAAAACACATACCAACTGGGATAAACTCGGCAATTTGCTGAAATTTCTGAACCGACTCCGCGGCCTCCTTCGTCTGCATCGTGAGCTTTTCTTTCAGTGCAGCGTGATCATACGCGGCTTGCTGGGCAATGTTACGACGCCTTCGCGCTTCTTCTTCGAGCAGTACGGTTGACGCCAGGGTGGTTGTTAGTTTCTGCCCGAGCAGGGAGATATACTGGCGGTAGTCATTATCATACGGCCGGCGAGGATTGAGGCCAAGCAAAAGCAGGCCTAATACCCGATCCTCTTTCGTCGGTCGTATAGGACAAATCACAGCCTCGCGACAAGGGTCTGGGAATCCACGGCACTGTAGGCCGTCAAGTAACGACTGGGGTAGTGACCCATTACTCATCTGGAGCAATAAGGGGATCTGGGACTGGACTGCTTTGCTGAAAGATGCGGATAGGCCCGCGCCGCTCCCATCCAGCTGTAGCTTGGGTGGAGCGATGGGGTGACCGTCAGGAACACCCAGACAACCTTGCAGCTGGCATTCCTTGGCCACTGACGGGTTATGAGAGTCTTCTTCGACGGAGTAGAGGACAGCGAGGGGGATATCGTACGCGGGCTGGTAAGCCTCGAGCTCCTGGATAAGCTTGACCCAGAATGACTTGACATCACGCGCCGTGACGAGCACGTCGCCCAGGTCGATGAGCATCTTTGTTCTTCTCTCCCAAAGTCGTATAGAGGTGGTGTCTTGGATGGGCTGAATGAAACCGACACGCTTGTTCTTGTCGATTATGGGGATGATGGACCACTTGAGGTAATTCTCCTCGGAGCTGCCATCAGCCTTCTCCACAAAGAAACGCCATTTGTCCTCGTTGGCCGCGCGATTTTGTGAGGAAGTTGTCGACATTGCCAGCTTTATCCTGTCGCAGAATTCTGGCCAGGCATATTCTAGAGGTTTACCCAGTAAGGCGGGATGTTTAGAGCCACACAGCTTGCTAAATGCTTCATTGTAAAGCGTGCCCAGCTCGTCACCCCAGTAGATGATGATAGGTCTCGAATCAACAAGGACCTGTGAGAAGGTCTGTTGAAGGAGAGCGGGCCAGCGGGATGGCGGGCCGAGAGATGTTCTAGCCCAATCGAATGTTCTAATGAAGTGAATGAATGATTGCTGTTCCGACATGAAGTCTCGTGGTATCCAATCATGATCTTCGTTACTTGATGCGGTAGGGCTGGTTGACGCGGGCAAGCTGCTGCGGGCGTAGTCTTGTTGGTAGGATGTAGGCCCACGAAGAGCTTGGTCGTCTAGCCGTTGGTCATTGCCTCTAACAACAACCCATTCATTGCGGACTGAGTACCGAGTCCAGTATACATTCGCGAACTGGTACGAACGCGAGGCACCGCCATCACCGTCAGCGGCACCGGCACCAGCATCAGAACCGACATCAGCACCAGAAACAGCACCAGTACGAGAAGCAGAGGGGCGGGGACTCGTTATCCAGTCCCAAAACGGACCCTGACGGACACTCGAGATGTAGACGATGCTCTGGTACAGGTCGCTGTCTTCAAGGAGAGCGGGGTTCACATATGTCGGCTCGAGGGATTCGTCGGGGAGGGAGGCGATGATAAAGGTCGGTCGAGGATCAGAGTCGAGAAGATGGGAAATGCCGAGGTCGGACAACCCCATTGGCCCAGACATGATCAGCACAGCCGGAAACGCGCAGCGAAGTTGGATAAGAAGAAAGGAATGTAAACTACATGATACCTAGCAGACTCGCACAATACCGAAGTGAGAAACGAATTACATTGGCCCGGGACGGGATTTTTATGTTGGTTCTTGCTGTCCCACTTACGTTGAGGAAGGTGCCCGAGTCTCGAAAGGTTTTTTATGTCGTCATTTTTTATTTTTTCTAGTGAAGTTGCGGCTGAATGTCTAGGTAGCGACTAACGTTATCTCAGCGGGCCGAGACTACATGCCTTCGGTAGAAATCCAGCGAATAAGGAGCCGCGCCCTCTTTAAGCCGTACCTCGTGGTCTGTGCTTCCCTCCCTGGCCAGCCATGCCAGCCCTGGGTACGGTACCCGGCACAGCGTATCGATAGCTTGCACCGCCACTGAGCCACAGCTCAACTTCCCCCGAACTTCCCCCTCCGCCCCTCCACAATCTGGAAAGCTCCGGCTGACCCCACCATTTCCCTCGCTTAGCCTGGGATCTTTATCTGGACTCGACCACCATTATCACCACCATTATCACCATCATTATCACCACCCATCAACTTTCTACTGTACACGATACTTACGAGTAGCAGTTATTTGATGCGGCCCCGTTCCTTCATACACCATGATCAGTACCTCGTTTCCATGGTAAATTCGACTTGGTTCTGACACTGTTTGAGGTAAGTTGCCTACCTACCTAACAGGCAGATAGCTATAGCTGCCCAGGTGCCTTGGATTCCCTTTCGTTGCCCTATTAACCCTCTAACTAGACAGGTAGCCGTGGCCGCTCTTAAACAACGACATCTGCGCACCCTCTGCACTTCGAGCGAGGTCCATCATTGCCCGTCATTGCCCGTCATATTCTACACCAAACCTCGCGAATCTTAGGCCTCTTTCCCCCAATCAGCATAGCCTCGGGATAATCTACGATGTACGCATCTAGGACCTCATATCCTGTTCCATTTCTTCATTAAGTCTCGTGTTACCTTGATACGCTACTTGTACTTACCAAGACGTGACAGATTTCCGCGCGCTCTCCAAGTCGAGACAACGACCCGGAATACAAACTCGTCCCGACCTCGTACCTAACCCGTGCCTCATCATGGCGGCGACGGCCAACGCCAACCCGCAAACGATCAATTCGCTTCTCACGAAGCTGGGCGATCCCGACTCCGACTTCCGATTCATGTCGTTAAATGACTTGCAACAGATCTTGACTAAGCAGAAAGCAGATTTTCTCATTCACGACTACAATCTCTCGACGCGCATTGCTGATAATGTTATTAAAGCCCTCGACGACCAGAATGGAGAAGTGCAGAACTTGGCAGTCAAGTGCATTGCACCTCTGATCGTTTCTATTCCCCTCCCTGCTGTGTCCATGTCGCTTGACAAGCTCTGCACCATCCAGCTGACCAATTCCGTTGACGACTCGATCTCGTCCCTCGCCCTACGCAGTGCCATCTCGTCCCTTCCGAGACCTGAAAGAGGCGTTGCCCCCTCCCGACAAGTCATGGAATCATACAATGTCGTCAGCCGCGTGATCATCCCGCGCATTTTGGGCATGCCCCTTGCGTCTTCGGCCGCCGCCCAGCCGGGCAGCACACCGCCGCCAGCCCAGTCTTCGGGAATCCTGGGTAGGGGCAAAGTATCCACTGCTGAGTCTGTGGACGTACTCATCGAAGTTGTTCGATGCTACGGCCCTCTCTTGCAGGCGCTGGAAATCGAGAAGCTGCAAGAGGTGGTCATGCAAGTGCTGGAAAGTCAGGCTACACCTGCTCAGGTTAAAAAAAGGGCCGTAGTCGCCCTTGCAATTCTTGCGCCGTACATGACAGACCAGGTTCTAGATGGACTTATCAGCAACGTGGAGAACGCCCTGAAGAATCCCCAACTCAGCTCCGTTATGCGTCGGCTGTATATCTCCATGATAGGCTCACTTGCTCGCTCCATCCCGTTCCGATTCGGCAAACACCTCCCCCAACTCATTGGATTCGTCCTATCTCCCCTGAACGAGGACGAGCTACAACACCACCTTGACGCCATTAGCGAAGGAAATGATAGCCAGAGTGCCGAATTTAGCGAAGTCCGGGAAGCCGCTCTGGTTGCGCTCGAGTCCTTTCTGGCGTCGTGTGGTCTTCAGATGCGTGATTACACGGATGGAGTCATCGCGGCGTGTCTTCGTTATTTGAAGTTTGACCCGAACTATGCAGTCGATGACGACGAAGATATGGACGAGGATGAGGATGCAAGCGAAGATGATGATGTCGACGAAGACGACGACTTTGAAGACGAGATAGGATTTGACGATGACGACGATGATACTAGCTGGAAGGTTCGTCGATGTGCTGCGAAGGCACTGTACACGCTCATTTCCTCGCGAAGCAGCGACCTCCTAGAGAAGGGAATCTTATACGACAACATCGCTGCTCCGCTTGTCAGGCGATTCGGTGAACGGGAGGAGAACGTGAGGCTTGAGATCATCAGCGCAGTGGCTCTTCTCATTCGAAAGACAGGTGAGGGTGTAATTCAACCCATCTCTGCGGACGACGGACTTCTACAACTTGCGACCGGCAATCGGAAACGTCGTAGACAGAGTAGCGGCGGGGCCGTGTATACTAGCAAAGCTCCTTATTTAGGTGCCGCCGGCTTTGTCTCGCCCACCCGCGAATCTCTGCCCCAGACCGGGCCCCGCGCTGATTTATCCATGTTGACGCCGCAGATTGTCAAGTCTGTGTCAAAACTACTCAAGGGGAAGCAGCTTGCCACCAAGCAAGCAGTCGTTAAGCTGCTGAATGATTTGATCTTGGTGCAGAATGGCGGCTTGTCCGACTACTTGGGTCAGATCATGCAGCCAATCATCGACCTTACGAAGGGCGTCAGCGGTAATGCAAGTTCAACGTCTATGGCCGTGTCGGGCGCTACGTCCGCTACTGTTACCACGCTACGCATGGCAGCGCTCCAGTTCACGAGTGATATCGCGAGGACGCACTCCTCCAGTCTATTCCAGCCGTATCTCGAAAACACCGTTGCTGGTGTTGTCTCTGCCGTCCACGACAGATTCTACAAGATATCCAGCGAGGCCATCCGAACGTCGGAGGAGCTAATCAAAGCTATCACGCCGCCTCGGGCTAGACTTACGACTCAGAAGTACAGACCACAACTACAAAAACTGTATCAAGTTATAGTTGATCGTATTTCTGCGAACGACACGGATACCGAGGTGCGGCAGAACGCTATTCAGGCACTTGGGACGCTAATCTCGAGAACGTCTTCCTCGGATGGACTCGTGCTCATAGAATTCGACAAGCGACAGGCTGCGTTGTCCCTTCTTCTGGACCGTTTAAAGAACGAGACTACGCGTTTGCACGCCGTGCGTGCGATTGACAGCGTCATGGCGCACTCATCATTACCGGAAAGCCTTGATGCCGGGTGGACCGAGAAAGTCGCCCTGGAGCTCTGCGCCCAACTCCGGAAAGCAAACAGGACCCTTCGAAGTGCCAGCATTCAAGCCCTGCAGCATCTAGTCGTTTCACCGGCGACGAAGGGTCACATTCAAGCAAAAACGGCCAACGAGATTGTAGCAGCCATTCTGCCCGTCATCACTGCTACCGACATCTATATTCTGAGTCCAGCTCTGCTAGTGGTTGCGCAGTTGCAGCTGGAACACCCACAGGTGGTCTCCTCGGATGCTTTCATTGAGTCAGTGTGCGGATTGTTGAAGAGAAATGTCGCCGGTTTGGCCCTGGAGTCGCTCGTAGCGCTCGTAGTCAATGTTGGGTCAACGGGCTTAGGAAGACCCCTGATGGAAGGCGTCCTTCGGGTCGGCGTGGCAGGCGACCCGACTGTTGTGGGCAAGGTTACGGGTGCGCTATTCGTCGCAAGTTCTGGAGAGGTGGGCATCACTGTTGCCAGTTTCGTCGATGAGCTCAGCGCGTCAAGCAAAGCATCGCCACCCGATACTGCCAGGCAGAGTCTAGCGTTGTCGATATTAGGGGAGATCGGTTTGCGACTAGGACCCAAGTCAGGCTTATCGCCTAGTATATTCCTGGAGCAATTCCACGACGAGCCTGACAAAGTGTCCGTGTCCGCGGCAGTCGCCTTGGGCCGTGCCGGCGCAGGAAACATGTCAACGTTTCTGCCCACAATCCTCGATGCGATGGGACAGCCGGGAAGCAAGCAGTATCTGCTGCTCCAGTCGATCCGAGAGATTCTTCATCAAGCCATCACCATGTCGACCGACATCACTTCGTACGAGAGCATCATCTGGCAGTCGCTTTTCTCGGCATCCCGCCTGGACGACAACAGAGCGATCTGCGCCGAGTGCATCGGACGATTGGCTATCATGGAGCCCAAGACTTATATCCCGAAGCTCCAGGTTCGTGCCCGTTCCGTATTCTGCTTGCCTAATACTGATGGTCCTAGGAACTCCTCAAAGATGCGTCGCCGGCAAATAAGGGCGTGGCCGTGCAGGCATTGCGATATACGCTACCCGACAGTGATGAACCGTTCGACATGATGCTGAAGCCGCTGCTCTTCGACATGCTCCTCACGGTCCTCAAGGACGAAGACATGGAAATTCGCCGCCTGGGTATGACGGCGCTGAACTCAGCGGCACACAACAAGCCGGATCTGATTTTGCCCCATCTGGGCGACCTGATGCCCTACGTTATGGCTGAGTCGGTGGTGAAGCCGCATCTCATACGCGAGGTTCAGATGGGACCGTTCAAGCACTTGGTGGATGACGGACTAGAAGTTCGCAAGGTACGTTTGAACGAGTAACGATGGATTCTGCAGATGGGATGAGATTTACTAACTCGCTTGGCAGAGCGCTTATGAAACTCTGTACGCCCTCATGGAGACGGCTTTCTCTCGCATCAGCTCTTTTGAGTTCTATGACCGCATCATAGCAGGACTCCAAGACGAGAACGACATTCGATCGCTCTGCAACCTCATGCTGAGCAAGCTGATCATAATCGACCCCGAGGAAACGACGCGACGACTAGACTCGGTGGCGGAGTGCTATAGGAAGACGTTGTCGACCAAGCTGAGGGACGGGGCGGTCAAGCAGGAAGTGGAGAAGCAAGAGGAGGCCATCAAGAGTGTGCTCCGCGTCACGCTTCTGCTTGCGGACAAGACCAAGACGACGCTGCCGGGCAGCGCCAGCGGACCTGGCGGAGTGGTGCCCCAGGCTCAGGCGCAGCAGGCGGGACAGAACCCAGTATGGCAGCAGTACTGGGAGTGGGTTAACAAAGACTTTGAGCGGCAGCTCAAGGCACTGCGAGAGGAGAGCAAGCAGATGGCGACCTAGGGATTTGCAGGCCTGGCTCTACACGATTCCCCCGAGAGAGAAAGCCTGAGGAGAAAGCCGTCACAACCAGTGTTACCTACTAGACGGCGAAAAATAAGAAGGGTCTAGGGGAACAGGCAACTTCAAGGCTATGCAAGTCAATTAGACAGACATGTATGTATACTGTGGCATGCCCTACACAATCCGACTATGCGGTATGTCCTATACTATGTGTATACTATGTGTATACTATGTGCTTGTGCTGTGATATGTCGCTATGCTGTGTGCGTGACAGGTCAGTCACCGAGCATGATATGCATCAGTATGATATGCATCTTTTAATGACGTCGAGAGACGGTAATATTTGAGTGGGCAGGCTGACAGGTCCCCTCTTTTAACCGAGAGCCCCACACAAGCTCCCTTCGATAATGGAGATAATGGAGCTTGGTGACTTTTTCTGCGAAGAACAAACGATACGGAATATTGAGATCATAGCCTCAAATCACCGGAGCAATTGGCGCGGGAAAGATTTTCGTGGTCTGGGTATTGAGTAATGGAATTGAAGGGTTATATCATACCTAAGCATATATAAGATCTAAGGGCTGGTGTTTATACTGTGTCTCTCTTCCTCTGCCTTTGTCTACCTAGATATATTTTTTTTGTATATGTATATTGTCCACGTAGGTGTTAAGGAAAACGGAAAGAGATAAAAGACCTCATTCCGGACTTAAGACTTGCACAAGAAGACCATTCGAAGCCCGATTTCTCTCCTAGAGCCGGACACGAGTGTAACATTCCTACATAATCCTTACATACGAGGGCTGCATATTAATCTTTTTTCCCTTTTATCTTTTCCCTCCTCGGCTACGGCTTTTCTGATGCTTAGTCACTGACATACCTAAGTTTCTACCTCATATTATCACATCCCTCTGTCCGGAACTCTTTTTCCCTTCTTACTCTTCACATATTCTTCCTTTTCCTCTCTGTACCCAGCGGAAAATTCCACATATTCAGCTCGGATACGCGACAGCACACACACACACAACATGTCGGCGTCTCGCGTGCTCATCCCCAGCTTCCGCGCCGTCTCTCGACGAGCTGCGGCGCCTCGGTCTACTTTCCGCAGAGGATATGCGTCCGGCGGACACGGAGGCCAGAAGTCGAGCGATATGCCTTGGTGAATTTTTTCTTTTTCCTTTTTTTTTCTTTCATTCCTATTCATTCCTGTCTCGTCTTCCACCTACTCGGCGAACGTGCCGAGAAGTGGGGATACGAACTATCGAATGGCTGCTTCGCATGCGGACTATTTTATCCACACGGGGTTTCCAACGACGGTTCTCAATTATGGAGCTTGGAACTGCAGAGAGTCAAAGACGCAGATGTGGGGAAACGCCGATCGACAGTACATGAGCTAACGTCCAAAACAACACAGGCTCGTCGCCTCGGTCGGCATCACGGTCCCGGCCGTAGCGTGGCTGCTATCGGCAGGCGGCGCGGGCAGCCCCAAGAAGCACGCGGACGCAGCAGACGCGCACCACGCGGCGCCAGTGCCAGACGAGGAGAAGGCGCCGGCGGTCGAGTCGGGACCCTCTCCTTCTTCCGACGACAAGGACAACGACGACAGCGGCAAGAACCCGCCGACGAACCAGCAGCCGCAGTCGGGCGACCCGTCGGCGGCGCACAAGAGCAGCCAGACGGGGCGGGCGGTGCCGCCGGCGCCGGCCGACAGCAGCGACATGGCGGCCGACTACGAGGCCAAGAAGCAGGACCACGAGGGCTACAAGGACGCCGTCGGCCGCCGCGACACCAAGGTCGCCAGCTCCGCCGAGTTCCCCTCCAAGAAGCTCGCGTCCGAGCACCCCCGCGAGGACCCGCTGAAGGGCGAGGGCGAGGCCGTGCGGAAGGGCGGGCCGGCGAAGGAGGAGAAGGAGAAGGAGTAGGTGGGTGACGTGGCTTAGGGGGTTGGGAAGATGGGAATGGCGGAGAGGAAGAACGGGGAAAGAAGAAGAAAAGAAAGGGGAGGGAGATAGAGGATGCTGGTATGATTAAGTGTACTATATATCAAAAACTGGGAACGGGGAGTTCTTTTTCTCTTTGATATGGGTTCCGTCTGCCTCGGGGACAGTGAGGTCGAGGGAAAGAGACGCAAGGCAAGAGGAGCCAACTTGAGGGTTACTACGAGTACTTGTGCGTGGTAGCGAATTAACTGATCTCATCTCCATTATTCAAGGCGTTTTTATTAGGGGATGGCATGAAAGGGGGAGGTCTCTTCTGGCAGACACGGAAGAGAGCTCAGAAGTCGACATCGTATCCTTATACCTTGGTCAATTTCAATTTCTCGTGCTTACTACCTGCTATATCACAGTTCGTAGTAGTCTCGTCGCCGTTCTCCCCATCGTCTGCCGGGCAAACTCTTCGCGTATTCCATTCCTCAGATCTGACTGACCTCTGGCAAGAAGGCAAGGCCCAGGGAAGCATTGCGCAGAATACGGAGGTCGTTTTCTCTTTTTCTTTCCTTACTGCAAGGCAGACGGCTAGGTATTGATTAGAACTTGGTACATTTTTTCCCCCTCTTCCAATGTATGTTAGTCTTTCCCTTCTGCGCAAAATCAAGCGAGAAAAGACGAAGAAAACAAGCCTATAAGCTCCTACAGCTTTCTTGAACCCCTTATCATGTTGTCACCTTTCGTTTCCGGCACCCCAAGCTACCAGGCTTCTCCCGGGTTTGCAAACCTCGCATGCAAGTTTAACACGTCTAGCGACGCCTTGTACAAAGGAAATGTATCTAGAATTTTGTGACCGCAGGTTGGTTGGAGTATTCTCTCCACCAATCCATGAACGCAGGCACTCCGGGACGTGGGTATTAGTTGTGTGTTGGGATGGAGCAATCTGTCGATCCCGAGGGTTGGGCTTAGTAGTCCTACGGGCATAGCCCAATTATTACTGGAAATCGGACATGACCCGACACCGTTTTCGTAATGGCCGTTCAATTCGTAAACCGCATTTGTGCAGCGAGGCGCACTGCATGGTGCCAACGCGCAGAGGGACTGGGCTCAAATAGGCCGCCGGCATGTGGACGGGTTGCGGTAAGGCTATACAGACTGGTAGAGTAGGAGTGGCTCGCCGACGTTTTCGATTTCGGGTATCGTGCATTTCAGGTCAAATGCCTTGGACAGGACGATCTTGAAGATCTAAAACGAGCATGTTAGCAGGGCGCTTCGAGAAACGGGTGCGTGAGAGACAGGAAATGACCGAACCTTTTGTACGTTGATGCTATGGCTGGTACTGCTGAATATCAGAGCAGCTCGCATCGCCTTGGCAAATCGTTTGGCCTAGTTTAATCGTGAGTTATGCGCTCTGCGTCTATTCTCCGTTCATTCCATGCCTACCTGGTTAGATATCTCTTCTTGCTCCTCTCGCGGGAAGTTGACAAAGTGGTCGTACTTGGTGCCGACGAGGATCGGAATGGCAGTCTTGTTGAAGCCGCGTCCTTGGCGGTACCACTCCTTGATGCTGTTCAGCGTGCTCTTACGCGTCAGGTCGAACATAAAGAGTATGGCGACGGCGTCGTTGCAGACCAGGGGCAGCATGTTCACGAATTCCCTCTGACCGCCCAGGTCCCATATGCTGAAGGTGATCTCGGTATTCCGTATGCTGATCGTCTTCTCCATGAAGTTGACGCCCAACGTCTGGATGTAGTCCTCGTCCCAGCTGCCCTCGACGTACTTGACCATCAGCGACGTCTTGCCGATCTGCGCATCGCCCACCATGCCAACCTTGATCACGACGTGGTTGCGCGTGTTGCGATCCGCGCCGTTGCCGTTACTCTCGCGCGAAGCCTGGTCGTTGTAGTGTCTGTCAGCGCCGTTAGACATGGATGACGCTGATCTGGGGATCGACTGCGGAGGAGCCTCGTATTGGTGAGCCTCATACTGTGCGTTGGGGTCCATATCGTCCTGCTGCGCACTATTGGCCAGGCCCTGATCGAGAGACTGCGACTGTCGGTGATGGACCTCGTGGGACAGGGGGTCGGAGAGATGCGTAGGCTCTTCGATGCCGCCGAGGGTGTCTTCGTGGGCGTCGTGGGGCATGGGCGCGGGTGCATCCGCAGGTGCAGCTGCGGATGCGGCAACGGGTTCTTGCTCCATTGAGTCCAGAGCGTCGTGGAACTGGGCGTCAGACCCCGCCGAGAGCGTCGAGGAATCCAGGTTGAAAGGGTCCGATAGGGGGGCCCGAGATGAGAGCGCGATGGATGGGTGGGCAAGTCGACAGAAACTTGGGATGGAAGATGAGAAGGTCTCAGATTAGCCCCGTGCTGGACTGCATCGGATTGTCTTGGAATGGGCGATTAGGTACGGCCAACCGGGTGATGAGGACTCGGACGAATGAGGTGGAACGGCCGGTAAGATGTGTCGTCCGTGTCTGCGTCTTGCGTCTGCCGTATGAGATGTCAGTGCTGGTCTACCGAAATGCGAGACGAGTTCAGCTGCCAGTGTGTCGCCCCATGCATGTAGGCTGCCGATCACCAAGTTGCAAGCTGGTAGATGCCAAGTATCAAGCCTGGATAGAGGAAAAGAAAAGGGAGACGAGGCCAGAATTCAGGGTGACGGAGAAGACAAGGCTCTCTGAAAGATGGACGGGATGCCTCTCACTTTGACATTCAAGGGCAAAAGATATCTATCGACGCATCCTTGGGCACACATACCTTGTTACCTCGTTGGAGGGAGCGAATACCAACTGCCAATCGACTTGATGGTGGTAAAGTGGAAGTGGGAGGCCGATGCGGGATCCCGGAGTGATGCGACGCGGTGGAGCCTTGGAAGTCTACGGTGGATGATGTACGTGATGGATGGTACCTGTTACCGTATCAAGCACTACAAGCACTAAAATTGCTAGGCAGTCTACCAGGTCTTGCCAGGCAGCCAGGCTGCCAGGTAGCCAGTCCGTACGGCTCCGTATTGATTGGCCACGCCGTTTTACCTGTTTGTGCGTCACGTATATTCCGTATTCCTCAAGGCATTAAACAACTAGAAGAAGGGGGGCGGCTATTTACAATGCTAATAACCACCAACGAATAAGATGGTGGGAAAGCGGTCAAGGTGCCCTTCAAACGCGACGCGAAACTCCGCGATCTTTTTTTCTGTGACTGGCCAAGATGCGAGTAATATTATAGTCGACGGTTAGCTGACGAGATACGCGCCCTGCTTCTGTACACAACTAACATGTACATGGACTCTCAAATAGAACCCATACAAGGTCTGAGAAAGCAGTGCCAGCAAACAAATATCCTTCTATCGGTACTCCCGAAATGCTCTTCCCAAGCGTTTGTTGATGAGGGGCAGAAATGGTGTGAAATAAACAACAAGCAAATCCCCAGCGTTTTTATACAGGTGATGGCCAGTGCAGCCAGTCAGTCTGCTACAGCGCTGTAGGCTGTGTGGGCAGCTAGGCAGCTGGGCAGCTGGGCAGCTGAAGCAGCTAGGCCAAACTCGAACAAGTGAGGTGGGCAGCAGATATATGCGAATAATGGAGTTTCTTACCAATTGAGGCCGAATTCTATCCGGAGTTTCATGAAAGCTCTGGCGAATGACAGCATCAGAAACTCAGCTAGAGAGCTGCCGCGGGGCTCGTCTTACGACTCGTCATTGGACAGACACTTATCGACTATGCCAGTATCCTCCAGAGCCCGCACTGTACCGGTCTCGCTGTGAGACAGGCACAGAAGCACAGTGCCGTTCCACATCGGCAAACTATTCGGCGTCCATCGCACTCGGTATCGGCCCATAACAGGTATCATAGATATCGCATATCTGTTGCAGCGTTGCACTTCGAGAACAAAAGCTCTACCGCCCTGCCAACTTTCCCACACACCACCACACGTCCCTACATCTCTCTGTACTCCCCTCTTGCAACATGGCATCCATCGCAAGGTGTCTGAGGTCCGCAAGACCCTCGACGCTCTCTCGCCTAGCACAGACTCCCCGCGCCCGACCCAATTGGCAGCCGGCCTTCCTGCGAGCTTTCCATGCCTCACCGATAAGTAAGATTTCCCAGCTCCGATCTCGCCAGCAGACGAAGCACAATCCCGCCGTGCTCTCTTCCTCCCTCTCCTTCTCCCCCTCCAAGGCCCAGAACCACCATACACCCGACTGTCGGACACACCGCTAACCTACCTACCTCTTCTCTTCGCGCAGGGGACATCCGCAAGTACACCAAGGACCACGAATGGATCGACCTCAACGCTGACAAGACGGCCGGCGTGATCGGCATCTCGGAGTACGCGGCCGAGGAGCTGGGCGACGTGGTGTACGTTGAGCTGCCGGAGGAGGGCAAGGAGGCCAGCGCCGGCGACGCCATCGGCGCCGTCGAGTCCGTCAAAAGCGCCGCCGACATCAATGCCCCCATCGCCTGCAAAGTCACCGGCATAAACCTGGGCCTCGAGGAGAAGCCCGGCACCATCAACCAGGTGCCCGAGGACGACTCCCACGGCGGCGGCTGGATCGCCAAGGTCGAGGTCGGCGAGCAGGGCGTCAAGGACTTTGACGCCCTCATGGACCCCGAGGAGTACAAGAACTTTACAAGCGCAGACCACTAGACGAAAAAGGATCTCGAGGTCGGAGTAGTGCTGCGGCAGGCAGGAGAACGAACCGTCTAGTGACACTTGTGCACCTACTACAAAAGGGTACCGGAAAGAGAAAGCGGGAGTAGCCATTGCATTCAACAGACAACGTGTGGCATAGAGAGACGGGCTCAACCTTGTATCATAAGCTCGTTCGGGTATTTCGATCATGACGAAATGACACTTTCGTATATCTCAGCCGTTCATGTACGAAACCGTAGATCTGTGCGAGTTTAGAGGGCCTTCAAGCTCCTGCAGGTACAGGGAAAATCGTGTGTATTCTCTCATGTCGTACCATCTCACCGTTCGCCCAACATAACCACGATCTAGATCTCGGACGATGCTTTGAGCAGCTATTTGCCGCATCTTCTTCCCGTGAGAGAAGTGGGTGGTATTCACTGGCACTTCCTACATCATCGTGTTATATCAGGTTTGCGACAACTCGTTCCTGAATATTCCAGAATCTGCAAAGCCGTCTTAGGATCTCTCCTAATTCCCGTCCTGGACATTTCCGCATATGACTCAGGTAAGCATTCCAATGTCGTGAACCGAGATACAGAAGAGCACATCGAACAGTGATCCAATTTCAACCACTGACCCGGAAATTCGGCATCATGCTTCAATCCTCGATGCTGTTCATGACGAATCGAGATGGCTCGTCTGTCACAAATGCAACAGTCTTACGAACATCTAGAGATTACCCCCTCATTCGACTCAAAGCCAGGGTCTACTTTTAAATTCAGTATATCTCTACCTACCTGGTATGTAGCACACATCTATCTCACTGCCGCCATACACACTCTAGGCGCCTTGGGGAACCTCAAATTTCAACCCCTTCATGCGTTCCGATCTTATGTCGTAACCATCCAATCCGAGGAACAACGGGTATAGTATAATCTGTGCACTCACGATCCTGGTGGCACCAAGCCCATCAGCCTATTCTACGCGGCAGTCCCTCAAGGAGGAAATCCAAAAGCTGGTAACCCATCATGCTTCGTCATGACGCTGTACACTCATGCACGATTGACCTGCAGAGATCATCCAAGATATATCTTTGTAACATGATGCAAGTTCACATCTTGCATGCTTCGCCTCCCACTTCCAGATGAGGCATTCGACCGTCCCACAGAAACGTATTCGAGCACTCCTCAAACTCCGGTTCGAATTCTCCTCTCGTAATAGTCTCTTATTCGGCACTGCTTTTCCTTCCACTGCCCGGTAGTTATTAAGGATGGAGGTGGGTTATAAAATGTCTTGGCCATCATGAAGTGGGATAGAGCAGCAAGCAGCCAAGCCACGGTTCTTCGTAAATCGGTATACCACTTGTATCATTGAGCAAGTTACAAGATTCAAGAATATGAAGTTCTATAATATCCTCTTGGGGCCCATTCTTCTGGCCGGTCCGGGGCTTACCTGGATGGCCCCTATACCGCGGGCCATAACCACCATTTCCCTACCCGCGCCTCCGCCCCCGCTGTCCGATTCCCCACCGTCCAGCACCGCTTCCGCCCCGGCACCCAGCCCCAGCGGGTCCGGGAGCACCGGGCCTAAGTGCGGCAAGGGCTACACCTACTGCGGCTACATGCTGACCTCCAACGGGCATAGTACGTCTAATCCCCATCCAACCCTATTGTAGAAAAAAAAAGGCATATTGAAAAAAAGGGGGATATTGCTGATACGACTACCCAGACTTCGCCCCCACCGACATCAGCAAGGCGTACTGCAGCGGGCTCTCGGAGCTCTGCGCCAACGGCAAGCCCAAGACGGACGTGCAGCAGGCCGTCTTCGTCTGCATGAACGAGCAGCCGTCCAATGTCGAGCTGCTGTGCGCGTGCAGCGGCAAGTGCCGCAACGACGCCGAGAGCAACTTCATCGCCCACTGCGACAAGCCCTGCATCAACGGCTGAGGAGCGAATAACCAGGAGGCGTGGGAGCGGAGATGGGCGGCTGGAGAGATGGAAGAGGCAGGGGGGATGTGAGGGTAATTCTCTCTCGGTTCTGAATCCTCACCTAGGTTATGGGTGGCTCAACACGAGCTGAAATTGGGTCGCATGGTCGTAACTCTGGTCCTTCATTATGTCTGATTTGAATTCCAACTTCATGATCTGCCATGTCGGCATGTCTTTCCTAGGATCGTGTTTAGTGTTCCTTTTTTTCTTTCTCTTTTTTCAAAATGCTAGTAATCAGAATGTCCCAGCAGCCCGGCTGCCAGGGCGCCTCGAGGATCATAATTTCTATTTAGCACCGTTACTAATCGATGTTCACCGCTTCAGCGTCCCACCCTGCTCCGGTGATACCTCTCCTGCTTGGCTGCCTGGCAGCCCTGGTAGGACTATGAATCAGTGATGATCGGTTTTTGAAAGTGTCGACCCTGAATTCTCCCCTCGTTCAGCTTGGGTGCTCGTATGGTCGGTTGTGACGAGGGCTGGTATAGGACTCGGAATTCGCCATTCAAATTCAACTAATAATTCTCTTGGGTCTCAAGGGCCTTGTCCCCTCTTCTTCTTTGAGAAAGAGGGAGGAAAGGTCCCTACTTATACACGTTGGGCTGACCGCCTTTAGTCAGTCATCCTTATCTTCTTCAAGCGCCCGAGACGCTGTTGGTACGTCTTGCAAGTTGCCGTATAATGGTTTAGCCTATAGGAATATCCCTAATGCCTCCATCATTAACACCTCCGCCTTAGGGTTACATTTATATATATATTGCCTAATCGATTGGTTTATAAGGCTTTGGTACTGTTACGATCCCGCCTATTACTTTTGTTAGTTTGACTTTATAGGTCGGATATATATTTTAAAGGTTTTGGTTTAAAAGGTAATAATAGTTTAAGGTTAACGATTTTAATCGTAAAAGAGATTTTAAAGTATTTTATATTTAAATGCGGTTTAAATATTTAAAAAGGCTTAAATATTTAAATTAATAATTAAAGAATGAATAATTAAATATAATAAGAAATTCATTTTTATATATTTATTTTTCTTTCTTATCGATTTAATTAAACCTTAAAACTTAAATTATAAATTGTAGGTTTATAGGTTTAATTTAAATAGCTTAACTTATAATACGAATCTTTAATTATAGGTTATATTACATAACTTTAATCCGTTACTTTTTTTATTAAAGTTGTGTTTTTAAATTATAATATTATTCTTTCTTTTTAAAATCTTTATTTTAAAAATATTTAAATTGGCTTCTTTTTTTTTATAATTTTTAATTTAAACTAACTTTTTTATTATATTAAAACATGGTATTTTTAAAACATATTCTTAACTTTTTTATTACGTTTAAAAAGCTGTTAAAAATTATATTACTTTTATTTAATTAATATTTTTTAAAAGTTGTTATAAAATGCCTTGTTTATATTATAAAGATTATAATTTATTTTATATTATTTTAAAAGATTTTGATTAATATTTTAAATGCATTCGCTTTAATTAATTATAATGTAATATATATGGAATTATTTAAAAAAAGGTATTAATAGTGGTTTTTTAATTTTATATTTTAAAAAAGAAGTTTAAAAAGCCTGAAAAAAAGGCGTAAGCTTTTATTATAAAAGTTTTTCGCTTTTAAAAACAACGAAGATTTTAAGCTAAAAAATTAAAACGAATAATAAAACATAATTTAAATTTCATTAAAGAATTA
Source organism: Hypoxylon sp. FL1284 (assembly GCA_022432365.1). Classification (NCBI taxonomy): domain Eukaryota; kingdom Fungi; phylum Ascomycota; class Sordariomycetes; order Xylariales; family Hypoxylaceae; genus Hypoxylon; species Hypoxylon sp. FL1284. Next base: position 936,285 of record JAJJXE010000008.1, on the reverse strand, counting down.
AATCGTATTAAATATAAAAAGGAAGGGGTTTGTTAAGCGAAAGTTGGTTTTTTTAATGTTTTTATAGCCTTTCCTTTTTTCTTTTAAACTGATTTAGATTTAAACGCGAATTTTTTAACGATTTTAGCCGATTTAAATTTTAATAATAAAATGTTTTAAATATCTCCTTTACATTTTAAAAATGTTTAATAAGTTTTCATATATTATCTTTATATAAATATTCTTTTCATTTAATAAGATATTTAATTTGCCCTTTATTTAATTTTAAATTTAATATAATTTCGACTTTATATTTTTTTAGATTTTTTTTTAATTTAACGTTTTTAATAAATTTAACGTTTTTAAATGTTAATTTTAACATTATTATATAAAAGATTTTAATATAAATTTTCATTATTAACGAAACTATTAATTAATAATTGGTTTTAAATAGGATTTTTTTTATAAAAAAGGGTTTTAATTTTTTAAAATCTAATTTTTCGTTAGGCCTTTTTATATAAATTTATAATGTTTTAAACGTTAAATTTTATTTATTTTAAAATAAATAAACCTTATTTTCTTTTTTAAAGTTTAATTTTTCAATTCTTTTTTTATTATAATACTTTACCATTTTATTTTAAATAAATTATAATCGTTTTTAAAATGTAAACTATAATATTTAAATTTTTATTGCAAATATTTTTATTTTTAAAACAAGTGTTTATATTTTTAACGCTTTATTATTAATTAATTATTACCGTTTAATATATATATTATATTTATATAATATAATATATAATAATATTTTTATATCTTTATTAATTGCTATATTATAAGCGTTTTAAACCAAAGGTAGCAATTTTATTTAATTGTTTTATTATTTATTAACATAGCTTTTTAAATATTATTTAAATGTTTAATTAAATCTTTTTATTTATCCATCCGTTTTTAAATAAACTATAATAAAAAACTTTTACTTACTTTTAATTTTTTTTATAAATGTTTATTAATAATATAATATAAAAATAAAGTTTTTATTTAATATCATTTGTTTAAAAATTTTATACTTGCTAATAATTTCTTTAATAAATGTATATATAAGCTATTTTAAAATGCAATCTTTTTTATATAATATAAAATATTTATACTTAATAAACTTATTAATAATTATTTAAATTAAATTATAATATGCTTTTATAATTAAGTTTTTTAACTTTAATAATTTTATAATAAAATCTTATATAATAATATTAAAAGATTTGCTTAATATTTTAATAAATTAAAAAAGTTTATATAATTTATATTTAACTTTTTTAATTTAATTACATATATTATATTTTTTAATTACTTTAATAATTATTACTTTAAATTTTAAAAAATTATAAGTTTTTTATATTTTTAACTTTGTTTTAAAAATTTTTTAATGTTTATATAAAAGATATTTATAAAATTCTTTAATAAATTTCCTTTAAATATTTTTTAATATATAAACCTTGCTTTTATATATTAATATTTTTTAAAATATTTTCTATATTATAAATAAATGTTTTTCTTATTAATTATATTCTTTTTAAAATTTTTTAATTTAATTATTCTTATTAATTTACATATATATTAAAATAATTACTTCATTTAATTGCTATTTTAACATTTAAATGTTTCGTTTTTTAACTTTAATTTTATAGTTTCTTTTTTTACTAAAAAAATCGGCTTAAATATTTTCCTTTCTTTTAATATAATGGATTTTAAAGTTAAATTGAAATAAAAATATTATTTATTTTTTATATCTTTAATTAAATTTTTAAATGGTTATAAATTATATAAGGTTTTTATAATTTAAATAAATATTAATAAGATTTTTGATTTTATTAAGCCATGGTTTCCATTTTTTAAATATTTAAATAATTGTTAATAACTTTTTATTATAAATCTTATATCTAAATTTTACATTATATAATGCTTTTAAATAATATATAATAAAATACCATTTTTTATTTAGTTTTTATTATTTTAAAATTGCTTTAATTATAAAGTTTAAAGCGTTTGTTTTAAATTATTTAATCTTTATATAATTTAAAAGCTTTTAAATTAAGTTTTTTATAATTATATTTTTTAAATGTTAAAAAACTATTTTAGCTTTATTATTAAAGTTTTAAATACCATCTTTTTATTAAATTTAATAAATTAGTTTTATTAATGGTTTGGTAATATTTTTAAAATTTGTAACTAATCTTTAAATATAATTTATAAAGCTATAAAATATTTATACTTTTATAACGCTTTTTAGTTTTAATTAATTTTTAATTATTATTATTTTATCTTTTTAAATATATATTTTTTTAAAAATGATAATAAAACCTAAATAATTTAATTTTTTAACATGTCATTTGCTTTTAATAAAGTAGATTAATAGGTTAGCTTTTTAAAATACTTTCAATATTAAGGCAATATGTTTTTTATAATCCTTTTCATTTTTAAAATATATAAATATATTATTAAAGTAAACGAATATAAAAATATTTAAATACTTTTTAAAAACCGTTATAATCATATATTAAAATGATATTAAAGCATTAATAAATTTAAAAGGCATTATTTTATATTTATAATATTTATATATTATTTTAAATATTATATATTATTTATATCTTTAAACCATTTAAATTATATAATAACCGTTTTTAAAATCTAACATTATAAAAATTTTAACTTTACTAATTTAACCTTTTATAAGTTTTATTAATAATAAGGCGTGGTTATTTTTTTTAATGATATTATTTAAATGGCGGTAATTGATAATTTTATATCATATTTTATTGCCATTTTTATTAATCTTTTATTTTCCATTTTTATTAATTTTAAATACCATTATTACAAAATATTTAAATATTAATTTTAATTCTTAAATATATCCTTTTTTAAGGTTTTTTTAAATTTTTTCCTATAATGCTTTTAATTTTTCTTTATTTATAAGGTATATTAAAAATAATTTTAAAAATTATCCTTCTTTGAAATTTATTTAATGGTTTTATTGGTTATATTCTAACAATTTTTCCTTTATTCGATTTTTAAACAATTTATAAAATCGTAAATATTCATATAATATTTTATATAATAAATCATTAATCTTTAATTCTTTAAATATATAAACGATATATTTTTCACTTTACTTTTTTAAATTACTTACATTCTTTTTTTTAAAAGCTTTAAAGGTTAACTTTTTTATTTAATTTTATTAAAAACAACCTATCTTTTAATGTATATTTAAATGGTTTAATTTAAATCAATTAACTTTTAATATTATATTGTAATTGTTAATATTCGCAATATTAAAAGTAATCGTTTTAAAATGGTTTTAAATTTCCATTAAAAAAGGTATGGTTTTTTTTAATATCTTGCCATTTTAATAAATAAATTTACTTTCATTTATCGTTATTAATTTATATAAGTTTTTTTTATAAACCTATTTTATCTTATTTCATTATATTATTTATATTAAAATATAATTTTATTAAACTTTTAAATTAATTATTACTTTATATGTTTTTTTTTTATATTAAATAAGTATTATTAAAATGTTATTTAATTTTATTTAAATTTTATATAAAGTTTTAACTTTATTAATCTTTTAATGCCTTATTTTTAAAAACCTTTTCCATTTTTTAAATAAAACTTTTAATATTTGGTTTTATTTTTATTTTACTATTAAAATCTAATAAATGCTTCTTTATAATTAAAATTTTGTTACGATTTAATGGCTTATAGGCCAAAAAAGAGACCTAACACTAGATGTGGCCAGCACAGCCAAAAAGGGCCAGTTAGATAAAGGGTTTATCCGACCAGGTAGTTAAGGTCATGTGACACCCCTCGCTACCCTCGTTACCCCCGGAGCGCAAGGCGCCGCTACCCTCGTTACCCCCAAAGCCAAAGGCGCCGCTACCTTAAGGCCTCCCGGCGCCAGGGCGTTTTATAAAGAATTACGGGATATATAAGAAGGACCATTTCCTTTAATATATTAATTCTTTAGCTATTAATTTAAGTTTATAGTTATTTTTTAAATATAAAGAAGTAGTTTTTACAAATTAAATTTTTTAAATTTAACGTTATTATTACTTTTAAATTAAAACCTTTTATTTACTTTTATATTAATAAAACTTATAACATTTTAATAGCTTTTTAATTAGTAATAATAAGTTTAATTAAATTAAGTAATTAATATAAGCAACACTTTTATAAATTAACCAATAGGAAAACCAGTTAAGTAATTTTATAATTTAATACGATATTAATTTCTAGCGCGATTTATTAAGTTTTTAAACGAAGCTTTTCGAGCTGTGTTAAAAAAAAAATCTAACGATAAATACGAAAAAATAAAATTTTTAAAAAAAGAAGTAGTTTAATTAATATTTAAACTTGTTAATTTATTAGTAACCTTTAAAGATCTTTTATTAATTAACGAAATATTTTAACGTATTAATAATATAATTATTACCTTTAACATTTAAGAATTGTAAGTTTTAAATAATATATAAAAAAAGATTAACGCTTTTAAAAATTAATTAAAGAAAGCTTTGGTTAAAAGATATAAATTTAAAGCTTTTAAAAAGTATAATAAAACCATCGATTTTAACGGATTTATCATTTAATTTTAAGCCTATTTCAAGTTTTATAAGGACTTTTTTTTAAACGAAAATGATAAGATTTTAATTATTAAAGAATTTTTTTTTGAAAGAGCTTTTAAATGATTTAAACCTTTTATATAAAACTATTTAAAATATAACGATTTTAATAATATAAAAAAGGAGACTTTTTATATGTTTTCAAGTTATAATAAATTTGTAAAAAAACTTTATAAAATGTACGGCAATTTTAATAAGGCTTAAATCGTTGAATAAAAGATATTATAACTTAAATAGAACAAATTAACATCCAATTACATTATTGAGTTTAAAAAGTACGCCGCTTAGATTGATATTTTTATAAATGGATTGTTTATTTTATTTTATAACGGATTAAAGTAGAGAGTTAAAGATAAAGTTTATAAAATAAACCGTTTTAAAACCTTTAAAGATTATTATAAGTTTATCGTTAAAATTAATAACCGGTAATTTTAATATAAGCTTAAAAAAAAAAACCTTTAAATGCCTTTTTATAAAAAGAAAGAAAGGAACTTTTAATAAAGCATTACGTTTGATATGCACGTTAAACTTATAAACGTGAACTAGATTCGCATTGATAAAAAAGATATAAACCAGGTGAAGTGTTATAATTATAAGAAAAGGGGACATTATAAAAGCTAGTATAAAAGCTTTAAAAAATAAACTAAAGTTTTTAAAAGTGAAAAGAAAAATTTTGTTATTAAAATAAGATTAGTTTTAAAGGTTAACATGATATAAATTAAAAAGAAGAAGCCTTAATAAAAGGAAGAAAAAAATGAAATTATAGAGTTAATGAAATAATTTGATTTTAATTAACTTATCGCTTTTAATGCTATAGTAGCATTAGTACTTTAAAAGCCCATTTAATAATAGATTTAAAAAAAGGCTATATACGGCCAGTGATTTTTAAACCATTAAAATTAAGAACTTTCCATATATGGCAAGATATTTAAAAACTAAAAAAGCAGGTTTAAATTGAAAAACCTACCTTTTATTAAACCTTTGCTTATATTAAAGTTTATTAAATGTAAAACCGACTTAAATAAGGAAGAATAGATTTTTATCTCCGGCATTTTAAAGCGAGTAAACCAATAAAACGAGCTTTTAAAAAAAGAAAATCAAATCGAATGAAAGATATATTAATAAAGCAAACCAATTAAAAGCCTTTATTATTTTAAATATATAAAGATTTCATGGATCTTTTATCATATTAACATTTGCTTATATTATATGTTTAATAAAATTAAAAATTCTTTCTAACTATATAAAATTAACCATTCGAATATAATTTATTAATAAAAAGATATAGGGAAAATACAAGTGAAATTAAAATAAAAAATCGGTATTATTTAACCATATTTTAAAAGACCTAAAGATTGCGTTTAAAAACGAGTTAAATAATTGAACTATATTAATATTAAATGTAAAATCTATGTAAAATTTAAAGCGTTAAAGTTTAAAATTTTTAAAAAGCATTATAAGATTGATAATTTTAAACTTAAGATTATAGGCAATAAGATTAAGATTATAAAGAAAAGTTATAACACTTTAATATAATAACAAATTCATTTTTTTTTAAAATATTATTAAAAAATATAAATAAAGGATTAAAAAACTTTATTAAATTATTTAAAAGTTAAAAAATGCATTTAATTAACTTTATAAAGAGCTTTTTAAAGAATAAAAATAGGAATTAAACAACCTTTTATTTATAAAAAACGAAGAGGGCGACTTATTAATAAATAACGAGTTAATTTAAAACTTTAATAAGTTTTGCAAATATTTATTAAGGAAGGGAATATTTAAATAACCATGGAATGAAACGATTAAAAGATCCAAGTAATAATTAACTTAGGATTAAAAATTAATTATATTTATTTTCAATTAATAAATTAATATAACATTTTATATCGTAATAAAAAAGAAATCTATTTTATAAGAACGGTTAAAGGAAAATTATTTAATTACAATAATAAATTTATACGAAAAGAAATTATAAATTTTAATATATAAATTAATAACCATTTTAAAAACCTTTTATTTGACATTATAGAAATTAAAAACCAAGTTATTTTTAAATTACTTTAGTTTAAAATTAGCAACCTTTAAATTGATTAAACCATTAACATAATAAAATAAAAATTAATATAAATTTAAAAAGAAAAGTTAAACCTAATATTTAAAACTTTTATAAGTTATAAGAAAATAATATAAATTATAGTAACATTTATTAATAAAAACGAAATTATTAAAGAAACTCCAAACTTAAAACTTAATAAAATAAGTAAAGTACTTAAAAAATTTAAAAAAGAATTTTTAGCAGTTTTTTAAAAAAAAAGACCAACGGTTATAAAATTATTTAATTATATGATATATAACTATAAAATCCCATTAAAGAAAGGATATTAACTTTATTTTAAACCAATATATAAATTAAATTAGCAAACATAATAAACGTTAAATAAATGAATTAAAAAAAACCTGGCATAAGGATTTATATAAAAATCCAAATTACCAATAAGATATCTTATATTAATAATATTAAAGAAAAATGCAAATGATATTTAAAAATTTAACGACGATAGTAAACTAGCATTTTAAACAATTAACGATTATTAACTATTAAACGAAATCATTGTAAAAAACGGTTACGCGTTAACCTTATTTAAATATATAAAAGAGCAAGTTAATAAAACACGCTGGTATATAATATTTAACATTATAAACGGATATTACGATATTTAAATGGCAAAAAGAAAGAAGTGAAAGATAACATTTCGAATATATAATAGGCACTATAAATACTTGGTGATGCCTTAAAGGCTTACCAATGCCCCAACCACTTTTTAATATATAATAATAACGATTTTATAAAAATACGTTAACGTTTTCGTTTTTATATTTATTAACGATATCTTTATATATTCCAACTTTTATAAGAAACATTTTAAATATAAACAATTAGTTTTATAAAAGTTTAAAGAATATAAAATCATTTTTAAATCTAAAAAGTGCCAATAAAGAATATAAAAAATCGACTTCCTCGGATTTATAATCATTTCTAATGAAATCCAGATATAAAAAGGAAAGCTAAAACAAATATGGAAATGAAAATTTACCAATAACAATCTTTTACTTTAAAACATAAAAAACGTTTAATAGTTTTATAAATTTTACAACTTCTTTTAAAGATTAATCAAAAATTTCGCAAATATTGCCAAAATTATAATAAACACCACGCAAAAGAGCGACAACCTTTCGTTTAAACAACAAAAGTTAAAAAATCCTTATAACTTTTAAAAAAAGCAATGGCCATAAAACCAATTTGTTAACTTTTAAAGCTTAATGTAAAAAAACGAATGCATATAAACGTATCCAATTACGCTTATAAAAGAACTTTAAAATAATACAAAAGCGAACGATAGCATCTAATAGCCTATTATTTAAAGGCCTTTTAAAAACCTAAACTACGCTACCCAATATATAATAAAAAACTACTCGCTATCATTTAAAGATTTAAACAATGGAAACCATATGTTAACGACACTTTAAACCTTGTCATTATCTTTTTCAATTATAACAATTTACAAACCTTTGCAACAAGCCGAGAATTATTTCTACGTTAATAACGTTAAAAAAAGTTTTTAAATAGATTTAATTTTAAAATCTATTACATTAAAAGGAAAGAAAATATACAAACAAATGCTCTTAACCAATAAAAATAAAACTTAAAAAAAGCAAAGGAAAAACCAATGATCATACTTTTTAAAAAATAGCAAAAAATATATCAAATTAAATAAATCATTATCAATAAACAATGGAATCAAGAAATTCAAAACGCCATAATAAACGAAAAAAAAACGAACTTTTTTAAAAAAAAGAAAATATACGCTTATAATGGAAAAAGATACATGCCACAATTAATGCAAAAAGCATTTGTAAAAAAAACATATGAAAACCCCTTATTAAAACATTTAAAAATCTTTAAAACTACTTGAAAAATCTAAAAAAACCATAATTTCTTTTAATTAAAAACAATGATTAAAGAAATGATTAAAAAATATAACCTATATAACAAAATTAAAGCAATTAAATACAAGCCTTATAAGAAATTCAAACTTATAAAAATTTTAAAACAAATATAAAATATTATAATTTAAAACTTTATTACAAAACTACCCGCATTAATAAACCTTATTAGTAAAGTTAAATATAATAATATATAAGTAATAATTAATAAACTTTTCAAATATAAAATCTTTTTTTCATTTAAAGAAACATATATAATAAAAAATCTAACGTTTTTATACTTACGGCATTACGTAATAAAACATAACCTATTATAAAAAATCATCTCTAATAAAAACAAGCTTTTTACATTTAAGTTTTAAATAACATTAATAAAAAAGCTTAAAATCAAATAAAAGATATTAACAATAACATATCTTTAAATAAATGATTAAACAAAAAAGTTAAATCAATTCATTAAATAATATTTACGAATTTACGTTAATTATAAACAAAATAACTAAATAAAATAGCTACCATTAACTTAATTAACATATAATAATTTAAATAATAAAAATATAAACATCACACCTTATAAAACAATTTATAAGTTAAACAATAATAAGCCTATAAATGAAATTCCATTATTATAAACATCACAATTATCAAGCGTAATATTAAAAGCGGAAATTAAAGCCGAAAAAATATAACATCTTTAAAAATCATTTCAAAAAGACCTATAGTTCTTATAAAACCGCATAATAAAATACTACAATTAAAAAAGAATTAAAGGATCAATTTTTGCAAAAAAAGACAAGGTGTATCTACTTTATAAAAAACAACACTTAACGTTAAAAACTTTACAAATATAAATAAAACAACTAAACGAAAAATTAAACTTTAAAAAATTAAAACCATTCGAAATTAAAAAAGTCATTTTAAATGTAAATTACTAATTAACATTACTAAAAGATATACGAATACATTTAATCTTTCATATTTCCTTACTTAAACCAACATCACAAAACGCGAAAATCGACGATAAAACAAAACTCGAAAAACGACCAATAAAATACAAAATCGAAAAAATCTTAAACACCAAAATAATTAATCAATAACTACATTACCTAATCAAATGAAAGGATTACCCACTAGCAAACAACACCTGGAAATCTAAAAAGCACCTAACAAATTGCGTAAAAAAGTAAGAAGATTTTCATCGGAAAAATCCAAATCGGCCAGGTCAACCGCCTTGAAAAGAACGAAAAGAACGTCCTAAGAAAATTTAAAAGGTGACGCGCCAGCTCAAAAACATTCAACCTTCTCCTCAACTAATTAACTAATCTGTGCAACCTTAATAATACAACACTCCTTTTCCTTTTTTTTCTTTAACTCATTTAAGGCATCCAAATCGAATAAACCTTACAACAACATTTTAAAACCTTGCGATCGCAAGTTTTTACATTAGCAACAAACTTATAAAATCTTCACGATCGATTCGTTTATTCTTATTTACAAAACAAACAACGCATTTTTAACATTTCGCTCTTCTTAAAACAATTTTTAATTTATCGAATTAAGTTTTTTAAAAGAATTAACGTTAATTATAAAACCTATACAAATCTCCTTTAATAAAACATATTAATTACACCGCTTTAAACAATTAAATACAATTATATATTTAAGATTTTTCTTTATATAATAAATATAAAATATCACATTTGCAACAATACCAAATTAATCAATATAATTAACAAAAATAAGTTATTTGAAATAACAATCGCGTTTTCTTTTGTTTTTATTTAATTTAAATAAATTGGCAGCTTATTTTTTAAAACCAACGGTGTTAAATATAGCAAACCGGTAAAAAAAAAAAAGAAGAATGGAAAGTAAGCCATGCTTATACGGGTAAAACCACTTACCTACTTATCTTTAAAAATAAAAATTTTAAAAAAAGAGGATAATGTTACGATTTAATGGCTTATAAGTTAAAAAAAAGACTTAACATTAAATGTGGCCAGCATAGCCAAAAAGGGCCAATCGGATAAAGGGTTTATCCGACCAAGTAGTTAAGGTCACGTGACACCCTTCGCTACTTTCGCTACCCTTAAAGCGCAAGGCGCCGCTACCCTCGCTACCTTTAAAACCAAAGGCGCCGCTACTTTAAAGCCTTCCAACGCTAAAGCGCTTTATAAAAAATTACAAAATATATAAGAAAAACCATTTCCTTTAATATATTAATTCCTTAATTATTAACTTAAGCTTATAATTATTTTTTAAATATAAAAAAGTAATTTTTATAAACTAAACTTTTTAAATTTAACGTTACTATTATTTTTAAATTAAAACCTCTTATTTACCTTTATATTAACAAAGCTTGTAATAAATTTAAACTAATTATATTTTAATAAGCTTTTTTTAACGTTTTAAACGTTTTTTTTCAATTATTATTTCTTTATTTTTTTACTTTTAAAAAGGTATAAATTAAGTAATAATTTTTAAAGCAATTCTTTTAATAAAATTTAATGCAAAACTTATTAAAAGGCCTTTTTTTTATAATGAATTTTACATATTAATTTTATAATTTTATAAGAATTTTTTACTTTTTTTTTTCGTACGGTTATTTATAAAAAAGTTCGATTTTTTTATAAAATGTTAAATATATATCGTATTTTTTATAATTAATAATTAGAAAAAACTTTATTTTTTTATATTTAATTAAATAATAATCCGGTTAATATTTTTAATTATTAAAATTGCTTTTTATATAAAGTTTTTAAAGTTTTTTATATCAAGCCTTAATTTAAATAATTTGCTTTTTTATATTTTTTTATATAAAAAGACTTTTAATATTATTAAAATAAAGGCTTTTTAATTCATTTTATATTTCTTTTAAATTTATTTTTATATTTAAAAGATTATATAAATTATATAATATTAAATTATAACATATATATTTTTTAAATATTGCTATTTTGCTACGTTTTAATTTTAAATAAAGGTAGTAAATTTTAAAAAATTTTAATTATTATAATTTTATTTTATAAATATGTTATAATTTAGTGGCTTATAAGTTAAAAAAGAAACCTAACATTAAATATGGCTAATATAATTAAAAAAGCTAGTCGGATAAAGGGTTTATCCAACCAAGTAATTAAGGTTATATAACACTTCTCGCTACCTTCGCTACCTTTAAAACGCAAAACGCCGTTACCTTCGCTACCTTTAAAACCTAAAGCGCCGCTATTTTAAAACCTTTTAGCGCCAAAGCGCTTTATAAAAAATTATAAAATATATAAAAAAAACCATTTCTTTTAATATATTAATTTTTTAATTATTAACTTAAGTTTATAATTATTTTTTAAATATAAAGAAGTAATTTTTATAAATTAAACTTTTTAAACTTAACATTATTATTACCTTTAAATTAAAACCTTTTATTTACTTTTATATTAATAAAGCTTATAACATTTTAATAACTTTTTAATTAATAATAATAAATTTAATTAAATTAAGTAATTAATATAAATAACATTTTTATAAACCAACCAATAAAAAAACCAATTAAATAATTTTATAATTTAATATAATATTAATTCTTAACGCGATCTATTAAGTTTTTAAATAAAGCCTTTTAAGCCATGTTAAAAAAAAACTTTAACGGTAAATATAAAAAAATAAAATTTTTAAAAAAAGAAATAACTTAATTAATATTTAAACTTACTAATTTATTAACAACCTTTAAAAACCTTTTATTAATTAATAAAATACTTTAACGTATTAATAACATGGTTATTATTTTTAACATTTAAAAACTATAAGTTTTAAATAATATATAAAAAGAAATCAACGCTTTTAAAAATTAATTAAAAAAAGCTTTAATTAAAAAATATAAACCTAAAGCCTTTAAAAAATATAATAAAACCATCGATTTTAATAAATTTATTATTTAATTTTAAGCCTACTTTAAATTTTATAAAAACTTCTTTTTAAATAAAAATAACAAAGTTTTAATTATTAAAAGATTTCTTTTTAAAAAAGCCTTCAAATGATTTAAACCTTTCATATAAAACTATTTAAAATATAATAACTTTAATAATATAAAAAAGAAAACTTTTTATATGTTTTTAAGCTATAATAAATTTATAAAAAAACTTTATAAGATATATGGTAATTTTAATAAAATCTAAATCGCTAAATAAAAAATATTATAATTTAAATAAAATAAATTAACATTTAATTACATTATTAAATTTAAAAAATATGCCGCTTAAATTAATATTTTTACAAATGGATTATTTATTTTATTTTATAACGGATTAAAGTAAAAAGTTAAAAATAAAGTTTATAAAATAAACCGTTTTAAAACTTTTAAAAACTATTATGAACTTATCGTTAAAATCGATAATTAATAGTTTTAATATAAACTTAAAAAAAAGAACCTTTAAATGCTTTTTTATAAAAAAAAAAAAAGAAACCTTTAATAAAACATCGCGTTTAATATGCATACCGAACCTATAAACGTAAACTAAATCCGCATCGGCAAAAAGGATATAAACCGGGTAAAGTGTTATAACTATAAGAAAAAAGAACATTATAAAAGCCAGTATAAAAGCTTTAAAAAGCAAGTTAAAGTTTTTAAAAGCGAAAAAAAAATTTCGCCATTAAAATAGGGTTAGTTTTAAAAGTTAATATAATATAAACCGGTAAAAAAAAGTTTTAATAGAAAAAAGAAAAGGATGAAATCGTTAAATTAATAAAATAATTTAACCTTAACCAACTTATCGCTTTTAATGCCATAATAACATTAATATTTTAAAAACCCATTCGATAGCAAATTTAAAAAGAGGCTACATACGGTTAATGGTTTTTAAATTATTAAGTTTAAAAACTTTTTATATATAACAAGGCATTTTAAAATTAAAAAAGCAAGTTTAAATTAAAAAACTTATTTTTTATTAAACCTTTGTTTATATTAAAATTTATTAAGCGTAAAACCAATTTAAATAAAGAAGAATAGATTTTTATCTCCGGCTTTTTAAAACGAATAAACCAATAAGATAAGCTTTTAAAAAAAAGAAAGTTTTTAAAAAAAAAAAGCTAAATCGAATGAAAAATGTATAAATAAAGCAAGTCAATTAAAAGCTTTTACCATTTTAAGCATATAAAAATTTCATAAATCTTTTATCATATTAACACTTATTTACATTATATGCTTAATAAAATTAAAAACTTTTTTTAACCATATAAAATTAACCATTTAAATATAATCTACTAACAAAAAAATATAAGAAAAATACAAGTGAAATTAAGATAGGAAATCGGCATTATTTAACCATACTTTAAAAGACTTAAAAATTGCGTTTAAAAACAAGTTAAATGGTTAAATTATATCAATGTTAAATGTAAAATTCACGTAAAATTTAAAGCGTTAAAGTTTTAAACCTTTAAAAAATATTATAAAATCAATAGTTTTAAACTTAAAATTATAAGTAATAAAATCGAAATTATAAAAAAAAGTTATAACGCTTTGATATAATAGCAAATTTATTTTTTTTAAAATACTATTAAAAAATATAAACAAAGGATTAAAAAGTTTTATTAAATTATTTAAAAGTTAAAAGATATATTCGATTGGTTTTATAAAAAGCTTTTTAAAAAATGAAAATAAAAATTAAACAACCTTTCATTTATAAAAAATAAAGAAGGCAACTTGTTAATAAATAATAAATTAGCTTAAAACCTTAATAAGTTTTGTAAATATTTATTAAAAAAGGAAATATTCGAGTAACCATGAAATAAAACAAATAAAAAACCTAAATAATAATTAATTTAAAATTAAAAATTAATTACATCTATTTTTAACTAATAAATTAATATAATATTCTATATTGCAATAAAAAGGAAATTTATTTTATAAGAACGGTTAAAAAAAGATTATTTAATTATAATAATAAATTTATATGAAAAAAAACTATAGATTTTAATATATAAATTAATAACCATTTTAAAAACCTTTCGTTTAATATTATAAAAATCAAAGATCAAGTTATTTTTAAATTACTTTAGTTTAAAATTAACAACCTTTAAATTGATTAAACCATTAACGCAATAAAGTAAAAATTAGCACGAATTTAAAAAAAAAAGCCAAATTTAATATTTAAAGCCTTTATAAGCTATAAAAAGATAATATAAGCCATGGTAACATTTGTTAATAAAAACGAAATCATTAAAAAAACTTTAAACTTAAAATTTAATAAAATAAACAAAGTATTTAAAAAATTTAGAAAAGAATTTTTAATAATTTTTTAAAAAGAAAGATTAATAGCTATAAGATTATTTAATTATATGATATATAACCATAAAATCTTATTAAAAAAAAATGTTAACCTTATTTTAAATTAATATATAAATTAAATTAATAAATATAACAAGCGTTAAATAAATGGATTTAAAAAAACTTAATACGAAAATTTATATGAAAATTTAAATTATTAATAAGGTATTTTATATTAATAGTATTAAAAAAAAATATAAATGATATTTAAAAACTTAATAACGATAATAAACTAACATTTTAAATAATTAACGATTATTAATTATTAAACGAAATTATTATAAAAAACGGCTACGTGTTAACTTTATTTAAATATATAAAAAAGCAAGCTAATAAAGTATGTTAATATATAATATTTAACATTATAAACGGATATTACGGTATTTAAATAACAAAAGAAAAGAAGTAAAAAATAACATTTAAAACGTATAACGGGTATTATAAATATTTAATAATACCTTAAAAACTTATTAATGCTTTAGCCACTTTTTAATATATAATAATAACGATTTTATAAAAATATGTTAACGTTTTTGTTTTTATATTTATTAATAACATTTTTATATATTTTAATTTTTATAAAAAACATTTTAAATATAAACGATTAGTTTTATAAAAGTTTAAAAAGTATAAAATTATTTTTAAATTTAAAAAATACTAATAAAAAACGCAAAAAATTAACTTTTTTAAATTTATAATCACTTGTAATAAAATCCGGATATAAAAAGGAAAGTTAAAACAAGTATAAAAATAAAGATTTATTAATAATAATCTTTTATTTTAAAATGTAAAAAACGTTTAATAGTTTTATAAATTTTATAACTTTTTTTAAAAATTAATTAAAAATTTTGCAGGTATTGTTAAAATTATAATAAACATTATATAAAAGGAACGATAATTTTTTATTTAAATAGTAAAAGTTAAAGAATCCTTATAATTTTTAAAAAAAGCAATGGCTATAAAATTAATTTGTTAACTTTTAAAATTTAATGTAAAAAAATAAATATATATAAATATATTTAATTACGTTTATAAAAAAACTTTAAAACAATATAAAAATAAACGATGGCATTTGATAATTTATTATTTAAAGGCTTTTTAAAAATTTAAATTACGTTATTTAATATATAATAAAGAACTATTTGCTATCATTTAAAAATTTAAATAATAGAAACTATATATTAATGATATTTTAAACCTTATTATTATCTTTTTTAATTATAACAATTTATAAACTTTTAAAATAAATTGAAAATTATTTTTATATTAATGGCATTAAAAGGAGTTTTTAAATAGGTTTAATTTTAAAATTTATTATATTAAAAGAAAAAAAAATATATAAACGGATGTTTTTAATTAATAAAGATAAAACCTAAAAAAAGCAAAGGAAAAACCAATGATTATACTTTTTAAAAAATAGTAAGAAATATATTAAATTAAACGAATTATTATTAATAAATAATAAAATTAAAAAATTTAAAACGTTATAATAAATAGAAAAAAAACAAACTTCTTTAAAAAAAAAAAAATATGCGCCTATAATAAGAAAAGATACGTGTTACAATTAATGCAAAAAACATTTATAAAAAAGGCATATAAAAACCTTTTATTTAAACATTTAAAAATCTTTAAAACTATTTAAAAAATTTAAAGAAACTATAACTTTTTCTAGTTAAAAGCTATAGTTAAAAAAGTAATTAAAAAATATAACCTATATAATAAAACTAAAGTAATTAAATATAAACTTTATAAAAAATTTAAACTTATAAAAATTTTAAAATAAATATAAAATATTATAGTTTAAAACTTTATTATAAAATTACCTGCATTAATAAACCTTATTAATAAAGTCGAATATGATAATATATAAATAATAATTAATAAACTTTTTAAATATAAAATCTTTTTTTTATTTAAAAAAATATATATAATAAAAAATCTAACGTTTTTATATCTATAACATTATATAATAAAATATAATTTATTATAAAAAATCATTTTTAATAAAAATAAGCTTTTTATATCTAAGTTTTAAATAACATTAATAAAAAAGTTTAAAACCAAATAAAAAATGTTAACAATAACGCATTTTTAAATAAATGGTTAAATAAAAAGGTTAAATTAATTTATTAAGCAATACCTACGAATTTACATTAATTACGAATAAAATAACTAGGTAAAATGGCTACCATTAGCTTAATTAACATATAATAATTTAAATAATAAAAATATAAATATTATATTTTATAAAGCAGTTTATAGGTTAAATAATAATAAGCTTATAAATGAAATTTTATTATTATAAGCATTATAACTATTAAGCGTAACATTAAAAACAAAAGTTAAAGTTAAAAAAATATAACACTTTTAAAAATCACTTTAAAAAAACTTATAATTTTTATAAAATTACATGATAAAATATTATAACTAAAAAAAAATTAAAAGACTAATTTTTATAAAAAGAAATAAGGTATACTTGCTTTATAAAAAATAGCATTTAACATTAAAAACTTTATAAATATAAATAAAATAACCAAGCAAAAAATTAAACTTTAAAAAATTAAAACCATTTAAAATTAAAAAGGTTATTTTAAATGTAAATTATTAATTAACATTATTAAAAGGTATGTAAATATATTTAATCTTTTATATTTTTTTATTTAAACTAGCATTATAAAATATAAAAATCGATAATAAAGCAAAATTTAAAAAATAACCGATAAAATATAAAATTAAAGAAATTTTAAATATTAAAATAATTGATTAGTAATTATATTACCTAATTAAATAAAAGAATTACCTATTAGTAAATAACATTTGAAAACTTAGGAAGCATTTAACGAATTGCGTAAAAAAGTAAGAAGATTTTTACTAAAGAAATCTAGATCGGCTAGGTTAACCGCTTTAAAAGGAATGGAAAAAACGTTTTAAAAAAATTTAAAAAATGGCGCGTTAATTTGAAAACGTTTAACTTTTTCCTCGGCCAATTAACTAATTTATGTAGCTTTAATAATGTAACGCTTCTTTTTCTTTTTTTTTTTTAACTTATTTAAAATATTTAAATCGAATAAACCTTGCGATAGCATTTTAAAACCTCGCGATTGCAAGTTTTTACATTAATAACAAACTTGTAAAATTTTCGCAATTAATTCGTTTATTTTTGCTTATAAAGCAAGCAACGCATTTTTAACATCTCGCTTTTTTTAAAATAATTTTTAATCCGTTAAATTAAGTTTTTTAAAAAAATTAACATTAATTATAAAACCTATACAGGTTTTTTTTAATAAAACATATTAACTATATCGCTTTAAATAATTAAATATAATCACGTATTTAAAATTTTTTTTTTTATAATAAATATAAAGCATTATATTTATAACAATACCAAATTAATTAATATAATCGATAAAGATAAGTCGTTTGAAATAACAATTGCGCTTTTTTTTGTTTTTATTTAATTTAGATAAATTGGCGGCTCGTTTTTTAAAAATAACGATATTAAACATGGCAAACCGGTGAAAAAAAGGAGAAGGACGGGAAATAGGCCATGCTTATGTAAGCAGGACCACTTATTTACTTATTTTTAAAAACAAAGATTTTAAAAAAAAAGAATAATGTTATGATTTAATGGCTTATAAGTTAAAAAAAAGACTTAACATTAAATGTAACCAGTATAGCTAAAAAGGCCAATCGGATAAAGGGTTTATCCGACCAGGTAGTCAAGGTTATGTGACACCTTTTGCTATTTTCGTTACCTTTAAAGCGTAAGGCGTCGTTATTTTTGCTACCTTTAAAGCTTAAAGCGCCGCTATTTTAAGGCCTTTTAACGCCAAAGCGCTTTACGAAAAATTACAGGATATATAAAAAAGACCATTTCTTTTAATATATTAATTTTTTAGCTACCAATTTAAGCTTATAATTATTTTTTAAATATAAAAAAGTAATTTTTACAAACCAAACTTTTTAAATTTAACGTTATTATTATTTTTAAGTTAAAACCCTTTATTTACCTTTATATTAATAAGGTTTGTAACAAAATACATTTATTTTTTTTAATGTTACTATTTAATTTTAAACTTTTTAAAAACCATACGTTATTAATTTTAACGCTTATATATATTCGGCAAAAATCGTTTATATAATATTTCCAATATTTACAATTATATTTATTTTATTAATGTTTTTTGCAATTTTTATTTTAACATTTTTTTTAATAAAATTATTAATGATTATTTTTTTATAGTTTTTTTTAAATAAAATTAAATCAATGTTAACTTATAATTAAAATATTTTTAACTTTTTTAAACTTTTTAATATTTAAAATATTTAAAATTAAAAAGTTCTTTCTTTTTTTTATAATATTTATAAGTTTTAAATTATTTTTTTATTATTAAAAAGTTATTATTATAATATTTAATCTTATATTTTAAACATTTTATTAAATTGTTTTTATGGCATTTATAACCGTTTATAATTGCCATTAAAAATTAAAAGTATTTAAAATAATATTTATAAGCATGCATTATTTTTTTTTTATAAATAAAACATTTATTAATTTTAAAATCTTTATTATCTTTTATTAAACTAATGGCTATTATAAAAATATTACTAATCTTTTTTTCTTTTTAAATTTTAATTTAAAATATTTTTTTTTTTTTAAGTTATAATATCCTTTCTTACTAAAGTTATTATTTTTTAAAGCTTTAACATTCGCTTTTAAAATATTTTATCTTATTATAATTAAAACATTTAATTTTTAATTTATTAATTAATTGCTTTTATTATTACTTTTAAATATTATTTAATTTAATGAAATTTAAATATATATTTATATTTTTATATCATTTGTTTTATTATTACTTGTTTTTAAAGTTATTATTTTTATTAAATTAAAGCCTTTTATTTTTAAAGATCTCTTCTTTTTTCTCAAAATATTATTTAAAGTTTTTATTATTAATGATAATGGCTTTTTTTATTAAAGTATTAAATTGTTTAAAGTTTTAATCCTTATAAATCTTTTTATTATAAAATTCGTTTTTAACATACTCTTTTAATCTTTTATAAAAGAAATAAAAAAAGCTTTTAACAAATAGGTTTAATTTAATGGCTAATTTTTTAAATTTAATAACGTAATTAAAGGCTAATTTATTTTATTAAAAATGATATAACTTGGTTTCGGCTTTTTATTTATAAATAAAATTGTTAAATATAAGTTAAATCTTTTTTTTAAAATGATTAAAATTTTTAAAAATATATTTAATAATGTTTAATACGTTTATTAGTTTCTTTTTAAATCGATTTTTAAAAATAAGTTTAAACCATTTAAAAGCAGGTTTTATAAGTAGCTATAAAACTATTAAAACCTTTTATTACTTATTTTTAATTAAGCTTTTATAAAATTTAAAATAAATACGTATTTAAATAAAAAATATATTTAAATTTTTTTTTATCGTATTTATTAAAGGTAATAAACTTAAAACCTTTAGCTTAAAAAAATGCCATATTTTTAATATTTTATAAATTTAATAAGTTTTTAAAAAATTATATAAATTTAATCCTTTTTTTTTTTTTAGATTTTTCTTTTAATAAAAATAAATCTTATTTTATAAATAATGCTATTTATTTTAATTTACTAGTCTTTTTTTTTAAAACTTTTATAAGTTTAAACGTTAAAGCTTTTATTATTATTTTAATAAATATTGTAATTATTATTTTTTATATAAGTCTTTTAATTTTTAAAAAAAATTTTAAAAATTTAAATGTTTTAATTATAATAATTTATAATTTAATTATTAATAAATTTTATATTAAAGTTATTAATATAATTATTAAATTTAATTTTAATGTTATTAAAACGTTTATTTATTTTAATATTTTTTTAATAGCATGCTTTAAAAGCTTTTAAAAACTATTTATAAATAAACTTTCTTCTTTTTATATTAACATTAAATATTAATTAAATAAGCTATTAAAATATTACAATCCCATTTATTATTTTTATTAATTTAATTTTATAAGTTAGATATATATTTTAAAAGTTTTAATTTAAAAAGTAATAATAATTTAAAATTAACAATTTTAATTATAAAAAAGATTTTAAAAGATTTTATATTTAAATGCAATTTAAATATTTAAAAAGGTTTAAATATTTAAATTAATAACTAGAAAATAAATAATTAAATACAATAAAAAATCTATTTTTATATATTTATTTTTCTTTTTTATTAATTTAATTAAACCTTAAAATTTAAATTATAAATTGCAAGTTTACAAATTTAATTTAAATAATTTAACCTATAATATAAGTTTTCGATTATAAGTTACGTTACGTGATTTCGATCCGTTACTTTTTTTATTAAAGTCGTGTTTTTAAATTATAATAGGTACGTTTTTTAATATTTCAAACCGTATTTAACTATATAATATAATCTCTTTTCTTTTTATAGCTTATTTTTAAACGTTTGTTATAATTTATTAATTTAAAGGTTTTTTAATTTATTAAAGTTATATTAATGAAATTATTTAATTACGGTTTTTATTTTATTATTAAATAAATACTTTTATAGTTTTTAAATTTATTTTTTTTTAAATTATTTTTTTTTATTTAATTAAATATTTTACATTTTTATTTAAAATTAAAAAGTTTTTTATTACTTTTAATTAATAATTTTTAAACTTTATTAAATTTATTTGTTATAAAATTTAATTAAAATTAAAAAGTGTTTAATTATTAATATAATAAAGTTTAAAAAATAAAATATAAAATAAATTATAAATTTTTTAATTTTTAAATAATATAAGTTTAATAATAATAAAAGATATAACTTTTTAAATTTTAAAAAAACCAAGCATTTTTTTATTTAACTTTTTTATAAGCTTTTTATTACGGGTTTTATTAATATAAAAGTTAATAAAAAGTTTTAATTTAAAAATAATAATAGCGTTAAATTTAAAAAGTTAAATTTATAAAAATTACTTTTTTATATTTAAAAAATAACTATAAGTTTAAGTTGGTAATTAAGGAATTAATATATTAAAGGAAATGGTTCTTTTTATATATTTTATAATTTTTTATAAAGCGCTTTAACGTTGGGAGGCTTTAAGGTAGCGGCGCTTTTGGTTTTGAAGATAGCGAGGGTAGCGGCGCCCTGCGCTCCGGGGGTAGCGAGGGTAGCGAGAGGTATCACGTGACCTTAACTCTTTGATCGGATAAACCCTTTATCCGACTGGCCCTTTTCTATGCTAGCCACATCTTATGTTAGGTCTTTTTTCTAGCTTATAAGCCACCAAATCGTAACAGTTTTTATATGTTTTTTTTATAAATGTTTTTTATATTAATTATAACGTATATCTTTTTTTATTATAAATGCATATTTTTTTTTGGTCACGTGACACCCGCCGCTACCTTCGCTACCCCCGGAGCGTAGGGTGCCGTTACCCTCGTTACTTTTAAAGCGTAAGGCGCCGTTACCTTGGGGCCTCCCGGCGCCAAGGTGTTACGATCCCGCCTATTACTTCTGTCAGTCTGACTTCATAGGTCGGATACGTACTCTAGGGGTCTTGGTTTGAAGGGTAACAATAGTCTAGGATTGACGTTTCTGATCGTAAAAGAGATTTCAAAGGTACTCTATATTTAAGTGCAGTCTGAATATTAGAAAGGCTTGAATACTTAAATTGATAGCTGAAGAATGAATGACTAGATATAGTAGGAAATCCATCTTTATATACTTATTTTCCCTTCTTATGAAATGTTATTTGAATAGCTGGACCTGTATGATGAAACTTAGGTTTATAGGTCCAACCTGAATCTGTTGACCTGTAATATGAGTTCCTGATTTACAGGTTGTGTCACGTGACTTGGAACCTTAATTATTCTGGGGATGGTTGTAATTTGGGCCGTGATATTATTCCCTCTTTTTTAGGATCTTTGTCCCAAAGATAACCAGGTTAGTCTCTTTCTTTCATTCCTTTTCATTTAGGACTAACTTCTGTTATTTAAAATGCCAGAACACGGTGTTTTCAAATCTAACTTCCAACCTTCCCGTCAAGCCAGGAAAGCTGCCGAAAACCGTGCTGCTCTTATTCAAACAGTATTTTCTAAGGGTCGTTCTAAAATGCCTTATTCATACTGTGAGAACCACAAGGTGGTTTATATTGCTTCCAAAGATTCCAATCATTGCGCCAAGTGTATTTGTTTTGGTTGTTCGCGTTGTGATATGTACGGAATTACTAGAAAGGAGGTTTTGGAAGTGGCTTCATAGTTCCATAATTTGGAGGAGGAGCTAGAGAAAGCCGAGGAGGAGGCGCAGGTTTTTGCCGCCAAGGTTCTTCGACTTCAAAAACAGCGCAGATTTTAGGTTGAAAAACTTAAGCAAATGATAAAGCGTGGTTTTAATTCTATTAAGGAATTGGATCGTATTAAGCGTAAGGAGGAAAAGGCTTGTCAGGCGGAGGCTGGTCCCTTTAATGTTTCCGTGGCCTTTTCCTTTTTTTCTTGGGCTGGCTTGGATCCGGACGCGAATCTTTCTGAGGTTTTGGCCGGTCTGGATTTTGGCGGTGGAATGCTTCAAGCATCTCTTTCACATTTTGAAGGTGCTTAATAGGTTTTTATATGTTGTTTTTGTGTGGGTATTCCTTTTATTTAATGAGGTATTTAATTTGTTCTTTATTTAACCTTGAATCTAATATGGTTTTAACTTTGTATTCTTCTAGGTCTTTTTTCAATTCGACATTTTCGGTAAGTTTGATATTTTTAGGTGCTAGTTCTAGCATTACTATATGAAAAACTTTGGTACGGATTTTCATTGTTGACGGGACTGTTAGTTGGTAGTTGGTCTTAAATAAGACTTCTTTTATAAGGAAGGGTCTCAATTTCTTGAAATCTAATTTTTTGCTAGGCCTTTTTATGCGAATTTGTGGTGTTTTAAGCGTTGAATTTTACTTATTTTAAAGTAGATAGACCTTGTTTCTTTTCCTAAGGATTGATCCTTTAATCCTTTTTTTATTGTAGTATTTTGTCATCTTGTTTTGGATGAATTGTAATTGTTTCTGGAGTGTGGATTATAGTGTTTGGATTTTTGTTGCGAATATTTCTGCTCTTGGGGCAGGTGCTTGTATTTTTAATGCTTTGTTATTGTTTAGTTCTTATTGTTTGATATGTGTATTATGTTTGTATAGCGTAGTGTGTGGTGATATTTTCATATCCTTGTTGATTGCTGTATTGTAAGCGCTTTGAGTCAAAGGTAGCAGCTTTATCCAATTGTTTTATTATTTGTTAACATAGCTTCTTAAGTGTTGCTTAAGTGTTTGATTAAATCTTTTTGTTTATCCGTTTGTCTGCAGATGAGCCGTGGTGGAAAGCTTTTGCTTGCTTCTAATCTTTTTTATAAATGTTTGCCAGTAATGTGATGTAAAGATAGGGTCTTTATTTAATATCACTTATTTAGGGATTCTGTGCTTGCTAATGATTTCCTTAATGAATGCGTACGCGAGTTATTTTGAGGTGCAATCTTTTCTATATGGTATGAAGTATCTATATTTGGTGAGTTTGTTAACGATTACCTAGATTGAGTTATAGTGTGTTCCTGTAATTGGGTTTTTTGACTCTGGTAATCCGGTGATAAAATCCTATGCTATGGTATCGAAGGGTTTGTTTGGTACTTTGATAGGTTAGAGGAGTTCATATGGCTTGTGTTTGGCTTCTTTAACTTGATTGTATATGTTGTATTCTTTGATTACCTCAGTGATTATTGCCTTTAATCTTGGGAAATTGTAGATCTTTTGCATTCTTGATTTTATCTTGAAGATTCCTTGGTGTCTATATAAGGGATGTTTATGGAATTCTTTGGTAAATTCCTTTTTGATATTTTCTGATATATAGACCTTACCTTTATATATTAATGTTCCTTAGGATGTTCTTTACATTGCAAGCAGGTCTTTTTCTTGCTGATTATATTCCTTCTAGAATTTTTTAATCCAGTCGTTCTTATTGATTTATACATGTGTTAGGATGACTATTCTATCTTTTTACTATTTTAATATTTAGATGTTTCGTTTTTTAACCTTGGTTTTGTAATCTTTTCGTTTGTTAAAAAGGTTGGCTTGGATGTTTTCTTTTCCCTTGATGTGATGGATTTTAAAATTGAACTGGGATAGGAATATCATCCATCTTTCATATCTCTGGTTAAGTTTCTAAGTAGTCATGAATTGCGTAAGATTCTTATGATTTAAATAGATGTTAATAGGGTTTTTAATTCCATTAAGCCATGGTTCCCATTCTTTAAATGCACAAATAACTACTAGTAACTCCTTGTCGTAGATCTTATATCTGAGTTCTGCATTATATAATGCTTTTAAATAATATGCAACAGGGTACCATTTTTCGTTTGGTTCTTATTATTCTAAGACTGCTTCAATTGCAAAGTTTAAAGCGTTTGTTTTAAGTTATTTAATCTTTGTGTAATTTGGAAGCTTTTGGACTAGGTTTTCTGTGATTATATTCTTAAGGCGCTGAAAAGCTACTCTAGCTTTGTCGTTGAATTTCCAAATACCATCCTTTTGCTAGGCTTGACGAGTCAATTCCGTCAACGGTCTGGTAATGTTTCTAAAATTCGCGACTAATCCTCGAACATAATTTATAAAGCCATGAAATGCTTATACTTCTGTGATGCTTTTTGGTTCTGGCCAGTCCTTGACTGCTACTATCTTGCTTTTTTAGATGCGTATCTTTCTAAGGGTGACGGTAAAGCCTAGGTAATCTAGCTTTTTAATATGTCATTTGCTTTTGGTGGGGTGGACTAATAGGTTGGCCTTCTGGAATGCTTTTAGTATTAGGGCAACATGCTTCTTATAATCTTCCTCATTCTTAGAATATATGAATATATCGTTGAGGTAAACAAATATAAAAATATCCAGGTATTTTCTAAAAACCGTTATAATCATATGTTAGAATGATATTGAAGCGTTAATAAATCCAAAAGGCATTACCTTATACTCATAATGTCCATGTATTGTTCTAAATGTTATGTACTACTCATATCCTTGGGCCATTTAGATCATATAATAGCCATCTCTAAGGTTTAACGCTGTAAAGATCTTGGCTCTGCTAATCTAACCTCTTATAAGCTTTATCAATGATAAAGCGTGGCCATTTTTCTTGGTAATACTATTCAAGTGGCGGTAGTTAATAACTTTACATCATACTTTGTTGCCGTTTTCGTTGATCTTTTACTTTCCGTCTTTATCGACTTTAGATACCATTATTATAAGATATCTAGATATTAATTTTGATTCTTGAATATATCTTTTCTCAAAATCTTTCTAAATTCCTTCCCATAATGCTTGTGACTTTTCTTCATTTATAAGGTATATAAGAAACAGTTTTGGAAATTGTCCTTCTTTAAAAGTTATTCAATGATCTCATTGGTTATGTTCTGGCAATTTTTCTTTTATTCAATCTCTGAATAATTTGTGAAATTGTAAGTACTTTTATGGTACTTTATGCAATGGATTTTCAACTTTTTGGTTCCTTAAGCATATAGGCGATATGCTTTTTTGCTTCTTTAAATTGCTTGCGTCCTTTTTTTTAAAAGCTCCAAAGGCTAACTTTTCTATCTGATTTCATTAAAAACAACCTGTCTTCCAATATATGCTTAGGTGGCTCGTCCTAAGCCAATTGATTCCCAATATCATATCGTGATTATTAATATTTGCAATATTAAGGGTGATTGTTTCGGGGTGGTCTTGAATTTCCACTAAAAGGGGTATGGTTTCTCTTAGGATTCTCCCATTCTAGTAAGTAAACCGGCTTCCGTCTATCGTTACCAATTTGTATAAATTTTCCTTATAAACCTATTTTATCTTATCTTGTTATGCTGTTTATACTAAGATATAGCTTCGTTAAGCTCTTAAATCAATCATTACTTTATATATCTTTTTTTTATACCGGATGGGTACTACTAAGATGTTATTTAATCTTGTCTAGATTTTATATAAGGTCTTGACTTTATTGGTCTCTCAATACCTTCCTTTTGAGGACCTTTTTCATTTTTTGGATAGGACTTTTGATATATGGTTTTGTTTCTACCTTGCTATTAAAATCTGATGAGTGCTCCTTTGTGGTTAAAGTCTAAGTTAACCATATTCCAATAGGCTTTTTTTGGCGTTTTGAACGTTCTTTTTTGGTTATTATTTCTCCATTCCCTTGCCTTTAAAGGGGTGTGGATCAAGTAGTAATCTTTAAGGCAATCCTTCTAATAAGGTTTGATATAGAACTTATTAAAAGGCCTTTTTCTTATGATAAATTTTGCATATTGGTTTTATAATTCTATAAGAATCTTTTGCTTTTTTCTTTTATACAAGTGTTTTCAAAGGAGTTTAATCTCCTCGTAAAGTGTTAAATATATGCTATATTTCTTATAGTTGGTGATTGGAGAGAATTTTATTTCTTTATACTTAATTAGGTAATAATCTGGCCAATATCTTTAATTGTTAGGGTTACTTTCTACATAAAGTCTCTAAAGTTCTTTGTATCGGGCTTTGGTCTGGCTAATCTGCTCTTCCATATCTTCCTACATAAAAACACTTTTAATATCGCTAGGATAGAAGCTCTTCAATTCATCTTATACTTCTTCTAAACTTACTCCTATGTTTAAGAGGTTATATAAATCATATGGTATTAAATTATAACACATGCATCCTTTAAATATTGCTATCTTATTATGTCCTAATTTCGGGTGGAGGTAGCAAGCTTTGAAGAATTCTGGCCATCGTGGTTTTATTTCATAGATACACTCATTTTTTTTGGTGTTACTGCTTGGCTCCAGGCTTTCTAGAAACCATGCGTTGTTAATTTTAACGCTCATATGTACTTGGCAAAAATCGTTTGTACAATATCTCTAATATTTGCAATTGTGCTCATCTTATCAATGTTTCTTGTAATCTTTGTCTTAATATTTACTTTAGTGAAGTTATCAATGGTTATTCTTCTATTATTCTTCTTAGATGGGGTTAAGCCAACGTTGGCTTATGATTAAGATGTCTTTAACTTCCTTAGCTTTTTGGTGTTTGAGATATTTAAAACTGGAAGATTTTTCCATGATTTTGTTGCTAAGTTAAGCTGCCTTGAGTTGTTCCCTTATTATTGGAGAGTTATTGTTATGGTGTTTGATCTTATGTTCTGGGCATATTGCTGGGCTGTCTTTATAGCATTTATAACCGTTCATAATTACCATTAGGGATTGGGGGTGTCTAGGATGATATTTATAAGCGCATATTATCTCTCCTTTGCAAATAGGGCATTCGTTGGTTTTGGGGCTTTTGTTATCTTTTATTAAGCTGATGGCTACCGTGAAGATGCTATTGATCTCCTTTTTTTCCTTGATTTTAGCTTAAAACGCCTATCTTTGTTCAAGCTATGGTATTCCTCTTTATTAAGGTAGTTATTTCTTAGGGCTTCGACATTTGCTCTTGAAGTGTTCTATCTTATCATAGTTAAAGTATTTAATCTTTGACTTGTTAATTGGTTGCCTTTGCTATTGCTTTTAAGTATTGTTTAATTTAATGGGGTTTAATCATATGCTTGTGTCTTTGTGTTATTTGTTTCGTTGTTGCTTGTTTTTAGGGTTATTGTTCCTGTTGAATTAAGGCCTTTTGTTTTGAGCGGTCCCTTCTTTCTTTTTAAGATATCTCTTGAAGTTTTTGTTGTTAATGGTAATGGCCTTTTTTATCAAGGTATTAAATTGCTTGGGGTTTCAATCCTTGTAAATTTTCTTGTTGTAGAGTTTGTTTTTAATATGTTTTTTTAGTCCTTTGTAAAAGGGGTAGAAAAGATTTTTAGTAGGTAGGCCTGATTTAATGGCCAATTTCTTGAATTTAATGGCGTAATTAAAGGCTGATTTGTTCTATTAAAAGTGGTATAGCTTGGCTTTGGCTTTTTATTTGCGAATAAGGTTGCTAAATATAAGTTGAATCTTTTTTTTAAAGTAGTTAAAGTCTTTGAAAATATACTTGATGGTGTTTGATACGTTTGCTAGTTTCTTTTTAAGTCGATCCTTAAAGATGGGTTTAAATCATTTGAAGGTTAATCCTATAAGTAGCTATAAGATTATTAAAACCTTCTATTACTTATCCTCAATTAAGCCTTTATAAAACTTAAAGTAAATGCACATTTAAATGAGAAATACATTTGGGTTTTCTTTTCCATTGTATCTGTTAGGGGCAATAGGCTTAAAACCTTTGGCTTAAGGAAATGCCATATTTTCAATATCTTATAGGTTTAATGGGTTCTTAAGGGGTTATATGGGTTCAATCCCTTCTTCTTTTTCAGATTTTTCTTTTAATGATAATAATTCTTATTCTGCAAATGATATTATCTGTTTTGGTTTACTGGTCTTTTCTTTTAAGGCCTTTGGCTTAAATATTAAAGCTTCTATGGTTACTTCAGTAAATGTTGCAGTTATTGTTTCTTATATGGGTTTTTTGATTTCTAGAGAAGGTCTTGAAGGTTCAGATGGTTTGGCTATAGCAACTTATGATCTAGTTATTGGTGAATTCTACGTTAGGGCTGTTAACGCTGTTGTCAGGTTTGATTTTGGTGTTGTTGGAACGTTTATCTATTCCGTTGTTTTCTTTGGTGGCATGCCTTAAAGGTCTTTAAGAACTGTCCATGAGTGAGTCCTCTTCTTCCTATGTTAATACTAGGTATTAACCAAGTAAGCTATTAAAATGTTATTATCTCGCCTATTACTTTTATTAATTTGATTTTATAGGTTGGATATATACTCTAGGGGTCTTGGTTTAAAGGGTAATAATAGTCTAGGATTGACGTTTCTAATTGTAAAAGAGATTTTAAAGGTACTTTATATTCAAGTGCAATCTGAATATTAAAAAGGCTTAAATACTTAGATTGATAGCTGAAGAATGAATGACTAGATATAGTAGGAAATCCATCCTTATATACTCATTCTCCCTTCCTATAAAATGTTATTTGAATAGCTGGACCTATATGGTAAAACTCAGGTTTACAGGTCCAACCCGAATCTGTTGACCTGTAATACGAGTTCCTGATTCACAGGTCGTGTCACGTGACTCGGAACCTCAATTATTCCGGGGATGGTCGTAATTTGGGCCGTGACACAAGGCGTTTTATAAAAAGCTACGGAATATATAAAAAGGATTATTTCTTTTAATATATTGATTCTTTAGCTACCAATTTAAACTTATAATTATTCTTTAAATATAAAAAAGTAATTTTTATAAATTAAACTTTTTAAACTTGACGTTATTATTACTTTTAAACCAAAACCTTTTATTAAACCTTATATTAATAAAGCTTATAATAATATAAAAAGAAAAAAAAGTTAAATAAATTTATAAAAAATAATTCATTTAAAATTATAAAATAAACGAAATAATAATTATTTTAATGTTTATATAAGTTTTAAAACTATTAAAACTTTTTTAAAAAAAATTATATTATAATAAAAGTTGGTATAAAATTTAAAATTTATTATTTAAATTTAATTAATAATTCTTTTAAATTTAAAAGCTTTATCTCTTTTTTTTTTTTAAAAAAAAAAGGAGGAAAGGTCCCTACTTATATACGTTAAGCTAACCGCCTTTAGTTAGTCATCCTTATCTTCTCCAAACGCCCAAGACGCTGTTGATACGTTTTGTAAATTGCCGTATAATGGTTCAGCCTATAGGAATATCCCTAATGCCTCCATCACCAACACCTCCGCTTTGGGGCCACATTCATATATGTATTGCCTGATCGATTGGCTTATAAGGCTCTGGGACGTCTCTTGGCACCTCGGGCCGTATCCGGCCGTGTGACATCGGTGCTGTTCCAGTTTGAAAAGTCGATTGTTAGGTTCCCTGATGGAGGCTCCAACTGGATGAATCTTGAGCGGTCCATCTTGAATTGTGTCCCTTCCAGCTCTGTGAAAGTTGTCATTACACTGCCATGGAGCTGTCGAAGCCTCTGGCGCAAGAAATCACCTTTCATAGAACCACGTTGTGCAAGGATGAGGCGTTTCTGCTTTTCGAGCTCAATCTGCCTGTCACGCGACTTCTGCTCCCTGCGTACCCAAAGGGAACGAAAAGAGACGACACAGGCAACGATAAAAGCTGATGTAGGATCAGTATCTTGCTTTGTCTGGAAGAGCGGGACGGTGGTGACTCACAGACGGTATACTCGACGGTAAACCAGAAGAGAACCCGAGGGGTGTTGATTACATGCCTGTCCACCGATGCCACGGACTTGTACAAGCCACCAAAGATACTACCTCTGGCGACGGTCACTGCAATCGTCAAAGTGACAAGCAGAAAAATGCAAGTGCTGCCTTCTGTCGCATGCTCAGTCTAGTCCTCCAGACAATCATTATTGGGAAGCAAATGACTGCAAATGGTAAACTGTAAGCAAGAATACCCAGAAGACTAGATACCTAGGCGCTTAGACGATGTTGATACATACCAGCCAAGTCAGAAACCACATTGACCACCACAGAACCTATATACTTTGCGTAGATATTGCTGATCTTGGACGTGGTGGAGCAGCTCCCGGTAAGCTGCGCGAAACTTGCGAATGTGCACTCATAGGGGATAACGCCAATGTGGGCTGCCCCGGCCGCAGCTACAACTACGACGGCGATGTACCAGAGGGTCATGTACGACTGGACTTGCCGTCCGAATTGGCGGAAGAATAGCAGGAAATTGAACTTGATACTCCAGATACCGACAGTCTCCAAGATGATGGCCGCCCCATCAGCTCGCAAACCTACTATCAACCTGTCGGCAAAATCTGGCGTGGGCAACACAACTCCGTTCTCCACATTCTGAATGAAGTATATGTCACTTAGGAAAACTTGGATGAGGATGGCAAGGGAAACGAGAATGGCCCAAGATAATGCCATTATATAATCCTCGGCGAAGAAGTAGCCAAAGACTGAGAACCTGACGATTATTCGAAGCGCAAACATGACTGTGCAAAGACTAGTGGTGACCCATAGGATGACCTGAAAGCATTGCCCAATCAGATGAGTGATCCTGTGGCATTGATCTTAGATGGCATACCTTGAAAGCAGGCTCTAATATCTCATTCGCCGTGGAAAGGTAAGCAGTTGATGAGGTTGACATAATAAAAGGTGTCACGGAGGTTCAATAGGGTTATCGTCGGAGCCTTGAGAGGAAGTCGATAACAGGGAAACTGGACTCATGTACGAAAATAAAAGGCTTGGAAGTTGGACCGGATCGCTGCGTGCTTCTCACATAACCTTAGGTAGTCCGGATAGCGGCCATGTCGCTTCAAATACCCTCGCCCAGACATACTACAGAGCTTACGGCTTCGTCTTGTACCTAATCTGATGAATGGCTGTGGCGCGAATGGAGCTGTCGTGATACTCTCAGGTGCGCCACTGATGAATCCTTTCATGGGGGCCGAGGTCCAGTGCGCGCCACCAAAGACATTCAGGTGTAAGTTGGCGAGCCTTGGGTCGACTCGAGATTCAGCAAGATTACGCCTTCAATGAAATTAGATGAAAAGCTTATTATTTTTAGTATCAATTTATATTGACAAATTCGTAACGCTAATCATAACACGAGGATGGCGCACTTGGATCACTTCTCAGACATATTTAATAACTGTTGATCCAGCTGAAAGAGACACCATTGCATATTTTGACCCAACATTACCGGTGGCTAAACAGTGCATAGGTATCTAGGAGATAGATACTTGTTATCATTGCAATGCTAATTGGAGGTAGAGAAGCTCTGTCTAACGTTACACAGTCTGGGAAGATCCGAGGCTCGGGCCGAACAAGGGAGCATTCATTCAGTTGGAGCTTGTGCTGACTCCTAGTTTTCTCAATGCCGGTGACACAACTTCAAGATTTGAGTAACGCGTGCAATTTTCTGGTATCACAATGTCTCTATTGTGGGAGATGGCTCGCGTCACCCTCTTCGGGTCCCACAACACGGCGCGTCCCGGCAAGCCCGCGTTTGACCTCGCGAGGGATGTGCCGGACTTGTCAGGCAAAGTCATCTTGATCACTGGAGCCGCCGGAGATCTCGGTCGCCAGACAGCCGTCGAGCTTGTACGGTACGGCCGCCCCGCCCGCATCTACGTCGCAGATCTGCCACGGGGCACGCACGAGAAGGACGATGTCATTGAACGCATCCGCAGCGAGGGGGGCTACGATGGACAGGCCTCTGAAGTCCGCTTTCTCGACCTGGATCTCACGGTATTTGAAAGCATCCGACAGTGCGCGGCTGACTTCCTAGCCCAAGAGCAGCGGCTTGACATCTTGTATCTCAATGCGGGCATCATCCGAGTCAAGCCGGAAGTCACGAAAGAAGGCTATGAGGTTCACTTTGGGCTCAATTACCTTGGTCATGCACTCTTAGCGAGACTATTGCTACCTACGATGCTGCACACCGCGGACCAGAAGATGGGTACGGATGTTCGCATCATCGTAGTTTCGAGCGAAGGTCACGCAAATACCCCTGCTGGAGGAGTTCAGTTCGACAAGTTGAAGACGGACTGCGCAGACATGGTGAGCCTCCTGAATGGCTGAGTTGTGATTTATCGGCTGCTAACGACATCCTATCCTAGTCCTATCCCCAGCGATACGGTCAGAGCAAGCTGGCCCTCATCGGCCTCACCCGTGAGCTCGCGCGGCGCTACCCTCAGGTGACAACGGTTGCGATTCACCCAGGAAGGATTCTTACTAGTATAGCTATAGAATTGAGGAAGCAGAGTCTGTTCGTGCGCCTCACGGCTCCGTTGGCCCCTCTCGTCTGTGTGCCGGTCGAGGTTGGCATTAGAAACCATCTCTGGGCTGCCACGAGCCCGGATGTCGTAAGCGGGAAGTACTACGAGCCGGTCGGCGTGCCTGACAATGAGACAGAAGTGGCGAAGGATCACGTCCTCTCCGGCAAGGTCTGGGAATGGACCGAAAGAGAGATCAGATCAAGGGGCCTGCTTCCTCAGCATACTTGACTTCTACGTCCTCACTAGATACCTCGATTAGCGTCGGTTCCTGTCCCCCTTAGTCTAATCCCTCATTAAGCTGAATTTTACTTGGCCGTGAGATTGGGAGAAAATAAGCTCAACTAATAGCTGTCGTATAGACGCCCAATGCGCCGGCGATCTCAAGACTTAGGTCCAGGCACATTACAGGGTTGTCGGATAGAACGGTTCCAACCGGCGACATCTCGTTCAGTATCTCTGCAATACAACTATCAAATGGGCGATTGTGAGAGGCGGCATAGTTGGAAGTGTTCTACTATATTTATGTAACCATCGTAACAGCCTGCGTGATAGGTGCTGTGTCACCTCAAAGCTTTAGATCTCAAAGAAGAACTGCCCCCACCCGCGGCATTATCCGGTGCAATGTTGGTCCCTCAGTCAATGTTGGTTCCTCAGTCCTCAGTCACGTCCAACATTTGACTCACTTTTGCTTACATTCCACCCCTCTGCTATCTTGATCACCACTACACTGAGTTGAAATGATAGGGAACTATGCTTGGGCTATCTAGGCCGCTACTCGCGACAGCCGTCGCTGTTGGCTTCGCCACTCTTCTAGGACGCTTCATCTACCAGACCTTCGTACATCGTTCAAGAGTAAGGTCCTTGAAGGCTCAAGGACTGGTAAGCGTTGTTCAAACAATCCAGACCCGATTATCAGCTTAGGTACTAACTTCGATATATCACAGCCCATTCTCCCTCACTCTCTTCTTTTAGGACACTTGCTTGTGCTCGCCGAGTTTACTCAGCTTCACCCTCCTGACGTGAACATTCATGTGTTCCATACGTGGCTTTCCAACAACTGCCAAAAGTACTTTCCCGGACATGACCGTCCCCCATCGGTTGTCTATCTGGATCTATGGCCAGTGAGCGACTCGCTGGCTATAGTGAGCGACCCAGAAATGGCTTCGCAGTTCACGGTCGCCAGGAATTTGCCCAGGAACAGCATGGTCAAGCAGTATATCCGACCGTTGACATCAGCAATCGATATCTTTTGCACCGAAGGACCGACTTGGAAGTCGTGGCGCTCTATTCTCAATCCTGGCTTTAGTAGTCGGAATCTTATGACCATGATGCCTGAGATTATCGAAGAGGTCCTTGTCTTCGTGGCCGAGCTCAAGAAGCTTACTGGCAAAGACGGGACGTCGGGCTCGGTATTCTCACTTGAGCAGAAGACCATCAGCTTAACGTTCGATGTCATCTGCAGAGCCGCTCTGTACGTACCACGTGTACTGGCTACCAAAGAACGCCAGAACTTGCCGCAATGTGTCTCCTATCGCGTCAAGAAATATACTGACGTTATTCAGGGATATGAGACTTCACGACCAGACTAATGAGTCGGCTAGCCCATTAAAGTCAGCGCTCCTTGATCAGTTACGGCTCATGGGGATCATGACAAATGCTGCAAAGGCCACGCTTCTCGGGCGAATGCCATGGCATACGGCCGCGATAGCGAACAACAATAGAATCATGCGCCAAGCCCTCCTCCCCCAGATTGAGGCAAAGCTCAAAGGAAACCCCAGCGAAAGGAAGACAAAGACAATTATTGGCCTCGCCGCCAAATCCTTCAACCAGACTGAGCCCGGTACCGCCGGTCGGCAAACTACTTTCGTAGAGTCGCTCATCGCCAATCTGAAGATATTCTTGTTCGCGGGTCATGACACGGTATCCTCCACAACATGCTTCATGTTCAAGCTGCTTCAGGATAATCTGCAATCTCTGGAGGCCCTCCAGAAAGAACACGACGACGTTCTCGGCACAGATCCAGAGATGGCAGCTCAGGTCCTCTCCACGAGCCCCCATCTCCTGTCATCTCTCCCCTATACGCTAGGTGTAGTGAAGGAGACATTAAGGCTCTACCCTCAAGCAGGCACTATACGCGATTGTCCCGTAGGCTTTCGTCTCACGGATACTTCGAACAACGTGCGATATCCGATGGAAGGTTTCGGGGCTTGGATGTCGGCCCACGAAATCCACCGTAACGCTGAGTACTGGCCGAGGCCGAACGAATTCCTGCCAGAAAGATGGACGGCAGCCGAAGGCGATCCCCTGCGCCCTTCCCAGGGCAACACCTGGCTGGCGTTCTCCATTGGGCCGCGCAACTGCATCGGTATGGAGCTGGCCATGATGGAGCTCAAGCTCATACTGGCGTTGACGGCTCGTACCTTCGATGTGGAGGAGGCGTGGGACGAATGGGATAGACAAAGGTGAGCATATCATGGAACCCCATAAATAAGTTCTTCCCCCCTTATCCTCAAGTGCTGAATTGCTAATGCTCGTCGTTCGGCCAGGGGGTCAAAAGCAACACCTTCGCATACTATCGACGGTCAGCGCTTGTACCAAGTTGGCATCAGTACTGTACATCCCAAGGACGGGATGCCTGTGCGTGTTCGGCAACGAAAGCATACGTCGACACAGTTGGCTGGAACTTGATATTATTGCTGGCAACGAGTCCTGGTATATCGTGAGACACGTGGTCGCTGGGAACCTTAAGCTTTTGCTCTATGGCTCAATTGGTTGTTTGTTGTTGGGTAAACCAGCTGGAAACGTTGCTAGGCTGAGATTCGAAAGCTAAAAAAAGAATAATCCGTACGGATTAAAAACGTTCGTGTCACGCGATAATTCTGAGCGAAAGTACAAAACGATTCTTGGTATTCAATTCGTTGCAGAATCTACAACGATACTGGTAGAGTACGGTTTATAAACAGTCAATCTCAAAAATCGCCGATAATGTTACGTTTTGCCTGATTACAGGCTACCTTGTGGCTGATCGCCGTCTGTAAGCTTGAGTGGGGCTGCCGGGCTGCTGGGTTAAGTAGTCCTAGCTGATAGTGGCGCAGACATCGTGGATTCTCCCGCCGAGACTTAGATAATATCCAATCAGAGCCAACGCCTCCTTGCACGTAGGCTTGCGTAGGCTATATGATCCAAGTGCTCACCATCATAGGCTATCGATCCCTTCATGCCCAGCAATTTCAGCTTGCCGGCTTCGTATACGCGATATTACTGATACGAATTCCTCAATGCCTTCACGGAAAGCGAGCATAGCCCCTAGGGCTTCGACGCTCCCCGCGAGAGGAAGCGGTGACGACGTAAATATAAATAAGACGAGCGTTCCTTCGGTTCAAAGCCAAGATATGATTACCGGACACGACAACATACATTAATATATAATACATATTCATCGCGCCATCTCTTCTAATTCAGAACAAAACAATACCCACACCCTTACACCTCTATCAAAGACAACACATCTTCACCATGCTCGCCACTCTCACCACCGGACTCGCCCTCCTGGCCCTAACGGACGCGACGCCGGTGCGCCGCACCGCGCTCGACCGGTCCAAGGCCTTCCACCTGCAGGTGCAGCTGTCCAACTCGACCAAGGACCTGGACCCGCCGGTGCGCGGCGCGTTCCTGGACACGTACCACGCGGGCGCGGCGATGAACCTGGCGGGGGTGGGCGCGCACCTCGACACGGAGCAGTACGCGCCGTACTACGTGAGCGCGACGGCGGACGGCGCCGGCACGCAGGTGCAGTCGGACCTCAACACGACGTATCCGTGGGGCGTGCTGGTGCAGCAGCCCGACGAGTTCGACCCGGCGTACGTCCAGGAGCACGCCGTCAACGTGAACGTCGGCGGCGGCACGGCCGGTGTTAGCATCAAGATGCAGGGCAGCGGCAAGGACGCGACGCCCGCCCTCACCGGCCCCGCCCCCGGCACCTTCGGCGTGTGCCGCCGCTACATCTCGTACGCCACCCGCGTCCTCTCCGTCGTCCGCTACTTCTACGATGGCGAGCCCATGCCCTCCGGCTGCGTCCCCGTCAGCTTCGTGCCCTTCTGCGCCGAGCTCCAGGACTTCCCGCCGGACTCCCAGTACAACCACGACGCTGTCAAGGAGGTCGACTGCGTTGTCGCGCCGACTCCCCGAATGTAAGGGGGAAGCTCCGTTTGGCGGGATAGGACTG
Organism: Hypoxylon sp. FL1284; assembly: GCA_022432365.1. Taxonomy (NCBI): domain Eukaryota; kingdom Fungi; phylum Ascomycota; class Sordariomycetes; order Xylariales; family Hypoxylaceae; genus Hypoxylon; species Hypoxylon sp. FL1284. Next base: position 898,309 of record JAJJXE010000008.1, on the reverse strand, counting down.
GATAGGAGAAAATTGGGTATAGAAGATGGGCTGCTGCATATAGAGGCGCGGTGCATAACCTAGGATGGCTGGTAATCTGCCTCGATCGTGAGGACGTATGAAAGGCATCAACATGGTACATATTATGTTGAATTGATCTTAATATTCAGACCATCTTGCGACCTTCTTCAATACTTCTCAGCTGTGCAGGCCGTTCGTGTTGTCCGTATTCTATTTCCTCACCCTTGTTGGATGAGCTGCGCGTGACCCTGTGACCAGTTAGTGGGATCCAGTCATCATCACCTGTAGACTAATGCGGCGCAGTTTAACAGTTGAACCTGAAGTCAAAAAACAAGCATTTATCATCTCTAACAGAACTCATAAGCATATGCAGGTCTTACGTCTGTGGGTGCGGTTTCGACTCTCCCAAGGTGTCGTCTAGCATTTCCTCTATGTTGTCTGTCACAACCCCGTCTGCTGGCGGAGTTCTGGGCTCGCCGGCGTCTCCCTGCTCTGTTGAGCGGACCTGGTCTAGCCAGCCACCGAGCCTGTCCTCGAGAACGGGCATCGGGTTTCGGGACATCCACAACAGCCCCCACTCGTCCATGTAATAAATCGAATCCGGACCTAACGTCAGCACATCTGGGTCAGGCGTCCTCTCAGGGACCCAGCGACAGCCGCGGAAGACGTAGCGTCTGACGACACCGAAGTGAGTGAATAAGTCTTGCACGATCTGGAAATAATGCCTCCGATAGATGGCATTTAGGAGCGCATCGAGAACGGCGTGGTTGTATTCTAGGTTGATCTTAAGATCCTCGTCGGTGAAGCCAGGGGTTACAGCTGCCTTCTTTTTGAGGCAGTCGTCGCACGTGCTGATGTAGATGCGCTCGCACCGGACGTAGTCGCAGTTGTACCACATGCAGCCGTTGGCGCCCGCATCCGGAGGAGGGACCTTAAGGCCGGGAGAGTGGCAGCTTCCGGCGTCGCTGCCATGTGCCAGCTTCCGCATGAAGTACTCGCCGGCATCTTCTGAGTCCTCAGAGGCTTCCTCTAGCTGCTTGAATCTGGCCTGGCAATACGCAATGGTCTCGACTATCCTAAGAGTATACGGGAAGGCCACGGGATAAGGGTGCTGCACTTGGTCTTCGCAGCAGATCTCTAGCTGCATGTTTCTACACATGTTTGCTACTATTTTTACGATCGTGGGTCACTGGGGAAAAGATAGTTCTTGGGCGCTATGTCTATTTTTAAACATGCACGGAGCCGCGACTCTTATACAGGCCGCACGATTGTATCTGGTAAAAGCCGTGAATCGATTGGCTGATTTCGTCTAGATTAATTGTTCAGCGCACGAGCTGTTGATTGGTCAATAGTGGGCTTGTGATTTCCCGTACGTTCTTTGTGCTTGTTTCCGTGATGTAGTATAGTGAATGCTCATTGTGGCGGAAACAAGCACAAAGGAGAAACGGGGCGTTGGAAGACGAAAGTGTGAGTTGCTAGGGGTATACCTGTCGTAACTCGTGTTTCAGTTGATGAACATAAGAAGACAGGTCTTGCCATGGAGTTGCCTAGGGGCTAGTTGGGACGCCCGAGAAACACGCAGTGATTATAATGGTATGCTGGAGCGAATGAATGTTAGGATCATATTAGCACATAGTAATCCGTAAACTGTAGGGCTATTCATCGATGTGGTAAGCACTAGACTTCTCGCGGACCTTGCTTGCATGGTGAAGTACTGAAGTACCCAGCCTCAAGACCCGAGGGATACACCGACATCCGCCGATGGTCCGTCGATGCTGGCTTATTGTCCGGAGACTATACGGTGGGGATTCACGATGAAATGAAATCATTGGAAGACGGGCAGTTGTTTATCGCCGGTCCCCCGGCAAACTGTGGCACGGAGGCTCAGACGGGGGCTCTCATTGGTGAGCTCGGAAACAACGACATCTGATTGGTTTGACGGAGGATGGTGGGCCCAGGCCCGGCAGTACCATCTTACAAGTCCAGGGGACGAGAGTGAGCTGATGAAAGATATGCCATTTTACGGAGGTACATACGTGTGACCAGATATTGCGTCGTCAATAAAAGGCCGAGGAGGCGCCCGTTCGACGATGATTTAGTCAGAAGAGTATCGTTCTCTAGTCGTCGCCGACCATCCCCCTCACTATAGTCGTTCCTCACAATTTTCCAAAATGGGGGCTCAATTTTCAAGCACCTTTTCGCAGATGTTCCCTCCGAAGCCAACGTTCACAGAGAACGATGTGCCGAACCTCCAGGGAAAGGTAAGTGATGAACATCACGCGTACGAGCCCGAGACCTCGCGCTAACCTAAGGGCTTCGTCAGGTTTACCTCGTTACGGGATCGAACACCGGCATAGGAAAGGAACTGGCCCGCATGCTATATTCCAAGAACGCCAAGGTGTACATCGCAGCGCGCTCGCAGGACAAGGCGAACAATGTGATCGGGGAAATCAAGAAGGCCTATCCCAGCTCCAAGGGGGACCTGGACTTTCTGAAGCTGGACCTAAACGACCTAACCAAGCTCAAGGCATCGGCCGACGAGTTCCTGGCCAAGGAAACCAAGCTCAACGTGCTGTTCAACAACGCCGGCGTCCAGAACCCGCTGCCAGAGCCGAGCAAGACCATCCAGGGCTTCGAATACCACCTCGGCGTGAACACGATCGGGACGTTCGCCTTCACCAAGCTGCTGACGCCCATCCTCGTCTCGACGGCCAAGGCGGAGGGCACCGCGCGCGTCGTCTGGGTATCCTCGTCGGGCACCGAGCTTGGGGGCGTGAAGGACACGGCCGTGGACATGAGCAACCTGGACTACCACGTCGACAAGCCGTACCTCCACAAGTACAGCATCAGCAAGGCGGGTAACTGGCTGCACGGCGTCGAGTTCGCCAAGCGGTACAAGGCCGACGGCGTCATCAGCGTGCCGCTGAACCCCGGAAACCTGGCGTCGGAACTGTACCGCGACCAGACGATGCTCTTCAAGCTCTTCACGAAGCTGATAACGCATCCTCCCGTCCTGGGAGGTTACACACTCCTCTACGCGGGTGTTTCGCCGGATATTACTATTGAGAAGACGGGAAGCTGGGGTATGCGACTCTTTTTCTTTCTTTAAATTCCCTTTCCTCAGATATGCATCGTGCAGATGTGCTAATATGATGTTGGTGTAGTTGTACCGTGGGGCCGTATACTCCCTATCCGAAAGGACCTGATGGCCGCGACGAAGACAGAGGAAGAGGGCGGCAACGGAACTGCCAAGAAGTTCTGGGAGTGGACGGATGAACAGATAAAGCCGTATATCTGAGACCTACCGGATGTTTAATAGGGGGATGTGAGTCTGTAACATTTCATCTGGCTGTAACTGATAGGTTGGACATTTCCTTTGTTTAGCTAATGTTTTGATTGGATGAGACGTGTAGATATTAGGGTGTCGCTTTCAATTTCCAAAGTCCCATTGGTTGGTGTTACGTTAGAAGACATCCAACTGTTAATAGACTCTAGAGAGTATTGGCTTACGCTTCAACTCATGAACAATAGTCATTCGTTAAGCCATTGAATTTGGGCCTTGAGGTTGTACGAATAGCTGAGCCTTAGATGATCCTGGGAGATAGTAAAGGAAGGGAAGAAGTCTTGTCAGCTTGAATCTTTGGATTGAGAAGTCTGAGAGCGAAGACGACAAGAAACATTCTCTCTTCTGATTGGTGCCCGCAAATCCACTCGTTCCGCGATTCCCGTCGTGCGATACGACCCACTTGCCTAAAATGGCCACCGTCTTTAGTGGGTTCCAGTCTCGCCATGTCTCATCATGCCTTCCCCACCCTGGTGCAGCAGCTGCAGATGGTCTCGCCTGTCTCGCCTGTCTTTCTCGCTTGTGCTCCCGCAAACGGCGCTCGACATGCGACATGCGACCCGCGATGCATCTTGCCTGAGCTTTGTCCTACACCTCCAGACCACTTAGGCAGAATCGACATGCTCTCCTTCTGGCTACTGTCGTCCCTGTAACCAGTGTCCTGCCGTCCAGACAAATCACCTCGTCTTCCCACCGCATCGGCTATATTTTCACACCGGCAACGCCAACCGCGCCTCGAGAGATTCTGCTCTGCTGCCCCTGATTGGAGCGGCTTGGTTTCTCCAACTGTTCAGATGATCCCAAGGTCACCGACCGCAGGGCTTTGGAAGCGGGGAGCAGCCGGTAGCTGGCAGCCCGCGTAGCTCGAGTGGAGGCGTCTATTGTCTACCCTGGGGAGGTAGAGCATGTTGCGTCTATGACTGCCATAGCCATGCCACGCGTGGCACTGGTACGTAACCTGAACCAAAAATACTATTTTTGTACCAAGTGTCCTCCCTACGCTTCCCCTCCATCTATCTGCCGTCTCCCTGTAGTTCCCGTAAGTGGACGGCACACGGCAACACCTCCTCTTCTTCAAATGACTGTCGTCTTTCTCGCGATACCTTCGACCTCTCCCCTCTCCCTTCATCCTCCCTTGCCATGTGAGGTAGTGCCAGGTGCTCGTAGGCAGTATCACGAATGACGAACACGAATGACATTTTGGATCTTGCCCGCATGGTAGACCGCCGTCGTTCCATAGCAATATGTCTCGGTCCTTATTCAGCCCCGCGCTGGTCGCTAACCATGCCTCGCCACGTGCGACAGATGGCTTCGCTCGGCGCGTCTTGTCGCGCGTCTTAGGTAAGACCGCCATGCATGACATGAGATCAGATCTCGATTCATTTAGTTCGAGGCGTCGGGTGCTAAGAGAACGCCATGCATAGACTGGACGCCGCCTCCTGGCGGGGTCTCGGCCGGCTGCCGACGACAATGGAACAGCACACGCGCGAAGCAGCCCACCGTCTTGCCGGCCTTGCCAAAGAGAAAGCCTGACGGCACCCGGAATGTGCCCAAGCAGATCATTCCTATAACATCTTACTCGACCGTCGTCGAGCCGTCGGCTATTGCTTACTCGCAGCTCACCGTAGGCATACCTCGTGAGACCTTTACTAATGAGCGGCGAGTGGCCATCTCGCCTCAGAATGTTGCCCTCCTACTCAAGAAGGGCTTCTCCAAGGTCCTCGTTGAGCGAGGTGCCGGCGCGCTAGCTGATTTTCCTGATGAGGCCTACCAGAAGGCCGGCGCCACCTTGGTAGCCGCCGACGGTGTCTGGGGCCAATCTAATATCGTGCTCAAGGTGCGAGGACCTAGCGTCAACGAGATCGACAGCCTGAAAGAAGGCGCAACGATCATCTCGATGCTCCAACCAGCGCAGAACAAAGACACTGTCGAACGTCTAGCTGCGCGCAAGGCCACCGCATTCGCCATGGACATGGTCCCGCGAATCTCACGTGCCCAGGTCTTTGACGCCCTCAGCTCCATGGCTAACATCGCTGGCTACAAGGCTGTCCTGGAGGCATCTAACAACTTCGGTCGCTTCCTGACTGGTCAGGTCACGGCGGCTGGCAAGATCCCGCCTTGCAAGGTCCTCGTCATCGGCGCTGGCGTCGCTGGCTTGAGCGCCATTGCCACAGCACGCAGGATGGGTGCCATCGTCCGCGGCTTCGACACACGATCCGCTGCGAGGGAGCAAGTCCAATCCCTTGGCGCAGAGTTCATCGAGGTTGAGATCCAGGAAGATGGTTCCGGAGCGGGTGGCTACGCCAAGGAAATGTCTCCCGAATTCATCGCTGCCGAGATGAAACTGTTCACTGAGCAGGCCAAGGACGTCGATATCATCATCACAACTGCTCTCATCCCGGGAAAGCGCGCGCCTAAGCTTATCACCAAGGACATGGTAAACGTCATGAAACCTGGCTCCGTCGTCGTGGACTTGGCTGCCGAAGCGGGTGGAAATTGCGAAGTGACCGAAGCCGGCAAGCTGGTAACATACAATGATGTGAAAATCATCGGTAAGCTATAGTGATAATTGACGGAGTTATACGGAGACAGACTCTCATACTATCGCAGGTTACACGGACTTGCCGTCTAGACTGCCCACGCAATCGTCGACCTTGTACTCAAACAACATTGTCAAGTTTCTCCTATCCATGACTCCAAAGGACAAGGCATTCGGTATCGATCTTCACGATGAAGTTGTTCGTGGCGCAATTGTTACTCATAACGGCGAGATTCTGCCTCCTGCGCCCCGACCTGTCCCACCACCAGCTCCAACGCCGAAGACAGCCGCCAAGCCAGAGGCAGAAGTAGCTGCGATAACCCCGTTCCAGAAGACGTCTCGCGAAGTGGCCACTGTGACCGCCGGAATGGGCACCGCCTTGGCTCTTGGAAAGCTAACCGGTCCCGTCTTCATGGGTAACGCGTTTACGTTCGGACTGGCTTCGCTTATTGGATATCGTGTCGTTTGGGGCGTCACCCCGGCTCTGCACTCTCCCCTGATGAGCGTCACTAATGCTATATCTGGTATGCATTCGCATTGTGGCTTTATGTGGCCTTCGTGTACGTGCTAACATATCGCAGGAATGGTTGGCATTGGTGGCCTTTTCGTCCTTGGAGGTGGCTTTTACCCCGAGACGGTCCCTCAAGCTCTTGGCGCTGCCTCTGTGCTCCTCGCATTCGTCAACGTATCTGGTGGATTTGTCATTACCAAGAGAATGCTCGACATGTTCAAACGTATGCTGCATTTGAATCCTGATGAAAAAATGCAAGACTAACTCCCCATAGGACCAACTGACCCCCCTGAATACCCGTGGCTGTACGCAATCCCTGGTGCTCTTTTCACAGGCGGCTATCTTGCTGCTGCATCGACCGGCGCCGCCGGGCTAGTCCAGGCAGGGTACATGGTTAGCTCGATCCTCTGTATTAGCTCACTATCTGGTTTGGCGTCGCAAGCTACAGCACGAATGGGTAACCTATTGGGTATCCTCGGCGTTGGCACCGGTGTCTTGGCTTCTCTCTTGGCCGTCGGATTTACTCCTGACGTACTGACCCAATTCGGTGTTCTTGCTGCAGCCGGAAGCGTACTCGGCTTCGTCATAGGAAAGCGGATCACACCGACAAGTCTCCCGCAGACAGTGGCAGCTCTACACTCCGTAGTAGGTCTAGCTGCGGTCTTGACCAGCATCGGCAGTGTCATGGGCGACCTGTCGCATATCACAACTCTCCATCTCGTAACAGCCTATCTCGGAGTTCTGGTTGGTGGTATCACATTCACCGGGTCGATTGTCGCGTTCATGAAGCTCGCCGGCAAGATGTCTTCGAAGCCGCTGATGCTTCCTGGTCGTCATCTGCTCAACTCGGGGATGCTCGCTGCCAACGTCGGGACCATGGGGGCCTTCGTCACAATGGCGCCCGGGTCGCCCATGATTGCGGCCGCGGCGCTGAGTGCTAACACGATTCTTTCTTTCGCTAAGGGATACACTACGACGGCTGCGATCGGCGGGGCCGACATGCCTGTAGTGATTACGGTGCTGAACGCGTACAGCGGATTCGCGCTGGTGGCGGAAGGGTTCATGCTGGAGAACCCGCTACTGACGACGGTCGGCGCCCTGATCGGCGTATCGGGTTCCATCCTCTCGTACATCATGTGCGTGGCCATGAATCGAAGCCTGACGAACGTGCTGTTCGGCGGCATATCGGCGCCGGCGACGACGGACTACAAGATCGAAGGGTCGGTGACGCAGACGAACGTGGACGAGACGGCGGAGGCGCTGGTGGGCTCCGAGAGCGTCATCATCATCGTGGGGTACGGGATGGCGGTGGCCAAGGCGCAGTACGCCATCAGCGAGATCACGAGCATGCTGCGGGCCAAGGGGATCCGGGTGCGGTTCGCGATCCATCCCGTGGCGGGCCGGATGCCGGGGCAGTGCAACGTGCTGCTGGCCGAGGCCAGCGTGCCGTACGACATCGTGCTCGAGATGGACGAGATCAACGACGATTTCGGCGACACCGACCTCGTCCTTGTCATCGGCGCGAACGACACCGTCAACCCCATCGCCCTCGAACCCGGCAGCCCCATCGCCGGCATGCCCGTGCTCCACGCCTGGAAGAGCAAGCAGGTCATCGTCATGAAGCGCGGCATGGCCAGCGGTTACGGTGAGTAGAAGCACCCCGGTCGAAGAGGTATGTAGTAGGTATTGCGCTAACGGGGTTTCTAATTAGCCGATGTGCCGAACCCGATGTTCTACATGCCCGGAACCAAGATGCTGTTCGGTGACGCCAAGGTCACTTGCGATGGTGAGTTGTCTCAATTAATAACCGCTTCCTTGGATCGGTTCCCTTGTGTGTATCTCGAGGCAGACTGTACTGACCACCCGCAGCTATCAAATCGGCCGTCGAATCTCGATCCTAGAATCCTAGAACGCATAGAGAGCAACTCGATCGCTTGTAGAGTTCCTTGTCTCCCTAGACATTTCAAGATATTCGCCTCCGCCTCGGGAGCGACGCGTTCTGCTTTTCGTCATTTGTCTAGAGCTTCAGAGAATACCTTATGGTCAGGTCTTAGGTTCATGAATCTTTTTCGCGTAGGATCTTTAGGTTGTTGTTCTAAATGATCGTATATACCATTTTCGAATGCTACTATTTTGGACCTGCGTGTTTTCTTGGGAGATTCGATATGACGCGTAGTGCAATGACTCTGGTTATCGAGGGCCTTGGCCTTAGGTAGAGATCTTTCTGTAACGGAGTAGCTATCGCGATGGCGACTGAGAAGATGCCCTGATTGCTTCGTATGTGTTCTTACATGTGGTCGTACAAAACACCGTAAAGCCAACATGAACAAGCAAAGCGATATAATATTCTCTTGAGTAAATTTAACATTAGACTTGAGAAGATAAAGAATGTATTACAATGTAATAAGAACTCTTAAATGATATATGATGAAAGCAATAGGAACATCTAAAATATCAGACAAACCCTTTCACTGTTCCGCCAAGTCGTACTCGATTCTTGGGGATGATAGGTGATCGAGCTCGGAGAAACCAAAGCAATGACAAGCAAACTCCGACCAACTCCAGCATATTCCCAAACTCCGCATGCCGACATGTCCTTTTCCACCGATCTGCCCTAGCATAATACCGCGTATCACCGTCATGTCTTCATTCGCCGTCGCGTATTTCTTTATCACCGTCTCTTGACCTCGCGGTTCTCGTCTCTACCATCGAGTCGTGAATTGGGTACGGATACATGTCTCTATTTGGTCAGGCCCGAGAGCCCCGGGACGCCGGAGGGCAGGTAGCCGCCGTCGTTGCCCTTGCCGCCGCGCTCGGCGCGGTTGACGCCCTCCTTGGAGACGAGGTCGCCGACGGGCTGCAGCAGGCCGCCCTGGCCGACCTGGCCGGCCACGAGCCCGTGGACGCCGTCCTGCAGTGTGTCGACCTGCTCGACGCCGGTGACCTTGGACTTGTCTAGCTGCTCTGTTTGGTTTGGTGTCTCCTGTCAGCTATTCCGCTCGAGAAACCATAGGTGCGGCAAGGGAGGAGGTGGAAAGAAGTGGAGTAATATCACCAACCCTTGGTGGCGTAGCTCGCCTTGTTGTCCTTGGTAAAGTACTTGAGGAAGGTGTCCTCGATCCAGGGCATCCAGATCTCGTACTGCTCGTTGTACTTTTGCTTGGCCCACTCCATGTTGGTGCTCATTTTGCCTGATCGATATGGGATACGATATTCGAAATATTTCACAGATAGATTATCGAGAGAATTGAAGGAAGAGAAAGTAATCAATACACAAGACAGTCAATGCAAGCCTGCTTTTAAACTTCGAGCACAGATGGACAGCGAATCTTTACGTAGGCAGTCCAGTAGTCCGACCATGATGCCGCCAAAGCAGGTGTGGCTTCCCTTCTTTACGTCATGCGGTGGCTCGATATTGCATCGTGATTGGTCGAGGACGCAAAAGGAGGACGAAACAGGGAATTGTCCAAGCTGCTAGTCAGCCACACCTACGTCGGGTCTCAATCCCTGTCAGGCTTGCTGTCATCGAGATGACGAGATTGCCGCCGCCTCGATCCAATTGTCCGGCTGTGATGAGTTTCGATTTCATGCGCTAGCCAAGGGCTCGTGGCACAATGGGCATGAGTCGGGCGTCGACATCCAAGCTGCCATCGAGAGACGCAGAAGAGAAAGACGCGGCAAGAAAAAGATGCGGAGCCGGGAGAGTCGGAGCGAATTAGGAAGGACGTAAGCTGCTGACTAAGTGGGGATTCCCCAGGAATCGAATCGGGACTTACCTAAGCACGACTTACCTAAGCAGTCCGACGTGCAACAGAGAAGGACGAGATTGAGATGGAGGTGGATGAGCCCGGAGACAAGTGGAGTTAGAGTTGGAGAGATATTGGAGTAGTTGTAGCTGAAGGAAGATGAAGTCGAAAAGACAGGAATTAAGAAGGAGTTGGAATCATCAGGTAAGACCCCGAGTCAGGGGTAAGATGAAGTCGAATGGATGGGAGTCGAGCCAGAGATACAGAAAGGTAAATTCAAGAATGCTCTCAATACCGACCAAATACAATGGTGTATCAGACTATTCGTCCATCACGTGGTTAAAATATTCAATCACAAGGAATTTGCTTTTCAGAGATCAAAGGACATGTCACCTTGAACTCGGGCTATTATTCACCTCTCGAGGGGGAAGTTAAGTTTATCCCACCCCATCCCGAGGGGCGTGTTAGGTAGTATTCGCAATGTAATCGACCAGAAGTGCATCTTCCACCTAGCATATACCTTACTCGTATTCATTACTTTTTGTAAACGATCGTCCACTGTCGTAAATCTACCAAATCACAGCTTTTCTTTCCGAATCAGTCTCCGTCTCAGCATTACCAATCGGTCAGCAGTACAACAACGTATGCTGTTGGGGACCTTACCATGCGCTGCGATGGTGATAACCGTCCAAGTTGGCCTATGAACAATCGAAACCATAGGAAAGTTTTCAATGGCGCGAGAATCCAATTATAGGCGTAAAGTAGCACCCTCCTCTGGTAGCAGGCAGCAATGCTCTTCGATCCTTGAGATATCCTAAGTATATGTAACGTTTTATTGTGATATATGCAGGTGATTGGAATCTAGATTGATCTTCTACGACATCGTCGATGAATTTCGTAGTGTCAACAGGCCACAACCAAGAGCGTGCCGTCCCGATGTTTCAACGGGATCGGTCCATCCAATATGCCAAGATGCCTAATCTACGCTCCTCCAAAAGTGGGATGCTAGAAGAGGGAGGAGGCTATGCAGGTCTCGTCTACCGGCAAATATCCTACGTCGAAATATCTGGGGGATCGACCCGCGATGGGGAAAGGGGGGGAAGGCTACGAGTATAAGATCGTGGGGAAGAAGCTAACAACTCACTAAACAAGGATCGGATATTTTTAAGCTCCTTAGCTCGTTCTTCTACTGCAATATCTCGTTTTATCTACCGCTTACACGATGAAGTCGTCGATCATCCTCTTCGGTTCCGCCCTCTTGGGACACGCTAGCGCCCACTGCGAGTGAGATTCCGTCTTACGCCTTATCCCCCACCCCCGGACTTGCTGACCCCATACTCCCGTCGAAACCAGACGTTTTCGGACGTCTGATCCTCGATAATAAGTGGACCGACGCGTGGGAATACGTTCGGTACGTCTCTACCTAACCCTCCACCAAACTATGCAGCGCGAATGTTCAACCAACACACCGACAGAGAGGTCATGCCTAGAACAACTCAAAACGACCAAACAATCGAGATGACATTTCCGCAAATCGAACCATCCTCGATCGACATCAGATGCGGACGCAACGCCTCGTCCCTCTGGACGCCGGTCAAGACGGCGACGGTCCAGGCCGGCGCAACAGTCGGCTTCGGCATCGGGGATCCCGTCATCGACGTACGTTAACCTTCTTATATACCTCTAGCTCATATTTATTCATGTACGCGTGTATATTTCCCTATGCTAAATGACGAAATAGGAATACGACAGGCCGATGATCTTCCACCCCGGCTACGCCGCCGCCTGGCTTTCCAAGTCACCGACGGACGACCTCGACGCGTACGAAGGCGACGGCGACTGGTTCAGGATCCTGGGCGTCACGAAGCGCACCGAGCAGTCGCTCGACTTCTCGCTGCCCGAGAACCAGAAATACGCGCAGTACCCGTTCGATATAGTCTGGGGGACATTCGCCCTCGACAGCGTACGCTCCCTCTCTCTCTACTGTCACTATTCATAATCCCTCCTTTTCCCCTCTTTCCATTACCCCATGTGGTGCGAATAACAAATATTGCTTGCTCTAATGCCCGAATGTCTCTAACCATAGTACAACTTCACGATCGCCAAGACGACGCCCCCGGGCAAGTACCTCCTGCGCTTTGAGCACATCTACCCGGACACGAAGGACACGCAGTACTACGTAAACTGCGCGCAGGTCGAAATTGTCAACGACGGCGCCATCGGCACCCCGGGCCCGACCGCCAAGATCCCCGGCGTGTACCAGCGCGGGCAGCCAGGTACGTTGTTGAGTCCCCTTTTCGCCATCTTTCTTCACCATCAATGAAGTTCGTGAATTAAAAAAAAAAAGAAAAAAGAACCTTTATCCCAGCAATTGTATCCGTCTCCCTCCCTCGTTATGCCTCTTGCCTCCAGTCTCTCGTTCCATCTCGAGTCTTGCGTTTAACTCGGCCCTAGTATACATTAGTGGCACATCCATGAAGTCGGGGTCAGGACACTTACCTGAAGGTGGTACTGTTGGGTACTGAAGACTTGATCTATGAGAGCTAAGCTCTCGAAGGTTCTACCCGACTTCCCTTCACCCCGTCGATGGTGGTGACTTGCCCTCGGGCAGGATGCTCGTCGTCGGCCCCCTCATCCTAACGCTCGGCTTGGGGCTCATCCTCTGCGATGTCGAGGGCGTCCAGAGGTTCCCGCACTTGGCGGACTTGCTCCTCCAGTTCTTGGATGCGAGCGTTGGCCTCCTGCAGCTCTGCCTCTCGGCCATTGGCGTTGGCGACGGCGTTCTCCACTTCGCGGAGTCGCATCTCCAGCTCGGCGAGGAATCCGTTGACAACGATAGCACGGGCCTCGCCGCCGACCAAGATGGCATTGAGAATGGCCTCCAAGCGACGAAGTTGCTCGTGGAGGGCGTTCATGCGGTCGTCGGGAGGGGGCCGCGCGCCCTGGGGCATTCCCTGGTTTCCTCCGGGCACGAAAGCGCGGTCGTATTGTACACTGTAGCCGTTTCTGTCGTGTACAATCCGCAGTCTATCGTGGTGGATGTTGCCAACATCCACCCGGCCCGGGTGGCCGTTGGGCGGGCGTTGGTTGTGCACGGGACCCGGCGGTGCGTTCGGGGGGAACAGGTAAACGCCAAGGCCGGGAACGTTGACAATGGCGACGGGAAGACGGCCAGCGGGAGCTTGTCGGGCAGCCTGGGGTTGGGCAGCCTGGGGCTGGGCAGGCTGGGCAGGCTGGGCAGGCCGGGCAGGCTGCGGAGGCGGGGCAGGACGGGCAGCACCAGCGTTGGCTTGGGCTGCCTGGGCCACCCGCGCCTCGTGGACGTGCTCAACAGCGCACCGGCAGGCGCTGTTGTAGTCGCAGAAGTTCTTGCCGCAGCCCGGCCAGGCGCAGTTGAACCGCGTCTGGACGCCGCCGTTGGGAGCCGGCCTCTCGAAGGAATCCCGGGGGTTATGAGCCGCCGGGATGTGCCTTCGGAGGCTCGGCTCGTCCGGGGCGACGAAGGGACAGCCCGGCCACAGGCAGACCCTGCCGACGTGGTTGAAGCGTACGTGGCGGGACAAGTTGTGTCTTGTACCCGCCACGTACGCGCACTCCTCGCACTGGAAAGCTTCGTAGGGAATATCAGTATCGGCACCTAGGTAGGCAATGGGATAGGATGAAGGGACGTTGGAAAGCTTGCTGCGTGTGGAAACATACCTCGTTCCATGCTGAGGAAGGGGATACAGTTGTTTAACTGTAGACATTGTTAGTATTGAAATATATATATATATATATAATTAATTGTGAACCGAAGGAAAAAACGATGATGAATTGGGAAAAATAAGAAGAAGAGATGTTAAGGAAGAAATATATGCAGGATAGGAAGCAAAAATGGTTTTGAGAATAGACCCACGCCATATATGCAATACGGGGAAAGGTGCATATGAAGCAACGAGCGAGGATGATAGGGAAGGGGCATAGTAGGGAAGGGGCATAATGAGGAAGGGGCATACTTGACTATAAACCCGACGATGGGAATCCGATGATAGAAAGCCGATGATAGAAATCGGATGATGAAATCTGTCGAGCGCGCGGATAGTGTTTGTGCTGCCGCGGAAAACGTATTGCGAATGATGCGCAAGATAGAAGAGAAAACTTAGACAAACATTGATTAGCTGACTTCAGGCGCGCGTGAAGAAAGGTGACAGGTTGACAAGATGAGCGAGTCGAAGAAGGTCGCGTAGAGTATAGCGCGTTCCATCTAGGGGTGGATGGTCGATGAGAAAAAACATACCTCTTTACTGCGATCAAGCGATCACTGGCAGCGTATCGATTGGTCGGAGAAAGATCTAGAGATTCTGCAGAAGGTGTAAGTCCTTTTACAAGTAAAGTAAAGAAATAATAGAGACACGTCAAGTTTGTAGATACCTTGGGGCAATGTGAGATGATGAAGGCTGATCGCGTGCGCGGGATAAAGGATTGTTCGTGTACTCCAGGTAATTAAAAAAGAATAACTCGAAAGAGTTTCCAGAATCAGAACAATTACGAAAAAAAGAGTTCAGTGATTGTGCAATTGGGCACCTTGGTCGTCGACGACTTGACGAGCAACCAAGAGGAAGCCCTCCTAGGGAACGCGTCCAGCAACGCGCACAAATCAACGATAACAATTATTCCCTAAACGATTAGCGCGTCACTCGAGACTCTGCACCTTCGATAAAATCTTTTCAGAGAATCATTAAATTCATCGCGCACTTCTGCTACAACTCGTCATCCTTCCCTCTCTCTAATCCCTCTTCCTCCTTGTCTCCCTCGATGGAGATCCGACCAGCCACTGGTCCCTAGTCCCTTTTTCTTTTCCTTTTCCTTTCTTTTTCTTTTTCTTTTTTTTTTTTTATATAAATACATCAACTATCTAAAGAAGAAGCCGACTCAGAGTCGACTTAAAAAGAAGCGAAGAAGCGACCGGATACGATCCGGTATCAACCAGCCCCCACGACAAGAAGCTGGGATAAGGTCTGCCCGAAGGAGACCGAAGAGAAAACCCGAAGAAAGCAGAGATCCAGTATGTCCAGCCAAGTTGTCGTTCTTGGACTTACGGAGGCGAAAGAGGCTGACGATCATTTATTTAGTCTTCGGACGCTTCGCCCTGGCGGTGCGACCGCCCTCTTGGTCGTCGTCGTCTGCAGCAGCAGCTTTGCTACGCTTGCTACGTCGTTGAATGGCAGGCTCGTCGGAGTCGTCACTCATCGGAGACGCTTCGTTGCATTTGGGACTAGCCTGGCTACTAGCATTCTCTTGGTGCAAAGCATCAGAGCTGTTGACAGCATCTTCGAGGCTGCCGAGAACATATTCTTTGACGTTGTCCAACAGGACCTCTAGGCGAGCTTTGGCAGATTCTCGCTCGACCTTCATAGAATCTCGGTTGGTCATCGGGCCGTCCGGCTTCTGGTTCACAGCCTGCTGTTCTTTACAGAAAGCAGCTAGTTCCTCCATCACAGCAGGCTGTCCTTCGATGGTAGCAGCGACTTGCTCCGTACGATCTTTACGAATAGTAGCGACTTCCTTCGTCAAGGCCTGCTGTCCTTCACGAATAGCAGCGAGTTCCTTCGTCAATGTCAGCTGTCCTTCACGAATAGCAGCGACTTGCTCCGCAAGGTCTTTACGAAAAGCAGCGAGTTCCTTCGTCGATGTCTGCTGTCCAGTAGAAACTGCCTTCCGAAGAACATCGAATTCCTCCATCGAATCACGCTGCATTTTGTTGAGAGCGGTCATCCCCTGCAACACGCCTGGAAGATCGGGGTTCACCACAACCTCATTGTCGGCGACGGAGCTGGCGTTACTGTCCTCCACATCTTGAGCTTCATTCTCGTCAGAGAATTCCTCGCGGGCTTCTTCGTCAGAGCCTTCGGTACCTTCAGCAGGTTCCTCGTCATCCTCCTCGCCATCCTCCTCGTCGGCGTCCTCGTCGTCATCGCCGTCATCCTCGCCGTCATCCTCCTCGTCAGCATCCTCGTCAGCGTCCTCGTCAGCGTCCTCCTGGGCCGCCTTGTAGACGTGCGCGAAAACGCAGCGGTTGCCTCCGGAAGGTTCCGAGAAGCTCTTTTCACATCCGGGCCAGCAGCAACGATGTCGTGTTTCGGTGCCACCGCCGTTTGCACGGTTTGCTTCAAACGAGTTGGAGTAGCAGTGCTCCTTCGTCAGATGTTTTCGGAGGTCGATTTCTTGGTCCGCCTGATGACTGCAACCAGGCCACTTGCACACGGTTCCAATGTGGATGTGCATTATGTGGTTATTGAGGTTGGACTTGGTTCCGGTGGTATGCTGGCACTGTTGGCAAGTGAAAGGCGCCGCCATCTTGAAATGCTGGTCGGGAATGTCTGGCAAGAAACAAAGTCAGACTATACGTCAAGCCTCTGGGAGTGAAACGCGCTCGAGTTGACACCAGTCATTTGTGGGTGATGGTTGAACGATCCCTCAAAACAGTGAGAACATACCTAAGATGACTAAACGAGCCTTTTAAGGTCTTGTTGCGTACTTGGGTTGAGATCCTAGATCAAGGCCTGAGACCACGTGGGACCTTGGTTGCGAAAGGAATCCTGGTTGCGAAAGGAATCCTGGTTGCGAAAGGAATCCTGGTTGCGAAAGGAATCCTGGTTGCGAAGATACTGTGGAGTCCTAGGTGCGAAGGGGAACCTTGTTGCGAGGAGATCGTGGTTGTGAAGAGACCGTGGTCGCGAAGAGGTTATGGTCGCGAAGAGATTGCGATTGCGAAGAGACTAAGGTTGCGAAAAAAAACCGTGGTCGCGAAGAGGATGGGGTTGCGAAGAGACCGTGGTCTCGAAGTATCTCGAGATCAAGAGCGCGTAACCTAGTAAAGTATCTTTCGTCTACGAACGATGAATTCGAAGAAGCCTCTAAGTTTGCAGTGATCGCAAAGCGATGTGATAGATTGAATGTGTAACCGGGGAAAGTATAAAGTTGACTTGAGACGAGTGCCTCCTGTGTCGGAATGATGAATGCTAACGATAGTGCAGACTTAACTTACGATGGCCGCAGAGTTATGCGTTGGCGTTGGTGTCGGATAAGAAAACGAAAAAGGTCGCGCAGAGAGATCTGGGTGCGAAGTCTTGCGCGTGGTGGAAAGGAAAAGAAAAAGGTTGCGGGGAGAGTGCGTTATGTTTTAGAAGTTTTTACCAGTGCGCGGTCAGAGTTCTGGGCAGTCAGCAGAGAAACGGCGGGAGGAACTGCGGCTATACACCCGGCGACGACGAGAAAGCGTACGCGAAAACTAGGGGGCTTGTTTGCGATTGCTGCGGATAATACGCCCACTAACCGTTGCCGGATTGTACGTTCCAGTGCTGCGTTGCTCGACGTGTCTGTCTCTCTAGCCAGCGCAGATAGAGAATATCGGTAGTGTCTGGTTTGAAGCTTCTGAGTCGTCTGCGCGGTGGAAATTGGTGTAAAACGAGAAAACGGGACACTGTGGTTGATGTATTTGATATCACCTTGCCCGAGGTTTAGGTCAAGAGTAAGATCATGTAGCCAGTCCACTCTCTTAATCAGGATACTCGTTTCCAGCTGCGCACAAGACCCCTCCTAAACCTCGGGCACTGACTCGCCCATCGCCCATCGCCCATCGCCCATCGCCCGTCGCCTGTTGCTTGTCGCCTGTCACTTGTCGCCTATTGCCCGTCGCCCGTCGCCCATCGCCCGCTAGTCCCCGCTGTTTCAAACGTACTCGGAATACGTTTCCATGATACTCGGAGGGTCGAGTACGTCGATCTGTACGACACGGGGCGTCAGGGGCTATGCCATGATACATGTCTCTACATATGAGAACACAGAGGAACTAAGGCAGAGTGGTCTACGAAAGAAAAGGAATGCCGAGGTCTAAATTGCTACTTACGTGCCTATCTAACAGGTAACTGGTAATACGAAAGAAGCTTCGTATCGTAAAGACACGCATTAGATTTAATACAGTTGGTCAAGCTACCTCACTTTACACGTATATCGTAATGTCTTTACAAATATATGTATAGGACAATAGACGTTATAGTAGCGATAATTGTAATAGCTTGCTAAGAGTTTAAGTTAGATCGATAAAGGTGTTGTAGTTAGAGTATGTTACGGGCATCATTAATACCATAACGTTTTCAAAGCAGTGTCAAGGAAATTGACAGACGTCAAGTGAATTACAAGTATCAGAACTCGGAAAGTTATTGTACGTAAGTATTTCAGTAACTACGTTGACAATACGATAGCCATTTGAGGAACGAAGTTGACAATAAAAATAGACATTGACTCTAAGAATTATTGAAGTTACGTTTCTAAGTCTATGCTAAAACTCTTTGCAACTGCGTGTTACGGATTGATACGTAACTCAATTATCCTTTGTAAAAGGAACGTACTTGGTAACTAAAAAGTTTCTTTGTTAACCTTGCTCATAACTACCTAGGTAGACTCTACGTCGGAGCTTATATCAAAACGTTTAGTTACTTAGAACAACTATCACAAGACTGCGAAGTGCGTAGGACGTGCGTGACCTTATCACTGAGTGGAGTGTGGGTAAACTCAAATATCACGTGAACAGAATAGATGGGCAGTATACCTAAAAAATACAAGTCGCCCCAGGCGGGAGTCGAACCCGCAACCTTGGGATGTTGTGTTATCTGATAACGTCTGCTGAGAAGATAAGATACCATTAAAAGTCCCACGCTCTAGCCAATTGAGCCACCAGGGCCTGCTTGTATTGGCAGTTGCAAGACAAGAGGTACCTACTGTACTTCTAGGCTTGTAGAAATTGTTTGTTAAGTTTTCGGGACAAGCTTGAAATACGTATCATCATTGATCTACTAAAGTTCGATTCATCTAATTGGGTACTGGGACTGTGACAAGAAATCTAGGTGCAGTTTATCATTCAGCGGGACCAGGGCGAGGTTACGTTTAGTTCAATCAAGTTGGCAAGGTGTTGGTAACATTTCGTCTCAAATGAAAGGAAGACGGATTCACTTGCATCTTGTAAATATTATCAGGTTCCTTAAATACTAAGCTACTTCAAGTATTCTCGCGAAAGAAAGGGCCGAATTATATGACGTGTGACTGAAAACCCAAAAAAAGTACCTTCATGCTTAATCGAGTCAAAGGTCGAGCTCGATACGATGTGCTAATCAACGTAATAGAATGAATGACATCCCAACTCAGGGACTGCCATATCGCAGAACGAAAAAGCAGCTTTAAGTGAGACCTGCAGTCTTTTACAACAGAAGTTGGGTATGTTTCTCTAATCAGGAGCCCTCCTATCTATCGCCAGAGTAATGCCTCAATCCGCAACTGTAGGTGCGCACAGGTGGCTCTGGAGGGAAAAAAAAAAAAAAGGCAAGCGCATCCTACTCCCAGTATTTAGTGCTACCAGCCTTGCCGGCAGTCAATGCCAACTTGTTCTTCCTTCGCTTCTGACCGCCGTGAAACGGGTCCCACTCGTCCACCCTCTCGGATAAATCCTCCTCCTCGTCTTTGAAGGACTGGTGTTGCAACTTGCGGCGCATGGTCGCCTGCGGGCCACGCGGCTGATCTATAATGATATGGTTAGCTATGTACATAAGTACTGAATAGTATGATGTTTTTCGAATCCACTCACCATCAATGAGATCGTCGTCGATGATGGCCTTGCGGGTAGGCTTCTTGACCGTCTTCTTAGACGACTCACGATCGTGAATCCCACGTGGCGCAGTGGTTAAAGCGCCTGGCCGCGCATGGCCCGTGCACGACTGCACGGTTTTCTCCATGCGAGTGGGTTCAAGTCCCACCGTGGTTTAACTACCTATCCAAAATTTCAGGGTTTTTTCATCCCTTTCTAGGGCCCTTCGGGCGCCGGGAGGGTGGTTCTGAGGCGTTATCAGGCAGAGCTCGGATAAGGGGTTTTTCCCTGAATATATTGGATAGGTTGCCAGGGCTGGCGCCCTGACTAAAGGAGTAATGCGAAGGAGCAGGTATTGTGGAGGATTTCTATATGTCAAGCGAAACTCTGGCTCTGCACCTGTGTACTCCAGACGTCCTATGCGCCATAGTAGCGCCTCGCTATGCCTGTACACACCTATTGGTAGTCAGATAGCCGGACGTAAACAAATTCATCATCATCATCATCACGATCGTGAAGCGAGGGCTTCTGCTCGTTCTTGGGATAGAAGGTCGAGGTAGGCTTTCCATGCATCTCGTCGTACATTCGATACCACTCCGTGACAGAGGGATCGTCCTTCGCCACAAACATCCGACGTGTGCCAGCATCGCTGGGAGAGGCCTTGGATACCGTTTCGGCGCCATCGGAGAGCTCTAGGTCTTCCGAGTCATCGAGGTTCGAAGCCGGCTTGCCGTGCTGCTCGTCGAATCTTCGATACTAACCTGCCTGTCGTGCGCCGATGTCGCTGGCAGGGGCCTTGGGTGACTTGTGGATGCGACCCGAGAGCTGCGGCACGGGCGCGGTCAGGAAGTCGGACTTGGTCTCCGGCTGAGGAACACGCGCAGTAAGGTGATCCCAAGCGCGCTCGTGGGTCTTATGCTCCTTTGGCTTGAACTGCTTCTTGCCGGGCTGAGGCTGCTTGCGAGGTGTCATCTTGGATGGGCTGGCGATGATGTCTTAGGTAGATTAGCGGACGATAATTTCATAGAATAAGGGAAGTAGGGTCTTTACTTCTATCGTGATGGTGTAGAGGTCGTGGGTGTAGAGACTGATGGTGTAAAGATTTAGAGGCGAAGGATATTTTTTTGCGGAAAGAAAAGAGCAAACTTGAAGGCTGTGAGAGTGGAAGAGCTTTCTGAGGTGGGGATGCGCCGTTTGGTCAGAGATCTGGATACGTTACGCTTATCTACCTAAGGTAGCAGAATGATCTCTTAATTCGGCGACTAACATATCATAGAGCGAAGTGGCAGGGTTAGACAGGTCCTCAATTTTCTGTAATGGAAATTGAGTAGCATTTGTCAGAATCAGAGAGCCCCCTAATTTACGACCTTAGTGTTCGCAGCCGTGTGTCCTCTACGGATCGATGACTATGAAGAAAGAATAGGACCTCCTAACTCCATTTTCTAGTATGACGACCCCTTTCCGTAGTCCATTCAAAAGTACAAGTCTCTCTTAGTCCTCTGACGCCTGTGGCCGGGGTACGGCTCCCATCGATCCACCTTCTCAACGTGGTCCATGTCTGAGTCTTCGATGGACTAGTCATTCTCCGGGTCGTCCATGAACTGGAACTTGTCCATCGGCTTGCGGCGCTTCGTGGCCCACTGGCTGGGCGGCACGTCTATAATAATGTGACTAGCCATCAGGTGTCTAGATAGGTATTAAGTGGGATTACTTCTCTGGTTTACTTACCATCGATTAAGTCGTCGTTGGGTTGGATTCCCTTAGTAGGTGCCATGACCTGCTTCTGAGAAGCGTTCTTGTGCTCCTGGTGACCGTAGACGGACGAGTTCTGGTTACCCTTGGCATTGGCGGTCGAGGTAGGCTGTCCGTGTTCCTCGTCCCACATGCGGTACCAGTTCGCGACTGACGGGTCGTCCTTGCTGACATACATCCGCCTGGTGCCAGCGTCGCTGACCGTGTGTTTGGCAGATTGCTTCACACCATCGTCGTAGTCCGAAGCCTCTCCGTCGAAATCGACCTCATGCGTGCTTCTGCTGGGCTTCGCGTCCTCGTCAGGCGACTTCTTGTGAGTTGATCGGGATGCGGGTGCGAGGTCGGGATTGGGCTCAACCTTAGGAATGCGATAGGTGAGGTGATCCCAGGCACGCTCGGAGATCTTGTGCTCCTTCGGCTTGACCACCTTCTTAACACGCTGGGATTCCTTTCGGGGCGGCATTTTGGACGATGAGGAGAACAGATTTTGTAGAGTAAAGGGCGGTTGGGTCTTTACTTGTATGGTGATGCTGAAAAGAGCTAGTTCTCCAGAGGGAGAAAAGACAAGTTGTGGCGGGAGAAAGCTTCATGGGTGAAGGTGTGAAAGTGGAAGATCTTTCTTAGGTGGGGATAAGTCGTAGTATATATACTATTTTTTTCGTGGCCATTGTGTATCGCCTGACGACAGGCGAGCAAGGTACATGATAAACCCCTTAGGCGACGAGTATCTACCTGGAGGCAAACTCATTCGTGGTTGTTTGTATGAGAGCTTTGGGCAGCCACGACGCCTTCAGGTCGGTATCCACCGAGGTGCCTGCCTCGGGTACCTAAGGTGTGTTTAGGCGTCTTAATATTTTCGCAGCAAACCTCCTTGCCCATATCAATAGAAATAATGAATGGTAAATGATAGATGATGAAGGATTAATAGTACCTTAGGTACGCGGGGACCTAGGGTATGAGTGGAACGTAGGGAATGGTAGCTATTACGCAGAATTACGGAGAGCTCCCCCTTAGAGGATCAAGTATAGTTGTGTAATGTCTCAATCACGACGATATAGAGACCAATGCTTGAAGCTTTATAGAACTTTATTCATTCGCAAATATAATCAGAAGAAGTTCCTTTCCTAACCCGAAATTCAAGTTCCCTCCTCGATCTGCCGGAGTAGTACCTGTCGCGTAGCTGCGTGTTGTTCTCGTGCTGGAATAATGATCTTCTCTGATACTAATCGTGCCTGGCCCCTTTTCTCTTCTAGACTTCGAATGGTTTCCAGCGTTTGATAGCCTCAACCAGCTCTTCGGTCGAGCAATCACGAGGCTCACTGGGACTCGAGGAGGGATTGGCTCCCATGGGGGCGGGTGTTGGAACTAGGTCTACCTCGTCGGCTATATACTCACGTTAGCTAGATATTCAAAAATAATAGCGTGTAATTCATTTACCGTCGTCCATCTCCACGTCAGAGCCATCCACTCTCGTCATGCCCTCTCTTTCGTGCTGAGGCTGAGGCTGGTGACACTGCTCCTCCTTGAAGGTCATCTTCGGCGGCTCTCCGAGCTTCGTTCGCCAAAGAGACTCCTGACTAACAACTCCACGGCTGTTTAAGTTGGCAATCATTCGTCGGTATGCCTCATTCACAGCCGTATTGGGGTTCGGGTTAGGGCTGTGCTGGGCTAAGTCTTGGTCGTCCATGCCGCCCGTCGCCGTCGTGGCCAACCTTCGAGACTCCTGGTTGTACCACTTGGAAAGAGGAGACTTATTCTGACTGATGGGCCTCAGGCGTGAGCCTGTGCCGGTCTTGGTGCGCTTCGAAACGCCATTAGGCGGAGTCTGGTAGGTGGTTCTCGACTTGGATGGAGTTCTCAGGATCGGAGTGCGTTCATCACGGGCTCGCTCACCGATCGGTCGTGTTAGACCGAGCCTCTTCGAAGCAGGCTCAGATTTCTTCAGGGGAGCCATGATAAGAGCGAATATGGTGAGGCTGGAAAGAAAAAATGCGAGAGGTAGAGAAATTCTGTTCATCAGGACAGATGTAGGTATTCGAAACCGGGGGGGGGGTGGTTGGAAAAGTTGTGACAAGTCGCCGAGCGCATATTCTTTTCTTGACGCGAGGACGTGGAGTTATGCAAGTTCTACGTGACTACATGATAGCTCTTAAATCTGCCTAGTTGTATACGAGCCTTTTCGTATCTGGATCCTACGTGAGAAAGACAACTCCTCTGGTCACGATCTCCGTATCAGTACGGTGGCATCTTTCCATTCCTTCACATAACAATGGCCGTAAGAGGAGGAATATTGATAACGGCAGATAGTTTAACGTCCACTCAAAGACGTACATAATGAATTTAACTATGATAACCTTGAACGTACTTAGAATCATTCAACTCCCCTATTCCTTCGTTCTTGCGGAGAATGCTGAGCCCTTTTCCATCTTGGAAGTTTCCCTTGCCAATTTCTCATACTCCTCCAGTTACACAGACTTCCTGTTCGCAGTTTATAGTTACCTGTTCTCACGACCACACGCCTCCTGATCTTGTCGGTGACTGAGTCATCTTGTGAGAAGCAGGCATATAGCCATCCCATCTGTCGTTTGATTCTTTTACCACCTTTCTTCCTGTCCGACTATTCGGCATCTCCTCGATCTCACCACCCTTGCGCCTATGAACCGCCGAACCTCATAGCATGGTTCTGTGTAACTACGCAGTGTTAGAGTTGTATCTGTGATGACCTGAGGTGCGATTTACTGTGGCTTATTAGTATGATGACATCGTCGGCAGACCTTCGACATCTCGCCAAAGTCGGTGGAACCCGAGTTCTTCTCGCAACATATGCGGCTAGCAAAATCAACTCTAGCCTTTGGGCTGCGTTCCCCATGTTTCTTCAAGTCAAGTAGGGAAATAATAGAGACACCGACATCCTCCATGAGCTGGCGTACCTCGGCGAACCGCGGCGCATCCCAATTGGATGAGTCGGGCGAGTCTTTGCCCTCTGTGCCGGGCTGATTAGGCCGCCCACATAGCCAACGCGCTTTAGCCGGCCTAGCATCTCGAGCCCCGACTGGTAGCCCTTCGGGTTCGATGGTAACCTGCGGGAAGAGCTGAGATTAGTATACTTGTCTGTATCAGGTAATTCTAAGGCAAGAACATACCAACCGGGGGTAATGAGAGTGCTAACATTGGTCGAGATCGAGACATGTCGAGCCAACAAGGACAAACATCCTGCATAATCAGGTAGATAAAGTTAATCCAAAGATGTATGAATTCGTATATATAAAGCTCTATCAGTGTTATTACTGCTTCAGTAGATCCTGAACGTGTCCTTGAGGCAAGTTGGAGCAGAGATCTCAGGGGATGTTACCCCTTTTTATCCTTGTCTGCGCACGGACCACTCTAGCCCCTGAAAACTAGCGTGCACCGCTTGATGGTGTTTTTAGGCTACAGTTCAACTTTCCAATCGTCAAAGATGAAGCAATTAGCAATGAGCAACCAGGAAGATACCAATTTTCGGAGATGAAATGTAAAAGGAATTATATTGCTGGTGCGTGACAGCGATGGGACCGCCCACAAACCCCTGAATAACAGTGAGAGTTGCCCAAGAAAACGCCAAACACTCCGACCAAATCCAGATGCGATGCCATAAAGGCACGAAAAGGGTGAGGAAACCCTTCGTTCTCTTTTCCACCATCACCGGAACTCCATGCCAAACAGAACCCTGTATCGTACACGAAGTTTTCCTCCCTGCTTGTCTAGCTTTCGTCTACTTCCTGCTGAACATACCATTTCCCATAACCTTAGCCTTGTCGAATGTGTTCTTGACGCCGGCGCCCGAGAAGAACGAGGACCCTCGCTGCTTAAGCTGGGGGCGCGGCTGGTCCCAGTCCGCCCCGCCGTACATGTTGTCCTCGTACTGCTGATGCTGCCCCGCAGAACCGTTCGCAAAGTAACCTCCCTGCTGCCAGTCCGGCGGCTGGTACGCCGGCCCACTGTAGCCGTGCGCCGCCGTTGAGTCGCTCGGCTTATATGCATGCTGCTGCGGTTGCTGCTGCGGCGGCCGCTGTGACTGCGCCGGCTGCGGCTGCCTATACGAGTCTGGGTTGTACGGGACGAAGGTCGACTGCTGGGCGGGATACTGGCTCGCGGCGGGGTTTTGGTACGGTGCCGAACCACCGTAGTTCGAGCTATCGTATAGTGGGCCGTTGTTCTTCTGGTACTGCGTCGGCTGTGCTTGCTGGTAGGAGGTCCGGCTCTGGTACGACTCGGAGGACTGCGACGATACGGATTGATTTTGTTGTGTGTGAAACTGCGAGGATTGATACGAGGTCGTCGGCTGAGGGGTAGCTTCTTGATCGGGCTTGTATGCATTTATCTGACTACTGCTGTTAGATTCCGATGGCGCCCGGTAGCGGCCATTGGATGATTCAGACAGCTTTGGGGAGGGCGTCTTGCTGTATGGTGCGTGGTTGTAAGATACGTTTGGTGCCGGCTTCCTCTTGATGTATCCTTGGATAGGCAGCTGAATAGCCTGTTCTTGTGGACTTTCTGGCTGGTATTCTGGGTGTTCGGGCTCGACAGAAGCTGCAGGTGTAGGTTCGTTTGTGAATTGGTTCCATAGTGCCGTCTGGTTGGCTAAAGCGGCCTTGAGCTGTTCTGACATGTCGTTAAAAGACGAGTGCTCGTCAAAGCTGGCCAGCTCATGAATGTCATCAGCGATTATAGGAGACTCAGAAGGCTGCGCGTTTTTGTTGTCGTCGTGAGTTTCTCTACAATCATATTGGCTGGCGTGATTAACGGCTTCATCGGCAACCTCCTCCACCGGAGTCTCCGCTTCTTCTACAGCTTCGGTTGTCGATTGGGGCTCGTCATCGTAGTTAAGCTCTTGCGGTTTTCCAAGTGCCTTTCGGACGATGCTCGTCACCACAGCATTTCCCGAGTCCATGGACGTCTTCAGAGCTTGGAGTAGAACTGAGACGCGATCAATAAGAACTCTTCTGCATTTGTCGTCTTCTGTCGTCTTTAGAGCGTTGTCACCCTCCTTATTCGAATGCATTATATCAGCTCCGTTATCGAGGAGAAATGAAACGACATCCGCATCACCTCTAGACGCGGCTATGATAAGGGCCGTATCCCCCTCGCCATCCTGAAGATTGATGTCGGCGCCGGCATCGAGTAACAGTTGGAGCGATGACTGTGGCATATAAGCGGCTGCGCTGATAAGTGGCGTGGACGTGTTGTCCTCGCAGCCCAGCACATCGATGCGTGCTTTCGCTTTGACCAGGAGCTCTAGGATCTCTTCCTCCGCTCGTATCGCCGTTGCAAGCATCGGCGGTGCTTCACTTCCTCCCCCAAGGTTGGGATCCACACCATGTTGGAGGAGCAAGCTGACGATATCCTTTCGGCCTGCTTCGCACGCGCCCTGGAGCGCAGTTCCCGCCTCGAAGTTTTCGTTCCTGGAAAAAGCGTTCACATTGGCACCGTGTTTTATCAGAAGTTCCACGACATCGTAATGTCCCTCGCTTGCTGCCGTCTGGATTGCCCACCCCTCGGGCGCGTTCACGTCGGCGCCAGCCTCTAGGAGTAACTCGATAATGTGTATCGTGCCATCGTACGCAGCGGCTGTCAAGGCATTGCCGTATCTTGTATATGTTAGTTTCTGTTAATATCAGCGGGCTCGTTCCTGAACACTTACTCGTCACCAGTAGCATTGGGATTCGCTTTGTAGTTCTCCAAAAGCAACTTGACGGTGGTATCCTTCTCTCTATCGGTGGCGTCGTAGAGCGACCTATTCAGCGCGTCTTGGCTGATGGATCCATTTGCGTATTGCCATATGACTTCGAGAAGCTTATCCTGAGGCTCAGAGCAGGTAGCCACTTCGTAGAATAGGTCGTCGCAATTCAGACCAGTACGCTTTTCTAGAATGGCAGTGACAATGTCCCAATTCCACTCCTCGACAGCTGCCTTGAGGGCATTTTGAAAGTCTTGTTGGCCATATTCAAACTCAAGTAGCCTGTTAAAGACATCGAGTCGGCCGGCTTCGGCGGCCTTGGCGAGGGCCTTGCTGTACTCTCCAGGTGGTAGCTTATCGGCGTATTTTTCGATCAGGTATTCGAACATAGAAATGTCCGACAGTAATGCGGCCTGCGCCAAGGGGGCTTCGAGGTCGTTGCGGTCTATCGTCAGCGAGACACCACGCTCGACGAGTAGCTCAACACATGCTCGATTACCCGAAGAGATGGCTGCATTTACGACTGGGCCGATATCGTTCGAGGTCGCGTTTGCATTTGCTCCTCTCAAGAGTAGTTTCCTCATTACCTCGAGATGGCCACTCAAGGCGGCCATGTGTAGGGGGGTCTGTTCTTGTATCTCATCTCCGTCGTCGATCACGGCGCCTCTATTGAGCAGCTCCTCCACGATTTTAGGTCGTCCAAAGAAGGCGGCAAAGTGTAGCTGAACCTCAGGTCAATACATGTCCAAGCAGGCAAGAGCCATACCTATAAGAGGCACCCACCGGCGTGTTCACTAACGAGTCCCTTATTGTGACTTGTTCCTCGTAATCGTTTCGAATTAGTGCAGCGACAAGTTCTCTAAATCCAACAGCAGCAGCGATATCTGCGATATTGAATGTCAGTGATTTCAATTTTCAATTGAGAATCGAAAGATAAAGAAATTCCGTGAAAAGGGGTGCTCAGAATACTTACGTAGGCCTGTCATGGTTTTATAGTCGAACTCGTCAAAGGTGCTGGTCATACGGCAATATTCCACAAGCCAGCGACGTCGTATCCGCGACTCCGGATTCCAGAACTCCTTCTCTAAGCTCAAATCCTCGGCGATCTCACGTGTAGCCTTGCTCGCATGGCGAAGCCAATACTTTACTGTATACGGCACTGCAGGACTCGATGTTAGCAATAGCTCGACAAGCGCGGAAGATTCAAGTCCAGGGCATAAACTTACAAGCCAAATCGCGAAGGACGTCGGCCTCGGGGTCCTCCTCGTACGTACTATCATCGTCGCTTTCGCTCTCGCTCTCGCTCTCGTCCTCCTCCTCCTCTTCGTCATCTTCTTCATCGTCTTCGCTATCCTCACTGCCATCGTCCTCGTCTTCTTCCTCAGAAGATTCGTCGGGGTTTTCTTCAGGTTTCGGCTCCGGTTCGGGAAAACTGAATTGATCGTTCAGGTGCGAGAACGACCGAAGCGCAAGAACACCGTGTTGCCACCTCTTTTCCTCTTCCGACATGCCGAGAAGCTGCTTGGAATTCTCGAGAAGATGCGTCTTGACCACGACGTTCATAAAGCAGACCGTGTTACTCGCACGTTCCATTATCAAGAGCGGTTTACAATTCTCGATGAATTTCCGGAGATCGGCTTTCTCCTGATCGGTTGACCAAAGTCCTGCGAGCACGCCCAACTCCGGTTCTGTGGGATCTTCGTAAGTGAGAACAAGAGTACGTAGCATCTCCTTGATCTTCTCGACATCTGCTTCGTTGGCCTTGAATATCTGAAGCCACGCATTGTTGAGAAGCATTGTGAGGTCCTGGGGCATATTCTCGAGCACTCGGCGCACGTTGAGATCGCTCTCAGCTTCCGGAAGCTCCTCAAGCTGAACACAGGTGATGTCGATCCATTGGGTGTTCTGGGCACGCTTCCCGATAAGACTGCTAGCGAAATAGGAGAGAGCCTTGTTGTAACTCTTCTCCTTCTCGAGTGTGGCTACACGCTCTTTGGCACGTTTCCGTAAAGCCGTCTGAACTTGGCCCCCGTACTTCTCGTCCTCGAGGTCGACAAGACGAACACCTTCGACCTTGAGCGCCTCTTCGATATTATGGGCTTCCCTACTCGTGATCATCCATCTTGTGGGAACCCGCTTTGTGTTTGCGCTACTGATGCTCTGGAGCTCTGTGTTTAGATACTTCATGAACTTGATAGTAGAGTCGGAGTCTTCAGGAAGGGCGTGGAGATTATTCAGGACAAAAATAACTTTTCTACCGATGAATTCATCAGTAAGCATATCCTGGAGAGTCTGCCACAGGTTCTCGACTGTCACCTGCGCCTTTCCTTCGCTCTTCCTTTTAGCAAACGATTTGGCGTAGGAAGCCAGAATGTTTTGTCCGTTGATCAGCTGTGTGACAAGGCTTTTCAGAAGATCTTCCGCGGTAGAGAAGTCTGTTGTCGGGTCACAAAAGAAATAAGCGAGCAGGATGGGCCCCTGACTCGCACCTTTCTCTTCGTCGGCTTCAATCAGCTTGTTGATCTCATCGATAGCTGCTAGCGAAGCCAACGTCTTCCCCCTACCCTCCGGTCCACGAATCCAGAGGCAGTCGCCAGGGCGAGTTACTTCGTCGGCTCCCGACTCGGCTAGCCATTGCTTATACTCTAATTCCTTCGTGACCCAAGAAGACGATACGACTACTTCCTTGGTGATCCCACCAGAAGATACGAACGTCTGCGCTAGAGCCTTACGCTTTCTGTCGACGTCGACGGCGCTTAACGACTTGAAAATGTTGTTGATCATCGGTCGGTCGATGTCGCGGACGGAATTCAGACGGTTTTTAACTGCTAGCTGAGCACCGTGGAGTATTCTCTTCAGCGGGTCTTTGACATATTGAAGCCATTTGTCGTCCTTTGGGCCGTCAAATTTGACAAGGTTTCGATGGTTGCACGCCAAGCCCTGCTCTTCAACGCCGGCGAGTGTGGCTGACTCGCGTGTAACGAAGTCAGCGTATTTCTTTGGGATGGCGAATTTGGTCAAGCCGAGAAGGTTAGGCAGATTGCCCATGTTAGAGAAGTCAGTCGGTTCCTGTTCGAAGAAGCACATCAGGTCGATCTTAGGGTGCAGTTTTCCCACCAGTCGCATGAACGTGTGCCTGAGATCATGAAGCCCTTCGTCCCCCGGCTTCATCAGATCCAAGAGCTTTGAGGGCACAGCTGTGTTGAACATCTCGGCGAACTGTGCGTACATGGCAGCTACCGAGGCAACCTCGGCTCCGTTGAAAGGGGTTCCGAAAAAGACGGCGGCGGCGATGGCCTCAAACATGATGGGAAATTTATCTCGCCTAGAGTCCGCCAGAGTGATGGCTTTGGCAATGACTAGCCCGCCCATGCTGTGGCCAATGAAGACTATCGGTCGTCGTTGAACATGACCCTAGAAGTAATTAGTTGGCGAGTCTGAAGGAGACGAATGCTCTTCAAGATTTGCCTACCTCTCTCTTACTCTTGAGCCCACTGAGTAGACTCATGGCAATATTGCTCATGAAGGCCCTGACTTTGAGTGAGCCAGTCCATGCTGACTCGTACATGTACAAGAGGATTCGCGCTCGTGGAAAATCCCTAACTAGGCCATTCGTAGTCCAGTTAAAGCCCGTCGTCGGCGACACCCAGCTTTCCTCCGGGTGAGCGCCAAGACCCGGTACGAATACAATGCTTCGCATTGTTAGCAAAAAGTCCCTCGGCGAAATAGGTTATATGCGCAGCTTACTCGATTTCCGGCTCTACATTTGGCTTGTCAAGAGGGTAGAGCTCCTTGATGCCCTGCTGAACGATGTCGTAATCTTTCTTACGTCTTGCGGGGCCTGAAGCGGCCTTCCGCGTTGCCGAACGCTGTAGAGACATGGTGCGACAACAGGACGGCAAACCTTTTGACGGGACTTGACTCGAGACTGTCCTCGCAGTGGGGTGCTATGAAGTATATAGGTATGCGTGTGCCATGGGTATTGCCGACGACCCCGTCTTTGAAGGAGCTAAGAATAGGAAACGGCACGGCCCAGGGGTCAAATTCGATTCGGGAATCTCCACGTCTCTTCGCGAACCAGGTTAAGCTGACAAAGTACACATACTAAGCCAAATAAGATCGTGTCAGCATGGGCATACTCGGCGTGCGGCTGAGCTGACGGACCCATCGCCATCTTGACTATCGTGGCATGGTGGCAGACTGGGTGGTCAGTTCTTAGGACAGGCCGTAAGCACTAGAACGCCGGGTCATCTCAAGCCCCTGTTGAGACGCTGCAGCCTAGGTAGCAATCAGAATCCTGCCGTGCTTGCCGCTCGTAAACTTGTCGATGGACATATCTGGGACGAATGGTATCAATGCTCTATGGCGCATCCTAATCTCCCTCATCTGTTTCACTCGCGACGGGGTTAGACATGGGCGAAGAGTTGCAGTCGAAAGTTCGAACATGAAGTAGGAAAGGGGCGAAGAAATAAGAAAAAAGGTCCTGTTGGGCTGAAAATGGTCCAGGTATGACACGCTATATCCCCGGTCATTGCATGCGCTAGGGCTATGTAGAGTCGCAGCTGATATTATTAGTTGCGCTCCATACCGAACTGTAGCTAGCTCTTTCAGCCCCGAAGAATCCCTGCCTGCCTCATAGGGATACTTGGCCGACACATGAAGGATCCAGATCCAGATCCAGAGGTACGATGGATATTATGATCCCTTTCCCTCTCATATTTGAAGTCGGAAGTAGGAAGACGCCTTGAAGACGACCGACGGAAATATACGACCCTGAAAAGCGACTCTGAGAGCCTTGGCCGGCGTATATGATCGTTCAGAATGGATACACCATCACTTCCATTCACCACTCGGGTGCTCGAGTCGCGAGCCGAACCAGGCCAAGCGCCAGACTTCACGGCTCTGCTTCCGGCGGCGCATCGCACCAAACGCGATCATATAATTGTCCCGAATCTTGAATCATGCTTTCTTCAGAAAGAGTTTCTCGTCAAGAGATTAAATGACGTTCAGGATTGGCTTTGGATATGCGGTCGCCCAATGCCACCTCGGCCATTACGGTACGTATTTGCTTGATCCTTAGCTGTCGCACATCGCTTGTTTTCGTATACTAATCTAAATGCAGTGAGTGTTCTTCAATATCTCGACTTCTGCATGTTCTCTATCTTGACTCTTCTGGATTCGGGCGCGGTATTAGAAGTTGCAAAAAGAAGGGAGCTTGGAACAAATTGCAACAAGAAATATAACGCTAACCTGCCGCAGATCACCAAGCGGTCATCTCAAGAGACATCACCATCACCGAGAACCCGGAGCTGCATCTCGTATGGTCCAAGAACCGCATCTTCCTGAAGCCCATCCCGCCGTACCTGCTGGACCCGGA
This sequence comes from Hypoxylon sp. FL1284, assembly GCA_022432365.1. Taxonomy (NCBI): domain Eukaryota; kingdom Fungi; phylum Ascomycota; class Sordariomycetes; order Xylariales; family Hypoxylaceae; genus Hypoxylon; species Hypoxylon sp. FL1284. The sequence continues at coordinate 865,706 of JAJJXE010000008.1, read as the reverse complement.
CTTCTGGGCGGCGCACATCGTGCACGACCGGCAGCTGGCCGACTGCGCGCGAGGCTTCCTGTTCTCGTACACGGCGCTGATCATGTACGAGAGCGACTTCCGGATGGCGGCGCAGGCCGGGCTGCTGCCGGCTGGCGTGACGTGGGAGGCGTGGAAGTGTCTTGCGGGCGAGATCCTGGAAAACCACTGCTACGCGACGGTGAACCCGCGGTACTGGTACGGCGAGCTGCGGCTGAGCCGGCTCAACAAGGTGTACCGGGTGCGCAAGGGGTTCGTGCTGCGCGGGTACTCCAAGGTGGCGGCGCACACGGTGTACGTGGACCTGATCGCCGACAACTTCGCCGCGCTCACCGCCATCCTCGGCTACGTCGTCATCGTGCTCACCGCCATGCAGGTCGGCCTCGGCGTCGAGCGCCTGCAGGAGGACGAGGCGTTCCAGAGCGCCAGCTACGGCTTCACCGTCTTCTCCATCGTCGCGCCCCTCGTCGCCGGCGTCGGCATCCTCCTCGCCGTCCTCGCCATGTTCGTCAGCAACTGGATCGTCACCAAGGACTACGAGGGCAAGCGCTTCCGCGAGATGGGCGTCGAGCCCTTCTGGAGGAACAGGCCCGGGAGGGAGGAGGTGCCGCCCGCGTCAGCCAAGAGTAGTCGGGTCAACTCGAACGAGCGGGAAGTCTGAATTCCGGAGAAGTATTGGCTGATAATATGGACCAGGATAGGACACTTTGGGTCGGAGAGGCATAGACTGGTTTTCTAATCATGGTTTCTTGACGCATAAATACCCGGATAATCGAGGAGTTTGGAGTCGATCAACCAACGGTCTTCTCTGTCAGTGTTTCATGGAGAAGGACGAATACTAGGCCAGTATAAAACAACGCAACAAGTAATCACAATATCAACGCATAACAGAGGGGAGAGGTCAAGGATACTTAATAAATGACCACAGCGCAAGGTCTGCGATTTGCTGTTCTTTTTTATATCTCCGTAGTAGCAGTTGTGTCTTTCCTATATACATATATCGGCGGGCGTTTATTTTCTCCTATAGCTAGCCCTAGGTTGGTATGATTTAAGCGGTGTAGAAGATATCACCAGATTAGAATCGGGTGTACGGTAGCCTGTCATGTGTAAGTAAAACGCATCAAGATTGTCCTGTGGCTGGAAATCGACATACCATTTTCCTCGCAGCGTGATGTTGACCCAGCTATTTTGACGTCAGTATTCAATCATCCGTGCCACTTCACGTTGATCACTTACGCAACACCGTCCTTATCGACCTCCTTGTCAATCTTAGAGGAGAACGCGATGGCGCTCATGATGCCGTCGCCGAACTTCTCGTTCATGATGGCCTTGAAGGAGTAGCCGTAGTTCTGCACGATCTCGTACAGGCGGTAGATGAGCGGCTCGACGGGCGGCATGGGCCCGGCGCGGCCGCGGTCGGGGAAGCCCGCCATCGTCGTCTCCAGGCTCTCCTTGGACACGCCCAGCAGGCCCGACAGCTTCTCGACGTCCTCGGGCGACGCCTGCGCCTGGCCGTAGAACAGCGCGGCGACGGCGACCTCGCCCCGGCCCAGCTCCTTGGCGATCTGCTCAAAGGTGAGCTTCTTGGCCGTCTTGGCGTCGAAGAGCGTCTTCGAGTAGGCCGGCAGCCTGTCGACGATTGTCGACTGAAGCGCGGGTTAGCATCATCCAATGAAACCAGGCAAGTGGCACTCACGTCGAGGGTGGCAATGTTCGACATGTTCAAAGTCGAGTGTCTAAGCTGAGAAATACTAGGTGAAGTAAGGTGATGTTCGACGCGATCCGGAGATGTGGTTGCGATGGGGAATCCTGGAAACGAAGTCGATTATTTATGAAGGAGACGAGACGTTTCCACGAACCCCAAAGCTGGGAACGTCATGGATTTCGCGCTACACGCTGGACCAACGAACCCCGCTAGCTCTAGACGCCGTTTGTCTTTTGCCTGCTAGCAGCTCCGCACGGAGAAAAACCGGCAACTCGGTGTCTCGCCGAGATGACATGCCGCTCATACTAAATTCGCCGAGTCGGTATAGCCGACCGGCTTACTTCAGACGCCGCGGAGGTTTCTTGTGTGAGACGGCGCCGGAGTGCTGTAGACTGCGATCGATGCCGAACCTATCTATCGAAAGGGAGTCGGTGGTAATTATTCATCGAGAACAAGATATTCAAACATTACTGCCGGCTCCGTCTATAGAAACTTGTTCAATATTAATTCAATAATATTCTTGCAACAGATCATGGCGGAGTCGGCTGAAATATCACGGCAGCTCGGCGTGTCCTGTCCTCCGATCGCATCTGGTCCCACCTATGCCCGATTGCCGTCCCGCTTGTGTCGGTGCTCCGTTTTTAAACATCTACGATACAGTATCTTAGGTACTCGAAGTGCTTCACGGGGCATCATCTCGGTTGCCTTTCGCTCAATTAAGTCTGATTCGGTGCTGCATTCCCCGTATGCATTCTAAAGTACCCTATTAAACCCGTATCCCGCATTCACCTTGAACTAAATCAAAGTGAGCACCTGAGCCAAGTCCCAGCACAGCTAGCTAACAGGTCAATCGCATGACATGGCTGCTCATGTTACCTCCCGTACCGCATCGCTAGTCGCTGAGTCCACGTTTTCCACCGCTGCCGTTGAGGACTGAGCCTCTGCCTGTCTCTTGGCCTTCTCGAATCTGAACTTGTCGTCCCACAAGCGTGACAAGGACGCAGAACACGACATTATGATATCGTCCGCATGCTCCTGGTATCCTTTCGTGTAGAAATAGTCGCGATAGGCTTCCCTTTGATAACCCGGTTCTGACGAATGGAGACCGCAGAAGATGGCAAATTCAGGACGAAGGCCCTCTGCCAAACCACCCCGGACATAATCATCTGATACTGCATATTAGAATCCTTAGCCTCCAAGTTGGGAGTCGAAATTTACCGTAGTTAATATCAAGCTCGTGTATTTCTGGTACATCTCTATGCGTGACTATCGAGTCGAGGCGGTCCAACAATGGGTATCGGAAGCTCTCGCTGGTGGTCTCGCCATATGTAATATCGTTTTTGACGGCCAACTCCTCGGGGTCTGTCGAAAATTCGGCGTGGTATTTCTCGAGAACCCAGTCGATCATGCTGTCGTTCAGGCCCAAGTACTTCAAGATACCTCGCTTATCGTCCAGGTCGGGAAGGTTCATGTTTTCGGCATGCGCCGGCACTGCAATGCCGTACATGTCTGGCGCCATCTGGACATCGTCGGGGAATGTTGGGTGTAGAAGACGGCCCCGCGCGCGAACGCGCTCGAGTTCCGGGGTCATCGTGAACGTGAGAATAGCAGTGGAGGCGTTTCCAGCCATGATGAATTGAGGCCTAAAGGTAAACGATGCCTGACAGACATCTGAATGAAATGAGTGCGAGAACGCCCAAATAAGGTTAATCTGTGCTGGAAGAGGTAGTCGGTGCTTTTAATGTTAATGGCCAGTGAAGTCATCACGTGACAAAGGCCATAGCCACCCTACTGTGCCTGCCGCCAAGGGCCAACACTTTCCATCTACAACTACCAACACCAACAACGCACTTGTGTGTGGGTTGATATACGCGCGCGTCTACGGGCGTGATGGGATGATACGGACATTTACCAGGTCATTTCACCTCCTCATAGCCGCGGAACCAAAATACCGGTAAATTACCAAACACTCGGCGTCGAACCCCCCATGTCTCGGTGATCCTTAGGAGGAGAATGCCCGTCAGCTTTCAGTCCTCGCTCTCCGAATTGAATGGCTGTTTCCAGACCCTACTCAAACCCAGCCAACGGGCAACTCCTTGAATCAATTCTCCTACCAACAAATATTCCCCATGCTGGCAATAGAATGGCATGGACGTATCAATTCACCCAGGAAGCACTCCAGCACGTCGGGCCAGCGGTAAAGTCGCTCAATTTGGTTTAGACACAGTTGATAGCGCCTATTCAGGTCATCTCAGTGCTGATGGCTTGTGAGATTGCCAGGGCCGCAAGACGACTTTTCACAAGCCATGATGGGAATTCTTTTTTGGGAATATATTTTCAAGATGGACGGTAGAGACGTAAGCTATAAATTGGACATATCGCACCTTTGGTCTATGCTCATTACTCACTACTCGATATCACTAGAATCACTTACCCCTTGAGGTGTTATACGGAATCCATTCGCTCCTTGCAAGTCAAGATGAGTCGCAATCAAGCAACTCGGTACAATGCGCCGCAGGCATCTAGTCAGGGGAAACACCAGTAAGTCCGACTCTCTATTTCGGTCAACTCGCCAGCTAACGGCATCAAAGTGCCCCCCAAGGAATCACTCGCCCTGTCTATCGTGGTTCAGCAAGAGATAAGGCTGAAGGCTATTTTCGGGAACACGATTCCCGGTATATTGCCACTCAACGTGACGGCGACTTCCATACATCCAAGCAAACCTCTGCGTACTTCACCTTCGACAAGGAATATGCCCGGAATGTAGCGCCATCTGGGGGGACGATAATCCGTCAGGATGTCCCCCGCGAAATGCTACGTCAGGGGTATAAATTCGACGACGCCCCTAGCGAGGATTGGTACCATGTCAGATCAATTGCCTTCCTCTCAACTCTATTCGGGCAGCTAACATGTCTTGGGCTGTGTAGTTTGTGGAGAAGTGTCGCAAGAATGAAAAGGCTGAAGGTCGCATGCTGAAGGTCCAGAAGATGAACGTCATCGAAGGGCCCATTGCCGGCGTACACAACAAGACACTGCAACGCCCCCCTCCTATTCCAAAAGAGAAGTTCAAGCAGGTCAAACAGGGCGATGAGTATGTCCAGCAGGTGGTATTCAAGGGGGAAGCACTTGAGAACCCTACACGCCTCCCTTGCCGGCCAACGCTTTAGGAATTGCATGTTGGAAGCTTTACGATAAGCCAAAGGGGCAGCGACATGGCCAAGTTATTCGATTCGACATATGGCTATCAATGGGTTATGTATTTTGTATTTATCCAACTCCTACCTACTTGTGTAGACACAGCTAGGTACCAGAGCGGCAAAGTCTGTTTGAATAGTATCATTTTCACGAACGGAATGGTTCCTACCATTGAACAGAGAGTTCCCAAAAATCAGACTTATTTCTCCAATTTCACTTTTCTTCCTTATGTTCTTCTCCTTATTCTTCCTCTTCTTCTTCTTCTCCTTCTTCTCCTTCTTCCTCTCCTCGCTCTGAAAGTAACGATGTTACGGAACATTTGTAAAGGTGGAAAAGCTGACAGAAAAGCACCAGTGATCAAATTGCACATGAAAAGCTCGTTAATCTATCTTTGTCCCTGCTCAGTGGATCCTAGTACAAGCAGAACTATGAAGTGAATGCCTTTGTGTCACACGGCCAGACACGGCCCGGGGTGCCAAGAGACGTTCCAGAACCTTATGAGCCAATCGTTTAGGCAATACATATATATGAATGTGGCCCCAAGGCAGAGGTGTTGGTGATGGAGGCATTGGGGATGCTCCTATAGGCCGAACCACCATACGGCGACCTGCAAGACGTACCAACAGCGTCTCGGGCGCTTGGAGAAGATAAGGATGACTGACTAAAGATGGTCAACCCAACTTGTATAAATAGGGGCCTTCCTCCCCCTTTCTCAAAAGGAGGAAAGGTCAAGGCCCTTGAGACCAAAGAGAATTATTAGCTGAATTTGAATGATTCCGAGCCCTATAACAGCCCTCGTCACACTTTGTCTTCACCGGAAACAGCTGTACTCCTAAGACATTCACAGCTAGGTAGGTACTCTACAGGTGTGACGAGGGCTGGTATAGGGCTCGGAATGAGTTATTCAATTCAACTAATAATTCTCTTGGGTCTCAAGGGCCTTGTCCCCCTTTCTTCTTGAGAAAGAGGGAGGGAAGGCTCCTACTTATACACGTTAGGCTGACCGCCTTTAGTCAGTCATTCATATCTTCTCCAAGCGCCCGAGACGCTGTTGGTACGTCTTGCAGGTCGCCGTATAATGGTTCAGCCTATAGGAATATCCCCAAATGCCTCCATCCCCAACACCTCTTCCTTGGGGCCACATTCATATACGTATTGCCTGATCGATTGGCTTATAAGGCTCTGGTATGCCTCTTGGCACCCTGGGCCGTATCTGGCCGTGTGACAACAGGATGAGTATAGAGAACAATTATGATTTTGTAGCTCCTCCTCGTCGACTTTTGAACATATATGCCTTGTGTTTTCAAGATACTCCTCTTCAGGTGGTGTGGCCCAGGTTGGTGGACTTTTCCTGCGATAAACCATTTATCATGTCTTTGACACCTCAGCGTACGTATGGAACTGTTTCATTCATTCATCACCATTGTACATAGGCATCTAATCACCCAACATCTTCAGTTCGGCCCTTGGTCCGAGCCAGACAGGCGGATCTAGGAGACGTCTTCGCAGCCGCCAGACAAGCCTACCGATATACACAAAGTTTCTTTGAACAGACCGCGCAATCCATAAAACTGCAAAGACTCTGGGCTTCGGGGGGTCGGGCATGGTCACCCTATGGTCTGAAATAAACAATGCGGGACAACGAGTGCGAGATCTCGCAGTCAAGGCGCCCAGTGAACTAGACGATCCGTATTTCCGGGCCGAAATATCTTGGTTGGTGAGTGTTTTGCACCCTTTTCAGCTTGGTGGCAGTCAATAATAAGAGAGACAAGAACACTTTCGAGACAGCAGAGCATTTCGTCCAGCCAATATTCCTCCAGGAGCAAGTGCTTGACAGCACCTACTATAACGACCCAGATAGCGATAATGGATCTGCTGCCATAATAATAATGGAATATTTCGAAAGGTGCGAGTTGCAGGAGCTCCTGGTTCGTGTCAACGATTCCATCGCAAATAATCCTTCCCGCCCAAATAACGAAAGGAAATTGGAATACATCCCTAGTAGAGTCCTATGGAGGCTGTTTCTCTGTCGTGAGTCTCTGGTCCCGGAGTAGCTGCTGGTTTATCTTGCTGATTCAAGTCATGTCCGCCGTGGTAGTCGTAAGAGCCTGTATAGGAATGGCATATCCGCCGCCGAACTATTACGGAAGACCAGACATGTACCGCGAAGTCATATTACCCAACCAGGACCCTGAGTTAACTATACATTTTGACATGCACCCATTGAATGGTAACGCTTCGCTGTGATCGAGCGGTCTGTAGTCTGTGTGCGCTGATAGCTTTCAGTATTCATAGACGATCCCTCTCGAGCGTGGAATGATTTACCTGAACATGGCCTGAGCCCAAGGTTTAAGGTATTCCTTCTTGTATCTATATGCGTAACGTATCAAACTAACGCTTCCTCTAGCTAGGTGACTTTGGACTTATGCAGGCGTGGGATCCTGATGTAAGTTTTCAGCGGAGAGCTAATACCCTCATAATGGCCCTGGAAAATGCAAATGCTAACCGCTCATTATATAGCTAGAGGATGACGTGTATGTGTCTGATTTCATCCACTGGAATAATGATTCCTAATCTTCTGCTCCAGTAAGATTGCCACGGCCAACGTTGGAAAGCCAGGCTACCAGGCTCCGGTAGGTCACGAAGCTGGTGATAGCATTAGTACATCTCCATATGCTAAGCGATAGAACAGGAACAAGTCAGCCGAGATAGAGTCGTCGAGCAGGACGCATTTGGACCGCATACTAACATATGGGGTGCAGGATGGGTAGGTCTACCACCACAACGATATTACTAGAGTCTTTTGGCAGAGAATGATGGCTAAAATCGAAGACAGCTGATGTATAACACCTTGACCTTATACTATACCGATGACGAAGAATGGCAGCCACGAGTTTGCCCCATCACGATGTCCAACGGTACGACCTACGGCCTCAACACGTGGGCTCCGTTCCTAGCCGAGGACGACGCCAGGGTGTACGAAGACTTCAAGAGTTACAGCACCGAGCTGCGAACGCTGATAGCGCGGTGTATGGCAGACCGAAAAGAAGACCGGCCATCGCTCCAGGAACTGCTCTATCTCACTCAAGCTAACATTGCGAGAGAGGATGCGGCAGCAGCCAATACGCAGAGGCAGTTTGAGGAAGCAAAGAGGGCAGATCCCACTATACAGAAGCCGCTGGTAGATATCAGGAGGCCCCCGCCAGTCGAAGACGATGATCTGTTGCGGAGGTTCTTCCGCGAATATTTTCGCGAGCCGCCTGTGAGAGAAGATCCTTACAGGGACTACTGGGATAAGAAAGCAAGTTGAAAGTAACAGTGAGCAGGTACCTGTATATCGCTGTTGGATATGAGACAGCATAGATGAACTTGAATAAAATTTAGAGCTTTGGTATCCGCGACCTCTTGGAAGTGACGTCTACTGTCCCTATGAATAGGGACGTTGAAGTCTTCGTATCGTCGAGGCTTCCTGCCGATGATGGTGCATCTCCGCAAAGTCCCGTAGGCTCCTGAGTGATATTCACCGGCGGAGACGGGAATAAGGCGGTTCGATTCACGAACCAGGTTTTCAGGCATGGCCTTATCGAAACGCATGGTTTCGGAGTCAGCCTCTCCCGATTGAAGATAGACACCGGGTTCTGTCAGAGTGGAGGTGTCTCAGGAACCTAAAGTATCTAGACGGTCAAACGAAGAATCCGATGCCCAAAAGTTGTAAGGAATCCGTGCCATTGGATCTCAGGAAGACTGAAAGGGTGCTCTCGTCATTTCAACCGATTTGATGTTGGCCGCAGGATCGGACTTATCGGATTTAGTGATACATGTAGTAAACGATTCCTGGCAAATCTTGGAATGCTTATCGATAATGCAAGATGTGGGGTATTACATGCATAATTGGGGTAGGTGGGATGTTCGACTCGTTATCCGCTTATCTACCACTGGGACTGACGCCATGACTTTGCTATGCAGATTTGGCTTAGCATCATCGGAGCATGCCTTTTCTCTGGTTTTTTTATAATAAAGGTTTCTTTGAAAGGGTATAAAATGCTAGATGTTCCTCTTGTAACTACTAATCAAGACTTCTATTCCGCCGACCTTCCTTGGTGCTAGTGATGGCAGGGGACGCCGATGCCGATGCGCCACCAAGTATGAATGACAGTTACCCCGATGATCACTATTCTATTTCGAGCGACGACGACAGCAACGCGGTCGAGGTACGTGCACAACCCTCCTCGTAACTCCACCAGAAATTGATGTTCTATTTTCAGGTGACCTTTGATGAAGGGAACCCGTATCGGCGGAAGAGCTCGCTCGTCTATAATGAGGCTGCTAAGCCCAAGCTTGCAAGACCCAAGCTGAAGCCATCATCCACCCAATGCTTAGTTCACCAGTTACTCGAAGATCATAGAAATGACAGCGCCATAGACTTCCTTGGTAATCTGAAAGGAAAGCAAGAGAACGTGGATGGTGAGATTGGCCTCGACGACTATGTTGAGCCAAAGGGGAAACTCAATAATAATCACCTTACCAGCGTACCAGCCACGGAACCAGAGAGCGATGCTAGCACCGACGCCGGTCAGGTTGATGAGAAGGAGTGGAAGCAGGCAGCCAAGAAACCAAACTCAGGCCTGGACCACCATTATAACCTTAACAGCCGGCTTCTGACCAAGAAGCAACTGACTGATATGGCTTGGGGCGTCCGTGAGCTCAGCAGGAGACTGGGTAGCTTACGGCTCAAATTCAAGGCCAAGACCATATTCCTCCTGACAAAGGCCTACGACCACGAACTGATACCCAAGACGAGCGACGTTGCGAAATGGCTCCTGAGCAAAGACAGAGACGTCCGGTATACTGTCTACGTGGAAGAGAGTTTGAAAGACAACGACGAGTTCGATGCGTGGGGGCTGCTACAAGAGTTGCATCAAGAATACGCTGACGCCGGCCTCGCGGACGAAAGCGCGTTAGCAAGTCGCCTACGCTTCTGGAACGAGAAGATGTGCCACAAGCGACCGCAGACGTTCGACTTCGTCATTACCCTCGGGGGTGACGGCACGGTCCTCTATGCCAGCTGGCTGTTCCAGCGCATAGTACCGCCTGTGCTCACCTTTTCGCTAGGCAGCCTGGGTTTCCTCACCAAGTTTGACTTCAACGAATACCAGGACATACTTACCACGGCCTTCAGGGACGGCGTCACTGTCAGCCTCCGCCTGCGATTCGAAGGCACGATTATGCGAAGCCAGAAGGAAACGGGTCAGTTAACGCAAACCGAAACCACGGACGAGAAGGGGATTCGGCGTAAGCGGGATCTGATCGAGGAACTCATTGGCGAGGAAAGGGATGACGAGCACACCCACAGGCCGGACGGCACCTACGAGATTCTCAACGAGATCGTCGTAGATAGGGGCCCAAATCCGAGTAAGTCCTAACAGCCAGGACCCCCCTTTTTTCTTTTCCCCTTGCCAGACCGGTTTCACTAAACATCCACAGCCATGTCCTACACCGAGATCTTCAGCGACGACGAGCACTTCACGTCGGTGCTGGCGGACGGGGTGTGCGTGTCGACGCCGACGGGGTCGACGGCGTACAACCTGGCGGCGGGGGGCTCGCTGTGCCACCCGGACAACCCGGTGATGCTGGTGACGTCGATCTGCGCGCACACGCTGTCGTTCCGGCCGGTCGTGCTACCCGACACTATCGTGCTGCGCATCGGCGTGCCGTACGACGCGCGCACCGGCAGCTGGGCCAGCTTCGACGGCCGCGAGCGCGTCGAGCTGCGCCCCGGCGACTACGTCACCATCAGCGCCAGCCGCTTCCCCTTCGCCTCCGTCCAGCCCCCCCGCGGCCGCCGCTCCGAGGACTGGGTCAACAGCATCAGCGGCAAGCTCGGCTGGAACACTCGCCAGAAGCAGAAGAACGACGGGTATAAGCCCTGGGATAAGTGAAGGGGACGAGAGGAGCTATACGGGTACTAGGGATGTCGACGGATCAGGTTAGACGGGAGCGGGACTGGACTATGAAGCAACTATAGGCACCCTCATTCGTTTTCCACGAGGAAGTGTTAGCAAATATTCTGACTCAGCTCAACTTTGGACTTACAGAAAACTTGGCGGATATATAGGTTAGGTGGGCTCTTCACGACGTCGGGTTGGCATCAAGTCGGTTAGGACACAACAGGCGTATGGACATTCGAGCGCGTTCGGTCATAGGCCGCGGAATTAGCAACGATGGGAGAATGAAAATGAGAAAGATGTTTTTCTTCTGCTTTAGAGAAACATATCGTCTGAGATTTACACGTATAGATGGGACCGCCTTGCAGTATCCTTTAATGCTTGTTCGTAAATCCCACATTAGATATAGTGCAATGTCTTCCAATCGTAGAACCGTAGGCATGCCATGAGACCCGGTAAACATAGAAGACACGCATTATCTGCATGATACTCGGATGGTAAGTAAGGAGTCAGTCATTGTGTCATATTGCAGCACCTTATTCAGTCGTATTACATCCATAGAGGAATGTCCGAGCCGTCCTCATGTTCTCATCCCCCTGAGCCTGCTCGCCTGCTCCATACATACCCCCAGACCCAGTTAGTAGCGTCCACGGCCCAACCCTCACTCCCGAGCTCGAGACGCTAACGTTCAAACGAAAGCTACAGGGGTCAGGATGACGGAGACATGGTCTGGGCGTATGTAGACCCGCTCGCCGGCAATTGTGTCTTGGGCTGCTTGCTTCCGGTGAGGGAAAGGATTCGGCGAGACACTTGGCGATCTCTCATTTTCGCGGCTCTTGGCCTTGTCGCAGCGTACCGCGTGTTGAAACGTGCGTCCTGCTGGGCATACGTAGATGTGTCTCTGGGAGTAGGGATCGAGATATCGCATCAAGTCGTGCTCTTGTGGTAGATACATTTGCTGGGTTGACTCGGTTGACATGCCAGTCGACGAATTGTTGTGTATCGTGTTCGTAATATTAGTCGCCGTCATTGAACCAGGCAGATGAAGTTCACGTTGTTATCAAGTCACAATATAAACAGAGATGCGGCGATCTTTTCGTTCAGTCTCAACCCATCAAAGAAACAGGCTGGTCGTTTGAATTATACTACTGACTAGTATATACTTTATATACCCAAGTAACCGCACCAAGGAAATCGTCTTCTTCCGAGGCCAACTGTCGAAACGCCCAGTCGGCGAGACGATCTAGCCTCGGGGAGATTACTACTACAGCCAAACAGATTTAATGAAACATGTGCCGCGTCGTATGTGATGAATCCGTCCCAACCGTCAGTCCTTTTTTCCCCCGATGACTCCCAGATATGGTATCAAAAAACAAAAGCAAGAGATGGAAATGCCAAGTGCCATGGTACAGAGAGATGAGACGCAGAAAGCAAATGGTGAGGAGTTATTATCGGTAGCATAGCTCGACACTTCACTTGGCTGGCTCGTCTTCCGCGGCGTCGGTCTCCGCGGCATCATCTCCTTCCGCAGCACCGTCATCGTCCGTAGTCTCGACGAACGTCATCGTGAATCCTTGCTCGCCGTCCACGTTCAGGTTGATGGAGTCGATAACGTCGGGAGAGACGCTGTCTCGCTTCGTCGCAGCCGGGACATTGGCTACGGGGAGGGAGTTGACAGATCGAGTCTCGAACTCATTAGATGCCTGGACAGCTTTCGGAAGGGTACCAGTTAGCATACTATGCAGTTATTATGGATCAGGAATAAGGTATGCAACTCACCATCGGGGACACCTCGCTTGACATACATGCGAGTGACCTTGGTTCGGCGACGAGGCTGAGAGGTCTCGTCACGCTTGGCCCGACGAGCAGCGGCGCCTTCCGCAGCAGCGCCGTCACCGACGGCTCTACCGTTGTTGTCGACGATGATACCAACGCCGGCACCGCCCTCGCCGGTACCAAGCTGGACGGTGGGGCCCTTGCTCAGGGCAGCCTCAGCGTAGTTGAGGGCTCGGTCAAAGCCGGCCAGGTCACGCTTGGCCTTGGGCGTCTCGGACTCTCGGGGAGCGATCTGCTTGCCCATGCCCTGAAGACCAGAGATCTGCTGAGCTTGCTCCTCCAGGTTCGGGTCCACCTTATTGGCCTCAGTCTCGGCGGGGGCCGTGTTCACTGGGGTTGCAGGTTCGTTGGCGACGGTCTCAGTAGCTACGGTCTCGGCCGGAGTTGCCGCCGCGGCAGCTGGGGTACTGGCAGCAGGGACAGCGGCGCCGCTCTGGGGCTCGGCCGCACCATTTGTCGTTCCGGTGGCGGCATCAACCGCGGCACCTTCCAGAGCGTTCATCAAGTTCGACACATCTTCACCACCTCCGAACGAAATCTCACCATCACCAACTACCCTGTATAATGGTTAGATGTCTTCTAGATCCGTAACTCTGAACAGGCCAATACGTACAATGCGGGGGAGTAGGCGCCAAGGTTGATGTTCAAGGGAAGGGCGCTGACGCTGGCGAGGAAGCCGGCAACGGCAATCATTCGGTAGCTAACCATCTTGTCTGTTGTGGGTGTGGAGAGGATGCTTGGTATATAAAATAGTGATAACTAATACAGTATTATAAAACGACCAGCGACGACCAGCGGAAGAAGTAGAGACAGAATAAAATCTGTATTGGGGGTATTAGGGAAGAGACTGAAAAACGAAAAGTTGAGACGACGACTTGAGCACAGCTGAGTGAATCCGAAAAGAAGACCTCAGCATCTCGGGGCCAGAGGCGGCCTTCATATAGGTCGACGATCGGCCATCGTAGGTCGTCCAAGATTCTTGGCCGTCAAGTTGGGACCTGGAGACCTGGACCAAGATAGGTGGAGGGCACGGGGAGACCCATTCTCCATTGATGCCAAGGTGTTTCTTCTTGTTGAGATATATGTTAAAAATATCTCGGGCCAGGTGTTTGGTGTATCACATCGTCGTAGGAAACGAGACGATTTCCTAGTCGACTCTAGGAGCCCGCCAGCGGAAGCGGAGCGCAAACAACGTCAAGGCGTTCGAAACGCAATTGGGTGACGGGGATGGAGAGAAACATATCCCGGAAATACCCAGGGCCGCTCCAAGGGTGTGACAATGAGGCTCTTGGCTGAACCCGCCAAGTGCCGTGAGTCTGTCAGTGCGACGGATCGAGAATGCTACGTAAGCCCGAGGACGTGTGAGACGAGTATCAATCTAGGGCGGATCAGTCAGTCTTGAGACCTGCCAAGCGACCGGGATCCCGTCTGTCCCCGCGCCCAGTGCGCCCACAGCGCCCAACACCTCCAAGCATTCGCTGCGAAGAATCTGCCGGCGATCTATATAGCAGAGGGATGTTAAGACCGCGATATCTTGGTGACGAAGCCAACTAGTACCGCCAAGGAGGCGAGAGAAATTTGAAAATGCTAGGGTCCGACCGCAACTAGAGAGATAGCGCCGCCCAGCGTAGCAAAGAAAAGTCCACGTCGAGCTGCGAGCGCTTCGTAAAACCTATATTTTTGTGATAGCTTCTTGATGATGACTCGGGGTACCTACTGACAGGTCATCTACGTGGGTAGGGGCTTCTCATGACCTCCTCATGATGATCGCTTGTGAAGGCACTTCATGCTGTTTGAGAAGACTGCCGAGCTATCTGCCAGGTTGCCAGGTAGGTACCTGAGGTATCTCAGGCACGGAGCCATGAACGGAGAGACGAGGTTGCGTGCCTATTATACATAGGTAGGCATAATAGATCTTGATAATAAGCCGTAGATCATACCTGTCTCTACGGAGGTGCTGTCTCACGATGCCACCTTGGGATATCATACAAGTTTATCAGAGACAAACGTGCGCGTGCTTTAGATGCTATTCATAGCAACCACATGCGAGTTAGGACGAAAAGCTGGCTATCACCTCGGCAGAGCTGGAACAGCCTGGACGCTCGATCAGAGTCCAACGGATGAATTTGCTTCGCAGATCCGGACCGATTTAATCTGCGCACTGGTGCAGTAAGATGAAGCAGAGCCAAGATAGGATGCTAAAACAAGTTGCAGTGTTCCCGTGCTTGGCCTCATCTCTTCTTCTCTTCAGCATAGAAAAGCAGGGCATGGGTCTCTTCTCTGAGTACGACTACGCATCCTGTGTCGTGGGATCGAGGGTGGGAGATAGGAGAGATAGAAATCTCCGGCGATACGATTCTGGAGAAGAAATATTGGCGCGTCTCAGCGTGGCCCGTGTGTGTGTGGAGTTTGGAGAAAAACTGGGCCTGATCTAGGACCTTACTCTCTTCTAATTACATAATCCGGGTCTCGATATTCACACAGATCTGTACCAAATCCAAAAGAGATTCCAAAGTTTTTCATTCTTTTATTCAAGTCGATATCACTAGATGTTTGCGTGTAGGTAGTCTTAAATTCACTGTTATCAAGTAATAACAATCATATGAGAGTTGCCAAAAGACACAGAGCGCCATGGCATCTATCCTTCCCGTTTGGGTAAAAGAGACGCGCAGTACATCGCTCCGTCTTCCGCCAGTGGCTGCCTGGCGATCATCCAACTCCTCATCTTCGCCATCTCATCAGCTACTCTCAATTAGACACGAGCGAGTCCCATATGTATTAGTCTTTGAAGATGGCAGATGAGAAGTCGCCTACCTCGCCTCTCCTTAGGGAAGAGCATATCAATTCCCCTCGGCTAACCAGCCATGTGTCACAAACGAAGTTTGGCTGGAGTTGGGCGCGTCTGACAATCGTATCTCTCGCCGTTGTGGCTGGATTTGGGACCGTGAATCGCCTCAATCGCGGCCACACTCAGTACGGACAGCACCGTTCGAAACCCGAATCTCAGGGTCCTTTTGATTACCCAAATGGATGGACTGAGTGGTCTACTGTAAGCTCTCCCAAACGCGTGACAGCCGCTGTCCGGTCAATATTAACGTAGACCTGTTCGCGCGTGTCAGATCACGCCGAGCGAGAAACTCGCCTGGCAGCCTTGCTTCGGGTTCTACGGCGACGACATCCTTTGCACCCGCCTGACGGTGCCTATGGACTATCGGCGACCGTTGAACCAGTCGGCAGACAACCCGAAAGTGCACTTAGCCCTAGTGATGAGACCCGGTAGTAGTCGTACCCAAGACCCATCTTCCTATTCGGACTCCCCCCTGCTCCTCAACCCCGGCGGGCCGGGTGGCAGCGGAGTACTCTTGGCCACGGCCTCCGGCCTAAAGCTTCGAGGTGTCGTCGGCGACCGCGACATCATCGGTTTTGACCCGCGAGGCGTCGGGGCAACCACTCCAAAAGCTGACTGTTTTGCGTCGCCCGACGACCCTTATGGGCTCGACGGACGCAATGTTGCCTACATGAACCGGCTAGGATGGGTGAATTCCGGCCACGACGTCGGCATCGTCAACTCTAGCAACGTCGCTCTTGGCAAACTGAACGCGAGATCGAAGGCACTCGGCAAGCTCTGCAAGCGAGTAGACGAAGCCGCAGGCGATGACAGCATTTTCCGGTACTCTAACACTCCGAACGTCGCCCGAGACATGCTCTCCATTGTTCAAGCCTGGGACGAGTGGAGGGCCACGTCTACTGCGGAACCAAAGGCGGTGGTAGACGGATTTGAAACGGAGTCCGAGATGAAGCCAAGCGACAGCACCAAGGGAAAGCTCGTATACTGGGGCTTTTCCTACGGCACTCTTCTCGGCGCAACCTTCGCATCCATGTTCCCTGACAAGGTCGGCCGGCTCATCCTAGATGGTGTTGTAGATGCCGACCACTACGTCAACCCGGTCGCGGTAGACAATATTCTCGACGCCGATGCCATATGGGACAACTTCTTCGTCTATTGTGCCGAGGCAGGGCCGAGCTGCGCGTTTTACCTCCTCGGGGACAAGCCGGAGGATATCAAGAAGCGCTTCGATGAAGCCATCGGCTGGCTCGAAAAGGAGCCCGTTGCAGTCTTATCTCGAAATGCGAACGTACCCGTCATGGTGACAGCCAGCGACATCAAAACGATTATATTTACGGTGCTGTATAGCCCGATCAACAGCTTCCCTCTCATCGCTTCGGTCTTGAAATTTCTTGTCGAGGGTCAGCTGGATAAGGTTGTGGCGGCCCCAATATTAACAGTGCTCTGCCATAACTTGACGCTACCCGTATGGCCAGATGATGCCCAGTCAGTGATCGGGTGTAGTGACAAGCGATATAAGGTACGCGGATCTGGGTCTATTCGAGTTTCTTTCAGGGGCAATGTTAATATCAAGTAGCTCAACGAAGACGTCGACGCGCTTCAAAAGCGCTTCGAGGACATGGCTTCCTATTCTTCTTTTGCTGATATCGTAAGTATCTTGATAGCCTCCAACTATCCCGTGACCAGTTCTAATCGTTCCAGTGGATGAGCATCGGGTTTAATCTTCCCTGCAACGGGTGGGAGATCGAAGCGAAGGACCCACCGATGCGTTGGGACGACCACCCGGTCCACAAGCCGGCCCCTATCAACACCAGCTTCCCCATCCTGTTCCTGTCTAACAGCCTCGACCCCGTCACGCCCCTGCGCTCCGCCCTCAAGATGACGCGCAAATTCTCCAAGGCGAGCATCGTGGAGCAGAGTGCGATGGGCCACTGCACGCTGTCGTGCATATCGCTCTGCATCGTTAATCACGTCCGAGAGTACCTGGACAAGGGCAATCTGCCACCCGAGCCGGATTTCGACTCCGACACGGGCAAATGGGCGACCTGCGAGTGCGATGAGAAGCCTTGGAGGTCGCTCCAGGACACAGGGGGCGATCTCCGTGGAAAGGTAGAGATTAATGAAATCCTACACGGAAAGACGGAAGAAGAGGTCGATGCCATGTTGTCTTATAGCGCCTTGCGAACTCACATGGCCACGTCCAATGCGTTCCTACCGCATTTGGACCATCAAAATCCTCTTCGAGAAGCAATGCTGGGTAAGTCAGCCTTCGACATTGGGGATAAGCCAACCTGCGGTACGAGGTAGTCGATAATTATGAAGCTAGGATAGGTAATATTGCCTATCTAGGGAGCTGTTCTATCAATAGGGGGAGAATAGGTATTTATGGTGTCGAAGGATTTACTTCTTGATGCAATAAGGCTTTGCACAGACTCCAGTTTTGAGACAGGAACTACTTCGGAAGTGGAATATACACGAAACAATCAGATAAAGTCATACATCCGTCCAACACGCTGCTCTCACGTTCGATGTGCAGAACTAAACGTATAGGAGTTCATATCTGAAGAGGGGCTACAGGAAGACGTGCGTCCCAGCAAGCGACAAAACCCTCACGAATTTGCGGCTCCACGACGATCATAAAGCCCGTTTCAATGAGCACCTAAGAGAATGTGCTTCTCTAGCATTGAAACAATTTAGATGTCCTCGAACCATCATATAAACCTCGGGAGTTGACTGAGCTAGCTGTAAATCGTCGAAAAGATTGGCATTGGCCAATCCCGATGCCCCTCAATACTACAATCGCTTATCTGTTATAATCGATAAGGACTTACGGGTCTGAGGCTCTCCTAGCCAATGAAGCAAGGCGGCCACCACCAATGAAATTTTTCTAGTAGCAGGAGCTTTTTTATATCTCCATCGGACCAAATTCTCTTTTGACGACGTTCCATCACCAGTCCCTTCTTTCCGTCTCAATTGGCTTCTCCTGTGTCTTTTATAGGGCAGTCCTAGTCAAGATGTCGGCGTTCACACGGTCGCTTGCGCCGTTCCTGCGCGCCTCCCGTCACTCTCTTACCGGCAGCACTGCCAACCCTCTACAGTTTGCTGTGCGACAGCAAAATGTAGCGGCAGCTCTCAACTTTACACGCTCATATGCCGCAGCCTTCGAGAGAACGAAGCCCCACGTAAACATTGGTACCATTGGACACGTCGATCATGGCAAGGTACGTTGTAGCGGTCCAGATATATCATGTCTCGCGAGCTCCCGAGAATCACCGGAATCTAATGGACTGCTGCGATCAGACTACTCTATCTGCCGCTATCACCAAGAGACAGGCCGAGAAGGGGCTGGCAAGCTTCCTCGAGTACGGCGCCATCGATAAGGCACCCGAAGAGCGAAAGCGTGGTATTACGATTTCTTCTGCGCACATTGAATACTCGACGGATAACCGACACTACTCCCACGTCGACTGCCCTGGTCACGCCGATTACATCAAGAACATGATTACTGGTGCCGCTAACATGGACGGTGCCATCATTGTCGTTGCTGCTTCCGACGGCCAGATGCCTCAGACGAGAGAACATCTCCTCCTCGCCCGACAGGTCGGTGTCCAGAAGATTGTCGTCTTCGTCAACAAGGTCGATGCCATTGAAGACCCCGAGATGTTGGAACTTGTCGAGATGGAGATGCGTGAGCTTCTCACCCACTACGGCTTCGAGGGTGACGAAACCCCCGTCATCATGGGTTCCGCCCTGATGGCTATGGAAGGCAAGCGACATGAAATTGGTAACGCCAAGATTGACGATCTGCTGAAGGCCGTCGACGAGTGGATCCCTACTCCCCAGCGTGACCTTGACAAGCCCTTCCTGATGTCCGTCGAAGATGTCTTCTCCATCGCCGGCCGTGGAACCGTCGCTTCGGGCCGTGTCGAGCGAGGGACCTTAAAGAGGGACAGCGAAGTGGAACTGATTGGTAAGGGAAGCGAAATTATCAAGACCAAGGTCACCGACATCGAGACCTTCAAGAAGTCGTGCGAGGAGTCGCGTGCCGGAGACAACTCTGGCCTGCTCCTGCGAGGTATCCGGCGAGAGGACGTCAAGCGAGGTATGGTGGTGGTCAAGCCGGGCACCGTCAAGGCCCACACCAAGTTCATGGTCTCGCTCTACGTCCTGACCAAGGAGGAAGGCGGCCGACACACCCCCTTCATCGAGAACTACCGACCCCAGATGTACCTGCGAACCGCCGACGAGGCCTGCTCGCTCTACTTCCCCGAGGACTTCGAGGACAAGTCGAAACCGGTCATGCCCGGCGACAACGTCGAAATGGTCGCTACCCTAAACCACCCCATCGCCGTCGAGGCTGGTCAGCAAATCAACGTCCGTGAGGGTGGCCGCACCGTCGCAACCGGTATTATCACGAGAATTATCACGTAAATGTCGAAGGAATAGTATGCCGGATTGTGCGACATGGGGGGAGGGCTGGTCTAAACGTAGCTAGGTAGAGGGATAGAAGGAGCTCGTTCGGGCTCGGCTTTTTATTTTCACATAGCCGGTACGGGGAAAATGGCGTTCTCTCTCGTCGAGTTCTTGCTTATATTGTACTATATTTGGAGCTCATGTACACACAGAATCCCCTGAGCTCGGTACTCTCCCCTCTACCCCTCTACGTGTCGTTTCCGCGACGTACTGTAGGACGTGACGAAATATGATCAGGAGAAATAACAACGAAGATATGACAACAATTTCTATTTCTAATTACGCTTGAACTTGATCCCGAGGTGTGGAACGAACCGTTATTCGGGCCGCTTTTTGATAGTGTCCGTACCCTACCCTACTTACGCCCCTTCCCCTTTTCAGCTCCGGCTGCGCTGGATAGGGAGAACTCCGCGTATCCGAATGTGTCGTACATGGAATGAATTGACGAGCCAATCACGACTCGCGTCTCCGAAACAAACTAACCAACGACCCGGATAGGCGTCGAGGCGTGGCATATCATGTCACTAACCTTTTTATACCTATAATAATTGAGTTCAATGGGAACAGGAGATGGAAATGTCGCGGTGAGGCATACAGCATATGACGTTGCCCCAAGTCTCTTATACACGGGAGGGCCAATCAGGGGCGGAACGGTCAGTAAGCTCTGCCGCGCGCTCTTGCAGCTGGCTGCGAAACATTCTGGCATTCTGGCTCTACCGGGTCACGGATAGTGCACGGGGCTCGAGGTCTGACGCTATCGCTTTGGTATTGCATCTCGGCCCCCAAGTAGATGAGGGATAGTCATCTAACCAGACCCTCCCCTTTATCGGACTGGCAGGTTTAGGCTGCCACCTCCCGTCCCGTCCCAGCATCTAGGTACTCTGTCTGGCGGTGTCCCGCACACCAGACCTCCGTGAGCGTAGCAGATCTGGTGGCAAGCTCTCCCAGGAATCGTGATGGTACCATTACGTGGACGGGCCGGAGTAGTTGGGAGGGTTTAGTCACCGCAGTCGTAGTTTGTAATCGCGAAATAGCGAAGCGCTCAGATAGTCCGTCTTTCGGGCAGTCGATCTCCAGGCATGCCCGTCGGGCTCTGCCCGTATCTTCCATCATCTAGCATTCTGGTTGTCGATCTCTGCAAGTGTATGCCAACACTTGCGAGCCAAGACTTCGCTCAGAGATAGCGAATGTCTTGTCATCGTGGGACTATAATTCGTTGTTCGAGCACCGAGGTTATAGACATTCATTCCATATTGCCGACCTATCGATAAAGAGCATCGTTACCGGGGTGTATCAGCTTGCCAGGGCAGCCATGCGAGCGCAGGCTAGTAGGGGTGACCGGCCCAGGAACCACGGCCTGCTGGGACGATGGTGGGAGCGCGCTAACCTACAGCGTATTAGTTAGCAGCCAAGGCTGGGCTTGGGCATCGGGAGCGATTTATTAGCACGGTCTTCGGGTACTTGTAACAAAAAATGGGCGAGACTAAGCGAAAAGAGGAACACAGATTTGCCCGAAGGACCAAAGATTAACGGGCCGGAGATAGTCACCGAAACATCCAAATGAAGCTATTTCCACTCTCTTCTTCCTATTCTCCAACTCGAGTGGAATCTTCGGGGTAGGAAACGTCGAAACTTCGCAGAGCATCACCTTGGACGGCAGCCCCGGATCGTGGCTAGAAAGGTCCGAAGCTTCGACACGGAGCCGAATCGTCTGCCATAGCATAGACTTCCATCGCGAATTCAAGATGACATTAAGCGCGCTTTGGTCCCGAGAAAAGCCAAGAAGAAGAAAAAAACACACGAAGGATATGCCAAGAATATGAAGGCCTGAAACCTCCCCATCGAGATGATCCCTATATTTCGCCGAGTCACCGAGAATTGTGCTACTCGAAAAGGACTTCGAAAAGATGGCGAGGTATTTTGACTGCCAAGACTCCGTCCTTTGTACACGGTCGATTGCCGTACCTAAGTAGACGAGACAACGGGTTGTGGACGAGATCAGCCGGGAGATCAGCCAGGTACATGGGAGAGTAGGGTATTCGCCTGACAGGTACATACACCTTGTGGACTAACGGTACTTTGAGTGTCCTCGCGATTTTGCGTCCATGGTCCCACAATGCCACTGGAGACGAACGGACAGGAGACAGGCAGCGGGCAGACAGGAGACAGCGCTCCCGGTTCAGCCCGCCATGGCCATGGCGTTGGTGTCCGGTCGACGGAGCACCAGACAAGGTCAGGTTAGCCAAGACCTGCTTGCATTGCCTTCCTTATGTACTCATCGCTTCTCGTCTCTTCTCTTATTAATTCCTATCAGACCTCGACTCGTCATGGACGAATTGGACAGGGTAACGATGATGGGAATTGTGGTGAAAAATGATGCATCGGCTAGCTATCGCCACCCGCGTTTCTCATCTCAGCGACGTGCATGAGCCGATGCCGTCTGGCCGTATCATATACCAGCCAACGTCACTTTACTCTGCAGGTCCGGAAATAAAATGAAACCTCGCGGCCTATATGTGACGGTATTACCGTTCTCGAAGCCTTTAAAATTCACTGGCTCCCACGTACTCGGGACTTACCGGATCGAGTAAGCCCATCAAGGATTTTACTCTCTCTTTTTCTTCTTCTCGTCTGTTTATGGTCCCACCTGAGAAAAAAAAGTTGCGTTGCGGCTCGTGGTCCCACCCGCTGGAACGCCTAGAAGACGATTAGTGGCCAGTGATCACAAGCCTTACAGGGTCAAGGGTGCAGTACATTAGTTCACTGCGCACGACGTAAATACGGCATCCCAGCTGCCGCAATTTGAACGTCATCGCGAATTTTCAACGAGATCTCCGGCCACGGAAGTGAGGAATTGTATCGTGATCGAAAGAAAAAAGAGACATTCCTAAATCAACATCGGGACATAGGCCTCAAGAAGGAAGAATTGCCAGTTCAGTCGCGCCCAGAAATGTCTGACCGTGTGAAGCTCCGAATACAGGCTTCCGGCCGAGTTTTTGGATCCTTCCCAACACCGAGATTCGCCGAACCATCTCCTCCCATTTTGACATTGACGGGCCCGGCGACCCTGAAATGCATGATGGTCTAATGTAACTAAGCAAGGCTTAGTTTCGAGGCGTTCCCTTTGTTTAAACCTCGACGGGCCTATCCCGTCTCCCATAACAATGGGGATCGGCTCGAAGGGGAAATACGGGAAGGGGACGGGCGTGAAGAGACTGGTCCATTGGTTCCGCTCTCCGGCATCCATCCAGTACATCCAGTACCTTCTCTGACTCCCCTCGACTTGCACTATTCTCGATCCGCCAATGGGATGCCTTACCAGTTGACATGGTTAACCAGAGTCAATACAGTAGAGCCTCGACCAGACATTTTCTCTCTTATAAAAGGATCGAGCTCGCCCCCCTTCGCGCTCGCCCTCAGAACCCCTTCTCCTCGTGAACTGACTGCAAACACCCCCCTCACCCCCTTTTTGAGAGTTCCCGCCCCTTTCCGCCCCCCATCTCCTAATTCTACGGGACCTCATCTTCTCACAATAAACATGGATCCTCAAGAAAACGAGAAGCCCAGGTCTAGCACCGAAGGGCCGGTCAACGCCAACAGCGACGACAACAACAACAACAACAACAACGTCGCCTACAGCAGTAGCAACTACAACGACAACAGCAACAACATCAGCAGTCACACCAGCCACAACGTCACGAGGAGCAACACGAGCAATAACCTGGCTCAGTACGAGTCGATCCGGCCCGCGTCCTCGGCGGCCCGGCGTCGCTCCAACACGCTAACCCGCAGTCCGACCAAGGAGACGGCCGACCCGGAGCTGGACATCAACCTGCCGTACCGGACGCTCTCCCAGGGCGCCAACCTGGGCGAGTACATCCACGAGACGCCCAGCGGGCAGATCCCCGGGCCCGTCGACCCGAGCGGCGAGCGCCATTACAAGCTCGTCACCTTCACGGAAGGCGACCCGGAGAACCCGAAGAACTGGTCCAAGGCCTACAAGTGGTACTGCACCATGGTCGTCGCCGCCACGTGCTTCGTCGTCGCCTTTTCGTCCAGTGTCGTCACGGCCGATATCGAGGGCGTGGACGACACTTTCCACGTCAGCGAGGAGGTCGGTCTGTTAACCGTGTCGCTGTTCGTTATCGGTTTCGGTGTTGGTTAGTGTGCTCCTGTTTTAAGCCTCTCCAATAAAACAGACAAGGCTAAACGTGAAATTAGGACCAATGGCCTTCGCCCCGCTCTCCGAAATCTTCGGGAGACGGGTTATCTACGCCTCTACGCTACTTCTCGCCGTCATCTTCGTCGTCCCGGGCGCCGTCGCGCAGAATGTCGGTACGATCCTGGTAGCCCGTGCCATCGACGGCATCGCCTTCTCCGCGCCCATGACGCTGGTGGGCGGCACTCTGGCAGATCTCTGGAGAGCTGAGGAGCGAGGTATCCCCATGGCCGCCTTCTCCGCCGCGCCCTTCCTCGGCCCCGCAAGTAAGTTATGACAAGACTCGTCATCTCCGACGTCTCACTCGCAAAAGTTCCTGTTGCTGACTCATGGCCGCAGTTGGTCCACTTGCCGGAGGTTTCCTCTCAGACGCTTCCGGATGGCGCTGGCTGTACTGGATTCATATGATCATGGCCGGCGTCATGTGGCTGCTAATCACCTTCACCATGCCCGAGACGTACGCGCCGACGATCCTGGCGCAGCGGGCGAAGAAGCTCCGTAAAGAGACGGGCGACATGGATTACGTCACAGAGCAGGACATCGACAAGAGACCTCTCGCCGACAGACTGCGTGTCTTCTTGATCCGGCCGTTTCAGCTGCTCTTCACCGAGCTCATCGTCTTGCTCATCAGTCTTTACATGTCCGTGCTCTACGGTCTACTGTACATGTTTTTCGTCGCCTACCCCATCATCTACCAGAAGGGCAAGGGATATTCCTCGGGTATCACCGGTCTCATGTTGTAAGTAAAAACCTCGACGTCCCGACACTACTTAAATAAGCCCGTTGCTGACACGGTCAACACAGCATCCCGCTAGCCATCGGCGTCGTGCTCTCGGCGTGCTGCGCCCCGATCGTCAACTCGCACTACATGAAGATGATCGCCAAGTACAACGGGCGGATGCCGCCGCCGGAGCTGCGCCTGGTGCCGATGATGGTGTCGTGCTGGTTCATCCCGATCGGGCTCTTCATCTTCGCGTGGTCGTCGTACCCGGACGTGAGCTACTGGGGGCCGATGATGGGCGGGTTCGCGGTCGGCTTCGGCTTCATCTTCCTGTACAACAGCGCCAACAACTACCTAGTCGACACGTACCAGCACGCGGCGGCGTCGGCGCTCGCGGCCAAGACGTGCATCCGGTCCTTCTGGGGCGCGGGCGTCGTGCTCTTCACCAACCAGATGTACGACCGCCTCGGCTACCAGTGGGCCAGCTCCCTCCTCGCCTTCATCGGCCTCGCCTGCTGCGCCATCCCCTTCGCCTTCTGGTTCTGGGGCGAGCGCATCCGCCGCCGCTCAAAGTACGCCTACTCGGGCGACGACGACGACGACCACCTCCAGCCCCCCGCCGACAAGGCCCCCGAGGCCGACTCGTCCAGCTCCGAGGAGAACACCCGGCCCGACGACGAGGAGGCCCAGAGGAGAAACGCGTAAATGTGGAGAGAGTTGGAGCAAGCCACATGTGCTGGTCACTCTTACATTCTCAAAGACCTATTCTTTTTTTATGTGTGTGGGGTGTGTGAAGAATAGCATTTTCTGGGTCCGATCTATCATTGGTTCGTTTTCCTATGAAATAGAAGAGAGGGAAAGACAAGACAAGACAGAGAAAGAGGTGCAGACCCGATTTTTTTCTCATCAGACCTTGAGGGTATTTCCGCGTGGCGAGGGCGTTTGCATATAAAGAGTTGGCAAATCACTCGGGCGGAATGGGAAGCAAGCAGTACGTCAACCGCTTCGCCTTGCCCGGACACGCCAGGTCCTAGAATTGGGGGGGTTATCCATATAGATGCGATGCATTGTCGGCGTTTGATGGAGACTTGTGTCTTTTTTCCCTAGAATGCAGGAGCATGATTCATCATTCTCATCTTGGGTCATCTGGAGGGAGGAGATTAAAAAAATAACAGGGTGGCTGCATTAATGGAAGGGTGTCTGTCATTGAAAGAAAGATACCTCTTGTTAGAAACTAGATACCTTTAGATATACCGCTACCTAATTGGCTAATGTATATATATATAAACTGCCGGGCTTACGGTCTCCGCGCCTTTCCACTGCATCCGGTGAGCACGCGATCCTCTTGTACGCGGCAGCGCGGCTGCAAAGGAACGGAGCTCTCAGCACGACGTTGCGTAATTGCGCGAGTATGCGGACGATCTCATGAGCAGAGGTTACGACTCGTAATATCAAAATGATAATGGAAAATAATGAATTCCAAGCATCTATAATCTAGGAATAAACTAATTATCCTCAGAGACTATACATTTTGTGCATCGGCACATCTCTTACACTGACATACCATCATCTATCGTCATCCGCGGGATCTACATCCCACTATATCCTGCTACTAAATATGTACACGCACCTGCCCGTCCCCGCTCATCTCAAAATTCCCACCGGTCGACCCAGAGCCTGACCCAGTCGGTGTTGACAGGCTTGAGGGCGCGGGCGGTGGGGCTGGCGGCGAGCAGGTTATCGACCTGCCACTCGTAGTCGTCTTCTCCGGCGGCGGCAGCAGGTCCGTTCTGGTCGTCGTCGTCCGCGGCGCGCTTCCCGTTGCCGTTGACGGCGTCGTCGTCGCGGCCGGGCGGCGCGAGCGAGCGGTAGAAGTCGAGCAGCTTGACGGCCGGGTTGGCGTCGGCCGGGATCTTGCGCGCGGCCGGGTCGTGCGCGCTGCGCTCCAGCCGGTCGATCCACTCGGCGAAGGGGACGGCGGGCCCCGGCGCCACGGCCGGCTGCTGCAGCGCGGGCAGCAGCGACGCGAAGTCGACGGGGGTCGGGTTGACGAGGTTGTAGACGCGGGCGCCCTCGTTTTCAGCAGCAGTGTCGCCGTTCGTCGAGAAGTCGTGGTGGTGTTGCGGGCCGCTGCTGTGCCAGGCGCGGCCGTCGACGTCGTCCATGACCTCGAGGATCATCTTGGCGAGCTCGTCGACGGGGACCCACTCGACCCGGGAGCTGGTGCCGAGGGAGCGCGGCAGCGCGCCGAGGTGCTTGGCGCTGCGCACGAGCGACGGGAACCACTCCCAGCGGTTCCAGGAGCCGCCGAGCGTCACGGGTCCAGCGACCTGTCCCACGCGCAGGATCGCGGCGCGGCGGCCCGTCGCGCGCGCGTACGCGTCTAACAGCCGCTCGCCCGCGTACTTGGACCGCGCGTAGCCTTGGCGCAGCACCAGCTGCGTGGGGTCCGGCAGCACGGCCTCGGGCACGGAGCGGGCGGCGCCCATGGCGGCCGAGATGCTCGACACGAAGAAGAGCGCGGGGCGACGGCGGCCGTTGTGCGCAAGCTCGAGCAGGTTGGCGAGGCCCGCGACCGACGGCTCGAACGACTTGAGCGGCAGCAAAAAGTTGACCGGCCACGCGTTGTGCAGCACGTCGGTGGCCTCGGCCAGCAGCGCCTCGTAGTCGGCATGCCGCAGGCCCAGGTGCGGCGCGCCGAAGTCGGGCACCGTTAGGAACACGACGCGGCCGCTGGCCTCCTGCGCTGGCGGTAGGCCCCGCGATTTCAGCGCCGCCGCCTGCCGTGCCGACGCGTCCGCCGCGCGGTTCAGGCAGAAGATGCGGCGCACGCGCGTGGATGGCTGCGCCTGCAGCGCCGCCAGCAAATACGTGCCGAGCGAGCCCGTGGTGCCGGTCAGCACGACGGTGCGCGGCGCACACGGGTTCGTGGCCAGCGGCAGGTACTTGTCGAGGATTTCGGCGACGCCGCCGTCCCCGTCGTCGTGGGCGTGGGCGGCGCCGAGAAGGTAGGCGGAGAGCTTGCCAGCGAGGGCGGCGGCCGTGGTGGCGCCGTACACGAAGCCGATGTTGAGGCCGCGCAGGTCGGGCTCGGGCACGCCGTAGCTGCGCAGCGCGGCCTTGAGCCGCGAAAGAGTGATGGTGACGCCGTTGGAGTCGAGCCCGCGCGCGAACACGTCCGTGTCCTCGCCGACGTCCGGGTCATCGAGCGCCTGCTGGAAGAGCTGCGTGAGCACGGGCGCGAGGCCGTCGGTGTCGAGCGACGTGACCGGGTCCAGGTCGCTGACGAGCACGCCGCTCTCGACGCGCTCGTACAGCGCGTCGATCTCTT
Organism: Hypoxylon sp. FL1284; assembly: GCA_022432365.1. Classification (NCBI taxonomy): domain Eukaryota; kingdom Fungi; phylum Ascomycota; class Sordariomycetes; order Xylariales; family Hypoxylaceae; genus Hypoxylon; species Hypoxylon sp. FL1284. Next base: position 837,415 of record JAJJXE010000008.1, on the reverse strand, counting down.
CCTCGTACGCTTGCAGCGTCAGCTGCCGCTGGATCGTGCCCTTGCCCGCCCGCAGGAACGGCTTGCCGCGTCGCGCGAACATCACCAGCTCCCGCGGGATCTGCCCGAACTTGGGCGCCGTCTGGTTGGCCTCGTTAATCACAGGCAACAGCTTCTCGAGCGCCGTGTGATGCGCCTGCTCCTCCTCCTCGTCCGTCGTTATCGGCGTCGCCCCTTCCCGGTCCTCATGCAGCTCTATCATCAGACACAGTCGGAACCGGTGCGAGCCGCCGACGATGACGCCGCGCACGTCCGGGTGGGCCATGACGATGGCCTCGAAGTCGGTCGGGTCCATCTTGTAGCCGTTGGCCATGGCGACCCAGTTGTCGGTGCGGCCTCGGAAGCGCCACCAGCCCTTCTGGCCGGGTACGGGCGCGAAGAGGTCCTTGGTGCGGTACTCGCCCTCGAGATCCGGGTACGAGAGCCAGAAGGAGTAGAGGCGGCGAATGGCCTCGGTGTTGGGGAAGACGAGCTCGTATAACCCGGGAACAACTTCCTCCATGCGCTGACCCACTTCGACAAACCGCAGCGCATCCCAGTTGGACGAGTCGGGCGAGTAGTCCATGTGCAACAGTGCGCCCTCGGTGCTACCGATGAACGAGTACAGGTGCGGCGTCACTTTGGCAATCTGGGCCCCGTGCACCGGGTTGATGGGCCCGCCCACGTAGCCGACGTGCTTGAGCCGGCTCAGCATCTCAAGCCCCGGCGGGTAGCCCAGCATGTTCTCGATGGGCACCGGCGGGCAGAGCAGGCTGGTGGCACCCGTCTGTTCGACGACGCCCGTGATGGTGGCCGGGATGATGGGCAGGTCCGGGTGTATCAGGATCGCCGTCATGTCGGCCACCAGCGACACCATCGTCATATACATGGCGCCGGCCTGTCGAGTTAGGGTCTGGGCTGTCACTCAACGGACGGGTTCTGAGAACTTACATGCGATTGCGACCCGGCAATTACCACATCATGACCGACCATCGTGCTGCATGTCGGTCTATCCACGTGAGCCCCTGGAGGGAGAACATCTTTGTACAAGGGCGAGAACAGGCACTCGTAATGGGCGTGCGTCCACCATATCGGCTTAGGGTGACCTGGTACGTGTGAGAATACTGCTATACCAGTTGACCGTGTAGTTGAACGACAAATGGAAGCCGAGTAAACCCCTTGCATCAGGCAGATAACACCGTGCAGCATGGTGTCATGAATGAGTAACGGGGTGGGTAATCATAGGAGGTAGGTACCTGAGTTGACACAAGAGGATCTATAAGAAGAAAAATACTATAATCTAACCTGAAGTTCCCGACGTGTGCAGGCCCATGAATCGCTTATGCTTGATCTCCTCGTACGTATAGTTAAAGGGGTAATCCGGGACCGGCTCCGGAGACAGGATGTCCTCAAGGCCCAGGCCCGGCCGAGCGGTCAGGGTGGAGCCGGCCTGGTTGATGAGGTCGGCGAGAATGCCGGACGCCTCGGGCCCGTAGAGCATGTGCTTCGCGCCGACACTGCCGAACAGCCGTAGGTTGGCCGGAATCCGGTTGCTCAGGGACGGGAACACGGCCACCTTGCCGGTCTTCATGGCGGCTATAGCCCATATTATGTAGCGGACGTCGCTCTTGGACATCCAGATGAAGGTCTCCTCATCCTCGGCCAGGTTGTTGGTGAGGAACCAGGCGGCTCTGTTGACGGCATTGTCCAAGATGGCGAAGGTGATCTCGACAGGATCGCGCTCGGGATGACTAATCTTGATAAGGGGACGCGTCTGGTTTATTCTCCTCTTCACCACGTGAGGGATGAGCTCGTGGAAGCCGGCCATGGCTTATGAGACGATTGGAATGTTTCGAAAAGGAGGGGAGGGGAGGTGTAAGATGAAAACGTGCTAACTACGGGCGGTCGAGCGAGCTGTGCGAGGCTGGCAGAAGAAGCCACCAGACTTCCTCTTTCCGGAAGGCTTTGACGGTGGCATGGTTTTGCTAATATATGCCTCAGGGCACACAAAGTCCATTTCCGTCTCCATAGCACCCCCCCCCCCCCCCCCCCTAAAGACTCGAGGCTCGGGATGAAAAGTCTTTGTTGGAGTGGTGCCGCTCTTTGATTTTGCGAGGAGCCTTGGAAAGCAAGGGGCATTCCTTCTACGACGTACCAGGGTTACCATGCATATAATCCCCCTTATCGTTACGTCGAGAGAGAGGCCCAGATCTGTATGATTCGGGCGTCGTACATCACGCAATCCTGGGCCCCTAAAGATATGCACGGCGTTTGCTGTGGACCAGCATGTCGAACCGCGTGGGCGACGTGGGATCCTCTGCGCCTTGGCGCCTGAGCTCGAGTTCTTAGGCGATAAATGCCGAGACGAAACCCCCCGTACAGGAGCCCCTTTGCGCCCATAGCGCTCTTCTAATCCTTACGTTGACCGGAACGGTCCGGCCAGGGTTGCAATCAAGCATGAGCTAAGCTGTGTTGACTGCATGTGTCAGGGACAAAGACGAAAGGACCGGTTCATTGTTGGAGCTCGTTGTTGTAATCTTAGGGGACACCGAAGACCTTGCTGACTTGGTGCAACAATAGACTGGCAGATCACCATTTGGGGGCAGAAGGAGTGCAACGTGAAAAAGGCCTACCCAGCTATCTAACCGGTGTGGGAGCAAGACTGCAACGCTGGAAATAATCATGGGAATAAGCCTAAGCGAGATTCGCAGGCTCGGTGTGGCATAGCACCGACGAGGTTGCAATAAGGATTTCCTCTAGGAAAGAGACGGGTCCGGACATATGATTTTCCCTTTCGGTGGCGTGCTCGGTGAGAGTCTTACCGCGGAACCCATGCGAGCCATGAGAGCGATGTTTCGGTGATGATGGGCGGCGGGAATAGTGACGTCCTGCACCCAAACGCCGGCCAATAAGGCCTCTCAAGATGCCAGCCAAGGTTACTCCCGAAATGGATCTCCGGATACTCCGGCATAAGCTCTCCGTACATACATAAGCTGCGACGTGATGCACCAACAAGTTTTTAGTCCCGTTTGAGGCTTGTGGCTCTTGATGGTAGCAGCGCTATGAATGATTAGCATCAGACTCTTCGGTAGCCATTTATGGGTTGATGATCTCCTCTTCATTCTCGGCACGACTTTAGGTACCTTTTTCATGAAGGAACACAAAAGCCAGCCATGGTTGGTTGTAAAGAGCAGAAGTTCGCCAGCCTAAAATCGACGTGCCCAGACACGCGGGCTCCACCCTGCCGCTCTTCGCTTGCTGAACTGCCAGACTGCCAGCTGCCAGGGAGGTTCCCGGTCGGGGCCCATCGTGTCTTGCCCTCACCACGCCGGTCTCAATCGCTGAAGCCACTAAGGTGATGAAATGATGGCCGGTCGTCTATATGAGGCGTTGCACAGCAGCCGCAAGCTATCACGTGCAGAGAGCCGCGGTCCCGGGAACCGACCCCTGTGGTAAAATTGAACTCATTCCCAGCCGGCCCGCGTAGGGTACCGACCTCCTGCGTTCGGCGTAGACACACACACGTATATATCATCCACCATTACACACTAGATACATTAACCGCCATATATATATATCGAACTGTGCGAAAAGACAAGAACCTGTTCATAAAATCGTAAAGTGTACTCCAAGCTTCCCCGAGGCTCCTCTCCTCCCTCCTTCGTTCCACCTAGAGCCAGCCCGTCAAGTCTGAGATCTGGCAGTCAGGCTCATCAGTCGTCCTCGCACTCGCACGATCGGCACCATGCCTCAACCCTGTAGCTGTTGACATGGTACTCGGGCGCCGGAGTGACGCAGAACACGGACGTGCCCTCGCTCGAAACCGTCTCGCCACATATCAAGGGGTGACGGTGCGTGCGATGCCCACACAGGCCGTAAAATAAGTACCACCCGCAGTAGCACGTCTCAGTCCTGTATTGGCACGCCTGCTTGGCCGCATAATCAACCTGGCTGGATCGGATGAGGTATGATGACTCTTCTCCCATACTAAGTAGATCGGCTTGGGCTCCAGGGAGAATTATAGATACTCGTCGTCACTACGGGAAAGGGTTCAGTACACAGCCGGCTATGGAAGAGATGTTGGCGTGCTGACCCGGGACACGAGGTGCGTACCGAAGTGTCCGTAGACTCGTACGATACTTAGGTATCAAGCTACCCGAGTACCTACACGTAGGTAGGTATATTAGGTGTATGAACAATCAGCCAGGCAAGTATATATGGAGAAGACAAGAGATGTCAGATCCGAAGGATGGCGGATCTGTAAGGTGCTAGATGCCCGTGTCACCCGCGAGCTGTGCCGCCCATAAATACTCGGCCTCGAGGCTCCTCCCAACGGCTGTTGGGGTCGAGCATGCCCAAAGCTCTCCCGCCTCCTACGGAATCATGCGCCGTTAGCCTACCCCCTCCGCGGCAATCTCAGACGAGCAAGTACCCTATCATGCCGCCTATCGTGGTCCCTCTTAGCTGTCTGTCGGTGCTGCCAGGCTGGAGCCGTCTCTGTTGGCGGGGGAGGGCGGGCCGAGGCCGTTGGCTCTGCCGCTCGTTACTTGCAGCCCCCGTCGTAACCACTCGTCAAGCTTATACGAAACCAGGTATCCGGAAGGCTATCCAACAATTTACGTGCGCCTATAGTCTCCGATCTATGGCAATATTATCCGGTAAGCTTGTGGGGGACCGGGGGGGGGGGGGGGGGGGGGGGGGGTTGTTGGCGCCAGGTCTCTCACATGCATAGACTGCGACCACCAACCTCGAGGTCATTCGACCGCGAGGTCTGTATATCTCTCATCTTGCGTCTTCATGCTACGATAAGACGGTTACATATGAATTCACGCATTGGCTGTCGAGAATATCTTGATCTACGCCAGACGCAAGGACGATCAGACGTAATATGTACATTGCCCAGAGCTATACCCCTTTCTTCATGAAATCAACTTCTTCTGAAAAGACTCAAATCATACAGCGGGACTCACTCGAAGATCGTGGAGTTAGGCCTACCAATCGCCGTACGCCTAGCAGTAGGTCGGGAGAAAGCAAGTTACGTGTCTTCGACTAGAGTGACTCCAACAGCTCATACGACTTATACATGAGGGAGGCCTTCAATACGGTATTGCTTACCAAGGTTTATCATTGGATATTAATGCGACGATCGGGAGCACAAGACAATAGTGCTTGACAACCTCCGAACCGAGATGACGAGGAGATGGCGAGATACCAGGCGTCTTGACGAGTGCCGCCAGGACAGCAGAGGCGAAAGACACTGTGTCCTTGTTTTTCTTAATTTGACGCAGATATCTGTCGCCTATCATCGTTCAGGAGAGCTATCAGACGCAGCACCCTATATTTAGCAGGAGACGGGAGACTTCTGATATCTGACGAGTCTTGCAGCTTCGATTCTGCAGTCATCCCAACAAGATATCTATGCCGTCACCATGTAGGTATCTCTCCATTCCGTTCACATGCCGCAGTGTGTCTTACTGCTTCTGCGGAGGTTTTGCCCGTATCGACGCTGGAGGAGTAGTTGGGGTTTGCTCATCTACTGACGCTCCCGGCTCCTCTGGTCTACAATCATCAAACGTTCTAAAGAGAGAAGGGCAATACCGTTACCGTCTAGTTCCGTCCTGCTTCAATTTCATACTATGATCTCAGACCACGCCAAAGCAGAGGAGCACGTGAGGTCGGTGTCCACTATCTGCCTCTGCCTCTGCCTCTGCTCCGAAGTGTACTCTGTTCTTCCGCTTGCCTGCAGGACGCTTAGATTGCTCATATCACCACAGCGCATGACCTCCACACTATGCGCTTCGAGTCAAATCATGCTGATCCTACCTAGTCGATTAGGAGAAAACAACTGGTCGCCGTCATTGCCCCAGGTAAAGCAGGACTAATTCGAATGGAGCTCCGCTTGTATACCAACGAATCTATTGTTTCCGAGGAGAGTCTCGTTACACCTGCCACCAGATCACGACCCACCAACCGAAGTAAAGACGATAGCGAGACGCTGTTGCCAATAGGAATATAGGAAGACAGGATAGGCGAGGGACCTAAGTGTATGTTGGCCAGTCTTGTGCCGGTATCAGGCACTGGAGTGACACTTGAGAGGTCGGCAGGGAAGTCGGACAAATACATTGTAATAAGTCGTATCTCTCTCGTATCGACTTGGATATCTGATCCACTAGAGAAGACCAAGTGTCGTTGATCTGCGATGCCTCTCTGGTGGCTACTCGCGATCTTGATACGAGTGACATTGCCGCGAATGCCTCTCTTCCCTGGTTGACCGCATCGAACTAACCAACGTACCAACTTCCGCGAACCCACCGATCACGCAATATGGCCCCAAGAGGTAGACTCGACACTTTGGAAGAATATCAAGTTGGACGCCGCCCTCAAGTATCGGATGGGCGCGAGGATATCCGCGATTCAAGCATCTGCCCCTGGCTTTTTGACCGAGTAATACACGCAGGTCCCAGGTGACGAGCACGAGGCTCGGCGACCGCATCTGGGCTGGGACTTCCCGTGATCTGCTAGTATCGCTCCTCGAGCCCTGCAGGAGTTCAGCGGTTATTCGAAGAGTCGAATGTGTGCCACGACCTGAGGGACACGACCACGGTGGACTTGTCCCCGAGTAGCAGGGCATTATTCACCCAGGAGAAAGCCTGTGTGTGAAGCCGCGGCCAAGGACACAGACAAGGGGCGGCCGGCTGTCGATGAATCCAAATGCGGCCCGGGAACCCCATGACGCGGCATCGTGGGCGGAAAGCAAATTCTTACGAGTGACGTGGCGGGAGCCGCACTTCACATTAGTCTGGGGATTGTAAGGCCGTCCTGAAAGGGGTATGGGGTATTGTGTGCTCAGGACCTACAGGCACTGAGTCTCTTCAACAATCGATTTCATCATCACCAAGAGTCAGTCGAATCTAGTTCAGAGGCCTGTCCAGCCGCCATTCCGAGTTGAGAACTTGTCTCCCTCTGCCTGACTGTACATTTGCAAAGTCATTATGCGGGCTCAAGTCAGGTAGCTGAGCCCGTACCATCGCGGAAATCCTTCACTATATATGGGGATTGTTGCTCGTGTCGGTTATATATATAGTCGCTGTTCTTTTCAGTATTCTAATGTATCGTCGGAAGGAGAAGAAAATAGAGCCCTAGCATTAGCAGTCACTGGGCCGTTGTCTAGACCATATCATCCAGTCGAGGGATACTCGTGACACTTCGCACATGGCCAGCCGGAACATAGAAGAACGCGATCAATTCATCATCGAATTTTGGTAAGCATTGCCATGGATGGTCTTATTGTCTAGAGAAGCCGAAGAGCCATCGTCTCGCCCAATGCTCATATTTCCCCCCACGCAAGCCCGTCCCGATGCCTCGAGAGGCAGATGCGCAAACGCGCGAACCGTGTTCCTAATGACAAACCAACAACTCCATTTCCGCAATCGCGTCGATGATGCTTGGCCCAGAGAGATATCGTGGTAGGGGAAAAGTGACAGTTGGAAAGGCGTTTATCGGTGCTACAAGTTGAGGTCGTTAGCCGCGGTTGTCCGTAGGGGTGATCGTCGATAATTCTTTACCTTGAGGAAGCCAATGTCCGACGACTTCTCACGGAAGCATTGACGGCAGATGTTGAGGCCGTACTTGCGGATCAGACCGGCCTTGTGGGTGCAGACGCGGCTGTGTAGGAAGACGATGTTAGCTTGGTATTCCTCCTCACGGGCTTGCTATCTCGGAAGAAGAGATGCGACGTACCAAGAGCGAGAACCCTTGCCGTAGGTTCGCGGGCGCGAGTTCCAGACGGTGTCGTGAGACATGTTGACGAATGTGTTATTGCGATAGCGGATATCACGAACGGTCGAATGGTGTTGGGTTGGCTGCGAGGATTGTCAACTGCCTTTTGGTGAGAAAAGTTTGGGCGAGATTTTGGAGAGTTGAGAAATTGTGTGTGGCTCGGATAAGGGTTGCAGGGATTGTGGGTGAGTTAGGTACTTTGGTTATGTATCTTTTTGGGGTGGTAGTGCCAATTTTCCGAAGAATTAGCGTCCCCTCAGCCCTGCCCCCACAGGTACGTACACCCCCTATCAATAGGAGGTTCATACCTATGTACCTAAAGCTCGACAGGCTCATTATGACTTTGCCACTGATATGGAGTTAGCCGTTATCGATAGGCAGTTCTCGTTTCATCCTTTATCCAGGAGCAGGACTTAGCTCTACAGCGTAAAGAACCGCCTATGATGCTGCCCGCCCGCATCTTATTGTAAAGTGGCATCTTCCTACATTTTTTGTATTTCAAAGCATTCATATCCCTAAGGTAGCTGACCTACCAGACCCAAGCTGCCGTAATTAATATACCTTCTCTATCTCGCCTATCTGAACACCTTCGTCTTTGGTGTTTCGCATTGTACGATTGTGTCTTTTTGATACTGCAACCACCCGCATAGCAGCCTCTCTTGCGGTGAGACAAAGCAGGTAAAACAATGGTTCTTATCAAGAGCTTCGTGCTCGCCGGCCTCGCTACCGCCGTCGCAGCCAAGTCCGCCGTCCTCGACCTCATCCCGTCCAACTTCGACAATGTCGTCCTCAAGTCCGGAAAGCCCACCCTCGTCGAGTTCTTCGCTCCGTGGTGCGGCCACTGCAAGAACCTGGCTCCCGTCTACGAGGAGCTAGCCCAGGCGTATGCCACTTCTAAGGATGTTCAGATCGCCAAGGTAGATGCCGATGCTGAGCGGGACTTGGGCAAGAAGTATGGCGTCCAGGGCTTCCCTACCCTCAAGTGGTTCGATGGCAAGAGCGACAAGCCGGTCGACTATAACGGTGGCCGAGACCTAGAGAGCTTAACCAAGTTCGTGTCGGACAACAGCGGTGTCAAGGCCAAGAAGAAGCTGGAGATGCCTAGCCAGGTCAACATGTTGACGGATGCTAGCTTCAAGGAGACTGTTGGTGGCGATAAGGATGTCTTCGTTGCATTCACCGCTCCGTGGTGCGGCCGTACGTATTATCCAATCTTAGCACTTGGTCTGCTCGTCTCGCTGACTTCTATCAGACTGCAAGGCTCTAGCTCCTACCTGGGAGACCCTTGCCGAGGACTTCATCAACGAACCCGTCGTAGTCGCCAAGGTCGATGCCGAGGCTGAGAACAGCAAGAAGACTGCCAACAACCAGGGCGTCACCTCGTACCCGACCATCAAGTTCTTCCCCAAGGGCTCTACCGAGGGCGAAGCTTACAACGGCGGCCGAACCGAGCAGGATCTCATCGAGTTCCTTAACGAGAAGACGGGCTCGCACCGTGCTGTCGGCGGCGGTCTTGACGCAACCGGTGGCACTATCGATATCCTGAACCACGTCGCCATGAAGTACGCTGCCGGCACTGAGAAGCTGGCAGGCCTCGCGGCTGAGGCTAAGACGGCCGCTGCCGGCCTCGCTGAGGACGCGCAATACAAGTACGCCCAGTACTACATCCGGGTGTTTGACAAGCTGGCGCAGAACGAGGGCTACGTCGCGAAGGAGTCGGCGCGTCTGGATGGTATCATCAAGAAGGGTGGTCTGGCTCCTGCCAAGATGGATGAGTTGCAGAGCAAGACCAACATCCTGAAGCAGTTTGCCCAGCAGGTGGCGGAGAAGGTTGCTGGTAAGGACGAGCTATAGTCTCCTGGTTGGGATCGCATCTTGAGCAGGCGTGTATGACGAATCATTCATGAAATTGATTTTGCTTGTATTGTGAAGGAGCATTATCGAGTGTCAACCAGCTTGCTCTACCGGTATTTTCCACCTCGTGTAATTAACGTGTGCCTGTAAATCCCCAACGCCATACAATATTTCGTAACCGTTCCAAACGCCTATGCCTAAGCCCAGCCATCGCTGCCATCTCTGACTACGATTTGGTTGTCTCGTTGGTGCGCTCTTCGGAGGCGCGGAGGGCTGTTTCGAGGTTATCGAGTCGTCGCGACATCTCGTCCACTACGAACAGTCAGTACTCGTCAGATGCAAGGTACCATGGTGACTGGATAGGTCTGGTCGTACTCTTGGCGAAGAGCTCTTTGGATACACCATCGAACTTGGTGGAAAGCGTGCCCAGCATGTCTTCAAGCGTCGCCGTCAACTCGTCCATGTTCTGCACTCGGTTAGCCGCAAGCTCCCAGCTGTAGATGCGCTCCCTGGCGCGACAGCGGAGCCGCTCACTTTGTTCGCGGCAGCTGTTTTGGCCTCGTCGGCCTTCTTGGCAGGCGGCATCGTGTACGATGTGGCGATCAGCAGGTCAGAGCAAAGAGGGAATTGTATGTGGTTTGGGTTCTCTTGGATTCTCTTCCAGCGCTTTTGTAGTTGAAGTTTTAGGGCGCTATGGTGCATGTAGCTATAGTATACCTTGGGTACATGTAGACACGCGTATGTGCATATCGTAGTAGCGGTGCACCAATGCCGCCTGTCCGTCATCTGTCATTCTGTTGGCTGTCTGTCCTTGTCAATGTCACGGGCCGCATCAACGATATCTCTCTCCCAACGGCAGTCATCTTAATTTATCAAGAAACGCGTATTTATTTCTCTTCCGGAGAAATTTTCTCAGAGAAGGAGGACCCAAGAATCATGTCTAGGTTCTAAACACAATGGAAACAGTTTACTACTATGCGACCGCCTCAAGATAACGCGCGCGCCTTATTTCTCATCATCTTGATATTCTGGCTTGCCACCAGTCCAGATTCGGGACCGGGCCTCATCGCGGGCCCGGCCTTGGTCAGAAACCGCATCGCGCGCCAACGACATGCCCTGGGCATTTTGAACAGCACACAATGGGGCGACTTCGCTCCACGCCTGCCTGATGATCCGCCAGAGGCCGAGCCCAAATACTTGAATCTGACCGGCTTCCGGGAAGAGGACGGGTACGTCTGGGAAGACCTCAAGCGCTTCAAGGACAGATGCGAGGAGTGGAGTACGAACGCCGTGGGGATTCCCGAGGCAGCCGAGCCCGTATGGCGCAACGCGACGGGTGTGGTGCGCGGCTTGTGGCAGCGCGTGAACACGTCCTCGCCGAGGTACCATTCCAGCTACAACCTGAGCGCCATCAGTCCCGGTGTCACGTGGGCTGGGTCCAACTCCGACTGGGGGAGAAACGTCACCGGCGCAGAAGGGAAAGTGCTGGTGCGCTTTGAGGATGACGAGAATGACGAATTTGAACCCGACAAAACTGATAAGTTGATGCTGAACAAGGCTGAGATCAAGGCTCGGCAGGTGACCGGTACTGTCAATGTCGATGACATCGAAGGCACCGGGAGCAGCTGGGAAATGCGACTCCACGGTATCCATTGGCCTCGTCAGGGAGCCATGCTTCTTACCACGACGAGCGAGAAGTTCGCAGGCATATTTGGTCTGCCTCATCTTACCGCCCGACCAGAATTCTTCGAGTCCAGCCAGGAGCTGCTCAACAGAAGTCTAGACAAGGCGCTCCTGGAGAAGGAACAGCATACATTTCCTGCTCCCATAGAGCCTTGGACTTCTACTATAGACGCGCCGAGTGACGCTTGGAACCCGTCTCCCCATTGCGAGTACGTGCTGTACGTCCAGATACACCCTCTAGACCATGATATACTGGGTGTCCAGCCTAGCCTTACCGGTCCGGAAAACGTCATCAAGGCTATACAGGATGTCGAAAATGAGCTGCGTTTTCCCCAAGGTACTGGTCACCACAGCGTGCCTCGACTTCAAATGTCAGCTGTCCTATTTTCCCCTGACTGTGGCTTCTTCCTTGAAACCAAGGGTCCACCGGCTTATGCATCAGTCGATGGACAGCATCTCATCGGCGTCAAGCAAGAGATCTTCCTCTACAGCGTTAGCACGTTTCTGCTAGGTCTTGCAGCAATCATTTTCGGACAGCTTCAACTGCTGAAGATGCAGATGCGGGAGACGTCCACCCCCTCGACGTTGGGCCGCGTGAGCTTTTACACCTGCTGCATGATGCTTCTCGCCGATGGCATGCTGTTTACCGGTGCCGCGGCGTGGAGCTTCTCGGCGTCCACCACCTTGCTACCGTCTCTTGCCGTTACATGCGTGTCGTTCTTATCAATGACTGTGGAGACATTCTTCCTGGCTGAAATTCACAAGGTACAAGAGCCTGAATGGCGACGACAGGAACGGGAGAGGGAACGACAGAATACTCCCGCAACTGCGACGAATACAGGAAACGCTGCCAATCCTCGGCAGCCCCCCGCATCTGCTACCGCACACGCCCCAACCACTCCTCCCATCATTATTCCTTCAGATCAAGACATTGATGCCGAGATCGCCGAAGCCGAAACCAATGCCACCCTCCCTGCTCCAGCCACCGCAGCAACCGCCACTCCAAGCGCTCAGAACCTCAGGACGCAGCTGAGCAACACTTTCGGCAGCCTGCTCTTCACAGGCATCTGCATCCTCTTCCTCAGCCTGGCGGCGGCGAGCTGGCGCCCGCACATCCGTGCGGCATACTTCGACACGCTCCTGTTCGGATACCTGTCGCTCTGGGTGCCGCAGATCTACCGCAACGTGCACCGCAACTGCCGGCGGGCGCTGTCGTGGCGCTTCGTGATCGGGCAGTCGGCGCTGCGGCTGCTTCCCGTCGCCTACTTCTACGGCACCCCCGGCAACTTCGCGTTCGCTGAGCCGGACCGCACGGCCCTCGCCGTACTCGCCGGCTGGCTCTGGCTCCAGATCTGGGTGCTCGCGGGCCAGTCGGTGCTGGGGCCGCGCTTCGGCCTGCCGCGCGGCTGGCTGCCCGAGGCCTGGGAGTACCACCCGGTGCTCCGCGAAGACAACATGGAGGCCGGCGGGCTGCCCATCGGGCTCGTCTCGTCGTCGTCGTCGTCGCCGAGCAGCCCGACGGGAGAGGAGAGGAAGCAGCAGCAGCAGCAGCAGCAGCGCAACACCAGCACCCACGTCATCGACTGCGCCATCTGCCGCGAGGTCCTCGAGGTGCCCGTCGTCCGCGCCGGCTCCGACGACCCGACCGCCGGCGGCGTCAGCGGCGTCCTCGCCCGCCGCGCTTACATGGTCACGCCCTGCCGCCACATCTTCCACTCCCACTGCCTCGAGGGCTGGATGCGGTTTAGGCTGCAGTGTCCGATCTGCAGGGAGGAGCTGCCGCCGTTGTGATGCGTTTCTTTTTGCTTGTAAGAGGGAGGGAATGTGCGTGTACGTCTATCTAAGATACCTAGCGATTTAGGAAATGAAGGGTTCGCAGCGATGAATATACGCGGACTTTATAAAGATGGATGACCAGTAATCAGTTCTTATCGCTCAGGCTGGTTTAGCCATGTAGACAGAAGCGGTGTCATGATATTCGAGAGTCTTCGAGAGCTTCGACTTGACGTAGAGGGATAGTGTTCTAACACCAGCAGAGTTAAGGGGAACAGTGAGATCAGAGTGCCTGAAGTAGATTTAACGCGGCTCAAATGGGAGACTTGAGCACAGCCAGTCAAGCATCTACTTTGGTATAATGACTGCACTCGAAGGAAATGGAAAGATGTCATGAAGCTATCATATCTACCCTCGGCCGACCAGTTCTACTCTGTCCATGTCCGGGTAGCTTTGACAGCACGAATTACCTTGAGAAAGAAAAAGGAGAAAAAAAAAACAGGATGTGGCAGCGGTGGGACTTGAACCCACGCGGATTGCTCCATGAGGAATCGAAGATGCTAAGGTGATCTTGAACTCATGCCGTAACCAACTCGGCCACGCTGCCCTTTGCCTCGATGGCCTTACTCCGGGAGTACCGGCTTAGAAGCCTGTGTGCTATGTTACTTGTGTATTTGGCTCTATATAGCAATATCCAACCTGGCCTATCTCTGGCAGAGCACCGAGGTAGGCACCTCCAGTCCAGAGCAAAGCACAAACATGGTCCTACACCTTAGGCGCCTGCCTGCTTCAGGTATCGCGCTTGTTCATAATTCCCTTTTACCCTAGAAAATCGTGCACGTGGGTGAAAAGCAATAAGACTAAGGAGGATGAGGATTCATTTTCTTCTTTATCAAAAGGCTCAGCTTGTCTCATCGCGGTGCCTTGGTTAGCATCCTATGCATGCCTAGGCAACCGTAAGTAGCTATACTTGACGGCCGAAACAAGACAAGAAGCTGTGAACTCCTTCACTCATAGCTTATTTCCTGATCAAGAAGGTGCTTCTACTGAATAAAGGAAGCTCACGATAGCTTCACCCAGATGCAGATGTGAAGTGGTAGCGAGAGAAGCGCGCAGACAGACAGTTACACGTGGTTCTCCAAGCCATGCAAAAACCTGCACCTAAGAACTAATAATAGCTTCGAGATAGAGATAGCATGTCGCCTGTCTTTTTAACATATAAAAAAAGGATCGCGAGGTTGAGAATAAGGCAAAAAGTTGGACGAGCAGGGAGTCGAACCCTGGACTTCTCGCATGCAAAGCGAGCACTCTACCACTGAGTTACACGCCCCTTGTATGCAACGGCACGCTTAACAATCACATAACACCAAATAACGTTCATATTGAACTAAGAAGAGCTTAGGTACGCAGGTACTTTTCGACCCCATACATGTACATTCTCCCTCATCATTTGTAACTTTCAAATTAGCACGTAACTGTCGACAAGTAGATACTTGAATAGTTGTTTTATAGAGTTCCGGTATATATAAGAATACCTAGGTAGATATCATGGGAGTCAATAATTCAAAGGTTGCCCTATTCTTTTTTAGGGATTGTGGCAGCTTACTATGTCGCCGCCTTTCTTTTTTCTTGGGTGAAGCTAATGCAGGAACAGTACAACATAACCGAACATCGGTCTTGTGCCCTCGCCGTTCCGCGTACCTAACCCGGCCTCAATCAATACAGCTTCATTATCGTCGCTATTCTACAGGAACGGAGAGGTAGCAAACATATCCCTACCGTGAAACATTCGATCCAGTCAACGAGCATGAGCGGCCCTCTGCTTATAGCTCAGAGGACCTGGTAACTCGGATGCACCGAAACATCTTAGGGCTGCGTGTGACCATCCCGCCTGGCTTGCGCATCTCGAGAAGCACAACTTTAATTACCAGTACTGGGACTCAGCCGCGATGCCTAATAGTATCCGTCAAGCCCGCGAAAAGGGGGAAGAGGGAAACAGCTTATACCAAGCGGCCTTGTCTATAGACCTTCCCGCTTCGGCCGATAGGAGGATGTTCCGAAACCGAAATTCTCCCCTTTCCCATCCGCAGGATCTCGATAGGCAGTCGAATTTCGATGCGGGCAGGTCCCTCGCTGCCTGGCACCTTGGCGAGGGGCGAGGGTCCTCGTAGGATTCCCCCGAACAGAGATACACCAGCTGCAATGCCGTTTCAAACATACAACGAAGAGGGAGTCTTTCAGGTACCGCTTTTCGCATGTACCGCGCGCACTAGGCCTCCTATCCTAGATCTAGATCTCGGCCCCCCTCGCTTCGTACCTCGGCTCTCTTGGCCAAGGCGCCGACGTAAGGACGAGGCGAAAGCCTATTCTTGTAACTGCGCGAATTCAGCGTTCTTTTTGGGCACGAACGAAGCCGGCTGCCGTGCTTAACATAGGCAGGTAGCTCCGCCTGCCGATGCAAAGCCCACTGCATGCTGCGTGCTGCATCAACAAGGGGACCAAGGATACGACAGTTAGCAGCTCTATCCTAGGATACTTGTATGGGGTGTAGCTGGAGCCGATAGGTAATATGCGCACCCCCCGTAAAGCCTCGCCAGTCCGCTGCGAAGCTACCCAAGGCAACAAACAGCTTTTCGCCCGCAGTGCCGCGTTTCGCGCAAAGTAGAGAGGTAGGCAGGCGAGCCAATGGCAAAGGTCGAGATCTGAGATCGAAATAAGGTAAGCAGACCCCGGTCTCCCGTGTACGAGCTGCGAGCTTTTTTAAACACGGCGTGTTGGGCTGCTCGCGGTACACAGCCTCCGCCGGCAGGGCTTACACATATGTATTCTTAGAATGCCCGCCTGCTCGGCTTGCACGTTCCGACCCCACAGACTTCGCATTTGACGTGCAGCTCTCTTGTGCGCCGCCAAGGCTTTCCCGGCTCCCAAAGCTGTCGCTGAATAATGGAAGTCAGCAAAGGTCAGCCTCTGGCTTCGGAGATATGACTCCTTTCTCGATGGTGGCCTCTGCTCAGAGCAACGTGGTAGAACCCCTAGGCCAGGAGGAGCGAGCTTACGTCTCAAGATTCGGGGTCCAAGCTTTCTGCGTGTGCGGCTGAGAGCTTGTCTGCCCAGGAGGCCTGGACCCTCCGCTAGAGCCAAACGGTACGGTAGTCCTCTTTTACGAGGGCACGTCCGTATCGGGACCTCTGAGACTATCACGCTCCTCAATGCGACAGTGCTGTCGGCTCCCCGTAGTAAGCAAGGCAAGCAGGCTCTCAATTATCGTAGGATATTTCAACCAGAAACATTTGCGCTTTGCGAGGTAGCAGCAGGCACCCGGCCTCGTGGACAAGAAGCGGCGAGGTCGAGCTGCGCCTCGCACCAACATGCGCATGCCTCCCTAGCACACGGGTCCCAGAGGAAGGGAACTTAGCAAGAGCTAAGGACGGCTCGTTCATGCTGAAGACCTTCAGGACCTAACGCCATCCCGACGCTTCCTTAAGTACTTGTTTCTTGGAAACTCATCAGGCCCAGAAAGAAAAAAAGAACAAAAACAAAAAGTGGACGTGCCATGTGCGGCACAAGGGAGGCTATTTTAAGACGGTGATCGCGGGCCAGCCCATGCTGCCATTGCGCCGCTGGTATTTGGTCGAGACAGGGGCGGGTTTTTGGTTAACAAGATGAAGCGTCAGCGCCATATCAATGTGGTATTCGGGCGTCTGGCAAGGAGTTCTTTTAATGTACAGGTAATAGCTCTTGAGTGCAGGGTGTTGGGATGTACGTAACAGATTGAAGGCATACGGATTACCAACTTGTCAGCAGACTAGCTTGCAAACCTGGTTTTCGGATTGGCTTGTGGCGAGTTGACGATGTCATTTCTTGACGATTAGGTATGTGGCTGGTGTTGTTGGTGACATGCAGCCGGTTAGTGAGTCGTGAATTGACGAGCGAGATTCGCGGAATTCGCAATGATCTACACTTCCTGGTTAATAGGATTGGAACCACAGTCGTGCCATCTTACGATATCGAGCCGTCGATCGTGGTTTGCATGTTCCTAGCTGAAGAGATCAGAATAAAGAAGCTGAGCCTGGATCTTCAATGATGTACATCAGCTTTGTACCTCAACGTCAGGTCAAGGGTCCTCCAGGATGCAATTTTTAGAAATGCCATCACCCGGAAGAGCCCTGGCGAGCCACGGTAGGCCTGCTAGGCCTGCTAGGCCTGCTAGGCTAAATCCAGCTTAGCCCGACTTGGAAAGAGACGGACGGCTTCTCTCGTTCTGATTGGCTATTGCCGGCTGATCCAAACGTGAGCGGATTCAGTGGGTGACGCCATAAAGCCGTCAATTCTTCGAGGGGACCAAGGGACCAGTACGTACCTACAGGCCTTGTCTGCCTCTACAGTATTCTTAGAAACCAGCCGCCTGTGCCATCTGTGCCGGCTGGGACTGATCCACGTCGAGGTTCATGTGGCGAAAAGAGTGACCAGCTAGCCAGCATCTTGCTATCCGGGAAGGCATTATCTCGCTCAAACGGAGTATGTTGCGCCACATGATTGATGGGTAGAGAGGCGAATCCCGAAGGGGGGAGGAGAGAGAAGAAGAAAACGACGCAGCGATTTCAGGCTATTAGTTGGATGGAAAATCCATCCCCAAACCGGACCCTCGGCAGAAGGCGCAGAGTAGAAACGTCTATAGTTTCCCTGTTCGCGAATGGCCAAGAAAAAGGACATGATTGATTAGATCGAAGCCGCGGTGGGCTACGCACGGATAGACTTCTGAAGCACTTTAGATCTCGAAAGACGGCTCTGATGCGATTGGTAAAGCAGATCAGACGAAGAGCCAAGCCAAACATTGTTGCGATTGGATTCTGACTCGTTTCATGAGAGTCGACGTCCTGCATGGAATCTGTCTCGATGGGGTATAGCAACCTCGGGTGTTATTGAGCAACCGTCAGATCAGTCTCTCGAAGAGAACTGTATCAAGAGCTTCATCCTCCGGCCGAGCACATGGAGAGGATCAAGCTCGGGGAAAGTAGTGCGAAGCTCTCTCTTCCTACCCTTTTCTCTACAAGGTTTGTAAAGGGGGTGATAGAATTGGTGGATAATCGGTATTCGAATCCTCGCAATGCCTCAAGACGCTCAGAGAAAGGATGCCGCAACCTCTATAAACCGGCTTTCTCATATGTGGACGAGGGGAACAAGAAGCAAGAGTCGAGTTCGAGCCTGGTACACCATCCTTCTGTCGCGATTCGCGAGGGAGTCCCGACGCTAAAGAGAACTCGAACGAGGTGTGTAAGCAAGGAGAACAGGCCTTGCAAAAGAAGAAAGGTCGTGGGAAGCCAAGAGGCCGAAATCCACGAATGGCCAATCAACCGGCAGCAAGCCCATCACCACCGTTGCAGTCAGCCTTAGTGCGGGATGCGTCTCTGGCCGCTGGTTGGTGGTTATCAGGTTATGCGAGTTTCTCGCTCTCACCCATCTCGCCCTACTTTTTTGTCACCCACATGATCACTTCTGAGAGTATTTCGGTCTTCCTTCTCGTCGTGGTCGGAGGGCATCGATCGAGTCAGTTCCGACGACAAGAGCCGGATTGGAAGGTATACGGTATATAATTCAACCACCAAGCTGCTTGTAGAGCATCGACAGCACCGAGTACAGTGCTAGGTAGATATAGGCATGTGCCCTCCATTACCTTCCCGATTCAACGGACCTTCGCCCCGGCCCTCTCGGCGGTAGTCGGTGGTCGCACACGCTGATCGGTACTTGCATTGCTAGGACGTGCAGTAATGCTGTCTCGGAGGAGCCAGAGACAGGCTCGGTCAGCACATTGGATTTCTGGACAGCTGTCCACTTGCCATCTCAGCAAACACCAGTAGAGATCAACTACCGCAACTACTATGAGGACAAGGGCGCTCTGGAAGAAAGGCAATCTCTGTGCCTTGATGTCTTAGTTCCTGCTATCCACCTCAGCGGAGGTGCCCGACCTGTCGACCTGCCAACGTAGAGGGCGCATTCGTGGATAATAAAAGAACGGCTTTATCGTGACCCGGCCGGCGCAGGTTGCCTATCGGTAGGCGACTTGGGCTTACAAGCTACAGGTGGTAGCGGCAGAGTGACAGGCGTAAGGGACGGGCTTGCAGACTTGGTGGGGTGACGGGCCGGTGGGGTCCAGCGGTCCTTCAGGTGCTAAGCACTGCTAAGCACTGCTTGCTGCTAATGGCTAATGCTGAGCTAACGTTGCCAACCAAGGCCTGTCAACCTGCCAACTGAAGCTGCTAGGCTTGTCACGCTGCTTAGGTCTGCCACACCCTGCTTTAGGTCTGCAGCGTCGCGGGCTTAGGCAGGCCGCTAACCACCTGCAGTATAAGCCTACGACCGCCAAAGACCAACACCAACAGTTAGTCCGATACCTGTAACCCACTGGAGCATCTTCATCGGTCTCGACTCTGGCTTTAGTCCTTCACGCACGAAACGCCCAAGATGTGTAGGATGCGCTATAACGGAAGCCCTCTTTCTTTCTCTCTTTCCCGGTTTTTTTCGTCATTTATGATAAGTCAGCCTGATGCCTGCTCTGCTCTGTGAGCCTCGTCTATTCTTATTCCTGTGATCTCATGCCCTGTGCAGCTATCAATCGATTCGGTAGTTTGGGGCTCGCGATCTTTGTAGTTTATCGTCATGAAGGATCTCCGATGGACGGATCTCCCGTGGACTCGCAATCCTTCCTCAATTCCTACTGACGAAGAGAGAGCACATCGTTTTTCCGTAGGACTGCTAGCACCGCACCAAGCTCGCAAGCTAAGCAGCCAAAGGAATCCTAAGCCAGTTGGCCAGTTTGGACCCTGTGACGATCATGTCCCCGAGAGGAAAAATATGAACAGAAACCGCTAGGACGCCACCCGTGCTAGTCTGTCAGTGTCCTGCCAGTGACCGTCCGACTGTCCAAAGTAGAAAGTGTCCTCTTCGCCCGGGTCCCGTCCGCAGGCATTGTTGGTACGGGAATACGTACACCGAGTGGAAGGAATTCACGTTCCCGGTCTCTAGAAATAGTTATGGCATCATGGCTGGCTCTTCCGGGGCGAAGCTGATCATTTGTTAGATAAACACCACTATCTGACGGAAGACCAAAGAAAATAGATTCCTTGCCAGCAAGTTGTGGTGGCTATGAACTGTGGACTGTGGGAAAAATCGGGTATCCGAGCGAAGGTCTATTTCTACCTCGCGTTTGCCCAACCATCCGAATATATAGTCGACCCTCCCTCACGTTTGCTCCGTTTGCTCTGATGCATACTTGCAATATTGTATTTACTGATCCTTTATAAAACGAAAACGAACTTGTATCATAGACGAGAAGAGCTCTGACCGGATTCCGTCGTCCGAGCGCCCCCCCCCAGAATTCTCCACCGTTTGTTTCTATCACCCCGACTTATTCGATCGTCTGCCTTGGTTTATACAGAAGCCAAGGCCGTGTTGCGCCCGAAACGGCCTGTGCTTAAACCGAAGTCTTGGTGTTCTGGCCGTGTGCCACTTCTCGTATGTAAGTTCGACCAACTTTTCCAACGACCAACCGCAGCGCTGTCCTTGGAATCGTAAAGCCTCGCCGCTACTCGAGATTCCCATGTCGGATTTGAAACGGCACATATTGGAACCAGTCAAAGCCGGCAGCCCAGCCCAAAGCAGTTGAGCCCTTGGCCAGGCACAGAAGCTTTCTATCCCGAGGCCCTTCTTGTCCTTTTTTCTGCTGTATTATATTTACCATATTACTGTAATAATCACATCCTTCGCAACTTGTCACTCTTGCGACGTTTCTCCTTGATTCCTTTGAAGTACACTACTTGGGCTCGGGCCGGGCTGTGTTGCGTACCTCTCGCTGCGTTCCGTACCGCTACATCTGCACATACATCGTACATCTGTACATCTTACATCTCACCCTGCCCTGCAGGTCCTCCTACATATTCCCACCCCTCCGCGTTTCCAGGGTCAGAGGCCTGAAGTCTGAAGTGCGCAGTCTGAAAACTTGCGAGTTGCAACATCCGCTAAGAGCATCTAGTCGATCCAGTGTTGCGGCATCCCAGACACCCACGGCCACCCTGATATATACCCTGATATACCCAGGTTCAGGGGGAAGTCCGAGTGCCCCCCCTGTCGACACACCACACCCTGCACACCCTTTTACCCCGGCTAGCATATTCGAGGTACGTAGCGACGTTCCATTCTCACCCCCCCCCTCGCACACCCTCCCGCTACCACTTACACGGAGAATATACATCCACAGACGCCCACAGCCTGTAAATATGTATACCACCGCCTGCCCAACTTCTCTCTCCTTGGGAAAAAAAAAAAACATCCCCATGTCTAGCAAACCCTCTCTTCCATATATATCATGTGTTTCTCCTAACCTTTTTTTTCTAAGACACGAATAAAGAGCTGGGCTCGACTTAATTTCCCACCTAGCGTACCCGACAGGTTCACCATATCTCCTTAGCTCATACCGTCGAAATTATATAACCTCCTAAGGAACCCTACTAGCGGGTCGTTAGCCTCAGAAATACGAAATTCAAACTATGTCTCTGGAACAGTCGCGCCTGTCGGGCGGACTAGAAGAAGGCCGGAGGTCCGCTTGTTCTAGAAGAAGCGCAAAGGACTCGCGCGACCCGTCGAGACACAGCATCGCCTCATATACCACCTGCCAGGAGGAACTGCCAGAGGTTTTCTCCGACACCAACGACCAGTTCGCACTCGAGGAAGCCACAGTCATGGACGCCCGCGAGGTCACCATCGAGACGCCCAAGCTGCCCGAGAAGAGCGCGCTGAGGGCGTCGCGCCTGCTCGAGGGCCTCAAGCTCAACACGATCGAGGCCACCGCCGACCCCCACGACGTCTAC
Organism: Hypoxylon sp. FL1284; assembly: GCA_022432365.1. Classification (NCBI taxonomy): domain Eukaryota; kingdom Fungi; phylum Ascomycota; class Sordariomycetes; order Xylariales; family Hypoxylaceae; genus Hypoxylon; species Hypoxylon sp. FL1284. The sequence goes on along the minus strand of JAJJXE010000008.1, from coordinate 815,444 downwards.
CTCTCGTCCGAGGAGGACGCGTCGTCGTCCGCCGACGACTTCTCCGACTACGACTACGACTCTACCAGCGAGGAATCCGAGAAATCACCAGTACGGCGCAGGAGCCAGGAGGACACCGCGCGAGCCGTCTCTGTAGTATTCATCGGGAAGCCCTGTGTGGTAGACCTAGCGAGCGGGCGAAGATCAGTGTCGCCCATCAGAAGGCAACGAACGAGGTCGGCTTCCCCCTCTATCCGCGAGAAGGAGGCGTCGAGCAGCAGCAGCAGCAGCAGCAGCAGCAGCACCCGAGCCGAGCACCCGCCTCGCCACAGCAGCTTGGCCGCCACCACGAGCGACCTATCCGCAGAGAGCCCGCCATTCCTTAACCAAGACCCATTCGCCACAGCGGCGAACCACTACAAATTCGATCCTACTCCGAAACGGGCGGCGACCGGCGGCGCCGTCCCTCGCGCGCCGAGGGCTCCGACGGCGGCCTTCCACCGGTTCCAGAAGTCGCTGAGCCTGGTCCGGAAGCACAGCCGGCCCAACCTCAAGGACGAGACGGCGTCGTCGAGGGACAGCCTCGTCTGGCGCCCCGCGTCGGCCTCGACCACCGACCTGCCGCTCACCCTGAACACGTCGCTTTCGTCGCGCTCATCCAAGGAGGAGGGGCAAAGAAAGCTCCAGGAGCCCTTGTCGGCTATCGCTACGCCGCCGCAGACGCCGCAGACGCCGCAGACGCCGTCAAGCTTTAACGGGTTCGTCCTGTCGTCGAAGAGGAACTCGACGCAGAGGGTGCTCTCGAAACGGCCGCCGTCGTGCGCGCAGTCGACGCCGCCCATCAGCCCGGTGGTCGGGAAGAGGGGCTTACTAAGTGGCCTGAATATGAACCGACGGCGGAGTCTACGGATCAGGCCGTGATCCCTTTTTTGCTTTATTACATACAATCCTGACCACCTTACACATCGAACTACGACGATATATCATCTTTCCCTCCTTTACTCTTTTTGCCTTACCTTGGTTTTTTTTATCCCTCCAACTTTTTTTTTATGAATACGTACATCGGCGCATGACAGGCAGGGAAGGCGTTGCAAATGACATTTTTTTTTGGGTTCCAACGGCGCATGAATGGCAGGCACTGCAGACACGGATGCGCGGATGCATGACTCGACAGCTTTGAGTTTTCTACCAAGGGGCGGGCTGGCATTGACCGAGGGTGGGGAGACACAATAGTGTTATTGATACCAAGCATAATGAGCCACGGCCGCAAACAGGGTTATGGGAGGGAAGCGGTTTAGGGAAGAGACGCAGGAGACAAGGCTCATAGATGGATGGATGGGATGATAGGGGGAAGAAGGGATTATACCAGCAGCAGAGAACCATGTCTACTCTGCCGTCTACTATAACGCTACGCTATTATGCGAAGAGAGGACTATAGATAGCTATAGCTCCAAAATGAAATGATACCATCTTCACCATCATGCTACCATGTTTGTCTTTTTGTCTTCTTGTCTTTTTTGTTACTATTCTCGAGGTTTGGACTAATTGTTTCTCTATTCCCACGTGGACGTGGGCTTGGTGGGTTCGAAAAGGGTCTTGGTAACTAAAAGGCTGTCTGACATGGGCAGCGTAGGGAGGGGAAGGGTTTTTTTTTTTTTTTTTTCTTGGCTCTGTTCTGATTTGACTGCTGGCGAGCTGGCAGGCAAGCTGGTTTCGTCTCGAGACGGGCCTCTCAGAGGGTCCTGGCATGATTGTTTCACCACGACAAGCGCTCCCTGTCGGCGATTGGCGAAACGAAACGCGACCGATGCTCAATCACCATCTTGTTTTTCTCTGCTATCGCCTCGATTCTTTCGACACGGCAAGTTTCACGAGGGTCCTTGGCTTGCCGCTCTTCCAGTCGCTTTTCTTCTTATCCCCTCCATCTTTCTCTCCACACACACCCTTCTGCTGCCGATAGCGGGAAGCGCTGGAACTTGGAAGAGGGAAGAAAAAAGGTAGCGCTCCGCGATGCCCGTTTCTTTTCGCCACAGGGTTTGCACAGGCCTGACAGGGCAAGCCAGACTGGACGACCTGCAAGGCACAAGACTAAGAAAAGGCAGAGTGGCCTATCAAGAGCACATACGACCAACCCTCTCGCATGCGCATCCACGCATCCAGGCACCCTAGCCAGCGCAGACTTGGCTTCGCACCGCTTGCCAGAGATTCAAGAAACACTTCCAAGGGGGAGAGGCACGCCTTGACGACGCAGCGGAACATCCCAACGAAGTGGACTAAGAAGGCATGTAGGATGCAGGGTGTAAGCAGCAGAAGAGATGCTGTCATCACGATCACTTCCTTGGGTCATCATGTGTCGTTGCATACATACGTCCATCTTAGCTGCTGTACTATCCGCTAGCTATGCAACACCCAACTATGTTTGCGATCCCACCGGGGGTTCTCTGCAAAAAAAAAAAGAGACAATCCATATAGCAATCAGCCTTAAACGGGCGAGTGTGCCACCTTCGGAATATGGCGACCGAGGGCAGCCATCTCCTCTATTCGACGTTTGCTCGCCCGTAACCTGCAAATAGGCAGACTCCGTTGATGGCACGGGCGTTTAACGAATCCCCACCGCCTAAACCCATTCCGCTCGCTACGATGCGACGCCGCACCCGGTCGACGCTGGCGGACGTGGGGGCGGCACGAAGAGCTTTGCTAGAGGAACGGGCTTCCTGATTCGTCAAGAGCCTGTCCCGTCGCCGGCTTTATAGAGGGACGTGCAGACGTGTTCCTGGATGCGCTACCGAGCGCTGCATACGCTTAAACTCGATAGAGGCCACTCGAGCGTTAGGCGGTGAGGCAGACTTTGCGTACAAGCGTCTACAGGCTTGATGGATCGGATAGAGACGTGCCACAGCGTCTTCCCGGAGCGCGCATAGGCCCGCGACATAGGAACGTTTTGACTTCTGACTTGCACGCTTGGTCTTTCACTACCGCTGCTGCTACAGCCGCTACCGATAGTCATGATGGTCGTGTTGCGTGCTGCACGTTTGAGGCATGTGCCGTACGTAGATGAATGACATGACATACTCTCCTCCTCATCATGCACGAGCCTGACACGACAGCTCGACAAAGCAAGGGGCGAGCGGGAAAAAAAGAAATTCTCCTAAAATCGCCTGGGCCAAACGAACAGGCGTGTCCCCCATCCCACTCTTCATCATGCAGCAAATCATCGATTCGGGCCTTGACGAAGAGAAGCCTTCGTCAACCGCATTGGCCCGCTGGCGCCCGTGGCATGCATGAAAAGAATTCGGGGTGGGCTATGTACGATTTAGTTCGTCGGGCTCGCCTCGAGTTGCACACACACCCACCACCCCCCGGCCTGGGCGCTCGACGCCGTCCATTCGCTGTTCAAGCCCCCCCGAATGATTGTCGAGACCCGGTCAGGTCGCTTGTTTGCTGCTCCAATGGATGAGAGATGATGCATACATCTACACACATATGTGCGATGTCCGATGATTTGCTACAGGTGCTCGACAGGGAGAGAAGCTTCCGATATCATATATATCTGTGAATAACTCTCCATGGATACCCGGCCTATAGACGACAGGAAGAAGAAGACGAGTCCACCGAGCCGAACTAGACCTGACCGAGCCCCGAGCAGCTGGACGGCCGCAAGCGCGCTGGGATTATCCCCTTGGTGAAACAAGGCGGGCGGGGGGAGCGAATTACCTAATTTCGAGAAAACGGCAGCGCAAGAAAATAAGCTTATTCCGATCCTCTGGTAACGAGCCCTCACCTAAAACGCTACCCAGCTCTCTTCGCGCTGCCCCGGCTACCTTGGGGTCTGCTGGCTTATTGTCACACGGCTGCGATTGTATAGCTTGCAAGATTCGTTCTTGACAAACATCAGGGCACAGACCCAGTAGGAGGTCGGCTTCCGACGCTGTCGCCTCGAGGCTGCTGATATACGAAACAGAAAACACGCGTATGGGGGCGCTTCCGCTTGTATACCCCCATCAATCTATCAGTCTATCTATCTGAGCAAAGACCTCGATGCGCGCGCCTCCTCCTTAGGCCTCTTCGACCCCCATGATGGCACCACCAGCAATTTCAACGTACCTAGGCCCGCGGGCCCGGTTGCATTGGGTCTAGCCGGCTTGGTCTGTGTCTCCTAACCAACCTGACGGTTAGACTGGAAGCAGCAAGAGCAGCAAGAGCAACAAGGTAAAGTACCAGTACCTCAGGTTGGACAGGCCGCCAAGTCAGATCACGTCGATTGCGACTGGACGGCAGAAGATCTGTCGTGCGCCCGCGCCCGTGCAGATCCCGGTGTCAGAGAAGAGCTTAAAAGCCTTGAAGCCCCCCTGCCGCACCCCGTGCGGCGGCGATCGTCCCGCCCGCGCGGATCGCGTTTTGCGAACGGCCTCGGATGCGACGTCGCGCAGGTTCGTCGACGAGATCTGAAACCTGCGATGAAGGGAGATGTCGCCTTCGAGCGCCAGGCTGACTTTGTCTCGCTTGTAGTACCTAGTGTGGCCTGGTAGTGTCTAGCATGGTACTCTGCCCTTGAAGGTTACCAGTCTACTAAGTTACACATACTACCTATTAAGCGTAATCTTGACCGAACCTGTCTCTCGCTTCTCCATCTTCTTTTCAGCTCCTTTTGCGAGCTTCAAGCGAAGCCACCGGCCCGATCACCCACTGTACATGCCCAACTCCCCTGCGTGTTTCATCTGATCTTTTGAACCCTCGCAAGGGGTATCAGGCTAGACGAGGGGGGGGAGGAGGGGGGGGCGCGAGAAGCGAAACGTAAAAAGCACGTGGCCGCGACCTCGACCGCGAGATTGCAGGACCAGTCTATCTGGAGTTGGTGGAAGCTTAACCTGTTCTTCGATTCTGTCGGCTTTCCTGAAATGGGTGGTTTAATTGATTAAAGGCGCCCCGGATGGGGAGCAGCATGCTTGGCATTCACCGCCCGAAGACCGGGGTCCGCTGCCGTCCGTGCCGGCAGTGTGCCCGGACTCAGGGGCAATGCGGTCGGGATGGGCTCGAGCTGTATGGCTGCCCGCGCTGACGACTTGGGGGGTTCTATGCATTTGGTGGTGATTGGATAGCTAGATGTGCTGTTGGGCATCGACCGAGATATCAAGTCTGCAAGTGTGGGATAGTGCTGTGCCTCTTGATTTCATGTAGGTACCCGTGCTGATCATGATACACATCGAATGTTGATCTTCTAATGGAGAATATATAGTATGGGGTTAGTCCTGATCGTTAACCTCACTTCTTACCTATAGCCTTGACACGACAGTGTGGGCACTTTACACTACAGGGCGTCATGGCCGGCAGCAAGGAGTACTACTTCTATCTTCCAGTGCGTACTGGTCCTTGCCCTTTCAACAGCTAATTGTGAAGTAAGCTATCTGTTCGTGTTCTCATCACCATTGCTAAGATGCTCCTGATCCGTGAGATCATTACTTCATTTCTTATGAAAGGGGTATGAGGGTGAGCCAACAATGTCATGATGTTGACGCAACATAGCTCTCGCCGTAGCTCATACTGATCCGTTTTCCGTCGCACGCTCGGACGAGAAGCTTCGCCAGTCTCTTAGGAACGGTCTCACGGCCAAGCCACCGACGACATAGGCGCAGCGGACTCTTCCAACTCCGAGCTAAATTCAACCAAGGGACCTGCAACATTATCCCTCACATATCTTGTCTCTTGGATGCAACGGGTCTGTTGAGCCCTCAACGCTTGTCTAATCGGAGTCAACCATAAACAGCAAATTGTGCTACGATATCAACCATGGGACATCATAGAGCTCCCAACGATCATGCACCAGTACTCTCCATACCGGATATGCACGTCAGGGGCAGGTGGCAAGAGGCATATCGTTGATCAGAGGAGCTTGTACCCATTCTTCTCTAGCCACCATCTTCCCAAGAACTTTACTCAGTACAGTGTCCTAGCCTCGTAGGAGGTAGATATATCGAGAGGAAATGTTACTAGCAGTCGAGATGCTAGTCTTCACCTTGGTCCCATCCCTAACGCCCCCGAGGCCGAGGCCACTCGTACCACCGTATACGTCGACAGTCCATACTACGTCGACAGTCTTTACAGACTGCAGGCTCACGTGTTGGTAGGCACAGAATCCGGGTACCGAGCGCCAGCAGGCGTGAACTTGGCCAGCGTAGCGTCGATCTGCGCCATGTCGTCGTCACTCAAATCGACGAGCTTGCAGTTCTCGCGGACGCGGTCGGCGGTGGTGGCGCCGGGGATCGGCACGATGTCCGGCATGCCCGGGCGGCGGGCCAGCGCGCGCGTCCAGTTGATGGCGAGCTGCGCGGGCGTGCACCCCTTGCGCGCCGCCATGTCCTCGACCTGCGCCACCAGCTGCAGGTTGGTCTCGAGGTTGCCCGGCTGGAAGCGCGGGAACCGCCGCATCGGCGAGTCCGCCGGGATGTCCGCCGCCGTCTTGATCTGCCCCGTCAGCAGGCCCCGGCCCAGCGGCGAGTAGGCGATCAGCCTGGTGTTGCAGAAGTATCGTCATGGGTTAGCCGTTTTCAACCCGGGTCTTGAGGATATACTAGACAGAGGCTGCTGTCGCTTCAGCTTAGCAGCGAAGAAACTGGAGTACTCACTTTTGGCACGTTAGCGGATTGTCATTCGTGCACGAGCTTAGGATTATTCTGGAAAGGGGCTGTCTTTCTACATACCGGGATCCCGTATTGCGCGCACGCCGCCGCCACCCCGTTCTCGAGCACGTCGGTCGCGAAGCTATTTTTCGAGTGGGATGGTTAGTAGGCCCTGCGTAGAAGGAGCAAGAAGCAGAAATGGAAAAAGGGGAATGAAAAGGGGGAGAACCGATCCGACGAGCCGCTCCCCTCTGCTCCCCTCCACTGCCCCTGATCGATCGATAACAGACAGCGGTACCAAACAGACGAGAAACCACTCACAGCGAGAGCTCGCACTCGACAGCGACAATCTTGGTGTGCTTGACAGCCTCGTGGATCGTCTCGGCGCGGACCTCGGAGAGCGCGACGCCGCCGACCTTGCCGGCGCGCACGTACTCGCGGTCGATGGTGCCGAGGGTGAGCGCGAGCGGGGTGTCGGGGTCGCGGCGCGCGAACTCGAAGACGTCGATGCGCGGCAGCCGGCCCTTGAGCTGCGCCAGGCTGTCGTCGATGGTCCGCCGCGTGTTCTCCGCCGACCCGTCCGAGTGCCCCGTCGCCGGGTTCATGCCCCCCTTGATGCTGATCAGGAACTTGCCCGCGTCCTCCGGGTACTGCGCTAGGTACCGCTCTAGGAGTACGAGGCTGTTGTACTCGGGCGGCCCGTAGAACTCGCCCCCGTTCCAGCAGTTGCCTGGTCAGGGTTGGCTCGGCGCATGGAAGAGATATCGAGATTTTGCGAGTTGGTGAGAAGTGAGTGAGGAAGAGCGTGAAAGGAGAAAAGGGGCTCAAAGAGGGGTTATCGCGTACTGTCAAGTTCGAGTGCGGTACGCATAGCTTCGAAGGCCTGCTCCTGGGGGCACGGCTTGGGCCGCCAGGTCAGTCCCATGAGGCCGTAGCCGATGGGACCGACGTCCTTGCCGACGATCTGAACCATGATTATCTTGCCTTGTCTTCTTGTCTTGTCTTGTGCTGGATGCGTGACGGGGAAAGAATCCGGGGCGAGATGGAAGAAAACCGAGCTTTATCCTTCTTGGAGCAGCTCCAAAATATGGAGGTGACGACGTTACACAAGTTACATGATGTCAGTGGCCGTACCTCCAGTCGGTTTTTACCTATCTCCAGTGGTTCTTAGGGCCGATGAGCTACGACGTACCCATATGCTAGTGCGGCAGAAGTGGGCGAGGGCGGAAATGAGAAGATGCTCCCTTTCCTGTTTCTACGGTGGCACCTATTCAATTGCCGAAGTGCAGATGGTACCTGCTATCTACCTAGGTACATATCGTGTGTAGGGCCGCCGTGGAGGGCGGGGAGAGTATTTCTCGCTGAGTCTCGATTGACACAAATGTTTCACTATGCTTTCTAGAGCTCGACGGACGACTATCATAGATTTATGTGCACGATCGTAACAACTCGGATTTAAGCAATGATGTAAAGGAATGTAAGGGAGTTGGTATACTGGTCATATCTCACATCATACAGCTGGGGAACCACTAAGTAGCGGGTAACGTTGGGGTAAAACACAGATTAAATATTGATATTATCGCGAAATATCTACGCGGGAAACTAATGTGCAAAGCCACGAATCCCGCCTTCTAGACACGCCGTATTAGCGACCAACCCGTATAGTTCCCATATGTATCTAATTCGCCTGACCCTTTCCATCCTTTATCAAATCCGTCGCGTCCCCCCTTTTTCGTAAGATTTCTTTCTTTCTATCGTCATCTAACCACGCATCGCCACTGATGTCTAGAGGAGCTTGGTGGCGAGCGCGGCGGGCTGCTCGAGGATGATGCCGGGGCCGGCGACGACGGTGTCCTTGGTCGGGGCGCCGGGGGTGTCGGCGACGACGGCGGCGATGACGCCCTTGGTCTCGAACTGCTTGGGGATCGTGACGCTGATCTCGTGGGCGGGCCAGGCGGTGGTGTTGATGGGGACGCTGACGTTGTTGACGCCGTGGAAGAAGACGGCGTAGTACTGGCAGTCGGCGGCGAAGCGCGGCTGGTTGGTCGGGTCGGTGAAGTTGAGGCCGATGGTCGAGCCGGGCGTCAGCGACTTGGTGCCCTTGGCGGCGCTGAGCGCGGGCAGGCCCTGGCGCGGCGACGGGTAGACGGGGTTCTGCTTGGGGCAGCTGCCGGGCACGATGAAGCCGTTGGTCGTGTCGAGGATCTGGTTGGCGTAGGGGAAGACGGTGTCGGCGGGGCCGGCGAACGGGTTCGTCTTCCAGATCTCGAGCAGGCTCCAGACCTCGTGGCGCGACTCGGTCTCGGCGATGGCCAGCATGGCGGCCTGCGACGACGGCAGCTTGGCGTCGCGCACCAGGCCCGTCAGGAAGGCCATGCTCGAGATCTCGAGCACGGTGACGAGGGCGAGGAAGGACAGCGGGTCGTAGAAGGGGTACTGGTGCTGGCACGCGCCCGGCTTGACCGACGTGGGCGAGATCTGGTTCTGGAAGATGCGCAGGTGGCCGGCCTCGTTGTTCCGGATCTCCTGGATGCGCTGGTACGTCGTGTTGGGCATGCCCGCCTTGACGAACGCCGACGCGTTGAAGGCCTCGACGGCCTGCTGGTAGAAATCGAAGATGATCCACTCGGCCGACAGCAGGTTCTGCCACACCTCGTCGTCTTGTCCCGGCGGGCCCTGCTTGGTCGGCAGCACCGCGTCTCTCAGGTAGCCGGGGAACGGCGCGTCCTTTCCGTAGTAGCTGCTGAAGATGGGATCCTCTCCGGGAACCGGGCCGTAGCTAGGATCGGCGAGCTTCTGCGTCTCCATGAAAGAACCAATCTTCCCTAGGATGGGCTTCGCAGTTGCGATGGGGACGATAGGAGCCAGGAGACAAGCCTGGAAAAGAGTTCGGATCGCCATTTTTGGAAGCTGGTATTACCTAGTCTCTTTGTCGTGACGGTTAGATGTCGAAGGAGAAGAACAGCAGGTAGATTCCTCGGAAAGAGATACGTCTACACGAGGTCGAGTGTGATGGGGGCGCCTGTTTATATTACCTCCCATGGGGTCAAGTCACTTTTCCCCAATAGCGCGTTGTCGCGCAGCGCCACACACACACCCAGAGAAATAAAAACCTCCTAGCGGCCTTTGTGCACCGTTCATCAGAATCTCGCTTGATGATATCATGATAATGTTAAGCTAGACTTGCAGCAAGCCACGAAGACAGAAGGGAAAACCTGGCCGTGTTCTGCTCGATACGGGGAGAGGGCAACCAATGGCAGCGACGGTATCGTGAGACTAGCGGCTCTTGCATTTCTGATCGACAGGTCCATCTACCAATCTGGACTTGCTAGGGTTGTAGATGGCTTGAACTAATCGGCGGTATTTGAACGATCCGGTACGGGTACCGGAGAGCTGAGCTCGCAGAAGGGAAAAGAAGACTAGCTCTTACGCTTTCAAACTTTCGCGATTGCAAATCAAGATAATGGTGTGGGGAGCTGAAAAAGACAGCCGTTACGTCCTCGAAAGGCTCAAGCCCAACGAACGGGATATGAGCTCAAGATAGCTCGTAGTGACGGGAGCTATCCCGGCAGTGGCTAACTCGTGAGGCGATGAAGAGAGGACTAAGAGAAGACAGGGCGACTAGCTTACGCACGATGACTCTTGGGATGTAATACTTCGCTACCTAGAGGTCCGACGCAGAGATTTCTCATTTCAGAGCCAAGCAACAAGGGACAATGGCCTAGAGCTGAGGGTAAGACATGTATGGTCGTACAGTCAAGGCGAGGAGGGTTGCAGACGAAGCTGTCAAGGGACGTTACCCCTACCTGCCTGATATATCTACCTCCTAGATAGCTAGGCAGGTAGCAGGTAGATACCGTAACAGGCTACTCTATGCGTCCCGATGCAGTGGGAGACGATTCTTGGAGGAGCTGCCCAGTCTGGTAGCTGCTTTGATACGGGTAGTAGATTTCATCACCGACCCAATCGTCGGGACAGTGACAAGTGCATACAAAAGAGGAACGCCTTAAACCAAAAATGGGAACAGCTTCCTTGGCTTTGCGGACGTGCCAAGAAGGCGGCTCCGTAAGTTAATCGAGATCTAGCGTTACTTTGCTCGCCTCGTATCCGAACAGCACCAGCGGGACGGCCGGGAGCTAGCAGACACATTGTCGAACTTATGATACTGCCTAGGCCGTTAGCTTGAGGGTAATCTTGGGCAGTCAAGGCAATGGATGAGGCGTTCATTCAATTTTTATTTTTATTTTTTGACCTGTCTCCCTGACAAGAAACGGCAGGTAACCGGAGATAAGAACATGAGAAGACAAGACAAGACAAGTGGTCGAGCCCAAGGTAGACTGCAGGTGGCTACCTACGTCCGAGCACCATTGCGACGCCCAGAACGCCCGAGTCTCTGATTTATTTGTTTTTTGTTGATTTTTTCAGCTGCGTCTGCGGGTGAAATATCTTACCGGCATCGACCTTGTCTCTCGTTCTCTCTGCAGGGCGTCGGCGCCTTGCAACATTCCCCGATTGTCGTAATGATCGGCGGCGAATTGAAATTGCTTTATTGGAACGGCCAACGCCAGCTCATTCACTCCCTTATTTCCCTTATTTCCTCCTATCCTCGACCGGGACGCGACGCGAGGAGTTGCTTATAAAGACTCTGCAGCTCGCATGGATACGAGATGTTCCATTACCACCCAAGACGCATGCTGCATATATGACAGCTTCGAAGACCGGTCGTGTTCATGCCACGGATTGTGTGACTGGCCGTTGCGAGGTCGCTCGAGTCAGGTAACGTCCAATATCTACATAATACGTGTGATAACTCATACGGGAAGGGGGAAACTAATATATTGTAATGTCTACGGCCACCTTGAAAACTTGTGAAACCTGAGCGATATACCTCCCGGCTCTATGACGCTACGTAATTCTTTGCCAAGCCACCGTAGTGCCAAATCTCACCAAACTCATCACCGATCCTCAGTTTAAGAGGCGTCTCTTATTTACCTGCACATAAATTCCAACGCGTTGTGTAGAATGTCCAGCCCATGAGCACATACCCATGTACACATTGCAAGGGATTTTGTCACTAACCTCACTTAGCCTCCTCTCGTCGTTACGAGCATGATCCTTAGTGCTTGTTACGTTCGCCGTGTACGTACGATATATGCTCACTCTCAAGGGGAGATAAGTTGTCATTGTATATATATAATCTATACTTGGATCCATCCATTCCTCTCACCCTCATTCACCCGCTGTTGGTATTGACAAGGACTGTCTCGATATAACTCGTCTTCTAATAACAATTAGCTTGCTCATGTTGAGCACGTAGTCTCAACATTCATCGGGCTCATCCTGGAGAAAGAAGGAGAGCTGATTAAATAGGTATTTCCCCCTCTCATCTGGGTATCTTGATAACCTTTCCGAGGTCTTCGTACTGCATCTTGGGCTCCCGCCACGCCAGACTCGTTATGTAGATGCGTAATCCTGTTCTTCTTTTGATTACCTGGTAGGGAGGCTTCACCAGTGGTCCAGCTGTACATTCTCGCGCTTGGGAGAGACGCGGCGCAGATCATCTTTCGGCTTGGGTTTCGGCTTGAGCCGCGGCGTCGTCATCATCATTGTCATTATCACCGCCTCACGGGTACACCACGCCGCTAAACTCCCACTTCGTCAGGTCGGCAGCGTAGGGCGCGTACTCGAGCACGCGGTCACCGGCGACCGCGTACATTATGGCGTCCTCGCTGACGGCGAGCGCGGTGAAGTTGGCCGCCGCCGGCCCGCCCAGGAACGTGACGCTCGGGATCGTCAGGGGGTAGCCGCCCCACCACACCGCCGACACCGTCCCGTTGGGTAGCAGCGCTAGCTTCATCGTCTGCTTGAAGTTGTCCAGCAGCGTCATCGCGAACTGCAGCTGCGCCGTCGGCCCCGGGATGTTGTGGATCCAGAGCCCGTCGTCTGCGTGTCGCGCGAGGACGTATTAGTTAGCTAGCTTGGTCTTGTCTCCTGCATGTATGTTTGTCAAATATCGAGGAGAGAGAAAAAAAAAAAAAAAGAAAGAAAGAAAGAAAAACGCACCAGCCGTCCACCCCGCCGAGTACGTCGACTTCTGCATGTGGCTGACGGCCACGCCGGCGGCGAGCGGCGCCTCGGAGACGAGTACGACCTGGTTGACGGCGAAGCCGTCGTGGAGATTGGGCGCGAGCGCGAGGCTGGAGTTGGGCGCGACGCGGTCGCCGGTGACGACGCGCGCGGGCTGGCCCCAGTCGCTCGAGTTGGCCACGGCGACCTCGCCCGCCGGGTTCTGGAACGCGAGCAGCCAATGGCCGCCGCAGGTGTAAAACGAGCACCGCTGCCACGTCGCCGCTAGCTGCGAGCCTGCGAGCGCCTGCAGCCGCCCCGCCCCGAAGTCCTCGGGCTGCCACGCCGTGAGCGCCGCGTCCGGCGTCTCGAGCACCGCGCTGCCCACGTAGCTGTCCGGGTCCAGCCAGTATCTGCAACAGCAGGAGTCAGCAATTGCTTCTTCAAAAGGGGTTGGCTCTGAAAATATGTCTCGGGAGCAATGCCTTTCCCAAGCCCTTTCCCAGCCCGGAAATATCCACCCCTGAGACGGGGAGGAAACGAAAACTCCAGATATCACATACAAATGCACATGGCCGCCGACCCCGTTCCCCTTGGGCCAGAACCCCGAGGTGCCGGCGAGCGGCGTGCCGAGGGCCGGGTTCGCCGGGGTGCCGGCGAGCCGCAGCACGTCGGTCACGTTGGTCGTGGACCACGTGCGGTTGCGCTCGTCCCACGAGCGCGCGATGATGGCCCCGCCCGGGTCCTGGAAGAAGACGCGTCGGTGCATGTACCCGTCGGCGTCGGTGCGGTTCGTCGACGCCAGCCTCGTCGTGCTCAGCACGTGCACGTTGCCCCCCGCCGGCGATGGTCCCGAGCCCGTGGCGTCTGGGTTGTCCTGCGCACCGGGCGGGTCGGAGCTGCCCCCTTGCGAGGAGGCCGCCGGCTGAGACGAGGAGTCGTGATTCTTGCTCGATAAGCCGCCCCCCCCCCACGCCTCCGGCGATGACGCCGCCGACGACGAGGAGCGCGACTGCGACGAGTATGTAGAGTCGAGGCCTTGACAGGCCCCAGAGTCTGCTTGGCGGTTTCTGTGCTATTTCTGAGGTGGTTTCTGCCGGAGGCCCCTCGTTGCCGTGTAAGACCTGCAGATCGGAGACGCGCGACTGATCGCTTCCGTAGGGAACCTGTTGAGGACCGTGGCTGGTTGGTTGAGGGAAGGCCTCTTTAAACCCGTCGGGCTTGCTGTAGCCATCGTAGTTCTCGACCGTCCCCGTCCGGACCTCGAGCGTGCTGTAGTGTGCCATCGTCGACCGCTCTCGAAAATCGCAGCCTCTCTAAGGCAGTTCAACGAGTAAACGGACAAGAGATGGACTGTAATTCTCCGCTGGGCAATACGTCTGGTTTTGTAGTGTACCACCCAGGGGGTAAGCTCGTAAACGGTGCCAATCATTAGGATAGATCATGTTTCTATATTCTTGCTCCGTTGGGGGCCTTCTGCTAGGGGCAGCAGAAATTGATCTGTTCCTCAGTCTAGGACTCGGCATGAAACCTTGCCAAGTAGCAAGTAGGAGTTGGAGACGGCTTGTGATGTGTAAACCCGAGTGATCTTTTTCAAAAAAAAAAAAAAGACGGCAGAGTAGTATTTCTAGACAGTAGCGAGGCATTCGTAGGGTAGTACGAAGCACCTACTTAAACATCAGAAATCCTAATGATACCTATTTTTGTTAGTAAATCTGACATATCACCAGCCCCAAGGCTAGGCGCCGGGAGAGAAATAGTTGGCGAGGTATTTTGTACACGGCGGCGTTACACAACATACACAGCGAACCGCCTTCGGTACCGGTTGTGATTATTACCGCCATTATATGTACTTCTTCGTTTGAGGTCGGCCTCTAAGCGCCGACCCGGATTATGTGACATGAAGGGATACAAAGTGGTTTGACGAGGTCGTAGCATGGCAAAACGGCTTTCCATGCAGTTCCCAAATCCTCAGATGCTGGTTCCTTGATCGTTGTCATCGCCCTGCCGTCCGAAAACTCCTATACTGAGCCATCTTGTTCGGCTCCAAGTACAAGTATCTAGTCCTTGCTAGCCTTTTTCTAGCACATCAGCCACCCGTTTCCTCCTGTTCGTAGCCTCTTCGGAATTATGTCGTCATGGATTATAAGGTCACTAATACAAATATATGAACTGTTGTAGAAAGGGCAGGTCCGAGCATCTCCGTCGCCGTCGATATTGGAATACGAGCGTGTCCAATGTGAAGACGGCGATCCAAGTCTGGTAACCTGTGGGGCGATGCGGCTGGACTAGCCAGGGTCGACACCGGATGCTCACGCCTTTCGGGATCGTGTCGTGACACCAGTCGTCTTTACGCCAGTGGCCTTCGCGTGCGGCTTCTGGGCAGCATGCGCAACCATGTGAGTGTCGGGAAGAGGCGCCTGCGACATGCGGCGAAGCGTCTTGCGGGTGCTGGGCGCCTTGTGGTCCTTCTTATAGGTGGCGAAGTAGAAGGAGATGAAGAGCACCAGGTAAGAGGTGAGAGTACCGATACCAGCAAAGGCAGCGAACTCTTCGCCGGCGCACTTGCCGGTGCTGGGCATATTCGGGAAGTAGGTAGAGGTGAAGTAGGTATAGGACGCGAAGTAGACGAATCCTGTACGCGTCAGTCAGCTCACCCTCTTCTATCGCCTGAGACTGGCGTAAATCGACACTAGGTAACTTACCGAGGTCAATGATGAACTGGATGATCTGGAGTCGCGTGATCCATTCCTTCCACCAGATTCGGATTCCACGAGCGCTCTGGAAGTAGTACCAGTACATGACAACGTGGACGGTCAAGTTCAGACAGATGACGACCCACGATACCGCGGTAGAGCCGATGAGCTGAGTGTAGCAGAGGAAAGCCGTGGCACCGTGGTGGTAGCAGTGGAGGAAAGCTATATCACACGTAGTTAGAATCATGTTTCCCAACAGCTTCCGCGCTTGCGCTTACTCAATGGCTTCTTCTTCAAGAATAAGAAGACCGTGTCCAGTAGTTCAAGATACTTGGTGAGGTAGTTCAGCTGCGAATGGTTAGTTTGTATCACTCGGGCCCGAACAGTGTCAACTCGACGCGACAGCGCAGACTTACGTAGTAAAGTACAACCAATGGCTGAGTCCAGCCTCCGTTTTTATCGCAGATAGCATAGAAGATGCCGTGGCGAGCGACGGTAGGTAGCAGCTGTTCAATAAACAGAACTAGGAGTATACCGCTGATGGCGGTGAGGTAGAAGTTGTGGATTAAAAACAAGCCCCTCAACTTGAAAGGTTCCCGATTCCGCATCCACGCCCGGCCACCGAAAATGATACTATAGTAGACAACAATGAAGATCATGGTCTCTTTCAGCGTCGACATGGGCGTCTTGCCAGCCTCAAACCGAAAGTCATCGGCAGGGTAGCCGGCTACGAGTTCGAAGGCCTTGCTGAAGGAGGGCCATAGCGGTACGCCGAAGGGTCGGTCGAGAGTCGGGATGGGGAGAGAGTCCCAAAGGGCTGCAGGAGCGGGAGTAGCCATGTCTGCTTGCTACAACGACGATCGCGCGTCAATGAGACGAGTTTTCCTAAGATGGGACGCGCAGGACGTAGGCGCTCGGAGATCGGGAGTGTGAGACTCGTAAGCGTGGACGCGACGAGGGGGAAGAGAAATGGAAGTTTGTTTAAAGGAGTGACTGGGGAAAAGAGTTTATTAAGGGTCCCTGTGGGCGGGCTCGCTTCGGGGGACAAATGCCACTGCAACGGCGATTGCAACAACACAATAGAATGGGAAAAAGAAAAAGAAAAGGGAATTGAGAAGATCACGATTGACGAATATCGTGAAGTTGGGAAAGGGAAAAATAGTGTTGAGAGGAAGACAGGCTTCTTTTTTTTTTTTTTTTTCGGTTGTACCTTCATTAAACTCGCACGCCAACAATAGGGGACGCTATCAGACTCGTGTCTTATTGGATAAGCCGCGTCTCGCATGGATCCCGTCCCCTGCTAGTGCCTACTCGTCACCGATCGGAACTGGCGGGACCCTCGGACGGCCGGTTTTCCAATAAGGCTGTTTCTGTACCTATTCGAATGCCACCATCCAACTCGGCGCGTACCATTCTATACCGCATTGCGAGGAGAATACATTGAGAGAGAGCAATATAATACATGTCATTATATCGGTTACCATAGAGATAGCTCCGCATGGCAAGCCGGTACCTGCATATGTCAAGACAACAATTAAGGCACAGTAGGAAAGAGTACTAGGTATTAGACTGGACCCCCCGCAAGACATGATTAATAAAAAAGAAAAAGAAAAAAAAATACGCCCCCAATTTCGGGGTCGGAATATTGCATTTGTGCTTCATTGCTTTTCTCAATAATACTTTTCTCAATAATACCTACATGTACCTCCTATAATACTGTATGTAGATAGGTACCAATACCGATATCCGTCTTGTGCCGCAATGGCGGGCGCATTGATAAAATTGCATAAATCTCGGGGCGGCCATCTGCTATCTCCCCGCCACGTCTTCCAATCCCGTCTTCTCCGCGATTCGCTCTCGGACGCTCAAGGTTATTTCGCGTTCACTGACAAATTTCGACCTCGGCCAATTTCAAAATATGGAACCCCTTCTCCTTCTCTCAAGCACTTACGTGTCTTTATTTGGCACGGAGCCCCTAGCTTTTATGAATACGGTATAAGTACGGATACTGTATGTCGACATGTATAGCAAGTATTCATAATGATGCTCTCTTGTTCCGACTTGTGGTATCTCGTGATACCCCGTACTCTACGGCTATATGGTTCGGATGGGATAGGCAATGTTATCAAGTACCTGTGCACCTTGACCTTGAGGCTGGATGGAGGCCTGGGACCGGCCCGTGTCAAGCTATAATGAACTATATCACATATTATATAGGTCGGATATCGCATCCGTAGTCAAGATAACTATCTTTTTCTTCCCTCTCTTCGGATTCACTTCACATCACTTTCTACGGTGTGCTTGTAGCCTTACCTATCTACACATCTATACCCAAATCATTCGAAGCATTCAAGGTAGAATCACGCGAGTCTACTACATACTGCAGACAACCCCTGCCGGATGCTGCCGATGGCCGTCAGCAATGCTGTCTCGATACCAACACCGATACCCGATATTTCTCCATTGGTCTAGAGCTGGTCCAGATGCGCGACGATCGCACGCGTTAACCATATAGATCCTCACTCACACGTACAATATGCTTTGGTGAGCACCATAGAGCAGATACCCAAAGGTAGCAGGTATTCAATGATATCTTCCATGCTTCTTGATACTTGCGAAATGTGACGTAGGAGCCGTTCCAACGCCAACATCCCCAGGCTGCGACTGCCAGACAAGCAGACGACCAGAGCGCTGGGTTGGTATTCCGATGCCTCTCTGCAACGCTCAGGCCACTCAGGAATAGTGATCAACGGCTAGCCCTGTTGGGGAAGAAAGCGAGCTCACTCAGGCTGCCCAGCCCGCCAACTTGGCCGTAATAGGCTCGATAGACCTGCCCTTAGGCCTAGAGCCCCGCTGGCTTGGTGGCCGAGTCGCCAATGAGAGCGCTGTAATTTGTGAGCCCACGTCGCCCACCTTCCATTCCTCCTGGGCTGCTGGGGGGCTGCTGGGGGGCATCACTTGATGCTCGAGCCCTTCCAGGCAAGATTGACTGCTAAACAAGGGACAGTTCAGAGCCTAGCCTAGCCAAGATACACCACCACCACACAAACTACACACACTCCTTCGCAAACACCTCTTGAATTTTTTTTTTTTTGGTATTTTATTTTGCTAGGAGCTCTCCGTCTCAACCCGCTCCACCAAAAGTCCAATACCCAAATCCATATTCTTGTCGGCGCCATACAATCTCCCCTCTTTTCTTTCTCTTTTCTTTTTTCCCATCCTCGCCGTCACACACAGAAAAAGGATAACATGTCGTCCATGTCGCTCCTCCGAATCGCCTCGCGCGGCACCTCGAAGACCTTCTTCCGCGCAAACCGGCCCGTCGCTCCCACCCGATCCAGCGCTTCCTTCATCCCGGGTCTTGTCGCCGGTTCGACTCTCAACTTCAGCACGACCGTGTCCCGACAAGCTGCTGCCCACCACGAGGAGACGTTCGAAGAGTTTACCGCCAGGTAAGGGAGCTTCATTTTCTATCTGCGAAAACTGGGGTTTCGATAAAGAGGTTACACAAGAGCTATGGAAGAAGCAACAAAAAAAAAAGGAAAGGAAGCTTTTCACTCGCATATGAATACAATGATGCTATCGGAGGTGTTCAAGGTCCTCAATTGATTGAGGCTGGGAATTGCCAGAGCTTGAATATCGCTCAATTGCTCTTGATCTTTCCTCGGGAGATTACGGAGACTCGCACACCAACTCGATATCGCTCAATTGAATGCGACGCGACTAGAAAAGGACCAATTCAGATGCTAACAGTGGTCATAGATACGAGAGCGAATTCGAGAAGGTGCAGGATGTTTTCGAGCTTCAGGTTCGTCAAGTTTTCCCAAGTCAACCGTGCACAACAACTTGGGCGTCACCACCTTTTACTAAGGACTGAGACGACCCACTCTCCCCCCACATCCATCACGACTGCGAATTCCCAACACGACGTCAGGCAAAAGAAAAGGGACAAAAAAAGAGGAAAAAGTCTGGAATCTGTACTAACATATCTGTCTCTGCAGCGCAACTTAAACAACGCCTTCGCCTACGATCTCGTCCCCTCCCCCTCCGTCGTCGAGGCCGCCCTCAAGGCCGCCCGGAGAGTGAACGACTTCCCGACGGCCGTACGCATCTTCGAGGGCATCAAGGCCAAGGTCGAGAACAAGGACCAGTACCAGCAGTACCTCGACGAGCTGAAGCCCCTACGAGAAGAGCTGGGCGTCGTACTTAAGGAGGACCTGTACCCGGAAGAGACCAAATAGATTCCCCATATTCACCGGCCGTCGAACGGGTCCTGGACAGACAGTCGCCTCTTAGTCATCTCGTCGGGGGAGAGGGAAGAAAAAGGAAAACTTCCGAGGGGCGACGAGAAACTGAGCATGAAGAGATGCACGTATACAGACGCTGTGGCGGGGAGAGAGACGCACAGAACAAGAGAGACAGGTCTAACGTGACTGAGATGCTCCCGTGCCCCGCATGTGTATATGTTCACTACCTATCTTTCCTACTATTATTTTCAACAGCATCCCGATTAGAAACCGGAATCTCTCATGGGGGAAAGAGAAAAGAAATCCCTTTGACAATACGACACCGATCCGTCCATGGCTGGGAATATATGCATGACCGCATGGTAGAGACGAGAAGGGGGAGAAGCATTCAAATTCCTCCGCCGCGCTTGTAAAGCAACACTAGCACTTCCGCGCAACTTCTGACGCGGCTGCATCTTTCTGTCCTAGTTCCTGGGCCCCCTGGAGATAAACACATGCTCATGAATAGCTCTATCCATGTTAGAGTATCTTGTGACGAGCAGCTAGAGCACGTAAGAGTCAGCCTAGTGAGTGTATCTATTTCAGCTTTACGCCTGCGAAGTTCAACCATGAATGCCGATGCCATTATGCGGTGTACTGGAAAAATGATATGCAGCTGTGAACGTGGTCTATTTTTTCGTTAAAATGAAAAGAAACAGTTGATTTTTTTTTGATTTTTTAAAAATCGTATTATTATAGGTATATTATGTTTCTAAAATTCTAAAATAAGAACACTTGATCGCTCATCTTCGATATCGAGCCCGGCTTCTCGAACCCGAGCTCCGCCAAGGACCTCTTCGCGGCGCTGACCATGCCGGGCGGCCCGCAGACCATGACCTTGGAGTCGGGGCCGGGGGCGGGGAAGCGGTCGGCGATGATCTGCTTGGTGACGAAGCCGACGCCGCCGGCCCAGGCAGGGGCGGCCCCGGATGGGGGCTCGTCGAGGACGTAGTAGACGTCGAGGTTGTCGGGGTAGCGGCGGGCGAAGGCGTCGAGCTCGCGGCGCAGCAGGATGTCGGGCTCGGCGCGGTTCGCGTAGACAAGACTGACGCGCGTCGTGTCGCGGTCGTCCTCGCACACGGCGCGGATCAGCTGGTACATGGGGGTAATCCCCGAGCCGCCCGCCAGCATGCCGATGCGCCGCCCGCACGCGCCCCGCCGGTACCGCATCGCGCCCTTGGGGCCCCGGAACCGCACCTCGTCGCCGACGCGCAGGCCCGCCAGGTACCCGCCCGTCAGCTGGCCCTGCGGGTAACACTTGATGATTAGTTCCAGCACGCCCCGGTCCGCGTTGTTGGACACCGGCGTGTACGACCGCGAGACCGTCTTCCCGTCCACCTCGGCCGCGATGGCCACGTGCTGGCCGATCGGCAGGCCCAACACGGCGTCGGGATCCGGCAGCTCGAAGACGAAGCGGTAGGTGTTGGGCGCGACGAGCTCCTTCTTGGCGAGCGGGAGTGCTTGGTACGTCGTCGGGTGCAGCCACCCGCTCTGCTGCAGGAGCTCCGGCTGCACGGGCTTGGGGAGCTTGATGTGAGGCGGGTAGTTCATGAAGCTGGGGTGGGCGTGGAGGAGCTTCATGAGCCGTCGCGATACGACACCGGCGGTAACACCGAAGACTGCAGACGCGAGGAAGAACCCCTCGGTGAAGCCGAGCCCGCGCGTCCTTGACCCCGTGCTTTTCGGCAGGGCGGATCTGAGGAACATCAGGTTCGGCAACGCGGCGAGTGCGTCGGTGCTGTTAACGTAGTAGAACCCCGCGGCACCGAGACCGGCCATGGCAGCTACCGCGCCGACGGTGGTGTTGAGGTCTCGCGCGCTGTTAGACGCTTTTGGCTTGGGCGCCGCGGCGGCGGCAACCTTGACTGGCTTCGCTGCTTTCCTATTGCCGGCGCCCTTGAGCTTGCCGACGCGGTACTTGGCCATGATCTCAAAGGCGTCTTCAGAGTGGCCGGCATTGTCAAAGGCCTCGCTGGCGTCTGTGCCAGCGGTCTCGATGAGCACTTCAGCGCCACCTGGGTGGTCGTTCAGATAGCTGGTGACATTGTATACTGGTTCGCAAAGTTAGCAATGCGAGACAGGCATGTTTTCTTGTAAATGGCGTTTACCTTGGCCGTGAATAACCATCCAAGCATCTTCTGTGCTGTGGTGTGTTGCGACCTCCTTGGCCGTGAATTCGGGGATTTCGGCCGTCATGTTGTCTTGTCGCTTTTAGCTTTGACCAAGTGTACACGAGCTGAGCAACACATCCATTGCACACATGGGCTCGCGGCGGAATAAGAAGGAAGGGTTCTTCAGGAGTCGCGGAAATCGCATTGTCCGCAATCCGTCGTATCTAAACATGATTTTTATTTAATAGCATCAGCCGATGCCTTGCAAACAACGGCCAGCTTGCTGCTTTGGGAAAATGCCGAGGCTCGTGAGAAGTGCTGGGCAGGCTTCGGTGGGCTAGCAAGGTTGGGCTCCGGCGCGGTGTCCCCGTTCTAACGCATCCTGCAGCGCCAATGGCATAGCCTTGATTACCGGCGAGCGTCGGCGCCAAGCCGCGATTAATAGCGATCCCGGTAGGCTGGAAGACCCTGAGGGTGCCCTGTGCGTGCCGCGTCGGGCAGAAGCCAGGCCATCGCGACGGGCCTCACCGATGAAACGAGTCACGCTAGCTCCTCGCCAATTTCAAATCCGCCCGAGGCGGCCTTAGCTCGCGGCGAGGCGATTATGCCTCGGCAGACCCTTCGACCCACGCGAATCTCGCTTCAAGAACATCGGCGAAGATTGGAAATCCTGAATAATGGATCATGTCGGATTCTAGGCATGTTCAGATAAAATGCGCGCAATGTCCCCAGATCCCAGATCCCTTAGGGATCGGACGCTTTGTATCCAAGTGCGCTGACACGGACGCATACCGACAACAGCCGCCATGTCCTCAAAACAGTTCTACCTTCTGGGCGAAGATGCCAGCAGTGCGAGAGACGTAGAGTTACCCTCAGAGGTAGACTTGGAAGGTCTCCAACATTTCATCGCTTCACAATTCGCCATTGTTGAGCCGAAAAGCATGTAATCCAGTCGTCCACTATGGAAATTGTTGATGAGAACTCAACTAACCTCGCCTAGGCATTGGCTTCGTCGCTCAGGACATCTGTTTGACCGCCATAAGTGACATCCTCTCGTGTGAGGACCCAATCGCCATCTCGATCGACGGCAAGGGAGTTCGCCAAGTCCCCGGTCCCGCAGGGCTTCCGTACATAGGAAACTATTTTGAGGTCTATCCCGACCATCTGGGGAACCACCAGCGCCTCTTCGAGAAGTATGGGAAACTCATCAAGACCAACAACTTTGGCAGCGTGGTGTATCAAACCAACGACCCGCAACTATCGAACATCGTCTTCTCCGAGAGCGACTTCTTCACCAAAAGAATCATCGATGGTCATCCTTTGAACCCAATCAAGAACCGGGAAGCCGGCGTGTTCCTAGGTGACACCGACACAGAGGAGTGGCGAACAGCCCATAAGTTTCTGCCCCCTGCTTTCGGCCCTAAGGCGGTACGCCACTATGCGCCAACCATGCAGGCGACCGTCGAGGACAGCTTCAAGGTCTTCGACGAGTTAGACGAGCGCGGAGAAGCCTGGAACGTCTACCCCTACATGCTCAAGCTCGGCTCGCAGGCCGTCGGCAAGCTCGTCCTGGGCATGGACTTCAAACACTTCACGGCCGTCGACGCGCGGCCCCACGAGATGGTTATGCGGATAGCTGAGTCGCTCGAGCTGAACAAGAAGATCACATCTATGGGCAGCTGGTACGCATCACTTCCTTTCGGTGACCCAAAGAGACTGCGAGACGCGAGGTGGCGCATCCAGGAGATGATCGAGGAATCAATAGCGAATGCGGCCAAGGGCTCGAAGGACCTAGAGCTCCAAGAAGCCGCAATGCAGGCTGAGAACATGGTCGGTAAGTAGACCCCTCCTTATCATACCGTCACACCAGTGGCGCTGATGATGATGCAGACTACTGCCTGCGTGCAACCGATAACAAGGGCAACAAACTGCCCAAGGAACGTATCATGGAGCCGTTAGTCGTAGCCACCGGTGCCGGCTTCACCACAACATCCAGCCTGCTCTCGTGGCTGGTTTACGGTCTGGTTATGTACCCAGGCATGCAGGAGAGGCTTCTCCAAGAACTCGTCGACAACGGAATCGACGAGAAGACGCAGCTAGACGCGGACGTGATCGGCAAGCTGTCCTTCCTAGACAAGTACATCAAGGAGACGCAGCGGCGGCACAACCCGTCGTACCAGCCGGCGCGGACGAGCAAGGTGGACATGGTGCTGCCCGGCGGGTACAAGCTGCCGAAAGACGCGATCGTCATCCCGGCGATCCACCACATCCACAACAACACGGACCTGTGGGACAACCCGGCGCGCTTCGACCCGGACCGGTGGGACGGCGGCGGTGACAAGAGCCGGCCCCGCGGCTCGTACATCCCGTTCGCGACCGGCCCCCGCATGTGCATCGGCTTCAACTTCGCGCTCATGGAGGTCAAGACGTTCCTGCCCAAGCTCGTCTACCGCTACCGGTTCAGCCTCGCCAAGGACGGCCCCGTCGACTACGACCCCATGTTCCAGCTCATCCGGCCTAACAACCTCTACGTGCGCGCCGAGAGGAGAGTGAAGTGGCCGCCTAGGAGCGAGTAGAGTAGACGACGGAGAATTATAGAACGTATTATACCCAGAGACGGGGTGAATTGGACCAGATAAGATGGTTGACGGTATCTTAATGTTCAATATAATAAACAATTCAAAACTAATCATCTGAATTCCTTTTGGTCTACTGGTATATCTGACACTAACCTAGGTCGTTCTCCGGCTGTTCTAATGTCCAACTTCGCAGTCTTTCCAGCTTCAGTGAAGACGTGCCAGCGTGCCACCTAACATATTCGGCAACCGGACTTCGGTGGCAGCCTGTTCCATGATATTTCTCCCGTCCATGCTATTCCAATAGGTTTGCTTCTTCTGGTCGGTGTACTTTCTCGCGATCCGAAACATTGACATCGTACGGGTTCCTCCTGACATAGTGTCACATGTAGATGGCCCCAAGATTGGGGGTGGCTTTGGACAAGTCAGTCGGCCTACCACATGACAACCCCATGGCAGCTTAGTTATTATTAGAACGACTCGGGTCCGAGGCAGGCGTGTAAATATGCCGGTCTCCGAAGCCTTTGACTTGGTGTGCTCGGCTTTCGCTTTCCAGGTACGTGATTCGCAGTCTTTACCGGAGAGACTAGATGTAGTACGCCACCGGACAAGAGGTGCGGAAAGCCTACCTATGCAATGAAGTGACAGTACGTAGGCCTTGAACGGAAGCAGGTCCTTATCCGAAGGGCTTCGCAATCGTCGTTTCACACGCAGGAGGATGTAGGTAAGTATCCTTGATCTGCATAGATCATGCGCAGCTATTCGTTATTGTGGTCTACTTGGGAACACAGCACCGAACATATATAGCTCAGCCATATGTACAGCGGTCACACCACAGCTGTATCAGAAATAATGTACTTCCGCACTCCTGTCGTTATCCGGTGGCTTAAACTGATGCTGTAAGATGGCAAGCATCTCGTCTTTATGCCTGGCTACATGTCGTGTGCATTGCCCCAGATTTATAAGATTCATGTCAAAATGCTTGCCAAAACGAAAGCTCGGCTCTCGCAACCATAAGCTATCCTCAGTGTCGTCAAGCACAAATCTACAACTCTTCTGAGAACTCGACCTCTCCCAGACCGCCGTCTTCCGGAAATTCACTCGTGTTTCTCTTGAACGAAACAACATGTCCGGAGAGTATGACTCATCTGGAATATCGTACGGAGCGTTCATCGGTGGAGGAGTATTCATGGTAACAGTCTCGTGGCTCTTTGTGGGTATGAAATTAGCTGGTGCAGTCAAGCAACACCGCGGACTCTATAAGAGTGACTGTAAGGTCAATACATCCATCGCTTTTGCAACGATATCAGCAGATGCTGATCATGTGAATAAGATGCTGCCATCATCTCGGCCATCTTATTAGCCGGCGAATTAGCTACAAACGCCTTAAGTAAGGAACCTATGCTTCTCAAGAGCTTAGCTGATAACTGTTACAGATTTTCTAAATCGCCGCAGCTCAGCTTTGGCCCATCTTCAGGTAGGTGTCAAGACAGATGGTGCCATCGAAATCACTCCTCCTAGTCATTCCACTGATGTATGTGATGCGGCAGTTTGCGCTGGCGGGCTCGGTGGTAGGCGGTCTTTCTGCCTGGGCAACCAAAGTACCGATATTGCTCCAGTACGTGGAACTATTCGGCGTCAAGCCTCGGATTCGCACGCTCGTCTGGTCGGTACTTGCCACGACCTTCTTAGTCGTGCTGGCTGGCACAATATACATGGCCGTCAACTGCTCTTCTGTAAACCGCGTTGCGTCCCCCCTTGCTTTATATACATGTCAAAAGAGTACTTGGGGCTTCACAGTTATAGGTGCTTGCGGACTTGTTACTGATATAATCATCTTCATTATACCTCTCCCCATCATTCTCAACCTCCATCTAACCTTAGCAAAGAAGATTGGGGTGGGTACGGTATTCTGTTTTGGAATATTGTGAGTATTTCCATCAGCCGTTACAGACCGCCTCGGTCTCTGGCCATATCTAAATTCGACTGATGTATTTTTATAGCGCTATTGGGGCCTCTGCCACGTCTTTATATTTCAGGGTCTTATATCCAATCGACCCGGATCTTTATGCTTGGCGAGGATTATTGGAGACGATGTAAGCAAGCCGCAATAACACTCCGCTGCTCATGGTCGAACTGACTAGGACTTCAGTCTCGTTGAGCAATCCATAACGATCGTGGTTGGCTGCGTGCCGGACGTATACGCCTTTTGGACTGCCGTGGTTAACCATTCGGCAATATATCACAGAGTGTCGGCCATCGTCTCACGTATCCACATTGCTCCTCGCTACTATACAAGGGGACAACTTCATAAATGGCGAAAAGGAGGAGACGATAGCAGCGGAGACTCAGTGACTGGCATAATTGGTAATCATCAGCCTCCATTAGATGCCAGCATCTCGCTTCAGCTGTTTGGGAGTAATGATATCGGTACCGGCCCTGTATTGGACAGCCAAGAGATCCGACCACTGCTCACCCAGTTACGCCAGCCACGTCCCTGACATTCGCCTTGTTCATGAACCAATGAGGCACTATTCCCTACTCCAATCTAGCTAGCCCTTCTTTACCAGAGCCGAGAGCTATGCATCTGCGAACACAACGTGTAACTAACAACACGTTCATGACGTCACAGCCCTTGCGGTCCGGCAGCGAGACTCGCACGACTCGCTACTAATATATATCGCATCGCCAGTCTTTCCGCCACCAGAGCGATGCCAGACAACCATGAACGACCACCCACAAGACACCCACCCACAAGCCGCCAGCCCACCCGCGGACACGCCCGAACCATCACCACCACCACCTCTCTACTGGACCGCCACCCACAACGCCTACACACTCAGCTCCGCCGCCATCGAGCACCCCTCCACCACCGAGCTCGCCGAGTCCCTATCCCTCGCGCGGGCCTTCCCCCCCAACCTCGACACCGACCACCCCCAATTCCGCGAAGAAGCATTCCGCACCGCCCTCAGCGCGCACTCGCTGCCACATGCTCGACCACTCGGCCGTCCCCGTCTCCCTCATCACACCCAACTGCATCTCCCAGTGGGCGACGCAGCCCCTCGTCGACGCGCTGCTCGCGCGCGGCTGGGATGTCGCGGCGTTCGGCGGCAGGCGGCTGCTGGACGCCGTTGTGCGCGCGCGGCGCGGCGGGGAGGAGCTGGCGCGGTGGCTGGCGGAGGACAAGGGGGCGGCGGTGGACTGCGAGCCGTCCGACGAGGGTGATGATACGCGAGCGCGGCCGCCGCCCGTGCTCGAGACTTGCGCGGCGTTTGGGTCGGTTGGCATGTTCGAGTACCTCGAGGAGAGGGGGGCGAGGTTCGGCCGACGGGTCCTGCACGAGGCCGTGCAGACGGCCGCCGAGCGGGGCGCGGACCCCGGCTGCGAGGACCCCGCACGGAGACCCGATGGAAGCGCGAGGAACGCGGGTGTGGAGATGCTGCGGTATCTCGTGGACGAGCGGCGGCTGGATGTCAACGCTGTGGATGCCGATAGACCGCCGCAGAATCTGGCAATTAGCCACTGGGGCACGCCGATATGCTATGCGGCGAGTTGCCCGAAAGGGGCCCCTGTGGTAAGGTGGTTGCTGAAGAAAGGGGCTGATCCGACTTTGAGGAGTCCTTATTCTCGCTTCGATGCTCCGGAATGTGCTAGATTGGCCAAGTGCGACGAGAGTATCAGCGTGCTAGAAGAGTGGCAGCGGACAAGGAATCAAGGCGACGAGTCGAAAGCTTCAGATGTCTGATATAAAGAAACACGAAATACATATATACATATTAGCAATATTCACATTAGACGGGGTTTCCACGAAGACCAAATCATAACGACATCGTCAAGCCGTCCTCCTACACGCCAGAGAAGCAAGAAGAAAATTAAAAGGAAGCGCATCGCGGCGGGGAATTCGTGGTCTAGGTAGGCAATTACAGGTATTTAACATCATCGTGTCTTCTTGGGCCGGCAAAACCCAAGACTGGAGGATTAGGCCTAAAAGGGACAAAGTACTCGAAGAAAGAAAACGCAGGATTCCCAGGGCCGAAACAGACTTGACTATAGCAAACTACCGTATCGTATCGTATCGCAGGCAAGCCAGCCCCGTTTCCCCTCTAGACTTAAAAAAAAAACAGCTCGCCCAGAACATCAGAACTGCTCCCGTAGGTGCGAGTGCCGATTACCCGGAGCGGGCGTGGCGCTGGCGCTACCGGTCTCGAAGACGCCGGTGGGCGGCGGCGCGGGGCTCGTGCCGCGACTGCTGGAGCCGCGGTTGGTGCGCCCGGCGCCGCTGTTGTTGCGGGGGCTGTTGGCGGCGTTGGTGAAGGCGCTCAGCCGGGGGCTACGCGGCACACTGCTCTGCCGGGTGCCGCGTCGGTTCTCCTTCAGCAACCGGAGCTCGTCCCGCGCGCGGCCCAGCTCCAGGTCGCGGTCTCGCACGATGCTCCGCTGCTCGTCAAGCATCCGCACCAGCTCCCGCACCTCGTTCTTAGCCTGGATCCGGTTCACCTCGACCACGTTATCGTCCGCCTTGCGCCGGAGCTCCTTGACCTGCTGCTCGAGCGCTAGGTTCTCCGACTGCAGCTGAGCGGCACTCTGCGATGCGTCTTGGTATGCCCTCTTAGTGTATTCCATGTCGCTTTCGGCGAGCGTCGCCTTCTTCTCCAGCTGCTGAGCCTTCTTCTTCATCTCCGCCACCTCTTCCTCTAAATGTGCCATCCGGGCAAGGTCGGGATTCGAAGAGTTGAGAAGCAATTCGTTTGCTTCAGACAATTTCTTCTCGACCTCCGCGTTGCGTTCCTTCAGCTTACGGTGCTGCTCTTTGCTAGAGTCCAGGGCAATGCCAAGCGCCGATGCTTCCTCCTTAGCCTTGTGGTATTCTGCTTCGTATATGCCTCTGTCTTTCAGAGCGACCATATACTGATCCTGTAGGCGTCGGACTGTAGAGCTATAATCGTCCACCTCCCTCTTCGACCGATCGCTAAGATCGCGGAAGGTCTTTTCTTGCCGCCTGCTCTCCTCAAGCTTGGCCTTGAGAGATGCAACCTATGCCATTTTAGTCCAAAGTCCTTGTGGATGATAATAGATTGAGCTTACCTCGGCTGCCAACGCCTCTAATTTGTTGACTGACACCGAGAATGCTGCCTTCGAGGAGTCGTCTGTGAAGTCATCCCCAATAAGGTCCTTCACATCGTCGCTAATATGGCTTATATTAGTGACAACCGCAGGCTGCGACATTCGCAGGCGCTTAGAAGACGTCTCATCGTCCTCATCAACCTATCACCAGTATTAGCATATATACGACTCCGGGTCTCAATAAGCTGGTTTACCTCGTGCGATCGCTTCCGACTCTCAGGAAGCTGCCCGTTTCCGAGGACGGGCAGACTGAGCTGCGATACCAGCTGAGAGCTGGCGGCATGCAGATCTTCGAATACGTCCTCGGGCACTTCCAGAGGCTCCCAGTAGAAATCGTCGTCATCCGGAAACATGATGTGCTTGGCGAAGGTCTCGGCGGCTTCGGGCAGCTTCGCAACCAGAGACTCGTCCGCGTCTTCTACGTATCGCATGGCCTTAACTAGTGATAACGCGAGAACATTCTTCCGCTCCAACGGCTCTATGTTATCAGCAATGCGCATGTTGATATGCTGGATAGAGCACATGTTCGCGAGCACCATTAGTATGGGGGAACGCTCGCGAATCGAAGCAGGGAGCACTTCCTTCCGATATGTGTGGTCAAATCCTATGACCACGTCAACGTCTTCGGGAATCGACGATGCGCTATCTAGCGTCGACGATATGGCAACCGACAGTGAATGCTGAGCCGACGAAGAACCGACAATCTCCAGCCCAGATCGGATGTACTGATAACCCCTCGTCTCTACGATCTGGCCGAGGAAGTCGATGACCTTGCCGGGCCGGGCGAGAATGAGAATCTTCTTGTCCGAATCGGTCTCGGCCAGGAGACGTAGGAACTCAGCAACGAATGCATACTTGGCATTGGTGTTGAGAAGATGTTTCGTTACCTGACCGGGATCCATAGATGGGATAGTCTCCATGAAGGGCGGCAGATCGCAGACGTCAAGGAGACGGGAGAACATCTCATCGAGTTTTGCCACGGTCGTGCGATGCGGCTTCTGGTAGGGTAGGACACGAAACGAATTGTTATAGTCTCGTATCAGCTCCTCGTTCTCCCGGATAATGTCGTTGTATACAGGTCGAACGCTGTTGTGGAACGGAAGTGTGACGAGGTACTCGCCGGCTCCAGCCGGGACATATGGGAGGAGGCTCGTCGGATAGTATTGAGGAATGTCGACTTCCTCGTGTCGTATGAAATTGTCGACCACCGGTATGCTAGAGCTAAGGCCATCGGTCGTACCTAGAGGTATCGAAGGGGTGAGATCCATATCATTCTCGATCGAAAGGGTGAGGTTGGACGGGTCTAGGGTTATCGGTTGTTCTTCACTAGGAGCACCATAGCTGATCGCCGGCCCGCTGTCTTCAAGACTCGACTCGGCGTGCTGCTCTTGCCCCATAGGCAGCTGTGTGGTCTCGGGTATCAAGGAGTGTGTCTCATTAGAAGATGCCTCTGGGGCCGTGGGAAGGGGTTGGGATAGGAAGGTCGGAGATACTAGGGGAGTGGGCGTCAGAGGGCTGATATCAGGAGGCGGAAACTCAAGGGTCTGCAACCCCTGGCCATCTGCTTGGGGGACAGTTGAAGAATCCATCTGGTCGCCACTCTGAATTGCGCCATCTGAGTTTGAGGGCTGCGAAGACGCATTCAGTAGAGCGAATTGCGGCTCTCTTAGTGCCCTGAGTCTCTCCCGTGCCGACCGCGGCGTGGCTTGGGTGTCGTCCATGTTTATAGGCGCGATTGACTGCTGTGGCGCATATATTATACCCGCAGGACGGGCGGAGGTAGCGACAAAAGATTGTCCGGCGGAGGACTCTTGCGCTCCGCTAAGATCTACGTGCTTCTCAGACTCGCTTTGGGATAAGTCCAGATGACTCGGCGCCTGCGATTCGAGTTCGACAGGGTTCGAAGACGGCGCACTCCTAGTATTGCCGTCAAGCTCGCTCAGAGCCTGGCTCGGATGCTGCGACGTGGACTGAACGTGGGCTTTCGATACGGTACTAGGCGAGGCGGGATCGTCGTATACCGTGAAGTTATCGCGACTCTGAGCCGCAAGTTGATCGTGTTGGCTGTTCAGGGGTACCACGATCTGCGCAGCCTGAGAATTGCTTGGCTGCCACGACGCCTTGTCGCTATTTGCGCAAGGTTCCTCCTGGCTTTCGGCCTTCGCAGTTTTCAAGACGTGCGTATCGGCACCTAGCTGATATTTCGAGAGACTACTGCTGATGGTCTCTTGCGATGTTCCCTGAGAGTCGGGTATGATCTGATGCTCGTCTCTCCTAATCTTGACTTCGTGGGCTTGCGCCGTAAGCGAACGACTAGAGTTAGGCGAAATTTTGCTGCCCGCAGCTGTCTCTTGGGAAGATGTCAAACGAGAGAAGTCCAAGGGGTTGATTAAGGGATCTCGAGACAGCTCGACCACTATTCGATGCTTCGAGCTATCCTGGATTTCGCGAAGTTCAGTGCCAGCAAGGCCGGTTTCTTGTTTTGAACCGACTTGAAGCTTATCTTGCGGCTGATTGCCAACTTCCAGGCCACTACGAGCACCTTTCAACAGCTCAAGGGAGCTCTTCTTATAGAGGCGCTGGCGTTTCTGTCTATTATCGTGGTTGGACTCGGAGTCGCTTATAGGCGGGTGCTCCAAGGCCCTCTTCTTATCGCGGATCTGACGGTGCCAGTTGGGAGGCGGGATAGGATTGCTTTCCTGGGTGGACAGCTGCGTTGAATCTTGGGAGGAGTGGTTAATAGCTGCACTGGAGTGGTCGCGCAGCTGCGTAGTTGCAGCACGGTCCCTCCAAGCTTCCACAGCAACGTCGGTCACGTTTTCCTCGGGTTCCTGGGTGCGCCCCGATTAGCGAATAAGTCTCGAAAGGACAAGCGACAAGAAAATAGGTACCCAGGACGGCTTGTGCGGCTGGCCGTTTGTGTCCGTGCCCTCCCAGTCGACGAGGTAGTATGTTTTCCTCTTGTCCGATTTCTCCTTGATGATGCCTCGGATCGCAAACCAGCCTAGATCCTTTGGCTCTCTCTTGGTCTTCTTCAAGGTGTTGCCCTTCTTCTTTCTCTTCTTAGGTTTGGGTTTCGCGGGTTGCGGACGCGACCGGGATTCGGACGGTGAACGTGAACGTGATCGTGATCGGTTGTGGTGTTGAGAGCGATACGGATACTGCTTAGACGTCTCGGCAGAAGCCGTGCTCATTGGCGGCAGCTGGTGTTGGGTGTCTGCGAGGAGGATAAATCCATGGTTAGCTTGCCCTTTATCCAGATGGAGCTCCTGATCTGATCGCAATCAACGCGCGGCACTGCTGATTCTTGCCTGGTCGTTCCGCGATTGCTTCTCGTCCTGTTGCTGTAGCTTGTAATTTAAGAAGCAATGGCTGCCCACAGCCGTACGACGAGGCTAGCAAGTTAGCTGCCGTCACGGCTTTTCAGGGTATCTGACAGGGGGACGCGGTCGCTGTGGCTAGGTGGCAGGGGCCCACTATTTGGCCTGCCACTCAGCGCGCTTAGGTACAGGCCCAGGTACCCAATACGTGGCTGGGCAAGAAGAGCACTTACCCATCACTGCAACCGCAGACTGTACTACCATCGAGGCCTACCTTGGGTAGGTACGTCCCATGTAGCATTGAGTCCCTCATGGACAAGAGAATAAGAAAGCCGAATCTGTAGGCTACCTAAGGTACCTGTGTAATCGAAAACAGATCTCTTCTGTTGAACCAGCACCTCTGTTAGAAAGAAGTCGTGAGCACCGACAACGAGGTGAAACTATAACAGTTGTACTTCTTGGGCACCGAACAGAACTGCTGGGCTCTGCGATCTCTGAGGTGGAACCTCCGTAGATCTCCGAGAACGTATAGACATAGGTATTCCAGGATATGGGGAGTGACGTGGCGTTGACACTATCCCCGTTTGTTCTTGGCTAGGCGGCAACTTGCTCGGGGGCCACTCAAAAACCGGACAATATAGACAAGGTGTAGACACTCCGATGGGCTTGAGAGGAGAAAGGTAAGAGATAAAGTAGTAGTTAATGATGGGTAAGGTAACGCGTAGGTATATAGGTTAGGTACCTAAGGTGTATCCTAAACGAATTGCAAACCTGCATACTATAGTGGCACGATGTGTTTGTCTACCTACCTACCTAGGTAGGCAGCCTGAGTATTATGCTCTGACTCGTCTCTTAAGACAGGCCGTGGCAACTACACGTGTATAAGTGCTTGTGTCTACCTAGGCAGGTACCCGCGTGCCTATGCATGTCTCCAAGACTCAATCTGCCGGCTGGTAACTATTTAATTTACGTGTAGTCTATTCATCTGAGCTTTCCGTCGACTATAATAAGCGTGAAGCGGTAAAGGCTAGTATCTACCTATCTACCTATCGAATGAAAACATCACCACTGCAAAACCAAACATGAAAATACAAGTAATGACATGTTCTATCCTTCTGACTCCCTAGGCAGGTAGGTAACAGCAATAACAACAAGAACCAGGAGTCGCCCCCTACCCAGAAGTGTATAGAATGTAAGAAAGTGAGGGGGTATATCGTCTCGCATTGCATCCCGTCGTACCGTATATATTCATTTCGAAAAAGCCGCCGCCCTGTTTTCCCCCTTTTCCAGTGCCTTTCCTTCCCTTCCCCCTTTTTTTTTTTTTTTTTTCTTTTTTCACCCCCTACATTCAAAGTCCGAAAAGAAACAGAAATAATAGAAAAACGACATCAAATCCAACCTAATACAAGAGCTTCCCGCTATCGACCAGCGCCTTAAACTGGTCCTCGGGCTCCTGAAACCTATAGTCAGCCCCGCGCGCGACGCGGTCGACCTCCTCGCGGACGAAGGGGTACACGTCCTTCCAGGCGTTGCGGCCCATCCAGCAGTCGAGGTGGCCGTAGCCAGGCACGACGCGACGGCGATACCGCAGGCCACCGCCGCCGGGTCCCGCGTCGTCGCCAGTACCGAAGGCCGAGGTCAGCACGTCGTACGTGCGCTCGGTGCTCTCGGCGCTGAGGACCGCGTTATCGCCGCCGACGAACAGCAGGACGGGGAGGTCCTTGAGGCGGCGGACGTTCTCGGGGGAGTCGAGGGCCTCGAACAGCGGCCCGTTGCCCATGACGTGGCCCTCGTACCCCTGCTTCATCAGCAGGTGCATGAGGGTCATGGTGACGCCCCCGAAGAACCGGTCGATCTGCCGGTGCGTCGCCTCGTTCAGGTTGTGGTGGTTCCAGCACCGGCCCAGCGCCAGCGTCACCCGGTGGCAGCACGCGTTGTTGCAGATCTCGCGCCGCGCCACCGGCAGCAGCCGCAGCGCCTCGTTGAGCCCCCGCTGCGCCCGGCTGTCGTTGCGCCCCGTGCTGAAGCTGAACCACTCGCCCCCCACCAGCCGGTACAGCCGGTCCCCGCCCACCGGCAGCCCCCGGATCTTGAGCCGGTTCACCGTGCTCCACATCGGGTTCATGAACACCTGGCTGCACGACAGGCCCTTGATCCACCCCGCCGGGATCGTCCCGTCCAGCAGCCCCGCCGCCAGCGCCACGCTCCCCATGCAGTGCGCGATCGTGTACGTCGCCTCGGGCTCCAGGCCCGGCTCGCTGAAGTCCTTCCGGATCTTTTCCAGGCACGCCTTGAGGTCCAGACGCACGTCGAAGGTCGTCCACTTGTTCTGCGCCACCATCAGCATGCCGATGCGGTGTACCGAAACGAATATACGGTAGCCAGCCCGGCGGAAGTAGTTGACGGCGTTGTAACGGATGGTCGGAAGGGCGAATATCTGGTGATCGACTGAAGCACCGGGGACCATGAACAAGTTCTTTGTTTCGATCCCTTTGTTTGTCGGCTCCCACATATGCAGGGTCGTAATGACGCCGTCTGACGCCTTGATCTTGTACGAATGGGTCGGAGGCGTGTTGTTGACGAAGCCAGAATAGGTCTGGCTAGGATACTGTAGCGGCGTAAGCGGCGCCAGAAGGAGCGACATAGACTTTCGCGTGAAGAACGTCAGGAAGTTGCCTGCGCTCTTTACCCTCTTGAAGATGTTGCTGCCCGTTGGGGTGAGGGTCATGACCTCGGATAAGAAGTCCTTGGGTTGGATATGCATGATACCCTTCGCGACCACCTCGCCTAGAAGACCACATTCGTCGGCGTCCTTGGCCGAACGTTCGGCTGGAGGAATAGGCTCCGTGATAGTGACGTAGAGTGTGCTGGTCGATCTCCAGAAGTGAGACACTGATAGCGCAACCGACGAATCGACGACTTTGTAGCCGTGGAAATGGAGTTTCTTCCCGTTGATCCCGTGCATATCAAAGTCGTAGGTCAAGTTGCGAGTCCCGGGCGCTTTGCGATCGAGCAGGAACAGGTTGAACTCGCCCCGTCGGACCATGAACGGAGAGCCGGGAATGGTCGGACAGACGAATGTGCCTGTCAGCATCGCCCTGTGACTCGGGTCATGGATCACGGATCGAAGGTTGAAGGACTGCACACTGAGAAAGAACCGCGCTGTCTCGCTGAGCGACTTGGCGGTCCTAGCTGCTAGCTCGTACGTTTCTACGTTGTCCCGCTTGAGGCCCCTATCCCGGTGAATGAATCCAGACATGACTTCTGTGAAACCGAAGCCGACGTCATGCATCCGCGAAGCCGTTTTGATGGCGTTCCTCGCCGTGCTTATGCTGGCGTTTTCCTGCGTCTCGTCAAGGTACTCTTTGATACTGGACTTGTCCCGGTTCATATGATGTTGGTCGTGGTGGGAATGCTGGGGAGAGCCAAATAGATCGAGAGTTCCGTTCTTGGTCTTGGTGTCGATTCTAAGTCCGTGCTTCTGGGCGTACAAGTGGACAGACCGTTCAGCCAGAGCTGTGATGGTGGCAAACGGATTGGCACCAAGCGCAGCCGGGATCACTGCAGCATCCGTGACGATGAGACCGTCGTGGGCCTTGGCCCGATCACGATCGGAAGAGTCAAAGACCTCTCCCTGATGATTAGTGACACCGGTATCGCGGGTGCCGTCGCTGGCCATACAGGCGCCGCTGTAAAAATTTAGCACACACAGTTTATATAATAGCACTGGGATTCACGCACCCGATCGGATGGACAGTGACCTGCTGTTGGCCCAGCAGCGCGTAGAAGGGGTTTTGGACCCAAGTTCCCCCAACAGCCCTTGTGGCTTTTGCTAGGATTCCGTTGAGTTGCCTGACGTGTTCGCTACGGCCGACACCGATGAACTCCAAGACAGGCTTATCATTCTTGAGAGTCAAGTATGCTTGATTGCCTGCATTCCATCAGCGACTGGCCTGTCTGAAAGTACCTGGGGTAACTTGGTAGACTTACTATCATGGGACATAATCAGATATACCTGAGTTCTCTCGATGGCGCCTTTTCGGTAGTACGGTCCGAGGAACGCGCTGCCTATACGAGCCAGCTTCGACTTGACGCTGCCGACGAGCCCCTCGTCTGGGCACTCGACGCTACCGGGTAGAAGCTCGAGCATGGCTTGCAAGAACGGCGCCAAGACACTCGGCATGGTTCCTTCTTCGATAACATACCCATCCAGGGGGTTTGCGTGGCCTTTTCTGTTGTCGATGATGCCGGTAATGCAGGGCCCGACGGGATTGTAAGGCGATGGGAAAGGCTTCCCCATGGAATTTACTTCGGAGTCTGTGTTGTATCTGCGAATGGTTAGAAGCTTCCCTTAGGTCAAAGGGGGAAAGGTTACGTACCCGAATCCCCAGATATCACCGTTGCCGCTCATGCTCTGGCCGATCTTCTCGCTCACCGAGAGCCCCATATCTTTACTCCTAAGAAGAATCTCCGTCGTGCCGATAGCACCGGCGCCGAGAAACACGGCCTTCTTCGCCCGAACCCACATGAGGTCGCCATGCAGATTCGCTTTGAAGTGACCGCGATTCCGACCGTGCCAGGCGAAATAGATGATGTATCCCTCCCCTGGTTCCGGCGCCTTGGTAATGTACCGGACCTCGCTCTCGCAAAATATGTCGGCGCCCCAGTTCCAGGCATCTGCCACGTAGGTGACTAACGTCGTGTTCTTAGAACCATCGTTGACTCCGATGACATCCTGGCCAGTCAGTGCAGAAGGGGCCATTTCCACGCCACAGCTATTCGGTCCATTCTTGAATCTTGTAGTCTGCTTCACCCGCCTGAAGTTGTCCGACATGTTGAGGTATCTCGCCTGCCTCTCGAGGAGTTCCAGCTTAGGCAGCTTGGGCCAGTCTTCTGGGTACTCCTCCGGTTCTAGGACATCGATTGCTTTATCGTAGTCTGTGTAGCCGAACTATCAGTTCTCCATTCCCGGAGAGGGCCGTATCTCTTGTGAGGCCTAGGAATCCCCCTTTGATGTCTTCAAGATAGCTAGAGGTAGGAGTGGAAACTTACATTTCCTTAAGCAGCCCGGGTCATCTCTGATTTCCGTTGGCCATGCCTCCTGCTGTAGCGTTTGTTCGTCGGCCTCCAAATACACATTGGCGTTCATTAAACTGGTTCCGCCAAGACCTACACAGCATTATTGTTTAGCATGAACACATTTCATTCAATTTGCGTGTGAATACTCACCATTGCAGACGACGGCGTTCTGACCGTTTCCGAAGATCAGGTGATACATGCCGGTCGGGTCTCCGCCGCCGACGATCTTCTTGGGCGCCCAGCCGGGGGCGAACTCGCCGGAGTAGTGGACCTGCTCAAAGGCATCGGTGGTCTCGGCCGGGTACTCTCCGGGCCAGCGCTCCTTGCCGCGCTCGAGCAGGCAGACCGACTGGCCGGCGCGGGCCATGCGGGAGGCGGCGACGCCGCCGCCGTAGCCGGAGCCGATGACGACGCAGTCGTACGATGGGCGCATGAGCTCGAGCGGGATCGACAGGCGGGGGTACTTTGCCGACTTCGGGTCGTCCCCGTAGGATCCTATGTGGGCGTGCGTCCGAGATCGCGGGCCGCCCGCCTCCTCTTCGTGGTCCCCGTACGCCGGCCCGGGCAGTGGCCGGTTCCATAGATCGCTCGCGTTGTTCATGGCGTATGGCATCTGAGGATGATGGCACGAGTCGGCTGAGCAGTTTGAGGCGCTCGCGCTGCTAGGGCGATCTTGCATGCCGGCATGCCAGGTAGCGCTGCCGTTGAGCTTTCCGCCGAACCCGTTGATGCCATTGGTCCCGTTCGTGATCGGTACCTCGGCCGTCTTAGTATCCTCGGCGCCGGGGGTCGTCACATGGGGAACTGCTGAGGGCATTGTGACTATGATGAATGTGATTTGTCGCAAGGAATGAAGCCCTGAGACTGGCCTGAGTAGTGGCCCGTATATCACGAAGTCTCCCGTGTCCCTCAAACGAAAATTAGGAAAGTAAGTGCTGCTGGGTAGGTAGATATCCTTCAAAGAGTAAGCTGAGCGGTAGGATTTATAAGACGAGAGATACTACCAGGGTACGATATGACATGCAGGGAGGGCGGGATCGATCATCTCGCGCACCGCAGGACTGTGGCTTCATACATATACCAGAGGCGTATTCGTTCTTCCTCGGTCAAGGCCAAGGCCAGCCCTGGTCCCGTGGGTGCCTAAGCCCTTTCTTGTACTCTGGACAATGGACCGCAAAGAAGAGGCGGAGGATGGAGGGAATACGGTACGCCCATGATGTGCTGCTTACATCTGGCAGACTACTGCAAGCGAAGACAGAGACCAGGGGCGGTGCGGACCCCTACCGCCTAGGCAGGGCTGAAAAAAAAAAAATGAAGCAAGGATCGTCAGCCCATACCAGAACCTCCAAGTCGTACTGGGGACGTTAGCGAGATGCCCGCCAAATTTACCCTCCCCCTACACGCCATTGGGCGACCGAACGGACGAGCAGTCAGAGATACGTCCAATAATAAGTTGGCGCAAATAGCTGAACTGACAAGAAACGGACGATGCCAGCTAAGACAGCACGATACCACCCTGGGCGTGTACTATGTACTGCAGAAACGTACAAGATACAAGGGTAAGAGTACCGTACTATGTAGATGTCCTAAAATGGATATCAAATTGGGGGAGGCAGGGGGAGAGGAATCTCGACCTTTGCTGGCTGGCTAGACTTTAGCGGGGTCCAAAAGGAGCGAGATCTGCTCATTGTGTCTTGTAATGGGAACAAGTTTGATGTGATACGGCCTTGTGCTCGCTGGCTCATCTTGGCCGGATGCGTAGGTAACTTGTTCATTTCATGGCGAGGTTTCGTCATGATGTTGGTCTTTATCTGATGATATTGTTGACCCTGTCCATCATCTCCACCCGCTGAAGAATCGCTTGACAATGCCTTGGTTAGAACGGGTGCTCCCGCACGGGTTGCCTTCGTGGCCCGGGGCCATGGAACTTTTTTTCTCCCTCTCAAAACATTCTCTACTACGGTAATCTCGTTTGCGAATAAGAGGACGAGGGACGTCGACGAAGTGCAAGGGCCATTGGTTTGCAAGGGATCAGAGGCGTGGCTTGGCCGACCCAATGGTTCCAGTAGTGCAACAGGGGCTGTCGATGTCTCCTTTCGTCATCCATCCATCAGCGAGCAATGATTGGCCAGTGAACGGACTCAACCCGGGAAAGGCATATACTAGGATATACAGCCATATCTCCTCTTCCGGGATAGGTATTATACTCGTTGGACCTATTATGAAGCTGTGAGGGCTATACCTGCGATTAGAGGTAACTCGAATATCTTTCCTTTTTGCCTACTCGACCACGTGTATAGCGAGACCGTAGCATCGTCGAGTCGCGCAAGTAACCCTCCCTTAGATACTGGTAAGCAGTCGTCTCTACGGTTGGTCCGAAATGGGTATCATTCCAGGCAGCCCGCTCTGAGGTAGCAGGCGAGCTGACGGACTGCTATGTAGAGAAGAACAATGCGAACAGGTAATCTTGGTTGCCGTTACCGTGACATCGGCAGATGTTTTCTTCTCTTTTCTTGCGATGGCAGACCCCGGGTTCCGTTTCAATGTTTCAGCCACGCCAGGTTCCGATCTATATATGTACCACGCTGGAATTAGAAACGTCCAATCAGAATCCGAGGAGGGCTTTGTTTCCCCCTTGTGCTTTTGTCAGCTACCATGGTAGTGAGCGACGAGATGTCTAAGCAATCAGACAAAGTGATGTTGAATACGAGTCTGCCCTGAAACTGCTTATCATGGCTTGCTCAGTCTGTCAGTGCTATTCTGAGACTTGAACCGGTGTAGGGCTGAGAGCAGGTGGGCATCCAATCGAGCATCAACTTCGAGAGAAAAGGGGAGCTGGCGAGAATCGAGATGGACGGGGGGGATGTGCTTTGTAGCGTCCATAATTAGCATGCCCTAGTGCAGTGTACCCTACCTAGCAGCCCTAGTACCATCGAGTGAGCCATTAACCAGGGCTTATTGGAGAAGAAGCCCACTAAACCTCGGGCCTGAAGACCTCAAAGGACGAGGTACCGTAATATTCTAGCATCAGGTGGGAGACATCTACAAAGGTGCAAATGATGAGGAGGCTCTTGGTCGACACCTAAAAGATTTTTTTTTTTTTTTTTTTTTTTTTCATATCTCCGGCATTGTCAGCCGGGAGTCCGTTTGACGCTCTGCGATGCGACGGCATGTTGCAAACATAGGATGACATCAGATGGTTCTGTGCGACTCGAATACCACCATGTACCCCCGTTTAAGTACCTATAACCCCCAAGCGAATTAGACGCAAAAGCCGGGGACAAGAAGTCTGAGGAGGATGTAAGTTCGTTGTCAGGGCTCCGTTTGCACGATCCTGTGAAAGGAGGATAGATCAATTACGAATTCTGATTGGCTAGGAATTTGATGACATTTTCTATAACAATAAGTACCTTACATTAAACGAGATGTCGATTGCTTCGACTTGTCTGGGCTGCCTCGCACGTCTTAAACGGGTGAACTCGACCAGTATTCTATTTTTACCTTGTATTATCCCAAGACACCCAAGACTGCAGGTACCAATAGCGAATAACGACCGGGCAGGCACGGATTGCTGCTGTGATACCCATCCAGCCATCTGATGCCACCTGAGTATGTACCATGTAAGGCCCGTCGCACGACGTACCTTTCGATACGACAGTAAGAGACGCCGTCTATCGTCGTATGCTTGGTGTTGCCGTGTTCCATCTGTGTCTCGTTTCGCTCCGGACACCCATAGCGAGACCCGAGAGTCTGCGTTTCATTCTTCTTATTCTTGTAGAGCAAACTGTTCTTGTCTCCGATGTCAACACTCGCGACTCGCATACCGGCTGCAGCCTGCCGTCGACCTGGCGCACGCAAGATCCTGCCGCGCCCGTCGGCACACGTTTGACAACACCCGCGGCCTCAGTTTTTGCAAATCGCCGGTAAGTCATGCCATGCTCGTCAGCATCAGCCCAGTCCTGGCAGTCGGCCAATCAGCCGGTCACCCAGCAAGCCCGCACAACGGCCACGCCTATGCACTATGCCGTGTATTCTCCAGAGAGAGTTTTTGCCCTATGAGAGCGGCAGGATTTCGATCGGAAAGGATTCCCACGTCTCGAATTGCTCTTTCTTCTCCCCCCTGCCCCTCCGGAGAATTTCTGATAATCGTCGTCTCTTACCCCGCCGCCACTCAGCTTTGCTTTCTCATCGCCTCCTTGAGCCGGCCCGATTCATAGGTCCCTCCCGGCCCCGACCAAGCCCAGGACGACGAAGCCACCAAAGTAAGGAAAGAAGCGAAGCAGCTGACGAAACTGTTTGAACGCGGTGCGCCCCGGAATGGCCATCGTATGGTGAGAGTTTAGAAGGTAGACCTGATGAAAAACGTGACCGTTTTCCTGACCGAGAGTAACTGCTAGCCTCGTTCATCTCTCCAGCCCAAGTAGAACCGCCTATGTACGTCGAGGCGCCGTGCGTCAGGTCATGTGCATACGATGGCGTTAAGACGGCACGGTATATAGGTTGGACTCTTGGCAAAGCAATGCAAGGGGACGCTGCCAACCATTGGGCGCTCCCGAAGGAGTGGCTGAGACCCGGGGGGGGGGGGGGGGGTCTAGGTTAGGTCGATGGGTGTTTAAGATCGATTCTCACATATCACTTGGCAGAGGGAAACAAGTCCCTGACTCCAGCCAGCGGACTGCCTGCCCAGCGTTTCTTCGCTGGATACCTACTTCGTCTGCATGTCCGTTGTCCCGGGATTCCCATCGTAAGAGGCGACCTAAGATACCTGGTAAAACCTGCCCTGCCGCTGTCAGCCTTTCGGAATGCCTAGGTGCCCATAAATTAAATTAACGACGACGACATTGCTCGGACTTAACCACTCACCCACCCTTATTCGCAAGACGATGAGAATAGCCAGGACTTTAAACTGTAGAACTCGTCGATACGAGAATTAAAAAGGTGAACGGTCAACGCTAGCTACTTAATCCCCAACAAGTCAACATCCCAAGCAGGACATATCAAGCATGCCGATGCCTTGAAGGCAAGACGAGTTGATCCCCGTTCTTTACCGGTCTATGTATACGTCTTACCTAAGGACTGCACCAAAGAATATACGTGAGTATCCCTGTCCGTAAACCATCATATTTCCATGGCCGCCCTGCCGGACCCTCGTCGCCTGCCTATGACCCCTTCTTACCCCCGGACTGGCCTCCATCCTCTCCCGTAGGTGTGCGCGTAGCGTTGTATCGGAGGATTTACGTACCTTGTATGTACATACCTCGCAGCGACGTAGAGGCGACCAATCTGGTCAAGTCGACATAGCCTATGCAGAGACCCTAGTTTCGGTACGAGTTGCAATGTCAAACCCCAATTTCTGGATACCCAGACGTCACATTCCTCTCCCTTCTATTACTAGTCCTCAGGTAGCAGCCCTACACCACACCCCCTGATCCTCTCTCTGCCGCGAGCCTTACGAGGTCGCGTGTGGTCGGTACCTGTCGTGAATGATATACGCCGATCGAACGGAGCTGACCACGGACGGGAGCGCTCAAAAATAGCTTACCTGCCAATGGCTACGCTGATAAAACAGAGGAAGCACGCACACTACGCACATCTCCCCGCCGTCCGGCAAGCAGCGTCTCTGATCTCCAGCGACGAAATAAATTGTCATGTTTTAGAATGGAGAAAAAAAAAATCGCATCGTAGTATTTTTTGGCTATTTGAAATCAAACGACCTCCTTGTTTTTTATGTCCTGGTTCGCGCAGCCTGTCTGTCTTGACATGACGTGAAAGGAAAAAACACTCGTAGGATCGCGGGCCAAGATCGTAGCCGGACGCCCGACCTCGACCCCTCAGTACCTACACCCCTCCCAGTGCTGCCTAACGCCAGCTTGCTAATCCTGACGAGTATTCATAA
Source organism: Hypoxylon sp. FL1284 (assembly GCA_022432365.1). Taxonomy (NCBI): domain Eukaryota; kingdom Fungi; phylum Ascomycota; class Sordariomycetes; order Xylariales; family Hypoxylaceae; genus Hypoxylon; species Hypoxylon sp. FL1284. Next base: position 771,694 of record JAJJXE010000008.1, on the reverse strand, counting down.
TCGTCACCTCCTAGTAGCTGACCGGGAAGATCATCAGCTCACCGGAGACCCAGCAGCCCTACCGAACTAGCTTCGGTACCTGCCTGCATCATCATGTCCTCCAGGTGGCTCCTCACCACCAGTCTCCCTGGTCGTGCATAGCCTGCACCACCTTGAGGAAACCGGCGATGTTGCCGCCAGCCACCAGGCTCGGTAGCTGGCCGTCCTTGGCCTTAACGTACTTCTCGGCGCTGCTGATGCTCACGTCGAAGATGTCCTTCATGATCTGCTTGAGACGGCCGTCCACCTCTTCGCGAGACCAGCTGATCTGGCTGCTGTTCTGCGCCATCTCGAGGCCAGAGACCGCCACGCCGCCTGCGTTGGACGCCTTGCCAGGTGCATACCAGATGGCGGCATCTTGACCCTTCTCCTGGCGCACCGCCTCGAACACGTCGATCGCCGCCTGCTCGCAGCCCATGTTGGAGCCCTCCGCCACGAACCTGGCGCCGTTCTTCACAAGGGTCTCGGCCTCCTCCTTGTTGACCTCGTTCTGCGTGGCACATGGCAGTGCGATGTCCACCTTGTCTACGTGCACCCAAGGCCGCGCGCCCTCAATGTACTTGAACTGCGACTTGCCGCTGAACTCTGCGAGCGGCTTGCGCGCAAGCTTGACCGCCGCGATCTCGTTCACGTGGTCGGGGGTGAAGTGCGCATCGCCCTCGGCGATGAGGCAGCCCTTCGAGTCCGATAGCGACACCACGGTGGCGCCCAGCTCAATGGCTTTCAGGGCGGCGTACTGGGCGACGTTTCCAGAACCCGAGATAGCGACTCGCTTGCCCTTGAAGTCGCCCTGGCCAGCGTACTTGAGCATGTGCTCGACGTAATAGATGAGGCCGTATCCGGTAGCCTCTGTGTAGAGAAGGGAACGTCAGTCCAAGGCATATTCCCAGGCAAACTAATCGCAAATATGTCTCTTACCTGGTCGAATCAGACTGCCGCCCCAAGCGAGGCCCTTGCCAGTAAGGACGCCCTCCCATTTGTTGCGCTCCTTGCGGTAGGTGCCGAACATGTGTCCAACCTCGCGTCCGCCAACGCCGATGTCTCCAGCAGGCACATCAGTCTCAGCACCAATGTGCTGGCAGAGTCGCCGCATGAAAGCGTCGCAAAATCGACGGATCTCGTTGTCGCTCTTGCCCTTGGGGTCGAAGTCGGCTCCACCCTTGCCGCCGCCCATGTTCACTACGGCTCCATATTAGCGAGCGCTTCATATATGCTTAGTCGCTATCAAGGATTGCTTACATCCAGTCAGGGCATTCTTGAAGATCTGCTCGAAGCCGAGGAACTTCAAGATGGACAGGTTAACGGTGGGGTGGAATCGCAAACCGCCCTTGTAAGGACCAAGCGCCGAGTTGAACTGGACGCGGTATCCGCGGTTCACCTGGACGTTGCCCTTGTCATCTTCCCAGGTGACTCGAAACTGGATGATGCGCTCGGGGATGGCGACGATGTTGAGCGCAGTGCGGTACTCGGGGTGCTCCTGGAAGAGTGAGCTGTCCTCGAGGGTGGCCGCGAGCTCTGCATAGGTATCGTGTCAGTACTAGCCTTCGCTGCTCGTAACGTCATGGTCGGGGCTTACCTTTGTAGGCCTGCTCGAACTCAGGCTCAGAAGGAAGGTTGGACATGATGAGTAGTGATGTTTAAGCTGTTCTATTGATGAGTGATGAGGTGGGAGAGGAATGGGTATCAACGGAGTTGGGTATCTTGAATTGTGTGTCGTGAATCGTTCTAAGAATGTGGTATGGACGGGAGAAGAAAGCCGAAAGGTTTCGCAAGGCGGTAGGAGATTGTTATATAGTGTCTCTGAGGGTATTAGACAAGGAAAGAGCGATGGGTATCTAGGGTAATGGCAAACAACGGCAGCCCTGGGCAACAGCGAATCGCAATGGCAATTGCCCTCAGGTAGTTACTTCGGATGTTAGGCAGGAAAGTCTGGGAAAGAGCAGATTCACCATTGATGTAGATCGAGGAAGGAGCGCCACATTATATCCATAAAATAACCCGTGAATGTTTCTAACAAACTTTCCCAAGCCGAGGGAAGGTGAGACGGGAGCTTAATCGGAAAGGCACAAACACCGTCATCGGTCCCTCAGCTCCCTCCTTGACTGAATATTCCATGCCGCTTCCATGCCGCTTCCATGCCGCCATGGGCAGCATCGAACCATGAATTACTGCGCCGATACTGGTTATTTGCCCAGTTTCCTACATGCGTGCGTAACTTTACATGTTGTCATTGTGTAAGGGGTGGCCCATGAAGGGGAAACAATAAAATAAATGTGAGGTCTAACCACAATGACTACAATTATTCACTAACACCAAGGCAAAGCTTGTATGTAGCCTCATCCTTTCTAGGTGTAGGAGGTGTGGGGGTTGGGGGGTTCCTAGCTTATGGTCACGATTTTAGCTTGATTTTTTTTTTTTCTTTTCTCTCTTTGGTTCCCCTGTCTGACGAGGCAATTACTGTCCCGTTGATGCGAGCCGAGTCATATGCCTCAGTCTAGCCCACCATAGATCTAGCTCCTCAGCTCTTTGATGACCTGCTTGTCGAAGAGCGTTGTCGGCGATTCCGGAACATTGGGATGTGCGGGATGCGCAAGGCTAGATATTTTTGCCTCCCGCGAGCTAGAGTCGACGTCCGAAATCGAAGGTATTCTCTGTAGTCTTTGATGGTGCTTATGGTCGTCCATCCACACGTATTACACTCATAAGAAACCTCCATGTCATCTCAACTTGGGTCGTAGAGAACATGTCCGCCTTCGAGGTAAAGATCAAAGTATGAGCCCGACTAGGGTTCCGCGGGATGATGCATTTCCGCCAACGCCAATCTGGCAGCTACCGACACTCGCACAGCATATCCCGTACGCAGCTAGGCTAGCCACATGAGTGTAACGGGCCTTAGCCTTTAGGTCCTTGTGTCGACGTCAAAATGCGCAGGCAAACAACAGCGGTGACCAAGTTCGTCGTCGAAGCCATGTGCTTCTTTTCCGCTTGTGTGGGGGGAAGCTTGCTTGGGTCCTTGCTTGGGCCGAGCTGAATCGCTATACTTCTAGACTAAAGTCAGAGCAGCCAACCAGCAAGCATGCCGCCGCTGGGAATGGAGAAGCAAAAGAAGCTGTTGCCCACATGGAAAAGGTCCACAGCTGTGCGGCATCTTATCACGAGCCTGTGATTCGTCCGTTCGGTTTGCGACGACACCAGCATTCGCGTCAATGCATTCCCGTATGGCAGGACCCGACGCCGTTGCAAGGATGTCTTCGAGATCCAAATCCCCACGCCGTTCGCGGAACGTCCCAAGGACCCAAGGGACCCTGCCAAGATGCCGACCTCATCATCGTGGACCCTGCAAGACATGCATCTCATGGGAAGGAATTGATCCAGTAAGGTCTTAGGAATGTATATATATTGCGTAATAGACAGCTAGTCTGTTCTCCCACCAGTTTTCTTTGCTTTTCGACTGACATGCTCCGTAATCGGAGCAAATCGCGCACGCGTCTTGAAGGGGGGTATCATATCGCTATTCGGTTGCTCGCGTGAGCTGGTGGACAAGCGGAATGAATCCCATCGATTACTTGGCCGTGCGAAAATGGTTTTCATATGATATCCTCGCCCTCCCATAGCGCCAGCCTTTGGAATCGATCCGTGATAATATGGCCATCGACGTTCATAAAAATGAAAAAGCTATCCCGAGACTCCATATACGGCCGTGCTCCCTTGATTTCTTTGATAACGCCCGGCACCCGTTGAAATCATACATTCCCATTACTGGCCATTACCATATCGCTGACTGGTCGAGGTCGAATCGCTTCAGCTCCTTGTTCGCGTCCTCCACGTCCTTCTTGGCCTTCATGCGCATGTAGAAGATCGGACAGTCCTTGCTACTGCAAATGACTTCGCAGTGCATGCTGCCCTGGCATCGTTGACACTGGGTCCATAGTCGTCCAAACCGGACCTCGAGATCCGATACCTTGTCCAACGTCTTCTTGTACAACTCGCCCACGCGCGGCGCGCAGTTGGAACAGACGGCGCCGCCGCTCTCTTCCCTGCTCGAGAGCGGTTTCTTGCAACCCATACATGTCATCGTCTTCTTCGCGAATTTCATGAGGCCGCCCACAGCCGGCGCCGCAACTGAGATGGCGCGTGTGTGATCACCGGTCAAAAGCGATCTCGACTTCGTCTCTCCCAAGATAGGGTCGAAGATTCGGCCGAGCGGCTTGGCCAGCTGATTATCCAGATAATATCTCGTGTCGATGGGCACGTTGTTCTCTAGCACGTAGATTGGGTCTTCTGAGCGTTCGAAGTTCTTCGACCCGCGCGCACCTTTGATCATGACATAGGCCACTCGATCTCCTAACGCAGGGGCCGAGCCGGGATCTCTCTCTTTCATGCGTAACCAGAGCTCGACGTGGGCTTGCTTGGCATCGTAGTTCTCCTTCGTGAGAGCCTTTGTAATCACCAGCTTCGACATGTCGATCTTGTTCTGCAGTAAATCTGCAATAGTGTCCTTGACGTAACTGCAAAGCTGGTCAATATGGGTCGTCGTACAAAGAGGGGGGCAGCATGACTTACTCTTGGGCTCCTTGGACATCCTGGTCGATCAAGATCATCCGGAGAACCTTCTCGATAACAGTCTGTACTAGGAGACAGTTGTCTCTTCGGACCGTTTCGATACCTTTGGTATCCATCTTGTCGAACTTCTCGGGCCGTGTCCAGAAGAGACCGGCATATCGCTTCTTGTTGATCAGCAAGTACGGGTAGTAGACCTTCTCGAACTCCAGCTTGATAGGTTTGACGAATTTCGATGACACGTAACCTGCTGCTTCTTCACCGAGTTTCATTGCCTCGGCTAGGTCTTTTGTGCCGAACTTTACCATGACGGAATCAGTGTCGCCGTAGATAACCTGAGCATCGTGAGAATAGCCATTGGCGATCGTGTACTTGTTCTCGACTTCTGCCTTTGTCTTCTCAATCATCTGTCGGCCGAAACTTGTGGTACTACTGGCGATTTCCAGGCAAGGAAGCTTTCCCGTCGTTGCACCTGTAAGACCGTACACACTGTTGGCGCTGACTTTCAAGGCCAGCTGTCGACCATTCAGCACGGCTTTCTTGAACGGGTCAGTCTCGACGGCCAATTCCCTCTTGGCCTGCTTTCGTGCCGAGAGCAGTTCTTCAAGAATCTGTGCTAGGAGACCCTTGCGTTGCTTGACCGTGACGAACATGTCACCATTCGGTGTGACGATATAGTCTTCGTCTTTCTTGAGATCAAACTTCTCCACGGCCCTCTTGTTCACTAGGGTCGTATAACACAGATTGTGCGCCTGCATGATACTGGGGTACAGCGACGCGAAATCGAGAGTTGCGATGGGGACGTCGTAGAAACCTCGGGTAGGCTCAATGACCGTGGCACCTTCGTACTGATCATCTGAACTTTCCGACTTCATATTCGGAATGACAAGCTTCTGCTCTAGAGCCTTTCGGAATAGTTGACTCATGAACTTGACCTGCTGGCCACGGGAAAGGAGGAAGTTGAATGGAACTCCCGTGACTCTGGCCATTTCTGTGTAGTTGGCAAGACAGGACAGCTTATCCATCAGCCTCTGCGGTAGATACGCGTCCTTCAGACAGTACAGCGCTAGACGTCGTCTTGACTCGGGCGTGCCGTTGAACAGCTCGGTGATCATGGTGTGGTGAACGTCTTCCTTCTGCTCTCCGAGAAAATGGGAACACACCGAGTTCAGCGTGTAACTTCTCAGGTGGTGGTCACGCTGAATCAACTGCAGCAGATCCAGCTGCAGTCGACCGTTCGTGTTTGTGGCCTTTGTGTCTCGGTTACCCATTTGCTTGCTCGAGAAATTGGTCTCCTTGGAGTATGACTTGACGGCAGGTAAACGAGTCCAATATTCAAAGTCGTTGACCTTTAGGTGCTTGGCGCGATCCAACAAGTAGGGGAAATCGAAATTGCAAATGTTGTAGCCTGTGATTAGATCAGGGTCGACCTTGTCTAGGAACCGCTTCCAGGACATCAGCATATCGCCCTCCCTTTCGAATTCGAGGATTTGTGTTGCGACAATGGGGCTCGTCTTATCGAGGCAGAACACGTTTCGAACGAAGGGCTTGCTTTCTCCATAGCGCGTTACGACATTTGCGATTTGGATCACCGGGTCTTTGTCCGCCTCGGGGAAGATGCCCTTGCGCCCAGCACATTCAATGTCGAAGGACAGGATGCGCAGGGGCGCCATCTTGGACCACTCGCCCTTCGGCTCATGGGAAATCAAGTCTTGGTAGTTAATCTCAGCTTCGATCTGACAGCTAGACTGTCGCCGATTCGGGTCGGTAATGAGGCGGTACGCTTTGGCAGGTGCTTCAACCCATGACATTCCGGGGATCTAGCATAAGTAGTCAGTATTGTTTCTCGAATTTAGGGATCAGGGTCGAGTACCTTGCAATCTACCATGAACCGCAAGACATATTGCAAGTTATCGTACGTCCTTATGCCTCCTTCCGCTCCCTTCCACATTCCTTTCCAGTTTGCTTCTCTTCCTTCGCCCCTCTCAAAAGCTGAGCGGACCCTTGGAATGAACTTTGGATCGGTAACTGTGATCTTGATGTAGGGGCTCTGGGTATTGCCCTGGAAGCCATATATATCCTCTCGGAGGCACAGCTGACATGAGTGTATGACAGGCTGGGACTGGGCTACTTGGGTCTCGAGGTAGGCCTTGTACGGTTCGCAATCTTGGGGTGTGAAGGAGACCGGGGCAGCTACGTAAATGTAGTGCTTAAAGTCGGTAACATGGAGCATGACGGAATGGCCATTCTCAGTCACTCCGAAGAGCTTGATGGCGGTCCTGCCGCCAAGGGTTCCTTCCTCAGCCTCTATCTGTTGGAAGATAAGATTATCACGTTCAGGGCTGAAGTTGACAACAAGTGGCCGCTCCCATGATTGGTCCTTCTCTGAGTTGGTCTGCTTTAGCTCTGAGATATCTTGACTGAGCTTCTCAAGAACCTCGGACTCGAACGTGCTCTTCGGTTGGGTGGAGGCTAGCTTGGAGCCGGGACCTTGCTGCGAGCTGTTAAGTCGCGACGCGGGTGAAGAGGAAAGAGGTTCTAGACGTGGCTTCTTCGCTGCGGAGGGCGTCGAAGGGATATTTCGACGGTTAGACGCATCGCTAAGAGCACGCTTCTGTGGGAGGAATTTGGTGGCCATGACTGCGTCTCGGCAGGACAGAGCCGATGGTTTACCCAGGTAAGTAGGAAGAAGAAAGGTTAGGGCATGGGCATAGAGGAAGTCGGGAAGAGTAAGGAAGAGTACGGATCACGGAAGAAGATTGTTGATGGAGAAAAAGTCACAGCAAAAGGTGTGCAAGCGTGCGAGGGTTACGTTAATTAATTGGTTTCGCGTGAATCGCGTCGCGCTTTGAAAGCAGGGGCAATCAATGGTGGGGGCATACAAATACGCGTTAAGACGTTCCCCACCACCATTTATGCACGATATGCATTAAGCCCGAGAGATACATACGAAACAAAGGTATGTAGATATTTCGCAACCCACATGTTGCATACAAACGCTCTAAGGCCGGCATGATTCAATGAGAGATAGGAGGTATTGATGTCTTCTTGGTCAGGCAGTGGGGCCATGGATGATAAGTGTACAGATCTGTAGAAGTTTTATTCCAAGATATGGTGTTGCGTGCAAAATCACACAACTTCGAGCTGATATTCTAGTGATACATCTTTTGCTGAGATTCGACGTCTCATGCTTATAATTCTCTTCCACTAGCCTTCTCGACGCCATCCTCCGACTTCTCCTCAACCACCTTTCCGGTAGGCGTCCAGTTCAGGGCCTTCAGTCTCTCGGAGAGGATGGGGTGGGAGAAGTGGTAGCTCGCATACATCCAGTCCGCATCCATGGTGCTGAGGTTCTGGATCTGGAGCTTGATGAGCGAGGAAGCCAGCTCGGCCTTGTAGCCGAGATCGTGGGCGAACGCATCCGCCTGGAACTCGAACCGTCGGCTCATGATGTTCATCAGCAGCTGGATGACAAGGTCCATGGGTGCCAGCGCATCCGAGAATAGGATGAAACCGATAATGATGGGGTGCTCTTTGGTGAACCCAAAGTCGGCATACAGAGACGAGTTGTTGATGAAGACGGAGAACAGGCTGAAGATGTAGAAGACGTTGAGCTGCTAACTGTTAGGACGGATGGTGCATAAGAGACGGGGTAGCCAAAACATACCTGCGAGATGCCAAAAAGCTTGGTCGTGTGACCGAGACTCCAGTGGCCAAGCTCGTGCGCGAGGACGGCAACAACCTCCTCAGACTCGCTCTTCTCAATAAGCGTATCGTAGATGACAATGTGCTTCTTCCACGGAAGACCAAAGAAGTAGGCGTTGCTGTGAGCACTACGCTTGCTGCCGTCAATGACGAACAGTTCGTGGAGCGGGAACTTGAGCTTCTTGGCTAGTGCTTCGGTTTGAGTCTTCAGCTGGCCTTCTTGTAGAGGAGACAGCTTGTTGAATAGCGGTAGGATGAAGATTGGGTACACAGTGATCATGAAAACCTGAAGAACGGCCGTAAAAGCCCACAGGTACGTAACAAACTGAGTGCCCGTCTTCTTCACGATGGCGAGGAAACCAGCAAGGATAGGGGGCGCGAGGACGAAAGCCAGCAGGTTCGACTTGACCATGTCGGTAATGAAAAGCTTTGGAGTCTGCTTGTTGAATCCGAACTTTTCCTCGAGGACGAACGTGTGGTAAACGTTGGCGGGGAGGGACAAGGCTTGCTGGATCAGCATGAAGGTGAGGACGAAGACAATAGAGTGGGTTATCTCGCCGCCAAAGCGAGCGGGCAAGAAGCGGAGGAGACCGCCAGTCCATGACCATAGCTTGGGAAGAACGTCGAATTGGATGAAAGCGATATTCTGAACCTGTCCCCAGAGACCTCTTACGAAGCCGAACTTGGCTTTAGCGCGACCGTATTCCTGACTTTTATCGTAGACATCTTGCGAAACTTCCTTCTCGAGAACCTGCGGAGGCTTTGTTTTCTTGAGGATACCGTACTGGCGGAGGGAGAGGAATTCTTCGAAACAATATTGGGCGACGGAGAAGCCGATGATGAGCTTCTTCCAAGGGAAGAGAGGCCGGTCCAACAACCGGGCTAAGCGCTATCGTGAAATGTTAGTTTAATGCTTGTTTAAATTTTATTTAAATTTTAGCCGAGGCACGTCACCTACCTGGAGGATATCCATCGTTCCGAGCGCAATACAATCGGTGATGGTTGCATAAAAATCTGGCTCGGGCAAGCTGAAGCGGACGTACGTTTTATGGCCAGTTTTTGCATCGAGAAACCGTGTCCAGGAGCTTCCAACGTCAGCGTGGCTGCTACCTCAACTGTGGGGACACTCTGTGGCGTACAGTGTAGATGGTGGGGTAGAAGCCACATCTTCTCTAAGTGAATATAGCGGCTATGTGTATATTTAGAACTCTTACCACTTTCACTGAACGCTCCTTTACACATTTGCAAACGACAAAAGGCAGACGTAATGTACGAGCTATTATATCCAGGTAGGCATCTTGATAGAATAAGTACAAGATTCCCTACGGAATTATGTTCCATCTTTTGCGTTTGTACAACAATCTCTTTGCACGAGTCTATCTTCTATCTTCTAGGTCCAACTCCACGCTTTCTCACATTGCTGTGCTGTTGTCTGCCCCAGCCTCTTAGAATTACAATTGGGAAATACAGGCCTTTAATTCTACATACAGGTTCATGAAAATCGTGGAGCTGTCGCTTTTATAAGTGGGGAGACTATTGATACACGGTTTACCGGTATCAAACAGGAATGGTAGGGGGTTAAACATACAACTGACCGTCTAGTCCAGACTCAGTCAAGTTCCTATTGTCTCGACTCATGGGCGGCGAGTTCAATGTCTTCCTGTGCTTCCTGAGACTCCATCTTCTTCTGCGGTGTTCCAATCCTCGTCCACTTAATACCGAAAGCCACGAAAAACCCGAGCGCAGCCGTAACAACGGGAACGAACTGTCGTCACGGATTATGATTAGCATGGGCTTCGGTTTCAAAACGACTGAATAGACATAATAAGACTTACGAAGGTCGAGGTGATGGCCGTATTATACGCCTCCAGAATCTGTCGTATCAGGGACGGGAAGTACTGCTCGGCGGTCTGGCGCACATGTCCTGTTCCGGCTGCAGACAGCACGGCTATCTGCGAAGCATTCAGACCGGCCTGGTTGGCAAGTTCCTGATTCAGAATGGAGCGGAACACAACACCGCCGATGACCTGCGTAAAAGTAGCGCCGAGGTACTGCGCAAACAGGTTCAGAGCCACGCCGATGGGTAGGAGGTCCTCTCGGTCCGCTAGTGCCAGCTGAACCGTAAGCGACGGCATCTGCTGCGCCATGCCGACCCCCAGGCCATTAATGACCTGGAAACCAATCCAGTGACTCGACGGAGTATCGAAGGCCGTAAACTGGGTATACAGAGCTGCCGCGGTGCACATGAAGGCCGGTCCGATGTGGAGAAAGGGGTTGTAGAACTTTATCACCCGCGCTACAAGTATTGTCAGTACCGGGACATTGGGAAATATTCGACCGAGAACATGCTACTCACATAGGATACCAGCACCGATTGTTCCCACGATCTGAGCCAACACGGTAGCCAACACTCTAGTTCCACTTTCTAGCGGATCTACTCCTTGCACTGCTTGGAACCATTCCGGCAAGTAGTATGACGAGATGGCGAGGGATCCCAGATGGCAAAACGAGAAAAGCACGCTGAATGTTACGGTCCGCCTCGCGAGAACGATTCCGGGGATCATGGCTTCGACACCCTTGTATCCTTCCCAGCAGACGAAGATGATCAGTGTTACCGCCGAACCGACGAAGAGACCGATGATAGTCGCCGAGTTCCAGGCCTCCTTAGTGCCTCCCCAGGTGAGCGCGAGAAGCAGCATGAAGATGGCCGGGATGAAGAAGAAGCATCCGATGAGATCGAGCTGCATGATCCTCTGGGAAAGGGGCGCCGCGTGGGCCCTCGACGGAGGCTTGAAGAAGATGAGCATGACTGCCAGCGTCAGCGCGCCCGGCGGCAGGTTAACCCAGAAGCACCACCGCCACGTCACCTTCTCCGTGAACACGCCGCCGAGCACGGGCGCGAGGATCAGTCCGAGGGCGAAGAAGCTGCTGATGATACCCATGAAGAGCGGCTTCACCTTCTCCGAGGAGATGGTGAGGACGACCGTCAGACCACCGCTACCCACGCCGGAGGCGCCGATGCCGGCGATGGCGCGGCCGACGATGAAGGCATTGCTGTTCGGGGCCCATCCGCATATGATGCTGCCGACCAGGAAGATGCTGAAGAAGATGATGTACACCCAGCGGAGCGGGAAGATAGTAGTCAGTTTCCCGGCGAGCGGAGTCAGCGCGCAGGTCGTGAACGAATAGGCGGCCGGGTACCAGGCGATGTTAGCCGTGTCCTGAAACTCGGAGGTGATGGACGGGATGGCCTAGACAACATGTCAGTAAAGGGGTGTTCAGTTAAACACGTCGGGCCGTGTTGGGTGTGGTTATTGACCGTTGCAATCACAAAGACATCCAGAGACATCATGAAGGCCCCGAAACAGATGCCTACGAGAATAGCATACAGCTTGTAACCCTGGACTACAAATGCCGCAGTCGACTTCGGGCTCTCAGTCATCTCGGCCGGGGACTGCACGGTGGCCTCATAGCTCGGAGCGCCGGCGCCAGGCGCATCGAACCTGTCGGCCGGCCTGGTTCTGTCATCTGGAGAATAAGACATGCTCTATGCTATTCTTCCGGAACGAAGGCGAGATGAAAGAAAAAAAAAGGAAATGAAGCCGTCCTCGAACGCCACGAGGTGAAGAATGGCGAATGCCCAGAGTTTTTTGTTGGTTGGTCGGGCTAAAACGAATGAACGAACGTGTTATTTTGCGCCAAGATGGGTTAAGAGATCTGGCAGACGGCTTATGCCGCCTAAGCGCCTGTCTAAGCTGAGACCACAGCCTCTCACGTGCAGGATTCTCGTCTAGGGTGCCCAGGTTCGGAATAGGGTGGCAGGGTGGGCATATGTCTCCGGTCATGAGCTGAAGAACCGGAGACTTTCTTTTCTCTCAGCAGCGGTATCAACCGGATACCCACCCTTCTAGCACCTACCGGATGGGGCCGTCCGCAGCAAGACGATGGCTTCTCTTCGGAAGCTCATTGGCTGAATACGGGACTGGATACGCACGCTCAACTATAACCCAAGCCCCTTCGACAGCGACTCTTCCCGTGCCGGAGCGTTATAGACTCGAATTAGTTAGTTTCAGGCCAAGACTCGCAATGGCACGATCCACAAGTTAATCCTCGACCAAGTATAAATAGCTCTCTATCTCAGGCTTACATTCCTACGAGGCAATTAACACGCGTCAGAGCCGTCTATATGCCGTCGACGTGCATCGTGGGATCGATTTCGCCTTGCTAATCTCAGGTGCGTAATTACATCGGAGCATATTTTGCATCCGTGATGCTCGTCTAGCGCACTGAATCTGGCGGGTATTAGAGCAGGCCGTGGTTCTTTTACAACGGTAATTGGAATACCTTCATTTGATCCGCTCTACCGGTCACGATGCTTGTCCCAGTACTACTATGACACTGCCGAAGGCATCAGCTGAGGCTTCCGTAACAGGTGTAGCTTGGGACTTGAGCACCTCGTCCTATGAAAGTAGGATACCTTACTATACCGGGAAGAAGTAAGAAAAGAGGGATAACTCCAGTATCATGAGGCCATGTAAGTGACGGAGGGGAAACTAAGTCGCGGTGCGGAGAACCACAGACATGATAGCTGTGGAACTCCGTGACAAAGGACCCATCGGTCCCGAAAGGCTTAGTGCCCATTATTCATTATCTCTCACTCCTTCTATACGTCAGGGCTGTGGACCAATATCTTTCCGCGGTGGTTGGGGACGGAGTTCTGACAGGACCAAGTGATTTTAGTGATCATGGTTATAGTACCTATTCTGTATGGGGCGAGTTAGGTAGCTGAGTCTTCACCGCAACAGAAACATACCGTAATTAGATTCTAGCTAATGATCGCGAAGAGTAGGTAAATGGAGGTGAGTTTGAAGTTCCGGGGGAAAATCACAAATAGGGCCAGGAGAAAAGAATACGGGCTTCTGGATGGTAATGTTGCAGCTGCGTGTGTAATGTCGAAGTTCAAAATAGTATGCTCACTCGATACTTGAAGTATCCTATCTCGTACAGTGTCGCCGCTACCAAGATTTTTTGAGTAGCAGAATACTTATAACCATTGACGCAAACAGTCTGTCTACGATTCTTGATACAGCATCTCATAAGTTTTGAAGAATTCTTGAACATCATCGTCGTAGAACGACATACAACCCATCCTCCCCCTATTGTATCTCAGGTACTTGGCTCAGTAGTCACTTACGATAGTAGAAACAAAGTATGCTCGATCAGGTTCTATTTGGCTTCTAGATAGTAGATAGTGTGAAAAATGTGTGTGATATATGTACATGTCCTCATACAGAAAAAGAAAAAAGAAAAAACAAAACACAAGGCTTTCCAATCAATCTCCAAACGCCACAATTTTATGCTTGAAATACATTCTCAAAAAATGAAATCATTATGAAGCGGTTAACACTACCGCATGTTCGTAGTCGTCGCGACCTCGCCCAATACGCTGAGGTACGCGTCCATCTCTACTGCTGATACGTTGACCAGCGCCTCGGCCTTGGCCTTTTCTATCGCCGTGCCGTTTGTGAGGCCGTTGGTCTCGAGGATGGTGCCGTTGACACCGTTTGTGACCCCGTTGGTCTCGCCATTGGTGTGGCCATTTGTAAGACCGTTGGTGTGGCCGTTAGTTAGGCCATTCGTGTGGCCATTCGTCAGGCCGTTGACGTGGCCATTAGTCTGGACCTCAGCGTGTCCGTTAACACCGTTGGTGCCGTCGTGGTGCTCGCCATTGACGCCGTTGACCTCGACCTCGGCCTCGTCGTCCTCCTGGGCCTCTTCGGCCGGGGCGGCGTCGGCGGTCTTGGCCTTGTACTCGGGGTCGAGGCGCGTGAGCAGCTCGATGGGCAGCTTGTGCAACACGTCCTCGACCAGGTTGGCGATGGAGGCGCCGCCAAGAATCTTCATGACAGGCACGTCCACGCCGAGCTCCTTGAGGAACCACGAGCGCATCTCGACGGCAACCAGACTGTCCACGCCCATGTCCACCAGGGGCGTCTCGTCGTACAGGCTGTCGGCGTCCGGCAGGAACTTGAGCGCCTGTAGCTTGGCACGGAAGGCAGCTGTGATGCAATGTTAGCAATTGTTGTTTCATTTCATGGTGATTATGTCGAGGGAGTAACTTACCGAACAGCACCTTGGTGGCGTCCGCCATATTCTTGGCCTCCTCGAGCATCTGCTTGACGGGAACCGAGTTGCCCTTGTCGCCACCGAGCGAGGCGCCGTGGCCGACCTCGCGGATGAGCAGGCCGAGGCGGGCGTTGGTCTTCCAGTACGCGTCCTCGGACTGCTCGACGGTGATGGGCGCGAGACCGGTGATGAGCTCGAGGCCGTGGCCGGAGCCGGCGCGGCCCGACACGATGGACTCGGCGAAGAGCTGCAGCAGGTCGTTCTCGCACATGGCGATGGTGCCCGACCGCGTCGTCAGACGCTCCTGGTGCTCCTGCGTCAGTCGGCCCTTGCTCTCGCGCTCGATGTAGCCCAGGCCCACGAGACGACTGATGTCGATGACGGAGCCCGCGAGCCCGTCGGCGCGGCGCTGGCCAACCAGACCCTTGATGAAGCAGTTGCCTGCCGTGTATGCCGATTGACCCGGGTTGCCCACAGTGCCGGCGATGGAGCTGAATCCGACGAACCAGTCCAGCACCTCACCCGTGCTGCGGAACAGCTTGTCGAGGTTGATGGTACCCTGGATCTTGGGTCGGAGCACGGCTTGGAAGTCGTCGAACTGCATCGTCATGAGCGAGCTGTCGCGCAGCACCATGGCACCGTTGGCGACACCAGCGATCTGCGGCATCGTCTTGTTGATCTCGTCGTACATCTTCTTGACGGACTCGTAGTCGGTGACGTCTCCGGAGAAGTACGCCACGGTCGAGCCCTTGGCCTTGTGCTGGTCAACCCACTGCTGGTCAACCTTGGGGTTACGGCTGCTGATGACGACGTTCCTGGCGTTGTGGGCGATCATGAAGTCGGCCAGAGACTGACCGACGTCACCACCGAGACCAGCAAGCCAGTAGGTGCGGTCGGAGCGGAACAGGTCGTTGCGCTGGTAGACAGGCTCGACAGAGACCGGCACCTCCTTCTCCTCTTGCCAGTAGATGAGCGAGTTGGAGTCGGGAGTCGAGAGGGGGGACACAACACGCTTCAGGGTCAGGATGTTCAGGGGCGTTCCGTCGGGGATGACGGTACCAGAGAGCAGCAGGGAAGTGAAGGAAGAGACCCTGTGGAGCAGCTTGGTGATGGACTCAGGGGCCTGCTCGGGGAGGATAGAGGCCTCACGAGCGGTCAGGCTCGAAAGGTTGATCTTCTCACAGACGGGCGACAGCGAGGCAGCGATCTTGGATCCCAGGCTCTCCGAGGCGGTGTCGCTTCCGGCGTCGACGTACAGGCTGGCGTCGGACGGGATCAAGGAGTCGATGACTCGCTTGGAGCTGTTGGGGTGGATGTAGACCCAGTTGCGGCCAGTCATGTGGGGGTCCGAGGTGATGAAGACGACCTTCCTGCCGATCTTGCTCAGCTCCTGGGACAGGAGAGACGAGACGACGGGGTTGGGCTCGTAGGCGACCACGGTGCCCTTGGGAGGCAGGATCTGCAGCACTTGCTGGGAGGTGAGGTCAGCCAGGGCGATGGACATGAAGTAGCCGTCGATCTCGTCGTCGGGGACGGCAACGGTCCACTGCTTGGCTACCTTGATGACGGAGGCGTTGCGGTTCGAGAAGCAGAGCGTCTTCTCTCCCGTCTTGACGTCCTTGCCGAGACTGACGAAGACGTAGCCCGCGGGGGTCTTGATGGACGACAGGAACGAGCACGACACCTGGATGGTGACCATTTCGTCCGAGTCGGAGCCCTCGACCTCGTGCTGCTCCCGGAGCATGTACGCGTCGTCGACCCAGTCCAGGGTGATGGGCGTCTCCTCAGTATCGACGGTGCGCGTGATGGATCGCTTGGCCGAGTTGTAACGGTCGTTCTGGCCCTCATGCGGGCGCACGCGGGGGATCTGGATCTTGCCATCCTGGAGGACCATCTCGGGCTCGAACTCATACAGTACCTTGTTGGCCTCGCCCCGCCTGGCGAGGTCGGCCTGGATGCGCAGACGCAGCATGGTCTCGGCGACGATGGTGGAGTCGACCGTGTCGAGCGGCTGCTCGATGTCGAGGAGCTGCAGCAGGGTGCCGGGCACCTCGTAGAAGAGGGTGCGGAAGAGACCCAGGGTGGTGCCGGCGTGCGGGTTGGTCGCCTGGTAGCCCTTGACGACCCAGAGGAGACTTCCGGCGAGGGGCAGCAGAGTCTTGAAGTTCTCGAAGACGCCCGGCTCGATGTCCTCGAACAAGTTCTCGTCAAGCTCCGTGAAGCTGAGGACGTGGAAGTCCTCGGGCAGCTTGGCGGGCAGGCTGCGCAGGTCCTCGAGCAGCACCACGTCGCCGAACTGCGGCGCCAGCTTGGCGCAGAGCTCGTCCCGCAGTGCGGGAACAGACTTGCCGCCGAGAACGACCAGCGACGTGGTCTGTTGCGCGGCCGGCGCAATGCTGAGGGGCTTGCTCAGCTGGACGACCTCTTCGGTCTGCGCCTTGGCCACAATGATGGATCCGGGCACACCGACAGGGTCAGGCATGGGCGAGTTGGTCTCGATGCCACCGAAGCCAGTGGACTTGAGAACAGCGTCCCACTCGTCAAGCGTGATACTCGGGCCGTGGAAACGACCATCGGCCTCACCGATCCACCAACCAGGAAGACCACCCATGACCAAGCCGTGACGCATCACGTCGTTGCGGATGACCTCCACCATGACGAGGAACCCACCGGGCTTGAGCAGCTTGCGGGTGTGCTCGAGGGCCGTCTTGAGGGACTCGGTGGCGTGCAGCACGTTGGAGGCGACGACGATGTCGTAGCTGTGCGGCTCGTAGCCCTGCTTGGACGGGTCCGACGTGATGTCCAGCGTCTTGAACAGCATCTTGTGCACCTGCGACTGGAAGCGCTCGGCGGCGTGCTCGAAGAAGGCACTGGACACGTCCGTGTACGTGTACGCGCCGAAGGCGTGGCCAACGCGGTCCAGGATGGCCTTGGTGGCACCACCGGTTCCGGCACCGACCTCGAGGAACTTCATGCGCGGGAACTTCATGCACAGCTGCTCGACGACTCCGGCAATCAGGAAGTTCAGCAGCTCGAAGCCGATGGCCTCGGTGTAGTAGCGCTCCAGTAGGTTGTTCTTGGTCATGTACTGGAGGATGCTAGAGTCGCCGCTGAGGACTTCCGGCAGGAGGATGTGCTCTCCGACGGCCTTGGTCAGGTTGAAGTCGGCATCGTGGGCGGGGTAGGTCTCCATCATCTCAAGGATGTCCTCCCTGGTGTCGTTGATCCAGGCCTGCAGGGCGAAGGGGTGCTTGCCGTCCTTCACGATGTTGTAAATGCGCTCGGCATTCCTGAGCAGGGCCTGGCGGTACGACGGCAGGGTCTCGCGCTGCTCGTGGCTGACCGAGAGGTGCAGGTTCTTGAGGTAGAAGAAGGCCGCGCGCTCGGCGTCGAGGGCCTTGCGGGCTTCCTCAGGCGTCGCGCGCCTGTCGCCGAAGATGAGGTTAGCATCAGGGGTGTCGACGGTGAGGAATGACTCCTGGAACATAAAACGGTCATCCTCGGGGGTGGCAGCGGCGAAAGGCGAGAAGGTGACGCCCTCGACCTCGATGATGCGCTTCTCGAAGTCGGCAGAGTACACCTCGACATCTCCCTTGACGAAGATGTCGCGCGGGTCCGTGATGGTGCAGTCGATGCCCACCTCGTCCGTCATGTTCTTACCGCAGAGCTCAGGCACCACCGTAATACGTCGGCAGTACGTCGGGGCGACAATAGACCAAAGACGGCCGTCGCCAGGGGCGCTGTGCGCAGCGTTCAGACCCTGAAGCGCGCTGTCGAGCATACCCGGGTGGAAGAGGAGCGTGGTCTCGTCATCGTCGAAACGGTCACAGCGGATCGTTCCGGTCGAGAAGCCAGACTTGCGAGCAATGTTCTTCAGGCCGCGGAAGGGACCCTCGTAGCCGAAGCCCAGATCGTCGCGGAGGATCTGGTAGAATCGGTCGATGTCCACCTCGTTGGTGCTCGTGATCGGGGCCTTACGCTCCGAGAATCGGTATTCTGGGTTCTCACCGAGAACGACGCGCACGTGTCCACAGCAGTTGAGGGCAAGCGAGCCGGAGTCCTTGCTGATGGTCGAGAAGGCCGTGAATTCGGCAGTGATGATCTTCGTGTCAGCATCGTTGGGAGTGATCTTGGTCATGGAGACCAGGAGCTCCGTTCCGCTTCCCTCGTGGACCGCAATGGCCTTGCGGATCTCAAGGTCGAACAGGTCGATCGACTCAACCGCCTTGCCCTGGGCGAGCTGCATGGCTGCCTCCATAGCGAGGCAGATGTAGGCAGTGGCAGGGAAGACGACCTGTCCTTGGAGCTTGTGACCCGAAAGCCACTTCAGCTCGTTGATGTTGAGGACGTTTCGCCATCTCCACTCCTCAGCGGTTCCGTCAGGCGTCTGAAGACCGAGGAGGTCGTGGAAGTTGCCAGGGGAGTTGTTGAACACCTTGCTGATTCTCGCCTCAGACCAGAACTGCTTGTCGTGGTGCCAAGGGTAGGTGGGGAGATCGAAGACGCGCTTGGGCGCGTTGGTGGGGTAGCACGCCTCCTGGAACGCACCGAGATCCACCACCTTGGGTCCGAAGTGCGACCAGAGGAATCCGAGAGCGCCAGTGAAGGCCTCCATGTCGCCAGAACCTCGCTTCAGGGTGCCGGAGTAGGGAATGTCGCGCTCAATGGCGGCTTGGATAGAGTCCTTCGCAGGGCCCTGCAGGGCAGGGTGGGGGCCAAGCTCAAGCCCGCAGTTGATGGTCTGGTCGACCGAAGTAACGGCCGCCTGGACGGCGGGGCAGAACAGCACGGGCTGGACCATGTTGTCAACCCAGTACTGCCCGTCGAGGCTTTCCTGGACGTCCATGAGCTTGCCTCCGCGGACGCTGGAGTACCACTGCGGGGCGTCGGCGGCGGGTTGCGAGACCTGGATGCCGCACTCCCGGAGGGCCAGCAGGTAAGCCTTGGAGCAGCGCTGCATGTGGGCAGAGTGATAGGCGGTGTCGACCTTGAGGACACGGGCGAACTTGTCCTCCTCCTCAAGGACACCCTGCGCCTGCTCGATGGCGTCAACGTCACCCGACAGCGTGACGCTGGTGGGCGAGTTGTGCGCAGCGACGCAGATGCGGCCCTCGAACTCGTCGAGCTGGCACAGCTCGCTGGCGTCCTCGAACGAGGTGCCGGCGGCCATCATGGCGCCCTTCTCTCCAGAGGGACCCGCAGCCAGCTTGGCGTAGAAGCCACGGTAGAAGGCGATGCGGATGGCGTCCTTGGCGGTTAGGAAGCCCGCGGCGTACGCGGCCGCGATCTCACCAGAGGAGTGACCGACGACAGCGCGAAGGTTAACACCCGCGGCGCGCAGGAGGTCGACGAGCACAACCTGCACAGCAGTGCACAGAGGCTGGGACAGGGCTGCCTCGCCAATGGGCGTCTCTTTGTTGGTGAGCGCCTCCTGCAGAGTCCAGCCGGGGCGGTGGAAGGTGGGAAGGCTCGCGAGAGACGCATCGAGTGCAGCAAGGGACTTGCGAGCGAGAGGGATCGTGGAAATGAGTTGAGCACCCATCTCCAACCACTGGGCGCCCTGGCCGGTGAAGACACCAAGCACAGACGGCGCCTGCGGGTGAGCCTGGACAGAGAGGGGCGAAGAGTCCTTAGCCTCAACCTTCTCAAGAATAGCGCTGATCTTCTGACGGAGGTCGTCAACTGATGCAGCGTACAGCGGGAGTCTCCTCTGCAGAGCTGAGCGCTTGGCGCTCAGGGTGTATGCTAGGTCGGCCAGCTCGACGGTGGGGTTCTTGTCGAGGAACCCGACAGTCGACTTCAGCATAGCAGCCAGAGAAACATCCGAGGCCGCCGAGAACACGGTCGGGATGCAGGCTACTGGTGCCTCGGCCTCAACCTTCTCAACTGGGCCCTCGGGGGCATCCCAGCTCTCAAGAATACAGTGGGCGTTGGTGCCACCAAAGCCGAAGCTGTTTACACTTTAGGCAGAAGTCAGTACGAAGTAATAAACTGTGACAGATGTAGCTGCTAGACTTACCTAGCTCTTCGCGGCTCGCCGCTGGCCACCTCAGGCCAAGGCACGCTCTCCGTGGGGATGCGAAGGTGCGTGGTGAAGGGGTTGAGGTCAGGGTTTAGGCGGTTGAACATCAAGTTCGGCGGCACCGTCTTGTTCTGGAGTGCCAAGCACGCCTTGATGAGACCCGCCAATCCAGCGGTTCCCTCAGTGTGACCGACAACGGTCTTGATGGAGCCTACGAGGAGATCACCCTCCGCCTCGTTGGACTCGGGGAAGAAGGCCTTGCTGAGAGCCTCAGCTTCCTGAGGGTCACTAAAACGCGATACAGTTAGTATGAACGCCCAAAAAAAGAGAAAGAACGTCGTCGACTTACCCAGCCTTGGTACCGGTACCGTGTGCCTCAAAGTACTGGCATCGGTCGGCCTTCTTGGTGGGGTCCAGACCAGCCCGGCGGTACGTCTCCTTGATCAGAGACGCCTGAGCAGCGGCGCTAGGCATGGTCAGACCCTTGGTCTTACCGTCGTGGTTGACGCCGACCTCCCTGATGACGCAGGAGATGTTGTCGCCGTCCTTGATGGCCTGGCTGAGAGTTTTCATGACAACGCAGGCGACACCCTCGCCACGAGCGTAGCCGTTGGCGTCGGCGTCCCACATCTTACAGCGGGAGTCGGGCGACAGCATGCTGAGCTTGCTCAGGGTGATGAAGGTGAAGGCGGAGAGCAGCAGGTTGGTGCCGCACGCAACAGCCACGTTGCTGGTCCCGTTTCGGAGACTCTGCACCGCTTCGTTGACGCCGACCAGACTCGACGAGCAGGCCGTGTCAATGGTCATCGAGGGGCCGTGCCAGTTGAAGAAGTACGACAGACGGCTCGACGCGTTGCTGGCGGCCGTACCGGTCGCAGCGTAGGTCGACACCGAGTTGACGTCGTGGCCCTGGAGGGCGAAGTAGTCCTGCGACATGAGACCGACGAAGACACCGGTCTTGGAGTTGTTCATGGCGTTCAGGGTGTGCCCCGAAGACTCGACGGCCTCGTAGACGACTTCGAGCAAGAGTCGCTGCTGAGGGTCGATGACTTCGGCTTCTCCCGGGGGCACGGAGAAGAACTTGGAATCAAACTGTCGGACGTCCTCCGACAGCAGGTAGGCCTTGCGAATGTTGGTGGTTCCGTGATGGCTTCCATCCTTGTGGTAGAACCGGTCGATGTTGAAGCGTGACGAAGGAATTTCTTGCACGACGTCGCGGGGCTTCTCGAGGAGATCCCACAGCTTAGACGGGGAGCTAACCTCGCCAGGGAATCGACATCCCATGCCGATGATGGCGATGGGCTCATTGCGAGTGGCGGCCATTATGAAGAATGAATGTAATGGATGTAAAGGGGGAGAGGAAGGTCCTTGTGTTGAATTGTTGAGTTGACTTGTGACTTGTGGGCTTGGAAACGGGCCTCTAGTTGAATAGTAAGTTGACTTGTCACCCTGATGGGTTAGAAACCTCTTGCAACAATGGCAACGGGGAGGTTAAGGGTGAGTTATGAGATAGAGATGATCGAGCAAGATCTAATGTTGTACAGCGAAAAAGAGAAGCCAAATACTTTATAATACAAGTCGAGCAACAAGGGACAGGACGCATACGATCTCAAAGACCAGAACTCCACGTTTCACACTATACCATCTTCCTATATATAATACCCAAAGAACCTCTGCTCTGGTAGAAGTCGCCACGTGCAACAGGGGTCATCTGCATAGAAGGCCATACAGAAGTCCAGCCTCCACGTGTGTGGCCGGTGCGGCGGTCGCAGTCGGAACAAGACCCTCAGAAGGTACCCATGATCACCTCCGGTCGCCTCTGAGGCAAAGCTGAAGATAATCTCGCCGCCTTAGATCTAACTTAGCTCAGCCTCGTTCCAGGCCCGCGGGGCGGAGATAAGAGTCAGATCAGAGTAAGTCAAGGCCGTTTAACGAAGGATTCTAAGTGTGTTACGAAGGATTCAACCTTAGGTTAGGGTTCGAGGTAAGCTTAGTTACTCTCCGGTCCGCTTCGATTTTGACCTCCGGTCCTCCCTCGACTCAGGCCCACTGTGCCGAGACGCCGATGCGCCGCACGCAACCATGTGGATTCGTGATCCTTCAAGGCAAAAGACGAAGAAGACCCTGGGTCTGCGTCTCTGTAACCCACATAAACCCGCTCCCACCTAGCTATCCGTCTAGCCGTTAGCTTGAGGCTTCGGCTAAGCTTTGGAAAGTATTCCAGACCCCGATGTCCATTTTCAGACCCCGTGAAGGTCCCCTAGGGCGGAAAAGACCCGTTGAGTGACTGGGCTACTGCAAGGGCAATAGGGCGATAGGGCGCTAGCCCCATGTGCTGACCTTTTTCTGTGCCACTTTAACTGTCCCTTTTCTGCCTTCGCGACGAACTAATTACCCACGATGGGGCCGTCTATCTATAATTGGAAACAAGGGCCTTTGTGCTCTTGACATCAAATTACTATGCGACCTACTTGGATGTGAGTAGTGCAACTCTCCAATAATGAATAGGATCCAATGCTAGTCGGTCCCGAAGTTGGTCTCGAGTCGGTTTCCGATCTTGAGATAGATATGCAAAACCTATGATCCTCAAGCAAAGAAATAAAGCCGAAGATAGGCTATTCAATCTTGTTCACCCTCCGTGAGATACGCCAGTTGAACAGTAAGATGCGTGTAGAGCTACGAGCAGAATGCCGTCAGACAAGATCTTGGCTCAGCTTATACTCAAGTCGAGGCATTGGATGAAGACAATATTGCAAGCACGTTGAATGGCGGGAAATAGCTTGGGACGCCGTTGATGAGATAGTAAAGAGCAATTTGCTTCAATATAGACTCTATCTAGAAAATAACTCTAACAAGTGATACACATACATACAAATAGGCTTGGTATTTACACGCAAAAATTCTAATGAAGTCGACATATGAGCTTCTGTCCCGACACCTGCTTCTTCTTGAGGAGCTGGAGCCCGGGTATCGTGTCGTCGAGGCTGCTGCCCACGATCTTCAGGGGGTGCGTCTTGAGCTTGCCCTGGTCGAGCAGCTCCTGGGCGGTGGCGAACCACTCGAAGCCGAACTTGCGGAGCTCGGGGTCGCCCTCGCGGCCGAAGGGCGCCGGCCAGCTCAGCGTCTTGCCGAGCAGCGTCGGGCCCAGCACCCAGTCGGGCGTCACCGTCTTGGGCCGGTTGTGCAGGAACTCGGGGAAGGGCTCGAGCGCGGTGTACTTGCCGCCCGCCCGTCCCAGGCATTTGTAACAGAACTGCATCGTCTCCGGCTCCGAGATGCAGTCCAGCACGAACTTGAGCGAGTTGCGCGTGTGCTTCTTGATGTCTGCGGTACACGACTCCAGGTGGTAGTCGAAGACCGCGCTGGCCCCGTACGACTTGACAAGCTCAAAGTTGCTGGGAGAGCATGTGGCGATGGGGTTCAGCCCAGACCTGGGTATGTTAACATTGCCTTTTATCAAGTACCTAAAATTTGGAGAAAATCAGCTACTTACAGTTTCAGAAGCTGTATCGCCAATGTGCCAGTTGCTGTGCTGCCACCATATACCAAGACGTCTACAGGCTTGGTAGCGGGCATCTTGGGCGTGCCGGGGACGTCTAGCGACTTGTACAGAGCCAGGCCGATCGTGCCAACACCGCTCCCCAGCGCTGCGCCTTCTTCAAGCGACATGTGGTCTGGGATCTTCATGGTGACGAGATCCGTTGCGCCGACAATCTCGGCAAAGGCCCCGACCTTGGGGGTGATGGAGTGCATGCCGGGGACCGCACCGCAGACGCGGTCGCCCGGCTTGACCGGCGTCGACGTCCGCACGTTGGGGCCGACGGCGATGACCTCGCCGGCGAAGTCCATGCCGGCGATGGCGCCCGGAGTCGCCAGCTTGCCCACCATCTTGGAGTCGATGGGGTTCAGAGCGACAACGGCGTTCTTCACCAGGATCATGTCATCCTCTAGGGCTGGGATGCCGACATCGTGGCTCACGCCCAGACTGCCGTCAGCGAGGGCGACGACGGCGGTCTGCTTGGACGGTAGGTCTTTAGTCATTGTGGATTAATGGAAGTATAGAAAACGTTAACAAGTCGAACGATGATCTGGTTGAAAACGGATGTGTCTGTTGAAAGGGGTCCTTGGATCACGACATGAAGATACAAATAGACGCGCAAAGTAGCTAGTATTAATGACTAGATCTAGACCAGTAGAGCTAGGCGAGGTGCATGACGGCCGTTTGGGGGAAAGACTCCGGTTCGACAGAGCCGCAAACTAATCCCAATCAGCCCACATGGGACGATGCTAGATCCTCTATACTCGACCAGAAAGTCCCCGGTCCTTACCAAAGGATTTGTATCAGCCACGCACCCAGGCGCCTGGATGGCATAGTATAGTTCACCACGCCATACATCAGCGCTAGCAGCCTAGGTGAGATGGCGCCACGGAATGCAACGCTCTACAATAAGAATCATGGCTAATCTCAGTTTCGGCGAACCCCTCGTTTTGGCGTAGAGGCTGATATTCATATTTACACCTGCCTGCCCGTAACCTGCATTCTTGCCGAGTTACCCAGCCAGGCAGTTCCTGTTCTATCTTTCTCAAACCAGTCAAGATGTTCTTAGGACCTTGGTTGTCTGCTTTCGCCCTGACCTGGGGAGCGCTGTTCCACCAGGTCTGGTATGGAGGTCTCTACACGACACCGCTTCTCCAGCTGATCGCCCTCGAGGTGGGCATCCTCGCCTGCTATGCCCTCTACTGGATGATTCTCTATCCTCGTTACTTTACGCCTTTCAGCAACCTCCCGACTCCGTCGGTGCGTATAGCTTCATGTCGTGTAGTTTACATCAAGAGCTAACATCCGCGTAGAAGAGATCTGTTATCACCGGCAACTTTCCGGAGCTGTTCCCTGACCAGACATGGCCCTACGTGCGGAAGTTCGCTGAGACCACTCCCAACGATGGTCTCATTCGAATTTATTCCGCTCTGAGCGGCGAGGTTCTCATGGTCACGAACCCCAGTTCCATCAGAGACTTTCTCGCTGCCAAGGCCTTTGACTTTGGCCACCAGCAGCTAGTGCAGCTTGCTATCAAGCGATTCACTGGAAGCAATCTTGGTTTCCTGAGCACCGAGGACTTCAAGGTAAGCGACAACCACGATACTCACATCGCACAAGTCAATGCTGACCAGGATGAATAGCTGCACCGCAAGAACATGCTACCTGCCTTCGCCATTCCCCACGTGAAGCGTCTTACGCACATTTTCTGGGACAAGGCACTGGAGATGGTCGGCCACATGGAAGACGAGATCAAATCCAACCCTCAAGGGCTAATCGAGATCCGTGAGTACGTCTCGCGAGCCACCCTGGACAACATCGGACTTGCAGGCACTGGATTCGACTTCCAGACGCTCAAGCAGCCCGACAGCGACCTGCGCGAGCATTTCCGCAAGATCGTTCTGGACCAGACCAAGGTGTTCAGCTGGATCGGGCTGTTCAGCCGGTACCTAGACATGCGTGTTCTGCTGGCGATGCCTGTGAAAAAGGTGCGAGAGGTCATCGCGGCATCGCACTACCTACGAGGCGTGACGGGCCGCGTGATCCAGCAGCGCAAGGAGAAGCTGGTGAAGGACGAGGACCTGGCCGAGAAGGACATCGTGACCGTGGCGCTGGCAAGCGGCGTGTTCACGGACCGCGAGCTGGTAGACCACGTGATGACGTTCCTGACGGCGGGCCACGAGTCGACGGCGACGGCGTTCGAGTGGTGCATGTACGAGCTGGGGCGGCGTCCGGCGATGCAGCAGCGGCTGCGCGCCGAGCTGCGTGGCGCTCTGGGCACGGACCTGGCGGCGGTCGACTTCGGGCCGCAGGTGCAGAACCTGCCGTTCCTCAACGCCTTCTGCAACGAGGTGCTGCGGCACTACCCCTTCTCGCCCATCATCGTCAAGACGGCGCACCGCGACACGGTGCTCAACGGGGTGCGGGTGCCCAAGGGCACCGTCGTCATCTACTCGGCCGAGACGACCAACCACGACAAGAGCCTCTGGGGCGCCGACGCCGACGTCTTCAACCCCGACCGCTGGCTCGCGCCCGGCATGGCCAAGAGCGGCGGCGCGTCCAGCAACTTCGCCATGCTCACCTTCGGCGCCGGCCCGCGCAACTGCATCGGCCAGGACTTCGCCCGCGCCACGCTCCACTGCCTCGTCGCCGCCATGGTCGCCTCGTTCGAGATCGAGATCGCTAACTCCGATACGGCCGGCCGGATCAAGTACGGGCAGACCAACAAGTCGGCCGAAGGAATGTGGGCCAGGCTGAAGCTGGTATCTCGGTCGTAGGAGTGTCTGTACGAAGTGAATTGTGAGATTTGACGTGTCGATCTTGTACGGTGCGGCGGAGATAAGCACGGTGTGCAGGGTAGATGTAGCCAATCGGATCCTAGGTAACCTCCTGTATTAAGAAGGCTTTGTGTAGTTTTACTTGTTTATACAATTTTTGATTGGCCATATGATAACTCCTTGCCACTGCTCCCCTGTTCAGACTGTGTACCTGGGTACCTGGGTGCGTATTACGCAATCTCGTTCGGTTCCTTCAATCCTCTCGGATTCCTCTCGCAAACTCTTCCACTTGCACTCAAGAAATCGGCAATTCTAAAGGTAATCTCTATCTTGTCTCGTCGCAAATGATACATCACAAGCGAATACTTACCAATCGCTTGCCTGAAGTGGAACCCGATGTTCTTTCGTCCCTTCGATGCGACTATGACGGCACGATCTCGCCGGCGACGGAAATCTCGACTACTGGAAGACGTCAAGCATGGTTAGCCCTTCAGTACAAAAGACCCTTTGACGAGCTTCGTGGGGGGACAAAAGGACCCTTCAGCCCCTCGGTCGCACTTGCATATTAATTAAGGTTACAGGGAACACAAAACTTGCCGATATCTGCGGCCGTTATGGCTCATCAATCTCCCTTGCACCCTGCCGACCTGCTCTAGCAGATGAGCTGAAGGCTGTGCCACATACTAGGCTGCTAGGGGACCAACTATAGTACGACGCCTAAGTAAAACGGTCTCCAGCCGTACCCCTGAATAGAAAGAAAGAAAGCTTCGACGGCTTATGCAGTGGACTTGTGGGGAAATTGTCTTACGCGCGGCTCTTGAAGCCCTTGTCTTAGACCACATTTTAACCGCGAGCACATCTCGGATTCGCCCATCTCGAATCTCGGCTCCATCCCCCCCACACGTTGGCGCCGTGGGCCGCCAGACCCTCAGTAAGCTGATGGGTAGACCATGTACGTCTCTATTCTGGGCACCCTGGGTGTGTACCAGGAGCCAAGACAAAAGTCTCCGGTCCAAGTTCTCTGTACACATCCTACGCCCGCCAGACGTGACTAATTCCGCCCTAACTCCCTAGTATCTCCCGCCGCAGAGTTGCAGCCTTGGCTGCTGAGCTAGATCTGTTGGTAGCAAGATTCCGCGAGCTATCAAACCGTCTCTGTCTCCTCGGAAGTTCCCGTCCTTGCGCCTCTAAGTACACGGCCTAGCTAGTACTAGCACCAAAACGTTAGCACATGGCTATGCTACAAAGGGTCCTTGTATGTGCTCAGCATGCAGCCCAGGGAGCGGGCCAAAATCTCATGATGCTGAACGCGCCAAAAACAGGTACGGCAATCCTGAAGATTCGTGGGCCGGTGTTCTAGAGCAGGCAGGATGACTTAACTCCGATTCTCTGACAAGACTAAGCGGCGAGTTCGCGTTTCGCTTACAACACGACTTTTGACTTACCTGCGGCTTGCCATTTTCGGCATCTACCTGCTTCTTATCACGCGTACTGGGCCCGTCTCTTTCTAAGCAACCCCAGTTCTGTCGCTCGCTTCGTCATTGGTAACGCATCGACTCGGCCGCGATGAAGTTCATGAAACTGTCGGCCGCCGTCTTCGCTGCCGTGAAGTCGGTCTGGACCCGCGGCAGCCCCTTTGCCGCTCTCACGGCCATTTGGCCCGTCAACGACGAGGGCAAGTACGTTATCCAAGCAGAGGGCATACGGCTGGCCTTCTCCAACCATGGCGCCGCCGTCACCAACCTGTGGATAAATGACACGAATGGTCAAGAAATTGACATTGTGCTGGGCCTTGACGACGCTAATGGCTATCCCTCCATGAAAACAAACCCGTTTCTGAATGGTGTCATAGGCGAGTAGTACCCTTTTACGAATATATCTGAAAAAAAAAAAAAAAAAAAAAAATACTAACCTCATACTCAGGCCGATATGCTGGTTACATGAGCGGTGCCAGTTATGAGGCTGACGGTCTTACGTACCAAGTCACAGGAAATGCCCACAACGGAACCTCCATGTTTAATGGCGGCGACGAGGGCTGGGGACGCCAAACCTGGGACATCGCAACCCATATTAACAACAGCATCACCTTCGTCCTGTTTGACCGTAAATGGAACGGCTTTCCGGGCATATTCGCTTCCTGTCTCACGCATACCGTGACCCCGTACCAGTGGCGCATAGCCTTCGGGGTCACGCCGTTGCTGAAGCCGGGCCCGATAAACCTGAGCCAGCAGGTCTTCTTCAACCTGGACGGCTTCAAGTCTAACGCCAGCCACCAGGTATTAGATCATCAGCTGCGCCTGCCTTCGGCGGGGTCGCGCTTTGACATAGACGAGCTCGGCATCCCGACAGGAGACATTAAGAGCAACAAGAAAGGGGGAGAGCACGATTTCTGGTCAGGCTCGAGATCAGTCGGCGACGCAGTCAAAGCGAAAAATGCCGAGTGCGACAAGTCTAGCGACGGAGACTGCGCTCTCGACGCCACCTACATGCTCTCTCATAAAGAACTGGGCGACAAGGAAAACGCCCCTGTCGCGGTCCTCTCCTCGGCACACTCGGGCATTACCATGGAACTCTACACAGACCACGACGCTCTCCACGTCCAGACGTGGGACGAGAAGCACGGTAAGCAATTCTGGCCTAGCCAAGCCTATTCCCCCCCTCGACGTCAGCAATGAGGCCATAACATGTATCTGACCAACATAACTAGGTGACGTGAGCTTGAAGAAGAACCAGGGCCGCGGCAAGGTGCCCCCCAACGGCGCCATATCTCTGGAGATGCAGGACTGGCCGGACGCCGTCAACCACCCGGAGTGGCGGAACAGGAAGACCATCTGGGGCATGGATGGGCTGTATACGAGCTTTGCTACTTATAAATTCTCGGTCGACGAGCCCGAGAGGTAAGCACTGGGGATAGAAGGAAGGGAGTTTACTGTATTATTGTATTATAGCACACAAGCCACAGGGTCGTGGCGCCTTTGTTTTGTACATCATTACCGCAACTGTATAGAATCATAGAACTTGTTTTCGTATTGTGTACGAAATCGGAGTTAGGAAGTTCCCTGCTTACGATCAGATGAGTGACCAACATACGACGAGAAGCCGTGAAATGGCGGGTGCTGATAGCCTGTGCCGTAAACGCTAATAGCCTATCTATCTTGGCCAAGAAGAACGTCGGTTTCAGTTGCCTAGAAATGTACATCATTGGCGTGTATCCTGTCTGAAACGGTCCGAAGTAGGATCAGCGAGGCATGTAAGCTTAAGCTATGTAAGCTTTCGAATCTCCCGTCGGCACTACCTCGATGACATCCGGGTAGTCGGAAAATAAGTGATAGCGTCGCACTCTCATAGTTCCCGTCGAGTTGCCGAGTGTCAAAGGAACAATGATGACTAGAATATACAGAGGATTGTCTTGTATTGGCGCGGGGGAAAAAATGATGCTATCCCGCACCCCGTCTCATGGTCATGTACTGTACAAATCCACCTCCGCAATCCCCCTAGACAGGAAAAAAAGGGGAAGCCAGCGAAAATCATTACTCCAGCGCCCAAACACGCAGCTGCAGACAGCATAGCCTAACAATACCTAGCAATAAAGGAAGCAATCTCGATAACCCGCATTAAACCCAACAACTCCTTTCCCATCCCCAGGTTAGGCAGGCGGCAGGGCCTCATACATGGCAATGACCTCCCTCGTGATCTTGGTGACGTCGGCCATGGCGACGGGCACCTCGTGCTTCCCGCGGAACTTGACGACGCGCGCGCGCTCCGGGTCGAAGATGCTGCGCTTGGCGAGGCGCGCCGCCTTGGCGGCCCAGAGGTCCGAGTCGCCCTGGGCCTGGACGGTGGGCAGGTCGAGCGGCAGCGGCAGCAGCTTCTTTCCTTCTCCTCCTCCCTCCTCGCTCTCGTCCCCCAGCGGCAGCAGCCCCGCCAACCCGCAGATCAAGAACGCGAAGCGGATGCCCGCGCCCAGCTCCGGGTCTCTGCACAGGGACGCGGCGACGCTCGTGCCGTGGCTAAACGCCATGATGCCGACAGGCCGCAGCTCGCTGATCTTGGCGGCGAGCACGTCGCGCACGAGGGCGCGCTCGCGCGCGGCGTCGTCGGCGGTGACGTCGAAGGACCCGACGGCGCCGGCGTCGTGGTGCCAGCGGCGGTACGGCCGCACGTCGGCGAAGTGCGGCAGCATGCCCAGCCCCGGCTGCGACGTCTCGATCGGCGACTCGACGAACTCGAACCGGAACCGCTGCCGCAGCGCCCGCGTCAGGTTCCGCGCCTGGTGCGCGAAGAAGGCCCCGTTCGTCCCGTGCCCGTGCAGGCACAGCATCACCGGCAGCGCTTGGCCGTCTTGCAGTTGTTGCGCCATTGTGAAATTGGGCTTTTTTTTTTTTTTCCTGTTATTTTTTCTCTTCGGGGTGGCGCGAGCAAGGGGGTAGGTAGGTACGTGTAAGTGTAGGTAAGTGTGTGTAGGACCTCGCTAGGATAGGTAGTGAGAGGCTAGGGGCGTGTTGGTATACGGTGTACTCAGGTATGTGAGTATATCTGTGTGTGAAGTATGTGTAGGTATGTACAAGCTCGTATGGTCGCGTGTGTGTATGTGTTTCTGGTATAGTCCGGTCTCTTGGAAATTCCAGATGCCTTCCGTTCTTAGAGTGAGACGACTACTTGACCGCTCCGAACTGCTGCGCCGTAGTGGACTTAAGCTTCACGAGCGAGGCTCAGTACGACTTTCCAGTATCTTTCCACTATTCCACGCCTCATTATCTAAAAGTGGCCGGGCGACCGGCGACTTTATGGAGCTGGACCCCTGGAACTAAATTAGAGGCTAAGCCCAGTGTTTAACAGCTGAGGACCTGGGTAGCTACTCCGTTTCGGTTCTAGAGCTGAATCCCTTCTTGAAGGAACATTGTTGTGGATGGCAATGATGCTTTTGCTCCGTTTTGACAGTCATACTCTACTTCGGCACCTAGGATAGGAGGTACTTTTACATGCCACCGTGGAAGGACAATCGCATCACCAAGTACAATGTATAGGTACTGTTGTTCAAGTGTCTCTGTTATTCCCGTCTCTGGATATCAATATGCAGGTATCTAATGCTTCGTACACGCTCGTTAAATGTATATACATGGTATAATTATCCCGTCCCAACAGTAATGTACATCCGGTCTTTATGTCCGGCTTATTCATAGCAAGACCCCTATGGACCGGGTTCTTGAAACTGGTATGGGTGCTTGGCAAAGCACGATAGTCTTTGGAACAGGAGAGCTTCGCTCTCCGAGACCATGCCTATCGCCATCTGGATCGAGCTCGTCGTGGCTGTCGGCATGTTATCCATCATGTCGCTGGGAGATGCCTGGAACGACTGCGCCCTCTGCGCGCCGCTCGTAAGCTCTTTAAACCCGGAGGCGAGCAGGTGGATTGAGTCGCGGAGCTGATGAATCATGCTCAGGACCATGTGCACGGCCACGTATGAACTAATGGCGGGCTGCGACGCGAGGCTAAAGGCGCCCAGGCTGACAAAGCCCAGGTCTCCCGTCCGCGTCGCCAGCGTCTCGATGCTGGGCTCGAGTAGCTGTAGAGCGTATCCGTAACAAGTAAGTACCTGCAGGACTGTGACGCAGTTGGCCATCTGCTGGTTCCGCTGTCTCCTCTGGTCTCCGGGGCCTGACTCGCCGGGAGGTTGGGAAGCGGGCCGTCCTGCAAATCCAAAGGGACCTCCCGTTTCGGAGAGGTGGCCTTGGGTCTGGTTCGTCAAGTTCGCTTGGATGATCTCAAGCAGATCCTTGCATGCCACGAGAATCTCGTCGACCGCGGGTGGCTCCCTGAGCGTAGCTTCGTTTGTGATGGACATCAGGTTGAACAGCCTGCACTGCAGACGGAGAAGCTCGTCCGCGCCTGTGCTTGTGCTCGTACTTGTGCTCGGTGTGCTGCCTATCCCTTTTTGGGACATCCCCAGGCCGTAGCCTGGGTAGGCAAAAGACTCCGGTTCTTCTTGGTGATGGAGACCGTGAACCGGCACATTGCATTTAGCTGGCCGGTACGCCGAAGTAGTATTTTCAATTGTCGGGCTCCCGTTCATGTGCTGGCTGAAGTCTGATTGGTACATTGGAATATCGATGTCCTTATACATGACTGCACGGACTGGAGTTAGCTTGCGCCCGACTCATAAGAGCGAAGTTTGGGCTGTTGCATTGCATACCTTCGGGAATTAAGGACGAGTCCAGAATATCAAGCATCGGGTGAAGAGTCGCTGAGCCGGCTTCAGAGCTCGAATCGGCCTGATCGAGATGCACTGACCGCCCGGAACTTTGAAAGGACGATGATCTCCTGGATTTCGGGGGCCGTTCACCGACTCCGGCTCCGGACCGGCTCGGGCCGCTTCTTTCTATCGTCGGCCTGTGACATCTCGGACGGCCCATTCGCGCGTTGGTCGCATACACGCAGTCTATGTCCAGTCTCTCGCACCTGTCGCACCGACTATCGACGTCTCCTGTCCGTGTGCAGCGATTCTTCAGCTCTCGACATCGCTCGCACGCCGCTCGAAGCTTGCCTTCAGTATTGGATTCCACGCGACTCATGTTGGTATCGTATCACGCTGAGCTGATTGGGGGCATTAACAAAAGGAGACCGACTTCTCTCTTCCATATGGGTTCCGTACGAGGTTCGATTGTAACCACACTGCAGACTGGAGAATGCACATCATATAGAAGCCTTGAGAGAAAGCCACACGAAGGGAAATCTGCTATGTATGGCAAGAGTTAAGATTGGTCTGCTCAGCTGCGGCGCGGCTATACCGTTGCGGGTCGAGAAGCTTCCCTTCGGCCATAGAAAATGGACCCTCGATGTCTCGCTAAGCGAGAAGGATTAATAAAGGGGGGGCGAAGCGTGGGTGAAGGAGCTGTCGTGCCGTCCAAGTGTGCCTGAGTGAGGTGTTGGTCATCAGCCCTACTTGGCCGAAGCTCGAGATTCAGCTTCTGCCCTGTACGAGATGCAGAGCAGAGCAGAGTAGAGAGCCATCGGTTTCGGGTTCGACTTAGCCAGCTAAGGCGTCAGGGCCTTTCTAGCGGCCATGGGGCCCTGGCATGCGCTGGCCACACAGCACATGGGGCCTTCATGCCATGCATGGATCCTTCTTACTCCTATCCACCGCTCTCTGCTGTCTGGAATCTACATGCCCTACCTAATCTTGCATCTTGGCGTTGGCGCAAGGCGAAATGCGGCAGACACCGCCTAATTACCTATCGCAATCTTGCCTGGGCTCCCCGAACCTGCCCCGGAGCCCCCCTTTGGTATCCCGTGCTTGTTCGTATGTATGTACGTATCACGTAAACGCGGCACCTTACCCTCTCCACCAGCCCACTTGCTTACCTGCCTTGGGTACGTACAGGTAGGCGACTAGCCACGATCGTGGGTCGGCCGACGAGTGGATGGGCCAAAAAAAGTTCACGTCTTAGGTCGGCGGGCTACGTCAACAGCAGTTAGCGCATGACAGTAGTGCTCGACGGACTGGAGCAGTGTTAGTGGTCGCCGAACGGTACGGCACCGAGCACGATAGCGGCGGCAGTACTTCGTAGGCGGACTATAACGGGCCTATGTCGAGTGACATAATCCCTGCTCTGATCCGGCCATAAATAGGAAAAGTCTGGAACGGAGACAGGCTGAAGCTCCGCTGCTGCAGTATCGCTGTACTTTGCGCCTCATCAACTGTACGACTGGATGAGCCATACATACCCAAAAATTACCTAACACGTCGGGGTGCTTGTGGGGTAGCCCAAAATAGCAAGGGTGATTAGACAGGAAGACTAGATAGGAGGTTAGCTGATTAGCTTCCACTGCCTGAAATAGAAGGTGGTGAGATGAAAGGACGCGGAATAGAGGGAGGCGACAGCGGAACAGAGGATTACGTAGCAACATAATTTGATCCGTACCAAAGTATCGGCGACCACCTGAATCCGCCGCGGCTTCGTAAAAAAAGAAATGCGAGACGAAGAGAGAACCCGGTATAGAGCTAAGGAGAGAGTAGCATCGGCACCGCAACCAGCTCGGACGTCGATTCGGTCCCGACTGCAGAGTAAGACGAGCGAGGAGCAGGATGGTCTGCTCGGATAGGTCGTCTTCTCAGATTCCTATACCTTTGTCAACTTAGGAATACGTAAGCACCAACGACGGCATGCCTTAGGCTTTAGGTTCCAAAGGTCAATGGTAAGCATAAGCTTTAATCTCGTCTCGCCATTTTGTCAGATATAAATACCTGGGAGGTTAGGAGGGTTACATTGGGGCCTTGGCCACTTCTTATCTTGACAGCTTCCGCCCTATACGGAGCCGTCTGCTTAGCCAAGTGATAGACGGTGCTTACGTGCGAGTATACCTACATGTAGCACCTGATGTTTACCGTTTATACGGCGTAAACAGCTGGCGTCAGGTTCATACGGCGTAAACATCTGAGCAACTGCCTTAGAGATATCAGCAACGCCTCCCTTGGCGTAGTCCCCTATCATGTAAGAGTGTGAAATATCTCCACCGAGCTTCGACATGTCGTATTATTTTCAAGAAACAAGTCCCCGCCGCAGTGGCTCAAAAAGTGTCCGGACAACTCGCCGTCCCATCAGGACGAAACAATCCTACACCGATCCTAATTATTAGCTTAATGCGACGAAAAAGTTAGCCGCAACTATAGTATAGTAGATAGAAGCTATCATACACCGACTATAAACACAAGTTACCAATAAAAGGCCAAGACTTCGTCATATTATATCGTTCCCAACTTACTACTCAGAGTACAAGCTTCACGTTGCTCACTCAGCTACTATCCCAAAACGAAAGACTATCAATTACTAAGAGGCTACCTACCATAAGTCCATACCGACATACCGACAAGATGGCTGTCAGAAGTACGTCTTACCTACGCCTACTTAGCCCTGATAGGGATATCTGACAACATGCTAACCCCCACGGACAAACAGCTACCGCAGAAGACTGGAAGAACAAGGCGGACAGCTACGGGGACATGACGAGCGCCATCAACGTCAAGCCCATCGGCTCGATGCTCGAGGGCCTCAACGCCCGCGTGCCCTTCTCCCAGGCCACCGGCATCCTGGACAACGGCAGCGGCCCGGGTCCCATCATGGCCCGCATCATCGACGAGTTCGGCTCCGGCATCCCCAAGTCCGCGAACCTCGTCTGCGCCGACTTCTCGTCCGGCATGGTCGACCAGGCCAACAACACCAAGAAGGCCGCCCTCGAGCAGAACCCCGACTCCCCCTGGGCCCAGGTCAAGACCGAGGTCCTCGACGCTATGGACCTGAACAGCATCGCCGAGGGTTCGCTGAGCCACGTGGCGGCCGGATGGGTGAGTGCCTCTTGACTATTGGACACAGAGCTCCGACTTCACCTGCGAAGCTACAAAACAAAGGGAAAAAGGGAGGCTAACATCAACTCCAGGTCTTCTTCAACGTCAAGGACCCGCAGAAGGCGCTGGCCGAGTGCAAGCGCGTGCTGCAGCCTGGCGGCGTGCTAGCTGCGTCGTCGTGGGCGGAGACGGACTGGCTCAAGATCCTGAAGGCGATCAGCAAGCTGAACCCGGCGCTGAGCCCGCCGTCGATCGGGGAGGACTGGGGGCGGGCGGACGGGATGCGGGCGCAGCTGGACAGCGCCGGGTTCCGCGACGTCGAGATCCGCGAGGTGCCCGTCGACATCCCCTTCTCGACGCACGCCTCCTTCGTCGACGTCATGCTCACCCGCGTCACCCAGATGGTCGCCGCCAGCCGCGGCCTCCCCGACGACGCCAAGGAGAAGCTCAGGGGTCTGATGATCGACGAGATCAAGCAGCTCTGCCCCTCCGAGCCCGGCGTGCTCAAGGGCATGTGCCTCGTCGGCCTCGGCTCTAAGTGAGACGATGGCATGAGAACATGATGGATGGATGGACGAATGGATGGGCGGATGGCATTGATATTGTACTGTTCTGAAAAGCGTTGCTGAGCGATCAAAAGCGTTTTTGTTCTTTGGTTATTGACTATAGGACTTTTACCTATGTGTATAGAAACAGTTATGTGTTCGCATGAGAATATCTTGCCTGGTGACAGTTTTGGCGTTGTGATTGCGTAAACTACGATGATATCTACTCTGGACACTCTAGATTCCAGAGACCAGCAACAGGGGAAGATTTGTGTATGGACCTTGCCTTGCTGCTCATCGCCTGGTCCCTCTGGTTGTTTGAGCTGCAACCCAAAGTCATACGAAACATATTTTCCCGCAGGATATATTCTTATTTAGTATTTAACAACGCTTGTTTAAAAACCTGCTGTCTAGTGTGCCAAGGTCGACTTGAAATGTTTATCTGTTCGAGGCAAACTATAGTCAGTTTGAAATTGAGGATCGTCTCAAGGCAGTTTCACAGGATATGAAGTTTCTGGGGTATCGGTCACGAAAGGTCGTCCGGGACCTATGTATCTTGCAAATGCAAGCTTTGAAATTGTCTGATGGAGACGTACCCTATCTAGGTACCTAGCTAGAATCGCACATCCATCCTGAACTGAGAGTTGAATAGGAAAGCAACATTAAAGTTGGGTAGGAAATAACATAAGAAATAAACATCAAAGGACACTGAATAAGGAAAAGAAATTCGCAATGCCGTTCGTCTGGTCGCCCATTCGTCTATACCTGTGTGTTCATCGTAAGCCCAGACTTGCCGAAATCCTAAGAGAAAAGAAAGTCGTGTGCTTGTTCAACTTTACCAACCGTCAAGAAAGGAAATCCTGCCTTGTACCTCAATGACCATCCAGTCAATCGTGAAAATGATGTCGGCATCCAGATGTCGTATCACCCATTATATAACGCCATGCTCCACGTGGATGGATATGCTTTCTTTTTTCTGTTTTTTTTCTTTTTTAAATTTTTTTCTGTTGTTTTGACATCGAGTGACACAGCTAGGGCGTGACCTCAGCACCCGAGGGCTTCAATGTATTAGCCCGAGGTCGACCACGTCTTCGTCTTCCGCATTTATTGAGGTGCTCGAGAAAGAGGTCACGATGTGTCGAGCTTGGATAGCATGCACCACACGAGCACCTGTAGGGATATGCTCCGGCACAGCGGT
The DNA here is from genome assembly GCA_022432365.1 of Hypoxylon sp. FL1284. Taxonomy (NCBI): domain Eukaryota; kingdom Fungi; phylum Ascomycota; class Sordariomycetes; order Xylariales; family Hypoxylaceae; genus Hypoxylon; species Hypoxylon sp. FL1284. Next base: position 733,841 of record JAJJXE010000008.1, on the reverse strand, counting down.
CCTTCATGCAATGCTCTCTGAACTTGTCTTGCCGCCCGTTCGAATACTCGCACCGGCAGTAAAACAGAGAAATTGAGTGAGCCTTGGAGGTGTTAAGGTGTCGAAGAAGAGACCTCGAGTCCTTCGTAGAGGGACATGTCGAAATCCCGCAAGTGTTAGGCTTCTCAGGATGCGTATCTCTCAGGTGGTACCTGGAAGCAGGGTAGGGTTAGATCTCACTGAGCACAGTACTATTTATTATCGATAACTTACATGAGGGTTTCGGCTCCAGGAAACAGTCTTTGACACAATCCACATTGCTTAGCCTCCTTGGCTGGTGAGGCGGAAGAGAGAGAGATCGTAGGAGACGGAGGAAGCGAGGTCGGCCTGGTTATGTATGGTGACGGGGCAGACGGAGGTGAAATCGATGGTGGGGGCGACTGAACTGAAGATGGACCCTGAATTTCTAGGAATTCATATATGCTGCTCTGGCCGGTGACAGCCCTTTCCCAATCTATGCTTGACTCTAGGAAATATAGGTTTGGTTCAGGAGACTGATGTCTGCCGTCATTTGACGGGGCACCTGGTAGATCACGGTGCCCTGGTAGATCACGGTGCCCTGACTCGCAAAACCTTTTGAACTCTTCACCAAACTCATCTGATGAGATAATGAATTAGCCGAGCAACGACTCGGCTTTCCGACGCTGTTGACTTCTTTGCGCCGCGCGATTGATGGCGCGCTGGCGGGCGTGGAAAGGTATTGGGATGTCCCAATACCTTGTGCAAGTATCTTCCTGCAAGGCGCGTAACTGGTCAGTAGTGACACCACATTTGCATTCGATTATACGTTATAGCATCAAGTAAAAGAAAGCATACAAGGTGAACAGCACTTACTATGATATAAGGCTGGGAGGTTGGTACCGAGGTAAGTATAGATTTTGCCGCTCAGCCAAAGAGGGGACCGACAGCTATCTGTCGAAGTCCTTCCTCTTAGGCAAGCAGCTCAAGACTATCTTTAAGTTGTAACCAGGTGTTATTTGTTGTTGGTAAAGTTGTTGGCGAGAGAAGAAAGGAAGAGAACGAGGTAAGAAGGGTGTAGTGCCTGCTACTTAGGAATTTAAATATGTTTCCGCGGAGACCCGTGAAACTGCCGAGGCGCCGAAACGTTCGGTTCATCGAGAGATCACAGTTAAGATCGGCGGCACTGCAGCATAATGGCGCCTGAAACGACTGGCTGCGAACCTTTCTTACTCTAATATGTTGTGTATGGTAACACTTATGGCGTTGCTGAACGGGAGTTGGCATGGACCCCAATGATCAAGGGCCAATTGTTTCGTTTCTATTCTGACAGCTACCGCCGGGCCATTTTTGTGACTGGCCAACTATCATCAGCCTATCAGTATTAGACATAGACACCGAGACGCTCAGACAAGACTTCAGATGTCAACCCGAGTCTAGTCTTTGCGGAACGTTAATCACGGAATCAAGAGCGGTTTCCACTTGGAATAATGGCCCTCGAACCTGACACAAACGCTACTAATGCCCAAAGGCATAGCGAGGCAGCGTACTGAAGTGATTCATATGCAGGTTGGCTACCTAGGCATACTCGCTATCCAATTTTTATTTAAGAGATGTCTCTTGGACGGCCTTTCAGTTAGAGGTCGTCTCTCCATCTAGGCATTATCTACACAAATATCCTAAGTGTCTCATTATCATTATGGCTGTTCAACTCGTTCTGGACCATTCTCACGAGGCACACGACGTCCATGATTATACAGCGACATCGCCGAAGAAAGAGCAGACGAGCTCCCATGAGAGTGAGTAAGCCTCTTTTCGTATAAACCCATCCACTAACAAGATACAGCTACTCGGCACATTGCAGATTCTACCAATCCAATTACGCGCTGGCTGTTGGAGAGCAAGCAGGACGAGCCTTGGAGCGTATTCCGCCTCGAATCAGACACAGCCGATCAGCGGCTGGAGTTGGAAGCACACCTGGACATGGAAGGGATTTTAAGCACCGACGGCTAGAATGACCCCCAAGTTAGGAGAGATAAGGTGGGGGAGACAGCGTGGGTGGGATGAGAAGGCTTGCATCTTGAGATCTGTGGTACCAACCCCCCACCAGTCGTTACTGCGTAGGACAGCACAATGAGAATACATTCCTTTATCTTCTCAAGGGTATCTAAGGACCCATGTCCAGTATCTTGATGCCTCGCCCTATCTCATATTCGCTTTGACCCTTTCTAGCAGTTGCTCTCGGGTGTCTCTGTCCTGAGGGTGAAGATTGCGCTAAACCAGCGAGTTAACTGACATGGCCAATATCAAGTTACACACTGTTATTTTTGGGTGCTTACAGCAGCGAGCCATCTTCTCAGCTCTTCTCTGGTCCATTCCTGAGGATCTCCCTTGGGGTCCGCATCAGCCGGGAATACGTTCCCACCCCACATCGACCAGGCGAGGGCAGCTGTGACGAGCCCGGAGAAGGCTTTGAAGTAGAGCTCCATCAGTATTGAGGGTATTTATGAGGTGCGACTGTTGAGTGTACCTAAGACAGCGTTCTGTTCACGCCTCGTTAGTTAGCTAATATCGGAGCGCTCCCAGGAGTGATGGCGGAACTACCTTGGATTTCATGGCGTTATCGAGCAAAGTAGGCATGGCGGCTGCATGGGAGAGGGGAAGTACTCATATAAGGAGAAATACGGTATTACTCGTAATATTCTGCCTTGTATCTCGCATCTTGCGATCTGGCAACTCTTATGGTGTGTCTGTTCTGGAGAGAATAGGAGAACTGGACGGAAGCTAGCGCCACGTCACGCGCCACACGCACGTATAGTAATACAATACGTGGCTGCTGCGTGGAGGCAGCTGGAGGCGGGCAGGCGGGCAGGCTGGCAGGTGGGCAGGTGGGCTGGAGGGGAAACGCACGGACCACGGGTTCTTATCGTTTATCAGAGCAAACAAAGCCCTTGTCAATTGAGAAATCGCTTAGAACCCTTGTGGAAACTTTGCCCGCACAATTTCGTCGCATCGCAGAAAAATCAATTCTCTGTTCCTTTCCTCAACAACCACCAGAGTCAGCATCACACCAGCCAAAATGCCTCAGGAAATTGCAGACATCAAGAAGGTATAGCATTCACTCGAATTGCAAATTCCCGTATTTAGTAGCTAACATTCGCCTGTCTAGTTCATCGAGATCTGTCGGCGAGACGACGCCAAGTGTACGCGATGAAACCCATGATAGAATCCTGTGCGAGATGGTGAAATTGGTATCTGACAATGCTTTGTTTGCAGCCGCCCGGATCAAGAAGAACAAGAAGTCCTCCCAGACCAAGTTCAAGGTCCGATGCTCGAAGCACCTCTACACTCTCATCCTGAAGGACTCGGACAAAGCCGAGAAGCTGAAGCAGAGCTTACCCCCGAGTACGCACCGACCCATCGCACCCAGAACCCCCTCCTAGGACATGAACTAACATAGAGGCGCGCAGACCTGCAAATCAAGGAGGTCCCGAAGAAGAACAAGAAGGGCAAGCACACGGCATAAGTTCCGGCCGGGCTTCGAAGGAGAGGGGATTATGCCAATCGCAATGGGAGAAGTGTCGCGATGACGGCTGAACTGGCGTTTGCGGACGCATGGACATCGAGTATTCACGTTAAGATGCATACCGGGGTTGGGCTGGTCTGTTCATGAGGCGGCGTCTAAGGATACCTTCCGAATTGATATTGACGGGCACGAAAAGCCCGTAGACAATTCATCACAATTGCGCAAACAATTTTCGACGATTACACAAAACCCTTGACTCTGATGATCCTGATCTTGATCATGATCCTCCTCGTGCTTGTCTGCTACCTAACATCTTCACAGGACCCTACGATAGTGGTTGGCACCTCGAGTTGGTGCAAGAGGAGATATCACAGATGTAAAATTCCCGAAATTCTCGGTCGTTCTGAACTCTCTGTGCTTCTCGACACTCGGCCACCCGCATCCGAACACGAACTCTTCCGTGCCTCGTCCGTCCTTCTCAATGCGCCAACCACCATTCACCACGTTCGGTTTCACAAAGTCCTCCAGTATACCCTTCACTTCGCTCCATCCCTGGTCGAATGCCTTCCGGTTCTCCTTTGCGATAGGCAGTCTCGCCACGCTGACAACAGGGCTCTCCAAGAGCGACACCCCTCCACTTGCGTCGGCGGGTTTGAATATCCAGACATCGTTTATGTGGGAGACAACCGTCTTCTCAAGCTCATAATAGCTCGCAAGCGCGTGGAAGACGGTCTTGTTCTCGGGGCTCTCTATCCAAGCCGTGTGCTGTTCGACGGAGGGCCAATGCGCCGTGAGGAGGACGATGGATGGATCCTCGATCTGCTGGAAGAGGCCAACGCCGCGGTTTTCTCTTCCCTTGGGTAGCGTCGGAGCGTTCTGAACGCACCACTGGTCTTGGACGTTCAGCGCGGATTCCATAGCCACCTTACTCTCCGGCGTGACCCCTTCGGAAGTGCTTTTCAGCCATGCTAGCTCGGTGACCGCCATCGTGATTTATTGGCCGACAAATGTTGTGATCGTGAACTAGGCGTAGGTAAGGAATGGGAAAGGTAAACTGATGCTACGAGAACCGTTAAATTCGTAAGAGGCGGGCTTGCGCATCTTATGTTTAATATTTCATAGTCCGGCCATCTACCTCCCGCCTAGAGAGCTGCGTCACTCATGCGCTGCCTAGAAGGGGATCTTGGCTGATCATAGTGAAAATAGTCCGACTAGGCGGCTAGGATGGCGTAAGTTCGACATCGTTGCATCTCGGCCTTTGGTGTGCTCACCTAGCGCTGGTCCTCTTTATCCCGTCTAACCGTGCCCACGGCTTGGGGTTTCTCTTGCTAGACTCTTCAATAGGCAAGCCATGTGGAACACGATGTAGGCGTAGCTCGGACAATTGCTTCGTTAAGGCTCCATCCTGCGACAATGCGACGTGAGCTTAATCCGGAGTATTTTCATCACGACTATCTAAAATAATCCCTTGAATCAAGCATCCTACAGGTAGGTTATCTTGCCCGGGTCGCCAATCGCCAATCTCACATAGATCTCGCTGATCTAGACCTTATTCTGAGTGGTAAGTATATTGAAGCGCCGCCGGCGTACCATCAGAGCTTCAAAATACTCCATCCGGAACAATTCGAATGCCAAGCTCCGTAGCCCACGAGAGGAAGAATTGTACTTAAGCAGGAGTATCGGGATAGCCGGATTGACGCAGGTAGTTTTCGGAGAGGGCCGACATCATGGGAGGTAACAAACGTAAGGGGAGGCACATGGGGCAAAATGAGATAGGATCAAACGTTTTAACTTGCACACGCCATCGTGAGAAATATAAGGGGTAAAATATGTATGTGTTAATATATACTTGACATGCTAAAGCGTATCTACAATTTATGAAGCAATCGGCACCTCGTCTCCAGCGACGGGACACTTGGGACTTGGGCAATCCGAACAATTAAAACCATTCAAGACAAAAGTAAATCAACCGTGACTCATCCCTCGAGCTCCCATCCATCCATCATGCAAATGCAACTAGCAAACCGGAAGGAACAGCAGCGGCAATCAGCTTACAGAATGTAAGCGAAGCCCATGAGGAGCGCGGCGAGGCCAGCAGCAGCGCCGGCGCCGGCGCGGGTGGCGGCGCCGGTGATCGGGGGCGAGGTGGAGGTGGGTTCGGGGCCCTCGCTGGAGGACGACGAGACGCCGGGGTAGGACGAGGGGGCCGAGGGGCTGGGCTCCGGGACGAGGGTGGTGGACTGGTCCGGAGGAGCAGTGGTGGCGGATCCCTCGGGGGCGCTGGTGGTGGTGGGGGTCTGGCCGCCCGTCGTCGACTCGGTAGCCGAGGTCTCGGGGGCCGAGGTGCTGCTGCTGCCGGCGTCGGTCGACGAGGGCGTCTCGGTGCTCTCGGTCGAGGACGACTCCGGGGGCGAGGTGGCGGTGCCCGTCTGCGACTCGGACGTCGTCGTCGTGGGCTCGGGGGCCGACGTCGACGTGGCGGACGACGAGGTGCTGGTGGGGCCGCTAGTCGGACCCGCGCTCACGGCCTTGCAGAAGTCGTCGAGACCCTTCATCACGGAGCCTGCGTTTCTGTTAGTTTCACTTTTTTTTTTTTTTTTTTTTTTTTCGAAAGGAAGGTGGTGAAATCGAGACATACCGTAGTCGCTGTCGGAGCAGGCGTCCCGGAAGCACACCTCGCTGTCGCGCTTGATGGTGTAGATGGACTCGCAGAGGCAGGCGTTGTCGCCCTGGTCGCACGTCGTGTTCTCGTCGATGGACTTGTCGACGCAGGGCGGGCCGCAGGCCGGCACGTAGTCCGAGACCGTGATGGCCATGGCGACGGCGGCCATGGTGGGAAGAGCGAGCATGCGGAGAGGCGCCATTTCGGATATATTAATTAGTGATAGTTTTTTGTGGTAGCGAGTGGACGGATCGTGAGGAAAAGACGGGAGATATTAGATCGATCCTTTGTTTTTCTTCTTGTCTTGAGACAGATAGCCGTATAATGCAAGATGGTGTAAGGGAGGGAGGCGACTGATGGGGAGGAGGTCGATTCTCTTATATAGATGCAACTGACGACCTGCCTAGACGGTGTTCGGTAAACACGAGAGGGATCGACGCTGGCTGGGGAGAGGCTTGGGGGCGCCAGGAATAGCAAAAGATGATCGACATAGCACGTAGTTTATTTATGTAGGCCGGCTGGCTGACTGGCAGGCTGTTGGTCGGTTGTACACAGAGCGGGAGGAAGCTCGTGACAGCTAGACAGGGCCTGAATTGCCCGAGAGCACGAATTAGGACGAAACGGGCCCATGTCCATGTCCCTGAGCGTGCCAGTGCCGAGAAAGCGGTTGGGCCGTATACTACCTAGGGTGCCTGAGAAGGATGTATGTTAGATGTAATAGGCAATAGGAAGACAATAAGGAGATCATAGGGAGATCATGGACGTCGGAGAGGGCAAGGCAACCCCTGAATTAGTTAGGCGAGACAGCTGAGAGGCCGAAGTTACAGCGGACACGCCGCAGGCTTGCTTGGCTGGGCGAGCTGGTATATAGTATCTTTCGATGCTACGGGATCTCTTGGCCCATTCGATTTGCTCACGACAAAGCACGGATCGGTGCCTACTACGTAGTAGGTAGGTAGATAAGTAGGTGGATCGTGTGGCTCGTTTCGGTAGTTTCATTGCTTAATGCCACAAAATGGCCAGAACTGCATTTGTACCTTGAAATCCGAATCGATCTCGTCGTCCCTTGCATTTCGACAAAACGCGGCGGGCAGCCAACCACAGCGCCGAGTCGAGCCCGGACGACCCTGGCGTGCCCAGTTTGCGCCCGTTTCACGCGCCCGATCTGGCAGGTGGAGTAGCTGAAACACGCCGAGGCAGGCGAGGGAACCAGCCGTGCCTGTGCTATATTTTACTGGTGACCACCTATAGGAGCCACCTATAGGAGCATGCTTATAGGCGCATTTAGTGTAACGTGCCATCAATTACCCCGGACTCAAGATGCAGAGAGGGACGGGGAAGAGATGACGGAGGAAAGAATAAAAAAGTCCCTCGTAAGGTAGCAGCGGACGTAATGTACATTGTAGGCTACTCCCCTAACCTTATTCTCGTACCACCCTGCATACGTCTGTCCGTATGTAAGCAGTACGTGCCGCACAAAGAGACTGATGAGGCTTGTAGATGGACGGATGGGCTGTGCTGTAGGTACTATGTACTATGTACTATGGCCATCCGTCAGCTCTCCCACCAACTGATAAAATATATCCGTTCACTAACATTATTCCATGCTACCAACTATACTACTGTATACAAATCTGATAGAGCAGCGGATAGCCAACTTAACCCCGCCACCCAGCTACCCAGCCATATCCACGTTAGCCAAGCCACATCTGTCATAGCCAAGCCATCTACGAATATATACAGTTTACGATTCCTCCCTATTAATATCTAAGGCTGTGCGTGTGCAGCGCTTTACGCTCCCAACCACGACGATGCCCTTTCACGCCGCACGTCCAGTACCATACTCTGTCACCTCACCAGGCCAACTACCGCACTGCTAATATGTTCAAGCTGACGCCAAGCGGTACTTGCCACCTAAATAGCATAGCAGACGACTAGCGATCCCGATAGTTTGGACCAACATAGCCGTCCACTGCCGATGCCTATGCGGAAAGCAAGCTTGGCGACTGCAATACGAGGCTGGGGCACACGGGGACCGGTTTTCTGGCAATACCCGCGTGGCACCCCACTCCCCAGAGACGCAATCGTTAGAGTTCAGTACCGGCTTGGACCGGATCGTCAGAGCTACGGCCATGTTGACAAGAGCTCGGATAGCCTATCTGGTAAGGCTTAGCTCTCAGGTCGACGATCCGGCAAGAAGATGCCGACAAAAACAATAACTTCATCTCTCGGCCTCTCTCGTATCCGGAATAAGAGGGTGTTGGTCCTTTAGCCAGTGATGGCATGGCGACCTCGTGGCTCCCCTTCCCTTCTTCCCGTTTGCTGTTAGAGAAGCCATAATCTGCCACCCGAGACGGAATGATGGCACGGCCGTGTCTATCTACTCTTCCAACATTATCGGTATGTCTTCTTCTCGTGTGTCCCTATGCGAGCGTCTGCAATCTACCTAGGTATGCTTTTTTTTACTGGTGAGACGGTTTGACTATGCAGAACCTTTCGCCCGCCGACACGTGGTATACTTCGGTATCCCGTCACCGCATCGCTGTTAGCAAGTCGCATCCTGATTGGCCTAACGGTATTTGATTCGCAAGACCGACTCTGTGGTTTACTTCCGCCTGGTCCACTTCCACGCATCACCTAGGAAAATCAATAACTTCACGATGCTATGACAGCTGGACGTAGGCACAATAAGGAGATCAGGGATTATAGGCAATTCGATGGAGACACTACCTAGCCGCGCTATCGATTCCCCGGTATAAAGCAATAGGTAAAGAGGTCGCCTTACCCAGCTTCTTGTCAAGGCTTTCCTTAAGAACTTCTGCCGAAAAGAAAACGCGATAAAGGCTCCAGCAAAATAAGGCACCCAGCGTCCATCCCTAGTCGGGGCTAGTTTAACCATCTCCGAGTACGGGCCCGATTAACTCAAAGCCGTGACGGGTACCCCTATGGTGGATGTCAGAAATCTTCCGTCTTATAAAAAGTCCTAGTCTTGGTGCCCGGAGTCTCTGGCATCGAAAACTCGGCCTCCTGGTCTTCTGCCTCGCCATTGTCAGAAACCCCAGGGATCTAAGCCAAGATCCTCGCCTATCGACCACGCGCAAAGCTTCTTCATCTTCGGTACCATATATTTAGGCGCCCCAGATGTGCCGCTACGCTAGTTCCGGTGCTGGGCATTGTATTCGTGACCCCCGAGCGCAAGTGTGACTGAATAACTGTCTGCACTCAACAGGTCCCGGGTCGACACGCACACTATGGGGTCGCCTGGCAAGCAACATGCGGTGATAGCAGATGCACATGCCGTCAATGTGTGGGCTTATGAGTTACCAGAAATGCGCATTGATCGCCTTCATGGAGGGAAATTTAAACAAGTGTTCAGTCAATATATGGTGGCATAGGAGGTTCCTAGTAGGTGCCTAATAATGCGAATTCATTCGATTCTTGTAATGCTTATTCTGCGCCATCCTTCACAAGCTCGTCTAATATCCAGTATAGCATCTCAAGTAACGAGGGCTTGTAGTCATCCCCTTCCGCAAAGTTGCCACCGGCCGAGCCGGTATCGAACTCTGTTTTCCCACTTCCAGAAATCTCATCGAACACCTTGAAGTCGATCCCTTCTCTCTTCCCGAAGAACTCCTCCACTACCTTGTCTCTCCGTTGGGTGAGACCTGCAGGTAGCGCTTCACCTTCCTCAGGTGACTCGTAGGCGAAGAGCAGCATCTCTGCCAGCGCCTCGAAGTCCGTCCTCCTCAGCTCGTGCCTCTGCAGCGGCGCACGGTCGAGCCCCTCCTCCAGTATCATGTTCTTTGCGGGCCCCAGCAGGTCGACTCTTCTCACGGTGTTTTCTTGCCAGTCGGGTAGCAGCTGGCACATAAAGTCCACCACGTCGTGGAAGAGCTCGTCGCCCATCTCGTCCCGGTTCGTCAGTGCATTGTCAGGGCAGATCACCTCGTCCGAGAGGCCATCGTGGAACTTCCGCGCACGCTCAGCCGCGTCCACCCGCCACACGCCCTCGTCGTGCCCCGGCGGGTCTGCCGCCAGCCGCACGGCCAGGCCCTGGAACAGCAGCCGGCGGTGATCGCCCGCCGTGCGCGTGCGCGTGTGCGCCCCGCCGTATCCGCCGACGGTCCGCCGCGCCCGGTCCTTGTGCGCGATAAGCAGGGCCCGGAGGAGACCGTTGCGGCTCAGGTACGCGTCCTGCCCCGCCGCCAGCTCTGGCATGAACGGGTACCGCGACAGGTAGACGAGCATGCGGAATAGGACGGGCGCGGCCTTTTTCAGGACAGAAGGGCCAGCGGGTGCCGGGAATAAAGGCGCTAGAAGCTCCTCGAACGATGCTTCGGATAGGACAGGCTCGCCGTCGCGAACGGTGCAGTGCTTGTCGATGCGCGCGAGCTTGGCTGGTGTCATGTGCAGGTCTCTTGTCGCTGTTTCGTCGAGACGCACGACGAAGCGGCCGGCCGAAAGCTCATTCTGGGCCGCCCACTTGCTGAGGTACGTCTCAGGAGGATGCCACACTATACCCATGGTAAAAAAGACTGAAAGTTTGACAGAATGGAGTTACAGGTTAGACTTCGGGCTTTATGAAGAGATGAAATATTTTACGCGAAGAACCGTATTCCTCCCCCGGGCCAAGACGGCAAACGCGGCAGGCTGTATCTTGTCTTATACCTATGCGCTTCCTGTCGGTGCCTATGCTTGGTATTGACGTTAACAGTGTCGTGGCGAGAACGATCGCGTTACACAAAACTACGTCACATTGTCAACATTTTCAGCTTCAAGCAGCGAGATCGCCCGCGGACGAATTTAGAAATGTGCCTAGAATAAACAAGATCACGTGGTTCCTGCACAAGAACTGTACGAGGAAATGAGGCTCGCGAGCTCGTTTTGGGATCGACATAAGCCGAGATGAGGGCCAGCTCCCCTATTGGGTAGATGTCCATACAAGCAAGACTCAGCCTCTGGGCCAGAGAAGCGTCAGCAAGCCTACGTTTCAAATATTTTACTGATTTATTGACATTTCCTTGCTTACATGACGCAACACAATATACCTACCTACCAGGTATCCAAGGCCGAAGAGGCTCACAGATCCGATAATCGCTTCCAAACACGCATCGCATACTTCTGCCTTGGCTCGGTGCCTGCCAGGCACACTGGCACATAGTTACGCCCCCAGGCCTCGCTGCTAGATGCTCCTGGAATAGAATGTGATACGTCGTTTTCACGGTACGATCGTGCAAATCGGTAGTGTGAGCAAGCGCCCCCAAACAACTTCGTCCGGTTGAACGGCTTCCCAACGCAACCTGAGTGCCGATGCTCATGTCACTCCGTCTTCCTTCAACGTCATGTTTCCATGCGGCTGATGCCATCCCACTCAATAGACGACGATCTAACTCCCATTGTGAAGTTGTTCTGCCCATTTGATGATCCATGATAAGACAATGATACTCCTAAATGAGCTGACGAGGCTCAAAGCTCATACCAATGTCGACCGAAATAGAAACGACCGATGAACGACGAAGCCTTCATAACTCTTGAAGATTCTCTATATATATCGAGTCCATCGCTAGGTAAACCGGTTTTCTATCTTCATCCAATCCAGCTTCACATCTCAGATCATTCGATCACAGTCACAATCAGAATCGCCATCACCACTCTACAACTAGATATCTCCTTGTTCTATTTTCTACTTTTACTCTCCAAAATGCAGATCATCAAGCCTCTTTTCGCATTCTTCTGCGCCCAGCTGGCGCTCGCCTCCCCCCTGGGCGCCCCTGAGGAGCCGTCGGTCGAGATCGCAGCACGCGACCCTCCGGCGCCCAGCGCCGAGCTGAAGAAGTGGAACGCGCAGTCGGGGGTACCGGGCGGCGCGCTGGCCGAGGGTCTGCACATCTTCAAGGCCGGGTGGCCGCGCGACGTGACCAAGGACATCGACTCGCCGGACATCGTCAAGGAGGCGCGCAACTTCCTCAACGCGAACCACTACGTGCTCATCTCGGTCGAGGTGAAGCAAAAGACGACGGGCCCGCCCAAGAAGCGCGTGACCACGCTCGACGTCGGCGACGTCAAGTTCTTCGACGTCTCCATCGACGCCAACAACAAGGTCCATAACTACAAGGAGGGCGCCACCTACGGCATCGACCGCGCCATCCAGGACGGCGTCCACCACACCTACATCAAGAAGCTCGGCAGCCGCGTCAAGAGCTTCACCCAGATCACCCCCGTCGGTATGTTTGCCTGTACCCTATATCTATGCCTGGAGAGAAGAGAAAGAAGATCGAAGATGCTAACCACCCTACGCGCTACCTACAGCCCAGCAGTTCGTCAGAGACCACCCCGACTACAACGCCCAGACCAACAACTGCATGACCTTCGTCGACGACGTCGCCAACGAGCTCCGCTAAGCGCCAGGTGTAAGATATGTATTAGGTACCTAGATTTGGGAGTGTGTCGGGGTTTTCTTCTACTCGGACGGGCATTTTTACGGGGCGCATTCGTTGAGCACTTTGGGAACTGTTTCTTCTAGCACTTGTAGCTGAATATATATACACGGTCGTTCGCTTTTACCCCCTTCTTTTGGTTCTTGCCGGCCGTAACAGATTGTCGTAGACGTGCCTAGTCTCAACTAGTCAAGGTGCTAGCTAATTTCTACCCCACCTTCTTTTCAGATCGGATCATCGCATCAGACATGTGCCGTGAGATTCGCATAAAGGGAAGAACTGGCACACTAAGTAGGACAGGTAAGGTATGTGCCTAACCTTGTGGTAGCTCTACCTAGGTAGTCAGCCAGCCTTTGGAGCGCCGGCTCCCACCCTCCTTTCTAGGTAGTTGCTATTCTACGCTTATGGTCGTTCGTTAAGCCACTCCTGGGCCACCCTCCCATCGGCATTTCTCCTCAAACATGGACTACCAAGGATTCGGCTCGCTGCAGTTTCTTTCGTTAGCTAGAGCGAGGCTTCCTGTGAGTAAGGTGCGGAAGACAGCTACGAGGGATTTAGGGATTGCTCAGAATAACTGGCCTGCAACCAATAGAGACCTCTGAGAGATGCTACTTGGCGAGTGCGAGAGATGGAGTGAGCAGGAGCTCTCCGTCCAGTTCTGGTATATCCATTTTCGTAAGAGCTTGCAAGACCTCATCAGAGCCAAGTGGAGGTCTATGAATGCAGCAGAGGAGTAGCAGGATCCGGTGGGCGTAACTCCGGGTTAGAGCATACTTGCTGTACTCTTTGGACTCTGAAACACGACGCTAACAATTACGATATTAACAGAAAACGCCAGTAGAACTTGCGTGGCGTTACCATATCTCCCTCGCGTTGCCTTTCTGCGGTTATTTTACGTAGGAAGTAGGTAATCAAAAAGTCCAAGACCATCCTGACAAGCCGTTGGGCAAAACTGTTGCCAATATAGACGAAAGCACTTGGGCTTAGGCGGTATGTGTGTTGCCAGTGGCCTGAGGGATGAAATCAAGAAGCGGGCGAGGCATCTCTTATATAATTCACCAAGATACCGGTCCTATTCCATTCTTTTCTCTTAAATATCAATTCAACACCAATTCAGCCATTCTCGTATCGTCATTCCCATACAGCAGCGCGTATAGGCCCTCTCTGCCTACCTAGCTCTTCCCTTCTGGACCCCGTAGCAATTCTAAGCTACCTTAGTCAGTCGACGGCGTTGTCTCGGAGGACTCCCCCCCCCCCCCCCCCCGACATAATGTTATACTTGAACGGCGGGCCATGCTTTCCGTCAAGGTTTGCAATCACTCCGCAGCCATGCCAGAGTCCGATCGTTGGGTACACCCTCCCGGTTATCCCTTCGAAACCCACGCCTGGATAGATTAAACATGTGGTTAGCAGATACACTTGTCTGGGCTGGGGCTCTCCACGTACCTAAACGCTCTCCATTCTTGGTGAAGAAGGCGGTCCCGTTCCTGATATCGATGCCGCAGCCCACGGAGTCGCCCTCGCGATATTCTCCATTGGAAAGGGATACGGCATCTTCTTCACCATTATGATACAAGCCTCCGTCAAAGCTATGGTACCCCCAAGAGCCCTTCTCCTCTCCGGGTAGATGACTGACGCTCAAGGACTTATGGTAGACGCTCGAGGACTTGTGGCAGAATCCGATACTGATCACTCTGATTATCGCCGTATTAGCAAAATCTACCTTTCTGACTTTACTTGATAAGGAATCGGGGCTGTAAAAAGCAACATACCTTCCAAGCGGCAGAGCCGAAATAGTGACCTCGAAATAGAACAATCTGTTGGGTGGTACTGGATGATTTGCTCGAATATTCGAATCCAGTATCGGTGGATTTCGCCGGAGGTCTAGGTCCTTTACCTCTATAATACCTAAGTCCTCGAACAACTCGATATCGTCCGACGCATCTTCCTTACTCCAAGAAGTAGGATGGAGGAACGCGCACTGTGGGAGCTCTCTGTAGATGACCTCGGACTCTTCTCCTTTAGGTGCGTCTGCGAAGGAAATCCATCTCAGCGTCCAGCCGTGCTGGTCCGACCTGTTCAGGCCAACTTGCATCCGGAGCAGGCAATTCACATGCCAAGGACTGTCTTTCTCCACCACCAGGTCGAAGAGCTGATCAGGCGTATGGTTCCACAGATACTGCAACATCTCTGTATTCGTAGAATCGGTGCCATGCAGGAGTAGAGCATCGGCACTCTGAACGGACATTAGATCAAGGCAAGAACGAAGATCCTTTACTGCTCCCGATTGCTGCCATTTACGTGCCAAATGCAGCGGTGTCGAGCCGTCATGAGAGACGGCATTGGGATCCGCTTTGGCAAGCAGAAGATGCTTTATAACATCGACGTGACCGAATTGACTGGCTAGATGCAGAGGTGTCAGCCCATCATCTGTTCTAGCCGCCGTGCCGGAGTTCCCAGAGTTGGCTAGAAGCTGGACGACGACCTCAAGGCTCCCGCAGCTAGCGGCTACGTGAAGGGGGCTGTAGCCACGGCTATTAGTTTCACCCGTCGGGGAGTTCTTCTCAATCAGTTTGGCGACGATTGACTCGCGATTGTGCGCAGCCGCATGATGCAGCGCTTGCGTATTTGAGGTGTTGGACGAAAGCAGTCTGTCGACGAGCGATTCATGCCCTACTTCGATAGCGACGCCAAGAATCGACGAATGATTAACGACATTAGATTTCTGTGTCTCCAATAACACGTCGAGGAGATCAGTGCATCCTACCTCTGCCGCTACCAGACACGGATCCTTGGCAGTCTGCATTCTGGTGAGCGGGTTCTGGTACTCCCAGTACATCTCAGACCACAGCTTCGTTAACTCTTCATCCACGAAGAATTGCTTCTTCAAACGCAGCCGATCAAAATCGTTCATTTCGGCCTTTTGATAATGAGATGGCCAGTATTGCACAGTGTAGGGAAGCAGAGTGAAGTTTTGTTCGACGAGCTCGGCCGCAGACATCTCATAGCTTTCTGCGATCACTAGATGATTCAAACAATGAAGTGTCATCCACGCGTGTACGTCGGGAGACCTTTCGGAGTCCAGATCCTTACAATTAAGACTCTCGAGGTAACCGTACCAGCTTTCATGAGCGAGAAAGACTTCTCCATCCCTGATTTCAACGAGTCCGCCGAACACCCGTTTCAATTCCGAGGCTGGGTCTACCAGGACTTCACCTCCGGCATCTGAATCGGAGTATTTGGGGGCTATATGCCCGTATATTCCGGATATCTCGTCTAGGGTCATGGGGCGGAATGCTTTGGTAATGAAGGGGAGAACCCATCGGGTCCATTTCCAGTCTTCCTGTATGGTCAAATCTTTTTCGCAAACTTCGCGGAGAATTCGTAGGTGTATATCAGGTTTTGTGTCCGAGAAAGACTCCAACATGTATCCTACCTGGTTGTGCGTTGACCCGGGTTTTATCATACCGAGAATTTTTATCACGAGTCTGGCTTGATGGATGGTAGTTGTGGTGTTACAGAGATCCTTCAAGATGGAATCGGCATACTCTTTATAGACGGGTCGCTGCTTGACCAAACCTGAGATTTCGTCTCTCAGGAGAGCCTTGGCGTCCTCTCCCTTCTTGACGCTTTGTTCGAGGACCAGTACTTCTTGGTTGGACGGCATCTTGACAATTTTAGTCTTGCTTGTCACGGCGAGTCTGAAGCCCGAATCCGTGTAACCAGGTACCTCGAGAAGATTTTCAAGGAATCTGTTACCAGATGGTGCGCATTCGTCAATATTGTTGATTAGGCAGACCATATTTCCGTGATGCGGACTGCTGACCAGGGAACGGAACAGGCTCCAGAGATGACTCAATTGTAGCTTTGGCTCGCTGCTCGTGGAGTGTGTGATCCTGTTGAACAGAGGGTTCGAATGGCTAAAGAGCATAGGCCTTAGGCACAGAAGCTGGTAGCTGAGAGATGCGTACATTTGTTGCGTTGTCTGGTACCTACGTTCGTATGCCTTGAACCGGAAGCCAACAATCACGGCGTTGTCGCTGGACTCGGCCAGGTTCGCATAACACGACGCGAGAGCAGATCTCTCAGACCCTTGACTTCCGTACACCCACAGAATCTTAGGAGACCCGTTCGAATCCGTCGGCCATCGGTCGTGGGCTGTATGAGTCTGCGGCTCCCCTAGAGACCTCTTGGGTTCCAGCGTGCGGGGTACGGAACCCTTTGGGATAAATAGCGAGAGAGATCTCAAGCAGTCGATGTACTCCATTGACGGCTCTGTGTCTGATTAGTCGGTGTTTCCTCAGAGATGTCTGACATAGCCGTTACCTGATGCGCCCTTCAAAGCCTCTATAATGCTCTGGAATGCTTTGTCATCGACGTCTCCTATGCGGCCCAGTTGATAAAGGCCCCTATGGATGCCGATTGTAGTTTCCGTCTTCTCGAGACCATGGCATGCGGTATACCTGTCTACGACCTAGGAGTTTGAGGCATAAGCAAACAGGGCAATGACTCAGCGGTGAAGTCTGAAGACCTTACTGGAACGTAACCATGGCCTTCGTCTTGCTCGAACAAGCTGACCATCCTGTATATCCGAGATATGGGGTAAAAGTCGCGACATGTCTTCCTCATTGCTTGTGATAAAGTCTCTTGCCTTTTGATGAACGTGGTTTGTTTGGGTCCCGAAACAGAGATTAGGTTTGCTGCTGTCTTGCTCCATGCATCACCATCAAGGCCACGGTGAGGAGTGCCGAAGAAGACCTTTCCCGTGCACGTTATGGTCAGTAACATTCTATCACTAGAGGCACCGGCCTCCATAGTATACCGACTTATGCGAAGATACGATGCTCAGACGTACAAGAATTGAAGTTTTGGCCGCAATGGAGGCATACCTTTCGGTGTGGACTGCGATCGAGAGGGCCTAGAGTATACGGTTCTTGCCTTAGCCTCTGACAATCTTAACAATATTAAGGTCTAGGGGGGGGAGAGAAGCAACGAAGCACGTACCGACTTGATAATGATACCACCGATCTCGTGGCCGACGAACATGATAGATCGATACTGGTTCTGATATCGCAAAAAGTCAGCAAAGTCCAATAACGGTGTGATGAGGTAGATGAAGTCGCCATACATTCTTAGACGCTCTCTCTTCCGTCAGCTTCTCCAGAAGATCCCAAGCTTTCGCCGCGATGTCAGACTCGGCGATGCAGTCCATGTTTTGGATGCCAGGGTCATACATCATGATATTCGAGTCTGGAATCTGGCTCGGAAGGAGATCGGTCAACCACATCACGCGTTTCTGGTCGTTGGCAAACGTCCACGTTTCGCTGTGATCGTCTTCAATGCCATTGACTGCCACGACGCTGCACAGCTTTAGAAGGCGTTGAACAAAGAGGTAGGTACTAGCTGGACAGTTCCATATGCTTACTCGAATTTGGAATCACTCGCCCCATCCCCCCTCTGGTCTGCCGCCCACGTCTTTGGGTGGACGTATAACCCTCCGTCGAGTTCCATGGCCATGGCGAGTTTGAGTCTTTCGTCTGCGCAGCTAGGTACGTGGTCTTGCCTGGTGATAATTTTCACTGATAATCCACAATACTCGAAGAATGTAAGAGGGACTTTGATCGATTACGACTAAGCTGCTATTAATATACATATCAGATATCAAAGATAAATTACTGATCAACGCAAGGACGAGCTGTGCTGATGCCGAAGCACCTGGGTTAGTCACGTAGGCTGGAAAGGTGCGTGACTCCGTATGTATCTAGATAGCTTGCAAAACATTGCAATTACGCGCTGTTGATTTTATGAAAATCCTCGGTCTAATGACAGGGTGGTGGCGAATACCTCGGCACTCGAGATGTCACAGTCTGGCAGCGCCGGGACCGTAAAGAAGCTCATTCTGTACATCTTGGTAGGTAAACCACCACGTGGAGGCAGTGTGTTATCTAGCCGCTGCGCAAGACACCAGGAAATGATTCAGCGGACCTTTGAAGTCCACGAGTGCGCGGGCGCCTCCAAGGTTGACGACGTGACTCTGCTGGTCTGCAGATATGTCCGCAGTGACATCCCGCTTAATACGCCGCCCGAGGCAAGGAGAGAATGCCCTTGTCTGCTCCCCTGGCATAAAAACCGTTCGTTTCTAAATGCTGACATGACTGCGCGAGTACGCAGTCGAATAGATCATCGAGCAGGAGGTTGATATCGTCCCCGTCAGCTATGTGGTGCCGGCGGGGACGGCAGGGCCACCCTGGCGAGCTTGACACCGGTGAGCTTGCCAGGCCTAGCAGCTTTCCCAGCTCCCCAAGGACGAGGAGAGAGAGAGCAGTGCTACTGCTGAATGACGACGTGGTGTAGTCTGTTTGCTCGCCGAGTTCCTCTGGACTCCGACGACTTGCCTCGGTACAAACTTGGACTTCTTAAGACGGAAAATGATCAATATTGATACCAGGTTAGTCTAGCTGGCCCTGAACTGGAGAAGCGCAGCACGTCAGACATTCCTCCACTTACCTCGCCGGGGACGAGATATCGTAGAAGTCGAGCCGATTAGTCAGAAGAGGCCGACATTCAGAAGGACAATAACAGGATACGGATTACATGCGAGATACGGATACTGTACACCTGATGTACTACATGTATGATATGCACATACCTAGAGGTACATATGTACATATGTGGGTCGGAGGCTGTCGCCAAGCCTGTCCAGGTGCCCTGCCGGCAGCCAATTCGCGGCGTGGCCTTCTAATTGGACAGACGTGAGTGGTGGCGGCCCAAAAGGGTTACGCCGACGTTCCCATTGCTGCGGTTCGCGGGTGTCTCTCCTTGTCGGGCATACCAGGGTCGAGCAAGGAAGCTGAATAAATTATATGGAAATTGAATTGATCAATTTGTTCAAATTTAAAGGGGTGCTTTGTTTGTTTTGCGCTGACGCCTCGGGCCTTGATGGGCTGCTTCAACATCGCAACTCGTCTCGAGCACGTCGACAGCCGACTGGCATTGTACTACACTCTTTTTTCTTCCTTCTTCCTTCTGTGACCATTTCTTCCAACACGGCATCCAACCCGTTTCTTCCATCATATCAGTCGCCCTACGCCGTCATCTTGTGGCTGACTGAAGGACGCGCGCCTCGCCGCGAGTGACCGAATCGGAACTTTGACTTTTCGAGTACAATCCTACGCCGGCTTTTTCCTATCTAGGATACCTCGTGCTGGTCGTGCCACCGACGTACTCGAACCCTTTTCCCGTTCTTCTTCTTTTCTGCTCCGTTCGCTTGTCTTTGACCTTGACCTACATAGCACCTAGTCTATTATAATCGTCATTCATTCCGTAGCGCTTCTCTCGACCGAAACCCGGGCATTAGCCTTACCAGACTTACCAGTGTGGCGCTGTTAGTACGTGGGGTTGGCCGTTTTCCGTTGGTCTGTCTCGTCTCTTGTCTGTTAGCTGTGTCTCGCCTCTCTCAAGGATCTTCCTGCATCAAGAGGCGTCGCTAGGATCGCGGGGAGTACAAGACGGTCCCTTTTTATCACGGATTGCGACCGTCCAAGTCCACGAATGACCCTCGAACCAACTACTCCCGACAGCTCGGCTTCGGAAATGTCTAACGGCGTCAATGGCTTCCACGAGGAGCTCGAGAAGCTCCACGTAAACGGCGTCACCAACGGCGCATCGTCGTCGGCCGAGATGGAGAGGAAGAGGAGCATGAATCGCAAGAACTCTAGCCCCATGATGCCCGCCTTTATGGTTTCCGCCCCGGGCAAGGTCATCGTCTTTGGCGAACATGCTGTCGTCTACGGCAAGGTATGATATGTCACTGCTGCCCCCCTTTGCGACGGCATCAATTGCACCTGTACTTATACGTATTTTACAATCTAGTCTGCCATCGCCGCCTCCATCTCTCTCCGCTCCTACCTCCTAGTCACCCACCTATCCAAGTCGCGACGCACGGTTACGATGCAATTCCCCGACATCGACCTTACGCATACCTGGAACATTGACGACCTGCCTTGGGAGATATTCAAAAGCCCGTCCAAGAAGAAGTCGTACTACGATCTGGTCACGGCCCTCGACCCCGACCTCATGGCTGCCATCCAGCCGCATCTGGTCGACGTCTCGGCGGGGAAGCCCGAGGCGGAGCGCAAGATACATTGCAATTCGGCCAGCTCGTTTTTATATCTTTACCTATCGCTAGGAACGCCCAAGTCACCGGGCTGCAGGTACACCCTTCGATCGACGATACCGTTAGGTGCCGGCGTCGGAAGCAGCGCGTCCATCGCAGTGTGTCTGGCGTCTGCCATGCTGCTACAGATCCGAACTCTGTCTGGCCCGCACCCTGACCAGCCTGCCGAAGAAGCGCGCGTACAAGTCGAGAGGATCAACAGATGGGCTTTCGTAGCCGAACTGTGCATACACGGCAACCCGTCGGGCGTCGACAACACGGTCTCGACATACGGAAAGGCCGTGGTATACCGACGATCGAAGCCGCCAACCGTGACGCCGCTATGGGACTTCCCCGAGCTGCCTCTGCTCCTGGTAAACACCAAGACGCCCAAGTCGACAGCCGTAGAGGTAGCCAAGGTGGCCAAGCTGAAGGACGAGCAGCCGGAGCTGGTGGATACGATTCTGGACGCGATAGACATAGTCTCCAAGAACGCGGAGAGCCTGATTGACGAGGAATACTTTGATAGTGAAGAGTCGGAGAGTCTGCGTCGCGTGGGACAGCTCATGTCGGTGAATCACGGCTTACTGTCGGCCCTGGGCGTCTCGCACCCTCGCCTCGAACGGGTGCGAGAACTGGTAGATCACGAGAGCATCGGATGGACGAAGCTAACGGGGGCGGGCGGCGGCGGTTGCTCGATAACGCTGGTGAAGCCTGGGGTTCCGCAGAAGAAGCTGGAGAAGCTGGAGCGTCAGCTGGAGGACGAAGGGTACCAGCAGTTCAGGACGACGCTCGGTGGAGACGGTGTCGGCGTGCTATGGCCGGCGGTACTTAAAAACGGGCTAGACGAGGACGATGAGGGCGGCATGGAGATCGATATCGAGAAGTTCCTAAACGCGCCGGGTAATGATGGCGTAGAGAAACTCGTGGGCGTATCCGGGGGCCTGGACGGCGCGGAGAGGGAAGGGTGGAAGTTTTGGAGGATCGAGGGTCAATAAGGGTTCACCAACGAACGCGACTAATCCTTAATATCTTGTATGGGAATAATTGGTCTGGGGATTTGGTCACGCCCAGAATTAACGAGAGAAAACAAAAATAATTAATTGTTAATGAATGCTATTATCATAATCTTGAGAGGTATGCACTTATCGCCGTGTCTCGGGTACTACCGTATAATTGTATATAACCATACAATGCCAGGTACAAGCAGCAACCAATGGCAGGTGCAAGGTGCGTGTGCCCCTCGGTGTCATTTTCATTCTGCTTGCATCCTTCCCTTTCTTGGACCCTTGTAAATATTCGAACCCCACCATCACCTAAGCCATCTTCACCTTCACACAGCCATGCCTCCCAAGAACAAAGGAGGCGGCCGTGCGAAAGCTGCCGATCGTATGCTACCATTTGCCTTCTTTGTTGTCTTCCCTACCGAATATACCTGCTCTACATGTTAGGCATTTGACTGACTCTATCTATGCACGGCAGCCCAGCAGGAACCCCCGAAACAGCCCCAGACCATCCGAGAGCTCGAGTGGCAGCGCTACTACGACACGAACCCCTACCAAAAAGCCTACGAGGAAGTTGGCCTCAGTCGCATGACCCCGAATGATAGGCACGCGTTCCTGAACCAAGAGTATCTCAAGTCAGGCGCCGCCAAGTCCCTTTCCAACAAATCCCAGAAAGAGCTGTGGAAGCAGCTGAACGAGTCCAACGTCCCGCTGCGCAGCCTGCCCCGGCCGAGGGACAACCAGTGGGGACGCGACAAGAACGGCCGCGACATCGGCGACTACACCGTCGAGGAGTACAGGGCTCGCACAGCCAAGACGAGCAAGCTCCTAGACCTGTCCTTCGAGAGTCAAACTTTCAAGGCCAAGCGCGAGAAGGCCACCAGCGGGGACGGGTACCTCGTCGGCGACACGGTAAAGCCTTTTACTTGCACCGAGGAGGACGTTGAGCAAGAGAAGGCCAGGCGGAAAGAGATGGCCGACCTAAAAGAGGACCTGTACGGTGCCAAGACGGACCCGTACGCGCTAGATCCGGAATGGGACGACGTCGTGCCCATACCCCAAGTCGAGCCTGAGGGGGCGCTGGCAGCCATTGCCTACCCGGAGGACTATGCAGAGGGTATGTCCATGACAGCAGGACTGTCTCGATCGCCACGTATATTGCATACCTAGCTAACAGACCCTACAGCCATGTCTTACCTCCGCGCCGCCATGGCGGCTAAGGAGTACACGCCGCGGTGTCTGCGACTGACGGAGCACATCATATCGCTGAACCCGGCACACTACACGGTCTGGCTGTACCGGTTCGCCATCGTCGACGCACTCAACATCTCGATCCCGGACGAGATCGAGTGGCTCAACGACGTGTCGCTCACGTACATCAAGAACTACCAGATCTGGAACCACCGGCAGCTGCTGCTGGACCGGCTGTACCCGGCGCTCGCGGCGTCGCGGGCGGACGTGGAGTCGCTGGGGCGCAGCGAGCGGCGCTTCCTGGACCGCATGCTCGAGGAGGACACCAAGAACTACCACGTGTGGAGCTACCGGCAGTACCTGGTGCGCAAGCTGGGGCTGTGGGACGAGGCCGAGCGGCGCGGTGTCGAGGCGCTGATCCGCGACGATGTGCGCAACAACTCGGCCTGGTCCCACCGCTTCTTCCTCGCCTTCTCCGACCCGGCCGCCTCGACCCCCGGCTCCCACGCCACCGAGCACGACCCCGCCGTCCCCGCCGCCGTCGTCGACCGCGAGCTCGCCTTCGCCCGCGACGCCGTCCAGCGCGCCCCCCAGAACCAGAGCCCCTGGAACTACCTCCGCGGCGCCCTTGTCAAGGGCGGCCGCCCGCTCGCCGACGTGCGCGGTTTCGCCGAGCAGTTCGTCCGCAACCTCGGCATCGAAGAGAAAGAGGAGGTTACCAGCTCGCACGCCCTCGATCTCCTCGCTGACATCTACAAGGAGGCCGGTGAAAAGGAAAAGGCCGATCTTGCGCTCCGCAGACTCGCTGAGAAGTGGGATCGCATCCGTCGCGGATACTGGGAGTACAGGCGTAAGATGTTGGATTAGGAGAAGCGCTATATTGAGCTTGGGCGTTAATATCACGAGCTTGGCTCTTGTGTTATACACTAGTATGAGGGTATGAATTATAGAGGGGACAAAGAGAAAAGTCAACAAACTGGTTGCTATAGGAATTCAGCCGCCGGTCTACAGAATGGGGGCAGGCAGGGGGCTAGTGAGAGCTATATATCCTACGTGAGAGGTTTAATGGTAGTAGGTATGGCAAGAAATGTTCCCGAAAAGTAGCCTTACCGAAAATCCGATTACTATTAAGAAGTGATCCGGTCGATTCCCGTGCTGATTCTGATCGAGTTCGAATGTTCGATATCTTCTAGCGATCCTCTAAAGAGCGGCCTATAATGCTGCTTTACTATTTGCACTCTCCTGTTACTTGGACACGAACACATGACTCGACATTTGACCATAAATAATGTATTTGTCTGCTTGGGTATCTCATTCTCTGTAGCGTGTGTTTAAACGATAATATCTAGCGATGTGACAATCCTCACGTTTCAGAATACCATCTTGGACATCTGAAGTGAGAAATTGTAGACCCTCTCTTTGCAAGACGCCACGCCATTCCTCGCGATTTCCCTCTGCTCGCTCTGCTCAGCTCAAAACGTCCTGTAGTTCTGGCTGACGATGAGCCACTTGCGCACGTTGCGGGGCGCATTCCGGGACCAGGCCTCCCAGTGCGGCACCATCAGGAAGGCCTCATTGAACTGCTTCTCGACCGGGCCGGGGTTCTCGTCGTCCTTCTTCTCGCCCGACGCGAAGATGTTTCCAGCCGCGCCGGAACCAACGCCCGCACCCGCGGCCCCGTTCGTCGCAGGCGCCGCCGCATCACCCGCTCCGTCTTGATCATCGCCGCGCGACACGTGGCCGCGGCCAATCCTTACAACGCCGCTGACCTGCAGCGCGAAGCTGACGAGGTCGCCCTTCTCGGGGTTCGGCGGCCCCGTCGTCTTGCCACCTTCCGGCTCGCCGCCGACGCCGTACACGGCGCTCACCGGATGCGCGTCGTAGGACCGCACGTCGTAGACGACGGGACACGCGCCGGGCGCCTGCGCGTCCAGCAGCGCCTCGAACTCGGCGACGGACCCGCACGCCCGCCCGTTGATGCTCAGGTCCGGGGTCGCGCCGCCGCCGGCCGCGGATGCGAGGCGTGGCGAGGCGGACGCGTAGAAGGGCGCGAGGGGGCGCCGCGGTTTTTGTTGTAGGGCCTCGTAGTACTGTTCTATGAAGATCTGGGCCGCTGGGGGGAGGGGAGAGGTGAGTCAGATGAGGGTTGGAGGTAAGGCGGGATGGGTGTGCGTACCGGCGCTGACCACGTTGATCTGGGTTTCCATCGTTGGAGGGGCCATTTTGAAGTTCGTACTCGCTCTTATGCCTTGCGTTGTCTCGAGCGGTCCCCTGATTGTATGCTGTGACTCGATGCTCGAGGCTGCAGGCAGTGACTCGGGTGCAGTAGCTGAATTGGCGAAGAACTTATGACGTCGTAAGTTGTGTTGAGTTGCTTTGTGAAGGAAAGGATATATTTATTATGCAAGTGTTGAGATGAAAATGAAAACTTGCTACACTGCAAAGTTCCGAGACCAAGACGTGAGATGTATCTTGCTTTGTCTGAATTCCAGTTCGAGGTCGAAACTGCTATTGAATGAAGCCAAGTCCAAGTTGCCTTAGGTTATTTCTAAATTTTTATACACTGTGTAAACCTGTTCCTTTCTTCACTGAAACATCCCAAGCAGGGGGGAAGTGGTCCCTATAAACAACGCTAATGCACTATCCACACAGTACCTTCTCCATATCTCCAACACGGTGCCGTTTGCCTGACTTCGACACCTAACCGCCAACTTGTTCCAGAGGCCACTGCATAAGGTGCACAATCCCAGGCGGCACCAACTCCTCGATCTTCAGAATCAGCGGCCTGACCCTCCCCTTCAGCCACCACCTATCCTCCACCCGGTGCAGCAACACGCACCAGAACGCCATGACGACGAGCGCCGCCGGACTCCTGCGGCCGAGGTCGTCGGTGAAAGCCTGGCTCATGAGTGGCGGGAACCGGAGCGCCGCGTTCTTGCGGTCGAGCACGGACTCGGCCATGTCGGACAGGTAGAAGCAGACGCGCAGCCGGACCATGATATGGGTGTACGTAGCAGCGCGCTCAGGGGAGTCCTGCATGAGCTCCAGCTCGTGGCCGAGCTCGACGAGCCGCGCGTCCGTGGACCCGCCGCTCAGGTCCGCGACGGCGGGCGTGTGCAGGTCGCCGAGCAGCGCGCGCAGCGCGGACCCCATGATGGCGGCGCGGTGCTGCATCGTGACGGCGCCGCACCCCTGGACCAGCACGAGCCACTCGGCCAGCGCGCCCGGGCTCGACGCGCTGAACAGCAGCGAAGCCGGGTCCCGCGCCGCCGCGAAGTGGTACCCCACGAACAGGCACGAGCACGCGAACAGCGGTACCGCCGCCTCCTCCGCCGGCCGCGCCGCCAGCGCTTCGCGGAACAGCGGGATCGCGCGCGCCTGGTGCTCGGCGGCCGTCTGCTCGAGGGACGACGCTAACGACGCCTGCTCCGTGGCGTCGACGGTCGTCCGCAGGTGCAGCGCCGCGGTCGCCAGCAGCTCGTGCAGCAGGTACGGGTGCCGCGGCGCCAGGTCCGACACGACGTCGCGCCAGACCAGCACCGACGCCTCGTCGTCGGCGAGCGCGACCGCCGTCGACTGCGCGAAGTGGCGGAACAGGCGGAAGTCGGCCGCGGTGAAGGACGGCGCCTCCTCGTCGTACGGCCGCTGCCGCTGCGCCGCCTTTGCCTCCGGCGTGCTCGCGCTTGCTGTCGTACTGGGATCGGGCGACGGCAGCGGGGCCAGGCTGCACGGCAGCCGCCTCTTGTCGCAGTACGAGCAGCGCGGCCGCCGCTCGTCGCACTTGATCCGCTTCGTCTTGCACGTCGCGCACCCGTTCCGGCTCTTGTGATGGACCCGGCGCGCTTTCGGCAGATGCATTTGCATTTCTCGCTCGGTTACCATCGTTCGGCCGTTTTTTTTTTTCTTCTTCTAGATATTCACGGTTACACACCGAGCCGAATGCGTCGATCACAAATGTTCCGTTCTTATGTATCTGCCGGTAAAGCAGATATGCGTGCGGACAGGGGGGTCTCCTGGGGCTGAGCAAAGCTGCGCCGTCAAGCTACGTATCGCTTACCCAACTCGCCAGCGAATCACCTGAATATACTTAGGTACGCTAGCTATAGCCTATCTCTGGAAAATTGGTGGATTGCGATCTGTTGTAATGTCCCCTTGGAGATGCTCTGACGATTGGCGATCCCCAGTAAGCGCACAATTATTGCACTGGCAGACTGGCTGGCAACCCCTTCACGCGAAACAGCTGAAAAAAAAAACTGAAATTCGATTTTCCGAGGTCAAGTCAAAGGATCGCCCAAGGCTAAGTTTATTCATAGCCTCGAAAGGTGTTCACTTTATAAGTGCTAATAGTGACCAGGTATATTCCGTATACTCCAACCGGCTGAGCTCATCGAAGGCATCTATCCATCTTATGCACTCCAAATTCCAGAACAGTGACGTGAGATGAAGGAGCATCCAGCATCCATCACATCTTCTAATTCGCGGCTCGTCATTTCTTAGGGGGGCGTGATATGTGTACAGATAATGCCGCTCAATCTTTTTTCGTCTTCCGTAGATGATCGTAGCACTAAGACTGCCAGGATACGAGAATACGCAAGGTACGGGGGCTGAGTCTTCCATCGTCTGCTTGCTTGCAGCATACCGTCCGGTCGGCGGGTCGATCTCTCCGTCCCGATTCGCCATCCATCCTCGGTTCCCCTTTCGACTGGAGCGGTGTCACCCTCGACGTGCTAGAAGCGGATGCTTACTGGTACGCAGGTTCCACTGAGAAGGAGCTCTTGGTAAACCCGCAACACTGGACTATTCGGGAGTTGCTCTCGAACGCGGCGATATTTTTTGTCTCTTCATTCCGGGAAGTGCCACAGCTTCATCCTCTCGACGGTGCTGTACCCCATGCCCAGGAACTCGCACAGGCGGATCCAGTTGTCGGCCTGCGCGGCCGCCTCGGGGGTCAGCACGTCGAGGTGGACGACGTGGCGGCGCTTGTCCTCGGGGAAGTAGGACAGCGCCTGCCGGATGTGGTGCTCGCTGCTGATGAGCTCCCAGTCACTGCCGCTCCTCCTCCTGCCCGCGCCCGGCCCCACGCGCGGCACGATGAAGCGCGCGTCCGGCCGCGACCGCGCGATCTCGACCAGCTGCACGTCCGGCGACACCTCGGCGTACGTGAGCGGCGTCGCCGTCGTAGCGTTGCTGGCATCCTCCACGCGCACGTAGCCCAGCGTGTCCAGCGCCTTGCTGAGAGAGTTCAGCGCCGGCCGCGTGGTCTGGAGGACGTAGATCGGCGGCGTTATGGCATCGCGTTCGCGGTTCGTTGTGCCGAGGGCGTAGGCGTCGGTTGCGAGTACGCTAAGGTAAGCTAGCGATGAGAGCTTCATGGTTACCGGCTTGAGTGTCTAGTTAGGTGCGGTATGTGTGAGTATCGCGAGAATCGAATCGAAGTGGTGTTTTTGGTGACTGGGTTCGCCTGTCCCGAATACTTGGGCCAGATGTGATAGTCGAGGGCAGGCCCTGGGGTGGCAGATCTGGTCCCCTTATACATGGCTACGTAGCACCCTGATACAATGTTTCTTTATGGGGCCAGGGACGAGCTTCGCTCGGGTCGGCCGATCGTTTCAAGAAAGCAAATTACCGTGTGGGTGCTTGACATATCCTCGTATCGAATCCTCCTCCCTGTTGTGGACGCCTTACGTATGCGGTATGGAGATGGCACGACGAATCTACGTCGTACTCATCGTCCCCTGTCTGGATATTGTTTGGTAGCCAATCTATCTCGTCTATTTAGTACGGGCTAGATGCGATAGCCTAACCTAGCCTGCTTAGGATAAATGAATAGTTCCTATTGGGCTGCTCTGCGTGCTCGCGCCATTACCTCCTTTTGAATTGTTGACCTAGCCTGCCCAGCCAGCGTGCCAGGCAGCATTTCGACTCTTGACAGACAATGTCATGCAGCCAAGCAGTGAAACTCGTAAGCCCCTGAAATCAGTCTCCTTTTCGGCGCTTCTAGCTCGCTGGGTCTGTGGGGGTAGGGGGGTTGCTTCGCGCTTGCGATACAAGTGGAGATGTATATCAATAGGAGAATAGGGATCTCCTGAAACCTTGGGGGGGGGGATTTTTGCTATAAATACCATTCTGCCCCCATTGAGAGATCTGGTCGTATTTCGTGACCTGTGAGATAAGGAAAAGTCACATCACATCATGGCTGAAATCCTATTTTAAGGCGGATATAGTTCAGTTGTGAAAAGTGTCTCGAACAGGTTGTACGAAGTATGAATGGTAAGAAATGTTATATCATGATAGACTCTCCGAGAGTGACGTGGCACTTCAGCGATTCTCGCGATCGTGCCCGACGCTCGGGACTGCTGCTCAATGCTGTTCACAACCTGCTCCAACGCGCCGAAGATATCATGATTCGTAAGCTCAGGTATTTGTCGAAGGATATATTAGAACTGGCAGCCGTCCGTTCGCACATCCCCGGGTGCACTACTGAAAACCTGTTGTCTGGATATTAGCAGCAAAGGCGGACTCAAACCTGGTCACGATCCTGAAACCGAGTGTATACCGTGACGATGCTATATAATGGGAGGTTTCGCCAATAATCCTGGCCTCTATGCTTTCCTAGCACAAGAAGTAGAGACAAGACAGATCGCACCGTCGAAACCAATCACGAACTTAAGAGTCGGAGTCGGCGTGGATTGCGATGTAGAAATTTCGAAATCCCCGTTTAAAAGGGCAATGATGAATGATGGCGGTCAGTGTCGGAAATCGACGGTATGCCCGCTGTATTTTCCCGTTCCAGCGCCCTCAAGGGAAGCCTATTCGCCAGCCCTACCGCTGCCCGCGATGCCACTAAACACATCTCCGGGTCCGCCCTATTGTCAAATTTATGCACCAACCCCGATGCTAGCCCATCCTCGATCGGGACGGAAGCCGCTCGAAGACTTGTAGACAAACGCCTTTTATTTGTGGCACTGCGAAGAACGGAGCTTCATGGTGAGAGACTAATGTCTAGTAGTATCAGAGTATCATTGATATACCGGTCTGAAGTGTCTACGGGGCTACATATATGAGACCTAGTACTCTGCCTCTTCAACATCAATATTCGTCAAGATTCGTAGACGTGCTTAAGATCAACGGCCACGAGTATCGAGAAAATGGGCTCCAGCGAACCAGTACCTCAGAAACTCTACATAGAGACGCCATGCATACCGTCGGCCCCTCTATCGCGAGCAGCAGGATGGTGAGTATCCCTCCCCTAACCAATATTCCCGTCATAGCTAGGCACTCAGAGACTAAACACGCAACCCGCAGTAACATATTCCTCAAGCTCGAGAACCTCCAGCCGTCGGGGAGCTTCAAGTCGCGCGGTATAGGGCACCTGATGCAGCAGGAGATGCTCGCGCGGCAGAACGTGCACTTCTACTGCAGCTCCGGCGGCAACGCGGGCCTCGCCGCTGCCACCTCCGCCGCCGTGCTCGGCCAGCCCTGCACCATCGTCGTGTCCATGCGCACCAACGCGCGCATGATGGACAAGATACGCCGTGAGCAGACACTCCCATCTCCATCTTCTACAAAAAAGGAAAACTAACATCGACAACCCGCCCGACAGTCCTCGGCGCCGAGGTCCACCAAGCCGGCGCGCACTGGGCCGAGGCCGACGCGTACCTGCGCACGGAGCTGCTAGCCAAGGACCCGGCGGGCGTCTACGTGCCGCCCTTCGACCACCCGGCCATCTGGGCGGGCGCCAGCACGCTCGTCGCCGAGCTCGCGGCGCAGCTGCCGCCGGCGTCCGTCCTCGACGCCGTCGTGTGCAACTGCGGGGGCGGGGGCCTGCTCTGCGGGATCATGGAGGGCGTCGAGAAGCACTTTCCTTCTTCTTCTTCTTCTTCTTCTTCTTCTTCCTCCGCTTCATCTGGCTCCGACGCCAGACCCAAGGTCCTCGCCGCCGAGACCGCCGGCGCCGACAGCCTGGCCGCGAGCGTACGCGCGGGCGCGCTCGTCACGCTGCCGGGCATCACGAGCGCGGCGACGAGCCTGGGCGCGCCGCGTGTGGCGGCACGCGCGTTCCGGTGGGCGAGCGAGCGGCCGGATCTGCTGAAGAGCGTCGTCGTCTCGGACGCCGAGGCCGTGGCTGCCGCCGCCCGCTTCGCCGACGACGCGCGCATGCTCGTCGAGGTCGCGTGCGGCGCCACCCTCGCGACCCTGTACAACGGCGCGCTGCGGCGGGCAGTCGGGGCCGGGGATAGCGATGAGGAGTGGCGGCGGAGGAATGTGGTCGTTATTGTGTGTGGTGGTTCGGATGTCTCGCTCGAGATATTGGCGGCGTATAAGGAGAAGTTTGGGGTTTGATGGGTGTACGTGAGATTGGCAGGTAGATATACAGAGATTGTAGGGTGAGAAGCATGCTAGAAACATGTATATAAAGCATACAATATTTCTGGATATAGACAATACGTAGCTCTATGCCGTCCTCGTCCTACTCCCTCAGTCTTGACCTATCATAAGCACCAATCCTCCCCGCCGCGACCGGCACCATCGACTCCTTCCCCTCTTCCCGCAGCACCACCTCGACCTCGCCGAAGTAGTTAACGCCGCCGCGCTGCCGGAACCCGAGGCCCCGGAACAGCGCGACGCTGCGCCCGTTGTCGGCGCCGATCTTGGCCACGACCTCCCTGAGCCGCGGCGCGTCGGGACTGCCCGCGTTGTTATACTCGGCTAGGATGCCGTCTAGGTGGCCGCGCACGAACGCCAGGAACTCGACTAAGACGGCGCGCCCGAGCCCGCGGCCGCGGTGCGCGGGGTTTGCGATCATGATGTCGACCTCGGCGCGGACGTACGTCTTTCCTTCTTCTTCCTTTTCTTCTTCTCCTCCGTCCTCGTCGGGGTCCCACGGCGTCAGGAACAGGTTCACGTCGCCAACCATGCGGTCCGGGCGATCCGCCTCGCCCGCGATCACGCGAGTCGGAGCTGCCTGACCCTGGCTTGCAGACTCTTCATCTCCATCCTGCGGCAGGGGCTGGCACAGGATGAACGTCAGCTTGTCGGGCGCCTCGCGCCATGACATCTGGTTCTCGTACTCCTCTTCCAGCGTGAGGCGGTCCGAGGCCGTGGCCTCGCGGATGGCCTGCTCTCTTGTTAGTATCGCTTGCGTGACTCCCGTTAATGAGATCAGGGCGAGACGTACGGGGTCTTCCATCCATTCGTGGTACCGCGGGACGTGGTGTCGGTCGTACGGCACGAGTAGCACCTTAGGGGCCAGGATCGCTGGTTTGTTGCCGCGTGTTAGTGAGTCCTTCTGAGTTATTACGTACGTGTTAGGCAGAAAGTGATATGGCCCATGGGATATTCAGCGCTTGAAACCTGGAATGGCGACGGGTTACACGTGCTGACAAGATCGTAACATGGACTTACCAATATTTTCATTGAACCTCATCGTTATGAGACATGTGTAGAACTTGCTAAGCAACTATCGCATACCTGTTTAGTGACGCCAAGATGCATAGAGTGTCGTTTGGATTTATGTTGTCTGAAATAAAACATTTGAGACTTCTCAAAGCTTTTTTTTTTTTTTTTTTTTTTTTTATCTCCTTAATTCTCATTGGTCACATCGATAGATCGGGTCTAAGCCGTTTGCCGCATATTGAAAGGCTGGCAACTCTCAATGGATAATAAATAAGTGAGGTTGTTGTATTCAGGGTATCATTACAGATTACATCAATACAGACAACTGCTGTCTTTTTTCCCTTTCCTCATAACACGTCAGGCATAGGATAGCCCTTGGAGAAGGGGTTTCCCTACTTCCATAGTCCGTGCCATCTCAATCCTCTACGGGGATGGGCGGGAACAGACTGCTATGGGCGCCCTCGCCGAGGGGCACCATAGAAGTCCCGTAGCTGTCATCTGCGTGCAGCTCGGCGTAGCTCATCGTCCTGCGATCGTGGCTGACACCTAGCCGATCCAGGAGACCGGTAGACTTCTCTGGCATGAAGGGTTGCAGCAGGATACCTGTGATCCGCATAGATTCTGCTGCGTAGAAGATGATCTGGTGCACTGCCTCGATGCGGCCTTCGTTTTTCTCGGTCCATGGAGCGGCGTCCTGGAAGAATGGGTTCGTCTACAAGAAAATTCGTTAGATGCCTATCTGGGCATGGGTCCGACGGAAAGCGTCAACACTCACCTCGAACACAAAGTCCATGATTTCTTTCAGCGCTCCGGTGGGATTCAGCTCTTCCATGTGCCGTTCGACCTTGGCCACGATTTCCTCCAGTCGTTTCCTCTGGGCGTCGACACCTTCCGGGAGCGCTCCGCCTTCCCGGCCAGTCATAGCTACGACAGCCTCCCTCGTGCTCCAACTCTTGGACCTCGTGATGCGGTTGAGCAGGTTTCCCAGGCCTCCCTGAAGCCCCTTCTTGTACCTGTTGACGATGAGTTCGTTGCTATAGTCCGAGTCGTTGGCCATGGCGCCGTTGTAGGTCAGGAAGTAGCGCATCGTGTCGACGCCCCACCGGTCGATGGCGAAGAAGGGGTTCACGACGTTGCCGACCGACTTGGACATCTTCTGCCGGCTCATGAGCCAGTGCCCGTGGCTGAGGATGCGCTTGGGCAGCGGCAGGTCGAGCGCCATGAGGAGCGCCGGCCAGTAGACGCTGTGGAAGCGCACGATGTCCTTCCCGACCACGTGCACGTCGGCCGGCCACCCCTGCTCGTGCTCTGATCCGGGCGGCCACAGGGGATAGCCGGCTACCGTAATGTAGTTGATCAGGGCGTCGACCCATACGTAGATAGTCTGGCTTGAATCGTCCGGCACGGGTATGCCCCAGTTCAGACGGCTTACGGGGCGGGAGACGGATAGATCCTCAAGATTGTTCTCGACCCAGCTGATCACCTCGGTGTATCGACTATGGGGGGCTACCCAGCTGGGGTTTTCCGAGTAGAACTTCAGCAGCCTATCCCGAAAGGCCGTCAAGCGGAAGTGGTGGTTCTTCTCTTCCGTCCATTCCACGACATTGCCCGTCTCGGTCGACGCCATAAATGCCTTGCCTGTCAAGGGAGACACGCGCTTCTCGACCATGGAGTCCGGGTAGAATGTCTCGTCGCTCACGCAATACCAGCCCTCGTGTTTGGTCTCGTATATGTGCCCCCTATCTCTCAGGCGGGCCCAGAAGTATTCGACGGCGTCCCTGTGCTCGGGGTCCGTCGTCCGGATGAAGTAATCATTCGCGATGTTCGCCTTTCGTGCCAGGTCCCTGAACGTCTCCGAGTTGGTGTCACACAGCGCCTTCGGATGGACGTCCTGGCTCTCGGCGGCGCGCTGGACCTTCATGCCGTGCTCGTCGGTTCCGGTGCTCAGGATAGCCCGGTGGCCCTTGAGGATCTGCCATCGCTTGAGGATATCTGCTATCAGCATGCTATACAGGTGGCCGACGTGGGGAGCTTTTGGACGGGGCTCAATTAGTTCTTGCTGGAGATAAGGTGCGGCCGTAGGCAACGAGGGCCAATATAAGACAAGACTCACAGGCATTGACGTAGAATATCGGTGTCGTCACGTAATACGGCTTGTCCTTGGCCTCCGCAAGAGCTGCGCTGCTGCTGAACAGCTTGCGCTGCTGAGCTCGACCTCTACATGATTGACATATCCACCTATTTCGCAATGCTGGTTCAGCCCTTATAGTTGATAAGTGCCGGCTTAAAACTGACCAGTGGCCCTTCATGACCGTAAGGCATCCGGTGCGGTCGCGTTGTGTTTACGGCAGGTTTTGCCTTATTTTTGCATCGGTGCAGAA
This sequence comes from Hypoxylon sp. FL1284, assembly GCA_022432365.1. Classification (NCBI taxonomy): domain Eukaryota; kingdom Fungi; phylum Ascomycota; class Sordariomycetes; order Xylariales; family Hypoxylaceae; genus Hypoxylon; species Hypoxylon sp. FL1284. The sequence continues at coordinate 699,092 of JAJJXE010000008.1, read as the reverse complement.
AAAAAATTCACCTCTGCTGATTTTCCAAGATCCAGTACCTTATAATGAAATCACCTCCTTATACCGATATTGATCATGATGCTTAGCGGGGTTATGTGAGTAAGTGCACTAAGCATTGAACAGACGCTCACAATCACTTCGCATCACAAGGACAATTTCACAGACGAAAAACATGCTCATGACATTGGTCTATTGTTTTGTTCATCGGCAGTGTAGCAAGCTATGGTGCCTACGTGCAAACCTCTCTAGGCTCAGGAGGTAGCAAGACAGGCCAGGGCATGCCCTGTCGTATGGTAGGTAGTACAGCACAAGCAAATAACAGCCGTCTCTCCTTGCATGACTCTTCATCAGGCGCGATAAACAACCGTGAAACCATTAGACGAGGTCGGATTTCGAGGCTGTTCGTGAAAATGCGTGTAGGAGAAAGGCTGAGAGAGAGGTTGAGAGAAGGGCTGAGAAAGTTGAGAGAAGGGTTGAGGGACGGGTTGAGACAAGGGTCGAGAGAAAGGCAATGAGGGAAAACAAAAATCAGGTACCCCTGAACAGGAACTGCAGGTCCTCCGTTGTGAGGGCCTCCATAGATGCGTCGTCGGCATTGATCGTAGAGTTGATCATGTTGGTCTTCTTCTCTTGCAGCAACACCATTCGACTCTCCACCGAATCCTCGATACACAGGCGTGTGATGATACAGGGGCGCGTCTGCCCAATACGATGGCATCGGTCCGCCGACTGCCACTCAGCAGCAGGATTCCACCACCTGTATGATAGCGACGGTTAGCATATCTCTCCTACAAATACGGTAATTATATCAGGGAATGACAAAGGGGTTTCGACTTACGGATCGACGATGAAAACGCGAGAAGCCTCTGTGAGGTTCAGAGCTACTCCGCCTGCCTTCAGAGACACCAGGAAACACTCGACGTCGACGTTCTTCATGAAATGGTTGATAGAAGCCTGTCGCTGGGCCGGTGTCATACTTCCGTCGAGCATGACTGTGGTGATGCCAGCTCGTCGGAGACGCCACTCGATTAGTTGAAGCATCGTCGTAAACTGTGAGAAGATGATGCTTTTTGAACTGAAGTTGTTCTTTCGCAGGGCGTGTAGCTCACGAACGAGCAACTCGATCTTGGACGAAGACGTCCAATTCTCCATCTTGATACGGTTGATGATGGAGGATTTCTTGACCAGAACCTCGTCTTGCTCCATCTCAGGCTGTTCGAGATCGATCGACAGCGGGATGTGACAGCAAGGGCAGTCCGGCTCCTCCTGAGAGTTGACATAGCTCTTGGCGCAGGCACGGCAGAAGTCATGCTTGCATCTGGATCGAATCGCTTCCTCGGCAGGTTCATCACAAATGCAGCAGACCAGCACGTTCTGGTTCGAGTTCGGGTCCGTCGTCTTCTTCAGGATCAGGTCAGGATGGTCAGCTATCTGACGCACTACAATGACGAGTCAGTGATTGCTCCCTGGGACGCAGTGTTTTGGGGGTTGCGTGTCATTTCTCCAAGACAGATCATGCCACGGAATCAAGACAAAAAAAAAAAAGGAAAAGGAACATACTCTGCATGAGAAGACCGAAGATGTTGGCATAGTTGTTGAGGAGAACACCTTCAGCAACGTACGTGTCGAAGTTGCGCTTGCTATTGGTCATGACACTCTGTGCCAGATCGTTCTCTTCCTCGCCAAAGAATTGTCTAGTAACCACGACCTCCTTCACGGGGAGCTCCATGGCATTCATGTGGTCCTTCTTCAGGCGGCGCAGCATGATTCGGTCGGTCAGGAGACGAAGCTTCTGAAAGCCCTCCTTTCCTTCACCCCGGTTACCGTACTTGGTCAGGGGGTTCAAGATCTCCACATTAAAGACTGAGACGTGTCTCATCATGAAGTGATGGCCTAAAGCAATTAGTCATATTGGTCATTCATTCGTAGGCGTGAACTCACAATGTTGGCAGTAGCCGTTGTTATCTGGCGACCACTCAAGATGCGAGCATGAACACTGTTTACAACAGTAAGATGCAAATGGAGTGATTCGGAGGAAGCGAAGCAGCGAGAAGAACTCTCCTATCCTGTTGGCCAGCGGAGTGCCAGTCAAGCACCAACGATACTCTACGTTTAAGGCGAAGCACGCCTTAGCAGTCATGGTTGTTCGGGACTATACCATCCTGTCAGTTGAGAAACGAGAAAAGGGAGCGGGTATCGACGCACCTTGATACAGTGAGCTTCGTCCAGAATGACACGGTGAAACTTGATCTGATGAATGGGACTCTTCTCCTTGTAAGTTCCCTTCTTTCTCTTGAAACCCTTCTCCTGCTTTCGATACATCGACTCCAACGTGTTATACGACATCATAATGACATCGAACTTCTTGAGATCCTTTGCCGTCATGCTCTTCGCCTTGGTATTAGTGCCGTGGTAGATGAAAGTCTTCAGCTTTCCATTGGTGTAGGATTCAATCTCCGTAGTCCATTGCATCAAGGCAACCGGGGGTACCAGCACCAACGACGGCGCCTTCGCCGGGTGATCCGACATAATGAGAGAAACGGCCTGGATAGTCTTGCCGAGGCCCATCTCGTCTCCGAGAAGACCGCCTTTCCATTGGGTCTGCTCCATGCCCTTCATCCAGGCAAGGCCCTGAAGCTGAAATGGTTTCAGTTCTCGCGAGATTGTGTCTGGCTGCTCGGCTTGGCCAGCATCGAGAGCGGGCATGTTCTTCAGATCCGTCCACATGATGAGAAGCTCAGGGTGATGATCCTCGAGCTTCTTCTTCTTAGATCTGCGCTTGGATGCTCGAGAAGTAGCCGTAGTAGCTCGTGCGGGTCGTAGAGGTAGGTCGGAATCAGACTCGGAATCAGGTTCGGAATCAGATTCGAGGATATCAGAGTCGGAAGAGTCGGAACGGAAGACGAGGTCATCATCACCAGAGGAGGCCATGACTGCATCTGAATCGACATCTTCCTGGTCCTCGCTTTCAGGCTCGACATTTTTCTGTTTTTTGAAAGCACGGCGGCCAGGCTTGTGACGAGGTGCGGCATCATCCTTGTCTTCGTCCTCATCGCTCGAATCTATCTGAAGAGGCCGTTTGGCACGAGAAGGCATTGGCTTCTTGCGGGTTGAGGGAATGGGTGAAGGAATGGGCTTCTGAGCCTCCTCACGCTGTAGTTTGCGTGCCAACGCTGCACTTCGAGACTTGTCCCCGGGATAGTATTCCTCATCCTCATCCTCATCTTCAACTTCCTCATCTTCCTTGTAGGAAATGGGTGCAGGTCGGCGTCTGGTGCCCTTGAATCCCGTAGGCTTAGGGAGCGAGCCTTGGGGAGCGTCAGGGAGTTCAATGGTGAGGATAGATCGACTTCCGCTTGCGGTCGCAGCACTCTTTGCTGCAGGTTTCTTGGTAGAGACAGAAGGGACTGGAGTCACAGCGTTGCTAGTTGCTGGAGTCGAGTACTCGCTGTCGGAGATAGTCGTGGCGGGAGTCGGTGCATCTGCATCCGAGGCGGATCTGCTGCCAACAGTAGCCTTGGGAGCCGGCTCGGGGGCCGGCTCGGGGGCCGACTTGGGAACCGACTTGGGAACCGACTTGGGAGGTCTTCCACGACGCTTGGAGGGAGTGGGCTGGGTATTGGGGGTATTGGCAATACCTGTAGGGGGGCTATTGGCAGGGCTATTCTGGCCTGCCGATGCCAGGGAGCGCCTTGTTCGGGGCGCCATTCTGTCGTCAGTCGTGACTGTTGCGACTACTGCGGCTATTGCGACTTATGCGATAGTCATGTATGGGATGGCAAATGAAAGTTGTAGTGAGTAAAGAGTTAGGTACTTGGGTAGCGGGTAGTGAATGGAAAAGGAGTGCGAAGAAAAAAAAAAAAAGAAAAAGGAAAATGAACTTTTTTTGTGCGATCCTTACGATCCTCGCGTTCTTTGGCTGGATTGAAGGTCAGACTGAAAGTGCAAATGCGAAGGTAGTGGGTTAATGGCAGTGAAAAGGAAGGAGCTGAAAAGTTGATTTCAAAGGAGAGGAAGGTGAGAAAAAGAAAAGGAAACAAGTAATTGTGCACAAAGCTACCTGAGCCGCGGGACTGGGGTATGGAGAATGGAAAGAGTCATTTGCTTGTTGCTGGTCGCCGTCGTTACTGCGCCGTCGCAAGGCCAGAGGTCGAAGGGAAGTCGCAGTGAAGGGGAAGGGCGCGTCTGAGACACGGAAACAGGTGACCTATCGCCACTGGCGCGGGATAAGGGCCAATCAGAAGCGAGGAAAAGCCATTAAAACCCCTGCGTTAGCCAGGCTGGTTCATGTCATAGCGCACACTTAGCACGTTGCCCCTCGGTCAGGCCTGTCCGACACGCTAAAATCCCATTAAAGCTGCCACTTAACGCGCTTCCAGAGTGGCGATTAGCAATCCTCGCGGCCGCATCTTGCCATCCGCCCATCTTCCATCCTCAATTTTCTTCACCCTTTCGAGGCAAACCCGCAAATCCTCAATCCCTCAAACCTTCATAAACCATCAGGCCTTTCGGAAGGAAGGCTAATAAAGAAGAGACAATAGAAGAACTCGCTATCTAGTCTCACTCCTTTCTTTCTTATTCCTCACTTTCCCTTTTACTTGCCCATTCTCCGTTACTATTCTCACATCCCATCGCACTCATTCAAACGTGTGCGTCATCTGCTACTTTTCCGATGCACCACGCCTACAATCAATACTGACATCACACCTTTGACCGTTAGACTCATCTGAAAACACTGCGAATACTGCGAATACCGCGAATACCGCGAAACTTCAGATCAGATAGACATCAATTCATCAGCTGATGTCCATGCGTCAGCGATATGGCTGATAATACACCCAACCCAAACCCCAACAATGTGTACGTATCCGCTGCTCATATAATCATCCCACCCTATCTGAGGAGGTAAAGTATTAGCAATTTGCAACTGACACCCCATCGCAGCATCCGCGGACCTCGGTCTGCACTCACCGACTACCTGGCTTCTCAGAACATCTCAGCACACAGTATTAACAGTAGCGTCCGTGCCCGTCGCGCCGCGGCCAATGCCGCTTCCGACGAAGCCGCTCAGGCTTCAGGTGTTCAGAACGAGAACGAGGACGAGAACGAGGAAGGAGATGAGGCAACCACGTCTGCATCCGCCCGCCAGGCGAGATCACTAAAGCGCAAGAAGCAAGCCCAAGCGATTGAGAGGATCAAGGAATCTAAAGCTTATAAGAGATACAAGCCGCACCTGCCATCAGATGAAGAGGAGCAGGATGACTTTGCTCTCTCCCTGCTCGAATCGAAAGAACCGCTACCTGGCCAGATAGAGAACTGCGAAGAATGCCAGAAGCGCTTTACCGTGACGGCATACACGCGCAAGGGACCCAACGGAGGTCTCCTCTGCCCCAAGTGTGGCAAACTCGCAGACGACAAGAAGGCCCCCAAGAAGGGTAAGAAGAAGGTCGGAGCTGGCCCGGCTGGTGGCAAGGGACGAAGAAAGCACATGAGCCAGTTGCTTGATGGCCAGGTCGGCGTCAAAAGCCTGTTGGCCCTCTGTGTCGAGACTGTAGCCAACAATATCAGCCTCGCTGAGGATCTCGGCCATTCCTCCCCTGAAGTCGTTGATCGCATCGCCAGACAACTGTCCAAGCGTCGTCTCCTCAACTCTCATACACTGAACCTGTTCCTCCAACCCGAAGCCGAGGATATGCGCGTGTACGACGCAGCTCTTCTGGCATCAGCTGACTACGAACGAATCCTGCAGATCTGTTCCAATCTGAAGACACTCAAGCTGCGCAACGCAATCCAATTCAGGGACAACACAATGGAGTACTTGATCTCGAGACACATCGTCCTGGAAGACCTGTATCTTCACGGCTCCAACCTTATCACAGAAGCGTGCTGGGAGAGATATCTGATGAACAAAGGAGACGGTCTTAAGGCCCTGCGTGTTTATTACACGGACAAGCACTTCAGCGACAAGATTATCAGATCTCTACCCAAGTACTGTCCGTCTCTCACGCGCCTCAAGGTCTGCCACAACCAAGAGGTATCCGACCAAGGTGTACGATATATCGCAAATCTCAAGCACCTCAAGCACCTTGGCCTCCAGCTCATAAAGCAGACTTCGACGGCATCGTACGTCCACGTCGTCAAGAGCATAGGCAAACAGTTGAATACATTCTCTGTCAGAATGATCCCGGACGTGGATGACCGCTTGCTTCAGGCACTCCACGAACACTGCATTTCCTTGACCAAGCTTCGCATCACGCACAGCGAGTTCATGACTGACGAAGGCTTTGTCAATCTCTTCACTGGCTGGAAGAACACACCGCTTAAGTACATCGACCTTGAGCTGTGCCGTTGGGTCGACGCGACGGAACCAAGAGAGAACAAAGGTCTGGTTGGTCTCTGCTCAAATGGCTTCCAAGCCATGATGAACCACTCGGGCAAGCGTCTTAAGAAGCTCTCGGTACACGGCTGCAGACACATCACTCGAGAAGCGTTCGAGAGCGTCTTCTCTTCCGACAGCGAGTATCCGGAGCTAGTAGACATGGAGATCAGCTTCTGCGAAGAGGTGACGGATCTGGTGGTCGGATCAATTTTCCGATGCTGCCCCAAGCTCAAGAAGCTGAACGTGTTTGGTTGTATGAAGGTGAGAGACGTGCGGGTTCCCCGCGGCAGGATCTTGGTCGGCGTCCCGAACGCCATCGGCATGGTCATCGAAGGCACTGAGGATTAGGTGATACCCCCGAGATACCCCCGGAGCGCTCGTCATACGGGCGTATGATACTTTTGCGAGGCTTTAGTTTCGATGAATTCAGGGCGGGTGGCTTTCTACTTTCTACGACAACCCTATCGCGAGCATTCGAGTTGATTGTTGATCGGCCGGTTTTGTTGTGGCTCGCGCCATTTTCACTCCGTTGGACGTGGCTAGGACGACTCACGCGATACGAAATGCCTGGAGGCATAGATGAGGAGGGTTCGCTACAGACGTTGAAGGCTCATCACAGATGATGTACTTTAAAACTAGGGGGGGTGAAGGAGATAGGGAGATAGGAAGGTTAGATACGATAGCAGCTGATCCTCTCCGGCGCCGGCTTACCTCGCCGGCCCCCGCCATGGTGGAGTATTGCGCCATCGAGAAGACCTCTAGCATTAATCCACTTCGATCATGCCATCCCGAATTGCTTGACTGCGCGAGGCCTCGTACTTATTAGCCAGCTTTTTCCTTTTTCTTTTTTTTTTCTTCTTGTGTCACACTAGAACTTCTTGAAACCGCCGTATAGACTTTTCATGCGTGCTCATCAGCGCCTCATTTTTTAGCCGTAGCGGAGCCTTACACTGCCATTGAGTAACGCCCTCTCTCATTATCTCATGAACGTATCCTCCGTAGCCGTGATCGGGGCGGGCCCTACGGGGCTGGCCGCCGCAAAGTACCTGCTTGCCGAGGGGTTCCCGGTCATCGACGTGTTCGAGAAGCAGGGCGAGGTCGGCGGCATGTGGCACTACGAGCCGGGGCCGCCAGACGCGCCGTCGATTTATGCAGCCGAGGACGACGAGGATGGGGCCGGGAAGGAATCGCCTATGGTAGGTCTGCACGCATAGACCGGCATCCCCGAACGGTCGGGCTAGAGAGCTAATTATAGAACCGCACCACGATGCGCGCAGTACGACGACCTCAACACCAACATCCCACACACCCTCATGCGCTTCTCAGACCTGCCCTTCCGCGCCGGCTGCGCCATCTTCCCGCCGCGCGAGGACGTGCAGGCGTACCTGGAGCAGTACGCGCGCTCTGTGCGGCACCTGGTCCATTTCTCCACGCAGGTCGTCCGCGTCAACCCTGACCACCATCAGCAGCAAGAGCGCTGGGACGTGCGCACGCGGGACCTAACCACGGGTAAGGACACTTCGCGGGCCTACGACGCCGTCGTGGTAGCGTCGGGCCACTACTACGCGCCGCACGTGCCGGCGGACATCATCGCCGGCGCCGCGGCCTTCGACGCCGCGTACCCCGGCGCGCTGGTGCACTCCAAGTTCTACCGCAGCGCGGCGCCGTACCGGGGGAAGAAAGTGGTCGTCGTTGGCACGGGGCCGTCGGGCCTCGACATCGCGGCGCAGGTGGGCCGCGCGTGCGCGCCGCCGCTGCTGGTGTCGGCGCGCACCGCGGCGACGCCCGAGGCCCTCGCGCATCTTGGCGACGGCGTCGAGCAGGTTGGGCAGATTGTGCGGTTTGGGGTGGAGGGGAGGAGCGTTGAGTTTGCTGCGCTGGGTGGGGATGGAGAGGGTGGGAGTGGTACGAGGGTTGTGGAGGACGTCGATGCGGTTATCTTTTGCACCGGGTATCGGTATACGTTTCCGTTCCTCGACTTGGACAATGTTACGTCGGACGATGGGAAGAAGGTGCGCGGGTTGGCTAAGCATCTCTTGTGCAGTATGTCTCTGCGGTCATGGTTTCTTTCCACGACTCCCTCCTCCCCTTTCCAAAGAGAGGAAAAGAAAAAAGAAGTCAAGTCGTAACTAACAAACCTCTACAACTGCAGTCGACCACCCGACCCTCGCCTTCCCGGGGCTCCCCATCAAAGTAATCCCGTTCCCGCTAGCCGAGTCGCAGGCGGCCATCTTCTCACGGCTGTGGTCGGGCCGGCTGGCGCTGCCGCGGCGCGCGACGCTCAAGGCATGGGAGCGGGCCGACGCGGAAGCTGCCGCCGGCCCCGACAAGTACCACGTGTTCGCCAAGGGCGGCGACGGCCGCTACATCAACGAGGTGCACGAGTGGCTGACGCAGGAGACCAAGAGGAAGGAGGATGATTCTAGTGTCAGTGGTGGTGGCGGTAGCAGTGTCGAGAAAGAGCCTCCGCACTGGAACGACGAGATGCTCTGGCAGCGCAGCATCTACGTCGAGGCCAAGATGAAGTTCGAGAAGGACGGCCGCCGTGCAAAGACCCTCGAGGAGCTCGGGTTCGGGTACAAGCCTGGTGAGTCGACTGCAGCGACGTCGCCGGGGAGTCTAGAGAAGCGAGATCCGCAGCTGGGTGTTGCTGGTTGAGTCGTATGTACACGTTCTGTACGAAGGGTTAGACATTTAGACAAGCGATCATGATACCTGTCTTGGGAAGAGTTAATTTGGATACTAGAAGAATGTACATCTCGTAGTATCACGCGCGGAACCCAGTAACGGTGTAAATGGGTTGGATTTTTTCTCTCAAGAGCATTTATACCAGTAAGAGATAAAGAGATCACATGGGGTTTATATCAATCATCCATTGTATTCTGTACCTCTTATATATCCCGTCCTTGGTATCATTATTAGATCACTACAGGTAAATGTTTACTACTTTGTATATCCTAAAACACACAGAACGCCATATATAAATACAATATCATTACATATGCCACGGATAACGAGGTATCTCGCTTCGTCGTCGCGTACTCGTCATGTTCGAGACGTACTCGCGATCCTTCGCGGCGAAGTCGCTGAGCTTGGCCTCGAGGTCGGCATCGGAGATGTCCTCAGGATCCGTTGTCGCCATGTCGCTGGTGACAGAGCGGCGGCGGAACGAGAAGTCGCCCGAGTCGCAGCCCGAGATGTGCTCGAAGTAGTAGACGTGGGCGTCGCCGTCGAGGCCACTCGTGGCCGCGTTGCAGTCGACGTTGGCGAAGCCCTCGCACACCTTGACGTCGGCGACCGAGTACGCAGTCGTGTTGGCTTCGCCGGTCGACAGCCAGTACTCCGGGCTCGTGTGCCGGTAGTCGAGGAAGATGGGCGGCAGCCGCGGCACCGGGTCGTCCACGTGCGTCACGCGGTTTTCCGTGCCCGTCTGGTTCGTGACGTAGCTCACGAACGCCTCGTTGCCCACGCGCGGGCTGCCGAACGTGTACAGGTCCGCGGCGAAGCCCCGCTTCCGGGCGAAGCCGGCAGCCAGGGTAGTGACCGCGCCCCCGAGAGAGTGTCCCGTAAAGATAATCTTGTAATCCGGGTACGTGGCCGAGGCGTTGGCCACGGCGTCTAGCAGAACATCTTGTATTTCTTGATAGGCCGTTAGGAAGCCCACATGGACCGAGCAGTCGTCAACAAGGTCGCATGGAGCTTGTATAAACGCAAAGCTGCTAATACGTCAGTCACTGCTTCTTACTACAAGTAAACGTGCATTATCAAAGATGGACTAACTCGGCTAGCCAGTTGCGGACGGACTCTGACCCCTTCATGGATACCACGATCAGCCGGTTTGTGTCGTCCGTAGAGACGAAGCCTTGAATATCAGTGACTTCTCCACTATAACCAAGGGTATTAGCTTGTCTCTCATGTTCAACACGGTGATAGTGCTCTTCTCACTCAAACGTTGCTAGCACCTTTGCCCCGGCGGCGGTGACATCCGGGCAGACATTTTCCGCGCATGTAATTACGGAACCGGCAGGTGCCTCGCTGTTACAGAAGCTAGCGGCCGCGTATTGAGCGAAGAACCTGAAGGTTGAGAGCTGATCTTCAGTTACCGCGACTATTATCTTCTGTTAACATGCTAATCCATATATTTTAGGTCAGCAGTTTCGAGAGACATTTGCATACTATCGTTGACGCGCAGAGTTCCGGGGAATGGATTCGCGATGGCAGGCAAAGCCAAAGCAGAGATGAGAACACAACTGAATGGCTTCATCTCGAATAGGTGCCAGGACAAAAGGTAGAAAGAGAAGAAACGAAACAAGATACTAGGTGGACGAGCAAACAAGAAACAAGATATATACCATCCGGGGTCAATAATATGGGCGTGGCAGGGGGTCGGGGGGCTATACTGTATATATCAAAGTGTGGCTTGATCTATTTCCCTCTGTCAAGGGATGGACTTATACCTAACCCACCCAGGCCGGCAATCAAACATTTATATAACCTATGCCATCATGGACACACCTAGTATTCGATGCTTCTTTCTGTAAATCCAGGGATCGAGTTCGAAACTACCGAAGGCTCGGTGTACGCCGAACTGTGCCAGATCTGTTGAAACGGCATCTTGGCCGCCATCCTAAGGACGCTCGGATCAGAGATAGCCGCGCCTGGAAAGCCTTTGGCATGGCTAGGAAAAGAAGGTCAGGATCCAGGGGGCAAGAAAGAGCCCCTCAAAGAGGAAAGACCATATATTGACCATGGTGGCTGAAGAAGTTCGGATGCGACTCTACGGGCCAATACTATACGCCGCAGGCTCGGGGTGGCTGCTGCAAGCCATCCCAAGCCTCATGCAGGCGAGGCCGGCCGTATTGTCCGGATTGTCTCTGTCTCAGCCGATATCTTGCTGGGTATATCTAGGCAGCTAGGTCGGCTCAGCACACCAGTCTCGCCGGTCTCTGCGCTTCGGCTGCGTGGCAGGTGACGTAGACCCTCATTCTTCAATGCAACGCTGGGTCTCGCCCAGAAAGGATTGCTGGATTCGCGTTTGAGGTGCCGTCAGGGTCCCATTGGTGCCCTCCACCTCGACATGGCCATCCCGCGACGCTCGCCAGGGCTGTCTGCGTGAGAGTTTACCACCTACTAAGATGAGATGTTACTCAATGCTTTGAAGAAAAAATCAAAGAGGCGGAGCTACTTAGCCCAGCTAAAGGCGAAGCGCATGACGGCCAAAATAGATCTGAGGTGCGGGACTTTCCGAAAGCCGGCAAGACTTTAGGTAGATTTACATAGTAGGTAGAATATCTTTCGACATCTATGCAAAAGATGCATGGTAGAAATATCGGCAATAAGTAACAAAGTTAGCAGGGTTAGTAAGAAGATCCGGAGAGGCGAGACGATGCCGTGTCATTATCTTCGGATCTATGACCGGAAAGGGGTTGCATAAATCAGGTAATGAAAGGAATGATGGAATGGCTGGAACGTGGCCGTACGGTTCAAGTTCGGGCCAGGCTGCGCACGCGACACGCCAGCACGTCAGCGCCCACTGCCACTGCGCCCTCCCAGCAGCCCAGACCCCTAAGAGGGCCCTAAGATGCCTGCCCGGAAGATCTGTATTGGGGGCCTGTAATAAGGCCTGTATTATAAGGCGGTGACGATATCATGCCGCTGTAAGCATCTGGCATCCAACCTATATCTTCACTTGACCGAAATGGTGATACGTGACAAGTCAATGCTCGTCTCTTATTACATCTCGTACATCGTATTATAGCCTCCGTTGAGTCTAGCATCGGGGGCTGAAATCTGCATTTCGCTAACTTCCCCGACTTGCAGTGGTAATCATCGCAGCAGCATTAAGTCGGCGATGTGACCGGGATCCGTTTCAGCTGTAACCTCGGGATGCAGTACCGATCAGTAGCGACCTCACACTCTCCTATATCGATTCGTCCTATTGCGCATTCCATCATGAAGAACCAAGACGGGTCTAGCACTCTGCGCCGCACTCCGCATTAGATGCCGCAGGGCCAGTAGGGCACACAACATGACAGGCAAGACAGGGACATCGTCTGCCAAACCCGACAGGCAGCCAAGGTCAGCTACCAAGCCCGTCGTACGCGTGTGACCCTGTCGTGTCATTTACCTGTAGAACAAATACACACACACTGCATACTCCACATCTCGTACCCATGTCCTCCTAGTCCAGGGACAGGCTTCGGAATCTCTTCGACTATTCCGCTGTGGGTGGATGGACCGAAGCTGTGCTAGGTAGCCTGGAATTTCCCAAGCTGACGATCTAAATGTACATAGTAAAGGGAGGACGGCGCCATCTCCACAGACTCTTGGGCCAACCCACCGGTAACCCGGCCGTAGCACCTATTCTAGAAACGAAGTCGACCTCGACAGCCCTGTGCTCCATTCAAGCCCGAAATCCGAGCTGCTTGCCGCGTACGGAACACACAGCTAGCAGAGTCTTGAATCAGGCGAGCGCACTCAGCCGCGAGCGATCGGCAACATGCCGCTTTCCCATGCGAGCTGTACGTACATATGTAGTAGGGGTTCACCCCTTAGGTCATCCTTCCATCGTGCATCTATTAATCCCAGAAGGGGTCACCTATCACATCTGCGCAAATCGTGGTGCCTGCTTTACGAGCCACACTGATCGCGCGTTCGTGAGGCCCTCGGTGCGTTGCCAAGCTGATGTGCTTGCTGTGAATATCATCAACTTCTCCCCAGGGCGCCAGAAGGGACCTACTTTCTTTTTAATATTATAATTCTAATTTTAATATCCAACATGGAATTCCCTTCAGGACTCCGCAGTCTCTCACTGATTCTCCTGGCCGGCACGGCGTCCTCGGCCTTGCTTCCTCGAGATCCCGTTCCCGAAGGCATCGTTGCTGCGCCGTATTACCCTACTCCGTACGGAGGCTGGGACGATGACTGGGCCGACAGCTACGAGAAAGCCGTCAACCTGGTTTCGCAGATGACTCTAGCCGAGAAGGTCAACATCACTGCTGGCACTGGTCTTTATATGGTAAGGATGAGATTTCCCTGAGACTACATGGTGTAACCACTCGCTAATAACGATATAGGGTATGTCAACGAAGATCAAGTATCATGTCAACCGCTAACATGCAACTTCAAGGACCCTGCGTTGGAAACACTGGCAGCGTCCTACGTCTTGGATTCCCGCAGTTATGTTTACAAGACGGTCCCTTGGGTGTCAGGACCACAGACAACATCACCGCTTTTCCAGGTATGTATACTACTGACAGACTTGATGGGATGGCAGTTTCACTTCGCAAGGGAAGAGAAGCTGATTCAAGTAGCCGGCATCACCACGGGGGCAACCTTCAACAAGGACCTCATGTACGAACGCGGTGTGGCCCTAGGCGAGGAATTCAAGGGCAAGGGAGCCAACTTCTACTTGGGCCCGACCGTCGGCCCTCTGGGGAGGAAACCCAGAGGTGGTCGTAACTGGGAAGGCTTCGGAGCAGACCCGGCCCTCCAAGCAAAAGCTGGTGCCCAGACGATCAAAGGCGTCCAAGAGCAAGGCGTTATCGCGACGGTGAAGCATGTGATCGGCAACGAACAGGAGCTTTACCGCATGTACCAAGTTAACGTCCAACAAGCCTATTCGTCTAACATTGGTAGGCATACCCAACACGAACCAGCTCCTGTCACATAACTAATGCGTTCATAGATGACCGAGCGGTTCACGAGCTATACCTCTGGCCATTCGCGGAAGCGGTACACGCAGGTGTCGGCTCGATAATGACATCCTACAACGCGGTATGTATTTCTACGGGGGTAATTCCGTCTCGAATAATTTACTGATCTAGCTCGTAGGTCAACGGATCTGCCGCCTCCCAGAACAGCTACGTTATCAACGGTCTCCTGAAGGATGAACTAGGATTCCAAGGTCTAGTCATGACCGACTGGCTCGCGCAAATCAGCGGCGTCGCCTCGGCCTTGTCTGGATTGGATCTTTCTATGCCCGGTGACACCGTCGGCAACAACGTTCCGTTGTTTGGATATTCTAACTGGATGTACGAGCTTACGCGATCGGTTTTGAACGGCTCCGTACCTGTTGACCGGCTGAACGACATGGCCACCCGTGTCGTCGCTACATGGTACCAGCTCGGTCAGGACAAGGACTACCCGCCCCCGAACTTTTCCTCGAATACGGCCGACCCCGAAGGACCGCTCTACCCCGGCGCGCTGTTCTCTCCTACAGGCGTTGTCAACCAGTACGTCAACGTTCAGGCGGACCACAAGGTCGTGGCCAAGCAAGTAGCGCAAGAGGCTATCACGCTACTGAAGAACAACGGGAGCTTCCTACCACTGTCCACCTCGTCGTCCCTTTCCGTATTCGGCACCGACGCGCAGGCCGACTCCCAGGGCGTCAACTCGTGCACCGACAAGAGCTGCAATCGGGGTACCCTGGGCATGGGATGGGGTTCGGGATCCGCCAACTACCCGTACCTCGACGACCCCATCAGCTCCCTGAAGCGGAAGGCAGCCAATGTGACCCAGTACGATACGGACAAATTCCCTGACGTTCCAGCGCCTACCAGCGACGACGTGGCCATTGTATTCGTCACATCGGATGCCGGAGAGAACTCGTACACGGTCGAAGGTAAGTCTTATGTCTAATACGAGCCCTCACCCTGCCGCCGTAACGTGTTCGTAGCTGACCTAGGAAATAGACAACCACGGAGACAGAGACGCCGACGGGCTAGCCCTCTGGCACGGAGGCGACGACCTAATCCAGAAGGCGGCCGAGACGTACAGCAACGTAGTCGTCGTGATCCACACGGTGGGCCCGGTCACGATGGAGTCGTGGATCGACCTCGAGGCGGTCAAGGCCGTGCTCGTGGCGCACCTGCCCGGGCAGGAGGCGGGCGACTCGCTGACCGAGGTGCTGTACGGCGAGACGTCGCCCAGCGGACACCTGCCGTACAGCATCCCGGTGTCGGAGGACGACTACCCGGAGAGCGTCGGGCTCAAGTCGACGCCGACGCTGAGCCAGATCCAGGACACGTACACCGAGGGCCTGTACGTCGACTACCGGCACCTGAACAAGCAGGGCACCAAGCCGCGCTTCGCCTTCGGCCACGGCCTGAGCTACGCCAACTTCAGCTTCGGCAACGCGAGCATCACGCGGGTCACGGAGCTCAGCACCACGCCGCCCGCGCGCCCGTCCAAGCCGGCCTCGCCCGTCGCGGACCTCAACGCCACCATCCCCGTCGCCGCCGAGGCCTACTACCCCGACGGCTTCGACCGCATCTGGCGCTACCTGTACTCGTGGCTGCCGACCGCCGAAGCCGACGCGGCGTACGCGGCCGGCGCCGACAACAAGACCACGTACCCGTACCCGGCGGGCTACTCGCCGACGCAGCGCACCGACGCGCCGGTGGCCGGCGGCCCCGGCGGCGGCAACCCGGCGCTCTGGGACACGGCGTACACGGTGCGAGTAACCGTAACCAACGACGCGTCCGCGGCGCACGGCGGCAAGGCCGTCGCGCAGGCGTACGTGCAGTACCCCTCCGAGTCCGACGTCGACACGCCCGTGATCCAGCTGCGCGACTTCGCCAAGACGGCCGAGCCGCTGGCGCCCGGCGAGTCGGCCACCCTCGAGCTCGCGCTGTCCCGCAAGGACCTCAGC
Organism: Hypoxylon sp. FL1284; assembly: GCA_022432365.1. Classification (NCBI taxonomy): domain Eukaryota; kingdom Fungi; phylum Ascomycota; class Sordariomycetes; order Xylariales; family Hypoxylaceae; genus Hypoxylon; species Hypoxylon sp. FL1284. The sequence goes on along the minus strand of JAJJXE010000008.1, from coordinate 683,061 downwards.
GTCTGGGACGCCGTCGCCCAGAACTGGGTCGTGCCCGCGCCCGACGGCCGCTACGCCGTCTGGGTCGGCGCCGCCAGCGACGACACGCCCGTCGTGTGCTACACTGGTACGCTCGAGTGCGAGGCCGGCGTCGCGGGGCCCGTTTAGGAGGGCGGCGGCGCGGCGCCGGGATGGGGATGGGGCTGGGCGTTTGGGTTCGGTCGTCTGGGGAATCTGGGGGGGTTGCTTGTGGGCTTTTGGGTATTCGCCGTGGTATATCTGTAAGGTAGCTAGCTTAGTCTGAACATAATTCTTATTGTTAGTATCCAGAAGCTTTCTTGAATAGCCGCGGCCTCCGACATGTCTGTGTCAGCTCTCGTAGCTATCTTGCACCTTAGGAAGAGCTTTACGAGCTTCTCATGTGTTCGTATATCATATCACTATGTAAGGTTTTTGTTGTGAAAGATTCCGTCGTGTCATCCGAAGGGAAGAAAACCAGTTCTGAATAAGCATGGGCAGCTCCCTACCGTGAACCTATAGCTAAGACTGGCATCATAGGAACTTGTCTGATTCTTGAGATGTTTTTGCATTTATAGTTCTATGCGTGGTATATAGTACACTCACCATGCTCCTCTATCCATATGTACATCCCCCTCGCAACATCTCACCCGTGCCGTGCTCCTTATCTGAGAACTACACGACACCGGAACTGCTTCCCTCCCTATCACTGTCTTCAATGAGAGGACCGCAAAGCTCTGCTGTCCACGTAGGGTACCTACGATAGGTCTAAGCAGTCCAGGTAGACATCACAGCCCTAGTTGGACAGCCTAGACCTCTTCTTGTCCCTGCGCCGCTGCAGTATCTTGCGGCCGTTGTGCGTGCGGACGCGGCTCAGGAAGCCGTGGCGCCGCTTCCGCACCATGCGAGACGTGCGGGCCAGCGTGGGCCGCGGCCCGAACCGGACCTGCGCCGGCCCCCATATCGCCGGGTGCGCCGAGACGGACGACTTGGGCACGAGGTCCAGCACTGCGCCCGTGCTCGTAGGCGTCGGCGTGTGTGCGGAGAGGAGGTTGTGGGAGCGGAATACGGTGCTGGTCGTTGTGTTGGAGGAGGAGGCAAGGACTGTTGGTCGCAGGTTCGGTAGCGAGGAGAATGTCCTATACAGAGAAATACAGTGTTAGCTATGGCGTAGGGTCGAGGTGGATATCTGATTGTATCGTCACGAACCTCGATGTCGCTAAGCTTGTGACTGCTGGCTTTACGGCCTTGGAGCCGCAGCCCCTAGGAAGGACTGCTCGTAGAAGTGACCGCATTGTTTGTGAAGAGAAGCGCGAAGTTGTATGACGAGGGAGCTCTCTATAAATTTCTCTTTTCCGGTACGGCTTCACGTATCGTCATGCTCCTCCCCCCTTTTCGTGTTTCAAACCTTCGGTGGTCCACGTCAAGTAAGGAGCCGTTTCGTTACCGTACTTTCAGTATTCACGGCGTCGAGAGAGGTGGAGTGCGCCGCTGCTGTTGTCGTCGTTCTTCCTGGTAAAGCTTCAAGTGGAAAAATTGGGTGGGAAGTTCATTTGGACAGATGACAACGGCCTGTCAAGCGCTGGCACCGGACCGATACGTGCACGAATTGCTACTTATCGATAAGCGATGCGCAGCTACGCAGAAAGGCAAAGGTGGACAGCATCGTGATAGGAAGAGGCAGACAGGAGAGCTCGTGGAATTCTGGTATCACAATTCGGAAGACCCAAAGGAAACCAGCGTTAAACTGTGTACTAGAATATACTATGGAAGCAAAATATGCGCCTGTTCAGAGGCACACTTGAATCCTAAATGGTTTCCTTCAGGTATTCTAGCAGCAGCTCGTGGACAAACTTTAAATCAGGTCACGATAGGCACACGATGGGGATGGACGGCCAAAGCAATACTCAATATGGATTCGAGACTGTATCACGACAGATGAAGCTGACATGCTCCATCCCCAGCATCCTCTTTTCATCAAGGGCTCACGCGGACACATAATTCGAATAGGCAGGTCTTCCTCATGGCGATGCTCGAGGCATCGATCACAACGAAAACAGAGGTTTGAAGACAACAAAAATTGCGCGAACTACGATCCACGAAGGATAATAGAAGAGGGCCGACTCCGCGATGTGCAATGCAGGTCTTCCCCCTTAAAAGCCCTCCAGCTTGAGCGAGGGCTTTTTCCACAAGGTAAGTATGAAGAAGAAAAGAATCAGATCAGAGAGGGTGGGGAGGGCAGGCCGGGGTTATATAGAAAATTTGGGAGGGCGGTGAGCAGCGCTAGGCGGCAGAATCGAGCTGGCCTGTGCGCGAACAAGTGCATGTACATACGTACCTCGTAGCTGCACACTCTGTACATGTGCAGGAAGGAACCTTTTACGCCGTCTCTTATGCTCAATTTTTTTTTTGACTCTCCCTCGAATAATACAATCCGCATATATACCTCAATCAATTACAAAGAGTCGTGCCTAGGGCACTGACAAGTCTGCGCTGCTACCTACCTCTGCACATGTAGGATGTAGGCGTGCCCACATGCACATAGGCAAGTAGGCGGCCGTTATCAGTGCGGGAACGCGCTAGGCGGCAGCGATAAGACCCCTTTGAGACGCGACCCCGGATCGCGTTGGACGCGTTCTTCGGTTCCCACCCCAATTAATCCTAGACAGCCAACCCACCTGGAGCAATCTTTCTTGCACAAGACAAGACCAGAACTGGCAAGAATTGAGAAACACCTTCGACATTGATCTTGGTCTTGCACTCGTCGCCACCTCAATTGATCGCATTGGTTCGCCAGCTCCTCTTCCGTTCACCCATATTATCATCATCGTCTCTAGTTAACAGAGCACACACGAAGCCACCCCAAGTTCATCGCAACTGTCACCACGCAGACCGACTGTATTGTCATACTGACAACGGGTCTGCCAGCTGCTCGTACAGATGCCGCTATTCTCCATCTCTCCAAACATTCGAGAGCTCGAGTCTTCCTCGAAGAAGAGAACCCATGAGGAATTTGTTAACGACTCTATCCTACTCGCTGTTGACGTGGCCTCCGATTCCGAGAACATGGAAGCGAAGAAGTCCGTTGAAGGCACGACACTAGCTACCCACCAACAACTACGTATGCACCCCCTTCGTTCTCATCGCATGCGCGCCAGCAGACACCACTGACATTTTATATACAGACCTGTCTCCTGCACCAGCAGTCAACATGGGATCAACTCCGGGGAGTAGTCCTTCGGACTTGACAGAGCCCGGATCTAGCCCATCCGCTCCAGGCTCACCATCGCCAAAGATTTCATCCCCGAAATCGCACACGACTACTGCTTCAGCACCAGCCACCACAACCAAGAGCACACAACCAGCAAAGCGAAAGCTCACGGCTGCTGAGAGAGAGCAGGAGCGTGAGGAGAAGCGACAGAAGAAAGAAGCAGAAGCGGCTGAGAGACTTCAGAAGAAGGAGGCTGAAGCTGCGGAGAGGGCCAAGAAGAAGGCTGCCGAGGAGGAGGCTAAGGCGGCCCGAGCCACAGAAAGAGCCAAGAAGGATGCCGAGAGAGCTAAGAAAAAGGCAGAGGACGAGGAAAAGAAACGCAAGAAGGAAGAAGAGGCACTGGCGGTGAAGCGCAAGGAGGAGAAGCAGAAGAACATGTTGGCGAGCTTCTTCAAACGCGCCCCTACCACTCCGTCTGAGAAGCCCGTGAAGCAGAGCACGGAACCTACAAAACCGGAGCAGGACTCTCCTGCGGCGCAAGTACCGACCAAGACGGAGAAGTCGGCATACGAACGTGCTTTCCAACCCTTTTTCGTCAAATCCGGTGTCACCTTGGCTCGTTCCCCCTTCGAGATGGACGAGGAGACTAGAAAGGCCAAGACTGCGATCCTCGACGAGTATATCCGTGGCGATCGTGGCAACTTCAACCCCAAGCCTTTCGATCCAGCCAAAACATTCGAGATACCATTCCCGCAGAGACGGGGCATCCGACATCCTAGTGTGAGACGGGTGATGGAGGGAATATACGGTGACCAGGCTACATCGGATTCTCAGACCAAAAAGCTCGTCACCAGCGCGCAAGACCAACTCAATTCCGTCCCGATCAAGTGCCTATCTTTCTATGAAGATGTTCGACCACCCTATTTCGGAACGATGACGGCGCCCATGGAGCCGGACAAGCTTCGAGCTCTATCACTCAACCCGGCCGGAAAAGTTCTCCCACTGGACTACGACTATGATTCGGAGGCAGAATGGGTAGAGGACGACGGCGAGGATCTAGGTGACGAGGAGGACGATGAAGAAGATCACGATGGAGACGAGGAAATGGACGATTTCCTCGACGACTCGGAGGACGTTCAAAATGTGACGCGACCAACCTTCCTCGGCGAGAAAGAACCGATTAGCACAGGCATCTGCTTCGAGGACCACACGCGACTAGGTCCTTGCGCAACCGTGTACAAGTATCGCCTGGAGTTCATGCTTGGTAAGTTTAGTTTTATATCTACACGATATTACATTTGAGCTAACAAGACACAGACACCCTCGAGCATCATTCAAGCATCGATCCTTTCTCGACCGCATACTGGCCATCCCCTGCCAAGAAGTCTGGCGTGCCAAAGGTCGCATCAACGACCGCAACCAAGCCACTGTCATCCATGCCTCCCCCCAACGCGCCCACGGATGCCTTCACCAGACTCGCGTCCGGCATCTCTAGCAACGCAGAGGCAGTCGACGCCAAAGACCTGATCCCGAAAGACATGCTCAACGACTTCAAGGCCGCGATCGTCAGCGAGGAGTACTGCGAGTTCAGCAAGGCGACCATCGTCGACCTTCTGGCCAAGAAGTTCTCGCCCTGCACTAAGGTCCAGGTGAAGACGACGCTCGACAGAATCGCCCACCGCGTTAGTGTACCGGGTGCCAAGAAGTCGGTGAAGCAATGGGCTCTGCTGCCCGCGTTCGCATCCTAAAGGCGATCTTGATAGAGGTCAAAATCTGGTCTAACTAAAGGTGTTACGATATCAAGGAGCGTAACTTCATCGAATCAGTGTATTAAAGAATGGTCAATAGGGCGTATTTCCGGAGTTGGGAGGCAAGCTACAGGCGAGAAGAGGTATTATGGCTTGAGCTGTTTGTAGACATTCGGGCTTCACGAGAGTTCCTGGTCGGTGGAGAGCTTTGGCGTCACGGTTCTCTATTGCTGTACCGGCAAGGCAAAAAGGTTAATGAATGACACGGCTACACCCCAAATAATGATTTGCTATCAATTCGTCTTACGTCCGTTGATGTGAGTTCTTGGTATATCAGACAAGGCTCTTCGACCCTCGTCACAGTAGAGATTGGTGGCTATGAGATTACACTCTTCTTAGTGACATGATGTGGTTCCTCAAATTCCACCAGCCTTTATAGACACGGAAAGTTCACGAACCTCCCATTCTACTGCCTATAGTCTTGTCGTGGCGGCACCGTTACTCTCAGGGTCTTTCATTTCAGAAGCAGGGGGGTAGATACAGAAACATGTCTTCATAGCAACCACGTAAGCATCGTCAGCCACGAGACAGCGCCGGACCGGTGGATGATGGTACAATAGAAATACAAGTACAGCAGCAGTAGCCGCAACATCGATAGCAGTAATAACAGTCGTGCTGATTTGTAAGGACTCGAACGTCCCGCTTGCCTTGCTTGCCCTGTCCTCCAAAGGAAGAAAGAAAGGGGGGGAAGACCTAGAACTGTGAAAGAAATGCTCCTTTCAAGAGAAAACTCAACTCACACTATACAACCCTCCTTGATGTACAATGCTGCGCTAATGTCCCCCCTTCCGCTGAGTTCAGTCCGATCCCGAGTAGGTTATAATATATATGAACCTTTTCATACGCTTGCAAAGGCTCATTTTCTCTTCCCCCTTTTCCGGCCCCAAGATTACCAGAAATAAGCCTTGTGAAGTATGAACTGCGAGAAAAGGGAGCAAAACCTTGACATGATAGCAATTCGTCGCAAACCTTCAGAACGAGCCGCGCTGCGCCGATCACAATAACGCTTCTTCCAGGAAATGGCTGTCAATATGCCCGGGGGGAGGTTCCAGCACATTAGGTTTATATGTGAGAACCCGTCCTTCGCCAGATAGTTTCGTTCTTTCATGGGTTAAATCATGTAATTCTCATTTGGACTCAAGGCTTGACCAGCATGTCTATCCGACGCCAGGCGAAGTGTAGAAACTCTAACTACGACCGCTGCTGCTGCTGCTGCTGCTGCTGCTCATCTTGCGACTGCCACGCCTTATTGTTGTTGTTATTGTTATTGTTGTTATGGTTGTGTGATCGCTTCTCTCCGTGGTGGTTCTGCGCCGCCTTCTCGCGCCGCATCTCGTCGATGGCGGACCGCTGCTGCATGCTGTCGTCGTGGCTCTTGAACTCGATGCGCGTTTCGGGCGGATAGTTGAGTACGCGACGCATCGTCTCGCTGGTTTCCTGTTAGTCATGGAGGAACTACAAGAAAAAGGAGATCATTGAGTAAACACATACCGAATCTTGAGGACCTTCTGCCCCGTGCTGCGGGTCCAGATGCTGAGCACGTCCTCCCCGTTGCGCATACTAAGCACAACGCCGCAGACCTCGTCAGCCTCGTCGCCGAACTGGTCGCCCACGCACGCCATCAGGAGATCCTCGTAGTAGCGGTCCGCGACGCCCTTCTTCAGCCGCAGAACCCACTTGCCGCCGAGCTTGTTCTCGTCGTCCTCCCATATGGGGCGGATGCCCTTCTTGAAGAAGTGGTAGTCGGACACCGTCGGCAGCGTCGAGGGCCGCTTCAGGTGCGCGTAGGCCAGCCAGAACTCCTCCACCGTCTTCACCGCCATCATCGCGTGCAGCGTCTTGTCGTACTCGATGTAGCCGTTTGCCTTGGTGATCGGCGGCCGGAACCAGAAGACCCAGGTATCGCGGAGGGGGTGTGATGCGGGCGCGGAGCCCTGCTGGGCGCTCGTCTCGGCGATGGAGCCCATCGACGGCTTGCCGACTGCACTCGCCCGCATCGACTCCTTCCCCGTCTTCTCGGTCGAGGGAGTTTTAGCGCCCACTGCGCCCATCGCTTGCTCGAACGGGTTTCCCTGGCTCTTGGGCGTCTTGGCCGAGCCGAAGGAGGCGAACGCGCCGGACCCGAGGCCGAACTGATTGGCCCCTCCGGCGCTGGTGGGCGACGTTAAGCCGCCGCCCGGCGTGGTTGCGCTGAGGGGGTTGGAGCGGCCGTGGGACGACGAGGGCCCGCCATTTCGTCGGGCCAGGCCCGAGAAGTCTCGCGGGGTGGTGGGATTGTCGGACTGATTGGGTGTGGCTAAGGAGAGATTGCTGAGACTGTGGGACAGAGGATTAATGTCTTGCCGCAGAGGTATCTGGGGAGATGCGACTCACTTGCTACGGCGAGTCCATATCGATTCCTGTTTGTCCATGTTGGGATTTCCTGGTCGGACGCGGGCCGCTCTGGTTCAGGACGAGTAGGTATGCTAAGACTCGCCGTTGCCACCGATTCTGCTGCCTCAATTCGAATTCGGCTACTACACGCCTACTCGTATCTCTATCGACTGATCTGTAGGCTACGCCAATGATATATTTACAAACAGCAGGTTATGCCGGGTAACAGGCTCGTGTGATGCTCGGTCGATGCTCGGGGGCGCTCGTGGGGTACAGACGTAATGATGCCTGGACTGTTACGAGTTGCGAGGGGTGGCAGAATAGGCAGATTTTCGGTGGGATAGATCAGTTACGGATGAATGACTTATGGCTGGCAAATGTTGACGGCTTAGAGGACAGGTAGATGAAGTTGAAGTCTAGTAAATTGGCTGAGTTGCTAGGAGATTGGTATCTTTATTGGTTTCTGAGTGACAAAGGTTTTGGTGATCGTGAATTGTTGTATGCTTGCTTGCATGTATATTTTTTTTCTTGCAGAAAAACTTGGGAACCGCACTAAGTACCACACACTTTTGCGTCCAAAATGTTTTCAAGGCTATCATTAGCTGTCGCTAGCAGCCATTAGCAGCCTGTCAGCCTGTAGAGATACCCGTCACGTACCTACAGGCTAAGGCCTAAGGCACCTCCACATGCGGGCAGGCAATAACCACGCAGCTGGTCGAGACTGGCGACTCGCCATTGGTTGCAGGGAGCCGGAAAAGACGAAGAGGGCGCTAATTCCGTACCTTCCGTACCACTTCTAGTAGCAGCCATACGCCCGGACGCCGCTGGGCTGGAAGGGCTGGCGCATGATAATCCACTGAGTTATAGCGTCGAATTGGGCCCTGAGCGCTGAAGAGCTATTCTAAAATTTGTTTACCCACTGCTACCGGAGACTTGTACCGAGAGAGACAAAGAGAAGAAAAGAAAAAAAAAAAAAGGAACATGCTTACATAAAACTACCATAGCTAGACCACCCCACCCGTATAAAAATATACCTGGCAGATCAATTTTTTCTATTTTCTTCCCCTTCTCTTCTCTCTATATCAAAGGCCACCAACTCAAATCTTCCCAGCGGCCTCACTTCCAACGCTGCTGGCGACTCCGATGCGTGTGTCGAGAGAAACTTCATCGAATCCCTTGCCCAAAACCATCATCACGAGGGCCCTTAACTGCCGGCTCCCATGATGCGGTGATGACCTGAAGCAAGTTTGGACAGTCCAAAAGTCACAATAGCGCGTTGCTATAAGAAAAGAAAAAAAAAAAACAAGATAAGACAAGCAAGACGGCAAGTCGGCAACCTCTGTGTGATACTTGTTTATAGGCATGTATCATATTGGTTGTACTATACTATAGGTAAGAGTTAGGCGAGCTTTCCTGTCGCGTTGTAGCCCTGATGACCACTTGAGCCTGGTAACCCGACGCGTCCAGCCGGCGATTGTGTGGTTTGCCGTATCGGCGACCTGCGCATTGGCATTGGTTGAGCTTGCGGACAAAATTGGCATAACTGAGCTACACTTCAACTGGAGGCCCTGGACGTTCGTGTAGAGATTGCGTATGAGAGGGACAAGCTGACATTGCTTTAGCTCCCGTATATATCACGCCGAAATGCTCTACTGCAGGTTAAATACACCAGTCACCCGTCCTTGGCCCGTAGAACGTTTCGTAAATGTCTATACCTATATCGGCTTTTACCTAGACAGAAGCCGGGTGTTATAAGAGAATCTATACGCCTGTGAAGTTACCTAGGTATTAATTAAAGGACTGGGCCATCGTGATTCTCGTAGTTTTCGATCTTTAGCTGTGTCTTAATTCTATCCGAGTCAATATGAGAAGAGACCACCACAAGCCAGTAGATGATCAAGCTACGTAGCTCACACTCCGCTCTTGCGCGGATAGAATCACCATAACAACTCAATAAATTCCTATACTAGCCCTAAGGGAACCATGTTTCCGGGAGCGCGAAGGAGCCGGCGCCTTTGCGTGCAACACTAAACACCCACTTCGCAACTACGTCATCACTAAACCTCTCATTCTCCATCGGGAACCTCGGGCCCGCGCAAGGGGATGTTTCTGATAACGAGCACTCGAGTTCCATCCATGTGTATCATCTTCCGCTCGAACATGTGCGCGTTGCTCCAGTTGTCTCCATGTTCGTAGCGTTTTGGCGATCAAAGTTGATTTGATCTACTGGTCCTTGCCGAAGGAATCGGCCTTGGCGCGGAGGTTGGCAGCGGTCGAGCCGGATTCGGGGAAGTATCGTCCAAACATGGGCTGGAGGAAGGACCGGAAGATGAGTTGAGCCCCGCTACATGTATCGTTAGTGCTAAGCCCTGAATAGCAAGATCATGTCTGTCATGAGCTACGAACCTGAACATGGGCAGCGAGAGCCAGAGCAAGAAGACGAACTTGAAGGTGTAGTAGAAGGGGAACCAGTAGACAACGCTAAGGGCGCTCTCGAGGACGCTGCAGCAGATGTTAGCGATGCCGAGCACGAGGCTGGAGATAACCTGTTGCTTTGCTTACGAGAAGAAAGCGAAGACGACCCAGTACTGCGTCAAGTTAGCCTCGGAATCCGATAGGCGGAGTTGGCGGCGCAAACTTACCGTCAGCCATTGCGTGTCGTCGGCCTTTGTAGTACTAAATAAGGCGGCCATAGAGTAGTATCCGGGGACGACGAAGCCGGCAAAGTTGGTCAGAAGCTGGCCGCCGAGGTTGAAGACGATAAAGAAGAAGTAGAGCGTGGCCACGCCAATGACCGCGTAGACCTTGGGGACCGAAGTCTGCTTCTCAAGGTTATTGAGAGCGGGATATTTGGACAGCTGGAATAGGATCTCGTCAGTCTAAAGCCCCTTTGACAGCATGCGACATCCCGAAGCTCCTGGTCGGACGGGAGGCTGGGGGTGTAGAGGGGGGGAAATGGACTGGATTATCCCGGATTTGCATACCTCTCGGTCGAGCTGGGACACATAGTGCTGGACACGATCTTGAGCAGACATGTTGATGATAGTTGTATTGTTTTTATTTATTTTTTACTATTGGTAAAATACGGTGAGAGTTGGGAGGATGGAAGATGTAAAGGCAGGTTTGGAAAAAAAGAAGTTTGACGTTGTTACGATATGGGTTGCGCACGGGCGGGGGAAGCGAAGCTGATGTCAAAGGGGCCGGAAGAGACAGCTCAGCTTGTGGTACCACCAAGTTTTAGGGCTAGGAAAAAAAGACACCTTGCTGAATATGGACGAGACAGCAATATTGGTACTGGTTTTAGGTATTGGTGTTGGTATTGTACACGTACTTGGGAGGAATGGGCCAAGTGGATATACGTACATGTAGGCGTCGGACTGCCGGACTTTGGATACTGGCGAGACTGGCAGCTGGTACGCAAGATGGGAGAATAATATTATACGGTGTTAATATATACTTTATATATATTATATACGAATCGACGCACCGAATATGATCCCATCTGTCGTCTACATGACACGCCTTGACAATACCAGCAGGTACATGTAGGTATATACATGTATGTAACTTCAAAGATGGTACTGTAGAATATCGACTCTGGCGAAGGGAGAGCTGGGCTATATGTATGTGTACTACAGTTACATAGTGGGCATGTACAAGTACATGCATGCTAAGCGGCATGACTGATGACGAAAGGCCGACTTAGCCCAGCAGCCCATTTTTGCCCATTGCGCATTGCACGAGCACACGCTACTAGGATAGATATCTCGAGATATATTTTAGTATGTAAAATAGACCAGCCGGTAAACCCAGATCGGTAGTTGGACTCGAGATCTTAATCGCTCCCAGGTGCCGGTCAGGAAGATCCATGATATTTATCCGTCCTGACAGCTGAGCACATACCACTGTGGATTTACTTTAATCTTACAGAGCGCGCGTGCCTTATGGAATGAATCAAATCTTAGCTACGGGAGGCTACGGGAGGCTCTTGGAAAAGGCCGATATTGGGTTCTCAATGCGAAGTAAGCTTTGGAGCCGTGCATGTTGTATAGATCGAACCAAATATATCTTCGTCCTTCGCATCGCGCCTTGATTGATATAAGCTGATGGCGAATTTGTGACTTTTTTATGTTCTTTTTTTCTATCTTTTTTGTGTGTCCAGTCTGCTAGCAGCTATTTTACTGACGCACATGATATTTGTTCCTTCGAGTTCGAGCTCGGCTGCTTCACCAAATTCCACTCGCTAAATCACCCGCTGCCAGAACTGCCAGCTGCTAACTGCACTACGCAGCCCACTCACTACCAGTTACCTGATTTACCCCCCGCACTCCAGGACGGTAAACAAAACCAACCACCTACAAAATTCTCATCCGGGCCTTGCACACGTACCTATGCACGTACCTAGACCTGCTAAACCTTTTTCTTCCCCAACACCTCTGTACGCAAACTTCAGCATACCACACTCCCTGTAGCAGCTGAGCAGAGCAGATTAACCCAGCTCACCCAGCCACTACGATTCTTTATTTTTTTTTTTTTTCTTCGCTCCTTGCAGATCACCCACTTCTTTGGCCCGTCCTAAACCCAACTCGGAACTCCAGCCAATTGTGCCAACTCGCAGCAGAATTCCGCCGGTTGCCCCGACACTCTCTTTCTTGTTGTTTGGTAAAGCATCCCCTCCCGTCTTCCAATCTGCAACCGACTTCACCACGCTTCGGGCCCATCACCACGAGGCCCTCTTTGCCGCATACTCGACGTCGTTTGTGCATATACTAATCCAGAGTAGGGTTAATACCGCATCCGTACCCAGCATCATTGACCTTATTTGGTCTTCCAGCTACTTTTGCTCCCTGATCGCCGCCCGTCGGCTGTGTTTATCCTTGGTCGCATCTCGCCTATTGGGGGTAAACAACCTTAAACACATGCAACTTGGTACGTGCTTTTGTCCCATACTCATCGCCCATACCCTCCGTAGCCCTCTCGACCCGACTCATCCTGTCCGCCTGACCTATCGCGTCTTGTCTGCTCGTCGCCTGTCGCTGCTAACCGTCGCGTAGGACCTCAGTCTATCACTGCCGGCGCAATGACGCAGCATAATCCGCGAAAGCGCCCGCTCTCTCGAGCCTCGACGGCCTCCATCCAGAGCGCTGTTACCCAGCCCAACTTCGACCAGCAGGCCCTTATGGCTCACCATACCGCCCACCACAACGCTCACCACAACAATGCCTTCCCGGAGCACTGGGCCCCGGCCGAACAAGGACATCAGCGAGACATGGTCCCCGTAGCCCAACAGATGCAGCAGGCCGGAGACATGATCCTTAGACCTGCGTCTCAGATGCAGGGCATGCAGTCCTTCTCGATGGACGCCAACATGCACCACGCCGCTGGTCCCGCCATGCCTTATGGCCAGCCTCACATGCACCCTGCCATGCAGTCCGAGTCTTTCGGTGCCAACGCCAGCCTTACCGACGGCGAGAGCCAGATTATGGATCATGACGACGCCGAAGATGGCAAGGCCGCCACCGCCCTGCAAGACAACGCCAAGTCTGGCGCTGGTCGTAGTGCCAACAACGAGTACGAGATGCGCCAGCTATTCAGCCAGAACCGAACCAGAACCCTGAAGGATGTAGCTAAGGAGCTGCATGGTAACGACCGTGGCCCCAACTCCGAACGCGCTCGACAGATCTTTGCGATGCTATGGTATGTGAAGCTTCCGTTTCCTTTCGTGAGATGTGCTTGTCTTTTGTCATGATTGTTGCGGGAAGTATATCGTTCAGCTCTCGATTGTCGATCGAGAAGGAGGTGCCCAAGAGTGTGGTCGAAAAGTGTCGAGTAATAAGAGATGTCGATAATGGAATGGTGACTCGAGAAGATGGTTGCCCAGGACGTGTTCTGAAGATATGTTTGGCCGACGGCTTGTTGCCTGAGAGACTGTATTCGCGAGAAGGGGTTGGATGGGAACATACCTATCTCACCTGCGATTCTCCCGGCATATGCAATGTCGACTGAGGCTTGCTAGAGAGGGTGCTTCTGCTGTTTTCTCCTGTCTCCCGAGGCAACATACATCGAGCAGTATCTGACCAAACTCGACAGGCTTAATGGTGTTTGTACTCGAGGCAAAGGCTCTGTCCCGCGAGGTCGAGTGTACGCCAACTACGCATCCCGATGTGCGACGGAAAGAATAACAGTCTTGAACCCTGCAAGCTTCGGAAAGTTGGTGCGAGTGCTGTTTCCCGGCTTGCGAACACGACGACTGGGAGTTCGCGGCGAGTCCAAGTACCACTATGTTAACTTCACTCTGCTCGAAGACGAGTCCGACCCCAACGCCCAGCTTCTACAGCCTGCACTTCCCTTGGCTGATTCCGGCTCCTTCGCTGGTCTGCCGTCCAAGTAAGTCACGCCCACCTTATCCTCTCCGCGTAGCTCGACTCTGACACGAGACAGTTCCGCAACTTCGCAGTCTCCTGCTCTGAACACACAGCCCTCGGCGCTTCCCTCTCCTATGCTGGCGCAGCAGCCAGACAACCAGGCAAGCTCTGCCTCGAAGTCGGCGTTTACCGGCAGCAGCGGTCTCTTTAATCAGCCTGACATGACGAGCATTGAGCATATTCAATCGTCTAACGCCAAGACCGTCGTGCGCCTTGCCTTTCCTCCCGAGACTGAGGAGCACTGGGACGTGTCTGATCCTCTCGTTTTACCCAAGATCGACCCGTTCTTGCCCGCTGGAACCGACATCGATGCGGCCAAGTCTCTGTCAGCTTTGTACCGATCTCACTGCACGTCGCTCGTCGAATGTATCCGCTTCTGCAAGGCCAAGAACTTCTTCCACCTGTTCACTGCCTTCCAAGGCACGCTCACGATGCCTGTACAGAAGCTCTTCTCCCATCCCGCGATAGCACCGTGGATCGAGGAGTGCGATTTCGTCCTGTACCAGCGAATGATGAGAATAGTCTTCTCCATCACTCTTCAGGTGATGCCGACTCCCGTGCTGGAGCTTCTGCAGAGAATCTCGGAGAAGCTCATCCTCCACGTACGCGAGTCCTTCCAGGGACAACCTCGTCATGTAGTAGAGGCCAAGGAAGCCCCTGCTGTTATCTTCACTGGTCTACTAGACCGCGCGTTGCGAGTGAACCTCAACGCTCATGCTACTGCCAACATGCTTTCGCTTCCGGAGAACCGAGATCAGATGTACCTCGACTGGCTGCAGATGGCCAGAATTCGCAAGGCTGCAGAGTCCGTACCGACCATAGCCATGGACGATGTCGTTAATCTGCTGCTAGAAGAGATGCGAGATCTCATCAGCCCCACCAATGTTCCCTGGGAGGTCGAGGCCGCCACGCTTTATGGACAGCTGGTGATGCGCAAGGGTGGACCTGCTGAGAACCCGGAGCAGAACGGCGGTAGCGGTAACGGGGCGGATGTTATGGGTCGATGGCAGGCACTCCTGAAATCCCTTCCTCGTCGATTCCCGTATGCCACGCCCAACGACCTTGTTACCGGCGTACAGTGTGTCGGTTTGACGCTCATGCGAGACTTTACCATCTCTCAAGGCAAGAGTTTCGGATCGTGGTGGGTCTTGAAGTGCTGGGTCGACGAGATGGTGTCGTATATAGCTGCATACGGCGGCTTTATGAAGATGCAAAGCACCTCAGCTTCCGGTTCCGGTACCAAGAGCACTCAGACCAACGGTGTCAGTCAGTCGGGCTCGCGCCTTAGCATTTTCAGCGACGACCTCAACGCGCCACGCGTTTCTCAGCCGCAGCCAGACCGTGCTCCGTTTCCGTCTCAGCTCGAAGCCCACGGCCAGGACTCTCAGAACTCGCCGGCAGCCCACGATGACAGCGGGATCGGCATAGGAATCCGAACCCCAGAGGAAGAGTTCGAGCTCACAGAGAAGTTCGACTTTGAGCCGGTTGACAACCAAGGCCTGAACGGTATCTCGTTGCAGTAACTGATAACTGGAACTTGTCATAGCGTTTGCGCTCGACTGTTTCTTTCGTCAGCATTGGCGTCAACGGCTTATATGATGTTTTCGGAGTTGGTGGTTGCTTTTACCCCCCTTTCCGGGGAAGACATGACCAATACGGATGAAGGGACGATGTACGACTGAATACGACGCACGAACTCAAGAATATGAGACGGTTATAGGATCATCGGCGGTTTTCTCCAGGGTTGACATTGCCAGCATGAGAGGTAGGGGGGGGGTTGTATCTGGACAAAGGGTGTGCATCTGAGGTAGAGGAAAAAAAGGGGAGGGAGGAGTAAAGGGCGTCGATATTCTCGATTGTTGGACTGATTGCTTACCACCTTTGACGATTTTTTCCGGTTGGCTTGGGGACGGATTTGGCCACACCAGGGTATAGAGACGATGACGACGATTCTTGCGGATACCTGCCTTTTCCTATCCTTACTTCACGTAGGATAGGAATCGGTTAGGACACCGACACACGATACCATAGACTCCGACACCTTCTTTCGCACCTACGATGTACGTAGGGACGCTGATTCTCCCGTCTCACAAGATACCCATAGTAATGGAACTGTACGGTTCTTCTATATCGTCGCGGGAAAGTGATATGTCGTGTTTTTCTCGTGGTTGGCCATCATTCCTATGGCTGTCGTTGATGGCTATCGTTGATGGCTGTCGTTGATGACTCTTGTTGATCTTGTGGTTCTCGATGGACTCGAGTGACTGGGCGTATCGTCGTCTGCGGCACCAGGAGTATATATGCTCATATGGGAGATATAGGTGAGCAGTGCTTGGGGTGGCTGAGAACTCCTGCTGATGGCTGCTGATGATGGATAGCCGTCGCATCCGCAGGCAGACAAGATGGTCTTGTATGCGCTGGCGAGGTTGTAGCTGCGGTAGTGAAGAAAAGAAGGAATGAAGAAGAAAGAAACGCGGGTGACGAACGCGAAGGTTTTTTTTTATGTGGCTTCTACTCTAATATCCCCGCGTCATAGCATGGGCAACAAGGTTGCCACCAGGGCTTTGTTGTCTCGTCAACCATCTTGGCCCTTGAGGTGGCCCCTGAGGCGGATACACACACGCGCACGCACATTCACGAGGTGACGAGAACGGGTCAAAGGCGTGTCTGGCACGGCACCTGGTTGCCTGAGGCCCGCTATGGACATACGGAAATCAATGCTTGCCTAAGGCGCTTACTGCAGACTTGACCAGAGCAGTGGTTTGGGCGCGGCCATGCGGCGAATATCACGGAGCGAGCTCGTATGGTGAGGCTATTCTCGCGTTTGGCAGCCAGAGTACGGACGTAGCCACGCCCATTCACTACGTAGGCCTCGATACAACATAGAACATTCACTTTACAAGCCTTTCTTAGATGGAGGGTAGACAATCGTACATCTGTCTTCTAATGAATCTTATCATAGCATGAAATTCCCATGTATTTATGAGTATGTTATTTGCCATACTAGGAGAAGGTCGTTTGAACGACTTCATCATAAACACGGAAAGGGGCCAGCGGACCACGAGCTCCCTATGCGCTAGCGCGCGCTAACAGGCGCTTCTTCAGCTGGAAGCGCTAGAACTGGGGCATTCTTCACATGAAGGTACCTCTGGGAGGTACCTACCCAAAACAGCCCAGACAGATTTTTTTTTTGTTTGTACTTATGTACCCAGGTACATCGTAGCGCCTCCGATTCGGGGACCGGTTTATGAGATCTGGTTTTATTTTCTATACCGGACTCATCTAATTCATACTCCAATCGTCGGTATCCTCACTTACCTGATCCATTATTCCCTTCTTTGCGTCGCCAATGCTAAAACTATAGAAAGGTCACTTCACGATACCCAATTCATCCCCTTTCAAGCTCTATCAAAACTGCCCCGCCATCGACTCACTCAGTGGCGTGACGTCGCATTCCTCGAGCTTCCTGCCGGTAGAGGGGGATTAAAAAAGGAGAAAAAAATAAAGAAAAAAGAAGGAAAGGAGAAGTCGTCCTCTCTCCCACGATGGACAGCATGGGGAACTCCAGCGACGGAGGCTGGCTTGTTCAAAAGTTCGGCGGAACGAGTGTCGGCAAATTCCCTGATATTGTTTGTCACACACCCTCCCTATATTCAAGTCCGATGTGACTAACCTCACTCGTCTCACATATAGATCGCCGAGGACATTGTCCGGTATGATGGCGCCATTGGCCTCTATGGGACTTCTTACTGACATATGGAAACCAGAGCGAACCTAAAAACAAACAAGGTCGCCGTCGTCTGTTCTGCTCGGAGCTCTGGTAAGAAGGTAACCGGAACTACCAGCCGGTGAGTCATGAAACCACCCCCCAGCTTACTTGGACTCAACATAACAAATTTGTGTAGATTATTAGAAGTCTACAAGCAGTTACGCTCCATCTCAGCAGCTACGAATAACGAGGACACTTTACGGGAGCTCGTCCAAGCTGCCAAGTCCGTTATCAAGGATGTCTGCGAGGAGCACGTCCTCGCCGTACAGAGCTTTATGAAGAACCCCGACTTACAGAAGGCCGTCATATCGGAGATAGAAGATGACTGCCAGGAGTTGATAGACTATGTCATCGCGGCGAAGCGATTTAACTTGGAAGTTAATGCCAGGTCCAAGGATCGCGTCGTCAGTTTTGGCGAGAAGCTGAGTTGCAGGTTCATGGCCGCCTTGCTCAAAGAGAGGGTTTGTTCTCATGGTCGCACTCGATCATTTTATCAGCTAACACGCATTCTAGGGTGTCCAAGCCGAGTATGTGGATCTATCCGACGTGATGCATTACGACAGCTCCGACCGGATAAGCCCGGCATTCTATAAGGAGGCAGCGGCCATTTTCCGAAAGCGAATACAGGCCTGCAACGACAGGGTACCGGTGATCACTGGCTTCTTTGGGAACGTGCCCGGTAGCCTGATGGATGGAGATATTGGTCGCGGATACACCGACCTATGCGCTGCGTTGGTCGCCGTAGGGGTGAAGGCCCAAGAGCTTCAGATCTGGAAGGAGGTGGACGGCATCTTTACGGCAGATCCCACCAAGGTGCCCACGGCACGGCTATTAACCTCTATCACGCCCTCGGAAGCGGCAGAGCTGACGTTCTACGGCTCGGAAGTCATCCACCACCTGACTATGGACCAGGTCATCAAAGCAGATCCTCCGATACCGATTCGCATCAAGAACGTTAATAATCCTCGGAGTAACGGCACGGTCGTGGTGCCGGATGTGATACTTTCTCCAGCGCAGCAGATCAAGAGATCTCGGCCTTCGGATCCGGCGCTGCGGAAGACCCCCAAGAGACCGACCGCCGTCACCATCAAGAACAACATCACCGTCATCAACGTACACTCGAACAAGCGCTCCATCTCCCACGGCTTCTTCGCCAAGGTCTTCTCGATCCTCAACAGCCACAGAATATCTGTCGACCTGATCTCCACGAGTGAGGTTCACGTCTCCATGGCCATCCACTCGACCAGCCCGTCTGTCAGCCATTTTGAGAAGGCTAAGACGGAACTGGAAGAGTGCGGAGACGTCAGTATACTGCTGGACATGGCGATCCTGAGCTTGGTGGGTGCCGAGATGAAGAACATGATCGGTATTGCCGGCCGCATGTTTTCCACGCTGGGCGAGCATAACGTGAATATCGAAATGATCTCACAAGGTACGCGATTTTCAAATATGCTATTTGATCTGTTATTGGCCAGCAGAAGTATAGGAGTATTTGCTAACTGATACGCTAGGTGCGAGCGAAATCAACATCTCGTGCGTGATCGACGCGAGAGAAGCCACAAGAGCCATGAACATACTGCACACGAACCTGTTCACCTTTCTAGAGTAGAATTGCGACCAGGCTCTGTATATAGCACACGTGTCTATGTATACCCTCTCCCAGAGCTGCATTCGGATGGCCGAAGCACTGTATGCCTAGGTAGACGATAGACGGCAGGACAGCGGCCCGGGGATATGCATGAGCATGTCCGGCGGTGGCATTTGAAAAGCATGCGGTGCATTCTAGAAAAGAATTAGATCTGTCTGCAAATCACCTGTGTAAATAAATCTCGAATGTGATTGTTATGCGTAGAAGACCTACATATAAAGCAGCCCGAGGTCCTTCACAAGAGGTGGGAGGAGCAAAAAAAGGGGGTGATTTCAAAATTTCTTATCGATAAAGAAGAACGCCACACAGCCATCCTTGTCATCGCGCTTTAGCAGCTCCGAGTCGGTTGTCGCAAACCCTCGATTTCTCTTTCGATAATCCGAGCATCGACTCTCGACTAACACTCTTTCCACATCCTGCGCACCCCCTTATTTCGACCACTCAATCCCATCGCACCCTTCGTATCAAATCAGACGATCATTAATAAAATACATCCTCCGATCAGCCCACCCGAACGACGCCAAGATGCCCAAGGCAGAGGTCGGATCGACGAAATACCTGAGCAACAAGCTCAAATCCAAAGGTCTCCAGCGACTACGATGGTACTGTCAAATATGCGAAAAGCAGTGCAGGGATGCCAACGCCTTCAAGATGCACACGCAGAGCGAGTCGCACACGAGGAAGATGCTGCTCGTCGGCGAGGATCCCAAGAAGTACATTGAAGAGTTCAGCAGAGACTTCCTCAAGGACTTCATGCAGCTGCTGCGCACTTCGCACGGCGAGAAGCAGGTGCAGATCAACCAGTTCTACCAGACCTACATCGCGAACAAGGAACACATCCACATGAACGCGACCAAGTGGCATTCCCTGACCGAGTTCGCCAAGCACCTGGGAAGGGAGGGCATCTGCAGAGTCGAGGAGACAGATAAGGGCATCCACATCGCCTGGGTTGACGACTCCCCGGAAGCGCTGCGACGCAAGGAAGCAGTGAGGAGAAAGGAGATGCAGGATAAGGGAGACGAAGAGCGCGAGCAGATGATGATCAGGGAGCAGATCCGTCGCGCAAACAAGGAGGCTGGCGTTACCACCACAGAAGACGACGCCGACGGAGCAGAAGACAGGGAGCTCAAGCGACAGGACGGAGAGAAAATCAAACTGTCTTTCGGTCCCAAAGCCGCAACGCAGCCGGCGCCGAGCGCCTCTCCCGAGAAGTCGACCCCGGAGGCGTCGACGTCGCCCCCGAAGGACGGGCAGCAGGACGGGCCGGATTCTTCAACCCCTCAAACCTCGACTACCAGCACAAGCAAGCCTGCTGCTGCCGCCCCGATATCTATGAAGATGACATCCAAGCCCCCGACCAAGAACGTCTTCGCGGCCGCCAAGAAGAACGCGCTCAGCGGAGGCTCCAAGAAGGCCTCGGCCTTCGAGCAGCCCAAGAAGATGAGCGAGGCGGAGCGCATCATGAAACAGGAGCTCGAGCGAAAGAGGACTCGTGAGAACTCGGGCAGGGACGGGTTCTCCAATAAACGACAGAGAACCTGAACTCGGGATGGCTTGTTTATAAGGGAGGGGGATGATTACCTGGTATCCTTGCGGCGGCATAGATGACGGAGTTTGGGGTACCATCGGCGGGCTTTTCTTTCCAAAGGGTATGATGGCATACAGCATTGGCGTTAGAGAGGGTAGCTGCTTTGAAATAAGAAATCGATGCCTATTCCGCTGCAGCATCACGATAATGACCTGTCGTTTTTTTTTTTTTTTCTTTTTCTGTGACCGACTTGTGTGACTCCTTTCGGCCCCCACCTCATAGCAATATCTCTTGCTTCCGCCGCAAATCCAGAACTGCACTTCTCTATCTGCCGGGACCTATAGTGAGGTACGTAAGAGGTTCAATGTCTCTTTGACGAACATGTGCCAGTTGTCTATCGACCACCTTACGTGGGCTACTTGAGCCGCGTCATCCACCCCCATGCACGATGCGATCCCAGATTAGGTAGGTGGTGATCTAGACGGTTAAGGCTGGACTTTTTTTTTGGTGAGAGATAATTCTTAGCGGCTCTTCCCACCGCTGTCCCGTACGGAGCGGCCGCGCCCTACGCCTTATCGTATGGCTATACCTACCTCGGGCCTGTGCTATACCCCTCACCACGCATCGTGAGGAGACAAAATAAGACGTATTGGTCTACTAGGATGTACTCATCAGCTCAATGTCATCATCCGACGGTTTTACGTAGTATCATTCATGTAAAAAAGAAGAGAACTGCGTGTAGCTATACATCAGCTCTTATTAGGGGAAGACAAAAAAGAGGACCGCTAACGTAGCAGTCGCCGCATCTTTGTTAGCGAGGCTAGCCGCATGCGAGCTATTACGCCGTCATCTCTCTACCTACGTGCGTACGTATACTTGCCTACCTACCTACATGTCGAGTGCTATACCGCAACTCTGCAGGTGAGAGAGAAAATGGAAGAAGAAACCAGAGCCTGTCTACTGATATCTAGGTATGTAGCTGACGTAGGCTACTAGCTTGCCTACCTGCCTACTCCCCTACTACCGACTACATCTTATCCGGACCTCTGACGATACTCGGAACCCTGCTGTCCGGGGTAAGAGGGGATTAGAGGACGGGCGCAGCTGCACTTGCGCCCTACACCAAGGCGCGCTGACGATGACGGGTGGTCCTCCCCCGGGCATCAGACCATGCGCCGCGTGGAGAATATGCCGAAGAGACGTATTGCGTGCTGAGGTGACGAAAGCCATGTAGGACTGACTTGACTTGACTTGACTGACTCACGCCGGCCAAGAAGTAGCCATGCATATGAACATATATGAACGATGGCCTGTGTCGATGTTGGCAAACAAGAAGAAGGCAAGCATCTACAGCACGAGTTTCAGCTTTGCGTACAGGCCTTTACGTAAAGGTAGTATCCTTGACTACCTAGGTAGATATATCGACGAGCTCGAGCTTCATCTTAATAAGTAATTCTAATATTAAGTCTTTTGTATAATTCACTCGACGAAAATGGCCGGCCGCTACCCTTACCCCGTCCCGAACCCGACGGTGCCGTACTGGCGGACGAAGCTGCACGAGCTCGACACCCACCGCAGCACGCCGGAGCTCCCCGAGAGGCAGGACGTGGTCATCATCGGGGCTGGGTTCACCGGCGCTGCCGTGGCCCGCTACCTGCTCGAGGACGGCGATGGCCCGAAGCCGAGTGTGACTATCCTCGAGGCCCGGGAGGTGTGCTCAGGGGCTAGTGGTAGGAACGGTGAGTTGCTATCTACTAATTCTATACCTACCTTTAGTCACATCCTTTACAAATTTACCTTTGCTACTCTCTCCATGCCCCTTTTATGGCGGCTCACCTTCCGCTTACCTTTCGGCTGATATTTCTTACCCCTGGCAAAAAGGCGGCCAGCTGCGCCCAGCCCTATTCGCGGGTATGGCGGCACGGATGCAGGCGCGGGGGCTAGAAACGGCGACAGAGGTAGCGCGGTTCGAAGTAGCGAACGCGCGAGCGGTAGTAGACCTAATCGAGTCCGAGGGCATCTCCAAGCCCTGCGAGCTGCGCGCCGTGACGACGGCCGACGCCTTCGTCGACGCAGACGAAGCGGCGCGCGCGCAGCGGCTGTGGGACGCTATGTCGCGGCTGGGCGGCGATAACACGAACGAAGAGCGCCGGGGCAGCCCGGCGCGGCAGCTGCTGGACGGCGCGACGTTCCACGGGGGCGCCAACGGTGCCGCGGAGCGCGCGACGGGGGTGCGCGGGGCAAAGGCCGTAGTTACCTTCGGCGCGCACCTGCTACGGCCGTACGCGCTCGTCACGCACCTGCTGGCGGGCGCGGTGGCGCGCGGCGCTAATCTGCAGACGCGGACGGCGGTGCGCGAGGTGCTCGAGGAGGTACATAGCGAGGACGGGTACCGCTGGACGGTGGCGACAGCGCGAGGCGCGGTGCGAGCGCGCCAAGTCGTGCTCGCGACCAACGCGTACACGGCGGGGCTGCTGCCCGAGTACGACGAGGCCATCTACGCGGCGCGGGGGACGGCGTGCCGGGTCCTTCCGTCTTCTTCCTCATCAGCTTTGCCGATAGAGTCGTGCGGGATCCAGACCAGGGACCCGGCGGGCGTCGGCTCGTACTTCGGCGTGCAGGCCGACGGCAGCCTGGTGGTGGGCGCCGGCGGGCGCAGCGCGTTCGGCGGCGACGCGCGGGATAGGGCGCCGTGGTTTCGGAATTTTGATGATGCGACGCTCATCGCGCCTGCTGTGAAGTATTTTGAGGGGTGGGCGGGGGGTATGCTTGTTGGGTGGGAGGGCGAGGGGGATGATGACGTTGAGATGAGTCGCGTGGATAGCGTGTGGACAGGTATCATGGGGGTGAGTGTGTCTCTCTTATCCATCATCCACATCTCCTCCCTTCACTGAAAGACGAAAAGCAAGAGACTGAAAGAAACCAACGCGAGCAGTACTCGGCGGACGAGGCGCCGCACGTGGGCGCGGTGCCAGACAAGCCGGGCCTGTACATATGCGCAGGGTTCCACGGCCACGGCATGCCCAACGTGCTGCTATGCGCGCGGGCCGTCGCGGCCATGGCCCGCGACGGGGCCGCCTTCGCCGACACGGGCGTGCCCGCGTGCTACGAGACGAGCGCCGAGCGGCTGCGCAGGATCGCGGAGGGCGCTGCGGGAAGGGTCGCCGGGAGGGCTAGAGCCGATATCTATTTGAAGTATTAGCCGGGCGTTTGACACGCGTGCCGAGGTGCTGGACTGTCTTGGCCCTGGGATGAGAAAGTAAGGGGGGACGGGCCGGGGCAGGGTTGGGGGCTATGCATGCTTGCTGCGGGTGAGATGGAAAGGTGGATGGATGAGTGGTCTTGCGAGGGCAGAAAGTCGTAGTGAGACTTTCTCGATGGCATTTGATGTACGCGTATAACGAGGTCGTCTTGATAAATGTGACAAATCTACAGTATACCGGTAACAACATTTGACTTGTTCACTTTTCTTACGCGCAGTCATCCCGAAGCTTCATTCTGGAAATCACGATATCATGATCTTCTGACGAACCGGAGGCTCGGGAGCCAGGAGGTCGGAGATAGGGGCTAAAAATAGGTTTCACAGGGCTAGCGATGGCATTAATTGGCTGCTCGAAGCTCATCAAAACCCCGGCAAGCAGACTCGCAGGGAATCGCGGACTGTCGTTTTAGCAAATTACTGTGCCTCGAAGCATCTGACGAGACAATAAGCAATCCATTCCTCCATCGATGGCCTCGCTTCGGGTCGAAGGGGATGGAATTAGTAACCAGAAGAAGTGACAAGGACAGATGGATATCTCGCTCAGGTTCGTCGGGACAGCCGTACGGTAGAGCGAAAATAGCCTAGGTATGATATTAAGGAATCGGTGGAATTAATTAAGAAGAGAAAGCAAACGTTCGGCATCGCGGTGGGCGGGTAATAAAGTAATGGCCAAGTTGTCTCTTCCCTCTTTTCGCAGAGGCGCAATAGCAGAATGGTTATGTCATTTACTGGGTTGGCCGCTAGGCTCAGTGGCCCTTTAGTGGTGCTTAGCGGTATCCAATATGGCCTATGCGGGCTTGGCGGACGATATGGGCAGGCCTGGCAGGGTAAAGCTGTGGTAAGGCCGGGTACAGCGACAGGGATCGTAATGGGTCGCAGCCGAATTTCAGACCGTGGCCGTAACGGATGGTGCTAAAAGGGCCGCCCTAAAGAGGACGAGCCGATGAGACTAACTGGAAGTTCATGTCATTTCTACCCCTTGTGGAGCTGCCACCTTTCCCTTTGGCTTGCCTCGACTCGTGCCATTTCGTCTCTTTTCCCAACCTACATGTACATCGAGGGAAGAGAAAAACAAACGAAGGTCAATTGCTCGGAAGTCGGCAATGGAGCTTCACCTGTAACAACACCCGAATCGAATCTTTAGCTGCTCTTGTATAAGTGAGTCCCTCCTGATGTGTCCTTGTCCTCCCTGTCTGGCGTCTCGTCATGCACGCGCCTAGTCTGCCCCTAATCTGCCAGAGCTGCAGTCTGGCATGCGCTTTCATCCCGCAGCAACGACAAGACGCGATGCTTGCTAACAAGTACATCTGCAGTACCTTATCGTTTTCTTTTTATCCTGCCTTTCCCGCCTAGTTCCATTTCCATGCCTGTCTAATACGCGACCACCGTACCCGAGATGGATACTCCAAGTGCGACGTGGCATCCGGCCAAGATGCCACTCTCTAATCATGACGAAAGCGAAAGCCCCGAATCCACGCAAGTCCAAACACCCGCGACTGTTGACGATGCGATCCAAAGTACGCCAGATACCCAGACGGTAGAAGAGTCGCAACCTCAGCCGTCGGGCGATGGCGCATTTCTGGATCAGCTCGGCGACGATGGTGGCGATAGCGCGTGGGACCTCTCAGGCCCATCGCCTACTTCAGCTGCACAGGATCATGGTGCTGCTGTAGCTGACGTCGAACACGACGTGGCTCAACCAGATCCTGCCCCCACGAGTAACGCAGCCAAACATTCGAGTACCATCTCGTTTGCGCGTACAGTGTCCCATACGCTAAGCTTCGACGGTGACGAGGATACCGAGTGGAACCTGCCGCGAACAGACACAGATCCGTTCAAGTTCATGCCCCCGAACGAGAGGACAAACTCGTTTCCGGCTGTGCCACAGCGAGAAGACGCGACCGAAAATCACGCTGACGACATGTCCCCGCCTCCTTCGACACAAGCCCAGGATATCTTGCAGAACTTGGAAGCTGAAGATTCTCGCATTGATTCGGTCGCAGAAAACGAATTTTCAAGTACTCTAGACGAAGGTCAAGCGGCAGATGGAACTAAAGTAGCTGAAAGCTCGTTCCAGCAGTACGTTGGGGGCGATCTCGTTGGAGCCGAGGAGGAAGAATCCGAGGCCCGCTTTGAAGAGGGTCTGCCATTAATCCCACAGGACGAGCAACATGATTTGGAAGACCATACTCAACCGGAGCCCAAGACTTCGGGTCCCGGAGACGTTTTCGGTGAGGATGATGCTGCTGAAGGGGGCGATGACTTCTTCAACCAGATCACGCAGGGAGATTCTCACCCAGAAGCAGACGCTGCTTTTGATCGTACTTTGCACAGGAAGTCTACGACAATGGTAATGGGCGGCGTCTTAGACGCTGCAAGAGATGCGAACGATTTGGACTCGGAGCTACCGACTCCGCTCGATACTACTGCGCCGAAGATGCCAATCGTATCCGATGCAACCACGCACGATCTTGCCAACGGTGTTTCTGAGCCAGAGACAAAAGAAGCGAAGACGGGTGCTAAGCCAGAAACTGTTGATGTGGACGCGAAATGGGCTGCTGCCTTTGACGACGATGACGATGATTTCTTGTTGGACTCAGCTGTCGAACCCGAGTCAAAAGAGCTTGACCCGGCAGATATCTTTGGAAGCGATGACGAAGGATTCTTGGACGAGAGCATGGAAGAAGTTCCAGCAGCGCCAACGATGTCGTCGTCTCAAACCACTGTGACTGCGCAACCCCCGTCAGCAGGTCTGAATGGGCGTTATACTCCCGGCATTCAACAGTCACCCCAGCCAAGTCCAAATCCATACGCACCGGCTCCGGTAGTTTCTCAGATGCAGCCGCCGCAACACCCTTCTTATATGCAGCCCGCCACAGCACCGCCTCCGACCACGGGGGGGTACGGGGCACCTCCGAAACCGTCGATGCCGAAAGCTCAGAGCTTTGCCGATAAAGCTAAAGGCGGGTATACTTCTCCCTACGATCTTCCCATGGAAGTCGTTAAGCCGAAGAAGCGAACTAGTATGCAGCAACTTCCGCGGACGAACCTTGCCCCTTTAGCACCTCCGGCTGGTCCTCCAAGGAGCGCGAGCATGTACGCCCAATCTCCTCATACGGGTACATTTCCTTCGGGAGGCTCGAACACTAGCCTCTCGCCTCCGAGCTCAAGCCATTCAAACCAGCATCCGCCGCTAGCACCGGCTCAGAAGTCAGCGCCTCAGTTAAAGCCAAAGGCCAGTTTCTTTGAGGATCTACCGATGACCTCGAAGCCAAGACCTGCGTCACGGCATAGTAACCCTCTTTCGCCTCCTCAGCAAAGCCCGTATGGCCAACCCCCGCCAGGGTTCCCTCACGGGCCTCCTCCAGGATCTCCCGGAAAGTCCGCTTCTATGCCGCCTCCGCCTCAAGCCCCCTCTCAACCCGCTCAGCAGCAGGTACCTGGCATCGCGCCGTTAGTTGCTCCTGAGCGCGTCAATCCCTACGCTTCATTGCAGCCGAATTCAGTGCCTAGGCCGAATGCTCCTCCCGCACCAAACGCGAGATATTCCCCTGCTCCTCCAGCTCATTTACCTGTCGCGAATGGGACCGTTCCTCCCCCAGCTTCCAGTCGATATTCTCCTGCCCCGCCTAGTGCGCGTTCCTCTAGTGGTGGATACACTGGCATCCCGCCTCCTACACTCGCCCACCTACCACGAACTTCAAGTCCGCTTGCCCACTCCCACGTCGAAGTTTCTCATGACAGGCTTGCCCACAGTCCTGTAAATGGGGAAGGTGCTCCTCTGAGTCGAAACAGCTCATCTTCATACGAGCCTCGCCTGACTAGAGTGCCCTCACTGCCACCTACGCAAGAAGTAGAGGAGGAGCAGAGTCCTCTACGATCCCCGCAGACGGCACCGAAACCTGCAGCTGAATCGAAGTATAGCCCAAAGCAAGCTAGGCATACTCCGCCACCTGTTGGATCCCCGGCTTACAGCGCGGTTTCACCCCCTAAACGTTCCGCGTCCAGCTATGTGCCTATGTCTCCCGCTTCTTTACCGCACAGAGAGGTTAACTTTGTACCTCCGCCACGTTCTCAGACGCAATCGCCTGGGGCTCTATATGGAAACCGAGCGGGTGGTAAACCAGTCGAACCCGTGCCTCGGCCGTCTTCGGTGCAGGGCGCGACTTCACCCCGCGAAGCGCCAAACGCGGGGATGGCTCACCCAGTTGTTAGAGCCAGGGGTATGTCACAGCATCTGAACCTTGTTCCTCCAACCGACGGTCGAGAGCTTGACCCCTTGAAGAGATGGCGAGGCTCGCCAGTGATCTCGTGGGGTGTAGGGGGAACATTCATAACTTCATTCCCTACGGATGTTCCTCGGTACGGCATGAGCCAGGCGCTGCCAATGATTGTGCGTAGTCCAGGCGAAGTCAAGGTCAGACATATCAAGGACATTCAACCATTGGAAGAGCGCCTAGCCAAGTTCCCAGGCCCCCTAAAGGGCAAGTCGAAGAAGAAGGAAACGTTGGCGTGGCTGAACGCTGGGATTGAGACTCTTGAGAGAGGCCTCCCTAACGTATCGTTCCAGCATGTTGTTTCCCATGAGGATAAGAGAGCAGTTGAGCGAGTTCTGTTGTGGAAGATTCTGAGAGTGTTTATCGAGAACGACGGACTCCTCGAAGGGAACTCAGTAGTAGACAAGGCCGTCAGAGAGGTAATCTCTCCTGGCCTCAGTTCTGAGAACCCGGAACTTGCATCGGCGATTTCTACCGGAGCCGATTTGACTGGTATCTCTTCGGCTGTTTCCGGTACGCAAGCAGATGCCGTTGACTCTACGGCTATCGAGCAGATCAGACACTTTCTACTGTCCGGTGACCGAGAGAAGGCCGTTTGGGCTGCCGTGGACAAGAGATTGTGGGGTCATGCTATGCTGATCTCAAACACGATGCCAAACCCCGAGCTATACAAGCAGGTCGCACAGGAGTTCGTCAAAAAGGAGGTGAACCATCCGGGCCACGGAAACGAATCTCTTGCTGCCCTTTACGGTGTTCTCTCTGGGAACTTTGAGGAGTCAGTTGATGAACTCGTCCCGGTTCACGCCCGTGCAGGACTTCAGCTCATGTCACCCTCGGCTTCCGTTGGCGCATCGCAAGATGCCCTGGCAGGCCTGGACAGATGGCGCGAAACACTTGGTTTAATACTGAGCAACAGAAGTTTTGGCGATGCTCAGGCGCTGGGATCTCTTGGGAACCTACTCTCCGGATACGGAAGGGCGGAAGCTGCTCATATTTGCTATATCTTCGCCAGGAATTGCGCAGTCTTTGGTGGTCTCGATGACCCCAATGTCAATTTTGTCCTCGTGGGGGCTGACCACCGTCGCCAGGCAGACCAGTTCGCCAAGGAGACAGAAGCGCTCCAGCTCAGTGAGGTGTACGAGTATGGCCTGTCTCTTGCAGGTGGTTCGAATGTTGCGCAGAGCTCTCCGCACCTGGCCGCTTACAAGCTGCAGCATGCCATGACTCTTGCCGAGTACGGCTTGAGAGACAAGGCCCTGCAGTACTGCGAAGGAATCTACAATGCTATCACGGCACAGACGAAGAGGTCGCCATACTACCACCCCGCTCTTGAGTCAGCTGTTGACGACCTCATGAGGAGGTTGAAGCAGGCTCCGAAGGAGGAGTCCTCTTCATGGATTCCCAAGCCTAGGATGGACCAGGTATCTAACAACATGTGGAGTCGCTTTAATAAGTTTGTCGCCGGCGACGATGACGAAAATGCTGGCAACGGAGCATCGGGTGAAGCTGGTGCTGAATCTGGGCCATTCTCTCGTCTTGGTGGCGGAACTCCTACAATCAGTCGCTCGCCTTCGGTATCGAATTTTGAGATGTACGGAAACAGCAATTTATCTCCCACCGCCCCCGTTCCCGCTACCAAAGCTGGCTCTCGTTATGCGCCCGGGGCACCCCAATCTTCGGGTAACCCTTACGAGCCGGCTCCTAGATCTTCCATGGAGAGGACCTCTGGTGAGATGACGCGAACTTCTTACGATTTACCGCGACGTGGTTCGGACATGCTGTCTGCGCCGGGAGGTAGTCCCTACGCCAACGACTCGTATCCTGTGCCTACATCCAGTTATCAGCCTATGGCCCCTGGTGCTTCCCAGACGTCGCCATACATGCCTAGCTCTCGGGGATCGGACTCGGCTCCGCAGCCGACGGGTATTGGTATTTCGTTCTCGGGCTATGACCCCTACGGAGGCTCGCAGACCTCCCCAAACCCACCGGCAGCCGAACCAAAACCGGAGTCACAGCCAAATGGCGTGAACTCGAGCCAGGGTTACCAACCGCCTTCTTTCGATTATGCACCGCCAACGACTAACATCGAGGCGCCTGACTCGCAACCCGAGGGCTTCGTCAGCGGCTACCAGGCCTCTTCATATCAACCAT
This sequence comes from Hypoxylon sp. FL1284, assembly GCA_022432365.1. NCBI lineage: Eukaryota > Fungi > Ascomycota > Sordariomycetes > Xylariales > Hypoxylaceae > Hypoxylon > Hypoxylon sp. FL1284. The sequence goes on along the minus strand of JAJJXE010000008.1, from coordinate 652,612 downwards.
CGAGTTTCGAACCCCCGTCTTACGAGCCTGGCCCTGCTGGCGATGACGGTGACTCTCCGGATGAGCCGAAGCCTAGAAAGAAGAGCTTCTTCGACGACGACGAAGATGATATTCCTAGCTTGAAGCCGCAGGAAAAGAGCAAGTCGGACAAGGACCGGGAGAACGAGGAGATGGTTCGAAGGGTTGCCGAGGAAGAGGGTAAGTGAAAAAGGACAAGAATCGGATAATTTGTTGTGCAAGATACTAACTGAGGACTAGAAAAACGTGCTGCCGAGGCGAAGGCGTCGAAGGGATGGGGCTTCGGAAGTTGGTTTGGCGGTGGCAGCAAGAAGGAGCCAGCCGACTCAGCCAACAAGCCCATCAAGGCCAAGCTCGGCGAGGCTAGCAGTTTTGTATACGACCCAGAGCTCAAGCGTTGGGTCAACAAGAAACCCGGAGCTGAGAACACCCCTGCCAAGACGGCAACGCCGCCGCCTCCTCGTGCCGGCTCTCGAACTAGTACTCCGCCACCGCCCGGCGGATCTGCTCCTCCTAGAGGGTTGAGCGTCCCTCCAGGTGGCGCTCGAAGGCTTGCACCTTCGCCCGCAATGCTGAACAAGGCCGTGTCTCACGAGAACCTCCACACACCGATGGCCGCTCCGTCTATGATGCGATCAGTCTCGAACCAGAGCACTGCCAGCGCTCCCGGCGGACCTCCGAGCGCGCCCCCGAGCAGGCCGGGCACTAGCCTAAGCAACGCCAGCAGCATCGACGACCTGCTAGGCGCCGCGGGTCCGCGAAAGGGAGGCAAGAAGGCGCGGAAGTCGGGTCGTTACGTCGACGTCATGGCGAAGTAAAAAAGAAAGGGACTATATAAACCTAACACATACGGTACGGCGTAACGAAGGAATCATTTGGAAGAGTAAAGACAGCACATATATCACTGGCGTGTTAGGTCTTCATTACCGAGAAATCGCATGGACGATTCTGGTCGCGCCGGTAGTAAAAAAGAAAGGAAGGAAGACAGCGCGGTATCGCCTGCGCGCGTATTGAGGGAATAACTGTATCATAACGTATCGAACCTTGTAATAAAAGCATTCGGCCGCTCTTAGGTCCGGATGTCTGTGTTCTTGTATATTTGAGGGCTTGCGTGTCGTATTGTTTCTGATAAATTTGGTGCCAACACTGCCAAACGCGCAACATTGCTTGAAGCAGTCGAAAAACTCACTTGGCACAACAGTTTAGAATCTGGCAGATTTTCTCTAAGTATGAAAAAATTGGCTGGTTCGAATCCAACGGTGAGCTACTGGTTTATCCTTTTCTTTTTTTTCTTACTTTTCCCCTGCGATGTTACTGGACGCTTTACATTTGAATTACGGCCTCACGGTCTCAAGCGATAACCTGTCGCCTTTCGTGTGTAGGACAAGCAGCTGAGTTTGCTACCTCGTCTTTGACATCATGAAGACGTCGAGTTCTAGGAAAGCTTTGGCCGGAGCTCTGCCTCTGCATACGAGATGACGTCGACTACGTCAACGGTTCCGAATGCCGTCAGATAAATTCGCTTATAAGTGTGCGGATTTCGCCGTAGGAATGATAAAGGTCTATTTACTGACAAGATCCTCTTCTTTTCCCCTTTTTTTCTTTCTAAAAGATTCAACACTTCTAATTGCAGATTTTATAAAAGGGAAGACATCATGGACACGGTCAAGCACGCGGACCCGGACCCGATCGCGTACGAGGCCGAGGTGTACCGGCGGGGTCTGCGGTACCGCCGGCCGCCCTTCACCTTCAAGCCGCTCGAGTGGGAGGCGCTGGCGTCGGCGCGCATGTCGGCCGAGACGCGCGGGTACGTGCTCGGCAGCGCGGGCACGGGCGAGACGGCGGCTAAGAACCGCGCCGCGTTCGCCCGGTGGTCCGTCATGCCGCGGCGTCTGGGGCTCGGAAAGGCAGGCGAAAAGGAAAAGGGCAAGGACGACCCGTTCCCCAACCTCGACGTCGAAGTCCTTGGTAGGACGCTGCAGGGCCCCATCGCCTGCGCGCCTGTCGGCGTCCAGAAGATCGCGAACCCGGAGGGCGAGGCGGCGACGGCTAGGGCGGCGGCAAGGGAACGCGTGCCGTTTATACTGAGCACGGCTAGCAGCACGAGCATCGAGGACGTGGCGCGCGCGAGCGACGAGGGCGCTGCTGCTGTTGGCGACGACGGCGAGGAGGTGAAGGCCGAGCGCTGGTTCCAGCTGTACTGGCCCGCGCGCGAGCACGACGATATTACAGCGTCGTTGCTGGATCGTGCCCGCCGCGCGGGTTTCGGGGTTTTGGTTGTGACGCTTGACACGTATATCCTCGGTTGGAGGCCGAGTGATATGGATAATGGGTTTGTCTTGCCTTTTGCTCTCGTTTTCTCTATTGTTTTACTCCCTCTTTCTTACCTGTGTAACCTACCTGAGGATACCACGGTCCGGGCGAGGAATGCATTACGCGCATATAAGTTTCTAGTAGAACTAACGACACATCACATGCTCAAAGATACAACCCGTTCCTACGATCAGACCAAGTAGGCGTCGCAATCGGTCTAACAGACCCCGCGTTCCGCGCGCGATTCCGGGCCCGTCACGAGGGTCGGGACGTCGACGACGACGTGGGCGCCGCGGCCGCCGAGTGGACGCGCACCATCTTCCCGGGCACGACGCACACGCTGGCCGACGTGGCCTTCCTGCGGGAGCACTGGGACGGACCCATCGTGCTCAAGGGGATCCAGAGCGCGGCGGACGCGCGCGCGACCGCGGCCTCGGGCCTCGTCGACGGCATTGTCGTCAGCAACCACGGCGGGCGCCAGGCCGACGGCGGGGCCGCGTCGCTCGCGGCGCTACCGGGGATCGTGCGGGCGGTGCGGGAGGTCTGCGATAGCAACAGCAGTGAGAGTAAACGAAACGTCGACGTCCTGTTCGACTCGGGCATCCGGTGCGGCTCCGACGTGGCCAAGGCGCTGGCGCTCGGCGCCAAGATGTGCCTCGTCGGCCGCCCGTTCGTCTACGGCCTCGTGCTCGGCGGCGAGGACGGCGTCGCGCACGTGCTGCGGTCCCTCCGCGGAGACCTCGAGCTCACCCTGCACCTCTCGGGTATCGCGTCTGTCGGCCCCGAGTGCCTTAACAGGGACTCGCTCGTCTTGGAGGATGAGCTGTTCAGGGGGGAGTCTGTCTAGGTTTTTCGTTGAAGGGTGTTTGTTGTAGCTGGTCGATTCTGGTCGGAGGATGAGCCCGGACATCATGGAGTTCTACATTACTTCTAAACAATTTGAAGGTCTACTTCTTATCACAACTAGCTATCTTATCTTTCTGGAAATAGTAGGAGAAAAGAAGTGAATTTGCAAAATTAATGGTTTCCTCGTCGTCTTACGGTTATTACTATAAATAGAAAATGTAACTAACAAACCCCGATAAATGCGGTTAGAGGTTCCTTTTTAACTAGACCATGCTCAGCTCTTCCCCCTTGACTCTAGAGAGCCCTGGTCGTAAACAACCTTGACTGGTCTGAGTTGGTATCCTATTAGATATCCTGTGTAAAATAATCTTATAATAAGCTAACTTCGGCTGGTTCGAGTCAGATCACGAGATCTCAGACCGCAACACCACAGGCTCGAGCATCAACATCGTCGCGTCTGAGTCAACATGTCGAGCCAAGCAATAGCGGAGCCGCAGATCACCGAAGGGGACAAAGGTTGGCGCTTTCACCCCTGCTATATATGTGAGATTTTCTCTCACTAATAGCCTCAATGCTAACCAATCGCCTCCAGAGTATGTGGGCAAGACGCACGAGGTTTTAACGGCCGCCTTCATGGGCGACCCCGTCTTCAGGTGGCTCCTGCACGACCACCCCGCGAATAGGCACGAGGCGAAGCTCTCCAAGCTCTTCTCGGTCTTGTTCACTCAGGCCGCGGCCAACAGCGCCGTGTTCGCCGAGGTAGCCGGCTTCGGCTGCTGCTCCGTCCTCATGCCGCCGAGCCGGACCGTCAACAATCCGTGGACGATGCTGCCCTCAGGTCTCATTTCAGCGACGTGGACCCTAGGTCTGGGAAGCATGAAGGTAAGGATATGGGAGCGCCCCCAAACTCGCCAGTTTTTTTTTTTTTCTCGTTTCTTTTTCCTCCTTTTTTTCTTGTTTTCTTTCTTTTTCTTTCTCGAAGCATAGCTAACAAGCCCGAAAAAAACAGCGCACCCTGTTCGAGTTCTCGGGCGGCGTCGAGCCGTGCCTGGAGAAGGCGTTGACCAAGGAGGAGCAGAAGAGGCACTGGTACATCTTCTTCATGGGCACAGCGGCGGACCGGCGGAAGCAGGGCCTCGCGGGCCGCCTGCTCGAGCACGTGCAGGACCGCGCGCGCGCCGACGGCTGCCCCGTCTGGCTCGAGGCCACGACCAGCTACTCGCGGGACCTGTACCTCAAGCACGGCTTCGAGCTCGTCAGCGACATCGTCATGGGCGCGGGCAAGGTCGGCCCCGACGGGGAGCCCAAGAAGGGCGGCGAGGGCATCACCATCTACGCCATGGTGTGGCGGCCCTGAAAAAGACTATGTCTTTCAGATTATTACCTCTTCTCTCTTTTTTCAGGAAAAGAACGGCGCAGAGCTTACTGTCTGATTAGGTCCTGTATTGTAGTGTTACGGTATACACCTTCTAATATTCTCGTGTTAATTACTTCAGCAGCCGATAGCTAGATATAAAGGGCGGACTCAGAGTCCAAGAATCGACTTGTTATATACGTAGGTATTTTTGAGAGATAAAAAGTGTTCAAGGAAGGGAGAGAAGTCAAGAAAAGGCGCAGAGGCGACACAAAACTAAGCCCACCACAGGCAAGTTATTCTTTATATACACCCGCAGGACTGATTTTCGAGTTAACACCTCGGTAACGTACAGATTAGGCGCTGTCTTGTCGAGGACGCAAATCGGGATTCATCTGGCTTCATCATTGAATCATCGTTTACACCAGACCACAAGATGTTTTATAGCTATCTTTACTCTTCTATCTAGAACCCCAAATCGACCCAAAAGTCCATCACTTGAGCATGGGCTGACCCGGGATACTGTCGAGCCCTAAACAAAGAAGTATGGTTAGCCAAGCTCTCTGGTACGGCAGCAAGACATGACTTACATCCGTCCACGTTGTCCACCGCGACCCGCGCCTTGGTGCACCGCATAGCGTCCTCGGACGACTGGATCTTGAGCTCCTTGCACACGGCGTTGTTGCACCTCGCGTCGATGGCGCGCTGCAGAGCGTCGCCCTTCCAGCCGAACACGTAGTCGCCGTGCTGGGAATACCCGCTCCTGTATCATGCCGCGGTCAGCCTCGCCGCATAAAATGCATCTTTCCAGTTGAGAAGGGCTACTTACGAGTCTCCCGTGCTCCAGTAAAACGGCTGCGAACCGTCCTCGGGCCACATCTCGGGGTCGTTGAAGGGGGTCGTCTGCGCGATACACGTTAGCTCCGGTGTCGCCAAAGAAAGACACAACGAAAGGACAGCAGCAGAATCGGCAGCACTCACATCCCACATGACCTCGTACATGAGCTGGGGCAGGCGGACGGGGTGGGAGTCGGGGCAGGGGCCGACGGACTCGAAGGAGCCGGAGCTGGGGTAGGCGACGTGGCTGGCGTGGTCGGGGCTGTCGAGGTTCTTGCCGTCCCAGCAGGTGGGAAACGTGATGGTGGTTCTGATGCCGCCGGCGCAGGGCTTGGGCGGCAGGCTCTGGGTGTCGGCGCCGGTGCACGGCGCGCCGCCGCTGGCGCCGCCCTCGTAGAAGGCGGACTCGTAGCAGCGGTGGCACAGTTGGCGCTGCATGCCGCCCTGCTGGCGCAGCGCGGCGTCGCCGACGAGCATGCGGAAGCCGGGCTGGAACGCGGTGACGTTGGTCCTGCCGTCGTACGACGGGATGTAGTATACGGTGACGCCGCCGTCGGTGCGCAGCCCGACGTTGGGGAACTGCGGCACGCGGTGGTACGTGCCGTTGCGCGCGCGGAAGAAGAGCACGGCCGTCCAGTAGTTGGAGAAGTCCTCGGAGAAGGTGCAGCTCGTGCACGTCGACTCCGCCACCAGGTCGTGGCTCGCCGGGTCCATCGACGCGTTGAACGAGTTGCCCCCCACGATCTGGTGCAGGTGCGGCGACGGCAGCACCCCCGGGTTCACCAGCGGGTCCACCAGGTCGATCACCAGCTGCGAGCACCCGAACCGGATCATCTGCTGCGCCGCCGCCGTCTGCGCCAGCAGCGCCGTCGCTACGGCGCTGGCTTTCCACTGCATCTTGGTCGGGTAGCGGTTTGGTTTGGTTCAGCTACGCGGACGGAAGAGAAAAAGGGAATCGGAAACTTCTACGGATGGGAATGGCTTCAGACCGAAAGGAGACCAAAAAGGGTACTACGCGTGTGATGTTCAGGATTAGATTTCCTATATACGTGGACTTGTCCGCTGACTTGGCCACCACTACCTGAGATAACTGGAACAGTGCTGGCCCAGGGCCGGTAAGACGTTATCAAGCAAGCCCAATATCAAGGTAAATTGATCAGGGCGGCAGCAGAGATGAGGGAAGCGGAGCTTTATCATAGACTGCCGGCAAGTCGAGGACCGAATCTGGACCTTGGTCGTTACATTCTAATCTGGGAGAATGAGCAGTCCAATTAACCCCCTTTTTAACCGCCTGGTGGCAACGGCTATACAGGATTCCGTCGCTAGGTCCAAGAAGATATTCTTAGCAGCGATTGACTTTTAGGACCAGGAAATTCATCAGAACTTCTTTCCCATCTGCTTTTATCTTCCAATCGATTCGGATGGCCTTGATATAAATATTCTGCCAAAAGGTTCAGCATCTAAGACTATACTCCAAAGGAACATGCCGTGGAGTGCCTTGGTTAGGAAGGCATGTTAGCTAGGTTAAGAGTAGTACTGAGACCGTCATATGTTCTGCTTTCTCGCCTAAACATTCGTAACTCGTAATCTCTTATATCTTCTGCGGCGCCAACCGTGTGGCGTAGCATAACAGTCTGCTAACTTGTGGTGCCATTGACCGTACAGAGCCACGGATCTCGGCAATATGTATACCTAGGTAGTATCATGTAGTGTAGTCTTAAGCGGTTTGAGAGACGATATGCCGTTCCTCCCGCCATCTCTCTCTTCCTATCGCTTATAAGCAGGAGATCTCGGCTAGCAAGATCGATCGTCGTTCTGTGCGACACACGTCTCGAGTAGGGCCGAGAATCAAGGAACAGATATATTGATACCAACAGGAAAACCTTGTACACCCCCACGATGCGGAGCGGCATGGTATCTTTAGCTCTTGGCGTGGTCCTGGCGCTTGCCGGCGGCGCAACCGCCTCCCGGGTCTGCGGCGACCCCGACGCCGAGGACAAGCCGACGTACGAGTGGGCGCTGCGCGAGATACGGTACCAGGGCGCGGCCCCGGGCGAGGTCAACGGCACCGCCAACTACACGGCCGAGGTATCTCCGGTGGACGGGTCCGCCGTGTACTCTTGCTCGGCCGAGTGGCCAGAGTGGTGGCTCGGCTGGTTCGAGAACGGAAGCAATTCGCTTTCCGACCGTGTTGGCAATCTTGTAAGTCGTCCTTCTCCTTGCTTCTTCAGTCGCGGTATAGACGAAGAGAGCGCGAGAAAGACAAGAAAAAAAAGGAGAAAATACTCACATCGGGGATCCATCCGGGTAGATATGGACCGACTGCGTCTCCACCGGCGATGAACCCGAACTGGACGATATCGTGTCCCTCGCTCTGGACTGGGACAGCCGCACGGTATTTATCACACATACATTTAACTGCACCAACGACGAAGAGTAAGTTACCACGGCATCATATATATATCTCCCGGTAAACGTAACGCCGAGGGCTGACAATAGAGCCGTGCAGCGCCGAGGGCCTGGGTCAGGCTTCCTGGCAAGCGGTAGACTTCTCGTGCACGCCGGTGGACGAGGAATCGGGGGGCCGCGAAGAGTGCATGCTGGCGCCGGGCTCCGCGCCGCGCTTGGTGGCGTCGTGGCAGCAGGTGCACGAGCGGGTGACGATACCGTCGTCGGCGTGCTGAGACGCCGTGGGCGCGTACGTGTCGTGGCAGGTGGACGGGTGGACGGCGGACCGTTCCGCGCCCTTCACCATCCGCAACCTGCTCAACACGGACGCCTTCGCGTGCCGCTTCACGGACGACGACGGCACCACCGGCGACTGCGACTTCACCCTCGACACCATGGTCCCGACCGAGGCCGTGTTCTCCTTCGATGCCGAGCGCAACGGTGAGTCACTGCTACTGCCGTATCCCCCCCCCCCCCCCCCTTGTATTCGTTCCCTTGGAAAAAAATGGGGGATACATATACCGCTGCCTTTCTAGTTTTCCGCGGCCAAACAAGCTGATCGTGATGCCTTTGCAGTGCTTTCTATCGAGCAAATCTGGAAGGGCTGCATCTGCGAAGGCATACCCATGTCACCCGGTTGTGTCAGGTAGTATGTTGACACCGACCCCCTTTCTTGCTGGTCATCTATTGTGAAGCTAACAATAAGCCCAGCGTCGACATCTCGGATTTGGGCAAGGCATACGTCCAACCAGGCACCGCGGGTACTATCTGGGTCGGAGAGGGGACCAGGCGGACTCCTTGATAGCTGGCACCTAGGCACCTAGATATCTTAGGTAGGAAAATTCAGGTAGGAAAATTCTGAGAACTGGAGGATATTGCGAGAGAAAAAAAAGCATCATCCATCCAGTCAGCCCCTGTTATACTTGTACGGTATGGCCTGGGGGTTAGGGTGTCGAGTGGGAGACTATGCTTCGTGATGTCTTTCTTTCCATTTTCTACTCTTGCAGGAATATAACGGAAATAGTGCCTCGGTTGCTAGACTTAACTTGTCAACGTAAACTGGATGAGCCAAGGCTGACACATGACAGGCGCCGTGAGAATCGCAAAATGCAGCACCATCTTGGACGAAAAACCCGTAATACGGAGTCTGGTCTGCGAGAAGAGCAGCAAATGGTGCTTCGTTTTTTTTTTCGTATCTACCTCCTACGCAGTATGCTACACATACAAGTACACCTCCGTTTCCGTTTCCCGTTCCGTTTTCGTTTTCGTGCTATGTAACTCCCCGCCGCCAACTATTTCGTCCTAGTACCCTCTGCTCGACGATTCATATACATGCGGCTTGCCAGCCCCCCTCGTCCACTCGTAACAAGCATGTGTTGTCAACATATCTTTGCGGCTCTTATTTCTTTCATGTTTCGTGAAATAGAGTGAGCCGTAGGTAGGTTAGGTACCTAGGTAGGTATCGTAATAGACCCAAAGAGTTAAAGGGACTTTGGATGGATGGGATCCGCGTCCAGACTTTTGGGCGGCTAGGTCTCTCCGCCCCAAGGCAACAGGGCGACTAAGCAAGAAGGAACGGTCGTTGCTGCTCAATCTCTTGATAGAGTGCCTTGTAACAGACAACTTCTCGACCAAAGGGAGTCATCAGCTCAACGTCTCAATAAGTCTGAGGACAAGCTGGCTTGTAGAGTTTACTGAGACGACACTTCACTCGCTGCGCACAACCTTCTGATGCAAGCCCTTAAGGATGGGTTGGGGATTCTTGTCTGCGGTGCTTGGTATACAGCCCCTCGCTTGGAGGAAAGCGGTAACAATAAGTATTGTAGACATTATATATCGCGTCGGCTGGATGAATCCCACAGCCAAGACTTGTATTCGACATGGTGCCACCCGCACGTATGTTCCTTGACTTATTCCTCCGGGGTGGCAACCGCGGGTTCCTCGACTGTAGGGCTCTTCATTTCCTCGTCTCCTCCGTCTCCCGCAGACGGCGCGCTGGGGCCGCCCTTTAATCTGCGACGTCTGGCCCTCCTTTCTTCTGCTGCCGATTTCCTTAAACTGTCCCGTTTTTCGGGACTTTCATCCTCTGCTCCGTCTCCACCCCTCATCGTTTGAAGGAGCATAGCCGCTCTTTCGGCCACGCCATCCTCTCCGGTTCCCGGCGGGGGATCTCCAGGAGACGAGAGACCCGGGCTGAGGGGGTTGCTGTCGGACTCGCCAGTACCGTTGGCACCCTCGGTGCGGAGACCAGCTTCCGCATCGGGAATTTCGTCGAGATCGGGGATCTTCTGGCCCGAAGCGATACGTACTTGGTGGCGATCCTTGAGACGCGCGCGCCTCCTCCTGTCTCGCTGATCTCTCGCTTGCGGTGCCGCAGCACGCAACTTCTCGAGCAGCGAGTCCATAGCGCCAGCAGATGCCGGCGACGGCGGCCCGCTTTCCACGGCGCCCGCCACCCTCAGCTGCGCGTGCTTGCGTTTCATGCTGGCCTCGTTCCTGCGTCGTGTCTCTTCGTACTGTATGTTCTTGTCTCTGCTCCGCTTCCACTCTTGGAGGAACATAGCTAGCTTGGCAAAGAAATCGCGACGGGCATTGTCGTCCTTGGGGTCTTCGCCGTAGAAGACCATTATGTCGTCATACGTGCGGACCATCTCCTCCAAGTACAATGACATCTGTTCCGCTTTTCGACGGGCGTCCTTCATACACCGCTGGACGATTTGCGAGACACGGTCCTGGGGGTGGAACTTCTTAGTGTCGCTGAGGTTGCCGCTGTCTAGCGACATCTGTACGTTCTTGATGTTGTCGATATATCTCTTGGCATCTGTTTGCAGCTGCTCGATGTTCACCTTCTGGACAGTCATGACCATCTGGATGTCATCCGCGAAGCCTTCCCATTCGGGATATTGGTTTCGCACGATACGCTCCACGAGGTCCGCAAGGGTCGACTCGTTCTTGTCGTCCTTCACCATTCCTAACCGGGCAAGTGAGCTCAGCTTGAATCCTCGCGCTTGCTTGTTTGCGTCGTTCATGTAGTTGCCTATGTCGAGAATCAGGCCGAGGACGTTCATGAGAGATACTGAGTCGCGCAGCGCTTCTGACACCGTGACAACCTGTCGGATCTTCTCGCTGATCTCGTCGTAGTCGGGTTCGTAGCTCCTTGTTAAGGCTAGAGCTCTCATCCTACTCTTCCAGTAATGATGTAGTTCAAAGGCCGTGTACAAGTAGATTTGATCTTGTCGTGTAAGCTCAGCCGGATCTTGCTCGCGATTCTCCTTGTTAGCTTCTGGCCCGGTCCAGTCCTTGCTGTACGGCGCCATGAGCTTCGAGGTGTTATCCGGAATATTGCATAGGTCATCCTTCTGGAGGAACTCCATGACAGCAGAATTGTCAAGCACCTCCGTGCCACAGTGAATGATCATCTGCACGATCTTTTCTACAGAATGCTGAGAAAATTTGGCAAAAGCAATTTCTGGACCGAGGTTAGCATCATCTCATGGGTTTTTAGTATGACTCTAGGTCTATGCTTACCGTAAGCTTTGCGAAGATCGCTAGAGATGATCTGTTTCTTGTCATCCTTCTTAGAGGTGCCCGCGCCAATCTTCTTGATCTCCTTGGCCATGAACAATTTTTCGACCTCATCGAGAATGCCCTTCTTACTGAGCTCGGCATATTTCTCTTCTCTTTCCTCGACAGAAGGAGCATGCGCTGCCCAGTGACTTGTTTCGGGAGCGTCAACTTTGTCCCAGTGAAGGGCCTTGAGCTTCTTCTTCGGCCTAATAATAGGGAGGCCGATAGAAGGAGACGTGGGGAAGCTGTTGTTCTGGGCGGACAAGAAGTGACCGGACATAGCTCCTGGCATGGGAGGTGGGGGCGGAGGCATGGCTCCCATAGCGCCGGGCATAGGAGGCGGTGGGGGCGGGGGAGGCGGCATTCCTGCGGACGCGGGCGATAACATCCCAGGCATGGGAGGAGGCGGAGGAGGAGCAGCCCCTGGGATTTTTCCGGGCATAGGGGGCGGCGGCGGCGGCGGCGGCGGCGGCGGTGGTGCCCCGGGAAGTTGGCCTGGCATCGGAGGTGGTGGTGGTGGAGGCGGTGGAGGCGGAGGACCAGCCGAATCGCTGACTTGGATCTTGGGCGGCTCATTGTCGCTGGGAGTAATGGGCGATTGCGACTCGAGACTGGGATGCGAGGGGCCGGTGGTGGCTCCCTCGCCCTCCTCAGAATCACTGTCGTCCCTCTTACCCCTGGCTTGGATTTCGCTCATGAGGTTGGAAGCCTGCTTGGGATCCATGACGGGTCTCCTAATCTCGACAACTCTCGGCTTCTCGTACACAACATCGTCTTCACCTTCGTCAGTGCCAGGCGTATGCTGATCCGCCGAGCCAACAGGCTTCCTCGACAGCCTTGTCTGCCGATTGACGGACCCAAGTACACCGGCACCCATGCCGGGAGGCGGTAGCCCTGCGCCTTCTGGTGCGTCGGGATAGCCATCTGTGAAGCCGTCCATCTCCTCGCGGAGCGCACGTAAGCGGTCCGAAGGTCCAACAGCATCACCCCATACTCTGCCCTCAAGTTTATACTGAGTCTTCTGCCGTTCGAGTTGCATCGCAAGCCGGTCCATAAGCTTTTCGCGATCCAAGATACCCTGCATCCGGGTAGGATCCTCATCGGCCATCTTGCTTCCAGCGCCGCCCTTGACAGCCTGAGAAGCAGCGACATCCTGCGCGTCTCTAAGCATGAGATACAACTCTCTCGTCTCGAGCTCGTACCGCTGAGCCTCCTTTGCGCGCACTGTTTGCATATTCTCGATTTCGGCCTTCAGACCATCGGCCTGGCGCTTCTGCGCTTCGATGAAACGGGACTGCTCTTCGAGTTGTCTCTGGAGCTTGGCAACGAGGCCATCAGCACCCAATTCCAACTGCGCCTTCACCTCATCGCGTTCTGCCATGGCAGCATCGGCGATCTGCCGGGCCTCCAACGACTCATCCAGAGCCTGCCGGGCTTCGGAATCGGTGTGAAGCTTATCCAGGAGGTTCTGAACCGTGAAGTTGAGACTCTGCTTGAGGTCCATGTTCGGCAGCCGCCGATCCATGGCCACGTAGCTGAGCATCGAATCCACGAGCTGGAACATGCGCAGCCGCTCCTCTCCATCGTTATCCCGGATCAGGAGCAGGTGCTGCAGGGCTGATATGAAATAGTCGTGCGTCTTGGAGCCTTGCAGCCGCTGCTGAATAGCATCAACGATCTGAGTAGGGTCGTTCAGGTCCTTAACCTCGCCCTCAATACTGTCCTTGATGCTACTGTTCTCCCGCTCGAGCAAGTCCTCATAGTCAATAGCTTCGTTTGTCCGGAATCGCTCTACCTGCTTGTCTATCAAGTCATACTGGAAGCCCTCCATCTTGGTGAGGATCCGCTTGATCCCACAAGCGCCGAACTGCGCCCTGATGTGCATGCGGAGCTGGAGGTCATTTTCAGGAGAGTCGATGATCGAGTTGACGAGGATGAGCGTCGCAACTGCATATTCCATCAAGAGGTTCTCCATGCCGATGCCGCCGCTGCGGACTTCGTCGCTCGCCCCGACAAGGCTACCCATCTTCCCCCGGCCATCCACTGTCACTTCGACAAGCCGCATCCAGGCGTCGAACCGACCATTTTCGTTCTGCTGGCTCTTCACAATATCCATAGCCTGGATAACCTTGAGATGGCCCTCGCCGCCATCCCAATGGCACAAGAAGGACAATACATCACTGACGAGCTTTCGTGTCGTGAGCCTCGGCGAGATGAGGGAGGTGACAAGTGCTATAACCACTTGCTGATGAGCGAGCGCATCGTCGGCGCCGTATTTGTTGTTTAGCAAGGCCTTCAGACACTTCAGGATATCGTACTCCTTGTCGAGATTCTTGTCACTTGTCTTGGCGTCAGCCGGAGCCGCGGGCCCTACCGCACTCTTCCGGTTGATTTTCAACAATACGTTCGTGAGCGCAACCTGCCCCTGACATTCAATGAAGCGCTTCACCCAGCCGATCTGTTGCGTCCGCAGGTTGACTTCGAGGCTTCCGAGGCCCTTCAAATCTAGGCTGTTATCCATTACCTTCCGAACGTACCACTCAGGGGAACCCTCCTCGTCGGAAGACATGACCACATTGAAGTCAGTGTACTGCCCCGCTTTCGCTGTCAGTCTTCTCTTCTGCTCGCCTTGCAGTTCCGTGAGGCGGTCTTGGTGAATCAGGGTCCATTTCTTCGATGGGGGGTACGCTTGCATCTGCCGCTTTGCTTGCTCGGGCAGGTTGTGCCATCCTCGCTTCTTCATCAGCTCGTAAAACATCTGCTCAGTGACCCTGTCGTCGTCCGGTCGCACGAGGGAATTATCTCCGCCCGAAGGTGGTGGTGGCTGGTATCCGGCAGCCCCTGGGAATTTTGTTAAACGATGCGAATCTCTACTCGAGGGGTGCGATGCGATTGAGCTCTGGGATGTTGCACTGGGCAGCGCTACTTTGGATGAGCGCTTGGCTGATGCATGGTCGGGGGGTGGTTGTTTACCTGAGAATACGCTGGACTGGTCGCTCTGTCTAGACGTCCTGCCGAAGCCGGGCATTCCATAGCCGGGTAGAGAATCCCATCTTTCACTGAAGCCAGGAGCCATGGAAGAAGCCGTGCTCCCACGAGGCGTCGAACCGCCTGATGCCGGACCCCACTGCTGGAATTGTGCCTGGCGACCAGTAGTGACCATGGTAACATTGCCGCCGGGAGGGGCGCGCATGGCCGAAGCGTGAGAGCCGGCAACATTGCTTATCGTGTTAGCATCAAGAGTGGGAGGATATTGGTGGAAGTCGGCGGTCGCTTTGTTCAGCTGATGCGGCAATGGGTCCCTTCGCACAGGTATCTGCTCGCCTCGGGGAAGATACTCGACGGGTATGGGACTTCGCTGGTCCGTATGCGTGCTGTCGTAGGGGATCGCGGTAATGATGCCGGCATTGTTGTTCACGCCGGCTTCTGGCGAACTGGGCCGATCTACCGATACTATCGATGAGTCCCTGGTATGTCGGGAAGTGCGCGACGCCGAGTCGTGATCAGAGCCGAGATAGCGGCCTTCTTCGCTGCCGGTATATCTCCTATCACTCCTATGTTTACTTCTAGAAAAGAAGCCCTTACCACCAGACAACTGTCTGGACTTGTCGGCAGACGACATGACTTAGGTCAGGGGAGGGGGCGGCGGCGCTAGGACGCCGGCGCTCTTCTTGCTTTCCGGCAATGGCTTGTTTACTCGCACAGATGAATGCTTCGTTCAGCGTTCGGGGGGGCGAGGGAAAGGAAGACAGTAGATGGTTATGGAAGTAGTCGGATTCCTGCCGTCAGTGTATTGTATAGCGAAAAGGTAGGGTGGAGTGCATCGTGGTCTCTCGCAATGTATATTAACTTGGTAACGAATCTACAGGCTGAAGAGGATCTGAAATCGCACGAAGACCTGGAGAAGGCGACGGGAGCATTAGCATGGTAGCCGACGATGAGGCAGCAAAGGTATGGCCGGGGTATTTTTAAGCGACTCTAGTGAAAGGAGTCGGGGCCACGAGAATGCGCAAGGAGAGAAGGGGGGGTTCGCCTACATAGAACCAAGCACACGCAACACTATGAACACGCAGGAACTCAAACGTCAGAAGCGTCTCCCCATCAATGGCGTCGAGGGAATCAAAGAAGGTCGGAAAGGATGGGGAAAGAAACAAAAGTCGGGCGTATGTAGTCCGGGAGATGTGATATGTCACTGTCAATGTCAGTGCTCAAAGGAGGTTGCCGTCTAATCAGGATGGGAGATGGAGATGCATTGGAAAATGCATTCGATGGACTTTGGGAAAAATGCAAGGTTGCGGGTTGTGCAAAGGCAACGTTATGCTAATGCTGGTGCTAATGCCGGCTAGCCTGCCATTGTCCCATTGGCCCATTGGACGTGCGATGGCTGCGGTACTTGCATCGCAGCAGTGTCTGCAGGGGAGGCACTTGTACCCTACGCGAATGGTTGGCGGGGACACAGCTGTGCAGGCGACAGGGTACATTCAAGTTTACCAATTTACACGTTCAGACTGCCCCCCCATTTGCGATAAGCGCGTATAGAATTGTCTTAAAGCGGGACAGAGGCGCACAACGTGGCTTGCTGATGAATATCCCGTTGGAAGCATTTTGAACGAATGATAGATGACAGATCAAGAAGTCAGATTGATTATATTTTTATTTTTATTTAGAAATACCTTTAACGAATTGCCTGAAAGAAATGAAAGTTTGACATCAGCTTCGACGTTAACCTCACCATCATACAAGGTACATAACATAGTAGTAATATTTCCATCGGCTTGAACCCCTGGCCCCCGCCTACGATCCAACTGTGCCGACGGGAAACATGGCCGCCCATGGCAGCATGGCAGCATGGACAGGCGTGGTCGTTTCTGAAACTTGGAGTGGAACGTCGACCCCTGAAGTCCACGATACCTGGCGATAGCCGGATGGCCAGAACTGCCAGAACTGATGCCATCAGGCGGAAGATCTAAGGTTTGTTACGTAGTAGGTAAGGGTACTTGACTGCCCCCGGGTTCACTCGTGTTTAGATGGCACAGACCGGATCTTGGCATAAAGGAAAAACGAACGACGCAAAAGTAGTTTGTCCTAATGCAACGGGTATTTCGATGGGGTGACTGCTAGCAAGTAGTCTCGCTGTCTGGTAACACGATGCCCGGCTCTAAGCTGACAAACTCCCCTTTAGCAGACGCGCAGAAAAGGGGCTGCACGTGCTCTCGGCTTGAATCTTCATGGCCTCTCGGGGATATACGAGATGGGGGCCGGACCTGTTCATTCCATATTAGGAACTCTGCAATAGACTGCAGGCAAGCAGCTACCGATGATTATTATTAGAATTGAGAAAATATGTGAGCATCATCTAGGTTCCTAGACACGTCTTAGCTGAGGGGCCGAGCAAAGATGGGTTAGGTACGATGATGATACGTAGAGGCGGAGAGAGGCGGAGATAACCCCTGACTTGACATGGCATCCCATTATGTCAGCACATGGATCAAGATCGCATTTGCGAATTACGCGTACGTAACTGAACTGTCTTCGTCTTCAGCTTCAGCTTCAGCTTCAGCCCTATCACCATCTTCTCATCCATCAAGGGAACAGGTCGAGCCTCTGCGGAACGCCGAATATGCGCCTGCGCTTCTAGCTTCAGTCTTGCTTGGCTCCTGTTCATCCATCGGGTTCACCCCAGAACCCCGTACCTCCCCAGCCAGCTACCGCAGGCAGCTCCATACCGATTCCACATCGACAACGAACAGTCGAAACATGCGTCCCGAGAACCTAAAACGACTAGCATATCTGGCATAGATATATACTTAACCTTAACCACCTATCTATCCAGATAACCGCGGCCTGTGGTCCGTGGCGCACACCGCTAGGTTTCTCTCGCTCCGTCTTGCACGAAACGCTCCCTACATTGGACCCTGGCCGCGTACCATGGTCCTCCGATAGAACGGATCTCTCTGTAGGATTGCGAAAACGACCATCTAAACAATGAGCCCCACACTCTCCGTCGTCAAGGTGCGTCTTTGCATTGAAGGCTATACACGATTGCGTATCACGGTCCTAACAATTGCAGACGCTTATCGTGCCGGCCGTCATCTCGCTCATCCTCTTCCTCGTCTCTACCTACCTCCTCGTGCCGCTATGGCGACATTACCACGCTCGGTATAGCCAGTATCTGCCCCTCGACAGGATATCGAACCACACGTCATCCATGCGTGTTAGAGTTCAAGATGCGATAGCCCGATGGATAACACCCTCAAGATGGCGGATCGGCGGGGGTGACGGGATGATAGTAGGGGCCGACGACGCATCCGATATTGGATTCAGCTCCGAAGAAGGAGAAGAACTGGACGAGGTAGACGACGACCGGCGGCACGCGCTTTCGCTAGACACGCACCACGCCGAAAGTACAGACAGCATGAGGAGGCTAAGCAGAGAGTATGTTGAGAGCTCCCCCCAAGAATAGGTGTGGATTTCGGTTTACGGTACAGAGCTAACTACAAGGACCCAGTTTAGAGGAAGGCTTCCGAGATGACAGCGATGAGGAAGATGGCGACGCACGTCGAGGCGCACGGTAACGATCGTTTCCTTGCTAGCTAGCAGCTATTAGCGACGCTGCGGTAAAGCATGCCAATTCACTATCGTATCTACACATGACGACCTGCTTCTTGTAATACCTTTAAAGCTCCAGAGAACAGTCGTGCAATATGGGCTGCTTAAGTGCAACATGTACCGCAGCAAGGGCGGCTTGGCTAGGTTTTACACAATAACTCGTCGACCTGCAGTCTCGAGTGGTCACTTGTCTCTAAAGTGTAGCCCACCTGTGTCTCATTAATGGGGTTAGGGGTCGAGTATAGCTTCGAGCCTCTAGCTTTTCTTTATCTATTGGGCTATTTTCTGGCCCAGTTCCTACCTGCCTAGGCACTTTAGCAACCAGGCAGATATTCTTTACAGACGCAGTCTGGTGGTCTCCACACTGAAACTGTTGTGGTGTCGTCTATGAATTGTCGAAGAGAAACAGCAAGACTCAACGAGCTCTCGGTATGCCTTAAGCTAGGTATATAAGCTTAGCCTTCTCTACCTGTTCGTTGCCGTACATATTCTGTACTACGAGACGGAAATGCCTTGTAAGTTACGTACCAGGAGATTTCTGTATGACGAATAGGTAAAAGTCCGATCACCGCGGGTAACATCCTCTGCGATAGGGATTAGGTCTGTATCTAACTGCATGGAAAGACCGGTAAGTTTTGAGCATAAACTTCTAGGTACATAGCTATGGGATGGTTCTGACATCGTAGGAGGTATTCATTGGGATGGATATGAGTACCTAACTTCTGCCCAGGGTCAACATACAAGACCCGGCTTTCCCCTATTTCCCAAGACATTACACGCCCAGCACACATATATCTCATATGAGGAATTAAGTATACAGCCAACACCCAAGCTTGGATGCCGACCTTGGAGCGCGAGCGGATGGAGTAACGGACTAAATGCAACTCTGTACCCGGAACCTGAGCATGTATTTCGGAGGCTGGCGCGGGAAAGCGTACATAGTACAGCTTCGCCGTGGGATTTTGGCAAGACAAGATCTACATGCCCGCATGCGGAACGATAGGCCATTTACTTGATGCGCCCAGTTATATCCGCGTCTAAGCAATGCTCAAGTAGAATCCAGTCGCGTCTTAGCTGCACGTGGCCAGCGATCACATTCCAGCCTTATCTTGCATCCCGGCAGCCATCACGGATTCGGACGGGGCTCGAGAAGGGAAAAGCGAGCAGCATCAGGACGCTTATCTGCCTGGTTAGCCTGGGCTTTCTTTTTTTTTTACTACGACGCGATCAGCATGATTGTCTGCGGTATCTCGGTGGAGCTGATTCAGGGCCAAGCAAAAGTCACTCGACTCGATGGTGTGTATGCGTACCGGACACATTAGGTATGTACATAGAGAGTGTGTATGCGTACCGGGTAGGGGGAGTAAGGGTAAGCTTGCAATTGGCTTGGCCGGCCTGGCATGTATAAGTCGCTGTAAGGCCTCAACGGAAAGTTGAAAAAAAAAAAATCAGAGACATTCTTAGAAAAACGGCGCGACCGTCTCTTGTCTCTCTCTCTCTCTCTCCCTCCCTCTCTTCTCTTGCCCTCTCAGCTTCTTCCTCTTCTTACCTTGGATCTTCCATCCCGGGACGGATTCGACTATTCACGCCCAACCGGTCCACAAGAGATCTGCCCTCGACCTATCCCGTCTTCGTGTGAGGCTGCATCTGGACGCATATTCAGCATCTTAAAGGCAGGCTCTCCAGCCAATCGACTCATTGGCCGCGACCGTGCCTGAATCATTCCCATCACATCATCAGGGAACGGGAATGGGCTAGCTGGGTTGTCCCTCAGTAACCCGTCCTACAAATTCTCGTCCCTACTTAATCCTTCCCTAATCGTGAAGACCCCGATCGCATGTCAGTCGGATTCGGGCCACAGAAATAGCTCTCCCCCAGCAAGGTCAAACCAAGCTTGGTGACTGCAGCGGCCGAAGCAAACGAGAGGGATAGGCCTGTCTCAGAAGCACCGAGGCGTCAGACCTGACGGGCATTAACTGGACCGATTTTCCCAACCCCAAACCGAAACAAGCTAACCAGAGCTCCCTCGTTGTGTCAACACCTTACCTTACCTATCTCCTCCAGGTACTCTGCAGCTTCTCTCTCACCTTGCATTTTCGCAGTGCCGAGAGCTATTGGACATCGTGACCTACTACCCTGCACCACCACTGCTCAAGTCACCTATTGCAGGGACAGCCAGGCAGACACACAGGCACACAGGCACACAGGCACACAGGCACACACCAGCCTCGTCTCCAACTCTCCTAGTCTCGTCATTCACTACCTCCCTCCCCAAGGCTAGGCGTCTGCTTAAGCTTCACACCTCCCTTGTTCCGCACTACGTAGCAGTTCAATATCACACATCCCTGATCCAATCAAGATGCCGACCATGAGGAGAGCCAAGGCTAGCCTAAAGTCCTTCAAGAAGTTCCTGTCGAGAAAGGCCAACCGTGTCGACTCGACAGTCTCCTCGACCCCAGAAGAGGACGCGTCGTCGTCGTCGTCGTCGTCGTCATCATCGAAGGGCAAGAAGCAGCTAGCAGCAGCGCCCGAGCCGCCGGAGGAGTGTCCCATCTGCCACGACCCGGTGGGCCTGGCGAACCCCGAGGGCCTCGTCGAGGCGTGGACGAAGCTGTATTGCGGCCACCGCTTCGGCACGCGCTGCATCCAGACCTGGCTCCAGGAGTCGGTCAACCGCGACCCGAGCGCGAGCCCCAGCTGCCCCATCTGCCGCGCGACGGCCAAGCACCCGTGCGGCCACCTCGTCAGCCCGCCGCTGTTCCCGGCCTACCACCTGAGCTGGCAGGCCCCGCGGACACCTCCCTCGCCGCCGCTGCTGCAGCGCGTCCAGCCCCAGCCTCAACCGCCGGCTCGCCGCCGCCTCACGCGGCGCCCCGGACACCCCCTCCGCCCGCCGCCCGCCGAGCAGCAGTCGCAGCCGCAGCGCCTGGCCCAGGTCGTCGGCGAGTGCCGGACGTGTGCGGAGAACGCCGAGTTCGCCGCGCGCGTGCGGCGGCTGCGCGAGCAGCAGCGCCGCGAGCGCGAGGCCGAGCGCCGGCCCACGGCGCCCACGACGGTCACGACCACGACCGCCGGTAGTAGGTCCGCGGCCGCCATCAAGTCCATCATCCCCGGCCTCAAGCGCTCCACGCACACCGTCCGCACCACCGTCGTCCACATGGGCGTCGACCCCCGCGAGCTGCTGCGCCGCGCCGACGACGACGACGAAGTAGAAGCCGGGCCCTCTCGGGCTTCCTGCTACGGCAACACGACGCACGTCTCGACGCGGGGCGTCGTTCGCCGCCCGACGCCGCCGCCGTCGTATAGTAGCAGACGTCTGAGCATCTAAGGGATCATTTCTGGGTGGTATTCGTCATACCTACGTACATCTACACATGTGCCTACGGGCTGGGGCTTGGGCTTGGGCTTGGGATTAGAGGATGGGGATGTCTAGAACGAGCTGACACTGGGATGGGCTTGGGCATCGGCATAGTCAGGCTTCGGATGCTTTCTTTTATCGTGCGGGTTTACTTATAGGATGGCTAGATGGGCACGGCACGTCTTATCTACATTGGTTACAGGACGGGAGAGCTCCACCAACATCGGTCGGAAGCACGCAACGACTCATTCACGAAGCTATGGGGCGGGCTCGGAGTTCTTAAAGGTTAAGGGGGAACTGAGGGATCTTGGGCTTTTTGTTGCTGGTGTCTTGTCTTGTTTTGCTGCATCGTGGGATAGTCAATCGTATCGGAAGACTTTGTGTCAGTCATGTCATGTCATTCATCTAAGGTCGACTGGGCCAATGAGGTTGATTTTTGAAGAAATGTCTTTGGTGCTTGATGAAAATCTATTACTATCAGACTGTCTACCTGGATATCAACTGAGGCTACAGACCTCAGTCAGGTGAAGATATAACTAACAACCTTCGCATACTACCCTTCATTCGTAGCTCGCCTCTCTCAAAGCTCAGGTCCGCGATGGCGGGGTATGGCGGGGTATGAGCTAGGAGGCCTGGAGGGTAGGCGGGGTTGTCCACTGGACCCTCGAGCCCTTTAGAAGTTTAGTTTAGCCCTGAAGGGGGCATGTCAGCAGGCCACCGGCAGGGCTTCCGCGCTCCCACCCCGCACCTGTGGTACTTTGTACTGTACCCATCAACAGCTGACGGGTACTTGGCGCCCAATCATTCGCATCCGCCCGTCGACATCAATTTCTCTTTACTCTGCAGTGTTTCATCGCGTGTATTTATCTCATGTGAGATTGAATCATCCAGATCCAGTCGCGCCAAGGTCAGAATGCATCATCGCGTCGAGACTTCAACATGAGATTCAAATCCAATCTCAAGAACGTACGCACCTTCTCAAGTGAGCTAAATACACGGGGCTTCTCTCCGGCGTGATCGTGTCCGAGCTGCAATGGCTAACTCCCGACAGAGCTCGTCGCCGCTCTCTCGTCCCTCGAGAAGATTGCCTGGTTGCGTCTCGACGATGAGAATGTGCGCTTTACCGTAATCCCGGATACCGGGTCGCAAGTCTGGGCGTACGTAGATCCCATGTTGCCCTCTATTTTGCACATGATGCTGTTGTTCTAACCTTGCCCGACCAGAACGATTCCTATGGACTTTATATTCGACAATTACAACTTACAATCAGCAGAACCGACCAACACCATTAACCTGGAGCTTCCGCTGGGCCCTCTTCAAAGAGCACTGAAGTCTGCTCTAAATGGCACCTCGGCGTCGATCCGCCTGACTAAAAAGGATGGGATTCCTGTCCTCTCCATGACCATCACGACCACGACGGCGCCGCCCAAGGAAGCCCAGGGCGTGGCCCGCTTCGGCGCCGTCAACCAGAACGCCGGCGGCCGCAGTCACGACGACGAGGACGGCATGTTCCCGCAGGAGCCGCTCGAGACGAACCTGCACCGCGAACGCGAGAAGATCATCACGCAGGACATACCCGTGCGCGTGCTGCACCCGGACACGGTCGAGGCCATCATGCAGCCCAAGGTGCGCGAGCCAGACGTGCACATCCAGCTGCCGCCGCTTCTGCAGCTCAAGGCCATATCGGACCGGTTCACGAAGCTAGCAGTGGCGGCGCGGACCTCGACGACGTCGTCTTCCTCCGCCCTCGCCGCCGCAGGCGGCGCCGGCACCGGCGTCCCGGCGTCGTTCTCGCCGAAGCTGGAGCTCAGCGCCAACATGCACGGGGGCCTGCGGCTGCGGCTGGACACGGACACGCTACAGGTGTCGAGCGAGTGGGGCGGGCTCGAGAACCCGGTGCTGGACCCGGACCAGCTGACGTGCGCGCTCGAGGACCACCCGAGCACGCGCTTCCGCGAGGCCGGGCCCGACCGCTGGGCCACGGTCCGCGTCGACGGCAAGGACTGGAGCAGGGTCCTCAGCGTCGGCCGCCTCGACGGCCGCGTCATCGCGTGCTTCGCCGACGACCACGCCCTCATCATGTACGTCTACATCCCGCAGTACGAGGACTCGGCGTCGGGCGAGGATCCTGTTGTTACCGTAAGTTCGAATCTGCCTTTTGCTGCTCAGCAGCGTGGGAGTGATGTGCTGATGTGTGTTTAGTACTATGTGTCCTCTTACAGCGTATGACGGTGTTAGCTTAGACGGTATGGGTAGAGGTGTAAGGTGTAGCTCAAAACCCCAGAAAAGTATCCGCTGGTTGCGGGTTCGGAACTTGGGTCCTTATGGTAAACGAGGATCCCGCAATCGATGGCTTGTTGGCTTCGTGAACGCATGTTGGCTATAGGCAACGTAGATTGCTGTGTAGGCGCCGTGATTAGAACCGAGAGACGCAAGTCAAAAGATAGCTTGATGATGTCCCCTGAACACGAGGGGAAGCCAGGAGAAACCATGATATGTGTAATACAATGCACATTTCACTCTTGACTGTGCCTTTACGGGCGCCTCTCCTTGCCACAGTGAAGACTTCTGCATCGGAATCTTTTCCAACGTGCCCAGATGCAATCAAATCCATCTTTCGTGGCCAACCGTAGCATACAGTCTATTGTACACTCTATAGCATCTATCCAGTACCCAAGCCCAAGAGCCCAAGGCCCATTCTATATCTTAAGAACCAGCCAATTCCCCCCAACGTCGCCGTCCGCCAACAAGCGGCCCAGCAGCCCGCGCACAGGCCCCTGCATCTCGCCGCCCGCGTGCCAGCGCTTCGCGCCCGCGTACGCCTCGACGAAGCCGTCGGGCCCGGACACGCACGCCAGGTTCGCGCCCCCGTCGCCCCCGCACCCGCACGCGGTGTCCTGGCGCTTGGCGTCGTCGTCGTCCGGCAGGTTTGCCAGCGCTGCCGGCGAGTGCCAGGGACACGTCTTCGCGGGCGGCAGCCCCAGCTGCTGTCCTGACGTGGGCGCTGCCCGCTGTATGTCCTGGGAGCTGATGCGCGTTGCTTCGGCGTCGACGAAGTACGAGATGTAAAACCGGGACGGGTGGCGGCGCTGTAGGTCTCGGATCTGCCTAGCTAGCGAGGATTCCTCCGCCGTCTGTTCTTGGCGCTCTTGTGTCTTGTCTGATTGCACTCCGCACCGCCACCACGAGCTCGGCAGCCACGAGCCGCGACCCGAAGCGGAAGTTGGCGGTAACGGACGGCCCAGAGCATCCGCGGCCGCGCGGTTCGCCCACAGGATCGACATGGCGGCGGGCTTCGTCTCGTCCGGTTCCGGGCCGTCGAGGAGCCGGCGCGCGACCTGCAGCGCGGGCGCGACGCCGGTGCCGCCGGCCACGAACACGACGACGCGGCCTGCGGCTTGGCCGGTGCTGTCACTGCTGCTGCTCCCAAGCCGCCGCGCCACGTCGAACCCGAGGTGCGGGCCGCGCAGCCACACGGCGCCGCCGACGCGGAGGCGGCTGAGGTACGTCGACATCTCGCCGCCGTCGACGCGGCGGATGAGGAAGCGGAGGATTTCCTCGTCCTCGTCCACATTCTTGCCGCTGTCGTCGTTATTCTTCTCTTCTTCGTGAGCCCGCGGTGGTGGCGGCAGAGGCGTGTAGTGCCGCGCGATCTGCAGCTGCGGCTGCTTGATCTCGACGGACCACAGGCCGTGGTCCCAGGCCTCGCGGAGACGGGCCCGCGTGGTGGCGCTGGCAGCCCCGGCGCGCACGCTCAGCACGAAGGCCGTCGGCGAGACTTGTTCCTTGGATACGATGGTGAAGGGGGTGAAGGACGTCTTGTTGAGGGCCTTGTTCTTGTCGTTGGGCCACACGGACTTGACTACAACGGCGGTGGCGACGAAGACGCTGATGCCGGCGATGTTGAAGAGCGCCCATGATTTGAATCTGCCCCCTTTTGTTCTCGGGGGTTGCTGGGCTGGTGGCTGGGTTCCTGTGCTTGATGTCTGCGATGGCGACGCACGGTTTTGCCGAGCAGAGAGGGCTGAGAAGTGGCGTTGCGGAAGAGGTTGGCGAAACGAGCTCTTCGCTGATAAACTCTGGTGTGGGTATCTTTGTTGTATGGCTGATTCCCTATATCCAAAGCGAACTGCTTGCAAGCCGGACAGGGGTGGCCTCATATGACCAAGCCATCTTGTTATTTGATGCATCTATGCCTATTCATATCTGATACTTTAGTCAGGAAGAGTTATGAGTACATTGGTCACCACATTGTACCTGTGATGAAGAACTTTGAATAAGAGTCCGTCGGTGAAAATTAACCACTTATATATCTCCACCTGTTACCGTCTGGAAACGGCCCGGCATCTCCGAGCTGGATACCTTCGGCACAACAACAGACATCTCAGTTGAATGTGGTTGAGTGCTGTGAGATGCCACTGCTTATTGAATAAGTGAAATAAGTTAGGTGGTCCTGAAATGCTAAGATATAACATTGTATATGATCGTTGTCATTGAAAAAAATCTGTAAAGCAGCTAGCTTGTTCACTTGATATTCATTCGGAGGTGCGATCACACCGTCTACTCTAAGCCTCCCTATATTTTAACCTACCATGTCTACCCCTTTTGTTCCTGTACGCAGTGCTCGCGCCATTGGAGATGATCCGGTATAATATACACAACCGTCCCGCGAAGTCTACCTTGGTATCTACGGAGAACAGCCTCCTACGTTGAGCTAAATTCTCGACCCCGTCTATAGTCTAACGATTTCCCCGTCCCGGTTGATGGCGCCGCGGAAGTGGTCAGCGATGACGTTGCCGTTGACGATCGTCTCCTTTATGACACCCTCGACGTTCTTCGGGTCTATGCGACCGTACCAGACGCCGTGACCGGCCAGCGGGTGTGGGTTGCCACCGCCGTCGGCGAGGCCC
Organism: Hypoxylon sp. FL1284; assembly: GCA_022432365.1. Classification (NCBI taxonomy): domain Eukaryota; kingdom Fungi; phylum Ascomycota; class Sordariomycetes; order Xylariales; family Hypoxylaceae; genus Hypoxylon; species Hypoxylon sp. FL1284. The sequence goes on along the minus strand of JAJJXE010000008.1, from coordinate 626,352 downwards.
GGCGGCAGGTAGACGATGACGTTGCCGGCGTACTTGTGGCCGCCGATGTGGCTGATCTGGGCGACCCTAGCAGTCGTCCGCCGTGATGCTTCGCCCGGCCCCGACATCTCGGTGCTGGATATTTGCGGCGCTGACGCGCTCTCGTCCAGCGCCGGGCCCTGAAGAACATCGATACCGGCGCGCGGCAGCTGCCTTTCAAACTCAGCCTGCAGGAGGGGTCCGTAGACGCCGCATCGCGCGTCGCGCCCGCCGTGGCCGCAGACGAGGACGAGCACGTCGTGGACGTCGCGGGCGCCGCCGTAGAGCGCGTGGCGGTAGGCGTCCTTGCGCAGCAGGCGGTCGCGGTGGATCGGCGACAGGCCGGCGTGCATCGGGTGCAGCGTGTCGGGCTGCAGGTAGCCGCGGACCAGCGCCTCGGCCGCGTCGAACGACACGCGCGGCAGGAACGGCACGTACTTGAAGCTCGGCAGCAGGTACGCCGACGTCGTCTGCACCTCGGGCCGCGGCGAGACGGCCGGCGGGAACGACGCGTTCACGATCGAGATGTTGTGGAAGGGCTGTGGCGGCGACTTACCGTTAGCGAGACTGTGTATACGTGTGTCCCCGGGACTGCGCAAGGAATCTCAGTTTAGCCAGTTCCCCTCTTGTGGAGGAACGGGGCACCTAAGTAGAACTCACGTCACTGTATTTGCCTCCCCGCCCGATCAGCTCCTTAAGGTCGGCGGCGAGGTTGTCGCCGCCGTTGTCCTCCTCGATGCGTGACGTCCAGTCGTCCTTGCCGGTGCAGACCAGGACCTGCTGGGCGTACGCTGCTATGAGGCCGTTCAGGTTGGTTTTCCGGTCGATGTCCGAGCCCGACGGCATCGAGGGCGTGTCGGCGCACTCGCACGTCGGCTCCGGGCATTTCGGAACCGTATTTAGGTATCGGCGCGTCGACGCGAGCAGGACCGTACCGCTTCGTCTCGAGGAAGAGGAGGGGGCTTGCAGCCCCCGGGCGGCTGCTCTGGCTATCGGTCGCAGAGACATTGGAGGGAGTGAGGGGCTCTTTCAAACAGGATCATGGCCTGTTCGAAAGCTATTCAGTCTGACAGGAGCCATGTCAAGCGTCAAGCCTTTGGAGGATTGCGGTCTCCTTTTTATTTCTCTTCTTGCTTATCTGATGCGTCGTGGTTCGTTCATTACGTCCTGGTTTGCTCAGTACCTCCGAGCGTCGTAACTCCGAGTGTAAGTGGATAGCTCGGCACCGTGCGTCGCCTCGCTGCGGTGGCAAGATGTACTGTGCTTGGCGAGTTTGAATGAATACGGCTTTACATGCCGTCGCCACAATGTACAGACTTCTACCTGTAGTTAAGTAGATCTTATAGGAAGTTGCTTGGGAGTTTCCATGTCACTTGATGGCTTGCCGTGTATTTGCTTGGCTTATATTGTATTGGATCAAGCAAACGGCCGCGCCTTGCCCGAGGCTACAGGAGGTATGTCCTCATAACTCTCATCAGGTGGCTTAAAAGCTACGTCTTTATCATCCTTGTTAGGTGGCCTGGAATGTATGTCCTCATTGCCCTCATCGTCCCCATCATTCCCATCATCTCCATTGCCAAGATCTCGCAGGGTTTCTCTCTGCTGCATAACCTATGCGAGTAAATATACGATGAGCGACTCCGTACACCAATAATGGTAGTTGGAAACATACCTGGAACGAGCACAAGAGACTTTCGCTGATGCTCATTACGGCTGCTGCGTTGTCATGCTCGCGTTTCCATCTACTGGCGGTAAAAAGCGTGACAAACGTTCTGTTCCGGAAGAACTCGTAGCCATGTTCGACGACTTGGTTGCCTCGAACGATCAAGTCGAAATCGTTTTTCTGCAAGAAATTATCTATAGCCTTTGGACCGAACGTAGGCGCTCGGTCGTCGCTGTCACCCTCTCCCCATTCCTCGACATCTTTATCCGGGTTGCTCCAGAGCAGGTCGTGTATGAGTCCGGAATCAGGTACCTAAAGCTTCCGAGTAAGAAACAAGAGAAGTCTCTCATTGAACCGTAAGCCAGACGTACCTCGGTGGGTCGAATCACTCGCCTAATCTGGCGTATATCCTTTAGATCCGGACTTAAGCCTCCGTGTGTGCAGAATATCTTGTCGTCGATGACTGCTGCGAGCGGCAGGCAGTCGAATAAGCCCAGAAAACTAAACCACATCCCCGTGCCGTATTTCCTCTCGCAGTCCTCGTAGAAACCGTTTTTCTGGGCCATGGCCCTCGACTCGTGGTTCCCCCGTAGCAAGAAAAAGTTATCGGGATACTTAATCTTATAGGCGAGAAGGAGGCACAGCGTCTCGATAGACTGGCTCCCAAAACCTACGTAATTCCCTAGGAGCAGATAATTTACCTCGGGCGGAAAGCCAACGTTCCCGAGAGCTCGGAGTAGGTCGTGGTACTGCCCATGAATATCGCCCATAATCTGTCACTGTTAGACCAAGTAGCCCGAGACAGCATTCAAACTTACGGTAATCGGGCCTTCGAGTTCAAGTAGAATTGGCTGCGTGAGTATTTTTCCCCTGGCCTCGTTTGAGAGATATAGGACCTCTTCTGACGAAAGACGAACTGCTTTCTTAGGCTTTGTGTTTCTAAATTTTATTAGCCGTTCAATGATTGTGTCTAGAAGTATGTCGGTCGGATTATCAGGTATATGTGCCGGCACCTTGGAAGTGGCAGCAGCCGTTTCTTGGTCAGTCTCGCCGGTTTCGATGGGTAAGAAGACCGGGGAGATCAGTGGTTCTAGATAACGTCCGTCCGCATCCGTATCCGTATCAAAATCATCGTTCTTGTCATCTGACTGCGGCAGGACGGACAACGAGACTTCGCGGAGATGATCAGACACATGTCTGTAATAGGGCATGGCCTCACTTTGGTAAAGAGCCGTGCAGAATGGACATTCGATCTGTGTGGAAGGATGTGACTGATGGCTTAACTCGTGCTGCACCCACGACCCAGAGTGATTATATAAAGTGGTGGTGTGTTCGCATTCCTCGACAGTGCATATATATGGCATCAAGTCGTCGAACACATGTTTTCTATAGGGGTAATTAGCACGTCGGAGAGAGTCCGCTTGGTTTATGCATGTCAAACTTACTTCCACTCCTTTCTGCTTTTTACGTCGGTGATATTGTTGGTGCATATTGGGCAGATGAAACCATTACCATCATCTTCGGGCATTGGAGGAACTCGAGGCCGACCAAGTGCGGCTGAAGATTCCGCAGTAGAAAATGAAGCAAAACTAGCCACTGACTTGTAATCATCGTCAAGTATGGGTATTTCTACCTTTGGTCTCTTCGTTAACGAGAATACGGATGAGAACGTTGATGAAGGTTGACTTGTCGACCCGGTCGTCTCGGTGAGTCGGTGGTCGGCTGTTGAGAAGAGGGAATCGGTGATGTCGTCGGGGGATGTAGTCTCTGGCTTGTCGCGCTGAGATCGTATCTCCCTGAGGCCTTCAGCCCGGAGGACGTTTGCTTCTGCAAGGCGTTCGACGAGGTACTTGGGGAGAGCCTCGAAGCGATCGCGAATCTTCCGACAGTATATCAACGCTTCACCAGACGATACCGTGTACGCCTCTTGGAAAATCTGCGTCGGGGGTTCGCCGGAATCGTCTACATCAATGTCTAAGGCCGGATTCTCTAGGACAGGGGCCAAATCGAGGAGACAGTCGATGTAGATGGACATTTCTGTAATTATATCCGCTGTCTCGACCTCTGACCTATCAGAGTCTGAAGGCGTATTTGGTCTGATAGATTCACCCGATTCCATTTCCTGGAGGACCATTTCACTTGCGTTCAACAACGTTTCTAGGCTTTCACATTGCTCAAGAATTTGAGGCGAAGCGAGCAGGTTTCGAGATAAGCCTTCGTGGACCGCGGTGCCAAGGCGCAGAAGAAGTGATAAAACACAGAAGCGAACCTCTTTGGATCGTGACAGGGCCTCGTCAAGGTCTCCATCGAGTATTGAGAGACCCTGCCCCCAAAGGAAGAATCGCTCGAATTCATTACGGCACTGATTAGACTCGTCCTGATCTGTCGTCGTCAGAATACTCGTAAGCAACGCTATGGACTTGTGTACGGTAGTGAAGAATCTGGCAATGAAGCCGGCTCCGGCGCCATGTGTAGTTGGTTTGGCTGACCAGCTCTCGATATCCTGCGAGGTAAGAAAGGAATTGGACATCGTGAACCTATACGAATATCATAACATTGTGAAGAACGAGCGAATGCTTGCATAGCGCTCTATAAGGTTTTCAAGAACTTGATTGACGGAGGCTGAGAAGAAGAAGCCAAGCAAGCAGCTCAAGGCCAAAGTCAGATAGGCCCCGATTCATTGGCCCGGAAGGATGCCGGATGAGGGGTTCGCTGACGAAGGTCACATCCGACGCGCGAGGCTCTGACGGCTCTACTTTTCGGACAGAACTTGAACGCTGGGTAAAATGGACTTTGTCCTTCCTGGCCATGCGATGAAAGCCACCAGAGACCGTCAAATCATGACTATAAGGACGCCGAGATGAGCGGGGTCGAGTTCATTGTGGGCACTAGCCTTGCCTCTATTTCGCTGGCCCTCGAGGCCTACGATCGCTCAGGAAGGGTCTTTGAAATATTCAAAACGTTCAAGCATTATCCAAGAGAGTTTACCCTGCTCGAAGCTAAGCTCAGCAATCAAAGGACTATCTTCCGCAATAATGCCGCGAATCTACTCACGGCCATCACGAAGGACCGATTCAAGGTGTCGGAAGTGATGAAACAGCCGTCATCACCAGCGGCGAGAGGAGACCTGGCTATTGCATCGTTGTTCGAAAACAGACTTGACTCTCTTGACGAGTCCTTCGTATCATGCAGTCGAACAGCGGGGCAAGTGAAGAGATCTCTGCAGTCCTTATTTACCCAATTCGAGGCTTTCCGTGCGGAGGTGGGCGAGAAGGAGGTAGGGTTAATCTTGACTTGTATGAGTTAATGAGGCTGACTGAAGGACAGGGGATGAGCAGCTCGGAATGGCTCAAGCACGTCCGCACACGCTTCAAGCTTGGCCTGGATAAACCAAAGATTGGAAAGGCCATCAATGAGCTCAGGGATCTCAACACCGACTTCGGACTGATAACCGAGCAGATCGTCAAGTCGCTACGAGAAATACTCAGCGAGCACCCTGACGATGCATTTATCCATCGCAAGTCGGTCAGGAGCCTCAACATCCTCAACAGGTACCATCGAGTTCGATATGCCTCCAAGGCATTGCACTCAACCCTTCAGGTGCGGTGGATGTGCTCTTCGCATCGCCGCCATGTATTTGATGTTCGGGTGCTGAACTCGGGATCCGAACCAGGCAAAGGCAAGGGTAGAGTCACCGTTTTGCCTTACATTACGTGTGAGCTTGCTATTACACACGACGGTTCTCATATGTCGGATTGTCCGCTCCGACTTGAAATCGAACAAGACTGCGAGTCGGACGACGAGGATTCGGGTATCGCTCAGGTCTCGGATCAGAAAACAAATTTTCACGAGCTTACCACTGTGCTTGAGAGTAATGCAGGTCGGTTGAAGATAGAAGCACCAGCCAAGAAAGGATCAAGATTCCGCGATCTTTTTGGGGGAGGTCGAAAGGACAGAGAGCAGCAGCCAAGGCCTGATGCGACATCCGAATTGTCGACCTTAACACAACCCATTTCTGAGCTTGATATCAAGTACTCGGGCGAGACAACCGTCACGAGTATTTCTTCCCCCCTAGACTTGTCACAAGTCGACGATCTCTGTCGAAGATCTGAAAAGGCGGCGCGAGACTGCAACGACCGGGCTCTGCTGGGGTCCTGGCAAGATCCGCACGCGAAATGGTTCTGCGTCCCGTCAACGCGGCAGGCTACCTCGCAATCGATCTCGGAGATGATACGATGGATCGCCGAGGAGCCCGAGCTGCGATCACTGCCGCGACAGCTGCTCGTCGAGCTTGCCGGGGGCGTGGCGGAGGGCTTGATGGACTTCTACTCGACGCCATGGCTGACGCATGGGAACCTGGGCCAGAACGTACGCTACTTTAATCCCGCCGTGGACTCGCCAGCCATGTATGCTCATCTCGAAGGGCCATATTTCGTGGCGCGGGTAGACAGCAACGAGAAGAAGTCTAGCCCCCCCTCTATGAACCCGATCGAGGGGAGGGAAGCCGAGTTCGTCGAGGCGCGGAACAAGCTGCTATTCAACTTCGGCATTCTGCTGCTAGAAATCGGCTTTGGGCGGCCGTGGCATCAGCTCAAGCAAAGCATAGCGAGGTCGACTGCTAGGTGCGAAGAGGACGGCAACCTGTCCGACTATCGCGCGGCCGAAAAGCTCGCGCAGGTCCTCAACCGCCAGATGGGACCGGCGTATTCCAAGATCATCAGGAAATGCTTGGGCTGCGACTTTGGCCTGGGAGAGACGGATCTGGACAACGAAGACCTGCAGCGGCGGTTCGTGGACGACGTGGTGTTGGGCCTGCAACGGCTAAAAGAGCATATGACTGAAATGAATCTCGCTCTCGCGGGATGATCAACCTGTAGCTCGTATGTACCTCTAGGTAGACTCCCGACTCTGTAAATGCAAATAACATGATACGGTGTCTATCTGGTAGATCACTCACTCCTATTTTTCTCGACTTTGTCTGTGGCTGTACAGGATGACATAGGGGGCGCCTCGGTATTTACCCAAAAGGGTAATCTCACCTCCTTGTCTTACGTTGGGCATGAAGAGAAGGAAGACATTCACGATTTAATTCAATCTTGAGAATTGGACTTGACGAGAGCAGAATTCAGAAAGCAACGGACAAAAAAATTCCACGATGGCTTCTGAAAAGCTCTATAACCTACCGAAAGATGCCGTTTGGTTCAGTAAGTATCTCTAAAGACTCAGTGTGAAACGGCGGGGTCTTGACTAACGTTACCCAAAGTCACCGGGTCATCGTCGGGCATCGGCCTATCCCTTGCTAAGCTTATCGCCTCTCACCCGACGCAGAGGGTAGTCGCCACAGCGCGCAAGTCGTCCGCGCTCGCTGAGCACATAACCCAGTCAGACCGGGTACTGACGGTCGACCTCGACGTGACGTCCGAGGCGTCTATCGACGCGGCGGTGGCCAAGTTCGGGCGGATTGACGTGATGGTCAACAACGCCGGGTACGCGCTGCAGGGGGACACGGAGTCGGCGCTGCAGCCGGAGGGCGAGGCGCAGGCGCGGCAGGTGGTCGAGACCAACTTCTGGGGCACGGCGCGGCTGTCGATGCACGCGGTGCGCTTGTTCCGGGAGGAGAACGCGAAGACGGGGCAGCAGGGCGGCGTGGTCCTCAACGTGACGTCGCTGGGCGGGTTCGCAGGGTTCCCCGGCACGGCCTTCTACCACGCGGGCAAGTTCGCGGTTGAGGGCTTCACCGAGAGCGTGGCCAAGGAGGTGCGGCCCGACTGGAACGTGCACTTCTGCCTGGTCGAGCCCGGCGGCACCAGCACGCGCTTCACGGGCGCCGCCAGCATGCAGTGGCTCGCGCCGCACCCGGCCTACGCCGCCCCCGACAGCCCCGCCCGCATCATCGAGGGCTACATCAAGAACCCCGACTTCCAGAAGACCTGGACCCCCGCCGACCGCGTCGCCGCCGCCATGTACCAGGTCGTCGCCCGCGCCAAGAGCAAGCCTCTGCCCGTCCGCCTGCCCCTTACCGAGGGCGCCTGGCAGGTCGTCAAGGCCGACATCGCCGCCGTCGACAAGGAGCTCGACGAAATCAGGGAATTGAGCGTCTCGGTGGAGATCGACGACGCGAACAAGGCTGGCCAGTTCTTGATAGACAACTACTAGAAGACACGACCGTAGGCAGATCAAAACGTGTCGAACCTATCAGCAAGCAAATCAGGACACTATATACCGAACCAACTTCCTCGGAATTATATCTGATCCTAGGCGTGATGGCTCAAAGTCCTAACCAACTCCACTGGCACAGGCCACCCGGAGATGATATACATGATGAAAGCGCTTACATGAGGCAGCGTACAGTGAAGGTACCTAAGACGGACAACTTACCTATAGTTCCATTAGGTTTGTGGCGTACGATTAGAGTGAACGAGGCGTAACCACCAACCTGTACAGTCAGTTGAATAAAATAGTGCAGCTATTCCTGTTCGGTGACCTCCTCGCCGATTAGAGGCAGATCTACGCGCTGTGGAAGGTTCCTAATAAGGAAATCGCCTAATAAAGTACGTACAGGTAGTAGGGAAAGATGTCAGCACGCCCCCTTTATGGCATCACTCGACTTCAATGGCCTGAGACTCACATATCAATTGATCTTATGGCAAACCTTTCCATAGGTGGTTCGATACACGCCATCAAAATCTCCCGCATCTTCATTAGGTCATCACATCCGTTAACATGGCGTCGATAGCACACGGGACCAACCTCTCTGGATCAACTCCAGGTGTTTCATTTATCTACGATCCAAGTTCATATAGCGAACTGGGCTGCAGGGCCATCAGTGAAATTCTCTTGAGTGTTGTAGGTAGATTCAGCCAAAACTGATACTAGTGACGAGTACGAACCAACACGTTATCATAGGTCTTGGCCGGGCTCATCGTAAACTGGACTTGCAATATCTGGTTCCATCCTTTGGCCAAGTTCCCGGGCCCGTTACTCGGCCGAGCTTCCCTCGTGAGTCTCCATTGATACTACATGCCCAATGCGATTAATAACAGACAACATCACCTAGTTATTTCGTTTCTTACATACATCTAAAGGCAAGTTTCATGTTGCAGTGACTGAGGCACACCGAAAATATGGTATTTTCACCTTTACCCCTTTCCCTTCAAGTAGGGTTCTCGATGACTATAACTAACAGTTCGCAGGCCCAATCGTCCGTGTTGCTCCAAATGAACTCTCATTCGCCAGTGTCGAATCCTGGAAGGCTATCTACGGGCACCCAGGTGCCGGCAGGGAGATAGCCCCGAAGGGGCCATTCTACGAAGTGTTCGCGGCCGGTTTCCGCAGCAAGTGCGTGGGCAGCGAGCGGGACTCGAAGAAGCATAGCGCCATGCGGAAGATGCTAAACCCCGCCTTCTCACAGCGCGGGCTACTGGAGCAGGAGGCCATCATCACCGGCGTCGTCGACAAGTTCGTGGGCATCATCGGCGACAAGGGCGGCCCTAGCTCCCACGGCATCAACGTGTCTAAGTGGTTCGAGATGAACTCGTTCGACATTCTCGGCGAGATGGCATTTGGCGAAAGCTTCCACAGCTTAGACACTGGTAAGGGCTTACATACGACTTCCTAGTCGTTGTCCGACGATATTGACACATGCTGCTATTAGGCGACCTGCATTTTTGGGCTGCCATCGTCCTGGATCACCTATACATGATTACGCTCATCGACAACCTGCGGCGCATCGGCTGGCTGGCAAACATCTTTGGCCGTTTAATCCCATCGTCGCTTTTGGTAAGAAACCAGAACTCGGTATATAGCCGTCAGCAGGTTGAAAAGTAAGCATTGAAGAATCTCATAAGAGAGATCGGCCAGACGTTCTAACATTACTCGACTTCTAATAGACGACTCGCTATAAACGACTCCAGGAATGACTTCGTGAGCTTGCTTGTTGAAAAGGTCCGAGCGGGAGAGGTAGGAAAGGAAGAGATGACCGCTCATGTCTCAACCTTGACGTACGTATCTGACCCAACACTTGTATACGATGTTATTCATGTTGAGTTCTGCTAAACCGACATACCTTCAATAGCATCGCTGGTGGCGAGACCGTAGCAACTACTCTGGCAAGTCTGACTTGCTTTCTTACGAAAAATCCTGGCAGGCTTCAACGGCTCGTCGACGAAATACGCACCGCCTTCAAATCATTTGACGAGATCAACGCGACGACGGCCCAGCAGTTGCCATATCTCCAAGCTGTGCTAAACGAGGGGCTGAGGTTGTTCCCTCCTGCATCTGGGGGCGCACCCCGGGTTTCCCCTGGGTTTGAGTTACACGGATACTACATTCCTCCCGGCGTGAGTACGCCCCTTTTCTGCACTTTCTGGCCTGTATTCTGACCATTTCACATCTATAGACCGAGATCAACGTGAGCCCCTGGACCATCACACACGACGCGAAGTACTTCTCCGATCCCTGGGACTTCAAGCCCGAGCGGTGGCTAGATGCCGACTCGACCGACGTCAAGGACGCCAGTCGGCCGTTCCTGCTCGGCCCCCGAGACTGTCTAGGGCGCAAGTAAGTAAGAGCAGACCTAACCTCGGATGAATTCTAATCACTGTTTCCTGTAGCTTCGCTTGGATGGAGTTGAACTTGGTCTTGGCCAAGATGCTTTGGCGGTACGACTTGGAGCTCGTGAGCAAGGACATCGACTGGCTCAAGGACAGTCAGATACACGTGCTGTGGTGGAAACCGAAGCTATTCGTGAGATTCCACGAAAGGGCTCGTTGAAGTTGACGCAGAACGGGGCCGTTTGGTTATGTCAGTTTAATGACTGCCAAGTCACGACTAGGCATGTACGTAATATTTTAGATCAGAGTAGAGTTGGACTTGGTTAGGGTACTAAGCTTGAAGTGAGACTACGTGTAGAAGCTAGTACATCAGAGAGTCCCTGTGGACTGATTTACTTAGCGAACATTCGCTAAGTCGTGTCGTGGCTCAAGGATCTGCAGATACGTGAGAGTAGGATCTAGCAGGTAGTTTGCCATCTTCAGTAATACCGACTGCACATCTTACCTTATATACCCGTGCGTGGAACAAGCCGATGTCAAACTACGCTCTAACGGCTTTTCCTCTCACTTAAGTGCGGCTGAAACAGGGCATTGCCTGAACGGGCAGTCAGCTCACTCCCTGGTGAAGCTTACCGGTCCGCCGGTGGCATCCGAATTGGGTATCGGCGAAGAACCCAGGTACCCGGGCGGGTAAGCATCGAATAGAAACCGATGAAAGGACCTTTGTGCCAGTTATATCTGTTTTGTGGGAGCAGCTGAAGGTTACCATCAACCAAAATTCCACACCAGATATTGGGCGCCTCCTAACTACCTTGCGTAACTGTCTCCTACCTACCTAGAGGTATCCCAAGTACCCGGACAGTGGAAGTTGCATCTTGGGGCTATAGGCTTTTATTCATCCATCGGCAATGGGTCTGTTGTCTGAATTACCTCTGCCAACCACCATTGGTGGGTGGGTAGCCGTTGCAGTTGCTTCGTGGAGCTTCTACTGGCTTGCCGTCACAGTTCAGAGGCTGTGGTTCCATCCACTTAGCAAGATACCGGGTCCCTGGTACGCGAGAGCGTCGTACTGGTATGAGTTCTATCAGGATGTCGTCCTGGGAGGAAACTATGTAAAAGACTATCCTCGTATGCACAAGAAATATGGTGAGTTTACCAATGCGTACACCCCTTATCACCGCTCTATACAACAGCTGTATTAACTCGAATTTCAGGACCGGTCGTCCGAGTTAGCCCTGACCGGATACACGTTAACGACCCCGAGTTCTTCCATGAGTAAGTATTTTCTAGCTCCCTGTTCGGCATCTTTCCCTGTCGGCCAAAAAAAAAAAGAAAGAAAAGAAACTGAACGCTCACGTGAACGCAGGGTATACTCGTTAGGTTCCAAGTACATGAAGGACCCGGCATTCTTTCAGACGTCGGGCGGAATCGCCGAGGCGCTGCCGGCCATCGTGGACGTCGAGTACCATCGCCGGCGGCGCAAGATGATCAACGAGCTCTTCTCGGTCAAGTCGATGGAAGCGCTGTCGTACGTGGTGCTGCGCGTGGTACAGAACGCGCTGCGTAAGGCCAAGGAGCACCACGACGCCGGCCGCGTCCTCGACATTCAGCGCCTTTACACCGGCATCACAATCGACACCATCATGAAGGTCCTGTGCGACCGCTCACTCAACCTCATCGAGGCCAAGGAGGAAGAGCCGCCCTTCCTCGCGACACTACGCACTTTCTCCGAGAGCTTTTTTCTCCTTAAGCACTTCCCCATCCTCATCTGGCTCGCGTCCAACATTCCCTCCAAGATTGCCGAGAAGCTGATTCCTGGAGAGTTCGAGTTTCGCAGAGTGAGCCCCACATTGATTGTGCCCAACCAAGATACCGGTCTGGCTAACTTCGCATCGCAGAACATTAGGCAGTGGATCGGCGAGCGGGTTCTGGAGCATGACGTGGGTGTCAAGAAGGCCGAAGACGGCCGCAGTACAGTCATAGATCTCCTCCTGTGGCCTGAGGATAAGGAGAGGCCCATCACCCAAGATGCTGTTGAGGACGAGACTTATAGCTTCGCCTTCGCCGGGACACACACCACGTCGCACACTATGAGCATGGGCACGTACTTCCTGCTCCGAGAGCCCGAGAAGTTGGAAAGGCTTAGAAAGGAGCTTGCAACGGTTCCCCGTAACGCGAACGGACTCCTAGAGTATAGGGACGTGCGGGACCTGCCTTATCTGGTATGTTTTCCAATTAATTACGAAGGCCCGAATGGTGAAATGTCTAATTAAGGAAACAGAAAGCCGTGATTAAGGAGTCTCTGCGTCTCTCCTCCCCGGTCCCTGGGGTGCTTCCCCGTGTCGTACCCCAAGGGGGCATCACCTGGGCCGGACACTACCTGCCAGAGGGAACGTCAGTCTCGACAGCTATTAGGGCCGTGCACGATAACCCGGATCTGTTTCCCAATCCCGAACAGTTCATCCCTGAGCGTTGGCTGGAGAACGATGACTTGGATCACTGGCTGGTTGTGTTTGGCAAGGGTAGCAGGTCATGCATTGGCTTGAAGTAAGTTTCTTCTCAATTCCTCTCATTCATTATGACCGGCTGACCAATCATAGCGTCGCTTGGATGGAATCCTACTTGACGTTTGCCAACTTCTTCACTCAGTTTAACATGAGCTTGTACGCTACTGACCCCTCGACGACAACGTGGACGGACTGTGGCAATGCTATGATCAAGTCCCACGTCAAGGTGACTGTAGATTCGTTGGTAGCATGATCAGCTCTAGAACGAACTCAAGTATCATTGTTCACCCAACAGGTTAGGTGGTGGGCGGGTGGTCGGTTAGAACTTGGCTAGAGTACTTAGAAATATTATCTAGGATATATGTACTAGATAAGAATGGTATAGAGAAACATGGAAATATGTAGAGAAGGAATTAGATGTATTGCTATAACTCCCTGGATTGTGTTTCCATGCCTTGTGTGAGCGAATAGGGGCAGGCAGATAAAAATGAAGGCAACTCAACACTGCTCATATCTTAACTGTGTCGCAAGCCAAATATATATATAAAGCACAAACAATCTTATAAATATCTAATGATTTTGTCTTTTTATTCTAAAACTACAACTGAAAGCGGCACTTGTTGTGATTCTATGATTCTACCACCCCTTGTTCACTGTACCTGTACCCGAACACCTCTCGCGCCCGCCGCTGGAAAACCCATGATATAGTCACGCGCAATCTTGATATCAGACTCTTCCGTCTCATACAATACCAACTTAGGACCATTCGGTCTAAATAAGGTAGCTGTAGCAATGTACAGCTCGGCCCAAGCAAGACTAAAATGGAAAAGTTAGCAAAATACGTACTTCAAAGGCAAATGAAGAAAGAGACTGGTTGAATGCGGTACGTACTTTATCCCAAGGCAACTACGAGAGCCTTTAGTAAAGGGAACGAAATTCCTGTCCATCTGCGAGTTGTACTGACCAAGCCACCGCTCTGGCCTGAACCTCAGGGGGTCAGGAAAGACTGAGGGGTCGGTATGCATTGCGTAGATTGACATGCCGATCGGGACCTATTGATGTGACGATCTGTTAGTTGAGGTATATGACGCATTTCTGCGAAGGCACTCACCCCCTTGGGAATCCTCCACTGCTTGAACATGATATCCTCGTCTGCGGAGCATCTCGCAAGGTTGCCTACCAGGCCATTCAATCTGGAAGAATCTCTGTCAGCCTATCTTTATCACTAGACCCGGCGGAGACCGCCTCGAATCTCTTACCTCAGCGCTTCCTTGATACAGCCTCGCAGGTATGGCAACCTCTCTAGCATTGCCCATGTCGGGACTTTATCCTTTCCACTCCCAGCTGCCGTGAAAAAGACGCCCTCCAGCTCAGCCCTCAGACGCTCCTCGATGGCGGGACTTGCGAGAACATAGAAGACCACAAAGGTCAATGTGTGCGCTCCTGCCAGAGTGCCAGCCAGCAGGAAGATCATCGACTCGGCCTGAAGGCGCTAGACCGACTTCTCAGACTCCGGAATGTTACTTGAGAGTAGGTAGTGAAAAGCCGAAGTCAAGTTCTCCGTTTGCTTGGAATCTAGCGAGTCGGCTAATTCCTTCTTGATGTCTTCGATATACTTACGCCCTGTCTTTCCAAGCATCATGTTGGAAATCCCTTTCGGGCACATGCTCTCCATAACCGAAGACGGCAGTAGCTGTAGAAGTCTGTAGGGGATTGAGTTACTATTAACCCCTGATCCTGGAGAACAGGGTCCCCCTTTTCTGAATAGGGGCCGATGGAGTAAGAAGAAAAGCTTGAACTGACCTATTTAACCAAGGAAAACACCGAAATAGAGGCGCGATAGTCGTAGTTTTAATCATGAGCTCGTACCATGAAGGCGAAAAAGTTGCGTCTTCTACCAGACCAGGCTGCATGCCGCATGAAATATTGCCAATGACGTCTCCCGTTACGGCTGCGAGCGCATGATTCATGTTGACGACGGCACCAGATCCACGAAGCCCCTGTAGCCGAGCGTCTAACTTCCAGGCTTCGTCTGAAATGATCTGTTCAACTCGCGTGATGCCCTGGCGAGAGAAGAAGGGCTCAAGGTGCTATATGAAAGTTAGTTTTCGACGAGCCTTTAGAATTGTACTAATCATCTACTGAATATCTGCGTATTACGATATGTCTAGAAAGACTAACCTTTCTTCGTGAGCGATGCAAATCATGCGGAATCGAGAGATGATGTGAACCTATTGTAGAGTCCGTCAGTCTAACTCATTCAAATCGATCAACGATATATGATCAAATAACACTAGGGAATTTGATGCAAGTGATGGAATTTCATATTGAGAACTTACTCTCAAAGCCATTGCCTTCTCTCCCTCGCGGCCACATGTCCGTTCTACGAGTCGAAGCAGCAACATACAGCTGACCGTAGAAGTCAGGGTCGCGAATAGACAGCTCCCACGGACTCGTGCGGACGATAGGTCCTAAAATTATCAGCATAAGTCTAAATCTCGAAGATCGATGCGGGCGATTTACCGTACTTCTCGTGCATCTTGCGCACCTCGTTGCCCCATTGTCCTTCCTTGATGATATAGCAGTAGAATTCGTACCATTCGGTTGCAGCGCAGATTTTTGGGCCCGGAAAACCTGCTAGGGGGTGAAAATAGAGTCTGTATACAGCAAGCAACAGACCGTACACGGCATAACTGCCTAGCAGAGTTCCCACGATGGCAGCTGCTTTATTAACCCAAATGCCATCAATTATGCTGTTGGCTATGAAACTGAACCTGGCGTCAACTAGTGAACCCAAACTTGGGGACTTTTCATGAGTGTAGAAGGTCGAATCCATATTGGACAGCATAATTTGGTAGAGGCAGACTACCTAGATATGATTTGTGTGTGTGCCTAAGGGGTTTGGATAGGGGAAGGGGCTGTACTCTATGCCTGCTCTAAGACGCATATGTCTGTGTCTACTATGTACAACGGTCTATATCAGGAGCTCACAAATGTAGGTAGCCAAGCTAACGGTCAAAATCAACGAGAGAACACCAGTAGCCTGATCATATCTCGCCGAGGAGGGTGTTACTAGATACGGTGTTCCCCTTCGGGTAAGCGGCCGATAGGACTCCGGATCCTCCGTCATCAGGGTCTCAGCCCAGACCGCGCGTTCGGTTCCGCAGCTTGCTCACAATATCGAAAAGGTAATTTCCATGGGCAGGACTGCAAGTAGATTATTAGTCAGACTTGGCATGGTTAATGCAAGTAATACGCTGCTGTCATTGTAAGTACCTAGGTATGTGATTGGTATATGCCAACAGTCTGGGTACCTCGGTAGGCCAAAGGTCAAGGGTCCGTACACCAAGTGTGTCTATCAGACAGCAGATCTTCTAAATCGATTCGTGGGACAGAGAAGAAGCTGCAATGCCAGTTACCACGCTATTATGCTCTATTGCGTTCGCCTGGTGTGTGAGTGCCCTGGCGGGAAGGCTCACAACTCACCAGAAGAGTGTCGTTCCTTGGATCCGTAAACGCTTCTCAGATGTATTCGGCCACGAGACGGCGCCTCTAGGTGATCACGACGAGGTATACCCGGTCCATTTCATAGACCAGGCTGCCGTTGTCCGACCGTCTCTTATCAGCTACAGTTTTCGAAATGAACATGTACTGGACGCGCAGAAACTGCGCGACTCCCTGGTCATGCTGCTAACTTCTGGCAACTGGAGGAAGCTTGCGGGTAGACTTCGTCAGAATGTGAGTAAGATATTATGTTCACTATCGAAAAAAATCCCTTGCAGAGATAGTCTGAAATTAACTAAACTTTGACAGAAAGACGGGAAGTTGGAAATTCACGTCCCGCAACACTTCAGCAGCGAGCGGCCTCCCATCCGCTTCTCTCACGTCAAGTTAGGCGTGGATATGAGGGCTCACCCGCAAGCGAGTCGTCTGCCCAGGAAGACGGGCAATGAGCCCTCGGTCCACGAGGGCTGCCATACGTTTCGCAAGTTCAGTATCCCGTCAACGCTTCCTAATAATATCAAGCACTACCTGTCAACGGATGAGCCACTCATATGTCTGCACATCAACTCTTTCACCGACGGCACGGTAGTCAGCTTGACATTTCCTCACTCGCTATCGGACGCCATGGGCATGTCCGATCTGCTCCGAGCCTGGACCCGCGTGCTTCGCGACCAAAGCACCAAATCTCTTCCATTGCAGCTTGAAGGAGCCCGGGAAGACATTACCGAAACGGTAGGATCTAGCGACGACAAGATAGCGCAGAATACCAAATTCGTACTAGAGGATCAACAGACGGCGGGGTTGTCGCTGGTCACTTTCATGGCGCGCTACGCATGGGACATGCTAACGCGTCGCAATATCGAGGCGCACCACATCTACCTGCCCGCCAATTTCATATCGCACCTGCACAAGCAAGCGGAGAAAGAGCTCAGCGTCAAAAACGCGGACGGGAGCCACTCAGCGCCCTTCGTCAGCGACGGAGACCTGATCACAGCCTGGGGCTCGCGGATGGTGCTCTCCTCGTCACTCTCATCGACGTCTGCGTCGAGCACAGCCGTCATCTGCAACGTGTTCGACATGCGCAAGCGGCTGGGTCCCCTGCTCAAGCCGTCGTCGTCAGCGGCGTACCTGCAGAACCTGATCCTGCCGAGCACGACGGTGCTGACGGCGGCGGAGACGCGGGGCCTCGGGGTGTCGGGGCTCGCGCTGCGAGTGCGCGCGGCGCTGGCGGAGCAGACGGGCGAGGCGCAGGTGCGCGGGCTGATGCGCGTCGCGCGCGCGTGGTTCTCCAGCCTCGGCACCATGCCGCTGTTCGCGGACCGCGACACGGCCCGCGTCATCGCTTGCACCAACTGGACCAAGGCGCGGCTCCCGGACCGCGCCGACTTCGGGCCCGCCATCGTGACGACGAAAGCGAAGGCCTCTTCTACTGCAAGCGGGGATCGGACGACGCGCGATCGGGGTGAGAAAGGGGCGAGGCCCATCGCGTTCTGGGGCACGACGCTCGCGGTGAGCGACAAGCCGAGAGACACGTTTGTAGTTTATGGCAAGGATGGTGATGGAGACTACTGGTTACACGCTTACCTGCGGACGGAGACGTGGCGCTTGATAAGGAAGGAACTGGATGAGTTCTCTAGTAATTGGATATGATCTCCACCTAGGAGGTACCTAATAGACACAGTATGAGTGCCTACCTAGGGAGGCGGGTAGGTAAGTAGACAAGTCAGGGGGCACATATACGGGTCATAGACTCTCAGCAAGCCACCGCAAGACAGCGGATAGATGGCCTGCATGAGACAAGTAGATAACTAGGGCATCTCGGTGAGCTCTGTCCCGGGAATAGGAGCAAGACAAGCAGAGTTACCACTTGAACGACGATATGTATCTATATATTACTTCATTATGTTCCTGGTCGCTGAGTTAAGTGAGTAAGATTCGTGTTTGACCCTTCTAGAGAGGGAGCGGGATGGAGGGAGAGAGGGGGAGAGCGGGAGCGAGAGGCAGAGGAGAGAGATCTACATATAGGAGGTAGATACCGAAGATGTAGTGACTCATGGGCGAACCCATTTCCGTAAGTGAAGTTGATTCTTAGAAGAGCTCGGCGTCCCCCCATCTTCAGTGATAGGCTGTGGATTAGCTGAACCTAAGCACTAGGCGAGCCCTATCGAGATACCTACCCGGCAGCCGGGTAAGGTTTGGGAGCAAGCCAGAGAGCAGTGATTGAGGCTTGAAAAGGACCTATGATACTGCTCCTTCTGGAACGGACCTAGATCCGCTTGATCCACATAGATCCTACAGTCGGTGATTGCCGTTTCCAAACTCGGCCCCTAAGATTATCTCATCGTCCTGTCTCGCCTGTCCTCTAGAAACTTTACTGCCTTGGGAAATGCCCTGTCGCCACAGTGGTCCTACTGGCGCAAGTGCCTACATACGAGCTGGTTAGTCATTGCGTATTTATTCGCCTTGTCAGGTAGGTACTAATGAACACAGCGTCACACCGTATCACCAAGCAGTCAGGAAAGTCTTGAGCATCTAACTTACTGACTACTCTCACCATGGTTCCTAGCGTGGCTTCTATCACTGATGGCCGCGGTTCGCCCGCGGCTTCTCTCGAGAACTCGGACAGTTCTAGCTTGGTACAGTCAGGGGATACCCAGCCGTCGTCGGTTTCGGGTTCACCTAAGCTGCTGGTGGATGATCAAGATGAGAGGCGCTCTGTCCGTATCCCGGACTTGTTCTCCTCCATAATGGCGTCGAGGCCGGTAGTGAACCCGAACTACTTCAAGGTCAAGGCTGAAGGTGATCGATGGATCTCAAGGTGATTCGCCTCGACAATGCCTAGGCCAGTATGGTTATCGCTAACTGTCTTTGAGGCTTATGAACTGGGATGAGAAGACTAGCGCCAAGAACACGAGAGTAGACCTATGCTATCTCGCCTCTATATGGGCGCCGGAGGCCGATGAAGATGCGCTGCGAATGATGCTGGATTGGAATCACTGGGTTTGTTCCCCCTCCCCCTTTATCCATGTCGAAACAGGTACGCTAACAAGACGGTGGCCTCTAGGTATTCCTCTTCGATGACCGTATGTTGCATAATGTCTTTGATTTCTAGCCTTTGCTGACAGTCTCATTCCTGAAGAATTTGACGAGGGCCATTTGAAAGACGATCCTATTGCAGCACAGGAAGAAGTTGATGCGACTGTGGCCATCACGGAAGAAGGGGCGCCGCTTATAAAGCCGGCGGAGAATCCGATTCGATACGCCTTCCAGACCTGCTGGCTACGGTTGAAGCAGAGGTCATCTCCAGGTATGATTTGAGTAGGCTCATGAGTCCATAGATACTGGTAACTAACCCGGGCAATAGAATTACAGGAACGGTACAAGGAGCAACACAAGAGATTCTTCGACCAGTTGGTGGTACAAGTCCAGCAGATGGCCCGAGGGGAAGTCTTAAGTCGTGACGTGAAGACGTATCTGGATGTTCGCAGGGGCACTATCGGAGCTTACCCGGCGATTGAGGTGGCAGAATATGCCCAAGGTATCCAGCTTCCCGAGAGCGTCTTCTCACACCCTTCTCTGCAAGAATGCATGCGCGTGTCGGCAGACCTCGTGCTTTTGTGAGTGCGGATTGGTTCCATGATAACAGTGCTGCGACTAACTGAAGGGATTAGAGTAAATGACGTTCTGTCATATCGGAAAGATCTGGTAGGCGAACTATCTACCCAGTGGAGGCAACTCGCCTTTCCCACAAACGCTCGAGACTAATATTTTCTTCAGGAGTTGGGTGTCGATCATAACCTAATCGCGCTTCTCATGGAGCAGGACAAAACCCTCCAGCAAGCGGTCGACGAAATCGGTGCCATGATCGACAACTGCTACAGGCGTTGGTATATTGCGCTTGCGGAATTGGAGCCTTATGGCGAGAGCATAGACGGAGAAGTCCTCAAATTCGTCGAGGTCTGCCGATTTGTCGCCCTTGGAAATCTACATTGGAGGTAAGTCTTCGTCGAGCAAGATGTGATAGAAGGGACATGAAAAGGGGTTTAACCATCAAGCAGTTTCAAAACTGGTCGATATCTTGGGCCAGAAGGCCACGAAGTTCACGAGACACGGATCATGTACCTTTCACGCTAGAAAGGGGGGGGGGGATTGGGTAGACAGATTCTTCATATTCGATGGTCAGTTGATTCATGTGATGGGATAGAGTTTCATGCCGTCAAACAAGTTAAGGCAAGAGAGAAATATAGATGGCATGTAGACGTACATGAAGTGGGATTACAGGGTGAAAGCTGCTACAATCACAGCAAGTTATGGCGCATGCTCGAATGATACATGCTACAGTCCCCTTAATGGCATACCATATATCACATCATGTTCAAAGCACCAAGGCAATCACATCGTGCAAAGACACCCAATTAAGCAAAAACTAGATAAGGTAATGGATGTGTATATTGGGTGATGTTTAAATACGGTGGTAAATTGCGGTTGAGAAAGAAGTCGGGTGAAAATGATATTTGACAGAAACCATTTGGAGTTAAATTATATCTCTAGGAGATAAAACATGCGAGATAGATGCACCGAATCTGACAGGACGCATGTAAGACGCATACGGGCGTACCAGCCCGCAAGGCAGGCGAGTCGGCGGCGATAATGGCGATCATGACCGACTGACCGCCATCTCAGGATTATGTCAGGTTTCGGGGTGTATACGGCGCTGTTACACTGCTCTCAATGGCCGCGTCGCTTTTGCGACAGAATATTATATGCAGGGTCTTATCCAAGGCTCGAAGGTTCGTGTGCCCGTTTCGTAACCAGAGACTGACTGCATGAAGTGGACGAGGCGAGCTGTGAGACAATCAGGAGTCTTATATAGTAGCAGCCTCTCGGATTTTGTCGCTAATGAAATTTCAACTATGTTATCGCTGCATTAATTATGCCACCTAGTCCGCCTTATTGCCATAGTTCGAGTGGTCGAAGGATGCTCAGGAATCGGCAATAATGCGCAACTATAGGCTAACAACTCGCATAGGCTAGAGCTGTGGTGAGCTAAGGCAAGACCCTCATATGATCCATGTATGGTCCGTGTAACACGAGTATATTCCTCTTGTTATCTTTCTCATGCAGGCCTCGAAGTGGCACCGCACCTAAGTGCGTAATCTTCCCCGGTGATATCACGGTGGCTCACCGTCAGCAGCGATGAGACCAGCCACTGATGCCGTTATCACTCAATATCCGACTGTTAGAAAAGCGCACTGAGCTGGTGGGTGATACGACATAGACCTCCGGTCGACTCATGGCTTGACCTTCTCTTTGCCCGTGGCACAGTTGCGCTTGTTGCTTGCCATCTTACCATGTACGGCATCATCGTTTTCAACAAAGGAGAGAAGGCCCCCTCGACCGAATTTCGTGCCGAGGCTGGAAGATACGGAAGAGGCTCGGCCTGCAAAGAATGCCGCATCTCCAGGGTGAGGTGTAGCGGCACCTTGGACGGCGAGAACTGCAGCCGGTGCAAACGCCTCGCGAAGCCTTGTTTGTACCCCAGCAAACGGACTCATCACCGCAACCGCAACAGCCACAAGAAGACTGCACCGACGAGAGCCGCATCACCGGAGCAGGGCGTCTCAGAGAGCTGCGCGTCGGGCTCATCAAGCTCCTCTCCGCCTGATATGGGAAGCAGTGACGAAGGGCAATTCTTCGCCGATGACCAGCTTGAGCTCGACTTTGAGAAGTGGGATCCGCTGCACAATGCTCCTCCGCTGGCTGAACCACTTCAACCATGTATCGATTTGATGTTGACACCTCCAATAACGGAGTTCTCAGATTCTCTGGGCTTACCACCGTTGCAGCCCGAAGGCTCTCAGAAGGATTCCACAGTGTCTGACTTCTTTGGGAACCGTGAACTCGCCACAGCTCACCCATTCCCGGACCTTCAAGACACGATATCCGACACTCGGGGGCCCGCCTGTCAGTGCACATGTCTGCAGGCAATGATGTCGTCCCTTTCATCTCTCCGATGCTGGGACCGAAGTGGTCGGTTGGGAGTGAATCCCGGGACGAGGACCGACGGCGTTCCGCTTAGTCATGCCAGGGTGGAAGACTTTCTGGCTCTTTTCGAGAAGTCGATGGCACAGTTGCAGGTGGTTGAGAGCTGCTCGTTAGTCTGCATTTTATCACAGGGCCTGATCATCCTCCTCCTGCTCGTCATCGAGCAGCTAGCCAAGCTGCTCTTGATCCTCGCCGCAGACTCGACAGGACAAGCCGGCGGGTCTTCCTCAGACGTTCTATCAAGGCCTGCGACGAGTGCGCTAGGAATCCAAGAAGCTGCAAGCAACGTAATCCAGAAAGGGCAAGATGGCAGGCTTGCCAGAATCGGCACGTTCGAAACGATGGATCCGATAGATCTGCAAATGATTACGAGGCTGTTGTTGCATATTAGAATCCAAGCCCTCGATGCGTTCATAGGCAGATGGAGTGACAAGATTAGGCATTGCGGATTCGAAAACCTGGAGGCCGACCTTGAGAAAATCAGGGAGGACTTGAGCAGCGCGGTTTTCCTGGAGAATATCAAAAAGTAGACGAATTAGATAGCATTCTCTGTCTCGGGCTTCGCAGGCGTACCATTAGACCATTAGAGGGACATCGATAGCAATAAACTTACCCGGAACTAGGCTCAGGCGAGCTGAGCCGAAGTCATCTTAAATACAAAGCGGCAGTTCGAGTTAGAGGGAAGAGTCTACCTGGTAGTACCGGGCCGGCCCGTCCCTTTCTTGCGTCACCTTCAGGCCCATGCTACGAACCCGGAACAGGGCTCAAGCACCAGCTGAATGTTGTCCCGGCATTATCGGCGGTCTAGAACGCAAGCCCCCTTGATACGATACTACTTGGCGCATTACTGCTTACCGCTCGTACGACACCACTGTTAAATACTTCTGGGTGATCCTAGAGACAGATGAGCATAAGCTATATATACCTGGCGTAGAACAGGGCGTGAAGGGTAGTTACTCAAGGTAAGAACAATATCGAGGGTAGAGTTGAAGACGCGACGCCTTAACATTCAATGATCGCCATTAACGCCTACTCGAAAATAGGTACTGTACAGGCTTCGTGAATAAGCAACGGAGGTGAGCTAGATTGGTTATTGAGCTCATGGTTAAATTCGTCATCAGACTATGATTGCTGCCTCAGTACGCGATATCATTATCATCACGATTCGCCCCAATCGGGTTTGAAGTATAGGAGATAGTTCTTACAAGAGAATGTCTTGGTAAAGAGAAAGGAGTAAACATAAACAAGAATCAAGAAATTTACATCATCATCTTTCAGAGCTGGAACTACGTTACATCCAGTGACCACTGACCCCTGACTAGCCCAACCAGACATCGCCTCTTCGACCTGACGATTTGGGCAGGTGGCCAAGATCAGGCAGGCGTCCGACCTATCACAGGCAATCCTCCCCTTACAATTGACCGACAGGTACAGATCGGAACCGCCGATCTGCCGCCATACGTAATGTATAAGAGCACACGACCCCTTTAAATCTAACGGGTGTCGGAAATATGCCATCTCCCTCTTGAGACTTAGCAATCCCGTAGTTGGCGTTCAAGCGATGGGGCTGATTAATATCCTAGTCGCCGTCGCGACGGCTGCGCTGCCCGGTATAGCTGTCGCAGCCGGGACCGCCGGATGTGGCAAGAGCCAGCCGCTCTCCGACGTATACCGCGGCCTCACGAGCAGCGGGCGCATCCGCACGTACTCGGTGCACCTACCGGACAACTACACCGAGACGACGCCGTACGCGACTGTCCTCGGCTTCCACGGCTCCAGCAGCATCGGGCTCTTCTTCGAGGCCGACACCAAGCTGAGCGAGTCGCGGTTCAGCGCCAATGTACGATAACCTTGCTTGAGCTTTATGCGCCAAAAGACTGACTGTGCTGCGGTAGAAAATCATGGTTTATCCAGACGGTGTTGGGGTATGTTCCAACATTCTTATTTCTACCTCTATTTTAGAAGGAAAAAGGATAAGCTAACCACCCCAAAGGGCGCCTGGGCCGGCGCCAACTACTCAGAAGCGACGGTAGACGAGGATCTGCAGTTCGTAACCGACCTGCTCGCCGACCTGCGCGGCGAGTTCTGCGTGGACGACGCGCGGATCTACGCGACGGGCATGTCGAGCGGGGGCGGGTTCGTGAACACGATCGCGTGCAGCGAGGCGGTCGGCGGCGCCTTCGCGGCGTTCGCGCCGGCGTCGGGGTCCTTCTACACGGACAACGCGGCGCAGCACGGGAGCTGCGCGCCGGCGCGGTCGCCGCTGCCCGTGCTCGAGGTGCACGGCGGCGCCGACGCCAGCGTGCACTACGACGGCGGCGAGGGCGAGGGCGGCGTCGAGCCGTCGATCTCGGATTGGCTCGGGTACTGGGCCCAGCGCAACGGCTGCGACGACGCGGGGAAGAAGGTCGAGGATAGCTTTGATGGCGACGTGCACCACACTACTTGGACGTGCGGCGATACTGAGGGCGCGCTGCAGCACTGGAAGGTTGACGATATGGGTGAGTTCAGTCCGCGTTTAAATCTGATATTTCTTCTGCGCACTTGAGCATCGTCGAGAACTCCTGTTAATTCGCTGACGTGCTTTGCTGTAGGACACTGCTGGGCGTCGACCGAGATCAACTTCTCGCAGATTGCTGCCGGGGAGCTGCCGACGCATATCCAGGCATCGCAGATCATCATGGATTTCTTCGACCAGTTTACGAAGCCGTGATATTAGCATGCGATGGCGACTTCGATCTTGTATAATTAGACATAGGAGTATATAGCAGTGTAGTAATTTGGCCTGTAAATGTTACATCTGAAGATGTCTTTCCCGACAGTGAATGTTAGTCCCTGGGGTCTCAAAAAGAGCACTTTACGAAGGCAAATTCAGGGAGAACGTATACCTTCATTTCTGTAGGTAGGGCGGAGAGCCATATAAACTGATCAGACGGCCCGATGAATAAACACCGCCCTTCCATTCCCACTGCCTTGAACCGGTACCTGCCTACCGTCGATCTCGACACTTTCGGCCTCGTCTTCACAAGGCCGCATATCGGGCCAGTCTCGCCAGATCTCGACTTTCACTGCGCCGTCATTCTCGTCCCTTTCAAACCGCTCGATCGCCATCTGCGCGACGCGCCGCCCCTGCTCCAGGTCCCCGACCTCGAAGACTGCGAATCGTGGCCGCAGCGTCTCGGCGACTTTCAACAGCCGCACGTAAAACACGTCCTCGGGCCTGGTGCCTTCCGCAGTAGGGGATGTGGGCGGCGGCACAAGGGCGCGCTTCGGCTCGTGGTTACGCACGGAACGGGCCGTGGCGCGGGCGAAGCCGCGGGCCGAGACGTACGGCGGGTTCGAGACGAGGACGTCTACGGCGGGGAGCTGCTCGAGCCACTCTGACGCGAATATGTCCGCTCCCAGGAACTCCAACGACGACGGCGGCGATAGCATCAGCAACCGCTCGTTGCGCGCAACATTCCGCCTCCCCAGCGCGACGGCGCGGGGCTCGACGTCGACTCCGCGAACAAGCAGGCGCGGGCCGCCGTGCCACTGCAGCAGCCTATAGAGCAGCAGCGCAACGCACCCAGTGCCAGTACACAGATCAAGAACGCGTAGCTGTTCGCCGGCAACGTCCGCCTCCACGTTGCGGCGCACGACAGCCGCGAGATGCGCGGCCCAAGCCTCAGTCTCAGGGCGCGGGATGAGGACACCGGGGCGGCACTCTATGTCGAGGTCGCCGAAGGGCTGTGACCCGAGCACGTACTGGAGCGGGTGGCCCTGGCCGCGGCGGCGGCACAGGCAGGCCAGCAGCCGGTGATCATACCCCGAGGGCGGTTTCTGAGCGCGCGGACCGCCACGGTACTTGGACGCGAGGAGATCCACTACGTGCTCGCGGATCCATCGCAGCTCGTTGCGCGCCGAGGCCAGGTCTCTGCAGGCGGGGAGCAGCGCGGCGAGGTGAGGCGAGATGCTGTGGGCGCGCCGGAGCAGGGACGGCGGCAGGCGTGGCATGAGCCTTGGCGGGAATTAGGTGATGTAGTTGAGGATAGGACATTGGGCATAAGTCCAAGGGCGTGAGAAGAGAATTGTGAAGGCTTGAAAATCGAACCGAGATCGTTTGTAGAAAAACAGCGCACACTGTGTTGGCTATAGGCTAGGTTCATATTAGAATAGCGGTCTAACCCCTGGAGCTTAGGCATCTTCGAGGGTGAATGACCACAGGAATTATAGCTGCTATGCCACTATATCGCCAGCCAAGACTGTGCGAGCGAAATGTTCTCATAACATACATCTCAACATTAGGCGACTTTAGCAAATAGCTCACAACCACGAAACACGATCTACTGAAGCTGAGTGTATTTTCATATTTACACACGAGCGCATGTACACCTATTTACACACATCAGAGCGATCATCAGGTATGTAGCCAGTATCTCAAGCCGACAAAGTCTCAAGACCTTCTACTTTCCCTCAACCCTTCTTCTGAGGAAGCACGTAGTTGACAACAGCGCCACCCCTAGCAGGGAACACCTTGACCGCCTTGCGGATATCATTATCGCCGACCAGCTTCGCCTGAGCGCCTTCAGACTTGAGGATTTCCTCCGTGACCCAGGCCTGGAACTCGGCGCTGGCGTCCGCCATGTTCGCCGGCTTCGTCGGGATCTCTGCGACGAATCGCAGCTTGCCGTTGACCTGGACTGCGCACTTTATGCGGCTGCTCTCTAGGAGCCGCAACGACCCGTCCGGAGCAGGCCAGCTGCGCTTACCGTCCGTGAATATGCTTCCGCTCGCGGGATCGATGATGCTCCAGCACTCCTCCGCGAACGCTGGCGTGATTGGTGCCATCATGCGCAAGAGCCGCACGATGGCTTCTCGCTTAATCAGATCTGATGCTGCGCTGTTGTCTATAAGCGCGTTCGTCAAGCTCATCAGGCTAGCCACTGCTGTGTTCAGCGGGTAGACATTGCCCATTGCGTTGGTGACCGAGATGATGGTGTTTTGCGTCGTGCGCCAAATTTCTACATCGGCGGTCCATTGCGCTGCTTTTCCTGCGTCCATTTTCTCAACCTCGTCTGCAGATTTCCCAAAGAAGGCCTCCGCATTGAAATCTGTACTTGAAATCGACGACTCCTCTCCTGATTTTTGAATTCCTTGGGCAAGATCATATACTCGTCGCAGCCAGCGTATGACTCCCGAAATCTTGTCTGTGTCCCAGTTCAGAACATCCCCAACGGCTGCTTGAAAGAGAATATGGGCTCTTGTAGCGTCGGAGCCGTATTTGGCAATAAATGTAGTGGGGTCCACTCCATTGTGTTTCGACTTGGACATTTTCTCGAAAGTGACTGTTGCTTCCTTTCCAGAAGATATAACCTTGGGTTGTGCTGCATTTGACAGGTCTACTTCGTCTGGCTTCAAGAAACGGCCGCTAGCGGGATCCGTATATGTCTTCCCGTGCACCATACCTTGTGTGATGAGTCGCTTGAAAGGCTCTCCTGAGAAATCGGTTTTGGCGGCTATCTCAGGATAGAGAATGCCCATGATCGCCTTGGACACAAACCTCGAGTAGAGTAGGTGTAAGATAGCGTGCTCGACCCCGCCAATATAAATGTCCACTGGGAGATAGCTCTTAGCCGCAGACTCGGATATCGGTGCTACCGAGTTATGAGGGTCGGGGAACCTCATATAGTACCAGCTAGAATCCACAAAGGTATCCATCGTGTCAGTGTCCCTCTTAGCAGGGCCATGGCATTTTGGACATGATGTGTTTATCCAGTCAGTGGCTGACTCTAGTGGATTCCCTGCTCGACCATTGGCCCAATGGGCGTCAACCTTGGGCAGCGTAACGGGCAGCTGGTCATCCGGAACGGGTTGCGGGCCGCATGTATGGCAATATATGACCGGGATAGGTGTTCCCCAGTATCTTTGCCTGCTGATTAACCAGTCCCGTATCCTCCATTTGGTGGTGCCCTCTGCAAGATTCGAGGCAGATTTTATCTGGGATACGATCTCTCTGGCTGCGACGTCCGAGGGGGCTGTACAGTAAGAACCAGTGAGAGGGGTCAGATATCCTGCCTCTAGATAAGGACCGTTATTCAGGCTAGACGTAGATCCATCTATGTTCGGAGAAACAGCATACTTCAGTGCCTCAGTAGGGCAGTGACGCTTCCAAAATGCAAAATCTCTCGCATCATGAGCGGGGACTCCCATAATCGCTCCCGTCTCATAGTCCCCTCTCACGTACGGAGCAACATATACAGGGAGAGCTTCAGAGTGAGACCCCCTTGCGTCTTGCAGGGATGATAAGGGGCTAGTTGCTGCTAGGTTCGATATGCGATACCCTTCCGTAGTGTCAGGAAGGAGGTCCTTCACTCGTTCGACAAAGTCCCGGAGCGCTGGATCTTGCCGTACCATCTTCTGCACGAGGGTCGAATGTGGAGAGAGTGCAACAAACTGAGCTGCGTATATGGTCTCGGGCCTCGTAGTGTAGATTCTTAGCTTATGCGACTCTGTCGGGGTAGCCTCAGTGTTTGCATAGAAATCGTAATAGGCGCCTTCGGTACGTCCAAGCCAATTCCTCTGCATTGTCATGACTCTCTCGGGCCAGGCATCATCCTTTCCAAGCTTTTCAAGGTCCCGCAACAGCGACTCCTTGAACTTGGTTATATGGAAGAACCACTGCTCAAGCTCGCGCTGTTCGACCATTCCACCCGATCTCCACGAACGGCCCTCTGAGTCGACCTGTTCGTTTGCCAGCACCGTGTTATCAACAGGATCCCAGTTGACCATTGCCTTTCTTCTGCTAACGAGGCCGTGCTCCCGAAGCAGAAGGAATATCCTTTGGGTGTGCTTGTAGAACTCCGGGTCGCAGGTTGCGAATTCCTTGGTAGAAATGATTAACAAACGGCGTTATATACGCGTGGTGGCATACATCAACTAACCCGCGACCAATCGAAGCTTGCGTTTAGCGATTCGAGCTGCTCTTTCATACGGGCGATGTTATTCCTTGTCCAGACGGCTGGGTCGATGCCATGTTCGATTGCTGCGTTCTCAGCTGGCAACCCAAACGCGTCCCAACCCATTGGTAGCAAGACATCGCGACCTTGTAGCCTCTGAAAGCGAGCTATTACGTCGGGTATTGTGTACACTCGCAGATGTCCAAGATGAAGGTTCCCAGACGGATATGGGAACATGGAAAGGATGTACATGCGATCGTCGGATTTCGAGTCATTGGGGGTAGTAGCGCCATTGGTCTGGCGAGCGCGAGCGTCCTCGCTTTGCTTCCAGATGTGTCGCCATTTTTCGTCCAGAGCACGCAGATCAAGTCGCGCCGTCGCATAAGGCCGTCGGATGGTGGGGTTTCGAGAGCATGTCGACCGAAGATTTGCGAGGTTCAGATATGGTCTCGCTCGGCTAGTAACCGTCCTTATAATGAGAGACATGAGGAAGCTAGCATTGTCATTATTCAGCGGGGAAACCTGCTGGGAGGAACACAGCAAGCTTTCGCAGGCTTGTGGATAGCTCTTTCAAGCTCTCTTGTAAGTTGCTGGCGTACCTTTTTTTCTTCAAGAAAAAAAAAAGTAGACAGTCCATTACGTAAGTGTGCCTGGAGTCCATGGGTAGGTGGGCTGGTGGGGTGGTTACCTCATCCCCGACTTTCTATTATCCACCGAATTCCATATAAATTCAGCCTCATTTTTCCCCTTTCACTCGGCAATCGTAACGTCGGTTGATCAACGTATCTACCTGTGAGTGAGTAGAGCAAATTCTCGACCGATAGAATATGTCTGCCTTGGCTTGTGCTGAGCAATTCGTATGCTAACAGCGGTAAGATATAAGCGCCTTGGCTGAAATACACTGCTTCAGCGTCTGCCTGGAAGCCTCCAATCGTGACGAACGCACCATTTCATTCATTTGGCAGCCTTCTAGGCCCCCCAATAACCGAACAATATAGCTGCATATAAAAGCCACAGTCGTAGTAGGTAGAGTCAGCCCACCATGATATTCTAACTCAACCTCGTTGAATTGTCCCTTGAACCTCTGGCTTGAAGTCTCCTATTTGACAAACACGATGGACAAAAAGGGATATGCCAAGATTGCGCTGTTCATGCAAGAGCACCCTGAAGATACTATCGTGCGTCGTTTTGCTGCGTTACAGTTACAAGACATCCTCTACCTCCAGGCCGAGATTGTACACCTCCAAAGACGTCTCGACATCCTAGAATCCAATAATAACTCCTCTGGGGAGCAAGAACGACGCGAGTTTGCTTTTGACTGGGACACCCTCGCCCATATACACAGCACGCCCGGCTCCAGCGAGCAGTGGGAGAAGTGGTTGGAGCTCCGCAAAGTGCTGAAGGAATATAGTCAGTTCCACTCTCCGCGCCCCCCTAACGACTGAGCCCAATCACGCAAGATATTACAGGTGCTGATACCGCACAGACAATTCTATCATACAGTATTGCCAGCTCTCCAAGCTATCCGCCCCTGATCCGCGCGAGCTACAGAAATTGCAGTCATGGCTCAAGGAGCCCAGGCTAGGAGGAGGCGTGTATCTGCTCGGCCGTGATCACGACGTATGGTCGCAAGGCAGAGACCTCGTGGCCTTAACATCACCTCTTCATACCAATCGCTTCTCCAGATTCGTTGCCAAAGGGGCTTTGCCGCTATATCACCGTCTCAAGCATAGCACCATAGTATGTCCAAAGGACTTTTTCTTCGTCGCAATTGGATAGTGACCCCTTTTCAGATAGAGAGGATACGCGACACCCTCCTAAAATCACAGCGCTCGTCTTCCACGGTGTCGGGAGACTCAGGCATCGCGATATACGATGATTCCCGTCTTATCTCGATTTCCGAGTTCATCTGCACCGTTGTTGCCTCTTTACTCCCGGTTCTGTCCATCATGGTACTGTACTGGGTAGAAGACATGGGACACCGGCTAGTTCTTGTCGGTGTCTTCAGCGTGCTGTTTTCCAGTGCACTATGGTTTATGAATGATGGCGAGCTAGTTGAGGTTTTCGGCGCGACCTCTGCGTGAGTCTATCTCATCATTTCTTACCCTCTAATAGTTCTCTCATTCATTTTCGCGTCTTGAAACTCATGCTCTTCTAGCTTTGCTGCGGTCCAGGTTGTGTTTATTGGGACTAGTTCCAGTTAGGCAGCGGTGAGTCTTAACTCGGGGTCAAACACCACTCGTCTGGGCATCGGA
The DNA here is from genome assembly GCA_022432365.1 of Hypoxylon sp. FL1284. Classification (NCBI taxonomy): domain Eukaryota; kingdom Fungi; phylum Ascomycota; class Sordariomycetes; order Xylariales; family Hypoxylaceae; genus Hypoxylon; species Hypoxylon sp. FL1284. Next base: position 594,870 of record JAJJXE010000008.1, on the reverse strand, counting down.
TCATGATAATACCATGTATATACCTAGGTACCTAGGTAGTTGGGTAATCTTGAGTCATACGAGTAGCAGTAACCGGAGAGAAAGTCGAAGGAGCGTCTACCGCCGTGAACTCCCGATACAAGTTGATGGTATAGCAACGCTAGAAACGCTTAGTGATCCAATATAGATCTCCCCTTGCGTCCCTCGCGCCTCCAAGCCGAAGTTGTGCTATCAGACACTTGGGGATCCAGCAATGCGATCGCCCGTTATAGTCTGTTCCCGCCCAGATCATAGACCTAGACGCAACAAACCGCGTCAGATAGTCTGGAATCGGCCCCACCAGCCCGGCAGGAGCTCGTCAGGCCGCGCTTAATGGCCGCCGCCTTGGCCACTGTCCTGGCCACCGCCTTGGCCGCCACCGCCGGAGTTAGCTTGGCTGGCGCGCTGGTGCATCTCGTTCTCCCTCTGGAGGCGTCTGATCTCCAGCTCGTTGATCCTGATCTTCTGCTGACGTTCCAGCTCCTCTCGTTCTCTCTTCTGTTCGGGCGTTTCCTTCTTTTCCCTGGAGAACCAGGTAGCAAAGGTGCTGGCGCACTCCTTGACTTTCTCGAACAGCATCTTGAAGTTGTCCGTGATGAATTTGGCCCCAATCATGACGTCGACCACGCCATCAATGGCGTCGCAGACCCAGAAGTTGTGACGGAACGTGCGCGAGCTACCCTTGAGCCGGAAGTGCACGTTGCGCAGGATTCCCTGAACCGCTGTTGCATGGCCCGAGATGCTGTGCAGGCATGGGTCTTCGAAGTCGGTCGAGATCTTATCCTGGACCCCCAGCGTGGCCGCGTACTGCGACGACATGATCAGGTCGTCCCCGTCACTCCTACTGACCTTGAGCTGCGTATCGAGATTGGCTAGACAGGGAATCTTTAAGTCTCCGTGCTGGTCACTGAACAGCAACTCGCGGTCGTCAAATGGGCACTAAGGACTAGTGTTAGTCGCATCTCGGCGAATCAACAACGGTTGGAGCATACCGCGTTAGGGTCATCGTTTCTCTCCTTCCAATAGGCAATATTTCGGCGTGTCCCACGACCGCGACGGACCTTGTGGTGACTGGAAGATTGGTCTCCCCGAATTAGTTCGACGACCTCGCCGTCTCCATACTCCTCGTATCCGTCAAGGTGGTTACTTCTTCCATCCGGAATGTCATTGGCAGGGCTGCATGGGAATCGAGATTGTTTGAATTCCGAATCGACCATCAACGGGACAAAAGGACGAACCCACGAACGTCGTGGAGGGGTTGAGGATCGTGGCCTCCCCCGGATAGGTGAGAGTGATTCCCGCCGTTTGTACTTTTCACTAAACCACGTTAGCAGAGAGTGTATAATAGACGTTCAGTTCTCTGTACATATTTGCTTCTCTAAAGTCCTGGACTATCTCTCCTATAGTCTTGTGCTCTTTTGTAATCATATCCCTCCAGTAAGACCAGTGGCTAGATTGTATGTGAGCAACGATTGCTGAATCGGTGGGTTCCAAGCTTTGCTGTAATACCCACGGCTCCAAATGGCAGCGCATGCTAAAGTCACCTTTTAGGTACCTGGCAAAGGACGCCAAGACGTCACACGGCGGAGGAGGCATCGCTTTCGGCTGCTATCAAAATCGTAGTGACGGGTTTTATGGTAGAGTCACAGGATCAGTAAACTTAAAAGCAACTTGTTTCTAAGTTAAAACGATAGAATAAAACAAGACGCGAGTCCCTTAGTACCTAGGTAGGCATGGTGCGGTGGTCAAGCACCTTCTGATCTCTTAGTTTGCATTTAAGAAGGTAATGGGCTCGAATCTCGTCTTGATAACTGAAAAGCAAGCGAGGTTTTCCTCTAGGGTAATGGAGGAAGCAACGTAGCTAGTAAAGACTAGCAGGCCGCGTAGGGCCTGGGCCCGGTGAGAATGGAAGGGTGAAGGTTTATTGATCGAGGCTCAAAAGATCATGAAAAATGCGATGTTCTAGGAAAGTATGTTCGTCTAGGTAGACGGCGTGCGGTGACTTGGTTCGAATCTAAGGTATGTGTTTTTTAGAGGGGAGAAATAAAATAAAGACGAGAAACCCGCATATAAAACAAGACGTGAATCCCCCGCTTTGCGGCTCTACTCAAGGCCAACTACAGTCTGCGAATGGCCCGGTGGTCAGCATCGCCCCCTATGTGGGCCGACGACTGAGTGCCTATCGACTTGGTTCGCGACCCTATGGCGGGCGCAGCAGTTTTTCATTCTCACCCAATCGGTGACCTCTAGTTAATACACTACCTAGGTAGGTATGTGTGACAGACTCTGCGGATGTCTCGAAATATTTGATATAATCCTTCTCCTTGCTAATCCCGTTGAGCGTTGAGAGTTGAGAGTTGAGAGTTGAGCTCTTTTACCGCTAACCCATTAGCTTTGTAAACTTCTATGTCGCGAAGTCATATTAGCTGTGCCTGTGGCCAACCTTGAACTGTCGCATAGCGCAAATGCCTACGGCCGTCGTGAGTTTAGTCCTGAATTCCAAACCAATGGATATAAGGATAGTAGTAAGCTTTTTATGAGTTACCATCTTCATAATTTATGTTGTGAGTAAGCCATCACTGATACTGCTCCGGGATGCCAAGCTCTCGTTGAGCCTTAGCAATCCCACTATACTGCGCCTCATCGCAAGGCAGTACCGGACGTAGTCTGCAAACCCCTCTAACCTGGGCGGCAAACCTGCCACCCCTTCGAGAATTGGGAAGAGTGTCTAGCTCCTTCTAAGGCGTTTAATGCCCTTGGTATGTGCAGATGATTTCTAAATATCCCTTGCATTATACCCCTCTACCTTAAGCACCTACCTGTAGCTGCTTTGTCCATTCTGCGATGTCGCTGAACGCGCCGACACACCCAGACCACCGACACTCACTCAAGTTTATAACCCTAGTTGACTTGATCATATCATTGCAAACTCAGCGTATGTGCGGGATTGCTCTCTTATGTGAGATTTGTAAGCTGCGCCGCACGCTATGTTATGCGCCGCACGCTATGTTATACGCCGTACGCTTTGTGACAACCTACCAGGGCTCAACTCCTTGCTGCGTGGGTAAGTTGTTTCTTTTATAACCTAGCCTCCTCTGCTTTCTAATTAATGCGTACACCGTCGTCTCCTCACTGCTTCATCATCTGCTACTAGCACCAAGCCTTGGACCGTCAAGATCAAGATACTCGTCAAGAGTTGCATTAAGTGATCGGCCGAGTTCACTCCCCATATTAGTCCTCGAGCATTATTTCAAAGTCTATCCAAGAAACACTTCAGCCATGGCGGATTTCCGTGCGGTCCTACAGAACACGATCAACACGTTCCTGAGCAACAATGCCCTCGCGGTGAAAAAAAGGGATGTGACATTGTTCACGGCGATCATGACGGAGGATTGCAAGCGAATATACCGCCCACTCTCGTTTGTGCAGCGGTACCCGCAGTTCTTCAAGGACGAGAGTACCAACAGCGACTATCAGGCGCAGATGAAGATCGAGCTCCAGACTATGGCGGATGTGACGGAGAAGGTCAACAGAACCGTCATCGACACGGTCGAGCGGAAGGCTACGGTGTGGACCGAGCAGACGGTCTACACGGTCAACGGATCCAAAAACCCCGTCGAGGTCATCTTCGACCTCGACTTCTCGGAAGACGGCACTCGGATATCGCAGATCCTGTTGTTCGTAGACACGTACGAGAGCACCAAGGTCTTGGAACAGATGCTGGCCAAATCGGGTAAGCAGTGATGGAAACTGGTTACCTACCTCGGTGTCATTGGGATATGAGAGCGGTTAATCGAGTGCTTCGCCGGTTTGCATGGACCATGGGCGGGGGTTATATAACAAAAGCGGCACGGATCTGACTATGTATGCGAGGTAACAGATTAGCAATACTATTCTTTATCTCAAACTCTACGGAATAGAGTTCGTCTCGAATGAATAGAACGGAGGTTGAAGAAAGTGAAATGTACAATGCATACAGTTTAGAGAGGCAGAAAAGGACACAGACGACGACAGGCTGTCAGCTGCGTGCCCAGGTGGGTTAGGGGAGCTTACAGGCCTATTAGGAGTCAGTGGGGCTACGGTATTTGCAGGCGCAGGCCTAGACGCCCTTACGCTTGGCTTGATTGGGTGCTAGTAAGGGGTATGCAGGGCTGGCAGGGCTGGCAGGTAGGCTGGCGGGTTAGCGTACAGCTGGCAGGCCTGACAAGCCAGGACGTTGACTGGGGGGAATGAATATCACTGTCTGCTAAACCATTTCCATTGTTTCTAATTCCGCTTTTGACCCTCAGTAATTTGATTCTCATCTTCGTCGTCTATTCTAGAGCTGCAGCATATTCCCAACTATTGTTTGAATACGGATAGCGAACTTAGCAGTATTCCATCTCGACTGTCTTCACTTTGCCCGAACTTAAGACAGCTGTCAGGTTGGCTTTGCCTTGGGCTCTGACATCACAAGCATCCTTCGACGTTACGAACTCGTTCCGCATCTTTGCGATTTCTCAGCTGCCGATAATGATTTAACTTCTCAGTCGCGATTAGACATACGACCTGGCCCAGCTTATTGCCCTGTTTCTAGACAAATATCCGTAGCTTAGGCTCGCTGCGATGCCAGCGCAATACTCGTCCGCTCTCCATCCAAGCGCTCGAGACTCCCTCGAACTCGCCTCCCTAGCATCTTCCAGCCACGGCCCCGACACCTACTCCGAAACAGATTCGAGACCATCGATATCCTCTTCGCGCAAGCTTTCCCTCGAGCAAGATGACCCGTTAGACAACAACAATCCCGCAGCCCGTCCTGATTTCAGTTCGGGTCATGGCAGGACATATTCCGTCACCTCCAACTTCGACTACACCGCAAACCTCTTTCCGCTCTCATCCTCGACCGCCCCCGGGTACGCTCCGCTAGGCGCGCCAACGTCGGCCGCGCAACATCATGGAGGCCTAGGGGGTGCTTCGCTGGAGAAGCACAAGACCCTGACGTATCTGAACGGACTCGGTTTAATCGTCGGGCTAATAATCGGTTCGGGAATATTTTCGTCTCCCGGCCAAATCAACATAAACGTTGGCTCGCCTGGAGCATCCCTGATCGTATGGGTCATATCAGGCGTCCTCGCCTGGACGGGCGCGGCGAGTTATGCGGAGCTCGGCGGTGCCATCCCTCTCAACGGCGGCTCGCAGGCTTATCTTTCCAAGATCATGGGTGAGCTGGCCGGCTTCCTATTCACCTGGGTGGCTGTCCTCGTGCTGAAGCCCGGAAGCGCTGCGATCGTTTCCATCATCATGGGGGAATACCTCGTGCGCGCTTTCATCGGGGCGGAAGCCGAGACGGTGAACCCCTGGATCAACAAGTGTGTTGGTCTCGTCGGGCTGTTCGTCGTGACGTTTTTGAACTGCGTGTCAACCAAGCTGGGAACTCGCGTGAACGACATGCTCATGTTCTTCAAGTTCATCGCATTGATAGGCGTTACCATCTGCGGAATTGTGGTGGCTCTTACGGGCTTGTCCTTTTCTGGGACCGCGAACGTGGACTGGAGGACCCATTCCTGGTTTGATGGCACAAGTTCAGACTTGAGTCACTGGGCAGTTGCTCTATATGCCGGTCTCTGGGCGTATGACGGTTGGGATAATGTAAGCGCGTTTACGAAGATATGCCTAGATAGGCTTTACTGATGCTAACTTGGAATATAGACGAACTACGTTGTGGGTGAATTTCGAAATCCGTCGCGAGATCTTCCGCGCGTAATTCACTCGGCCATGCCTCTTGTTATTATCTGTTACCTCCTCGCCAACGCCTCCTATTTCCTCGTCTTACCGCAGGCGACCCTCAATTCCACCAATACTGTCGCGGTTATGTTCGGCAGCAAGATATTTGGCCCCATTGGTGCACTTATCTTTGCCCTCATCGTCAGCGCCTCGTGCTTTGGCGCTCTCAACTCATCCACGTTCACGAGCAGCCGACTTGTATATGCTGCCGCCAAAGAGGGCTACGTCCCAACCATCGTCAGCCGTGTCGGCGTCAGCTCCCGCGAACCCAGGATGGCGACAAGATCCAGGGGTTGGTTTTCTAAACGATTACGCAACATGATTGGCGACGAAGAGACAGGGCTTTTCTTCACGCCGATATATGCATTAGTACTTAATGCCACTTTGACGGCAGTCTATGTCATTGTCGGCGAGTTCGGCGAGCTGGTTACGTTCTACGGCGTGGCAGGATACTCCTTTTATTTTCTGACGGTCCTCGGCCTCATCATCCTGCGGGTGAAGGAACCCAATCTGGAGAGACCGTACAAGACCTGGATCTCGACGCCCATCATCTTCTGCTGCGTGAGTCTGTTCCTGCTCAGCCGGGCCGTGTTCGCGCAGCCGCTGAAGACGCTGATCGTCGTCACGTTCGTCCTCTCGGGCATCCCGGTGTTCTTCTGGAGAATACAAGGTCGGGACCAGGTTACGAAGCGCGAAACGGGCGGCTCCTCGTCGCCATGGAAGTTCTGGAAACGATGGCGGAGATGAAGTTAGCAACATTATCAAGCTACGACTCTCTATTATTTTATGACGACGCGCTTGTTTTCTCTTTATAATAATAATATGACGCGGTTGGACATAGTCAAAAGGACATTGTAGATATGCATTAGGTCAACGGAGTATAGGAAAGCCACAAGAGCATGCTGATTCTAGCCAAAGGCGTTGGTCAATAGCATGCATAAGGGGCAGAAAGAAGATACCTTGCGGTTCTAATACAAACAAGTACCTAAACCACCAAACCATCCAGTCTTCCCATGCTTCGTAGTGCAATTCTGAAATGTAACTAAACAACGGCAAAAGCAGATTACAAGATGCGAGTACTAGCATACTCTGACCATCAACTAGTTCATCAGCTAAAACTGAGTAATTGCCATGGAGTATAGCCAGGAGCGAATGAGAAGAACAGTTTACAGGTAAGCTTTTTACCCCTTTTACACTTGGTCATTGCCGGTCACTACGCTGCTGACAGCAATTCCTCTCACTTGGACTCACGTTACGAACAAGGCTCGAATCCCTATCTGTTATGTATCTGTTATGGGTTCGGGAGGGCAACGCAGCCCTCTCGGTGAACCAGCATGCCAAGGAGAACGCGGAGGAAGAGGTGGCGGTCCTGGCAGCCGAGCTGAAGCAGAATGGACACAAAGAAGCATATGCATAGAAAGACACCTGGACATTCATTTGCGACTACACATGCGCAGCTCTGGCTGGATAGAGAACTTAGGTACCTAGGTACTTACACGATTAAAAGAGCAATATATGGTAAAATCGTCTTACTGCATCACTATTCGTGTTGGCATCTGTAGCATAGGAACTGCAGCTCGTAAACGCGCTGCGGGCTGTAATTTCATTATGGTATTCCCTCTATCTTACATTAGACCCTTACGTATACAACCAAGCATTGCCCGACGAACTCCTGCGATCCCGTCCCCTCTCGTACAACCACTTGTTGTTGAGACCGAGCGTGCTTCGCTTCGCTGCCGGCGGCGTCGGGCTGGGGCTATCGGGAACGCCTCCGAAGAACGAGGTGCCCGTGCTGGCGCCCATGCTGGCGCCCATGGGGCTAGGCGAGCCGAGGGAGGAGCGGCGGGCGCCGTTCATGGCCTTCTGGAGCAGAGGGCTGCTCTGCAAGCCCAGCCCGCCGAGGTTCGTGGGGCCATTACCGCCGCCGCTGCCGCCGACAGGGCTGCCCTGGTTGGAGAAGGGGCTGCGGGGGGAGCTGGAGAAGCTGCGCTTGCTACCGGCAGAGCCGGATATAGAAGGGGTGCGGGAGAAGCGCGGGGGCGTGCTGTAGACGGAGCCGGGGGTGGGCGGGGCGGAGGAGGGCGGCAGGCCCAGCAGCTTGCGCTGGCTGGGCGTCAGCGGGATGTCGGAGAGGTCGTCCTTGGTGCGGACCAGGGGCAGCAAGTTGGCGCCGATGTTGAAGAGGGGCACGGCGAGGACGGCCCAGTACGCGTACCGCGAGTAGTACCAGACGCTATTTGGCAGCCGGTCAGCGTAATGTCTGGTGGTTAGATACGGGGGGCCGGACACGTACAGGTAGGGGAAGGCCCGCCTGCTGGGGAGCACGCGCGCGAGCAGGCCGTGGACGAGGACGACGGCGAGCAGGACCGCGACGTTGACGGCGATGCGCCGCAGGTTCTGGTCGGTAAACGTGGCGGCTTCTTGCCGGCGGATGATCTCTTGCATGCGTGGGTGGCGCCATGTGCCTGGGCTGTCTGTGACAGGTGTCGCTACGGCCTGCCTTTTAGGCGTCGACACGGATGTCTGTGCCATTGACAAAGACATTCTTGCTGTTCTTTTGCGGTTGGTGGTTGGCAGTCGTGACTTGCAGCGATTGTACACAAAAGAACCAAGCCCAGGCTGATGTGGTCTTCAGGAATGCGTGTGTGGGAGTGTTGGAGTATGTTGCTGCTTTCTTTGAGTGCTCTTCTTGACTTAGAGCTTCTAACTTGGGGCTTGACGACCGTGACAATGAGTGGTCTCGGATGACGGGTGTCGGGTGTTTTGTCGAGGTCAACTTGATGACATGAATTTCCTGCTTTACCTGTTTCGTTAGTACCTGGAGGTTAGTATAGCTGGCGCTGCGGAAGCAGGCCCGTCGTGCAAGAAGTTGTATTCTGCTGGATGTTTCTGGCTTGGATGGCTTTGTTTTTCTCGGGTTGTCAAGGGCGTAAGAAAAACAATCCCAAGCTCTCCTTAGTCATCCGAGCCCCAGCCACTGCATGCACGGACCGGGGTTAGCCAGATGTACCCTGGTACTTCGCTGTAGCTGTTTTAGTGGACGGACCCTCCCTTGTCCGAGCCTTCTGGCCTGCGGCGACTGCGTCAGAATCCGAACCCGAACAGCCAGACATTTAGCAAGCTACGAAAGACTGCCGTGCAATCTGACAGATCTGACAGCCAGACAACCTACCAAGTCGGCAAGGGTTGGCAGCTAACGAATTGCAGGTGCTGTAAACTGTAGGTACTACATAATACATAATAGGTAACGACTACAGGGCTTACAGCAAAGCCCCACCTCTTGTTACGCATTCTTTCTCTTTCGAAGGATTTCATCTTCTCTTCCGCCGACCCCCCGATATATAGCCCCCGACTAGTCCGACAGCCGATGGTTGGCGCCGTTTCTCTAACCAACTTGTTTCTCTCGATGTGAATTACGGCCTGATAATTCACATCCTAACCTGACTCTACAACATAAGGGCCCAGCCTCACCTCAGACAACATGAGCGTCGGCAGCCTCTTGAACCAGTTCGACGAGGGGCTGACTGCCCTTCTCAGCCAGTGGAATGGCTACTCCACAGCCATTGTCACAGCCTTTGTGGTGATCCTCACATACTCTATTATGAACCGCGTAGAGCCTGAGATTCATCCCATGCTTCTTGCGCGGCAGGCCTCGGGTTCGCCAGTCCGGAATGAAGGAGAATCTCCAGTGTACCGCGGCAACTCTGCGCCTCTCGGCATGCCTCTCAACAGCGGTCTCAACGTGAAAGATCCCGGCGCTTCGAAATGGGCGCCGGGTCGGGACGGCGACTTGAGAGATGTGTGGCGCAGAGCCGTCTCTGGCCCGCCCGAGGGAGACGGACCCAAGACTACAGGACGCATCTTGACGGTGCTGGGAAGTGAGAAGGTCGTCGAGCATAACCTCAGTATGACACGCCTCGATCTATCGATGCGAAGGATAACCTAGGAGTTGCTAACAAGTTCCAGACGACATCACCAGACAGATCAACCTTGTTGGACGGCACATTGCCTCGCAAGGCGGTAGCAAGGTGGCCATCTATCTACCCAACTCTGTCGAGTTTATTGCGACGCTGTTTGCGTGCAGCTTCCACAACCTGACTGCTATTCTGCTGCCCTTTGATCAGCCCGAGGATGCCATCATTTCCATGCTCCAGAGGTCCAGTGCCGATACTGTTGTCACTTCCCCGGGTGCTTTCCCCTTCGACAACGTCGTCAAGAGCTACCCGGCTCTGCGCCAGCTCATCTGGGTCGTCGACGAAGGAAACAAGCACCTCGACTGGAACGAGGTGCCCAAGGGCATGGGCGGTAGCGTTAACGTCTCTACCTGGCAGGACGTCCTCAACGACAACCCCCAAAGCGCCGGCACTGGGCTGCCCGAGATCGACCCCAAGGCTGACATCCAGGACGTCGTCTTCTTCTGGCAGTCCAAGCCCGGCACCCTCGAGGAGATGGTCCGGTTCACCCAAGGCAACTTGGTGTCCGCTATCTCGGCCCAGCTCGCCGCGATCCCCCAGAAGGAGCGCTTCACGCCCGCCGACCTCTTCCTCCCGTCCGCCTCACTGTCCGCTTCCTTCCCTCTGGTCCTCACCTTCGCAGCCCTCTACGCCAACGCCTCGGTCGCCTTCAACTCGGTAGCCGGCACAGCACCGGACCTAGTCCTAGCCACCACCGGCGTGGCGCCCACCATCGTCGTCGCGACGCCGCAGACGCTAACCAAGACGCACGCCGAGACGATCGCCAAGATCGCGTCGCCGCTGTCGCGCCTCTCGCACTGGGCGTCGACGCAGTCGCTCGTGCAGAGCGGCGCGATGCCGGTGGCCTCGTTCCTCACCTCCCTCAACGACTCGCTGCGGCCGCGCATCGGCAGCGCGCCAACCCCAGGCAAGCTGCGGCTGCTGTACGTGGCGGACCCGGCGGGCGCAGGCGCGCCGCGCCTCTCCGAGCGCGCGCTCTCGGACCTGCGCGTCTTCACGCGCGCCCGCGTCGTCCACGCCCTCAGCGCCCCCCGCGTCGCCGGCGCCGCCGCACAGACCCAGTTCCACGACTACCGCGTCGCCGGTGACGGCCGCGCCCCCGCGCACTTCGGTCCGCCCCTCAGCTCCACCGAGGTCGTCCTTCGTGACACCCCGGACGCGCGGATTACTGATGATGCTTACTACACCGGCGAGATCGTCGTCCGCGGCCCGGCTGTCGCCGGCGGAGAGGCGCCGCTTGGTGTCGTGGGGACTATGCGTGTTGATAACACGCTGGCTTATGCTTAGGGACCTAGATGGGATTCTTTTCTTTGAGCATCGGGATTAGGTCAGGCTAAATACGATGTGTGGTGGGTAGATGAATGAACTGAGATGAGATAAATACGAAAATAAGAGAACGATGATTATAGGACTACGCTATTTTGTCTCATCATCGCGTGCGAATTTATAGCGTATGCAACTCTTCGGGTCTTGTGCGGTCTTTTTACGATTTAGCGGTAGCTTATACAGCATCGCAACTGACGCGATGTCGTGACACTTTATATCGTATCATATCATGCAGGCAGGCTATTAAGCACCCCTTCACTTGTAACTTTTGAATTTGGGTTATTACTTGGATGTAGGAACCTTACTCATGCTTGTGTACATGCTTCTTGATCCGCGCTCTTGAGAATCATTCTCATCGTAATCACATGTCTAAACCAGTGACAGAACCCGGAACTCCGAACTGCAAGCATCGCGCATCACACATCACGCATTACACCGCAGATTCCCTCGACCCAACCATCCGCGGTTCGTCACCTTCCCTTTCTTCCTTCTAGGCGAGCTAGGTAACTGAGGACAGCCTCAAGCGCCGTTGCGATAGACCTGCGCGCCCTGGTTGCGGAACATTATGGTGTCGCGGCGCTGGAGAATCATGAGGGCCCTGTTGAGGCTCTGCTCGGAGAAGCCGCGGGCGTCGACCATCTCGCGGCGGAGGGACTGGAGGCTGGTGCTCCAGCCGATGGGGAGGCGGCGGCGGAGCTCCTGCTCGACGCGGGCGGCCTCCTCGCCGAGCTCGCGGCCGCCCTGGTTGGCGGCGCCCTGGGTGACGGCGTCCATGGTGCTGCACAGGAACAGCCGGATCGCCTCGTCCACGTGCTGCTCCGTCGCCACCGGCGCCAGCGTCAGCTTCGCCAGCGCCTCCGTGATCCGCACGATCGCCTCCAGCTGCCGCACCGTGATCGGTATGCTCGACCGCGCGTTCGCCTCCAGCTCCGACGCGTGCACCTGCTTCCGGATCGACACGAAGTGCGACGACAGCTTCTCCGCCGCCTCGGGCGACAGGCGTGGCGCGCAACGGCTAGGAAAGAGATTAGTGATGCGTCAGAAACGGGTATACCACGGACAGAACTCACGATTTGCAGTAGCTGATGTACCGCCGCATCTTCTCGACCGGCACCTCACCCTCGACCTGCTCCTCGAGGCCGCGGCCACCCATGTGAATTCCCATGACGTGCTTCGCAATACGCTCGTCCTTGTCCCGCGTGTGCTCGTCCTTGACGATGAAGATCATGTCGAAACGCGACAGGATCGTTGTCTGGAAGTCGATGTTCTCGCCCGGCGTCTTCATGTCGTCGTACCGACCGAATATCGGGTTAGCCGCGGCGAGCACCGATGTCCGCGCGTTGAGGATAGTCGTGATACCGGCTTTGGCGATGGAGATCGTTTGCTGCTCCATAGCCTCGTGTATTGCCACTCGGTCTTCGTCTCGCATCTTGTCGAACTCGTCGATACAGACCACACCGCCGTCTGCCAACACCATCGCACCTCCTTCCAGGTAGAACTCTCGCGTAGACTGGTCTCTTTGCACGGACGCCGTTAAACCAGCTGCGGAAGAGCCCTTACCGGAGGTGTAGATGGAAATGGGAGCGGCTTTCTCGACGAATTTTAGTAACTGCGACTTGGCCGTACCCGGGTCACCAAGGAGGAGGACATTGATGTCACCTCTGAGTTTCATGCCGTCAGGTAGAATCTTCTTGGACCCTCCGAGAAGGAGGCACAATATGGCCTTCTTGATGTCGCGGTTGCCGTAGATGGACGGGGCAATACAGTCTGCCATGATATTGTAGAGATCGGGTCTTCTGCTCAGCTCCATAAACTCTTGTTCCTCCTCCTCGGAGAATACCGAGTGGCCCTTTGCTGTGGCATCTAGGTCCGTCTGGATGCCCACCGCTCTTAAGTAGGGGGTCCTGATAGCCACAGCACCGCCCGTAGACGAGTTCTTGGAGCCTTTGTTTTGATAGATAGAGAAGATACCCATGATCGTACATCTCGAACCCGGTACGACTCTGTTTGTCAGGTATCGGTCGGCAGAGATAAGAACGTGTCGCGGAAGTTCTCCGACAGGCACTTGATCGGGTGCTTCTTGCAGCTTGATGATCTGCTGATCTACAAACCTGGACTTTTCGTGGGTGATGAAATAAGGGTCCATGCCACATTTCTCTGAGGGGTCGTTTGGCGGCCTCTGGCGACCGCACTGTCGCGGGAGCGCGACACCAGTAAAGCCACCGAGAATGGGGATCATCTGGGTGTGGAGACAATTTCGACATTGAATGTGTAGCTCGATGGCTTTGGAAGACATAACAGAGGCTCCAATGACGATTCCAGGCACTCTTACGAGTCTCGCGATAGTCTCGGAATCTAGATTCCTAATAGAGACATCTTCGGCGGTGGAGTGGAGAAGGAGTTGGTGTTCGGGAATGACAGCATCGCGATCGTGTGGGAATACAATTCGGTGCGTACACTTCTTCAGGGCACTTTCGAACTATTAAGTAATGTCAGCTTTGATTGTGCACATTTTGGTACCAGTATAGTGCATGCGACATACCACAGGAATGATCTCGCCCGGCTCTGTTACCAACCGATGGGCCAATTCTTCGTTGTATTTGATGAGGTCGGTGATGTCCACGTCACAGTAGTATTTCTTAAGCAGCGCATTCTCCCTTAGCTGGTCTCTGTAGACGAAAATGTTGTCATGTCTGAACTGGAGGATGAAAGTAACCAGCTGCTCCTGGACCTGCAGTCTAGAGTCCTCGTTGGGGCCCGTGGTAGACTGGAAGACGGAGACTGCGTAGGCAGACGAGCGATCCATAGTTGTATACCGCCTATTTGTTTTGTGATTCAGTATACGTAGTGGTCGTCGGCTACCCAGTTAAACAGCGGATGTAAAGTTGTGAGGGGAAAGAGAGTGAAGAAAGGTCGCTGGCGACTGGGTATCGTGGCAATCTGAGCGTTTGAAGATTTAATTTGATCGACCCCGTATTGGTTTCCTAATCGAAACGCGAAAATCAAGACGCGTCTTTCTAGGGGAGCGGGGGAAAGCGCGTTAAGAGGTTGCATAACGCGCCATACCCCTTTTGATCTTGATTGTTTTACCCCTGAGTCGGATCAGTCAGCAACTACCGACTTGCCGACCCTCAATATCACGTGTCATCTTTGTCAGAGAACGGCCAGACTGCCAGATCGCATTATTAGCTCAGCATTGAAACCGCAGTCGGGACGCGCCATGTAACCTCGTAGCGCCGTACCTACCTGGTATAACCCGTATAACCCAGCCAATGCTAATATCGAGAGCTTGCAGGTGTTGGGAATAGTACCTTACACATGCATGAATATTCAAGCTTGGCTGGCTAGTAAGACGCCTTTGCGATATCACTTTACCCATACATAATCTTCCGTCTTCTTACATAACGATCTGTCTATACTCGACGTAACACTACAAAACCGACTATCTATTTGGTGTACAAGAATCCTCATTGCCGATTTCCCAAGTGCTTAGCTTGTGCTAACCTCACTGCCCTCGGACCTCCTGGCTTTCTAGATCCCTCCCAATCGCAACGACTGGGTTGGGTTGTGGTTAAGGAACCGCGACTTTCCTTCCTGACGTCTATAGATAGACGATCAGCCCGCTATAGCATAGCTATGATTCCCCGGTAGCACTTCCGCGAGCTTCGTCAACAAGCCTCTCGGCTTCTCTCGCCATGTTCTCCAACTCGGGAGCTCGCAAGTCTATCGACAGCTTGCCGCCTGTGTCGCCCAACGCCCGATCCGACTTTGCTTTCTATCGCCAGAGCTCGACCGGCTCCCACCCTACAGCTCGACGAGGCTCAACCGCGAGCTCCATCCATTCCGTACATTCCATCGGGGGCCACCTCGATACGTCGAGCAGCTGGTCTGAGACCGTTCACGAGACAGGTCGGAATGCCATCTCTACCCTCCTCCAGCCGCCAATAGTCCGCACCGGCTTACTACCGCACACCTCTGCCCCTGCTTCCAGCACGCACAAGCCGCCGACCGCACGAGACATCCCCCCGGTCACCCTGACAAACATACCGCGTATCGACCCTGCCGAATTTAAGCCTTACCTGACCCAAGTTGGAGCTTTATACGAACAACTAAGGCGCATGAAAGAGAGCGAAGATGACGGCAGCAATCACGTATTCGGGCGCGGCAGGACCGACGAGTTTGGGCATGGTATAGATGACGGTCATCTGAAGCCAAACAGCCGTCCGTCAAGCTCGCGGAAGGTATCGTCATCGTCGGCCAGGTCTGTGTCGCCGATCGAGTCGCCTGCGATCCGTCCGTCGCGTCGGAGATCTAGCTCGAACTTAGGCCGAAAGGGAGCAAGTCAAGGACCGCCTCCTTTATCGACCATCCCGAACGTCTATTTCGACGACGATTTCCACCTAGAGAACCCGCGCACATTCGATGTCGTTAGCGAACGGTCCGAGGTTGTTCGCCCACCACCTGGCTCTGTGGAGGAAAAGAACGCTGCTAATGGGAGCGCAGCGGCCCCGCGGAAAGCCCTTGCTACCAACGCGATATTACAAGAGAAGCTGTCATGGTATATGGATACGATAGAGATGCATCTGATATCATCCATCTCTACAGCCTCTACGACCTTCTTCACGGCTCTAGGGTCCCTACGAGAATTGCATGCCGAGGCTGCCGAATCAGTGGGGAGAATCAAGACGTTGCGACAGGAGCTCGACACGCTGGACCGGGAGATTGCTACTACCGGGCTGGAAATTGTCCAGAAACAACGCCGGCGGGAGAATCTTCAACAGCTGAACGATGCAGTCAAGCAATTAAAAGAAATTGTAGAATCCGTTGCGGCATGCGAAGAGTTGGTAGACTCGGGGGACATCGAGAAGGCGTTAGATAACATCGATTCCCTGGAGAAGCTAATCGCTGGCGAGCGAATAGGTCAGCCAAGTAAGGATCAGTACCGTGATCTTCGGCTTCGCGATTTAAGAGATGCCGTAGCCCTCCAAGGGGTCACCGGCGATGTCTCTACGCTGCGATTCCGCATCGGAAAAGCTTTTGAGTCCAAGTTCGTGGACTTACTACTTGGAGATCTAAGACGTCACATTGATACCGTTGCAACACAAGATGTTCTACTGAGATGGAGTAGTTCATCGATGCGATCTCGCGGACCGCATACCAGAGAGCCATCGGTATATCCGGCTTATTTGGCCGCAACCGACGGCCTCCGCTCGCAGCTTGTGCCCATCCTCGATGGCTTACGCCGCTCAAAGCACACCACAATTGCTATCGCCTCCTATAGAGAGGTTGTGCTACGCGAAGTTCGCATGCTCATCAAACGGCCACTTCCGACGTCCAACGACGACGATAACGAATCTGTCATGTCTGCGTCCACCATGAATTCTAAGCGTCTCACTCAGCAGGAAAAGTCGTCTATTCTTGCACGAAATCTTCGGGCCCTCGACGAAGGAGATGCCGAAGCTCTTTTCGTCAAGATGTATACTAGCGTCACAGAGACACTACGAAGATTAAGCACTCAGGTCAAGGTATTATTCGACGTTGCGAGTTCGTTGGGGGAACAGCCCACTATAGAATCGGGTTTGAAGTCGCCTCCTCTTAACAGTGCAAATCGCGAATTACAAGAAGATATCCATTTGACTATGGACATGGCAAACCTCCTTGGCCAGGCGGTCGATACCTCCCAGGAAAAGATCGTGAAGATACTCCGCGTGCGATCTGATCAGAGTTCACATCTATCCCTGATATGGTTCTTGCGGTACTTCACGCTGAATCTCTACTTTGCAAACGAATGCGAGGCAATTTCGGGACGAAGCGGAACTTCACTGAAAAATATCGTCAATTCCCAGATCAAGGACTTCATTCAGGCCCATGGCGATGCAGAGAAGCAAAAGTTAGCTCAAGGCATGGAATCCGACCAATGGAGTTCCAAGGACTTCACGGAAGAGAATACGGTGCTGCTCAGTCGCATACTAGAAGGCAGCACAAAGGATAGCGCAGCCTGGCTGGAGGGGAGCAAGATCTGGATACCGTTCTCCGAATCAGAGGGCAAAGAAAAGACCAACGGCCGGGCAAGGGCCGAATCTAATGGGGCTAGAGAAAAGACGCGGAGCGCAGTCATCGAAGGGGAGACGTTTATACTTCCGAATTCGGCCATCCTCTGCTTGGAGGGGATGTCTCATTTCTTACACCTCATGGCTGGGATTCCCTCGATGACCTCGGACGTGTCCAGTTCTCTAATCGCCTACCTGCAGCTCTTCAATTCGAGATGTACGCAACTGATCCTGGGAGCCGGCGCTACCCGTTCTGCAGGTCTCAAGAACATCACAACGCGACATCTGGCACTGGCCTCGCAGGCTTTGGCGTTCATCTCGACGCTGATCCCGCACGTGCGCGAGTTCGTGCGTCGACACGCGGGCTCGGGACCCAACGTGAATAACAACAACGTGGCGGGGCTCATGGGCGAGTTCGATAAGGTGCGGAGGCTGTTCCAGGAGCACCAGAATAGCATCTACGACAAGCTGGTGGAGATCATGAGCGGGCGAGCGGCGGCGCACGCCAAGACCGTAAAGAGCCTCGACTGGGACCAGACGGTCGAGGCCACGGTCAACCTGTACATGGAGACGCTCGTCAAGGAGACGGTGACGCTGCACAGGGTGCTTACGAAGCACCTGCAGGAGGACACCGTGACGCTCATCATGGCCCCCGTCTTCGACAGCTACAAGAGCCAGCTCGGCAAGTCGCTGCAGGGCCTAGAGCCGACGAGCGAGAACGCGGTAAAACGGTGAGTTAATATCCAAGTACATTTAGTATACAATCAGCTAATTAGGGCGTAATATAGCATGGAATCGGACGTCGAGTACCTTGTCAGCCGGCTAGGCAAGATAGAGGGCTTCGGCGACACCGGGGAGAACCTGCTCGGCATCATCAGGTCCAAGAAGCCGCCAGAGAAGAAGGCTGAGCCGACGACGACGGCTGCCAAGACAGAGAGTAGCGCCGCGGAGAAGCAGCAAGATAATAACGAAAGCACCAAGGAGAAGAGCGACGCGGACGCGAAGCCGAGCGAGGAACCGAAGGAGGAGAGCAAATAGTAGTATGAGCGGGAAAAGGCGGTCTTTTGGTTTGTTTCCTTTGTTTCTTGCCCAGTACCTACCATACCTTACTTAGCCTATGGTGTCCTTTTAGTCATGTACATTTTCTGGTTCGCGAGGCATTGAGAGCAGAGGCAGGCGTTTTTTTTTTCTTCTCAAAATCTCGTAGACGGCTAGAGTACTGCTGGGAGAGCTAGGCTTAGGTACCACTATTCTAGTTGCATCGTGGTATACCGTCTGACTGTACGAATACTTTCTATCACGACCATGCCGTAGGTGTATGTGTGCATGGCACGGCCGCGTCTTTTCTACATATCGTGGACTTATTACATCATGCAGTACTTCACGAACACTCAAATAACAAGAGCCATGATCGAATGATCGACATATCAAGTAAGTTGGCTTGTTCCACCCCGCTGCGAGATACTTGCCCAGGTAGCATGAAGCTATCCTATGCCCGATTCGGGAGTCACCAGAAACCCGGTTTCTGCTCCTCTATCCCCCAAACCACTCCAAGGAAAACCACCGGCCAGCGAGCACATGGCTTGAGGGGTAGCGCCGTAGCGCCGTAGCACCGCCTTATCTGTCCCCGCGGCCCCGTCTCCGTCCGACCGTGGCTAGGTAGCTAGCGGACAGACAGAGCTAACGTCGTGCCCCCGCGCCGGCGACCGGAAGATGGAAGGATCTATCGGATGTCTCATAGTAAGGGACAAAGGAAAGAAGGAGAGGGGAGCCGGGTGTATGCAAACGCTGTGGACCGCCGTAATACCTCATTATGAAGAACCGTGGTTCGGGCCTTTTCTCTCTTCATCGTGTCCTGGTGTCTTTCTTGTGCTCCACGTGTCTATCATGAGACTGTCTTACTTTCCCGTTTTCTCCGTCCGCGGATATATAATCGTTTGCTCCCTCTGTGTCTTATAAATTCTTGGGTAAGGATGCATACTCGCGGGATATAAGAGTTGATGATGTAGGTACACTAGATAGGAGACAAGCTTGTAAGTGAGACGGCGGAGAGTAACGCGGCGGATGACGCGTGTCACAGGTACAGCATCCAAAATATGATCACATATTGGTGCTAGGGAGGACGAAGCTAGGACGTTTCTCTGCCCGGTTTTTCGTTGGCGCGGGATAGAGAAGTAGGGCAAAAGCCGTCCTATGCCGGAATCTCTGCTAGGCCCTCCGTAGGTATTACCATCGCATCTAACGGAGGCCCATATTCGCTGACTCGCTCACCCTAGCACCAACAAGGGAGGGGGAAGAGGCCGGCCTACCGGCTCGCGGCAGAGGTGACGTGCTGCCGTGACGCGCTGCCGGTAGATGCTAGACTAGGACCCGGGACGGTAAAGCGGTACCGGGTTTGGCTTGTACATCGCATTCTATAGCATTCACCCAGACCTAAGTGTGTACATCATGTTAGGTATATATTTGAGGTATGATCTATATGTGTCCATCGTGCGACTGAGGCTTATGAAGAACAATGAAGAAGAATCCGACGCGTTGGTTCGAGATAGATTTGTTTCTATCTGGGGACCAGCCGCACGAAACAGTCCCTACCACGGAAAGAAAAAGAGAGGGGATAGAAGGGGGGAGGCGTCGTGGGACGTGCCATCCCATCGGGTACCGGCCCCGGATAGATGCTTTCGATAGGTCGCACGAGCAGAGGGAAAGGAGACGTTGGAAGCTCTTCGATGTAGGACTCGATGGCGGTTCATGTCGCTAACCGCTGGGGTCGTCTTTGACCTGGTGGCTTGCGTCTCGCAGATAGGCATACCCCTCGTCTCATACCCCTATATGCTATAGGCCCCTCCCGAGCTGTCTCAACTTACTTGCATCTCTCGTCATACGGGGGGCCGGGTTGAAAATAGACGACAGGCCCCCGCGCACGTTGACTCGCGCAAGAGTCTCCTTTTAGCATCGTTTCGCTCGCGCAGTAGTGCACGGCGAGCCGGCGAATAAGCTGACCAGTGCGAACATATCAGGTTGTGTCCTGCGCCGCCTCCTCCAAGCCCCCTGTTGCAGCTTGGGTCAGAGAGGCGTCTGTCGTAGGCGACCGACCAAGTGGCTGCAGACATTTATAGGATAGGTGTGTTTTGTGCACGCAAATATAACGACGTCGGCGTGCAACCCATCTCGCGCCTTGCGCAAATATAATACCGACTCGCATAATGATCTGCAGCAGCGTTTTCGATCCGGCAAAGGGTCCTACATTGCGTACAGATAGATATTATATAGATTGGGGGTCGATCGGCAGGCTGGAAGACGTACAGGAGGTGGGGATTAGGAAGAGGGGGGAACCTTGGGGGCGCTATCCGTCCTCGTCGTCGATCTTTTCTTCTTGTTTTGAACAGAAACCGGGAATATCAACGATCAACGTCCAAGGCGAGCAAGGTATTCAGGTAGTATTCGCAAAGGGCCGAAAGTCTTGGCATGCCCGCGCGTCTGGTAAATTGCATTTCGTTTCCTATTCTCCTCTTCCGCCCCCCCCCAGGGTGCCGTGGACCCTCTTAACACCCCCCCGGAAAGCTTTATTTGAACCGCATGCCTGTCTTAGCGCTGGCGCTTTGTTTCTTGACGTCCTGCAGATGCGATGCGGCGATCTGACGTTTGACCACCTCGCTGCCATCACCTATCAGATGCGACTGTGACCAGATGGGTGACCTAGCGCATGTATGCGCCGGAGCGCTTCACGGTGCCTATTCGTCGTTGTTAAGGGGTAAGAACATGTACACCCTTCTCAGGTCCATGTAGGCATTTTCTTGGGGCTTCGCGGGCAGTGCGAGGTTGATACTCCCACACCAATCTCCATTCACGTGCATGTTACGTGTACCTTTGCGGCGCAGATCCGGGGAAGACCAAATCCTCAAACGAAGGAGCAGCTGTCAAAAGTCGCCAAGGGGTAAAAGGAAAGAGGCAAAGAGGTCACATGTAATAGATTGTGGCAGGTGAATAGCGAGACAAGCAGCTCGAAACGTGGCCAAGCTGTCAACTTGACAGGATTTCGTCTGAAGTAGACGTCGAAAAATTCCACCAATAGCACCGAGGGAAAAATGAAGGGGACTAGAGGATCTCAGGATTCGAGGTTTGCAATAGGCACGCAGATTCCTAGACAGGCAATCAGTTAAGCCAACTCAAAACCATGCCCAGCACTTCCTGTTATCCCATCAGCCCACTGTGCTGTCGATGGATTCCGCATCAGACGAGCCAAACATCTGTCTATAATAGGTTTGCTATACTACGTGCCTAAAAGGGGAGAGACACCGTGCTTACCGTACCAATTCTCCTACGCTGCGCCGCGTAAGTCGATTGGCCGCGTAAGCCGTCGACGGCAATAAAAAAAGGAGAGAAAAAAAATTCACCTTCGTCTCAGGTGATGAATGGGTAAGCCTCGCCAGCTGAAGCTAGCGGGAATAAAACGTCGGCCGAATAGACGGAACAAAAAAAAGGAGGGAAAATAGGAGATCGAGACTAAATTAGAAGTACGGCTCGAACGAAAAAGTGGGACATTTTCACACTCACACACTAGGGGCGTGTCCAAATTCACACACGCGCACACACAAAGGACAACTAGCGCCAGGGGTTTTCACAATGCACACACATCTCGATGGACTCGAAGCTTTGTTCTGGTTCGACTCATTCGATTCTTTTTTGTTTTTATCTCCCTAGCTACCATGTAGGGAGCATGGCTGGCGCGTGCAGGTAACAACCTGGGCGGTACTGTTACCTTGCAAAGATAAAGAAGGGGTAGCGTCTATGGTAAACAAGTATCTACATGAATAGAAACGTGAAGAATTGAAAATAAAGAGAGGAAAATAAGGTGTGATAAATGAATGTCGAGAATGGTGAATAAATGAAATTTTATCCAAAGAAGGGGAGGATGGGTATCGTGGAGGAGGTAAGGCATGGCCTTGGTTCCTCCAATGCTTCCCTGCTGGGGGAAGACTAAAGGTAGAAAAAAAGAAGTTATTTCTTGTCCAGCACGAAACCTTCGAGGTTCGTGAAACATCTTTGGCGCGGAGCAGGCTAGGCTCGCAGCATTTGGAGAAAAGTGGTCTGGTGGACGGGTTGGGTTGCCTTGTAGCAAAGCAGACTCCCCAGCCCTTCCCTTCTTATGTTTTATGCCCCGAATAGTTTTGTATGAGAAAAGAAGTTGTCGATGGATAGTTCCGCTGGCTGCCGCTGGGTGGCTTCGCTGAAGATCATCGCTCTATGTCGCTCGTACTCTCATCGAGTCTATCTTCCATAAAATGGCTTGTTGGAAAAATGCCGACGTCCTATCCCTCTCAACAGGTAAAGAAAGAGAGGACGTGGCCAAGTGTGAAGTGAATAAAAAAGTCAAAACGGGTATCTTGGGCGGGAACAGAAAAAGCATAACCGTAACACCGTCGTGTCAGTCGTTGTCGAGCGCTCAGCGCCTAGCGCCTCTTGAGGCTTTTGAATCCACTTGTTTTCCTTAAGCCGACAGCTTGCCGAGGACGAAGTTGCGGGCAACCAGCTCGGGCTTGGCTTCACGCGAGGCCACGTCCGAGGGGGAGTTGCCCAGGGTGACGAAGATGTCCGTCTCCGTGGTCGACACCGTCTGGATGTCGTCGGGCTGGTAGTAGGCCGTGTTGCAGGGGAAGATAGCGCAACCAGACGTGGACGTCTTGGGGTCCGACGACGCCTGGCTGGCCGGGAACATCTGCTTGACTCCGACCTTGTCGTTGGCGTTGACGATGGCCGACACATCAAAGTATGTCAGGTCGTTCCAGCCCTGGAAGGTGACTCTGGAAGATCATGTTAGCATGCGAACTACAACTTTAGATGGGAGATGGACAACTTACTCTGCAAGCATACCGGGGATATCCGGAGCACCTTCACTGACACTGTAGGCATTCCCGATCCAGCCAGAGGGCATGTTGACCTTGAGCTGACCATTGCCCGGAACAGTAACCGAGTCGACGGCGGGAAGTCCCGCGTTGGGGGTGAAGACGATCTTTCGAGTAGCACCGTCCTGGTTCACGAAGGTGAGCGTGTTGGCGCTCGCCAGCGTGGCCATGGCGGCGGCGAAAGCGGCGACCTGAGCAGAGAATCGCATCTTGTTGTCTTGAACTTGCTTATATGTTCGTAGGAGGGAAAGCGTGATAGCTAAAGAGATGTTGGTTCGTTACCAAATCTGTATTGTCGAAATGTGTGCTGCCGCTAGGGAGAGCTTGGCGGTAACGTGCTTCAACGAAGTGAAGAGAAGGACTGTATAGAATGCTGTAATGTAACTAGGCTGAATAGAAGAGCCTGGGGTGATAAAATGAGCGTATCACCGAATTGCTTCAGAAAAGGAAGGAATGCTAGCTACAAGGAGCTCAAGGAGAGTATCAAGAACCAGAAGTTGATCGAGTTGGTGGACAGGAAACCATCTCGGGATAACGCGAGGCCTTTTTATAAATGTGAGAACGGTCGAGTGACAAAGGCACGTTCAGGACCCTCAGTTGGTTGGATAACTCTCCCATTGTGTACTCCCACCAATCAGGTACCCTGTTCATAAAGGAAACGTCGAGTACGTCGACTATAGTACTGTACCGTAGTACTATAGTAAGTAGAAGGGGAGGAGTAGGCTGTGGGGCGGGCTCCCAGGCCGATTGCACGATCCACGATCCATGATCCATCCTCCGTCCAATCCATCTGAAGCCACGGTACGTATCAGAAAAAAACCAGCTCGAGCCGGGAAGTCGATTGGCTGACTGCAGTGACTGTGGAGGACGACGTCCTGTTCCTGAATCAAGGTTACATCCCAAGTTCGGCTGGCTTGACAACTAGACGGCAAGCCTTGCACTAGTAATCCCATCCGGACGGAAACAGAGTGCTTAGGCCCATACCACGCGGCGCATATCGACGCTGGACCTAGCTCGTTGGCCCTTTAACCAGATTGCTCCCCACTGCCAAACAATTCTAGAATGCGTTAATGTGATCATAACATCTCCCGCTTGAAATGCGCCGCCCATGACTTGCGGACCTTGGCGGTTACCTGGACATTGCTGGACATCGAGCTTGTGACATCTTGGCTGCCGACGTTAGGGCTGACTGATGGAGGGACGGAGGGAGGGTGGAGTACGTCCATGTATAGATGGGTGTGCGTCTAGAACCCGACCAGTCTCCTGCAGGACGTGCCTGGATGTTCGACCAATATAATAGCACTGGGTGGGCTGCCCGAAAGGGCGGGAAGAAGAAAAGAAGGTGACAAGGGGGCGGCGTATAAAGAGAGCAAGACAAGAAATTTTCACCTGCATGTACTGTAAGACCCGATTGGCTGGCAGCCGGTTTGTGCCTGGTACCTGACATTAATCCCATGTGGCATCGGCACTATGTGGCATGCCCCAAGAGGATACAACTCCATCTGGACAAAGCATCTGCCCAACAAAGTCATGATGCGGTACATATCACCGTACCCAGCTCGCCAACGCTGCGTGACTGGGCCAGCTCAGTACATACCTTGCGTAGGTAGATAAGCCAGCGGTTATTGAGCTCTGTGGTCGGATGAATTCCTTCGCTCAGTCCTTCATCCGAATATTAATCGACACGTGGAACCAGTCGAGAAAGGTCTAAAAGGATATTTCACATTGCTGACCGACTGATTACCTAGCTGCCAGGCTGCTGACGAGGCCATCTCGTCCAGACCTTGGAGCTGTGACTTGTATACTGGGGTATACGGGGTATCCGGAGTGGTGAGCGAGTGACCACGACGGGATGGACATACCAGTATCGGGACCTGCTCCAGTAGAACCCATGCTACAGCTGCAGGTTGCAAATTTTTCAACGCTTCTCCATGACCAACGCGATGCCGGCGTTCCTGTGAGGAGAGACGTAAGGGAATGTATATCGTAGCACTCCACGACAACGGCACTCTGATGTCAGTGTGCGCCTCAGCTTCTCGATCGTGAATTTTGGGCGCGATTTAGATCTCGTAAAAGAAACAGGGCGAGCAAGGCGCACGGTCTAGGCCGCCAGTCCTAGTAGCGACACTGTTCCTGTGAAAAAGATCTTGTGAAAATTGTGGAAACTCTATGAAGAAATGGGAATAGGGCGTGGATGCTAGTATGTATGTGCTATAGGTAGTCGGTAGTATGAGTTCATCGTGATCTGGTACGTAGACGTGAGTAATCAAGACCGGCCATCCGGCCTAGGCTGTCAGCAACCTGAAGCTGACGGTAAGTGGATGCGACGAGAGGCCAGGAACCGAGGCTAACAAGGCGCCAAACGAGCCGGCATCGACCGGCGCCTAGGCCTATATACTAGATATCGCACCAGGCACCCGCAGACCCGGACGCTAGGGCCCGTGCCTTCACACCATCCAGGACGGGACGGTGTTAGTAAACAGCTCTACAGGACGACGTCCCGGCTTGCTCTCGCCACATGCCGGTGTCTTGGTCCGCAGAGAGCTGCAAGGTTATTGCTAAGCTGGATGAGGTGAGATGTTTGCATATGTATATCGACCGGCCAACCACGAGCACGACCATCGGCCAGATATCGGTCCTTCATATCAAGGGCTTGGGTCGAGACTTGCGACTCGTCACGATCCTCACCGGCAGCTCAACAAAAGCTGATCGGCTATAATGTCAGATCAGATCTGTAAGGTTACCCGTGATAGCGTCCCGCAGTAAGGTAGCAGCTGAGTTAGGTAGGTAGATGTCTGTGAAGTTTTAGCTCATACACCAGCACCGAAATTTCTAGTCCTTCTAAACAATGGAAACCATCAGAAAGATATGAAGCTTGTTGCCAGCGATCGAGATTTCGAGCTCATCAGTCGCTTCACCTTGACACGACATACCCTCGTGAACGAACGAGTGAGTGATTTTATCAAACGATCCGTCTTGTATCAGCAGCGATGAGTTTTCACTTTCATCGAAGATGGGGAAAAAGCTGGCTTAGGAGAGCAGTAAGCTGAGCAGCAGATTCTGATCTTGACGTCCTCTCAACGTCGAGCAGGGTTTCGTCTTGGGATCAAATGGTGGATTATCCACTGGTCAGCGTGAGGGAGAAAAGCAGCGTGAAGAACGATCAGCTTGGCCTCACACAAAATGGACCCGGCATATTGAGGTGTCGCTGCAATAATTTGGGGTGGGTGAGAGTAGGCATGGCCATCAGCAGAGCGGTGATAGCACGTACTATCAATCAACGGTCCTATCAGGATCGTTCTAGAAAGTGAAAAAATTTTCCGTTCCGTTGCTTGGCGCCCTCGCCGAACAGAGACGAACGGCTGGACGTCCAGGATGCTCAGGTGTCAATGTAACGGAAATATCGGCCGTGGTGTGCTATTGGTAGCTCCCGACGCGGCATGGCCCGGCCAGAGGAGGGAGCTGAGCTGTTGCGCTTGAGCGGTTGTGGTGCCTGCGGGGACCCTCCCAGTTTGCCCTTTGTCTCCGTCATTGAGTCCTTTGTGCGGAACCCCGAGTGCCGTCGCTCTACTCGAGTTATGCCGCTCTCCGGATCTCACAGGGCCATTGCCAAGGCTCTCTCCAGAGGGACGGCCGCAAGAGATGCAGCCAGGCCGTGCAGCTCGTGCTGACATTTGCCCACTCCCTTGTCGTTGGCCGAGATCGCTTTCATCACATATCCTGCAAATGATGCTGAGTGATATGAAGTGATGAGTCTCTGCAGCGGCTTAAGCAAGCCTGCACGCAGAGCAGGTTTCTCGATGGCAGCTCGGATAGCAGATGCTTGCCGTCCCGTCCCTTGCTCATACCTCATACCTCATATCTCGCATACCTAGACGTCAAAGAGACGGGCTTATAGATGTTTGCCGAGGCAATATCGAGAATCG
Organism: Hypoxylon sp. FL1284; assembly: GCA_022432365.1. Classification (NCBI taxonomy): domain Eukaryota; kingdom Fungi; phylum Ascomycota; class Sordariomycetes; order Xylariales; family Hypoxylaceae; genus Hypoxylon; species Hypoxylon sp. FL1284. The sequence continues at coordinate 567,910 of JAJJXE010000008.1, read as the reverse complement.
AGCCCAAGGAATTTTCATATTTCATTCTGCGGATCTGCTGGAGATGATGCATCACATCTCGAGCATAGAATTGTTCATAGAATTGTTGAAGTGTTTGCAGAAACCGCTGTCGGAGAGGGGAAGTTGGCTTTTTTTCGCTTACCTTATCGTACCTACAGTTTACAGGTAATCTCTCTATTTTCTATTTACAGGTACCTCACTGCCTCACTTCACCTGTAATTTTGGGTATTACGGTTCTTTAGAAGAAATTCCTTCCCGCTGTGGGATGTTGCTGATTACGTCCCCGCCCGCTACCGAGAAAACGAACATGTTCTTTTGTACTTCTTTTTTTTTTTCTTTTTTTCTCTCTCATCTTTCAAGGTGAGTCGGTCAGGCTGGTGTGGTGCCTTGTCGTTCTTATCATCTTCACAAGCTCAACTCTTCGTGCCAACTCTCAATCTGGTAAAGATCTTACGAGGATTGACCTGGGTAGGATTGGACTTTTGAGATTCTAGGCCCGCTGGACCGTACCTGAGTAGGCTACGATGCGGCGAGATTGCAATATCCATTTCCAATATCGACTTCCATCAACTCTCTCTGTCTGGAAACGCATGTTTTTCATTTCCAGAAATCGATAGCTCTAATCTAGAGCTGGTCAAGCTTCGGAGCCTCAAATGGAGAACACAGAGCATCCTACAGGTACAGCAGAGCAGGTAGGGTAGGGCAAGGGCAGGACAAAGGCACGGCAGGGCAGGGCAGCGAGGTGGGTGGCCCAGGGTGACCTCGAGGACCTTGGCACGATGCCCGGATTGGTAACCTGTCAATGGTGGCACAGCAACACGAGGTTTTGCTCGGCCCTTTCGGTAGCATCGCCGTAACGCTGCGCCGCAAAGGGTAAAGGCTTTACACCGCCAACTGTCTCTGTGCCAGTCCCGGCAGCCCACTTGCCAAAAAGCGAAAGTCGATAGATGTCACGTTAGCCAATCACCGAAGACTCGCCTCTGCTGATCGACCAGAGAGGCAGGGGAGGCTCACGGACGCCCTATCACAGCCGCAGCGACGCGCAGCGAACGCCGACGCATCGGCTGCCCAGCATCACCAACCCCGCCCAGCTTGTCTTGTTCTTGTCTTGTTCTTGTCTTGTTACCCTCACAGCTCTTATCTATCGCATGACGGGACACGCCGGAAAAGAGCTACCTATTCGTTGGGTTAGATGGGGAAGAGGGGGGGGGGCACAGTCAGACGGTACGCTCACCGTTTTCACAGCTCTCTCGTGAGTAACACTATCGGCTCAGACTGTTACCTCGTATTACGGTAGGTTGGCAGGTTGGTCAAGACGGCTATTGGAGACATCTCCATCTCATCTCTCACTCGCTCGCTCACATGGCAGATGGGATTTTGTCTTTCTTACCTTACCAACCTCGCAGTCTTCACTCAGTGCGTCCGAGACCCGTAATGCAACGTACCTTGCCGCCGCTGGCAGGACAAGTAAGCCCTTCCTCCCGAGGCCAGATACGGTATCGCGAGATATGTAGCAGCGGGCCCAGGAAACGGTCCGTTACGAGATGATTAAGACATTTTTTGGAATAGCGACAAGTCAAAATAGTAATCCAGTAATCACTAGGACCTCGGAATTGCCGCAATAGAACCCGACAATACGATAGCTCCGTAACTACGAGTTCCCTTTGTAAGGTCTGTGTCGATCGTATGGTTACCTGCCTTTGTGGCTTGCCAACCCCGGTTCGCCTTTGACAGGCATCGGTCGATGGGTACGGGCAAGATGGCCAACATGGATGTGCATCGCATCATCCAGAAGGCGACCAGCCTCCCTGCCTCGGAGCTTGCGAGCCTTGTAAGCCTGCGGGCGCGGCCTGGACCGGCATGGTCGGGCTGGGTATGTCATTACCCACCATCAGGTTGCCATGCCACAATGTCAAAGGGAGCAATGGGGAGTCATAAATAGCTGGCTCGCCCTGCATGCCTTTCTATCCGATCCGACACTTCCACCATCGCATATCACTCAGCATCAGCATCCCACCGATCGCTAATCCTATATATCTCGTCGAGTCTCAACCGACACCACAATCGTTTTAACAACGTACAGTCGCTGATATAACGTCGCCTCTCTCGCTTTAGTCGTGGGTTTTAATATACCGGTCAAGATGAAGTTCACTCAGATGCTCGCCCCCGTCGCCGGGTTGGTTGCCACCGTCAGTGCCTACGCAGGAACGGCAGTCTATACGACAGTTATCGAAACTGACTACACCACTTACTGCCCTGTATGTTCTTCCTTGCTCCATCTCTTTGTTTCTTCATCACATTTATGACTAACTCACCACTCAGGCTTCAACTACTTTCGCCTACGGCAACGTGACTTACACTGCTACGTCGGCCACCACTCTGACCATCACCAGTACGTATATACTCATACTTGTTCATATCCTATTCACACCTGAGACTAACCTTCTATCAGACTGCCCTTGCACTGTCACGTACACGACGCCGACCCTTGTCCCCACGGGCACTGGTGGTACGACTATGACTTACCCCGGCAACGGCACCTACACGCCGACTATGTCGATGTCGACCTCCATGTCTGCCTCGGTTCCCACCAACACGCCCATCCCGCCGACCAGCACAGGACCCACGCCCATCCCTACCGCTGCCGGTGACAAGCTGGCACCCGTCGGTGCTCTGTTTGCTGCCGGTCTTGCGGCCCTGGCTCTGTAATTCAAGTATTGCGAAATACCGTGGTGCTTTTGAGTTTTACAGATACCCCCCTTTCTACTATTAATTCTTCATAATACCTTACCCAACGAAGGCAGCGGATGCTTTCCCGTGGGGTTCCTCGGGAAAACTCCGAGGCGTTGGGCTTGCATATCGGACTTTTTGAAGCGTTCTATACCCTCCTTGAACCAAGGAAAACTCGGAATCTTGGTAACCTGATTTTATGACGACGGACTTATTCGGATGAGGCAATGAGGAATTGCATGGGAGGAGGCAAACGGAGTTAACGTATTGAGGCTCACGTTTTAAGGACAAGGAGGATGTTGCATCTACGATATCTAATCTAATGCGTGTAATCGCGCATTCTGGCTAATGGCTAATTCACTGCTATACGGCCGGAACCACGCTCCCTATGAACCCGATATTCGGGAATGGCGAAGACCTGAACATATATATAGACTTGAAAATACAGCATTAATCGTCGGACGTTGAGTCTGGTAACACACTTTTCATCTCGTGCCTCAAATTGAACCATCGTTGACATGAGCAGCCTTTGCAGCAGTATGCGGAATGTAGCGTCGCCGACAACATGAGATGAGATAGCCTATGGGTAAGCTTACTGATAGCAGGACTCACACTGACGCAGGACTTCAGGTACGATAGCCTCACGCACATATCGAGAAGCACGACCTTATTCCCGCATGTTCCTACGTCTCTTCTGCAGTAAACCTAACCCTCGTCTTTTCTTCCCCCCTTGGACCTAGAACGAACCATCCCCCCTCTCGAGCTAGAGCAGACCCTGACAGCGTTAGGTCCCGCCATTCCTTTCGCTCTTTTCTCTCTTCTTATCATGCATGGGCCCTGCCGACAAGCAAGCTTCTGTCAGTCAAAGATCCAGCAGCGGCGGGCCAGCGGCACGGTCCAGAGTACCATCGAGGGCCAATGCGCGTTGCGTTGTGTACATGTAAGGTGACGACGGGCGAGGCCAATGGCGCCGGCCTGTCCTGGCGGGTTGAGATCCGCACAAGGTAGGGATCTGATGATACCCTGTTTACGATCCCGTCCCTTGAGAAATTTTTTCTTCTTCTTCTTTCCTATTCTCGCCTACTATCTACCCACCCGTTATCGTCGGTTTCCAGGTAGGTATTCATCTCACCTCTGAACCCTGAGAATCTACACGGTAAACAACTACCTACCTAATCTGAGCAGCTAATGGGAGGTGGGCTACTCTATTGAGATTGATCAACCGCATATATGACGGTGCCATCGCCCGAGGCCCAACCTCCCCGCTTTCCTTCCTGTCGCCCTCGTCTTTGACAGGGCCTCTCGCCTCTTCCCACATGCAAAGAAGAGCCTTGCCTGCTGGCGAACAACTCATCAGCCCTGGAACCATCTCATACATACGTTTTCCCCTCTCCCTTCGTCTCTTCAATATACGGTTGCGTCTTGTCCTACCCCACCTCCCAAAAAGGAACCAACCCGGATCTCTCACTTTATCTCAGAGATGTGACGGTATTAATGCGTGTGATGGCCTGTTGTGATTTGCGTGCCTGTCGAGACTTTTTGCAGACCTTTTGCCAAGACCGTCCAGCTCGTATTTCCCTTCTTCGAAGCAGAAAGTTGTCTGCAGGTCGAGCTAGGTAGAAGAGAGAGCTAGCGCGCGGGGCATCGTTCAATTCCCCCATGTTGCTGATGAACTTATCGCCACTCCGTAGTTGTGCCCTCAAGTTCACTTTTCTTCTTACGAGCTGTCAGCTTCCTTAAACGCTCGGCGATTTTGATTCCTTGACTAAAACAGACTCGTCGGAGAAGAGACATGCGTTTAATCTAGCTAGAGTTGGCCGACGACAATACGTGATTGGATTATACGGAGAGACAGTGTCTCTGTCGTAGGCTACTTGGTCTGCCTCGGCCACAATACGTTATGGACAGTTCCGTTGACGGTTGATGGTGGCTACCGTACAGGTACGATAACAAACATCGTACGCCATGGCATGACCAATAGGTAACCTCGTAACGGATGGGTGACGCCAGCCATCGCCACCCGTTACCGGCGTCAATGGGCTAGTATCTTGTCCAATCCGGTAGACCGATACCTCCTCCCTAACCTAGACGTACCTAGCCACTGTCTTTTTATAGAATAGGATTGCAAGACATCTCCAAGCTGGCGAGTCCGACACGGCCACTTACTCGCCTGAGCTTACGTACCTGCACACATACTGACCTACCTATATCAGCTGTGATATTCCCCCTCGGTGCGAATGACGGAGGCAAGATCGTGCATACGACCTCGGCGAGCACAAGAAGAGAAAAAAAAAAATATCGCCGGACTGAGGAAGAAAAAAAAAAATCACTCATGCTACGATCCATCTCCTCTCCACCAGCTTCTCCATCCAACAATCCCCATGACGACGGAGCCAAAACATCAATGCCCATGTCGCCTGCTTAAGTCCGACGATACGATACGGTTAGCACAGTTTACGAGCAAAGGAACGACCAAGACGTAAATAGCTGCAAAAGAGAAAAAGTCCAGCCCCTCTCTCTCCCTTCCCCTTCCTTCCCATTCCTTCCCCTTACCCATCCATCCAGCCATCCATCCTGCGGCCTTTCTCACAGGCAAGGTAACCTACCAGCCTGCCTCATAGGAGGTACCTACATATACCACGCATATTGTCTCATGCGTTGGCGTATTTTGATTAGTCACTTTAGCCCTGCCCAACCTGTAATTCGTCTTTGCTCTCTTCTTTTCTGACCACCCTCCCGCGCGCGAGTTTTCTGGCTGCCTGCCCGTCATTCTAGCCGCCCGAGTAATAGGAGTCCAAGGCGTGAGATCACGACATAAGTCCGCCCTTCCAGAAGTGAAAATGCAAGGGGTCGGGTTCCCGTATCGTCATACGTGACACGAGGCGGCCATCATGGCCATAGGTAGAAAGGGAGAAAGCCACCTGGAAGTCATACGTTAAAAAGGTGCTGTAGGTATATATAGTAGTGTCTTGAATACGGCCTCTGGACTTTCCCGTCACGGTACCTGTCTCCTGCTATGTCATGAGGCATGCTACGTTACGATGTCAAATTGCTGTGAAAGAGGGTGACCGAGTCAAAATGAGGTAGTTACTCATATCTGACAGCGATGAGACATCAGAGAGCCCCGAATGCCTGAGTAAATATCCTCAACTTATTACATGCTCAGATATTAGGTAGAAAGGCACCTAGATTTTCGCTTCCCGGAGGCGAAAGTCGGCCATGTGTTTTTTCTCAGTAGGATTTATGACCAAGAACTAACATGTATTGTTCATGTTTCATTATCAAAATACAGGTAGGTATTCGTCAAAACGTCGTGGCTCATAATATCGCTCTCCCCTCCGTTTTAGTTCTCTTTGAAACGCCTGCCCATGCCACCAGCTACGCTTTCAGGACGCCATCGCCCCCTTTTCCTCGAGGTAGATGATATATTCGCAAAACCCGCATATGAGTGTACGTACGCGTAATGATTCGGCAGGTCGTTAATCAGGCAGCCTCGTGCCGGTAGCCTCCATGCGGGACCTGATCTCGCGGATGAGCGCCTTGGCGTCCTCGACCTCGACGCCGTCCTGGCACAGTTCGGTGGCGAGCCGGTTGGCTGTGCCGTAGTCTTCGGCGCGCATCGCCCAGCGCGCGAGCCACATGCGGGCCTTGCTGGTAGCCGCCGTGACGCCTGTGCCCCCGCCGCCGTCTCCGCGTCCGCCGCGCTGCTCCTGTTCGTCGTCGGAGACGTCGCCGCCCGGCTCGTCGTTGTGGATCGCGATGCTCTCGCCCAGCTGGCCGCCCTCTCCTGCGCCGCCGCCGTCCTCCTGCGCCACACACATCTCCATGTACGCCTTGGCGTCCTCCTCCTCCCCTATGGCGTCGTACATGCTGGCGATCTGCAGCAGGATCTCCGGGTCCATGTGCATGCCGCGGAAGCTGCCCGGCATGCCCACCACACCCGCGCTATTATCCGTCTCATAGTAGCTCTCGGCGAGCAGGGCGCGCTTGAGTGCCTTGATGCCGTCTTGATTGCGGCCCATGCGCTGGAGGCACGAACCGACCGCCATCCACATCTTTCCGTCCCATGGTCTAAGTCCTGCGGCTTTCTTGTAGTACCATAGCGCATATGCGTGCATTTCTAACACTTCATACGTCTGACCTAGTCCATACCATGCGCGATAGTCTCTTCTGTTGACGTCGACAGCTCGACGATAAGACTCGATAGCAGCATGCGTATTTTTTAGTTCGACATATTCGTGTCCCATTAACGTCCAAGCAGATAAACACGAGCGATCGAGCATCAGTGCCCGACGAAAGTATTGTACCGCCTTCTCGTGTAAAGATAATAATGAGTAATAGTTGCCGATAACCACGCAGGACTCGGGGCGAAACTTGTCCACGCTGCTGCAGAGATGTGCTAGGAAGGCAAGCTTTGGCCGTGAGTTCATGACATAGAGTATGTTAGAGTAGTGGTCGAGCGAGTCAAGCCGGCGCGGATGTAATGAGAGAATTCGACTGAAATGTTGTTCGGCGGCAACAAGGTCCTTCGCGTGATATGACAATAGAGCGTCGCATGTGAGGAGGAAGGATGATGTAGGGAATATGTTAAGGAGTTGATCGAGGGAATTGGCCAGGTTGGCGTCGTGTTGGTATAACTCGAGCGACGTATGTATGTGGAACATGAAAGAGACGATATTTTGGGGTAGACGAGGCATGATTCGGTTTAGCTGCGCTGGGTTAGCAATGAGTGCACTCGAAAGATCTCAGGCTGCGACGTACATCTTCCACTCGTGATATAAGTGCCGTCATCTCGAGCCAACATCCCCAGTTCATGGGACATAAGTGTACACTGCGAACCAGCCAGTACAAGGCCAACTCGTCGTTCTTCTCTTTTGCGAGTACCATGCCGTAGAGGTACTCAAGCCACCCTTGGCTGCCTTCGATCTCGTCGCTGTCGTCCGTTCTCCGTTGTTCGAACCAGGACTCTAAAATGCGACTGACGATGAGCAGTTGCTTATTTATGCATGTGCCGATGTCCTGCGGACCCATTACCATCTCGGCGTCTTCGTCTTTGGACTTCTCCCCGGAAAGATACTTGGCATAGAGGGCAAGGAACAAGCTTCGCTGGCTTATCTGAGGTAGCGACTCTCCCGCACTTGTCCTCGATCTAGGGTTTGTAGCGGTAGCCTTGCCTTTCCCCTTTCCCTTGGGAGTTGTATTGTTGGGCTCTTTCGCCGTCACTACGCCAGAAAGCGTGGAATCCGGTAGAAAGACGGCAGCGCAGCGATCGTACTCTCGACAGTCGAACAGGGACTTAGCTAAGAGGTATCTATTAATTTCCTTAGCTTCTAGAGCTGCCTCCTCCGGGTCCGCATTCACACCCAATGCTGCCGACGGGTATAAAGTTGCGTCGGAGAGCTGCGAATCGTCGAGGGACGCCTCGGGCTCGGGTATCGCGTCGAGAAGCTCGGCTGCCCTAGATTGCAAACCAGATTAGTGTCTGTAGTGCGCAACATACAAAGTCGCGATGGGGGAAAAGGCAGCACCATTTTGACGATTGGTAAAGGCATCTTTCTGAGCATTTGATGACGGCATCTTGTAACGCGCCTCGAAGTTGGGATTTCTCCCGATTCGTGAGAGACATGGCGACGCGTTATGCGAGAGCCAGTATTGGCACGAGCTGGGACGTGAAGTGTGTTATACGACGCGATACAGCTCGGGAACCGCGTCGTAGCTCGATCTCAGCTGGTATGGCACCTCTCAGTCTCAGAGGTCGCAGAAGCTCAAAAGCTGGGGGGTTGCCTGCCCCTCGACGAGATAACGATAAGCACGATAAAAAGAGGATAGCTGGAAAGGGAAAATACCGACCTGGAAATTGGCGGACCCTGCGTCTTCACCGCAATAAGTGCCAACCAGTGCCAATTAGCGGATGAAGAGAGGTGCTGTAGTGGGGCGTGTCCCCTGAACGTCCAGAGTGTCGAGCCCCTTGTGCCTCGTGCCCCTCCACACCCTCCACACCGGCAATATTTACCTATCGACCTGTCAACCTACGACCTACATAATCTCTAGAGCCTACCGCGCAATCTGACCTTCTCTCTCGCTTTCTACTCATCTTCCCGGAACTCATCCTTACATAGCACCGGCTAGAATAGAAGAAAATGGCCAAGAAAACCACCCTCAAGGAGTTCGAGTCGGTCTTCCCCAAGCTTGAAGAAGATCTTCTGGCTTGGGTGAAGCAGTACAACCTGCCTCAGGAACAGCAAGACTGGTACAAGAAGGTAAGAGAGTCTATCTGGCTAATGTCTCAGATCGATCTCGTTCTGAAACCCACTGTCTAATGTATCCATCTCCTTGCTCTGTCTACAGTACCCCAAACCCTAGCCAATCTTATATTCTTACAGTCGGTTGCCGTGAGCTTACCTATTGATCTGTCTAGTCGCTCGAGATCAACACTCTTGGCGGAAAATGTAATCGTGGCATGTCTGTTCCTGACTCCGTGTCAGTCCTTCTGAACAAGGAACTATCTGAAGAGGAATACTTCAAGGCCGCTACTCTGGGATGGATGGTCGAACTTCTGCAGGCTTTCTTCCTCGTCTCCGACGACATCATGGATAGCAGCATCACCCGGCGTGGCAAGCCATGCTGGTATCGCCATGAGGGTGTCGGCATGATCGCCATCAACGACGCTTTTATGCTGGAGTCAGCCATCTACACCCTGCTCAAGAAGCACTTCAGGTCTCACCCGGCCTACGTCGACCTGATCGAGCTGTTTCATGAAGTCACTCTTCAAACCGAGCTCGGCCAGCTGTGCGATCTCCTCACCGCCCCGGAAGATGTCGTAAACCTCGACAACTTCAGCTTGGAGAAGTACACATTCATCGTCATCTACAAGACTGCCTACTACAGTTTCTACCTACCGGTTGCCTTGGCGCTATATCAGCTCAATATTGCGACTCCTAAGAACCTGAAGCAGGCACATGACATCCTTATACCCATGGGAGAGTACTTCCAGGTGCAGGATGACTACCTAGACAACTTTGGTCTTCCAGAGCACATCGGCAAGATCGGCACTGACATCCAGGACAACAAGTGCTCCTGGTTGGTTAACCAGGCCCTGAAACTGGCGACGCCCGAGCAGCGAAAGACGCTCGAGGACCACTACGGCAAGAAGGATAAGGCTCACGAGGCCGAAATCAAGAAGCTGTATGACGAGATGAAGCTCGAGAAGCTTTACCAGGATTACGAGGAGAAGCGAGTCGGCGAAATCAAGACCATGATATCGCAACTGGACGAGAGCGATGGCTTGAAGAAGGGCGTCTTCGAGGCGTTCCTTCAGAAGATCTACAAGCGGAGCAAGTAGGGAGTCGAAATGAGAGAAGCAACTCTTGGAGTCTATCTGCATCATCACCTAATTGCATGAAGAAGAAAACACCTTCGCGGCAGAGATATTAATTCGAATGGACGTTTAGATAATTGACTTGAGAAAAGAACATGACTTATACCCTCCCTTTCCGGTCTTGCGACAAGTAGTATCTACTTCATTCATCTCGGAAGATGTAGCAATAACATTGCTGTTGAGTTGGCCTAGAATAGAAGCTCCGTCTTCTCATCACGGCTCGGGTCGTCCTCACTACGCCGTTCAAAATGTACCATCCACGGGGCTCTCTTCCACGTCATATGCATCTGCGCGGCGCCGATCCAGTCGCCGGGGTCCTTGGTCACCCGCATGTCGCAAGCGTGGATCAGCTTGGCCAGGGTGATGCGCATCTCGAGGTAGGCCTGCGCCATACCGAGGCAGCTTCTGGGCCCGGTGCTGAACGGGAAATGGGCCGCCTCGGAGCTCTTCTCCAGAGACGGGTCGTCGTCGAGCCAGCGCTCGGGCCTAAACTCGTGCGGCCTGTCCCAGACTTGCGGGTTGTGGCTGAGGACCCAGTGGGAGACGGACACTCGCACGCCCTCGGGAATGAAGCGGCCGTCGACCACCTCGCCGGGCGAGACGCGCGGTAGCCCGAAGGCGATAGGTGGGACGCATCTCACTGCACCATCCAAGTCAGCACGGATGACCCGAGAGTAGCACGCCGCACGTTGCATCACGCAGCCCTGATTCGTCCGCCCGGTCTTCCAGCTTACGGCAGAAGGTAGGATCATGTAGGACTAATTCTTCGCGAGGCAGGATAATGCATAAAAGTGTAAAGACAGTTTCGGGCATATGTACTTACTGGCCTCTTCGATCACGGCGTTCAGGTATTTGAGCTGCGGCAGGCGGTCGCCGGTTAGCTGGTCGTACCCGAGCGCGCGGACCTCGGCGGCGGCCTTGGCCATGCAGCCGGGCGACGTGCAGAGGAAGTACAGGGCCGTGGTCATGACGTTGGTGGCGGTGTCGGCGCCGGCGATGATCATGGCCTGCGCGAGCGCCACCAGGTGCCGCTCGTCGACGACGGGGCCCTGCTGCTCCAGCACCGGCCCGAACAGGTCCCGTGCCGAGTCGGGCCGGCTCAGCCGCCGCCGCACCGTCTGTACCGTGTACGCGTAGTGCCGCCGCAGGTTCCGGATCGCGGATACAGAGAGCAGGAACGGCACCGCCAGGACCATGCTCGGCGCCCGCCGGATCAGGCTCGGCAGGATCGCCGCGTGCGCGCTGTCGTTGAGCACGCTGATCCACATGTGCGTCTCGCCGTTCACTACCGCGTCGAACGATTCACCGAATGTCAGCTCGCCTGGGATGAATAAACCGTCAGCGTCATCTGTACCAGGAACTGTTGACAATATTCAACAAGTCTCGGCACGTGCTTACCCATGATATCGAATGCCAGCCAGGGGATGGCCTCGTTGGCGTCGACACCGGCGCCGCGGCGCGCGGCGCTCAGCTCGACGACCTTGCGGACGAACATGTCGACGTAGCGGTGGACGACGTGCTCGTGCCTGCGGACGGCGACGCCGCTGAAGCCGGGGGCCAGCCCCTTGCGCATAGCGGCGTGCGCGGCCGGGTCCCGCTCGTAGAAGATGTTGGTCACGTCGCCGTTGTTGTAGAAGGTGCCGCACTTGAGGAACGGCTTGCGCGTCCGCGACGGCGTCGAGTAGATGTCCCGGTGCGCCTGCACCGTCGCGAAGGACAGCTCGTTCGGCGCTATGCGCACCACGTCTCCTGTTGTGGTGTTGTTGTCAGTCGAGGGCTCGCGTGTCACGTTCGTCATCAAGGGTCAGGGGCAGTACCATATTTCCTGTGGGCTTCCTCTAGGATGTACGGGTATCTTCCGGTGGTCCAGGCCCATACGAACCAGATCTAGAAGTGTGCTGGTTAGTATACAATTTCAAAGTATACGCCGAGAATCAGATGCGGAGCGTACCTCAGAGACGGCGGCGGCCTTTGGTCCAGGATACTTGGCAAGCGGATGGAACCAAAAGCAGTAGATACACCAGCAAAGCCAGTATGTCAACCCCTGGGAGGATGAGCTTCTGTCAGCAGCTATCGTGACACGGGCTAACAGAGATAGGTGAATACCATGGAAGCTGCGGCTACGCCCGCAGTAAGTAGATTTAGGGTCATCATGACGAAGAGCCGAGTTCAGATAATCTCTCGAGGGATCTTTGGATCGGGAAGAGTGTGCTTCAAACGACAGAGACTGATACGGTCAGCTCTGTCCTGGCGAGTAGAACGCTCAGGCACCATCCTTTAAGTACGCCACGATATATCCGTCTTCGGCTCCGCGAAGTTGCCTATCTGGTCTCCTTTCCACTCACACGAGGCTAATCACGACTACGCCGTAGTCGATGAGTCGATGATCAGTTCGACGTAGGACACATCTCAAACTCACATGGCGCAGCTATCTGACATGACGGCGATGTTGCCCGAAAGAGACGGCACACCATCATATCAGACACTAAGGTGCGCGAAAAGGCTTGCTGAACCAACGACACTGATGTAAGCGCAGACGAGCAGTCCCTATCCGCAACTCAGGCACATCCTGCCCACAAGCTCTGGGCGCACCTAACCGTCGCCCAATAGGATGCACCAACTGTACTCGAGGAGAGAGAGATGAAGAAACGTGGGTAACCGCGCCAACGACCATACTTCGTACGGCCAAGACTTGAGAGTGCGTGTGTGTGGCCTTCCGGAGATAAGCGCGCGTGTGACCGGCGTATCATAACAAGAAAACATATCATGGCAAGGCGGAAAGAGGCGAAAGCACCAAGTATTATAACACGAAGGATCCGAGATTCTGTGCTTAAGCTCTGGGCTTTCTGTAGCGCGTGACCGGACGGCTCATCCCGGAGCGCTCCTCGTGCTCCAACCCAACGGGGGGCTGAAGAAGAAGGCTGAGCCAATGATCAGGTATAACATCGTCACAATCCCATATATCTATCGTTCTGCGCCGCCAACAGCGAGCGGGGAATTACCGACTTAAACAAACAACAGCGACTTTTCTTTGCTTATCACATGACGGAATCGGGAGCCGCAACCCGGACTCTCTCTCTTTCCGCATCCCACCGAAAGCGCAAAGTCCGAACTGCGGCGGCGGCGGAGTTGCGCGGGAAGGGGGGGAATCAAGTTATATTCGTGATACCCTCCCTATCCATCACCAACAGTCACACTACTATCGAATTTTTTTTTTTCAATTTCATTCCTTCTCTGCGCCGCACCGTTAGTTAGGCAGAACTCCGAGAGGTTGGCTGGCTGATCAGAGCATAGAGCTGTGTGTGTGTGTGTGTGTGTGTGTGTGTAGGGCTTTCTATTTGATATCGGACAAAAGAAAAGAGATCTAGGACCATAAGGTAAGACTAAGGAGCCGGGTAGGGGCCTGGGAAGGCCAATCGACCCATCCGATTGCACTCCTTCCTCCGGGCGCTAGGCTCACGGGGTTCCCAACCGTGCGGACGAAGAGTACGCAAGGTACAGGGCTTGCGACAAGTGTGTTCACAAGACGGAGCGTGTGGTGGCCTTGCAGGATGATGGCATCCTACACAGGTAGACAAGGCGTTGTTGCTGCCTGCTCTCTCTCTCTCTCCCACCCCGCGCCCTTCAGCCCTACGAGAGTATATGCAGATGCCTAATACTCGATCCTTTGCCCTGATTCGGAACGCCCCTTCGATCCTACGATCGCGGCATGACTCGTTCGGGTAGGCGTAAGCCTAGATCCAACGTCAGACCGCGGGTCTTGCCTGGATCGGGTGTTGTTACTTGCGGCGTATACTTATGTCACTCTTACCAAAGAGGCACGATACGAGAGATATGGGATGGATTGGGGGCCGAGATTTGGCACTTTAAAGTATCCTACCGGGCTTCATCTGAATCGGAAGGTTAGGATGACCTCGTACCCCGTATCTCGTTTTCTGAGTGAGGAAGTGGAAGTAGGTGTAAGCTGAGTGGGTACCTAGGTCTCGGTATATAGCGGCATCTAGGCGGATATCACGTACATAGCTCGAGATCGTTGACGTGATAATCCCTCCTATCCCAGCTAGTAGGCTATGACAACCAGTGTCGTATCAAGCATACGATGCTTACGAGTCCACGTGCATCGACTCAGGGGTACTCGACATAGAGCATCTCCTGAATCCATAAGCATCTTCCGAGGAGATACTCAAATCTTCGAAAGTCGAAAGCTATCATTAAACAGATGATATTTCGGCATGTAGGCTATATAAGCTTATGGTGTGGGGATGGATAGTTTGATAGGTATGATGGCAGAGAGAGGAGTCCCGAGACGATCCTCCTCTTCCTTCCGTCGATATTAATCGTGTTGAAAACCTAATAGGCTTGCTTGCTTGCTATACCGATCCATGATGCATCATCATACACATATACAAGCCCCCCATTGCTATTCAAACATAGAAGTCGTTGTAAACACTCTTCGCTATTATCCGTAACACTTTTGTTCGTACATGCTGACTTTGTTTCACCCACGCTTCCCGAGAACTCCGCCGCTTTTCTGCTTCTTCTTTTCTAGATGTCTAGAAAATAATGACTCCGGTATAATAAAAAATGACGATAATGATGACGATGATGATATATAGGTAGATAAATGATGGGGCCTCCGTTTGATCCGGTTACAAAGCAAATGGGCGTAGGTATTCCGTTTGGGATATTAGTGACTAGGTAAAGTGTCTGGGTAATAGATATGGCGTTGTAAGTAAATGTCGTGAAAATCCCTTCATTATACCACCTTTAACGTGCCTGTTCTACCGGGCACAGCATTATAGGCAGCTTCTCGTTCCTTATATTCGCGCTCTCGTTTCTCCCGCGCCCTATCGCGTTCTTTGCTCCGCGGTGGCGGGTTCGACCTCAGTGGCTCCCGCTCTGCCATCCGCCCAGGCAGAGAGGGAACGGGCGGCACGTCGATATTTCCCGATAACCTCGGCGCCGGTGCCCCCTGTGTCTTGCTTCGCGTCCGGGAAAGACCCGGCAGTGGTGCGGTGTTCGGAGCCCGGCGCAGCGCGCTACGAGGTGGTAGATCAACATGTCCACCCCCGTTCGGTTTGCTCGGGTTCGAGACGGTAATGAGATCGATGAGGTGCGTCATGCCCTCGGGAGCCTTGACCCCGTGTCCTCCCTTATCTTTTGACCACTGCGGCGGCTCCTGGAAGGTGGATTCTAGATTGATCAGGGGCTTCGGCGGGGTACGGCGATTCGAGTGGGATAATCCTGTCGGTTGAGACGAGAGAGGGTGAGGATGAGGCTGCTCTGCGCTGATATGCGCTGAGGGTTTAGGCAGTGGCGGTCGGGGAGATGATAAGGATGGCAGACGCGCATGAGGCTGCGGCGACGTGTTCACCACCCCCGCGGATGTGCTCGGCCGTCGACCAGCAGAGGGGCTCCGTCTTCTGGCAGAGTGCTCGAGAGCCGACGGAAACCAGGAAGGCGATTCAGATTTACGCACTGGCATCTCTGGTAAGGGCATTCCGCTGAGGAGCGAGGGCCCATTCGTGAAACCGTCATCTCTGTTTCTTTGCCGCCCTCGTTCTGGCCTTTCTGTTTCCGTTTGGGTATGTCTGCGTTCTTCGTATGCTTGGCCAAGTAAACCACTACCCGTGAAGCCGTCATGTTCGGCAGCTCTGATGGTGTCTATTAACTTTGTGTCGCTTTTGCTACCTGTTTTCTTTTCGAGCTTCGAACTAGGAGGAAGATGGTGTGTTGGGATCTCCTTAGGCATGGTCGAAACATCCGGTACCGGTGGAAGGAAATCTCTCCCAAATTGAGACAATCGCTTGTCAAAGCGTTTCATGTCCAGGAGTGGCTCGAACTGACCAATCGAGTAAGGCGACTCGTCGATTGATACTTTCAGACGATGGCCGTTCAATGACGCAACGTTGGTAGATTTCTTCGGGGCATGTGATGATAATATAGGTAATGAGATCTGTGGTGGCTTGTCGTCCGTCTTCCGAATCGATATTTTCTTAGAGACTTTCGGGGGAGGCGGCCTGCGATCTATTAGGCACCAGCTGCGCCAGCCCTGAACCACTTCTCTAAATTGTGCCGCTATCTGGGGATCATCAGTGCAGAAGTACTGGGCATAATTTTCTGTGTTCATGTAAACCGTCGTCTTCTCCTGGCTCCTGAGCACAAAGCAATATCGCTTCGGAGGTTTTAGATGCTTGCGCATCTGCGACTCGGTGGGCGTGTAGATGTCGTAGTCGGATAGGCGACACAAGCTCACAGTATCCTTGTCAGCCGAGTTCGTGTTTGGCTTTTTCGCACTGAGAATCTGGCCGTTGTCGAGAAGAGTAATCCATCTCTTATTCCACTTCCCTGGCCGGTTCGAGTGGTACATGTACAGCTGGAACCCCTGCGGCGGGCCGTCACTATTTGGAACAGAGTCGATGCTAAGTTCCTGGTCGTCTTGGTGATTTGATACTCTAATTACCAGTTGATTTTGAGTGTCGCGATCCCAAGAGTTCATGACGTCTCGGATGTGCTCGTAGCGTCTCAGACGACGTTCGAGACCTAGCGCGTTATAAGTCTCTATAACAACATAATCCGTCGACCTCATGTCGCTAGAACTCATCATCTCGGCGGTCTGGATTATTATGTCGTCGGCTGTTGTTTCTGGCGTAACCTCTAGGCTCAGCGTGTGTTGTCTGTATCGTACTGCGACGTTCTATACCACGAGTCAGTACCACTTGTCGCCATTGCGCCGAAGCGCTCTCTACTTACTCGGTCTCCGGCATTTATCGCGGACTGTGGCGCATCTGTCTGGGGCACAATGCCTCGGCCGCCAGGCTCGATGCCGGTAGGAGCAGGTCTTGCCGGCTCGATGCTGGCGTTCGACGACGTCGGGGAGAGGGCATCTTTGCTTTTCCGGCCTTTGGTTAGGGAAACGAATTTTTCGACTACAGGACTTTTGGGCTTGTGAGATTGCGACTGGGCTATAGCCTTCTGACTGGTTGCCAATTCGAGCTCCAGCCGTTCAAGGTCCTTCTTCTTTTGCGCAATTAGAAGTCGGCGATTTTCCGCTTCCAAGCGCGCAACCTCTCGCCTCGTCGCTTCGTCGTCCTCTTCGCTGTTTACCCTATTCCGTCTACCGTCGCGGCTGGTGAGCCTGCGCCAGGCGCTTTCTTCACTCCTGGCGCTCTTGGCGCTTTTGGCCGTGCTGGGCCGGCTTTGGTGATACGAGTCGGCCATGCTTCGGCTCGGCGTGTGCCTTCGCGTGGTGTCGGTATGGCGCAGCTGGTGTCGCGGAGGAGAGTCAGGCAGGGTGGCCGGGGCATCGTCCCCCTTTTGTGAGGTATCGGCAGTCCTTAACTGACGTGGTATAGTTGGCACAGGGGGCACACTTGGAGGTTCCCTTGATGGTGGTGGATCGGGATTAATTTTTTGGGTTGCATCGACGTCTGCCGTAACGCTACTTGTGCGCCTGCGGTAGCGAGACATGGATCGAGAGATAGTGTTCCCTGATTGCGCGCCTTGCTGCTGTTGTTGCTGCTGCTGCTGACGCTGCTGGCCGCTCTCTCGGCGGCCATGTTGAGGAATCATTTTGTGTGTTTTGCTTCTCTGGTTGAAATCGCGCTCTCCTCGCAGGCTCTGTGTCCGCCAATTGCCTCGGTCCTCTGGTGGGAAGTGTAGAGGGGAGGAGAGGTTGGGCGGTGACGGGCTAGTCGGCACAGAGACCATCTCGGACCCTGTAGACATCGTGCCAGGGGTGTCTGTGGAACCAAACCGCTTAGAGATATGTACCGCGTCCAAGCAGGATAAGACGAGCAGAACGGCAAGGCCAAGCTGTGCCACGGGCCCGCCCCATAGCACGATACGGAGAGGTAGATGACGATGCCCTGTAAGTCGGCAAGGTGCGCAAGGAGCACATCAACCGATCGTATCTGTGACAAGGCTAAAGCGCAATGTCGACGCAGACTAGACGACGCCCTCGTAAAAGAACGATGATGGCGCGACAGAGCGACGGCGCGGTACTTAGCACGCAATAATGCGACTAGACTGGTCAAGGCTAGCAGGCTAGTTGTCTAATGGTAGACGACCGGAGGCTCGAGCGGCTTTCTCTGGTACTAGATTTGTCCTGTAGAATATCAAACGAGTTTATGTCTGTATCTCCATCAGCACCTCGTGATGATCCGCCAGTGTACATGATTCCGGGGGTGATCCTGTCCGCAAAGGATTCAATCAATCAAATAAGTGAACCAATTTGGCAGATTACCGAGAGGATCGGCTACGTATTGGCAGGAGAATAATAAGACGGACAGGGAAACAAGAACCAGGGATACGTACCGGGATGTTTCGTCCACACACACAGACACACATCGGGTCTGAGCGCGTGGAGATGGCTGAACTCGGAGCCTGCTGGAGATGTAGTAGATACAAAGTACAGCTACGGATGTAGGTATCGCGAAGAATGTTTCAATGCGACATTGGTCGGGCTGGCCTTGAATGGCTCGGCTCGGCTGCTGGCATGATATTGCAATTATGCAGGCAGGCGACCTACATCTTGGCTCACTACAATCTCGTATGCAGGGGGCAACTTGGCTCGTTCTGCCTGTCTGGGCAGAGGTACCCGCTAACCTGGGGCTTTAGCACCGAATAGCGCAGGGATTCCCGCATTGCGTCAGCGATCATCTCCCCTATCTGGCACCTAGCCGGGGCAGCTGGGGCAGCTGGGGGAGACTTTACGGGCCAGAGCATCTGCCCGTCTGCCAGGCACGGAGCGCTAAAGCGTCTTGTAATTTGGTAACGATAGGCATTGGCTCCACCTGTTTATCGAAGAAGGGGTCCTCTCTCAGGGTTCTCTTGCGGCACACAGGGAGATAGGAAGATGATAGGTAATTCGACATGTGGCCGACACGAGATACGTCTAAGACCGGTTCAGGGTTAGGAGATGTATATAATATCATAATAAACATTCCAGCAACCTACACAAGTCAACTTGGCTTGCCGTGTCGCAGTCTCGAATCTGGAGTGTCCAGGGAGGTGGCCTTAGTTACCAGATATGCCATGTATCAGGGGGAAATGAACCCTTCATACCTTCAAGATCGTGACAGCACCTATCGAATTGTCTAACGGGGAGCTAGCGAGAAGCTCGAGCGCACTGCGGCTAACTATGGTCCCTAATAATCCCCCGCCGAGCTGTCCAGAACTACTTTTCTAGGGCTAAGAAGCCAGAAAGATTGCTAAATATCGGTCCACTGGCCATATGCATATAAATGGTAGCACGAAGCAGTTATTTTTAGGACTCTCCCTAATGGCTTTAATCATCACGACGAAAATATCTGCCGCAAGCCTATTTCTCAGTCATTTTAGATCGATGGTTATAATTAAAAAGTTACGGCCAGGGGCTACCTAGTACGCCAACATGTTCTCGTCTCGAACAGTCTGAAGCTGAATGTCTAGGTCCCTTATAGAAACTGGGCACGCCCCTTTCATGTGATTGTGAGGCAGTGTCTCAAACCCTCATTTTCTAAAGGCCTTCACATTCCACCTCCACCAGGCGGCGAAGTTCTGCGTGGCCACGTCGACACCGATATCCTTGAGCGCCTTGGTGCTCAGGTGGCAGTCGTACGGTCTTTGGACCGACGCGTTGGGGTCGTTGCCCTCGGCGTTGGGCTCGATGGCGGCAATCGAGAGCCCCATGATCTCACCGAACAGCTGGCAGATTTCGTACTTGGTGAACTTGTCCTCGGAGGAGAACTGGAGAATCTGGGGTAGCTTGGAGCGGTCATCAGATCCTAGGTATTTTACCGATATATCTGCATAGTGTTAGTAGCGGACAGGTAGGGGACCGTGATGAACTGGTACGGGGCAAGTAGCTTACCGTGACACACTCGTCCTACATCTTCCGTCTATTTCACTGTTAGTTGTCGAAAGAGAAGGGGCCAAGAAAATCGGTTTCAAAATGAAGGCCTCTTGGAAGAAAAACACAAGGATGAAGCAAGCCAAAATAGCTGCATTAGAACATACTGTGATAAAATTAGTATACCGCATACACTTTCTCAATGCAAGACGCCTCAGCACATACCATTTGTAGGATACCGGAGAGCCCAATGATCCATCTTGATCTTGGTACTCTCCTGCTGGGCCTTCCACACCGAGTCCATGAGCACGTTCACCGCGCTCTCGGCGGGCATCTCGGCGTCGCCATACAGCACGGGAACTCTGAGGACGACGCCGAGCCCGGGCTTTCCGGCGGCCTCGTACTCCTCGAGGATGACCTTCTCGCCGTCGAGCTTCGTCTGGCCGTACAGGTTGGTCGGGTGCGGCGCGGCGTCGGCCTCGTACGGTGCGTCGCCGGGCCGGCCCGGGAAGACGTAGTCGGTCGAGATGTAGGTCAGGAAGACGTCGCGGTCGGCGCACAGCGACGCGAGGCTCCGGGTCGCCTCGACGTTGATGGCCCGCGTCCCCTCGGGGTCCTTGTCGCACTTGTCGGGAAACCGGTTCGCGGCGCCTGATCAGGGTCAGTTCGTGCACGGGCCGAGGGCGATAGAAAGTTGGAATCCTGCTAACAATGGACTACGGCTTGTGGTCTAGCTCGATGGGGCTTGTGGTCAGCTAACGTATCGTTATTGGGATGCAGTCTATTACGAGGAGGAGCCATACTTGACATTGTCCAATGCCGCCGCAACCTCCTTTGCGTTCACAAGGTCGACCTTGAGAACGGATACGCCGTCGGCGCGAGAATAGCCGGTTCCTTTGACATTCCAGTTGCTTCTTTCGAAAGCCCTTACAACTTGCCTACCCAGCAAGCCGGTAGCTCCAGTCACCAATGCTGTCTTGCCAGACATGTCTTGAAGTCAGGGTTGCTTCGATTTGGGAACAGTTGACCAAATAACCTAAGCAAAAAAAAAGTTGAAGGACATATGACGCAGAGCTTGGAGGGGCAGGTGTTGATAGTGGGGGTGGAGCTCCATGCTGTATTGCACCTCCATGTGTTACCGAATTATAATACCTTGTAAACTGTATATGATGCTATATGATGCTTCTACTTAGTAGGACCTGTTTCCATCGTAAACGAATACCGCCATTTAAGAATAAAAGGAATGAAACATGTTATCTACTCTATACTTCCTTTAAGTCTGATCTTAGAATTCTAGCTTAGCGGCACTCCTAAGGTCATCCACGTTTAGAATATCAGCCCCTTCTTCCATCAGACTATGCCAGATCTTATTTCTGAGCCCGATCGGCCAACTTGGCGTCTCCCAATACCGGACCTGGAGGCCTCGCTTGTGAGCGCCCTTGATCTGCCCGCGCAGGTTACGAAGCTGGTCTTCACCGAAACCGCCGAAGCCAACACCTACCACCTCTATCAGACTTGCGCTGGCATAGAATGAGTTTGTCGAGTCGTATTTGGCAGCGTCTTCTGTCGGCGCTGAGTCTGGATCGTCAGGATCTTCCCACAGGTCTGCTATTGGCGCGTCGAAGAATGCGTCCCTATATGTCGAGTTTTTCACGACCAGGTCAAACGGCGTGTTCCCTGTGCCAACCACTGTTACCTGTCGCTTATGGACAACTCCGTCCTTGACGTGTGTCAGATAACCCCTTAATCTCAGAGGCTCGAGCTGGCTCATGAGGTGTGGCCAGGTCTCGGCGCCGTCGGTCTTGACATCTACCAGAAGGATAAGTGTCTGTTCCGGGTCATAGTCAAACACACCGCGCCGTGTGCCGCTATAGAACCGCGTTTGCGGATTCGTCTGGTTAATGAGATCTACCAGGGGATTGATATAGAGGGACTTGAACGTGCGCTCCGGAGTTAGTGCGGCCGGGTCGTGCCCAATATATAGTTCTTGGTCATCGTCCATAAGCCAGACGTCCGCTTCTACTCCTATACAACCGGCGTGTATGGCTGAGAAGAGTGGAACCTTTCGCCAGTAGTCATTATGCGAATGGCATCGTATCGGCACCACGTCTCGGAGGAAATCCGTAGGGTACCGCGCCAAGCCCTCCGTTGCTGTGCCCGGCTTCCCCCATGTGCCGAAGATCTTGTCCGGATCGTCCTCTATTCCCCAAAGACTCCTTGCGATGGAGAGGAGCAAGTTTATAAGCAATGCCACGGCTCTAGAGTTTCCGAGTTAGCTATGCAAGAATGAGGCAACACTGTGTTTTGGTAGCCAAGCCTACAGTATAGCTAGACCCCATATACTGCCGCATGTAAGATAGTTCTGCCAGCGCGGTCGTTTAGAGACTGGTCGTGATATCGTATCCGTTGCTTGTATCCCGGTTGACGCGCCATATTCACTTTGCTCTGCTCCGTCAACAGGCGTGTAGTCGTAGCCATTTTGCCGATCTAGAAATTTACCCAACGATAGCTTGCCCTCAGACCGCAAGTTTCTGTCCATGTTCATGGTAAGCTTGCTGGTGCTCTAATGCGTATAGAACAGAGGATTACACGACACAGGTAGCTGTGATACCGGACCAAGCTGGTAACTACAGATGTGTAGGTGTTATTATAGGTGTTATTTTCGTAACATAAGATCTGACGTCAACGGCGAAGGATTCGAGGCAACGGAATTGGCTAAGAAGCTTCAGTGAAGCAAAGACGATAATGGACAGCTCCCCCAAGTAGATATAGTATCCAATAGACTGTTGAAACTACATTATGTGAAAAATAGTATTATTCATATACTCATCTGTTAAACCACGAATGATTTATCTCGAATGATTTCCAAGTCCGGGGTTTCGCAGATGTGAGAGAGGGATGTAACAAGAGGTACCTATGTACCTATGTACCTATGTACCTTTACCTACCACAAAAATGGTGGGTCCTCTTATCGTTATCGGCTTCCCTCAAAAATTTTGGAGCATTGCCAATTCACGACGACCTTCTTATCAACTTGATTCCCAAACTACCTGAGCACACGTGAGAGGTGAAGACCGCAAAGGGCTCAGATATTCAAAATGCCTCACAAACACACGCGCAGAGAGAAAGACCCTTCCACGTGAGTCAACTGAGCATCGTAACAACTCTATAGGGCTAACGTGCTCCTGCGTCTTAGATACGATCTACCGCCGTCGCAAATCGCAAAGTCTCTGCCCGTGAAATCGAAGCCGCAGAATAGCAACGGCGGAAAACAAGAGACAGGTCAGGCAGGCAAAAATGGAAAGCGGAAACGAGACGCCAAACAGAAGGACGATGCGCCCCGGGCATTCAAGAGGTTGATGGCTTACACGGGCGGCAAGAGGCCACGCTCGGGACTAGACAATGGAGAGAGACCAACCAAAAAAGCGAAGAATAAGAAGGGAACTAGCGAACCAAACCCCGAAGCCGAGTCAAGAGACGCGCAGACATCGCAGGTCCCGACGATACGACCTGGCGAGCGCATGTCGGATTTCGCAGCTCGAGTGGACGCCGCGCTTCCTGTCGGCGGGCTGATCAACAAGTCGGTGCGGAACGGGAAAGACCCTCTGGGGCTCAAGGTATGGCGCACCAAGAAGGAATTGAAGATGCACAAGATGTACGACGAGTGGCGGGAGGAGGATCGGAAGCTCAAGGACAAGCGAGAGGAGGAACTGGAACTCGAGGCGGAGAAGGAACTGGAAGAGCAGGACGCAGGCGTTACGTGGAAGCTCGACTCGCAGGGCAGCGGAACCGGCAAGAAGAAGAAGAAGAAGAAGAAGAAGGGCGAGAGATCCAAGTATCTCGGCGAGACTGCCGACGCCGAAGAAGATCCGTGGGAGGCGCTGAGGAAGAAGCGCGGCGAGACGAGGGCGGGCTTGCACGACGTCGTCCAAGCCCCGCCCGAGTTCAGCGCCAAGCCGCAGAAGGTGATGACCGTCCGAGGCGCGGCCGTCGAGATCGACGGCGTCCCGAAGGCTGCGGGAAGCTTGAGGAGGAGGGAGGAGCTGCAAACTGTTAGGGACGACATCGTTGCCTCCTACCGCAAGATGATGGATGGTAAACGTCCGTCCTTACGCCAGTCGTGACGTTAGTTAGCCTTGATACCCCAAAACGCTGACTGGATTTACCACGATTTCTAGTCTAAGCTGGAAATTTGGGACTTTGGACCGAAATCCTCCACGAAGTACTAATCTGCCTTCGCTAAACCAAGCAGCAGTGGTGAAAGGCCTGTTCCCCGGATCGCGTTCTAGAATGCAACTGCGATCCCTTTTGTCTAGTGCTCGATTCGCTGCCTATTTGAGTATCTCCCAGTTGCGTAGCTAGTCCTCCGATTCTCCTCACGGGTCCCTATAGGTATACCGTTGGCCTTTATCCACCGGCCTTGTCCATGGTATATACGCGCCAGACCGCCCATTCTTGCCAAGGTGAAGCGATTGTATTGCCCTCCAACTTTCCTATATCCCCGCAGCACTTCAAGCTGTAGCTCCTCAGCCTGTTTCCGCCGCTTTGGGGCTGATAGAGCACGATAGCCGTCGTTTTTACGATCATAGCTAAAGAGTCTTCTTCCTCCAGAACGGTCACGAGGTCTCTTATATCCCGTAGGATCTGCTGCTCCGCCTCTTAGGATACCCAGGTCCCATGTTTGAATATTACGTTTGCTCGCCCTGATCTTCACATCAGCCACATGATCCTAAAACTAAGATTGGGGACCTTGTAACCTAGAGTATAACTTCCGCAGTAGACTATGAATACCCGTTTCCCGCTCCTGCGGATTCTCCGCCAGACTCGACCGAAAGAAACCCAGTAGCTCGATTTGCCCGATGCTGCTGTGACGATACTAACGATATATCAGAAAGGGATCTTAACTTGCAGGTGACAGTAGGGAGGTCTGCGGGTTCGTTAGGGAGAATATCCCCCCCCTATACTAGTATATTTAAAGAGTGACTATAAGCTTGTTTTCCGATAGGTACTTTCAACTTCCAAGAATTCTCTGGCGTATATCTTCTTTATCCAATGGGTTTCCCTGATTCTCGCCCATGTTATAAAAAAAACATAATAACACATTGTAAACTTTAAGTAATGAATGATCTGAAAAATAGTGCGAACAGAGGGTACGGGGACCAAAGTCAAACTTAAGAAACCATTTGTCCCAAACTTTTGGAGCACCTCTCTAGCATCCAGTGACGCGATCGATTTTGATCAGGCATCCATCAGAATCTCTCTTGTACCGGCCGCAGTGAGAGCAACCATGGCTACGGATGGCGTGGTAGGCATCGATGAGCTCCTGGCCTTTTCCTTTGCAGTCGTTGCCGGAGAGGAAAAGACCGCAGGTGCCGGAGCAAGTGCCAGTATTCTTGGATCTAATATTTTATTCAGTTTCTCACTTCGAGTCACCAGCATTTTGGTGAAATAATTTGACAGGAAAGAAGGTGAAAATGGAGATCTGTGCTTGCTTACCCGTCAGTAGTGGTGTACTCCTTCCCAGCGTCAACTTTCCTAAGAGCATCATCGCAGGAATCGCCAAGTCGCTCACAGAAGGCCGAGCCCTTGCAGTCGATGTTCGATTGACGGGCCATCAGAAGGCTGTCTCCAATCACAGAGCCATCTTTTGAGCCTCTAACGACGGCATTGACAGACCGTTCGCCGTTGTCGAGCCGGATGCTGCGAACATCAAGCTGTTCACCGTTCGGGGCGGCTGTCACCGTAGCAGCCAGGAAAGCGCTGATGACGGCGGCTGTATACACTGGGAAGATCATGATGAGGATAGGAAGGAATTGGTCAAAGATTTCAGTGATTTAGGTGAACAGTTGGACAGTTCGAATCGACAGTGCAATCGATGAAACGGCTCTAATGTGATAGTACACGATGGGAAAAAGAATGTCAATAAAGAGAAGTTCCTTGGCTTTTATAAGTTTTCTTCTAATCTATTTCTGCCTACGGGCTACCCAGGTACCTTAATGCCCTCATTGATCATCCTGTCCCCAATTACAGAAAAAGGGGTAGTACAATCATTCACATATAGAAAAAGGGGGCAATACAAGCGATCACAGGCACAACACTGCCACTAGCTTTGAGGGAGGTACAATAATAGACAGGTTTTTTCTCTCTTTGGATTTGTGAATTCTTATGGGACGATTCATAGCGCCACGAATCCTATCCCATACTCATCTACGTTACTGGCGCCAAAGGTATTGATTACATATTCCTAAAGTAATCATGGTAGGCTAACTTGTGCGCCTTGTATCAGCCCTATCATCATACCACTGACCAACTTATTCGAGGAACTAGAACGACGAGATATAGTATCATTGTAAATCATCTAGTTGGTATGGTCGGTTTATGTGAGTCGATATGTAACATCACAGCCACCACCGAGCTATGATAGTATCACACGGCGATAAGTGCCACAAGATTGAGAAGAGCCTCAAGGCCAATAGATTAGGGGGTATTGTAAGCGG
Organism: Hypoxylon sp. FL1284; assembly: GCA_022432365.1. Lineage (NCBI taxonomy): Eukaryota > Fungi > Ascomycota > Sordariomycetes > Xylariales > Hypoxylaceae > Hypoxylon > Hypoxylon sp. FL1284. Next base: position 541,473 of record JAJJXE010000008.1, on the reverse strand, counting down.
TGAAAGACCTACGCAATCAGAAATTAAATCAAAAGGCGCACAAATGGCTCTGGAGGGCAGTTGGGAGGCTGCCAACTCATTATAGAGGCCTAATATTAGGCATAAATAGGTCTCAAATCCTCGTCCTTTAATGGAGAGAAAGAAGCAAGGACCCTGTGACCCTTAGAGAGTCATTGGTCTAAATTAAGTCGCTTGATTTCAAGCCCCTTTTACGGCGCGTGCTGCTCGAGGGCTGCGAGTTTCGAAGGATATACATGGCCAGGAGACTTAAGGGTGCACAAGTATATTCAGGATTCTTATTCGTGGATTGATGACGACTGATTGTCAGACGTCGAGTTACGTTGAGGCGCATCCTCCTTCAACATTCCACGAGTAGCAGTAGGCTTTCGGCTGCTCGTGTATCCATAAGATTGCCTCATTTATATTGTATTGCGTCACATTGTACGCAAGTCCATCCAAAAACGTCGCGTCTGTCATCCTACCAATGTCTTGCTTTACTTGCAATATCTTTGCCCTGCATATACGAGCGGGGGTTATAAGCCAATTGCAGCCCACCTGCCACAAGGCTAACTTAGCGATGAGGTAGACGCGAGGTTGTTGCACGAAGACCTATGAACCTAGCAACTACCAATACTTCCCGTATGTCCAGACAAGGAGCCTTCCTAACAAGCAATTTTATCCGTTGTCAGCCTTTTCCCGGGGCCTTATAGGAGGTTAGGGCTGAGGCTTGTTAGGATGATGCAGAGGCCTGAGAGATTGATTTTTTTTTGAATGTCTTAACTTCTCTTGTGATAGAAACGTACCTAGTTAATCTTGTGCCTTTACTGGTAAATCGAGCAAGAACTCGGGGATTTCTGTTGACGGTCATAGACCCAAAGTCTTCTGCTTGGTCTAGAACTATCATTGCTTTGGGAAAGGATCGAGTTACTGGTTGTCTGAATAAGGGATTCGCGGCAACTGCTGTGTATCGTTCCGTACTAGCTCGTACAGCCACATCTCTAATCCGTCCACTAAACTTCTGAGTTGACCCGCTTGCTGAAACTGCTGAGAAGACAGGTTGATCAAGAACATGATCAGCCCTATCAAATACCCTGTATTTTTTATTTGTAAGCGGTTTCACTCCCAGAATTTGCCGAAGACTGCGGTAGTTCTTGAATATTCCGACAGCAAGACATATAGCAAGCATGAATACCAGTGGCTGAATGATAAGGGGCTGACCAAGCATGAATTCGCACAATAGATGTGTGGGCCTTTAATCAAGAGGCTTGTTAGCCTGGGTTTATGGGATATATACTATCAGATACCATCGACCATACGTAATCCCTTAGTTTACATGTCACTGTGTGCGCTTTAGAGATCACGGATCTCAAGAGGCGGTTTGGGTGACGGCGTTATGCGCCTTACCTCTGTCTTTAGGAGCATTGCGTCAAGTACGTTCGTGGAAATAGTTTCCTCTTATAAAATCTTATGCTCTAGATTACCTCGTCTTTGATTCTTAAGGCTTTAGCTCTTCAGTTTGCTATAAATGCATAGTTGATTTACATACACGACAAACATGGCAAGAATCAACTTGGACGTGTTTGCCAATGAAGGGCCACCTCGGACCAAGCACTCTTTACATAGGTTGGAAAGCGTCAATCTTGCTCTTCCTAATTGCTATTTGTCCCATTGCAGCACAGATGCGCTGAAAGCGATCGGTGAACGGGAGTACAGTTCTAGTTGTGCTCTGGCTTAGTTCACGGAGACTAGCATGCTAGAGTTGCATATTCCCGTGAAATCCAATCAGCATAATGCGATGAAATTCAATCGCCTAATTCCGAAATGCGTCACCGCCAAGATAGGTGTTGCAGGAAAGGCTTGGTTGATTATGTATCCCACTTTGCAACCATCCCAGGCTCTCCCGTAGATTATAAATGAGGAGGTCGGCATCACATTAAAGAAGTGTCTCTGTCTTTCTCGACAACCATATGTTTACACCTCTATTAGGTAGCTAGGGCTGGTAGTATTGGCATAAAATCAACAGACATTCTGTTAAATTTGAACTTCCAAAGATAACTGACTGTAAGTCATCGTTATTATTCACTTTTCGCATAAGATACTTATCTAACCAGGGAGTTTATAGTATCAACACTTCTTTAGTATCTATTTCAAGGCAATCTAACACGACGATGATAGCATAAGACAAACAAACACTCATGCTTGTAGGCCTACCCCGCTAGGAGCATCAGCCATAAGCGATCCTGAATGGAAAGTTTGGGCAAATATGTCACACGTACAATGAACTGTGCAAAACACCATTGCCGCTCTTGCTTTAATCTATGTATTCAAAGTATACAAAGTGAATAGGTGTCTACTACGTTCAATGTTCCTTATTCCTTATTTTGAACAGGGTTGGCAGCGGGAGCTTGACCAAGGATAGTGCAGCAGCGTGAATAATATGCATGATTCGGGCTAAGGAACCCCCTCTTTTGTGGTCAACTCTACCCTAATCAGTCCCTCGTACGTGTCTAGCCACCTGGATATTTATTTGCAGGTAGTCGTGGAATTATATCCTCTTGACCGAAATTTCCGACTGCAATCCTAAACTTGAAGAATACACAACATTCTTTTTCCTCGGTTTTTGCGACAGCAACTGCCCGTACTAAGAAAGGAACGCAATTCGAGATTAGATAAGCTGACAGGCCGGATACCTGGCCGCCCCGAAACAGCTGACGCCAACTGGCACCCCACCGTCAAACCGGCTCTCTAAAAGTTCCCCTCTCCTCAGCGCAAATCAAATTTGACCATTCTCAACCTCTCGCCTCATTCTATTCTGAATACGCTCGGGTTCGATCCTTCTAGTGCCTACATATTTACACCGCTTTTTCTTTTTTTTTGACTCCTCTTCCCAATGCCTGATAAACAACACGCGACATGGATAGAGGTCTCGATGCGCTGATCGAGTTTCTTTTGACCGAGATTGCCTTCTCCGGTACCCGAGGTGAGCGCCGATAAATGCCTGCTTTCTATGTGATCTTGATTTGAAGCTAATCCGTTTCCCGACTAGGCTGTTCCATCTCTGCTTTACTGAATGCGATTGAGTCTTTCTACAACGATGCCCAGAATGGCCTGGATCAGGAGAGTGAAGAGCGCCCTGGCAAACGTCAGAAGTTAGGCGAGGCCAATGCTAGCGCTGCTCACTCTCAGGACGCCCCTCGGAGCCGCCGACACTCTAGCACCTATGATGCGGCTCTGGTGTCAAAGGTCTGGCAATGGCTAGTGGCAAGAGGAGATGTTTCTGTAGGCGTTCACCGAAAATTCAATCATCTCACACTGGATGATATCTTGGCCCTGCCCGAAGAGGAAGACGTATCGCCTTCTACCGACAACGCTTCAGGATCCAGTACCAAAACCTCCTCCCCTCAAAACGATCGTCAGTCCACCTCGAAAGGCCGACGAGAGACAGGAGGATCGGCACAGACGTACAGGCCTCGGCTTCATGTTTCCGAAGAGCGCCAGTGGAAGCTTCTTGCGGGTCATGGCCCTGACCTCAAGCGATTGCCTTTGTTCGAATGGAAGGCTCTTGTCGATATTGCGTCTGTGAAAGAGAAGGGAATTCTTCAAGGAGACCTAGTTCGACTCACTGGCCAAGACAAGCGCTCCCTTCCGACTCGCACCGACGCCCTTGCAAGGAAAGGGTACATTATCAAGCAGCCCATGATCCTTCGTGGATGCCGCTCTAGCAAACTATGGCTTGCTCGATACACAGCAAGCGCCAGGGTGAACCGTGATGGGCTTAATCTCGACAGGGTCGACTTGTCAAAAGAAGCCTTGACGAAAGACCTTGGTCCGGTCCCGTTCAGCGACACCTGGAATGGCGAGAGGATTGACTACATTGCCATCGCGCAAACCTTCAATGCCATGGTCAAGGCATGGGGCGTTATGCGTTATTCCGATATACGAGCGAAATTAGACGTTGAAAATCGCATCCCCCAAATGAGAGCATTGGCAAAGACATCCCGATGGTTTACGAGCATTGGCGCAGTCACCTTTGTGGCGGCGAGGTTCTCCAATAACCAGAGGCTCTATAAAGATTGCGTCAAATTCGTCAGGGAACCCACCGCTGACGAGTGGAAAGTCTTTCGGACTACGCCCACTGCGCACATCAAGGTTCCATCAGCACGGCTAGGAAAGCGAGGACAAGCATCTCGAGCTAAATACAGTAACGAGATCAACTTCAGTCCTCACAGTCAGGCCAAGTTGAAACGTGTCTCGGACCAAGAGCAACAAAACCAGCTGCTCAACTCAGAAGAATTAACGGCGCAGTTATGGACCCCTTACAAGCCTATTGTCAACACGACATTTGAGATAATCAAGAGGGCCGGCTCGAAAGGATCCTCTAATGGCGCCATCGGTCATCAAACGTTGGGTGGTAGTTATCGCAAATATGTTGCTGCCCTTACTGCAGCCATGTCCTTGCCAGACTCACAGCCTCCACATCTCAGCCACTTCGAGGTCACGTCACAGCTCAATCGGTTAGGAAAAACGATGACATATCAGTTCTTTGCTACAGATGAGCTCGATAACCAACCCACAAAGCGGCAGATAGAGGAGGGTGACGATGACCACCTCAATGCGGATGGAGAGGTGCCAAGCTCGGAACCTTTGCTGGAAAGCTCAAATGGTGTGATAAGTGACTATACATTCTCGCCAATCGTATCGTCCAAATTCGCCCCTGTCTCCGCTTCTTCGCTGTCTAAGCTGAATAGCAAAGTGCCAGGCTCACGATCAAATAGGGGAAGAAAAAGAAAGCTTCTTCAGGGCGATGTGCCCGCGAACGAGGCGGATGGAGCGCACAGAAGCAAGAAAGCCAAGATAACGGAGCATGCACCTACTGATGTTCGGTCTGGCCAAGAACTAGCTGGGGCAGGAAATATCGCGACAGAGCAGCCAGCAGGTTCACTAGCTCCTCCCCCGCCAGTCCCAGCGCCACTGGTTCGGCCACCAGGTGTCTACCGCGAACCTGATAACTCGCTTGATCCGCCTAACAAAAAAGGCCGTCGAAGGAAGTCGCTGGTTCTCACATTTAACAACAAAGCACTTAAGAACCCTTCTTTCTTTCAAAACAAGCGGAACGCACAGGCGGAAGAAGGCGGAGAGCCTTCACACCAACCGCAGTCTCCCCAGTCCAAGGATGTGGCCCAGACATCATCCCAGGCCACTCCCGGGGTTGGCTCTACAATGCCAAAGAACGCAGGAGCAACTCGGGGAAGCCAGCCTCTGACGAAACGTGGTCGCAAAGGTATATTTCGGTGTGAAAGGTGTGGCAATATCTGGAAGAATTCGAACGGCTTAGAGTATCATTTGACCAAATCTCGGACCGACTGCAATCCTGCCTATGTGCCTCCACCGCCTCCCCCCCCTCCGCCGCCGAAGCCGAAATCTATACTCAAGAATAAGTCGATAGCGGCCTCCAACGGCGAAGATCACATCAGGACTACGGGTCAGCGAGACTCGGCTCGTAAATCAAAACAAGCTGGCAATGACGGGAACCGCCTTCCTAGATTACCCTCAAAGCGTCTTCGTCCGAACCAAACCGGTGAACGCCAGCAGGCTGGTAGTGGATCGTCTAGACCTGATCCTATCCGCAGTTCTGTGATCCTGCAAGACGTGGAAGCCTACGATATTATCGACCACCGACGACGACGCGAAAATAGCCCGGCCGCTTCGCTTCAAGCAGACAGGTCGTTCTCCCACTCGCGTCAAACCAGCAAGGCATTATTGCAGACAGCATCCAAGCAGTCGCCTCGTAGCCGTCAGCAAGACATCTTACGTGCTGGACGAAAAGAAAAAGATGGAGATTTACTTACTCCACTGGCGACCTCTCAGCGGAAGAGAAAAGTCCAAGCCATGTCGCATGATGACGATAGAGGTTCTGCGCCGAAGGGGACACCTGAAATGCGTGAGAGTGCGGACGGAAGTGGCCATGGCCACAAAGAGGCGAGCAGAGAGCCGGAGACGGAGTCTATGCGCATCAATGTAGATGAGCTATTAGCACCCCGAAAGTCTCGCAAGGCGTCTACGTACACTGTCGGCATGTTGCGAAGAGATCGCGTGACGCGTATAATCAGACATCTACTCGACAGCAATGATGGTGTGTTTCCCGGGCAGAAATCCCTCTACTATGCAATTGTCTCTTTCTGGGTCAAGAACCACAGCGACATAGAGCCACCTGACTGGAAAGTATGTCAGATGGTGGCGAAGAGCATGGAAAAAGCCGGAGCGCTGTTCCAGCTGCACTTCTGCTTCCTCGACGACAACAACAAATTCCAGGACTGTTGCGTGCTTGTGAAACTCCGACCTGGCGAGACTTATACAGCAGAGTTGGCAGAAAGTCCCAAGGTCGACATCGTTAAGGAGAAGATAAAAGAGATGTTTCCTATACCCTACGTCCCAGAGGCATTCTCGTTGTCAGAGGAAGCGAACAGACTGTTCAACGCGCTTGCGTTAACCTACAGAGATATGCAGCAATCGGGTGGAAATCGTCGACAGACCCAAAAATCGAGTGTTATCAAGGATATCGAGGTTTTGCACTACCCGGACCATATTGTAGGAGATGCCAGTGCCCATGTACCTATCCCGAAACGACGCATGGAAGAGGACGAGCCTGCCGATACAGCACCTACTAAAAGAGTTCGTCTGAGCACTGCCAATACGTCTTCCAGTACACTGAAGAATCGAAAGCGAAGCGAGCACTGGGACAACGGGAAACTCGCCAAGTACATCTGGAATAAGAAACAGAAGCCTGACGAGAAATGGAATCAGAAACAGGCCTGTCTCCAAGACTACGCGACCGGATCATGGTCGACGTTGCCCCAAGAGACGACCTCTTCGCGACCCGAGCTCGATGCTATCTTATCCTCGATCCAAACAAGTCGCCAGGATGCATTAAACTCAACACAACCAAACTCCAGTAAGGGACGTGGTAAAATGTCGCGAAAGAGCCCAGATCCCTACGAGGACGAGGACAGCGCGTATGCTACTGACGAGTCAATCCTTGCCGCAATGGCGAAGGGGGCCAACAGCATCTTGGTGGACCGATTTATCCCACCCAAAATTTCTACTTCCTTTGTTCCCGACGATTCGATATCCGATGACTCCAGCGATGACGCGACCATATCCCCGTCGCAGATCAGCGAGTCTGACGATAACTTGTCTGGTCTGCCTGACGAAGCTAGTACAAAGTTTCTGAGGAGCAGGGTGATCCGAAGCAAGTCCAAAGGTTATTGGCCTTCGTTGCCCACAGACTTCTTCGAGTCGGATTCGACAAGCTTTACGCTGGTAGGAAAGATGCCAGATGCTAAGTGGTTCCTACGTGAGAATTTACCGCAGAGTGCTAGGGATATCGTCAAGTCCTTCGGAGGAAAAGTACGGTCTGGCTCCTACGCAGACCCTCTGTATGGGAAGTATCTGCGACAAGTTAACATCATCGAGAAGTGGGAGCAATCGCTCGAGGGATCTCAAGTTCTCTTATACGGATCCATCGCGCCAGATTACATATTCGTGTCTTTATCCCCTGATATATCGAGGGCGAACATGAAACCTACGACATTGGAATGGCCGAGCGAAGCCCAGTACACGGCGGCAAATATACCGGAGGAAATCAAGAACGCATCGCCCGACAATGATAACGCCGGTTTGCCAGCGGCGTTCCAGCGCGCTAGGGGTAGACCTAAGAAGGATGCATCAGGTTCCAATCACCTATCGGCTAGGAAACTTGGGAAGAAACCCCAGCCGGCCGTGATAGCTCAAATGGAAATCAACTACAAGACGCGCTATCTCACGCCAATAACGGTCCAGCACCGTGGTCGTGTAAACAAGCCGCAGCTTGACCAAGATAATACCGGCGTGGTAGGGGAGACAGAGCTCATAGCGGCCTTCGTCGTCGTCAAGACTCTCCTGGGGGGCGTTGATAGGAAGACGGACCTCGGCTTGATCTTGAAGACCTTTCCCGGCTTTTCCCACTCGGCCCTGAAAAGATTCTGGCCCAGGGTCAGCAAGGCACGCAAGACGTATATTGAAGCTCTGACGGCCAAATTTCAGTCGTCATTCTTGCAGGCTTACGAAGCAGGTAATATACCGCCGCTTAATTACGACGATCTCGAGTCGTACGACTGGAAGTCCCTGATTACTTGGGCAACGAAACTGGAGACCCATGAGAACGTGAACCTCCCCGAGTCTCGGCATGCCATGGAAAAGGCTTATTCTGTTGAGAAGATAGCCAACGAGGTCACAGACTGGAGGGAGACGTGGTTCCACAGCTTAACTTCGATGTATTCTCGAATCGAAGCAACGTCTGCCGAGCCCATCTCTATGCCGCTCAACTATAGCACGCAGATGGACGAAGGCATCACGAAGCGCGCAAGGTCGTGGGTTCGCTCTTTGTGCGTAACACCCATCAAGGGTGCCGGCATGCCCGAGGAGATTCGCGCGAAGCTGCTGAGGCTCAGCGGCGGGGACGAGACGGAAGCTAACAAACTGCTCAAGAAGGTAGTTGATAGGCTGACGTCGGAGAGGGTCGCAGCAAGAAGTAAAGGAAAGATACTTGGCCAATCCTTGAGGTTGCACGGAGTCTTCGCAAAGCAGCTCGAGAGAACGCCCACTGTCAACAGATTCAGACAGGCGGCCAATTTTAAAGCACGGCTTGACGAGATTTTCGACAAGGGCGAAGATTTCTTTCTACCGTACGCTGCTCCCGACGGAACGATTATAGCTGTCCTCAACCTCCAAGCCCACGGCCGTATCCACCTAGAGCCTGTTGGCATTCCTGACATCCCCTTCGGCTTCGAACCTGGTAATTACGACGGCAGAACGTATCCGAAGAGCTATTATCATTTTAAGGTAAAGATATCGCCTACGGAGAATTACACGTTCGACAGAGACCTGCCGGTGCTCCAGCAAGCGGTGCGGATCGAGCCGCCGCGGCAGGGGCCTCGGGACATGATACCAATCTGGGTCGACTTCTTCGGGAACCTCAACATGGATCGCTGGATTACGTATCTAAGCATGACGGTGATGGCTCTCGCAACCAAAGCCCCGCTGACCCCGGAGGCGGCGAGCGTGCTTATGAAACCGTTCGTCGAGCCGTTCGAGGCCAAGCTCATCATGGACTGGGTGGACGGCCTAGGAATATTGCAGCGCATCGCGTCGGGGCAGAGCGCGACGGTCGACGAGTGGTGGTGGTTGGTGATGGGGAGGCTGGTGCTGCACGCCAAGGGGGACGGAGACGGCCTTCCCCAGAGTCAGAAGTAGAAGAAGTTAGGATGGGCTGTGGCTAGGTCTACAGCGGAGTTTTGTAATATTTTGTAAGGTATCGGTTTGCATCAGCAGGACGGAAAAGGCACGAGAAGATAGATATTTACGGGACATGGAAAAAAAAAAGGGGGGGGAGGCGTTTTAGGTGAAGACGGAAATGTTCTTGCTGCGAAGCATCACAAGCGGATTGGTTTTGGTTTTGCTTTTCTTTCGCATTATGCGTAGACTCACATTAGACACATGAGGTTCTTCTGCTTCGTCCTCGTCAAGGCGTATTTTTTTAAGACCAGTCGGGCTTACCAAGGTAGTCTTAAGTTGATACCCCAAGCTACCCCTATAAAACCCTATAAACTGCCATGGTACGGCCTCAATAGTTCGGTTGCGCTCGCGATGAACTTGGATAACTTGACGCTTCCAAGACTATATGAAGAGAAGTCTCGTACAAGGACGAGCCAACGTCATCGTGGCTCTTCTATGACTGATAGATCTAAACACGGTGCAGACGTAGCACGTCAGACAACTAAAGTCCAAGATGATTTCAAACAGGTTTGATAAAATGCAGAACCTAGAGAATTCGACACTCGTCAGGGATGCGATCGTTCTACCTGGTACGCCCGGCCCGCTGTCACTATCCGCTGTAACGCCCGCCTACAAGACCTCCCAAAAAAACACATCCAGGAATCAACGCCCGACCAAGATCTTCATGAGCATGGCGATCAGGACGACCACGAGCGACACGATGGCGTAGTCGACCCAGACCGGCACGCCGGCGTTCGGATCTATCCGTCTCCGGCTCTGCGTCTGCATCGCGGGCGCCGTCGCACGTCCCACGGGGTCCGGCAGCGGTATCCTGCCCGTCGGCGCCGGGACGCCCTGCACGGGTCTCGCGGGAGGAGGCTGCGGCGCCGGGGGCGTGGTGTCTCTAACGGGCGCGGTCTGCACGAAGCCCTCGGCCAGCTCGGCGCTCTCGGCGTCCTCATCTTCTTTCCTTGCGGGGTCGCGGCCCGTCCCGTCGCCCGTCCCGTCAGCCTGCTGCCGGGCCTTGGCCTTGGCCTCCATCTCGTCGCGAAACCCGAGCTTCAGCTCTGCGGGGACCTCGACCTCCTGACGGCGGGGTTTATTACTACCGCCACCGTTCTCACCCTCGTTATTACTACCACTAGCTTCACCCTCCTCCGTTGCAGCGGCGCTGGCGCCGTCGATCTCGCGGCAGCGCTCCTCGGACTCGGCGATGATATCGGCGTTGGAGCGGGCGCAGACGGGGCAGCGCCAGGCGGGGCTGTCGGCGGCGAGGCGGCGGCGGACAGCGTCGTCGGCGTCGAGGCCGCCGAGCTGGCCGCGGGCGTCGGTCTCCATGAAGGCGCGCAGCGCGACGAGCGCCGTGCGCACGCCCCACGCCGGCTGCCACGTCTCCTCGTGGTGGCCCGAGATGCTCAGGCAGATCTCCCGGTTCGCCTCGAACCGCCCGCTCGGCGTCGCGAACCGGAACGACGGGGGGCGCAAGGGGTACGTCGCGGGTAGGACGATCCGCCCGTGGTACAGACCCGCCGCGAAGGATGAACGCGGGGGGCCGCGCAGCGTGAAGTGCCACTCGAATAGGTCCGTTTCTAGCGGCGCTGCTGCGTAGTCTGGCGACGGCGAGTTCGCGAGCTCGGCGGCTTCTTTGACTGTGGGTTGGGGTTCGGGTTAGCTTACGGACGGAGCTCGGGGCAAACGAGGGATGAGGGGAGAAAACGGAAGGGAGCGCGTTGGGGAGGGGAGGAGGAAAGGGAAGGGAGACTGAGAATCGTCACGTACGTATGCGCCGGATGGTGGGCGACTTCGAATTTAGCTTCGGGTTGGACATGGTGGCGGCGGGCGTGGGCGGGTGTGTTGTAGATGTTTCACGATGTCTCTCTTGGATCGGCCGGGGCGTGGGTTAGGGAGCACCGTAGGGCATTGCGAAACCGAGTAGAATTCCAGCGAGCGGTGTTGTTGGTGTGTTCAATTACGGATGTATAAGTGTGCAAGCTTGTTTTATTAGGGTGTTACTCGATAGGATAGGTCCAAGGTCGGAGCTCGAACGAGCTGTCAGGATTGTTCGGAAATGGGAGGCGAAGGCCAGCTGTCTTGATGCAATTCGGGATTGCGATATAATACGGAGCGTCATTGACGTTAGGTAAGCTACGATGCAGATAAGCGATAAGCCAAGACGTGGAATTGTGGCTGATGAACTGGTTCCGGTCACGTACGTAATACTCGCTGTGCCGATACTTGTTATGGAGATATGCTTCTTTAGACACATAAAGTGTATGTAGGTCTCACGTCCCTTGTTGTTAAGTAAGCACTCTCTTGCGGCCACGATATTAGCGTCATCTTCAAGTCGACTTGAGTCTTTGTATTCTCTCATCACAATAAGTATTCTCAACTGGTTGGCGAAGTGTACATTAATGGTCTCAGTTAGACCCCTAGGTGAACACATCTGCTCTCGAAAGTTGGAGAGGATGGTTGACAATAGATATAACCATATGGCCATACTGTGTGTATAGCTACCTACAGGTAGGTACCTACCACCATGGCTGATATGAGGAGGGAGGTATGCGATTGATTTCTATTCAGGATATTTTCTGAACGCTGCGCTCAATAACATGAAATTCGTGTACTTGTATCATGTGTATGCTCCATACTCGACATGCCTGGCGCAGGTCTAAAGGCATTGGTCCGGCTCTTCGTTGGGGCGCGCAACTCTCCTGCTGTACTCGTCGATACCCCTTTTTGTCACGTCAACAATACAGCTCAGCCTTGTCGCTCTTGCCTGACACGATGGACAACCATCAATATTGGAAGTCGACAACGCGCCTTAGGTGGACATACAGGTATTTAGGTAATCACTAGCCCGGATAGGTACGAAGACCTTGCTGAAAGTGCACGCTTGTTTTATTGGGCAAACAAAACTTCTGGTTCTGTTTCACTTCTTTTCCTTCCTTCTTCCTCAGAACTGATCACGATATCCTTCCGGGGCTCCAAGTCTTCGTGCCAGCCCTATCCTCGTATCGCTACGCCGCCTATCTTTGCCATCAGGTTTTCGATCTACAGTTATTGACAGTAAGCGACCGTGGCTATCGCAGCGACCATGGCATTCGAAACCAAGTCCGCCGAGCACGTCTCTCAGCTCAGATGCGAAAAGTGCAGCAAGGCTTTCCCTAACCAGCGCCAGTTAGCCGTCCACCAGCTGAAGGAGGGACACTTGGTCTGCGGTGTTTGTGACCAGTCCTTTCACAACATCCAGAGCGTCTCGGCCCATCGCGCCCAGGTACGTCTATCTAGCAAATACATTCCCCATCTCGTAGAGGTTTGGCTGACGTTGAATCCACACAGGCTCACAGACACTCACCCAATATCGTGTGCCCCGGCTGTTCTAGTGCCTTCTCCACTGCCGGGCTGTGGCTGCAGCATATCGAACGGGCCAGGTGCACGTCTCTCTTCCCATCGGACGTACATAGAAAGGCTGCTGGCATCGTGCGTCAAGTCAACAAGGAGTGGATAGAGGAGTTTGATTCCCAAAATGCGTCCGTACACGTCACGGGCGATTCGCACATCCAGGATTCCTGGGCCGCCGAGGCCGACACCCCGCGGTTCAGCGTGCAGGAAAAGCCCAATGACTTCCCTCAACTCTCAGAGCAGGCGTCTGATCGTAGCAACTTAGCTGCAAACCGTGCCAATCACCTTGCTCAGCCTATCGGTAATGCCTGGACTCAGAGGAACCTGTTCCCAGAGAAGCAGGAGTATACAACTGCTCCTCCCCTGGCCTCAGCAAAGGAGAACCTAGCTTTGACTCCGCGACCCTCGGGCGAGCGCGTCATTGACCCTAACTCTCCGGGATTCAATGCGGCCGTCTTCTATAACCCTATTTTGGAGGTTTACACGTGCCCCCACAATACGTGCAAGTAAGTACCCAGCTGCCTGAGTCCATCTGTCAATATCCAGATTCTTACACTCCTGTAGTAACAAGTCCAAGACCGTTGGGGCACTGGTCTATCACCTCAAATCCCCAAAACACACGGGTGAGAAGTTCAAGTGCCCGTCGTGCCTAGCAGTCTTCACGTCTACCAGCGCCTGGCTCCAACACGCAGAGACTGTCGATTTAAGTCGATGCGTTGCTCGAGAGTCTAAGAACTTCGCACGTATTGTGCACGAGATGACCAATGGTGCCTTGAACATTGAACACGTAGAGCAAATATTCGGGGGCCAGGTAGAGGTCAAGCTTAGCGACGATTGGGATACACCGAGACAAATGCCGGTCTCAAGCCAATCGGCTCAACCCCGACAACCTCAGGAGCCTGGCTTCAGTTCGGGTGCGAGAAGAGATCCTTCTACGGTGAGAAGCTCCTGGAGTGGTCTTATGACCAAGTAATCGGACAGCCCTCTTTACCAACCCGGTACACCCAAGTGCCTAACGCATACCACCTGAGCTACCTGTGTAAAAGTTGAGTTTGCCTGGGACGGAGAAAAAAAAGAAAAATACCTTTACAGTTTATGTTCTGGACGGACGTGAGAATGGGTTTGCGGTGATTTAATTTTTGCCTGTGTACCTAGATAGTTAGTTGAGCTGAGCGTGCTGCCTCACCTCCAGGAAGTTATACTATGATGGTGCAACACGCTGCCAATCTTAAGAGTCTGGAGCGTCTCGTCACACTTTGAGCACCAACCGTAGTTCAACCAATGAAACTGTAGATGTCATACCCCATATTCCGCTGTAGACAATTTACCCAGGCATGGGCTGCGATTGAATACCCTGCAGATCACTCTAACATGGCATTCAGCCGCCCCGGGTCTAGATTGGGAGCTTATTGCCAAGGTAGGTTAGGTAGGCATCTCATCTCTCACGGCGTGCCCATGTGCCTCGATGATTGATGCAGAGGTAGAGATAGATAATAACGGAATCCAAGGGACACAGATCTCGACATATGGCGTGGCTGTATAAAGAAACAGACAGGCTTGCTGCATCACGCTGTTTCGTATATTCAACATGTATAAGATCCGCGTAAGCATTTTGACTGTATCTTCGAAGATGACGCGCGGTACCTTGGTTCTCCGCGTTCTCCAAGACCATAACGAGTGACGGCGTAGGCTAGATTGTTGTCGAGCCCTGCACGTTTTATATATTGCCTTCCAAGCTCTCGATCGGGCAATCACTCTACTATGACGAGGGGTGTAGCCGGCAGATGCGTGACGATCCACGGGCCGCAGCCCTATGATATATGAGGGGTATGTACGGTGTAGAGCAGGACCCTTAAATGGCGGGAGCTTTTACGAGGCTTTGGCTCATTTCCAGACCCATTTTTAGTTATATTCCTCTGCCCTTTCGTTCCCTTCGCATTTTGTCGTTCTGCTAGAAGAGAGCCAGTGCTAAGGCGACGATGATGCTCCTACGCGCTGCAGGAGCCCTCGGGCTCCTCCTGGCCGGCCGAGCAGAGGCGCAGGGCGTCGGGAACCCGGAGACGCACCCGAAGCTAGCAACGGAGAAGTGCACGGTTGCGGGCGGCTGCGTAAGGCAGGACACGTCGGTGGTGCTGGACGCGTCGTTCCACGCGCTGCGCGAGGCCAATGGGACGGCACTCTGCGGCGGGTACGGCGGCGCCGCGCTAAATAAGGAGCTGTGCCCGGACCAGGAGGCGTGTGCGCGCAACTGCGTGTTCGACGGCGCCGACTACGAGGGCAGCGGAGTCATGACCGACGACGACAGCATCACGCTGCACATGTACATGCGAGGCGAGGACGGCGAGGCGAGGCCCGTCAGCCCGCGCGTGTACCTGCTCGACGCCGAGGGGGGCGACTACGAGGTGCTGTACCTCAAGCACGGCGAAATCAGCTTCGACGTCGACGTGTCCGGGCTCGGCTGCGGCATGAACGGCGCCCTGTACCTCGCCGAGATGAACAGCACGGGGGCCCGCGGCGCCCTCAACCCGGCCGGCGCGCGCTACGGCACCGGGTACTGCGATGCCCAGTGCCCGCCGCTGCCGTTTATCGACGGCGTGGTGGGTTGCAGCTTTACTATGAGCTTCTCCAGCTTTTTGGTCACACGAAGCTAATATACTGCTTTGAATTTGCCTAGGCCAACATCGACTCCAGAGGGGCTTGCTGCAACGAGATGGACCTCTGGGAGGCCAACTCGCTGTCGTCCACGTTCACGGCGCACGCGTGCAGCCACCCGGGCGTGTACCAGTGCACAGGGCCGGACGAGTGCGGCAGCATCGGGGTGTGCGAGAAGGCGGGGTGCTCGTACAACCCGTGGAAGCTGGGGAACCAGACGTACTACGGGCCGAGCACGACGCCGCCGGAAGGCAGCGGCGAGAACGCGACGCGGTTCACCATCGACACGACACGGCCGTTCACGGTGACGACGCAGTTCCTGATCTCGGACAACCCGTCGCCGGTGAGCAACGGGACGCTCAACGAGGTGCGCCGGCTGTACGTGCAGGACGGGAGCGTGATCGAGAACGCGTACGTGGTGGACCCGTACATGCCACCCGGTGATTCGCTTCGCATGAGTCACTGTCAGGCCTTCGCGTCGACGTTCGAGGACCTCGGCGGGCTCGCGACGGCCGGCCGCGCCCTCGACCGCGGCATGGCGCTCGCGTTCAGCATCTGGAACGACGACCGCCAGTTCATGAACTGGCTCGACGCTGGCGGCGCGGGCCCCTGCTCCCTCGAAGAGGGCGACCCCAAGCTCATCCGCGAAAAGAGCCCCGATACTAGCGTCACGTTCATGAACATCCGGTGGGGCGAGATCGGGAGCACTTATAGCAACGGGACGGCGCCATCGACTTAGTTATGGAACTTAAGGTATTGGCGGTCGAGATACACGTGCGGATATCAAGCTAGGCTGGCATATCGTATGGTTCGACATGTCCGAGTTTACATGGCGATTTACATGACGAATATATGATAGATGATATGTACAAATCGTATATAAAATAAAGATCGTAGATGCAATGTCACTGCTATTGTTAGTTGCATATTATCTAAGCACAGTCGCTTAGTAATCTGACGTCGGACGCTGGAACGTCTGCAAAGGCCGACGCTTCCGAAGCACGGCCACAGCCAAGCCCCCGCGCTATTGGAAAACCAGCAAAGGAAGATCCCTGTTTCACGTCAGCCATCCCGATCCCGAATTATCAGGGGATTTCGCTTCGCTTCGTAAAAGAGCCCGAATCAAACTTGGCCGCTACTTTTCATAATGTGACTATCTTTTTTTGCTCTTGACAGATACTTGTCGCTCCCTTCATTCTTTGCTCTGCCTATGTCTACGTTGCTGTCCCCGTTATTACCACCTCATGGATAGGATTCCCTCCCCTTCGCTGCAACCGTCACCCAACATGGCTCGACGATGGGCGCGACGCTTCGAGCGCTATTGCTGCACCTGGATTACATACTTCCCCCTAGCTTTCGTATACGGCATCACCACCTGGGCCGTCTGGGTCGTTGTCTGTATAGGTTCCAGTACAACGGCCAAGCCTAGTTGGATAGGTTAGTATTCGTCCCTTCCGTTTGCCTTGACCTTGGTTCGCGAGCAAACGGGCCGCGAACCTGAAGCTTGGGCTAGAAACTGACAAGACGCTCTCAGGAACCAAATCTTCCATCGGCGGCGTCATTCTTTACCTCCTGCTCAACTGGTGCTACACCACCGCCGTCTTTACGAATCCCGGTAGCACTACCAGCTCTACTGGCTATTCTAGCCTTCCCACCGTTAACCCGCCGCACGCTTCGTCCTTCACCGTTAAATCCAATGGGGAGACCAGATTCTGCAAGAAATGCCAGGCCCGCAAGCCCGACCGTGCCCATCACTGCTCGACCTGCCGTCGCTGCGTACTCAAGATGGATCACCACTGCCCCTGGCTCGCCACCTGCGTCGGCCTGCGCAACTATAAACCTTTCCTACAATTTCTAATATACACGACGCTGTTCTGCTTCTACTGTTTCGCCGTCTCCGGATCGTGGGTATACGAGGAGATGCTGACCCAGACCGTGTATACGAATACGATGATGCCCGTCAACTTCATCATGCTAGCCGTTATTTCTGGAATAATCGGTTTGGTCGTCGGCGCTTTTACCGGCTGGCACGTTCTCCTTGCGAGCCGAAATCAGACAACTATTGAGTGTCTCGAGAAGACTCGTTACGTGAAAGTGTACGCAAACAAGGTGCGTCGGGAGATGGACCGACAAATACAACAGCAATCCGACGCACGATATAACGGGGAGGCTATTTCGTTCCCGAGCTACGGACAGCAGCTCCTGAATATCCATGCGAACGCCCTTCCCGGGATTACGAGGACGGAAGAAGGCGAGCTCAGGACATCGCGCGACTACAACGATCCGTCGACGCCGCTCTCGTACGAGGATCTGGAACGCTACCGCAGCCGGAAACGGTACGAAGAGTACCTTGACGAGCAGGATTCAGAGAAGCTGCCGAATGCCTTTGATCACGGCGCCAAGCAGAACTTCCTGCATCTATTTGGCCCCAAGCCCATCTTCTGGTTCTTCCCCGTCATCAACACCACTGGCGACGGCTGGAACTGGGAAGCTAGCCCTAAGTGGCTAACAGCGCGAGACAAGATCGCGAGAGAGCGCGAGGAGCAGAGGCAAAGGGAACGCGCGGCGGGATGGGGCGATGCCGATCCGGTGCCCGTTACCATTACTACGGAGAGGCCGAACGGAGCCGGCCGACACTACCTGAACTCCCCGGCCCAGCAGTCCCAAAGCGGTCGGCGCACGCCGTCGAAGGCGGACCGCGTGCTTGGACGGGACCCTAACCTCTACGCCGACGAGCCGTCCACCTCAGTGTCGATGCAAACGCTCAACCGGCAGGGCCACAACATCGAGGACGAGTTCGACACGAGCAGCGAGGAAGAGGAGGAAGACGCCGAGACCAAGGCGATGAACCTCGTAACCAACGGCGCGTGGGCTAAGAGCGGCGCCAGCGGCCTGCTGCGGAAGCAGCCCTCGAGAACGAACAACAGGGCCGCCTCGTCGCGGAACCCCTCGACACACGACGACGACGAGGTCGACTAGCGCGCGGCTCGAATGCTAAAGAGTAGCAGCCGGACGTAAGAATGGGTTTCAAGAGTCTGTATGGCTTTGTGTATTTGCAGGCGTGCGCGCGGCGTGTTTTTCTTTCAATGGATATATATCAACTATGCATGGCATCGGCGTTAGGTGAGACGTGAACCCCGGTGCGCGATATCTGGTTTCTGAGGTGATCTCTGAGGATTCGGACGGTCCTGATGAATTTGAAAGACGGCCGGAAGAGGGGGGAGAGACGGGGAGGGCCAAGGAGGAAGGGGGGTTACGGCTTAATAGGGAGAGGGGGCAATACTGCTGTATAGTGAGTCACACTACCTCCTGGAAATAAGGAGTACGGGACATGATCCACGGGGTTGGATCAGCCGCAATTATAATCTATATTGCACTTGAATCTTGCTGCCGTACTGGTTTGGCCCCTGAATGATGTGTCTGCATGAGATATAGAGAAGGTGGGTAAGCTGCCCATGTGAAGGTAAGTGAACATTGCTAATGTCCCGGCCTCGGTTCTGTTTGGATGCTACTTCTCACGAGAAGCTGAGGTTGCGAATAGGGGTTGACTGCCGAGTTGGAAAGCTTCCCTCCGAGCGTGGAAGCGCTGGTTCGCTCAGCACACATACGAGCAACAGGGAAACGACGAGAAGTCATTTAGCCTGGATCCGTCAAATACTCGTGTGTTAATTGCCTATCTATTCCCATACCCAGTGTGTTGGAGAATCCATAAGCGCAAAGGCGGCGGGATAATTCGCTATGATCGGGTCTTAGTGTAGCGGGCGATTACCTCGTCCCAAGAGCATATCGATACAAGAATCAATTAATCCGCCATGCGTTTTCTGTGCTCCAGAACTATATTCTCTTAAGAAAGCGCCCAGCCTTAACACGTAACCGCCGTGAACTTGGAGTCATGGTTCAGGAAGCTGGAATGGACTCGGCAGAAAAGGGGGAATCCAAAGCCTCTGGAATCTCGCCCAAGCATGTAAAGAACCTTTGGCATAGGAGGTAATGAGTACTCTGGTGAGGAATACCAAATGGTCCTGGCCTCGGGGATTCTGAATCTCGGGAGGACTTCTTCAAGGAACGGGGGGCAGGCCGATGAGATACTGGTTGACAAGAATTAGAATATAGGGCATTTACTCCCGTTGCCGCTGCATACGGACTCAGTCCAGGTCTTCATCGTGATCCCGAAAAAGGTCATCACTATGACCAGGAAATACTAGATTAGGTAGGTATAAAGAGAAATGGCCAGGGCTGTCCATGAGGATTATGACAGCTAGCGATAGCCAACTCCAGGCAGCCATCCACCCTTTCGAACAGATTACACAAAGCCCGAAATTATGGATTACCGTAGAGATAAAACATTGAATCACCCCCGAGACGTAGGCTTAGAGATCGATGACCTAGCCACACTAGCCGTTACGATTAAATGGAATGAACGGCGTCACTAGTCGTCGGTTTAGTATGATGATCATATATAGGTATACTGCAGATCTTGCCAGGATGCTATATCAGGTACCTATCATGCTCTCGAGCGTAGGGTTGGGGGGTCACTAGCCGATGTGTCGACATATCGGCAGGTCCGGAGGTTATACTTAGATCAGGTAGCCATGTCTAGAGTACTAATACTTGGCTTTGGGGGCGTAACATGAATTACCATTAGCTGGCTATATTTCGTGTTTACCATGCTGATAATATGAGCTGCCACACAATGAGTATTTGGAAAGTCGAAGAAAGAAAATGAATCAAAAAGGCCACTAAGGGCGCGATTCGAGCCTACAGGTCTACAGGTTTACAGGTCCACAAAGTTACGCTATAAACTACATGTATTAATTCGCTGAGCCATTCCCAGCTACGGTACTCAAATCAGCTTGTCTCTGTTGACAGTGTGACTGAAGACCAAGACTCGGGAACTCGCTGAAGGCCTGTAAGTCGAGGCCGCGGAGGACCACGTCACCTTGAGGTCAGCTTATCACTCACTGTTTCATATCATCCCTATGCCTCGGTGATGATATGCCGATTGCTACTCGCAGATGTCAGCCTGTTCTAGACCAAGTCCAAGTCAAGGCTTTTGGGCGAGACCGCGGGTTAGACGTGAACCAGTACCTGCACTTCGTCGTTAGCGTAAGCTCGTGTTAAGAACTTGCTATTTGATTTGCTCGTCGTGAGACCGGCAAGTAGCTGGGCATATATCAGGTGCTTACCCCCACGATCCCTTGGACATCTTTCGACCGGATCTTAGGCTAGACGGATGTCGATGGCGGCTGAGTGGCTTAAGTGGCATCGGGTAGTCTCAGAACTGAGGAAAACGAGAACATGGAGGAAAGGCGGTGTGTATAAAGAAGTATTAGGGCGTCTGCATGGAGATATAACAAAAGAAATATAGTATGTTAGCTCTAGAGTAGTGGACTCAGTGGAAAGGGGGTGTCATTAGCATCAGAGCGCCACTATTATGCCTAGCTTCTTCAAAGTATCTATAATGACGGAGGCTAAGGGGAAAGGGGATTACATGAAAGTGACCATGGATATAGGTTTACATCTACTACTTCTTGTTCATTCAAGACAAAGCCTGGTTGGCCACCTGACATACAGGGTTTGTGCTTATTACGCTTCCACAACTTCTGTCAACTAAAAACCCCAAACTTCAGAATGGATGATAAATCAGAGGCTGAATACTTCATCCGGCTTCCCTAACAGCCTCTCTAGTCACTGGCCCTCAGAACCCCAGACATTATACATTCGAGCGCTTCGTTTCGTCTCATGTGTGTGACGATCTGCTTGACCGACAAGCCACCGCACTCCGTAAAAGGTCGAAAGAGGATCTTAGGCACACAAGCATAGCGGATCAGAGCTGTAGTTTCCTAACAATCGATATCTTCATTAGAGGCACACGACAGGCGGGCCATCCCAACTCTCAAGGATATCAACATACTAGTTAGTTCATGAAGGGAACTACCAGATATGCGACATTTGTTGTAGGGATTAATTAAATAATTCATTTCATTAGATTTCCTAGGTACTTGTAGTATTCTGATATCCTCCTGTCCTTGAATCAGCGACACGAGAAACTCCGCGGCCGGACAGGATTCGGAATGATGTGATTAGAGTCTACATACAGCCACTATGACGATGTTGACGTAGGCATCACAGGTACGACAGAGGCCATACTGACGGCCAGGCTCTGTTGTCCATACACTTCAAACAATAACGCGCTAATATGGAACTACGAGGCTTACGGAAACTGGACATCGGGATTCCTGTCCTAAGTCGCGTGGAGTTGAATACCAGCAGGGGCATGAAATAGTAGGCATTTGGCCGTCGGGTTGCTGCCGGCCCACACGGAGCAGAATTCGGAGTAGAACCGGGCGGGCGAGTCGTATCGTCGGTGCGGGACCGGTCTGTGCTAGATAGAGCGCAGGATGAGCAAAGTTCAGCATGGAATTAATCAGACTCCGTAGACACGTAGAGAGATCCAGAGCTCCGTTAACGGTCCATCACGACATCGGGGGAGGCGTATATCGAGTGTCCCTCGGCGGACCCGGGTCCTCCGAGCCTAGCCGAGCAGCGGCCCCGGAGATCGGCTTCTCGGCCGGCTCGGCGGATCCGGGGTTCCGAGACGGGGGGGCCAGCTGTCCAAGGTCCCATGCAGAAGAAGCAAGTCATGAAGAACTATAGTTGAGTGCCAATATACGTATGTGCGTGCAAGGATCGGGCCCGGCGGTCCCCGTACGCTATCGCTCTGCGCACCACGTACACTGGTTTGGGGAAAATCAGTGCCTGCCAGGTCCCAGGCTACTCTTGCGAGCGGAAGTACCGCCCAAGTCGCGAATCCGCGGGAGAGCCCTGGTGTACTTCGGGAGGGGGGTTCGATACTTGGAGCTACGAAGAGGTACGCACGCACGCACACAGGCCTGCATACGATCAGTAACTGCTGGGCTTCGTCATGGAACCCGGCGTTAGGGATCTTGGGAAGTTTTCCCTGACACGGCATATCACCTACATAATACGCGGTCTCGTAGGTGTGCGTGAGACGCCTAAGTAGCCTGGCTTGGGGGTGGTCTGCTGTAACGCTGGCTAACGTGATGTGCTATCTTGCGGTTCTCTTTTCTTTTTCTTTTCAAGTATTGCCAGCATCTATTTCACGTTTTCATCCCCCGTCCAGCCCGTCCCGGCTGCAATTACTCGATCCTGCCACCCGGGCGAAATGGTGCCACCCGGCAATGGCAGTTGCCGGCTTGGCCCGCTCGGTTCCGGGTGGTCGAGGTCCAGCCTGGCTGCCTGCCCCCCGGCCTCTGTGGAGCGTATAGGACGATCCTCTTCCGTGGAAGCCGTGATGGGATTCCCGACGTTGTACACGGATATACGGTTTTTCGTAGGTTCTTGGAGTTGAGGGCTTTTTTCCCCTTGATTTGTCTTTTTCCGGCCTCTCGGACCGGGGCCGGGGGTCCAAGGTCCCCTTCCACCCCTCTTCTCCCCCCCAAAAGGGAAAAGCGAGTAATCACAAAATATAGATGTGACTATCGAATCTTCGATTTCTAAACCCATCTTACATCGACAAGGATGATGACAACCCGCGAGAGCCCGTTCGCGAGCAGGGGGTGAAGAAGGTGGGAGACGGGGTAAGGAAAAAGAAAAAAAAGAAAAAGAAAAAGAAAATACCCCAGGCACGTAACGAGATACGTTCTCTTCCACACACCCCCCCCCCCCCCCCCCCCTTTTTCCCCGGTCCCCCAGTCCCCATCCCTTGTCTCACCTCTGGTCGGTAACTGGACGCGACCCAAGGACCTGACCTCGGGACCTTTTCCCCATCTTCTCTTCCCTCCCGTTCCCTTTCCCCAACTTACCTAGAGTCGAACCTAACGCGATCGCCCGCCCGCCCGCCCTTCCCCCCTTCCCCTCGTGACACACCTGTCTGCGCCGCGTATGCCGACGGAGATTCTTTATTCGCGACGATGACGCGCGTAAGCGGCCGTCTTCTCTGCAACCTTGCCCACCCCCTTCCTTCTACCAAAGCGGCGCCTCTTCCGAATCTTCGGACTTAGACCGTCGCCTTTCCCCTTCTTCCTAAGTACTTGTTCGCATCGGCATATCTGCGAAAAGGAAGAAAAAAATAAGGTCGAAAGGTACCTACCGTACCCATGGCAGGTACGTGGCATGTAGGCTGGCAGGCTGGGTCGCGGGATGTGATAGCTCTGAAAAATGCCGTGATGCCCTGCACAGCAGATCATCCACCTCGGCTACGAGAACTCTTGCAGTTGCCGGTAACGAGTCAGAAGAGAGAGATAGCAGAGAGCTTGAAGAGCTGAGCTCGTTTACGTCTTCTCCCCCCCCCTCCCCCCCCCCCCCCCATCCCCCTCCCCCCCCACACACACACACCCTCCGTCACCGTCCATTATCCGCGGTGTTTACACCTATATCGTATTACACAATAGCTGCCTTCGGCATGGATAAGTTGGCTCTTAGCCAGGTACGTATCGCCTAGGCCCGACGTTAGCTCCAGGGGGAAGAGGGGAGGAGATGGGGGGTGGGATGTCAGCGGAACAGAACCAGGAACAGCGCGGCGCTGCTCTCGCTTCCGCAAAAGGTCCCTACATACTTCAGCCTCGTCACGCAACCTCCGGAAATAAGACGCTAATCTTGGATTCCTAGCCCGAGGGATGAGCGAGGTGAGGTGCGTGCCTAGGTGTGTGTACATATGTGCCTATGTACCTATATCGATATGTACGTGCGAGGCACGAGTCATGCATGTTAGGATGTATGTATGTACAGATCTGCGACGTGCCTATCAATGTTCCAGGTAACTGAAGCTTGGCTACCTAGGTAGATAACGTTGGTGACAAATTATATCCGACCGTGACCTAACTCTTAGGTAACCTAGATGCTACGCCGCATCACGAGTCTTACACGCATCCGAGCTGCGAGGACAGGCACGCGAAGGAGCCGAGGACTGCCTACCTAGGTGAGAAACGCCGACGTGAAGCAGGAACCGAGCTGACGAGGCGCGGTATCACGGAGGGAAAAAAGGACGAAAGAGAGGAGGTGGTTGTCCGAAGGGACGACGCCAAATCCATGCCCATGCCCACCCGTGTCTGTCCCGCCTGCTCTATCTCTTTTGAGACTGCCGCCGCGAGCAAGACCAGATAGGCCACGGGATCTTCTTCATACCTACCTGAAACCTGGGGCATCTCGTCTGGGCATCGGAGGTGCGGCGGAAGATGCCGGGCGGCCAGAGCATACGGGCCGAAGACGAGATAACGCATCGTTCTGCGCCCTGGTTATGTGATATGTGCCTAGACGCCTAGATAAGGTAGGGCAAGGTAAGCACAGCGGTGCCGAACTTCAGAGTCGAAGGTACATACGTGCAGGTAAGGAGAAGCGCTACGTGCACAGGTCCATTGCGGTAGACATATGGTATGTCCGTATACGTACAATTCCTGGGGGGATCCCCCGCGCGTGCGCCCTTCCAGAGTAAGGGGAGTAAGAGTAACGAGCAGAGATGAGGTGATAATTTTTTTTTTTTTTTTTAGAAGCTGGTTGGGAACCATTCGCGGGCTGGGGGATGAGACCCGACGGGACGGTTACCAAGAAGAAGGAGGGAGGAGGGGGAGGGGCGGGCTGGGTGGCATCCGTTTTGCGGGCGCGACTTTATCGGTCGGCTCGCCTTTTTTTCTCGCTTGGCCGATTAGCCCTACCCACTAAGCTGTACCTAAAGGTTATCTCCCGCGAGCCGTACCCGTGGGCAGAAGGCGTGGCGCGGGGGTTGGCCTGCCTCGTTTGCTAGATTGGGGGAGTGATAGGTCGCTTGGCCAAGGTGGGAGCGAAGTCTACGAGTGAGTTAGTGAGTTCTTGAACAGTGACAGGCTGGTGGGTTGGAGCACGCAAGCAAAGCAAAGCTGGGCGAAACGAGACCCCCCCCATGGGAAACACGTCCCGTCAGCCCGTCACCTCCCCTGCCCAATGAGGTAAGGCCGTCAGTCTCGTTTGGGCAAGAGGAATGTGACGAGGGGGGGTGAAGGGGGTGTGAAGGGGGGGCGTGTGTGTGTGACGAGATATGCTGCCGTGGGTGTGGCGTGCGAGAAGAAGACGTGGGAAGCGAAGGGGGGGAGAGAGCTCTCGAACGGCTCCAACATGCAGCGCATGCATCGACAGCGACCAAACCACGACCAAGCGTGGCAACCTGTAACGGCAGAGACGATATGCAGCTGTACGCGATACAGCCCTGACCGCTTTGCTGGGTATGGCTCTTCTGCCTATGGGCGCCCACCTTCTCGTCTCTTCACCTTGGCTCGGCAGTGAGATCTCGGCTGCTTCTGCTGAAAGCTGAAATCTGACGATGACGTTTCCCTTGTCACTTCTCGCTTTTTCGTCTGTCTTTGTGTTCCTGTACCTGGCTCGACCAACACCCTTCTCCCCCCCCCCCCCCCCCTAATATTGCTACCTGTAAGCAGTCTAAAAGCAACGGCATCATGTTATCGCCATCCCGTTATTCGCGCAACCTGCTTTTATCTGCCAGGTACCTAGGTAGGACCTAGATCTGCTCCCCGCATGTATATACTTCCGTTCTGGGTATCATGTTAGGATAATAACGAGAGCACGTATTCTGCTGATATTCCTACCTTGCCTGACCTTAGGTAGGTGCCTAGGGCAGCAGGCAGCCCATTCCATCTGTATTGCTGTCCCTCTTGAGGGTGTGCGCCCGGGGGTGAGGGCTGGGAGGTGAGCTCGAGGTCAAGAGAAACCTGGCATAGGCTTGCTTGCTTCCTCCCACCCTCGACTGGGGAGCGTCAGCAACTGGAAGGCTGAGCTGACGGTCCTTTGCCCTATCGAGAAGGCCTCGCCTTAACTCTCGGGCAATAACGCGTAACGTATAGGTAGCTAAGCAGCCCCGGAGTTGCTTGGCACGAATCGTCGCCGTCTCTCGACGCCCTCGTACCATGTAGGTTGGCAGATTGTCAATGCACGACCCCTTCTCAGCGCCGTCGACGCGAACGAGCTTGGAGAACAAGTGGGATCTCTTGCCCTGTACTTCATCGTCTCTGGTGTAACCACGTCGCATTGATCGCATTGTAGAGGGACGGTATGCTGTCTCGGCTTGGCGGTATGCCTAGTACGGCAAGCATTCTGCTACCCATAGGTATGGGTAGTATGGGTAGGGCTGCTTACCTGCGTCGGCAACGTCTTAGACGCGTACAGGTAGACGTCAAGATGAGAGCCCGTTATAGGTACCTCTCTCTCTCACCTTCGAGTGATCGACCACAAGGAACGAGTCGGCGCATCGCGCGCAAGCCACACCCACCCCACCACGCACCTGGGCATCCTCATGCTGGCTGGTCAGATCATAAGTAGTCCGTCTGCACGAACCTTGCCTGGTAGGGGTCGACGTGGAGGGTGAGGGCGAACCCCGGGTATAGGATTTGAGGGATGCGACTGGGCTGTCCCCCCCCCCCCCCCCCCCCTCCCTGTCGTCCCCAAAAGAGGCGAATGTGACAGAATGCGAGGCTGAATACCCATACATGAAAGGAGCGGGTAAGGAGAAAAGAATGCCCCGTACTTCGTACTCCGTACTCGAGTAGAGTTGCATCGCTCCCGTACGAACCCCGACCCTGACGCCACCTTAGCCTTATAGCCAAGGCCCGCGTCCGTGGTCTCGGCAAGGCGGCTGCTTACGGGCTTGCTGACGTCGAGCCTGGCCGTGGATGGGTATTAGCTAGCCACATGTCGAAATCGCATCGCCCATTATTGATTCTAATCCTGTCGGTCCTGAGTAAGCGTCCATGTTAGCCTAGGCGCCCCAAGCCTTGGGTGCTATATCACGTCTATACACGTTAGAGAGCGTCAAATCGGAGACCTTGTCACATTAAGCGGAGTGAAACACGATCGGGCCTAGTTGACCCAGAGTTGCAGTTTTGGTAATGCGGAATCGTCATCCGATTCAAGTATTGATGCAGCGCGAGCCACCGGTATTGTTTATCTGAGTTGATGCAAATGCGGCCGACATGCCAATGCTAGTAAAAGAGGAAAAGCCCGAGGAGAGAGAAATGGGAGGTTGTCGTGGTGAAGAGCCGTGTCTGGCACCAAGTCACCAGCCAACCCGCCTGCCACTGATCCCTCCCCCAAGCAGATGCGAGTCTTCGGTCCGTGAGATTTCAAATCTTTTTGACCCCGAAACTGATCCTTCTTGTGCTACTGGTCTATCGCGACCCTGCGCCTCAGCTTGCACAATAGGTAGGTAAGTCCTGCTCGTAAACCCGAATGCAAAGATGAAAGCCCAGGAAAAATGCTCCGGAATAATGTCCTCGTTGGTAAGGAAATTCGTCATCGCCATTGCCCCCCCCTTTCCCTTGCCCCTTGAACTCCTTGATCCTTGAATGCTACCGTCCATGAATAAACAAATGAAAGGAGTGCTTTTTTTGTCATTTCCCAGATCTATCTTGGTATGTGCCCTCAACACCTATGATATGCCATCCTCGCCCTTTCCATGCGCTTCCGAGTCTCTGCTCAGAGGAAACACTTCGCACCTTATGATGTGATTGGTATAAACGCCTTCGAAAATAGGTAAAATAAACAGTTGTAAAAAAACAGTTCGTAAATCCGCGCAAGGCCGCGCTACGCTGTCTCTCTTTCTTGTTTCTTGGAGAGTATGTGATCCGATGGGTATTCGCTACAGGTCCAAATCGACTGAAAAATCATCGCAGCCTGACTTTGAAGTCAGGCAAGTTGTTGTAATTGGTACAAGGTGAATCAAGCCCATCCTGGATCATGTCTGGAGTGCATATCATCCCAGCTGCGGCTGGGAACTGTCGGAATAAAAGCCGTCGACGCTGCTCTTTTCGAAGCTCGACTTGGTGCTGTTTGCAGACGACCGGCTGAAGACGTTTTGACCGATATTCTTCAATTTGCCCACGGTGGCTTTACTGTTCTCGGAGGCCTTGGGTACATAGACGCTGGTGGTCGGGTCGACCTTGATGTGGCAAAATAGAGTTGAAAACAGAAACTGGTCGCCGCTGGAATCCAGCAGGGGCATAGTTCGGTAGCCCTGCTTGAGGTTGACAAGCTTAGCGGTATAAGATCCGATGGTGGAGTTTCTACCCGTCGAGCTCTCCCCGTCGCTGGAAAGCTTGACGCTGAATCTGATAAAGACCAGCTCGGGGTGTTTCGTCGTGACGTTGAAATGGAAGTCCTCGTCGAACACGGGATTGAAGCCGTTCTCCTTCACGACCGACGTGTAGTACTTGAGGCTCGTGTCCTTGGGCAAGGTCATGCCCGCCATGCTGTCGTGCTTGTCTCGCTTATCGCTGGTGTGAAAGACTTCCACCTCGACATACGGATCGAGGGTACGGCTGGAAGACAAGTTGGAGGGGCGGATGAGTTGCTGGGCCGAGATGACGCGCACGTTGAATTTCATCTCCTGGCGCTCTAGCTTGCCGATTGCTTCCACCGGGAGACCGTTAGGTAGGATTCGAATCTCGCGCATCGACTCGGGCTTTAGGACGTATCCTGACTGGTCGGTACCTCCGTCGAACATAGCTTGGTTCAGCTGCATGCCGAGGTCGAACGTCTGCCAGTTGAGCGCTGCCATCTGTACGCCCCTTCGCCAGTACATCAGAGGGTTGAAGTTGTCCGACGAGAGACGCGAATATTGGGGATAGACACGCATCATGTAGCGCATGTTGTGGCGGGTCAAGGCCAGCTTGGAGTCCGACGCTTTGGAGTGCTTTCTGAAGGTGCCTTCCATAAAGGACAGAATATGGTTGCTCTTCTTACAATCCGCCGACTCGAAGCCGTGAAACTTGACACCAGTGCAGTAGACTCCAAGCTCACCCAGGCTCTTGACAATCTTGCTCGTCTTCTGCTTCTTCTTCACCTCTTCGCTGCTATCGCTTTCGCTGGTGCTGCTGCTTACCGTGTCGTGCACCTCGCCCTCGGTAATGGTGTCTACGCGCTTGGGAGGTCCGTTGCGTCGAGATGGCTGGGTAGTAGGGCCAAGCAGCGGGCTTGATAGATGCTGGGTCGGAACGGATGCGTTGTCGGTCGGCGTCGGCTTCGAGAAGGGAGACGTCAAGCTATTTCCACGTCGACGCCCCGTACTCTCGCCGCTGCTGCGCTGCGGCTCGGGGTTCCGATGCGTCCCCTTGACCTTGATCAGAATCCGGTCTCTAAGCTCGGAGGGCGACGGTAGCTTGTTTGCGGACGGGTCCAGCGGCTCAGTAACCAGATGCGCGCCGAAGATCTCCCTCATGGTCTCGGCCATGACCTCTTGCTGCGCAGCGCCGCAGTGGACCTCGAGCGAGACCCAAAGTGGAAACCGGCTGGCGACGAAGGCATACTTGTTGATGGTGTTGACCACTTCGCGGAACGAGATGGAGTTGGTCATGGCGTACCCGTGCTTCACTATAGGCTGGCCATCGTGGCCGTCCCAGCAGTCGATCTCGACACTCCGGCAGCCCCGGACGAGGGTGGATATGTACCCCTCGATGGATGCCACGTCTGCAACCTGGCGACCAACTAGGTAGGTGTTGTGCGAGCTAGATATGAAATACTCGTTGAAGGGCCTGTCAAGCGAGTACTCGAGCGGTGCGCGGGTAAGCGGGAAGTTGTCCTTCGAGGTGAGATAAGCTGCGAGTCCCTGCTCGTTCATCGTCACTTCGGTCCTTGGCCTGTTGCCACGGTGAGCATAGCGAATAAATCTGGTCTCCCAGACGCTCGGGTTTCTGTCGACATCCTCAGCTTGGTCGACTCGCAAGAACTGCACGAACTCAGTCAGGGTGATGCCCCGTTCGGGATCCGAAGCTAGTCGATAGTACAGATCTCGAATGTCTTCCCGGCGTTTCATTTCTCGCACGAACAACCGGAACTCGGAAAAGTTCAGCCGGCCCGACCTAGTAGTATCAGCAGTAGCGAACTTGATTTGGAGCTCCCGTTGGGCCATGTGGATGTGAAGATTTCGGCACACCCGCTCCACTCCGGGGTAATCCATCTCCTCTTCGTCGGGTGAGTGCAGTCTGTTCTCGAACTGCTTCGTCATCTCGCCGTTCCAGTACCCGCGAATCGCATTGTCGTTGAACGCCATCAAGGAGGCCATGTGCACCTCTCGGTGCTTCGATATCGTGTCTAGGGCATTAACCCAGTGCGCGAATGTTTCCTCGTCTTCGGCGATGAGGTGCATCGTCTTGCTCCTAGATTTGTCAGGAACGGCGTAGAAGATGGTAAAGAAGCGGCCTTCGTCGCATTCGGGAACACCGTAGTCGATACGATACTGGCGGATGTCGGAGCCTATCCTAACATCCTTAATATCATCGATGTAGATGCACTTGGTAGAGCGGCCCTTCAGCCAGATCACCTTGCCCGCATCCGCCTCCAGGATGAAGAGCAACCGCTTCGATCGCTTTTTCTTGGATATCTTTTGCAGGTAAGTCCCCTTGACCAGCGCCATGGGTACGACCGGACTGGCGCCAATATCCATAATCGACGTAGATCCGGCCACCGAAGGCGCGGCGCTGCCTCCGGAAAAATCCCGGGTCATGCTCTCGGGGGCGTAGATGGAGTTGAGCTCGTTCGTCTCTTCTAGATGACAGTCGTCATCGGAATCTGTTAGGATGACACCGGTATCCGCTGTTGGTGCCGTGTTGGTGCTGTCACTCCGGCGTCGTAGGATACCGGGACCAATGCTGCCGTCTCGGCTCTTGGGCGTCGCCGCCGACTGACGCCGAGTTCTGCTGGCAAGCTTGGTAGCTCGGTTCGAGAGTCGTCTCATGAGACCCTTCGAGGAAGAGTGACTGCCCAAGGCCTCTGCCAGGGACCCGCCGGACGTCGATGCCATGCTAGGGTTGACCGAGTTGTTGCCGTTGGACTTGCAAGCCAGGAGAGGATCACCGAGCTGGAGGGGCGCCACAGGAAACTGCTCGGTGTCAAGGCTGTGAGCACGGTGGGAATCCGGCGTCTGCTGGTTGGAACTGCTGGTGCGGGTCGACATCATATGGTCCGGGTACATGACGGGCGAGTCATGCTGAGGAGAGCCAGAAGCGGCCGTGGAGGCGCTGATGGCTGAGGTAGGCATCGATCTGGGTTGTGCGCTGGGTTGGTGGGTGGTCTTGACCTGGACCTGACTTGGGCGCGGCCGCCGCAGCAGAGAAGTTTGAGCGGCCATGATGGGAGTGCTGCTAGATGAAGAAACCCGGGAGTCGACGTTTGGGTGGGAAGGATTGGTGTTGTTGGGGGTGACAGACATGATATATGTTTCGAGGGGGCGATGCGTGGCCCACGCGTGAATCGTTGCTAGTACGTGTAGTACAGAAGGAATATGAGACAGCGTCTATATGAGGAGGGCTGAACTTGTGGGCCTCATTTTTCCGGATATGTCTTTCATAGAGGCACGTCCCATGGAAAAGGGGATTGGGGGGGAAGGGATGGATGGACGGAGGGGGGGAGTGAGCGTAAAGAGGAGTGAGTATGGGTGTATGTGTGTACGTGTGTACGTGTGTAGTATGTAGGTCGACAAGCAGTGATATGAGACGGACCGTGGGCTATATGTGGTGAAATGTACAGGCCCGGGGAAGGCTACTTAATAAAAATCGCGGCCAAGTTCGAGGCTGCAGGATACTCGAACGCCTTCCCACGAAGTTATGTATATGTCGACTGCGGTCCGGAAGGCAAGGGTGCGCCCGAGCAGCAGTATAGGAAAAGTACAGGCCTGTCACTGGTACGGCGCGCTGACACGGGTACGTCGAGGTACGGCGACAGCAGCGGCGTCTGGGTGCGTGCTGTGCGTCTGCTGTGCGTCTGCGGTGCCCCAGGTGGCAGACCAGGTGGTAGACCAGGACCTAAACAGGGCGGGTATGGGGGATCGATGTTGCAATAGTTCACGGTAAAAATGATGAGGTGGCAGGCCGTTATGCAGGTCGCTGATTTGGGTACTCTAGGTTGGGGGAAATCGTTGTATCCCCCCCCCAGCGTGAGATTGTCAAGTGAGATGGTCCTCTTCTTTTTCTGATATTGCTCTGCTGCGGCCCCTGCAGCTTCACCTTGCGAGTATCTGCCAGACTAGACTTGTTTTTCCCCTCCCGAGTCGTCTTGCGATTGGCCTCTGCTCGTCTGGTCCCGACTGTGTGTCGAGGCGCAAATCCAACCTGCTGCTGCTGTGCGTTTTTGTAAGAAAGCTGGCTTTGAGCAACAGGCTGGGCGCGAACAAATGCGCTGTTCGCTTCGTAAAAGGAAAAGGTGGTGGATCCTTCTGCGGTGTCGTGATGACTCCCTCTCGCTTCTTAGTAATTTTTTTTTGTATCCTGCCGGGCGTCAGTGGTACAAGCGTGGCCGAGAGCGTGTACTTGATGACGTCCAGTGAGGCTCAGCAGAGAAATAGAGAAAAGCAGGCCGGCAGGGTAAGCTGCGCGCTGTTACGGTATGGACAGTACGTCCTTGTGCGACGTCAAGGGAATGCGTCTATGTTAGCTGGTATAGGCCCTGGGGGATGGGATGTGTGCGTGCGTATGGGCGTATGGGCGTATGGGATATTCGACAAATTGATATGTGACTGTGACGACTGACTGTACTGCGAGGGACGGAGGCAGTGGCAGACACCAGATCTATATGTGAAATTGGCGGGCCAGGATGAGGAGAGACTTCCCAGATGTTCTCGAAGCCGACTAGAAGTAGCGAATAAAACAGAAAATCTAATTATTATTTTTTTTTTTCTGCTGCTACGAGTTTTGGATGAGGTGTACGGCCTTTTTTTGCTTGCCCTGCCAGGTGGAGGAGGGATGGGGTCGGGAAATTATTAGGTGAACGGAGCGGAAGGGAAGGGATAAGGCATGGCAAAGACAGGGAAGGCGCCAGGAAATGGAAAACAATAGGCGGTCCCATCTGCCCCTAAAGGTACGTATTTTGCCTGGTCTTGGTTGTAGCTATTCCTGCTAGCTCTGTTTTTTTTTCTTCTTATTTTTTTTTATTCATGTCGCTACATAATACGTCTGTACGCCTGTCTGTACGTGTGAGCGTGGGCTTTCCATCCGAGTTACTGGCTGACCTTGACTGGCTTACTGACTACGTCTGTCAAAAGTACCGTAGGTCTACGCACATCGCACATCGTACATCAGGTATATATTCTATACGCGTATGTACCTAATCTATCCGAGTCTCAATTGGATCACTCTTTACCGCTCGGCCACGGCTCTAGCATCGTATTGTACATTACGTGCCTGAAAAACCAGCAGCGCCTTGACCTTGACAGCTAGTGGATACGATACCTGGCCTAGGGTAGACAAGCTGGGGTGCATCCTCTAGGTACATGACAGACGTCTACAGCTCCGTACTAGAGCCTACAGCGCCAAGTGTGCCCGGCTAGCAGCTATGGTGTGTATCGTGCATTGTATATTGTGAAGTACATACACGCATAAGCAAGACACATCGGTACATTAGGTTCGCGGAGATGAATACCTGGTTCCTTGTTCGGCTCTACTACGTACAAGGCCAACACCTAGAAACAACCTCTGGGTTTGCTCTCGTCAGAACTTAACCTGACTAGAAGGATGGGCGAGCGCCAAGGCCATAACGAAGACGTTGATTGTGAGCTTTGGTTTGACGTTACTGTATCGTAACTCTGGAATCTGACACAGTAACAAACTGAGCTGACGGAGCTTAGCATGGGCATGGGCAGTTGTACCCGGTTCACTCCAGCGCTCAGCGGTTCAGCACTTCACTTTCAGCGACCCAGCATTGCCATGATCCACAGTAACATGGCACTGGCGAGCCGGGACTACCAGGTCGCAGGCCTGCCAGGACTGCCTGGGCAGCCTAGGCAAGCTGGCGAGTCGGCTACCAAGTGTATGATACACGATACGTGGGACTCGGGTCATACATTCATAGGTATATGTACATGTACACCGGCTAGCGTGTCTTGTCTTATTTTTTGTATTTTTGATTTTATTTTTTTACCAACCCTTCTTCTCCTCCTGGTCAGTCGAACCCAAGCACCCAAGTACCGCATTCTCCCATTTGTGGAGGGGTGGATTGGGATCGGTGGATGATGGATATTGGACAATGGCAAATAGACAATAGGACGTTTGGCTACATGGGTGCCATCGCATATACATGTGATATGTGATGTAGCCAGAGCTTTATAAACAATCGCATGCAATCTCTCCGCCCCTGTGAGTCAGAACGAGAACGAGAATATCTGAGTGGGTGTAGGCGATCTGCTCAGGTCAGGTACGCGAGCGCACATGTAGCGCACATGTAACATATGTCACAATCACATCGACGTCAAAAGCACGTTATCTCATTTCTCACTTGCGCTCGAGACCGAGGAACAAAGCTGCCCCGTGCCTCACTGATTGTTGCCCTTTGCCCGCCGCGTATTGCGTGACAGGTCGTGTTGCCTCGTTGCCTTGGCCAAGGAACATTGCATCAAAGGGGAATCTTGCTGGCCTTGTCCTAGTCTCGGTTCTTTGTCAACCGAGTCTTATTGTGCAAAAGGACGAGGCGTGATGACGGCTTGAGCAGAGGTAGGCAAACCGAGTCCAGCCCGAGCACCTCGAGAGTCTCCAGTTTAGGTAGCAAAAGTCGTCTAGGACAAGAGGCTTCAGGACCGTATTGGTCTATCTCCTCGGCTATACAGCACCTCGACACATCAGCTCTTCGAAGATGGGAGGGGCATTGCTAGGTAGCAGTCGTGATATTGACGATGCATCAAAATGTCTTGACCTATTGCGATGGGCGCCTCGACTACTGATTTACAATCCCGAAACAAACGTCTACGTAGCTGTGGATTCCCTCGGAGCCCAAAGACCCAAAGCTGGCGCGAATATCAGCACACAAAGGCCTTTTTTGCGAATGAGACAGCCAAGGCGACGTTGACTAACATCGTCGGTGGAAGATTGGAAAAGGGGGAAAAAAGGGGGGGTTCACGCATTGTTAGGCGAGCAGACAGAAGGAAAAAAAAAAAAAAAAATCAAGACAGGCATGGCAGGGGACTCTCCACAGCGGCTACACACTGTAGCAGCGATCATAGGGACGTATTGTACAGCACGTAGTGGGCGCTACCCCGAAGCGGGCAATGGAAAAGCGAAATTCAGCTCCGACTAGCACCATTGCAGCTAGGCGGGCTAGGGTCAGGGCAGGCTGGGCAGGCTGGGGCCGCTGGGCAAGCTGGCCTGGCTGGCAACGGGCAAGGCGTCAAGGCTTTCGCGGGCTTGGTCAGGTTCGTCAGGTTCGGCCAGGGGTTGCGCAGAGTGGATTTGCTGGGCCAGGTGGCAGATGCGGTGGTCCCATAACTACATCATCGACCATCTCAGCAGCTCAGGCATTGTCCGACAGGGGTCGTCCGGGGGTGTACCAAAGACCTGGGTGAGTTTGACGGGGAGGGAAGAAGAAGACGAAGAGAGAGAGACAAGGGAAAGGGAGGAAAAAAAAAAAAAAAAAAAAAAAAAAAAAAAAAAAAAAAAGAGACGCCCAGCTGAGCGCTCGCGGCTCAGGTTGGCCGGTACAAGTACATTCATTCATAACCTTGCTCTCCTCGTGTACATGAGATTTGCACGAACTGTACATATATGTGTACGTACTTTACATAGTACATTCATACATGTATGAAGGTATCCATCTCTTTTTTTATCCCTCTTCCCCCTTTGTTTCTTCTAAACACGACCATCTCATTAGCTCGTCTTCTGATTGCTTCATAATGAGTAGATCTGGTACGTTATGTTGAAATTTGCCAGGGCTGATCAGCACCGGCTCGGACTGACAAAAATGACCTCATCTCGAAAATACGTAATATTAGTTGAGATTCGTCTGCACCAGTAAGAAAAGGGAACGAGAAAATGAAGATATGCTACCCTTACAAACCCCCTTTACTGTAGCATTCGCGGGCGTCAGGGGTTATGCACGGCAGCATAAACCCCCGCCAGCCTTATTATTTTTTTCCTTTTATCTTTTATCTTTTATCTCTTATTTCGAGATGTTCAACGCCCCCCCAAGATAAATAGATAAAGAGAAGCAGAGCGGCGAAAGGGCGCTTCAAGGTTGCGTTTTCGGCAGTCGGAATGTCAACCTAGAGCCCGTTAATTGAAACCTTAGAGGATCGGGGGGGCTTGCCGACCTCTGCTGCAAGACATACGATTATGCGCGCCGCTTTTTTCCCCCCTAACGATGAAGAGAAACCCACCCAAGATGAACCTATCCTTACTTGGCTGCCTGGTTGCCTCCTTGGTACATGCTACGGGTGCTATGGACGCTATGGATGCTCTGGGACAGCTATGAACATATCCAGGCATGTCAAATTTAGGGGTCTCCGAGGAACTTTTCCATCCTCACCTCAAGACGGCCTATGAAAAGAGAAGAGGAAAAAACAGTCGACCTCATGACAGTAGAAGAAAAAAAACCCTTACCAGACTCCTTGTTTGCCGGCCTGATGGTAATAAAAGGTCGTCTGAGTACCCGACCAGTGAGAAGCAGGCAGACGACAGACGCCAGACGCAACCTACCACTTTACACGCCGACCTTGCATGGCCCCATCCCATAAACCCCCGTAAGTGTAGATCTCGCGGTCTCGTATGACGGCTGCTACGCCGGCGGTGTTGGGAAACAGCAGGCAAGCGGGCAGGCAAGCTGGCAAGACTCAGCAGCCCCTCAGCCTTTTTTTTCTCGAAAGTCCCCAGCCCAACGATATCGCTGGCTAGCCGCCTTGACTGGTCGCCAACCCCTTCTCGTGACATGACTTCTCTAGCCGAGAGCTGATGAATTCAAGTCTGGAATTCACCCAATTGGCCGTCTTACAAAGTTCTTCTTCCTCAGTCCTCGCAGACGGCTCACCGCCTCTGGGATGTATTCTTGATAGGACGACGATGATACCGGTACGATACCAGCGCGATACCTGAATAATATCGCTACCAAAAACAAAAGGCCCGTCGAGGTGTGAGGAGAGAAAAAAAAAGAAGGCGACTTTCCATTTTCGGAAATGCTTTAGAACATTCTAGTCTTCCTTTCCTTTTCCCGTTTTCTACCATCCTGACCCTTCACGGCCCTTCAACCCTGACTATCGTACATCGACCGTCTCGACTGTCCGTCTACCTGACATCTTGACTTGTTTTCATTTCGACGTATTATGCTATGCGACGGGACCGTAGCACGGTGGATATGGCGAGCTCGCATTCTTATTATGTGCTAGTCATCACTATGCGACGGAAGGAAAAGGGATCTGCCCCGGTGCTGGCGCGAGACGCCGTCGCAAGTAAAAACGAAAAAAAAAAAAAAGGCCCAAGCCCAAGCATCCCCTTGATTCAATTTCTCGATGGCCTCCCGAGGATTCCCTACGTAGTTGGCTCGGAAGCGTCGCGGAGACGGTACCGAAGTCGAAATAAAGAATCAAGAATTACGTCAAAACGTCTAGCGCCGTCACCAAGTCGTGTCGTGTCGGGGCTAGGAAGTCGCCCAGCCCGCCCAGCCTCTCTCCTTCTCTCCGCACGCGAGCGCATTTCCCTGTCCGCCCGTTCATTTCCCTGCGCCCATCATCATTTGCTAACCGCATATGACTTCACACGTCAAGAAAGAAGAGAGAAGAAGAGAAGAAGAAAAAAGAAAAAAAAAAAAGAAATCTTTTCCCCGGACCCAGAACCAAGACTGACCTAGCGCGCAAAGCTGATTTCAAGGCCGGCCAGCTCGGGGTTTTGCCCTATCTGCCTATCTGCGCCGTATTCTATGTGCCGCCACTGTCGCGAAAGGCCGAAACGGTCTTCCAGAAGGCAGATCTCTTCTATTCTTCTGCAGCCCTGCTCGGGGACCCTGCTGGAATGCGCGCCAGAACTCCACATCATCATAGTACTGCAATTAGCGTCAGGGGGGGTTGGTTGGTCCCAGGGCCGGCCAATGGCAGTCTGGTCGCCAGACTTTGATGCCGTCGACAAGACCGCATTTTCGTATCGTATTTGTCCTTGTCCACACGAGCACACAGGATTCGGGATATGCACACAATGTCGCAGCGTTCCTTCGAAGGCCCAGGTCGGCCTGGCAAGCGGCCACCGCCTATCCCGTCGCCTATAGCCCGACCGCCTATAGCCACCCGTACCATGACATGTCGTAGCTTCATACAGTAGTATACATATACCTACATCAAGTACGTAGCAGTGCGTGGCAGCAGCAGCAGCGGTGGCAGCACCAGGCTCGTAATATCACCTTATGCAGAGTCAGAGTCCCTACGAGCACGACATGACCACCACTACACAGTATAAGCCGGGCCAATTTTAGCAGCACGCTGCGCGGCATGGGCATGCAGTATTGGGCGGGCAGATACTGCTAGCGGCAGTGGTCAATTTATTTTCATGTCTCTTCATCTTCTCGGGCGCCGCATAGCCTAATCGGGACGACATACTATACATAGCATGCACGAGATGTACGAGAGCAGTGATGAATGAGGACCAACGCTCGTCTGCTCCTCTCGAACTCGTCTCTGTCGGACCTCCGACCGTCACGTTGCCTAAAGCCCGCAGGTAATCTTCCAAGGTACGTTTCATTCTGATCTTCTCTTTCTTCAAGTGTAGCATAGCAGTGCAACGACCAAAGCAAGATTATCAGGTCTGCTCAACATGTAAAATTTTCAGCTCTCTCAGGGCCCCTGAGCCAATCAGCCTCGTGTGCCCTCGTACTTCCCAGGGGTAGGGAACGCGAGGAGGAGCCAGCTGCAAGCCACGGAGTCACAGACGAGATGCACCGGCATCTTCGGCACAGACGGGTTCTGGCTTTGTGGGAGGGTTCGTCAAGTCAAATCACGCAAAGCCTGCCAGGAGAGCCTTGGAAAAGGAGGGGGGACTGGCTGGACCATAGAAGCATACGAGAATTTAAGAGCAATTATGCGCTGTATGTCGATTGTGCCGCAGGCAAGAAGAAGAGAAGAAGAAAAAAAAAAAAAAAAAAAAGTTCCCTGGTCGTACCCTCGCCGGCGTCTACCATATTGGTGAGCGCGGTAGGAACGCAGCAAGGTCCCAAAATGCGAACCCCTCTCCTGGGCCCTGGAAGACACATGATCAGTCCTGACGATGACCCTTGATCTCCCTATCTCCCTGTAGAGCATCCGTCCAAATGCGAGATCGAAGAAGGGCCCCTAATCTTGGTGACAGGCTCGGATACATATCACAGGTTCCCGTGTAATCCTTGCTCCGACTAATAGGAAACCCCCGTTTTGGGAACTGATGCGAGCGCTGACTGGTGCTGGTCGAGGAGAGGATTGATTGGCCTGCTCAGTTTTACCCTTCTTCGCAATCCGCGCCGGGACAAAGCCAGGGGCGGGTGTCACGAGGGCCCTTTTCGACCACGGCCATGCTACGATGTCTTTCTAACCTGCTGGGCTAACCTGCTGGGCAACGTCAACGGCATCAGGGGTTCTTCTCTCTCTCTCTCTCTCTCTCTCTCTCTCTCTCTCTCTCTCTTTTCGCCGGTGGCATCGCACAGACCTGGACGGCCTGGGCGAAGCGACGGGAGGAGGGGCTCGGCATCACATCAATCTATTGACCATAATAATCGGTCTGCGTAAGACGCAAGCGAGCGGGTTCTCCCGCATGTGCAAGACGAAGCGAAGAGAGAACATGACTAAAATAGAATAAATACAAAAGAACGATAGAGCATAGCACATATTGTAGAGGGATTGCTATACAAGAAGGGGCCAAAACAGGATATGGTCGCGATTATAGCCTCCCGCCTGTCGCCTCCTCCTACAGACTCCTCCTACAGACTCCTCCTA
The DNA here is from genome assembly GCA_022432365.1 of Hypoxylon sp. FL1284. Classification (NCBI taxonomy): domain Eukaryota; kingdom Fungi; phylum Ascomycota; class Sordariomycetes; order Xylariales; family Hypoxylaceae; genus Hypoxylon; species Hypoxylon sp. FL1284. The sequence goes on along the minus strand of JAJJXE010000008.1, from coordinate 501,404 downwards.
CAGACTCCTCCTACAGACTCCTCCTACAGACTCCTCCTACAGACTCCTCCTACAGACTCCTCCTACAGACTCCTCCTACAGACTCCTCCTACAGACTCCTCCTACAGACTCCTCCTACAGACTCCTCCTACAGACTCCTCCTACAGACTCCTTTTCCTCATCATCGCCCGCGTCACCGTCACGCGGATGGGTGGCCGTCCAGCCTCTTACCGCGGACGTAATTGCAATATCTTGACACATTACCGCAGCATATACCGCAACATCGATCCAATAACTGAGGGCGGAGTGGCGTTATTGCAGGTCCTAACGTCGATCCGGGACATCAACCCACGGCGCGAGGTAACGTCCCTCATGCACGTAAAGCGAGACAGAAAAATAAAAGTAATAGTATATGCACGCCAATCGAGTAAGGTTCCTGTCGAGACAATCGGAATAGGTCGACGAGCCTAGCCACATCCTGAATCCCAGGCAGCCCAGGATGACGATGACTGCAGCAGGCAAGCAAGCAAGCCTCGCCCTCTTTCTGCGCATCGACCGTCGCTAACTGCGGCTCGCAGAGAATGTTTCGTATCCTTGGTCCCCTAGAAAAATGAAAGACCAGTTCAGTTCACCGTGGAACGACAGAGGATCGTCATCGTTCATGTAGGCTACCCTTAAGAGAGCAGCAGAAGCAGCAGGCGCATACGCAGAAGCAGCAGCAGAAAAAGCAAAACCGAACCGTACGGGATTTCCCCCATGGAGGCTGGTTCGAAAGAAGACGCACCGCTGTAGGCCCTTCCGTGATGCAACTCTTTTCCCATCCGTCCATCCATCCGCCGCTGAGCCAGAAACCGGCCGGTGCTCAGCCCGCGGGCACGACACCCATACAGCACGCCTGCATCGTCGCACCGGCTGCAGAGCATTGCCTTTCGGATAGATCCCCGCGGCCTGGTCGCACAGCGAGCCGCCAGTGTCGCGTGCTCTGCCTCGTCGCAATGGGCATTTCCCCGGACTCGTATCGTGCGTTTTGGGCGCATCGTCCCAACCGTCGAGCGCCCAAGTTCGGTTTCAAGATGTGTCTTTTGCGACTCATCACTTAATGCCTCATATATCCGGCACCTTACCTGTCGTACTTGCTTGCCTGCCTGTAGGTATCTTACCTAGCTATTTATCATAAACCCTTAAGCCACCGTATCTTCAGCTTCCCCCCCTTTTCCCCCCTCCCGCGCTGCTACGGAAAATAGATACGAACGTGACGATCTACGAAATGCTATAGCTGACTAGATTAAAAATCCTCGGCACGTCGAATAAAAAGAGAAATAATCTCATCTGCGCATGCAAGACGCCCGCGACGCTGCAATAATACTCGCCTCTTACTAAACTTATCACCCTCTTGACGCAAACAGTAGGTGATATGTCATGATGTTGCAATGAGGAAGAGAAAAAAGAAAAAGTGAATATGCAAACCGAGGAGAGTAGAAGATAGAAAAAGAAAAAGAAAAAAACAAGCATCGTGGTGTAGCCCGCCCAGACGGTTCCCGGCAGGCCGCGGAAGAGGCCAGAGCAGAGAAAAAGAACGTCGTCGTTACGTGCGGCATCTCGAGAGTGCAGCCCCGGCCCTGCAACACAGGAGATGGAAAAACGTAACCAACGGGGGGGCCCACGACGGATGCTAAGTGGTCGGGGGCTTGCCTCTCTCTCCAATGGCCGCTCGCCCGTAGCACACACCTCACCGGCGTTGCTCGGCCTTTGGAGAACGACACTGCGTACGGAAATACCGCCGATCCAGCCTGGCGGTCCTACGTCTGGAACGGGGGTTTTGCTTCGAGTGTGTGCGAGTGCTGCGTGCGTGCGTGCGTGCATGGATGGTTCTTCTTCATCTGTTTTTTTTTTTTTTTTTCTTGTCTTGTCTGTACGGGGCACGCTGCCTGCGCGGAACGGGCAGGGCCTGCCTGCATGCGGGCCAGTTGTCAAGGAGCTGATCCTCTTCGCGGCAGTTTTTGCAGCTGACTGGCTGACGAGCCTCACGATCAGCCCCTCCATAGTTCCCTCTCCGGCCCCCGCCCTCTCTCGTATACATACATGGCATACACAGACAGATGCTAGCTTGATACAATCAAGGCCTATGGCTGTGTCACACGTCATTCTGTTGACCGGCCCTCCTCCCCCCTCCACCCTCCTACCCCCCATGTTCACAATTCCGCTTCCTTCCAAGCCACGAGCCATAGTGTCGGAAAGGGGGCGCTCTTCAAGGGGGGGGTGGGAGAGGGTGGGATACGGACAGACAGACAGACAGACAGACAGAGGAGGGGCCTGGGATCTTCGGCGCCCTCGCCTCGTTCGGTTGGAAGGGTACAACGGCGGGGTACGGCGACGGCAACTTGAGACGGAGACCCGTGACGAGTGACGGATCGCACACCGGGATCGCCTCTCTCTGTATCGTATCTCTACTTACCGGTCGATATACCGTAACGGCCTGATGTATACCTACATGTGTGTCTGTCTACCTATTCTGAATACCTCATACCATACATATACACAGCTGCCTGATCCACCTACACAGACAGCTCTTTTCAGCCCCCGTCGACCACCCGGGCGTAACGATTACTTGGTGCTTTCCAGAACAGGCAGCTGGCGCGCCATGTGCTGAAACGTAACCGCACCGAAGAAAAACTCAATGCCAATTAAATGTCCAATTATCGCCAACATGCTTTTTTCTTCGTGCCGATTCACAAACAAGTATGTACTTCGTCAGACTTGCATGTATCATTATTACTATTATTTCGTCTTTTCTTTTTCAGCTTGACCGAACGTCTTCCTACACTTCCGTATGGTCTCTCGTGTTTGCCGGGGATAGGAGATACGCCTACCAAACCTCCTTGTTGCTTGTAAGTATCTGTGCTCGCACCAAGGTCGAGCTACAACGCGATACATCTACATCAAGACGAGCTACGGAGCACAGGCCCTTGCGAGGTCTCAGCAAATCTAGGCTGGCCCGCCGGCCCCCGATGATGCATCAGTGACTATCTCGGTGGCATCGTAGCTACAGCGTATCGGATGCGAAAAAAGGCGGGACAGAGATACGTTCGGGACCGGCAAGCCGTGCCTACGACTCGGACACTTCCTATAGGCCCTATTTCTTGTAAGCCCCTATAGGCTATACATAGTAAGAGCCCAGCGGGACTCTCTTTTTCGGTCTTCTTATCGTAAAGGATTATTTACTGGACATACTAAAATAGACGGAAATAAGAGATAGAAAAAGGGAACCGTTTAGGGCGATGCTGTTTAGCTGGCATTTCTCTGCTTAATTACCAGCCTCGCTCGGTGAGACGGGATCTCGAGTGTGTCGACACTTGGAACTAGCTGATACCGCGGAGATATTTATAGATGTCTTAGTTGAAAAAAACTACAAGAAACATCAGAGACAGAAACTGCCTGCACCTTGCCATTCTTGTCGGTCTATCTACCCGCCCTCCGTCCCATCTAGGAGGGACCCTCTTGCGGGACCGACTTAGCTGGTTTTTATTTTCCTTTTCTTTTCGGCGATGTATGCTAGGCATGCCATGTCGCTCATACAGGCAGGCGGCGCGCATCGTGCATTGGCTCGCCGCCACGTGCATCCACAAGCACGTCGGTAAAAGGTGTTTCCCTGTCCAGGGATCGATCCCGCGAAGGCGGCGCTCGAGCTCCATCGGTTAGAGAGTGTCAGGACGCGGTCGAACCGTTCCCAGTCCCCGTCATCACCCAGGCCCAGGCCCGTCCGACGGGGCACGCTATCATGTCGAGGTCGGCGAACTCGGCGTCATGAGTTCTTTGAGAGACAAGGGACGAGAGGTGACGTCCCGTCCCTCGGGGCTACGACAATGCGCGCGCGCACCCTGTACCTACCTAGGCGCGCATCTCGGACGCGGACGGCATTATCGTCGCCTACAGCTGCTCCGTCTGGCATTGGTGGCCCGAAAGGATCTGATCTGTGTCAGCTCTCCCTCGCCCGGGAAGAGCCTGGCACAAAGTCACGTCGTGTCCGTGCTACGTCCCAAGATATGTGCTAACGGTACTTGGCTTGGATCAATGTCTTTGAGCATGTAGAGAACCTTCTCGTTTCATCGTCACTGGCCATATCCGTTGATTAGGACGTCCCCTCTTTCGAGATCCCGCCCCCTGCTTCCATTCCTGCGTGGCCGTGGCCGTCATGGCAGCGTACCTAACCTACTTAGGAATGTACCCGAGGTATTTCTACCCTGTCCGTTACCTGATTTTAGGCCACGAGCTATGTATGTACGGTACATACATACGTAAGGTAGGTAGTATATGAGGCCTGGTTGTGTCAGGCTGTCAAAGGTGGAGGGTTATAGTTGTGACACTTGAACGTGGGGTAGGTCTCATATTGATGATAGTAGGGAGGTGAGCAAACTAGAGTCGGGCCAAGTAGCATTTCTGCCAGTCCTTACTGTAGACGTAGAAATCATCGAGATGCGAAAAGAATAACAAGAAATTGAATTAAAAAAGAAAAAAAAAAAAAAAAAAAAAAACAATTACATGATGAGTTCCCGCTAGACCTCGGTCTATTATATCTACCAGAGAGCTCATTGGCCTCCCGCGCCGCATCTCTAGGTGGCCCGACGATCGCCGCCCGTCAAAACTTCGGATTCGAGCTCGCGTCCAAGCCAGAGACTCCCCATCTGCATGTTTTCTAGCGCTTACTGGTTAGGTCGGGTAAGGTGTATATTTGGAGGTGAGTCCAGGCAGGCTAGTGAGTTTGCAGCTTAGCAATTCGTCGGTTAAGTTGTCGTGACCTGAACTCGTCTTCGCTGTACGGCTAACAGTGGCATTTCCCCCATCCCCTTCCTCCATTCACACGACATTCCGGTTTGCGCCTACGCCTACGCCATGCACGCATTCCCACTCGACTCAGGCTCGACTCGGCGGGCTAAGATAGACAATATCGTAGATCCACTTGCCGTGCTCATGTGAATCACCTCACCTCGCGATAATACCCGTCCCAAGATTCGACCCTAAGCGCTGCCGTCCAGTACCGTGACAGCGTGCTTTCGACTCTTCCCGACAGGATTCGCCCACGATGCATCCTCTCGTCCATCTCCACCCGTCGTAGACATCGTACGACAATTTGCGGCAAGTTCATGATACCTCCAAGGTGCCAATGGGGGTTGTCGCCCTTGGCCGTATCCTTCTCAGATCGCCCATCGTCACTTGCCGCCGACCCCCCGAATTCCAGTCTTCACCGCAACAGCCATCGTCATGTGCCGCTGCGTTAATCAACGCCCATCAGCAGGCGTGCTGGTCGCCGTGGGGGTATTTCATTTATGCTTGCAGGGCCAGAGGCTATCTGGTTGGAAGGGCCCCCCATTATGAAGCCTAAGCGATACGACGACAAGATGCAACGCCTGTCTTTTTTTCCTTCTATTATTCTCTAGACGGAGAGGCAGTCGGGTGAAATCTGCCACCTGCTGCGTAGCTTCTAGATTAACAGCGAATCCGACGGTGCTGCGGCCGCTCATTGGACGAGACGGCACTGCATTGAGCCGAGGAGCCAGCAGATGCTCGTCCAATTCCATTTCCTCTTCTAGAAAGCTTCCAGCGAGTGAGAGAGCCTTCCCACTAGCCAGACATCCCAGGCAGATCCCCCGAATACACGTGAAGAAAACTGGACCCTTAACCACGCCGTCGGATCCATCGGGCTGTCAAGGGGTCGCGTATTCTACCCCCTTTTAGTTGCTGCCGGCCTGGGCTGGCTTGGGGTGGCTTGGTATCCTTTTCCGAGGCTGCATCGCTGTCTCTGTCCCGCCTGCCTATCAATCTCGACGCGGCTTGGCCTGACTTGACTTATCAATCATGGAGATCCAACGTCGCCCGACGATAGTCTCATAATATCTATCATTTTCCATGCATTCGCCGACGCTCGCGTCGTCCTCTCACACCAACAGCCAGCAGCAACCGGCAGCACGCAGTAAGCAGCCTTGTCCAACACCACCCAATCTGAGTACCCTGCCTGGGCTTGGCCTGTGAATCCCCCCCGGGGTGGCTGCGAAGGCAAGGAGGGCCTGCTTGGTGCGATCTGTGTGTTTTGCTCCGATCGAAGGCCACTGAGACCGGCGAACACTGGCATTGGGTGCGCCCGCGGTGACCGTGGCGCATTACCCCACAGAGCTGTCAATGCGGGTTGGTGCTGAGCCTGATCTGATGCCGGGATTGCGATAGGCTCGTAGGCTGCGACATGATATTACCAGCAGCAAGCCATGCTCGCTACACATGCAAGGGAACGCGTTCGGGTTAGACCTCTGACGTTTCATCGAGCCCAGAAGACCTTGCAGAATCACCTCAGAAGCCGTAGCGCTCACATCAGGCTACCTATTCGCCGTCATTTCTTTGCTCAACTAAGGGACAAGCAGCAGCAGCTCTTCTAAGATCCCATTGTGCGACCGAGGCCCGCAAACGTCATTCGCAAACAGCTACGAGGAGCACGCACTGCGCCAACCCCTCCCTTCCCTTCCTCTGCCCCCCTGGTCCGTCAAGCATCCAGCTTCCTGCTGGGGGGGGGGGGCTGAAACCAATATGTAGGAACGACACCCTCACGAAGGGTATAAGCTTAAAAGGTCACAGATGGACTGGATTCTTGGGTCGTAATCGTGCCGAAAGATGGGGAGCTCGCTGCTCAGTTGGGTAGGGAGCTAGCCGGAACGGGCTTGTCGTCTGGCGGGCGAGTATACAATAATATGACCTGTCACATTTTGACCGCCCAACCGCGCCCCCGTAGGTAAGGACCCTAACGACGCTGGCTTACCTCGGTGGGAAGCCAACTAAAAAATAGGAGACGTGGGTTGACAGGCTACCTGTCACATACCCATCTCGGATACCCTGATACCCTGAAGGCCCAGTTCCTCTCACACAACGCCTGCTCTATACCGTTTGACGCCGGACAAAACAATAACAAGATAGTCTCCAATAACCCCTGGATGACAAGCGTCAGCTACATGTCGGCTTATCACTGTTGATCTTCGGGTAGGCGGGCCTTTGTGCTACCAAGGTACTGCGCGTCGTCCCCCCTCAGATCAGCAGCGTCCATGCGAAAGGACGCATACGAGTGTTTCCTGTCCGTCTACGTCTTAGCTGCATGCCTCCTCTCTCTCATATCTGACACGTTGGGTCCTAAAACAGGAAATCGGGGCGCGCAACAGGAAAGGTCAGTCGGTGAGACGAGCCAATCCTCACCGAAATAAACTCCTTCTGCGTCGCAATGCTGTGTCTGTGCGACCTGATCTGTCATGGCCAACCACTTTTTTCCGGAGGGGGTTTCCCGCCTCTGTCTGGACTCTGGCCGCGCCAAAGGGCACCGAAAGAGTAACACTTACTCACTCATTCGCTCACCTGCCTGACCTGATCTGGCCTGACCATCATGAGGCCCCTCTGCGTGTCTCTCTCATCGCTCAGGCGTCCGTGACTAAAAGAATCATTCGAGTCCGGCAATTTCTCCTGATGATGGAATCATGACGAGATGGCGATCGACGGTGTAGCGAACATGGCAGTACGCTATAAGTCGGCTCTGATGCGCTGTCAACTACGATCAGCGAGGCTAGTAACCCGACGACTCTACACCTGCCTCTCACCACGGCAAATTCCAAGGTCAGTCAGCCTCAACAGGCCGTCAGCAGGAAGAGACGAAGCGAGCAGAGTGGCACGGGCCTGACATATCATTTTATGGCGGTTCCTTGGCCACTGCCGGGCCGGACCCAACAAGTCGAGCCCCCCTGCTGCGCTCGCTGCAGGTTTCCTACTAGTTTCGGGGGGGTTCGAACATGATCGTCAACAAGGGCAGTCGAATCGACACCCTCTGGTACTCAGAGTAGCATTTGGTATCGGTACTTAGTGCGACGAGCCAGCCCTGCACCGTCGACTTGTAGATACATTCAGCCATTTCGTCGCCCACCCCCTGAAGGATATAGCGCGCACGCACAGCACGAGCTAGTCGTAAGACCTTCGCTATCAGCCCGTCCCCCAAAAAGCAGAAAAAAGCAAAAGAGAACAATTAAAGATTATTCTGCAGCGGCTAAGCGACGCATACTGCCGTTGGTCATTTTTAGTATCAGCTTACCTTACGTCGGGCTACCTAACCTCACGCGAGCAAGCGTCATCCCGATTCGGACTCTGGCCGCCCGAAAGCAGTTCACTGCAGCCGCCTGACAAAGAATTATATAACGTCGTCATAAAACGACCTTCGTCTTGTGGCGGTCTAGACGCACAGTCCGCCCCTCCTCCTCACCACCCGTCCTCGTCGATGACTGAGACGGCAGGCTGGGAGCAATACTCAGCGAACCGGGTCTCCTAATAGGATAACATCATTATATCATATCAGATCATGTCGGCAGGGCTTATTGAATCAGGACACATGGTTACAGACAGGCTATAGAGAAATAACCCGGCAAATTCAGCTTCTGGGAACCATGGTTCCAGCGACTGCACCAAGCCCTTTACGAGCTCCTTGCCCCCCCCCCCCCCCCCCCCCTTTCCGCGCGTCCCGTCCCTCGTCTCTCCGTCCAGCTGGGAAATTTTACCCTAGCTAGGTCCCTAATCTAGGACATTTTCTCCGCAGAGCCTCTGGACTCCAACGGGGGTCTCGCTATGGGCAACAGGGGCTCTTCCAAAGCAAATCTCTCCTCCTAGCCTGCAGCAGTTCCCAAATGCCACACCTGAAAGGGTCGATTCGACAGCAGCTAGTTACGTGCCCTAACCGTAGCAATATATTTATTATTATTATTTCGTCAGTTGTATAACCACCGTCGCGTTTCCTCTCACCTGCAGTCATGCTGCTAGTTGCTTGTCGTCTCGAAGCCTAGACCTGGTTTTTATTAGCTCCCGCTCCAGGGCGCCTGACCCGCCTTGGGGAAAGATTAGCATCGGGGGGTCTGCCCAGGGAGATCTTCGCTATCGTACATCCTACGGTAGTAGCGAGCACGGCCGGGAATCTTGGGTCATCTGAGCATCATCACGATGTGGTCCGCGGGGAGGGGTCCAAATAACGGCACACCCCGGCACGGGCACCTCCCTCTTTCTTCCTGTACCCCCCCTACACCCCTTGACTCGTATGTATGTACGTACGGTACCATGCGCCCAGAAATAGGTCCGTGATGCTGCAGGCGTCATGCACTCGGCGCCCGTTCTGCAGCTTTCCGCTGGCCTAGACTAGATTCGGTCCGAGGCGGCCAGGTCTTCTGGTAAAGCTTACGACTATCAATGCACGAGTCTGTAACCTATCGAAGCTGAATGGAGATAAAACAGAAAACACAAAACACCTACGGCCGGTCCGCCTCCCCCTGAACGGGCCAATGCTGCCGTATCTGCTCTGCCTGCACGTCTGCTACCCCCCGATCGCGAGCCGGCCAGAGCACGGCTTTAAGAATGCCACGGCTGGTCGGGGACCGTCTCCGAGTTTTATTACTCCAGGCCCTGGCAATCAATGCGCTTGGGTCCTTTGGGTCCTGGCTCTCAGCTCGGGTTCGGCGAAACGAAAAGAGAAAACCAAAACAAAGATATTATTATCTATCAACTTCTTCGGCGCCGCGTTGGAGTAACGACATTCTTATCCAGAACCGGCGCTGTGCAGCTCGCTTCGAAGGAGAAAACCCTCCTTTCTCTTCCCCCCCTTAAGGGCCTCGTCACTCTTGTTGGAGCGCCCAGCCCCTGGGAAATATCCACGTCCAGCTCTCTCATCTCTCTCTCTCTCGCGCGCGGGCTGACGTATCTTCATTAGTGAGCCGCATAACCCGGCGCCCCGTTCGCTGTGTCACGAGGCTACGGCATATGCATATGTAAGGAGAGTCCAACACTCACTGTAGCTGCCCGCACGTGTTGTCAAAAAATAGGGTGGCCCCCCCTTTTGGGGCTTACCTGCCTATAGGTACCTGTCGCTTCTTTCACACACACACACACACACACACACCCACACGCGCCCCCTCGTGTCTTCTCTTTTAATCAACCTGTATCGCGCTACTTGACGTGGCAGCTCCTTGGTCGTCTGTCTTCTGCTGGAAGCGCTTACTCTCGGGGGAAAGGAGGGCGGACAAGACGGCGGGAATGAGGAGAAAGACGAAAACTAAAAAAGAGCGGTAAAGCGAAATTTAGTTAGGTAGCCTAGCCTAGTGAAAGCGAAGACGCGTATACGTGACGGGACTACTTGCCGTTGACTCATCGCCAGTTGCTGGATCGGAGGGCTGGGCGGATGTACGTACGGGGGCAGCTGGCGGTGACATTGCACCGCAGCTCAGCTGCTTACTTGCCTCTTGTTTTTTTTCTCTTGCTGTGCCGGCCGGGTACGCAGAATTTCGCTCCTACGTGGGACTGCTATCATCTGTCTCTTGCAGACTTGTCGCGTCTCACAGCGTTGTCAGACTTTATCTGTGGGGTGGTGAAACGTATCACGGACCCTCCTCTCTATCTATCGATTCTCATTGCTTCGAAGAGGGAATAAAACAAGGATGGACTGGTGTGTGGGCGTCCGGACTGGGCGTATTCCTTTCCATGCCATGCCATGCCATGCTGAGCCATGCAGTCTTGCTACCTACCTAGGTATCCTGTGCGCTCCCGGGTACGCAAGGCCCCTATTCCGTGTACGCCAGCCTGGACGCCTCATCTCACTCCTTGTGCCTTGCCGAGCACGGCCCCTGGTTGGCCCCGTCCGGACGGTGCCGAGCAAGATGTCGGGTCGCTGCGTACCCTACCTTACCTTAGGTAGGCCAGGTAGTAGGTACCCAAAGGTGTGTCACCCTACAGCGGTGAGGAGGAGCGAGCAACGTTCGCCAACAATGTCCACGATCGCCCACCCCCTGACGGACCATCACCCATCACCCTCGGGCGGCCAGGTAGCTAGTCGGCTCGATGGGCCGAATCATCATCCACGGCCGCAAAGGACAAGAAAAAATGAAGAAGACCACACGACGGCTGATCGATGCCTTTCATCTTGTCTATCATGCCACACATGGCCCTATCAACATGAGGGCAGGACGGACAGGTTGCGCGTGACGAAACGATGATGGTGACTGATGATGCTATCAAGCCACCGGCAGACCATCTCCAAGGGCCGATCCGCCGAGGTGCCCTGCTTTCTCGTAGGGCGCGCATCTACCTACCTACCTCGTTCGCGTGGTGCCCGCCGCGCTGTGCGATCATATCAAGCTTCGCGTCGCACGGCAGCTTGGGCCCAATGGGTAGGTGGCTGGCTCCCTGCGCGATCGAGAGGGAACCAAGAGAGAGACGGCAGCAGCGGCACCACCACCATCAGGCAAAGCACGCGAGCTGACCATCTCTGTCTCCCCTTCCCCCTCTCTCCCCGTTTTCCCTCAAATCAAGTGCGGTTCTTCTCCGCCGTCCAACGTCGTGCAACCCCATGTTTGATATATCTGACACGCGGGTCCTATTTTGCCCTGCTGGGCAAGGCTGTCCGCGCCTCGGCCGATATCGCTACCGACCTCTCAGATAGCGTACCGACGCGCCGAAGGACGGCGAGATAGAGAGGGAAGAAAGTGATCGATCGGATCTCGCGTAGGTGATACACTCTTCTTTCTGGTATTCTTTCCGTATGTTACGGACTGACGTTACGGAGTTGAAGCCTGAAGTTGATCGCGGGACGGCACGTGCTATGACCCCCCCTTTTTTGCCCCCTTTTTCGATAGTAGCTCCGAACGCCCCCCCATTTTTCCCCGTTTCGCGACCGCGCGCTAGGTGGCAAGGACGAAACGACACGACGGTATTCTCCTCCTCGTCTTCTTTGCCTTTGCTATGTGTCTCGTGCGTGGGCAGTGCTCGGTGGAAGCGAAAACAATGCGGACAAACATTGCACAGTTGGACATCTCTCAAGGGAGCCACGGAATAAGGGGGGAAGGGGACCTCGAGCTTCAGCGGCCGGCGCTGTGTTGTCAGGCCACCGAGCGTGGGTGCGACGGGTATATCCTGTCATCGGATCAGTCCCCTCGGCCCTTCTTATCTGCTGCCGAATGCCAATTTGCCCGTCGCCTATGCAAGGGATGGAGGCGGTCTGCGCGGGTTTCAAGAGCGACAGGAAAAGGGGGTCTGGGAAGCTGAGGCGCGGTTGTTTGCCGCGATGCCGCGATTGTCGCGGTACTCCGACTACTGAAACTTGGTGGATGCCATCTCGGTGGACTCGCCAAGCCGGCGGCTCCGTTGAATTTAGAGGCGTGGTGGATTTCCTTCCGCCGGTGGTCCTTGACGGGCCCACGTCGATGGTTTGATCTATAAGCTTTATCAAAGTATCGTTTGACAATGTCTTTATTTGCCTGGCCCATTCTTGTCCACGTATGTGCTTGTTTGAATCAGTTAGCAACCATAGGATATTGGCATGGTCTAGCAAGGTAATGAACACTATACTCGGTGGGTTTATGGTATATTGCATTCTCGTTCCACACCCGGTCTGAAACTGGTTTGAACACCTGATGCCTACATCCACATTAGGTATCTTAAACTCCTATTATTCACACTCCAGCCTCGTAAACACGAGGAGCTCAGACTAATGAGTGAGTATCAATGCCCAGGGCATCCCTCAATTACAATGTTTACTAAGGAGCTTGAGTACAGGCAACGATTGACCACTAATCTTGGAATCAAATTTACAGCCATGAATGTTAGTCGTCATACTGGTAATAGAAAACAAATCTTAAGTAACAGAGTGAAGCCTTCCGTTTATTTGCAAGAAACGAATGATTAGCTGCCTCCCAAGGTCTTCACTCAAGTCTTTTATAAATTGTGACATTTTCGACAAACGCCGGGGAAAAGGGATGCGTATAGAGATATTAGAATTCCAGCAGTTTGATACCATCTACAGTGCTTCCAATATAGCTATGGTTTTATCATACTTACTATCATGAAGGTACTCGCGCTTGTATCTCATACGTAACTACTGTTGCGTCAAGCTCCTTTCCGGATACACCTTTTTGTAACCATTGCTGTCGCCGCTCTGATCACACGGCCCTATAAACAGTCTATCACCATTAATGACTCCTAAAATGTAGAAGAATCACGTAGTCTCGTTCGTGTCTTTGGTGTAAACACTATCTAACAATGTCTTTGAAGTTTTGCGTGTTTCGGGGGGATTCTTGGTGGTTGAACTCAAGAGCAAAGTTCACGACGCCCAACCGACATCTGACTTGGCCAAGGAATATGGATATCAAAGATCAATAGGGGCTAAATCGATTCGCATCTAGCGACGTTGACTTTTCTGTTCCTGATACAAAATATATACATTTTCGTGAGACTCCGCGAAATACCTTCATCTTCTCTCTCTCCTCAGTCGAAATGAATCCTCCACAGCTCCCGATCGCAGCCGGCCGTGAAGTCGGAGCGCGTGTGCATGGCGAGGATATTATCATTAACGACGACGTCGCCCTTCTCCCAGGAGTGGTAGTAAGCCACACGGCGGTCGTGCAGCAGCTCGGTGAGCGCCTCGCAGATGCGCCCGCTGTCGCCGTGCGCGCCGCCCGTCGCGCCGTCCTCGACCGTCACCGACGTCGGGCTGAACTTCGTCTTGGCCTGCGGCCACGGCTCGTGGAAGCGCACGCACGGCCGCCCCGTCGCCGGGTGGTCCACGACCAGCGGCAGCCCGTGCAGCTTCAGCTCGTCGAAGGCGCCTGTCCGCACCGTCCACTTTAGCGGCCGCAGCGCCTCGAGCGGCAGGGAGCGCGGCAGGTTCTGGATCATTAGGCTTGATGAGGCGAAGAGCGTGAAACCGGTATCCTTTGGCGACGTTGTGATGGAGGTGAACATCATGAATCTGCATGAAAGGGAGGAGTTAGTGGTGGATACGGAGGAAAGGGGAAAAATTAGTTCGCGCAAGCAGGTCTTACCTCGGCGGCGTAGAAACCTCAACCTCTTTGCCGTCGGCATCCGTGTGCTTTGTCATCTTGAATATGCCGTCGTAGTGCCACGGCATCCACTCGGCCGACAGCACGTTGTTGAGCCCGCGGGACTCGTCGCCGCGGTCCTTGACCTCGAGCACGAGCCCGAACTTCCACGGCGTCGGCACGCCGAGATCGTGCGCCTTGGCCACGAAGCGCTCGCGGTCCATCGTCTCTCTGAATCCTCTCAACACCACCGGCGAGTTGTTCTGCGTCAAGCCCCGCAGCTTCTGCGAGTCCACGTCGGTCAGGGGGATCTCGCTGCCGTCCGTAGAGCGTATCATGAGACCCGACGGGTACATCGGGCTGAAGGAAACGCGAGAGGACTGGCCATCGCTGTCGCCCTTGATGAATCCCGAGTACATCTCCGAACGCTCCCGGAAGAAGCTCGGCCGCCCATCTTCGTAGACGAGCTCCCAGGCATCGTCCTTCTCGAACTGCTCTCGGGGACCTGTCGTCGCGGTTCCGTCGAGTCGGAACCCGATAGAGCAGTGCCAAGGGGTGGTGAAGATAGTATCTGTGGGGAGCAGGTTCACCGAGATCTTGTTGACAAACGTTGACGGGTGAATAGAGAGCCGCAGCTGATCAATGAAGCGCTCCTTTACGGCGTGGGCAAAGGCCTAGTCGATATTTCAAGTTTAGCTGGGCTAGACAGAAGAAAAAGGGAGGGGCCTGTGCAAGAGGCAATACTTACATCACCCCTCATCAACATGCGCTTCGCTATCTTCTCGATCGTCTTCTTATACTGGGACTTGGTGCGGTCCGGCCCGATCGGGTAGACGTGGAGCAGGTCAGTGCACAGGAAGCGGATATAGCCACGATACGTCATGCAGGTATCGTCGTCGTCGTGGATCCGGCTTGACATGTCCAGCTCAGCGTCGCCGAACCGAGACAGCAGAGTATCGCGGAAGTTAGATGCATTTTCTACATAGACAGACTCGTCCAACTCCTCGGGCAGATTCTCGACGTGGACCAGATCTTGCAGGCGCGCGAAGTTGATGTGCTTGAACTCCTCTTCGGCGCTCATCGACCGCAATGCCGTGCCGTACGCCCAGACGTCCCTGTCTGGCACGCTGAGGATATCTAGGGGAGGTTATCCTATCAGCCATTCATCCGCAGCAACTTCGGTACAGATTGATGCAAGAGAACACGTACCATTGTAGACCAGTCCATCCGAGATGATGGTGAGCAGGGCCCCAGGCTCATATATGCCCCCGATGGCAGCGCACATGCCGTTCATATGGGCAAGCGCAAACTCCTCGCCCTTATCCGGCAGCCGCCCCAACACTTTGTCGACGCTGTTGGGGGATTTGAACGGAAAGGCCGGGAGGCACATTTGGATGGGCTGTCCATTGGAAACCTTGGAAGCGACCAGTTGGAGAAACTTGGTATGACCTCTCGCTGGGATATCATCTTGGCTAGGTTGTAACAGCCTATACCTCTCTATGATGGCGAGGATCTTTGACGCCGTATGAACGTGCGGGCCAGCGGGTGTCTTGTCGAGGCCTCCATCGTACGGCAGGCTGTGGGTGGCCCGGAGATGGGTGTGTCCCAGTGCGACTGGAACGGGGGGAAGAGCGGTGACGATAGACATGAGTGGTTTATTGTATGCCCGATATTGGGACGTTTCTACTAATGAACGGAAGAATATGGCGGGTGGTGCAGTTTTAGGATAAGAAATACTGAACCGCCTCAACCTTCGGATGCCGAGCTTATACTATAGCTTTATCTTTTTCCTGCCTCTATTCTCTAATAGTCATCCACTCCGCTCACACACCCATTCGGCGGCATTGGTCTCTTGGCGCCTCATGGAATCACACGACAAGGCATCTGAGGCCCGTTCTCAAGGGTATCGAGATCCCACCTGACGGACGGAAGCTAGAGCTTATCAAGACGATGGTCATATAAACCTTGCTACAGTTGCAACGTCTGGACTTCACGAAACCGGTGTGTAAGCACGCTAGGGATAATGTTGGTCTAATGGAGCCCCTGATCCCTACACACATGTATCCCAACTGCCATATGCTCTCGGGGTGGGTAGCATGGACCGAGAAGACCCTGCATCCCATATGTAGGTACCTACATGCTACATGAACGTTTCTATAAAGTGAGATCCTTCATATGCCACTTAAACCCTGATATAGATACGCCACGCGTCTTCAATACCTAGTAATAACCATACTCACTTCTACCAGCTCTCTTACGTACCTAGTTGTGTAGAAATCTGGTTACACAGGAAGAATTACTCCAGGAAGCAGAACGATGGGTTCTCAAATTCGGGAAGAAGATGATTTGGTCATAGTTGGCGGTAAGCCTCTCGTCCCCGTCAAATATTTCAAGATGGGCTACTAATATGCAATCCAGGTGGTCCAACGGGACTGCTTTCTGCTGTCCTGGCTAGGAAGTTAGGGCTCTCAGTCTCCGTAATTGGTATGCCCATGCCACGTTCTTGGTCATCTCTTCAGCTCTAACAGATCTCAAGACGAGAAGACAGCGTCGTTACCAGTCGGTAGAGCCGACGCCCTGAACGCGAGAACGCAGCAATATCTCGAAGTGGCCGGCATCCTCGACGAGCTGCTACCTAAGGGGATCCAGTGTAACAGTGAGTCTCTTCTCTTTCTGCCGCGTGCCAAGCGCATGGTTATGCAAGCTTCAGCTTACATCTGAGCCCGTAGCCAGTTCAACCTTTAGAGAGGGCGACTTCAAGTCGAGGCAGAGCGAATGGTGGACCGGCCTCGAGCACTGCTACCGCAAGAACTTCCTGATGATAGGCCAACCTCAGGTTGAGCAGGCGATGCTGCACCAGATCGACACGCCCGTGCGGTTTGGCGAGCGAGTCACGTCGATCGTGGAAGACGCCGACGGCGTAACAGTCACAACGGACGCGGGGCGGACGATACGCGCCAAGTATGCCCTCGGCGCTGACGGCGCCAAGTCGACAGTACGCAGCAAGGCCGGCATTGCGTCCGAGGGAACCAAGCCGGAGATGATCTGGACCGTTCTCGATACCTTCCTCGACACCGACTTCCCCATGTGCCCCGAAATCATCACATTCCAGCTGCGCGGCCAGTCGCGCGTCTCATGGATCCCGCGCGAGCGCGGCATGTCCCGGTTCTACGTCCTCCTCGACGGCGAGATCACGCAGGAGAAGGCCGAGGCCTCGATCCGCGAGCACCTGGCGCCGTACCGAGTCGACTTCGCGCGGACCGAGTGGTTCAGCACTTTTGAAAGTAAGTAACCCCCCCTCCTCCATTGGAAGAAAAAGAAGGGGAAAAGAGAGGTCTTGGCGAGGGTGCTTGTTTTCCCTAGTTCCGTTTCTTTTCTAGGGTGTAGAGCACTGACCCCTGCTGCTTTGCCCGCACCCTCAAACAGTCAAGGAGCGTATCGCGTCGTCCTTCGTGACGAAAGAGGGCCAAGGCCGCATTATCCTGGCAGGTGATGCCGCGCATGTGCACTCTGTCAACGGGGGCCAGGGCCTCAATACAGGGGTCGCCGATGCCTTTGGCCTCATCTGGCGCGTCGTGCTGGCCTGTGGAAAGACGAGCAGCGGTGCCGCGAGTCCGGACGTCCTCAAGAGCTACGATATCGAGCGGCGTACGGTGGCGCAAGACGTGATCAACGTGGCGGCTCGCCTGGTTCGTGATACGATGCACACTGCCAAGCAGTATGTGGCTACGATCGAGAAGAACGCTGGATACATTACTGGTGAGCACACACACATACCATCTCATCTATGTGGGATATAGGGGGTGGGGAATGTTCCCCCATCAGATCACAAGATAAGATGGCTGACCAATTTAATCGCATCTCTCCAGGCATGGGAGTATCATATTACTCGATCGGGTCTCCTCTGGTTGTGGAGTCGGAACGGGGGATCTGGAAGGCAGGCAGACGATGTCCAGACCTTACTCTGATTAGCCCGAGACTCGCCGAGGGACAGCCGCAGAAACGGCAGCGAATCTACTCGGTGGCCCGTTATGGCCAGTTCCTGATGTTAGACATCGGGGGATCGAAAGACGCGGGGCAGGCTCTTGAACGGTATCGACCCATGGCGGATGTCTTGACCCTGAAGCGTGCCGCATCGTGCGCAGCCAATGGTGATAGAGATACTAACGGCTCTGCTGTTGGTTCCGGTCTTGCAAACGGCCAAGACGATCATCACTGCCAGATTTTCGAATCGGACCTGGTGACTTCAGACGAGTCTTTCACCGTCGTTGTTAGACCTGATATGTATATTGGATACGTTGGGGACAATGAAGGGGTTCTGGGTTATATGTCAAGGGTATTTTGTTAATCACCTACCTAACCTAATGTAGGCAAATAGGTATCCTAGCCGCCAAGGTAGACTAAAAGACAGATGGCAGTTGATTGGAATGCCAAGATGATGTTGAACCTTGATGAAAGACTTGCAAGGTCGACCGAGCCCGGTAATGAAACAAACTGGAACGAATCTCGAATGAACTATCATCAACCATCACCAAACATTCTTAACCTATCAGAGGTTAGTTGAATAGGGGGTTAGGGTTAAATAACGCCGGGGCCTCCGAATTCCTGCACCTCGGCTCGGCCCCGCTCGTCGTTGCAACCTTCTCCGGCCCCTCCCCCTTCCCCCCGGCTGGCGCCGGCGCGTAAGCGTTCTCGGCACCACGCGAAGCGGTTAGCATGAAGGTTGGGTTCAAGTTACACAACCCTCCGATGTAACGGTATAGCTCTATAAAGGAACTCCATGCCGATGCTCCATTCTCACGAGATCTAGCTCCAGTTACCATGTTTGTAAACAATTGGTAAGCGTTTCGTATCATAGTGCTGTCGACCTGAAAGACTAGGATAGAAACCCCTTCTCTTCAATCTCTTAATCCTAGGCTCCGACTATCCCAGAAGGCGGGTAGAGCGGCACTTGAAACGACGTCTCTCTATATCCCAGTCAACGGATTTTGGGTGGTGTTTTTTTTTTTTTCGAACACCAAAAAGAAAAGAACAGAACATATCGCCTAAGATACAAACTTATGTAGACATCGGCTTACCCGTCTGTGTTGCCATAACCCTGCAAGTCATCCATCGCGTAGTCTGTCACATAGCTCGTAATGGGGGGTCGGGCGCCTGACGATCCAGAATCGTCGTCGGCGACTGCCATTCAGGATACGCGAGTGGAAAAGGAGGCCCCCAGAGCAAGTACCGCGGCAGTCGCACCAGCAGCCAGGACGATTCCCAACTCTGGTCTCACTGCCTGGCTTCAAGTCCTAGGCGCGTTCTGCCTTTACTTCAATACTTGGGGTAAGTGAACCATTGCCAAGAGCATACTTAAAATCTCACTGACGCGACTCCCCAACCACCATAGGTCTCCTATCCGCCTTCGGGAGTTTCCAGTCCTTCTACGAGGCCGAGCTGCTGGCCTCCAACACGGCCTTCCAGATCTCCACCATCGGCTCGCTGCAGAGCTTCGTCCTCGTCTTCCTGGGCTTCCTCGCCGGGCCTCTGTACGATGCCGGCTATGCCCGGCACCTGCTCTCCGTCGGCTCCGTTCTCATCGTCGTCGGTGCCGTGTGCCAGAGCTTCTGTTCCTCTCTGTGGCAGCTGTTGCTGGCTCAGGGGCTTTGCATTGGAATAGGTTGCGGCGCCCTCGCTGTACTCAGCGTCGCTATCCCCTCGCTCTGGTTCACGACCCGGCTCCCCATCGCTAATGGCGTGGCTGGCATCGGAAGCGGGTTAGGCGGGTAGGTACTTCATAAAAATATCTTCTTTTGGAAAGAAATGGCTGCTAACCATTGTCCGCACAGTGTGATCTTCCCCATCATCGTCCGCAACCTACTACCCCGCGTCGGCTTCGGCTGGACGGTGCGTTCCATCGTGCTGGTGAACCTAGTGCTTCTGGGCGTCGCCAACGCCGTTCTGCGCGCGCCGCGGGCGCCGACAAGCCGGCGGCGGCGTCTCGTCGACACGGCGTCTCTCGCGGACCGGCCGTACGTGCTGTTCGTGGCGGCCTGCTTCGCCGTCTTCCTCGGCATGTACACGCCCTTCTTCTACGCGCCCACCTTCGCCGCCCGCGCCGGCTACACATCACAGGAGCAGAGCTTCTACATCGTCACCGCCATGAACCTGGCGTCCATCCCCGGCCGCGTCGCCCCGCCGCTGCTGGCCCAGCGCCTCGGCCCCGCCGGCGTCCTGCGCGTTATGCTCGGCACCGCCGTCGCGCTCGGCGCCTGCGCGCTCGGGTTTATCGGGTGTCGCAATATCGTCAGCGTCTATGTGGTGGCGTGCTTCTACGGCTTCTTCACCGGGTCTTTCTTCGCGCTGCAGCCGACCTGCTTCGCGACGCTGACCAAGGATATGAAGGTCTTGGGCACGCGGTTCGGCATGGCTTTCACGGTGCTGTCGGTCGCCCTGCTTTTCGGCTCTCCCATCAGCGGCGCCTTGCAGGGCCGGTACGGATGCAATGCTTCGTGGATCTGGGCCGGGGTGGCGCTGCTGATAGGAGCTTGTTTTATAGGCTTGACACGTGTGGTCCAAATGAAGACTTCAAGGTGACATAAGATGCAGAGCCCACTATCAAATACACATAATAAATAAAGATGGTGTGATAGTATTCTTTACTTCAATGAGAACTAAAAGCTACCTAGAAACTTACAATAAAAGTCTCAGTAGGTGAGTTCTACACAACGTATGACAGAGCAACCACAGGCTATAAAAACAGCATCACGATTGCTTGACCAACTTCATAGAACTGTGACCATTATCTAGCGACAGCTAGGGCTAATATAAGCACCTAAGAAGCATGAATATATCATTACATGGGTATTACTGCCAGTATGTCGTATATATACAGCTTTATATACAGTAAGGCAAAGCCAGGCTTTTACCTTTTTGAATGTTATATTTACACGAACCCCCTCTCCCTTTTCCTCTCCCCTCCCCCTTGCCTCTCTTCAACCCCCAGGCCACTACACGCGCGGAGACGACGACGGCCTGGCGCCGAACGCGATCTCGACCTCGGTGGTGCGCACGATGCCGTTGTACGTCATGACTTCCTCCTCGCTGGTCGTGGGCGAGTGGCCCCTGATCTCGGTGCGCCGCTTCATGTCTCGCAGCGCAAATGACTGTCGCAGTGCACGCGAGCCACGCGCGCGCAGGTTAGCCCAGTTTTGCTATTCTTAGGGGACGCTTCCATGCAGGGTAATATGGTCATTTGACACTTGGCCCAATGGCGTCTCGTATTCGGAAATTTCGGTGTGTGGTGTTTCACAGCGTCTCTTTCCCTCCGAGACATGCCAGAATGAAAATGCAAATATCTCGGAATTCGGAAAGGAGGGAGAAATGGGAGTGGGGGGTTTTGACTCACGGATGTGCCGTAGAGCGGGTTGGCCTTGGGCCCGGCGTTTCCTTGCCCGCTTGACTTGTTGGTGTTCCTGCCTTCGTCCTTGAGCGGGTACGAGCCGCCTCGCCACCGGTAGTTGTTGTTCGACGTGCCGCGGAGAGAAGAGAAGAATCGGGGAAACCAAGCCATGAAGAAGGGCCGCAGGGCGGGCCCCGATGCCGTGATGATCGCCAGGTTCGTCTCGACGGCTGAATACGTGAACCTGATATCGTACGAGTAGTCGTACTGCATCGGATATAGAGATGTCTCTATGACCCACAACATCCGGAGGACGCTGACGATAGTCACGCTAACAGACAGCGTTAATCTTCTCGTGTTCCTAGGTAGGTACCTTCGGGAACTCGGCTAGTAGTGACTCACATTGCCCCTAGAAGAAACACAGCCATGATGGCGAGCTTGACCTTGGGCGCCATCTTCAGTCCCATGAAGATCCAGAACGGGAGCGCGAGGACGAGCACGTCGGTGAAGATGGTCAGCGACGCGGTAGTCACGTAGAAGACGCCGGTATCGATACAGTTCCCCGGCAGCGTCGGGTCGATGACGCGCTCCCAGAAGTAGGAGATGGGGGCGCACTGGAAGATGACGGTGACGAAGATGGCGACCATGAGGCCGATGTTGAACACGTTGAGCGCGTGGGTCGCGTGCCTGATCTGGCGCCGCTGGCCGCCGATGCGGAGGAGGAAGGTCAGGACAGAGCTCTTGACGAGCGCGAGGATCGGGTTGTAGAGGATCTGGATCACGTAGTTCCAGTACATGCCGAGGCTCACGTCCGCCGTCACCGGGATGTCGTATACGTGGACCCCTATGTACGACGTGCGCATGGCTGGGTCCGAGATAAGCAGGATATCGTCAGCCACCTCATTTGCGGGCGTCAATGCGGTGTACCCGGCCGCGCAGGTTCCCGCCTCAATATTTCACTTACCCATGTAGGAACATCCCGTCTCGGCGAGCGAGAACGCCTCGATGAAGTCAGCCGGGCAGGTTTACTTAAATGAGGAAGGGCACCGCTGCTTACCATGGCGAGACATGCGAGGGCATCATCTGCGAGAGATACATCAGCCTTATGTCGGTGGGAGGAGTCCATATTCCGCCTGTCTCCCGGTCATCCGCCACTTACCCCATCCGAACTGTCTGCTTCCCAATCTCCCATAGATCCTGAGAGCCATGACTGCGAGCGCGATCGACGGGAAGAAGAACAGGATGAAAAGGCCTCCCTGCTGGAGGGGCGAATAGGGGTAGTCATCGCTGGCTTCTCCGGACGGCTTCCCAGCTCCCTCGAGCGACTGTCTCCTCACCAGGCCCGAGAGGAACGAAGACAGGAAAGACTCCATCGTCGTATGTAAGCTGCTCGCTGCGCAGCAGACTGGCCAAATCCGTTCAACAAAATCCAAGTTGGTGTACCGCCCACGTCGAGATAGACTCGTCTGTCTATATATCGACCGCATCTCTCTATATTGCCTACGCACCCTCGTCAAGTGCTTCTGCCTTACAGTTCATTCAATTCAGCCTCTAGGAGTTCCTATTTGGTTAAAAGCAACTATTTCGCCGGGACGGGTCAAGGTGTAGACGGGATCTCGCTGCAGCCAAGCCATTTCTATATGGCTTTCTTCACTTTGGCGCGTATGCTTGATAGTGTTTTAATTTCCTCGGTATTGTCCTGCACGAAGATCATTCGCAACTCCTGGCGCCCATATCTAGATAGGAGTTTGCACTTATGGTGTGGACAATGGGCAATACGGGGATTCAAAGAACATGTTATTAAAGGGAATCAGTGAAAAGTATCTCCTGGCCAACCTATGTGTCATGGCTATCAGATCCCAACGTTCGTCTTCTCGGGGATGCAGAATCACTTCGGCAGAGGAGTTAGTTTTCGCGATTAGAATCGGCTTGTGTAGCACACCAAGAGCAGTACCAACGTCAGGTAACTTAGAGGTAGGAAGTCGACAAGCTCCGTGCCTAGGTAGCCAGACACCCTTCTTTACTCACGTGTTAAATTGCGACCGGTATTTGGACCTCCCTGAGGGTCGTATAGGAGTGGGGAAGCTGGGTATCACGACATGATCGCTTGCGATGGCCGCAAGGGCCGAAGCGTGTAGGACGAGCTTGACGCCTAGGTAACATGGTTTAAAGGAGGCCTGGGTTGGTTATGGACGCTTTGACCAGAATTATCGTCGAGATGCTTGATCTGGGGTAAGAAGTCACCCTGAAGGCCTGCATCGAGGTAACCTCTTGGCAGGGATACGATGTCTCCGTCATTCGCTGGCGTCTTTAGCCAGGCGGCTGACAATGTAACCGGTCTGTGCAAGGGTCGAGGGAGAATTTGACCTCCTGGTGGTACGGCTTTCTCGGGACGGAAAAGCAGACGAAGAGCTATTGTCTGATTGTGTACCCTGAGGCTTGTTTACTTATTTGTGGACAAGCTCCTTTCCGGCTGGAAGATTTTTTTTTGTCCCTTGCTTCGTTTCGACTTTACGACCTTTCCCTCTCCGGAGATTATTTCGGATGTTTAGGGTCGCTTGTAGATCCCCCATCTCCCGTCCCCCATCGGTCATTAATACCGATCTTCTGTGGAGGGGATAAGGTGACACCTAAGCCCCAAGTGTTCTGTCTTATTTAAGCATCAAGCCCGCCTTTGCATGCACTGCTTGCTCGGCCCATTTTGATACTTACCTGCCTCCCCACGTAGGTGCCTTGGGGGTTCCCTGGCAGAAGTTTGTAGGGTGGCGCGGAAAATTCAGCTAGGTAGTTCTGGACTTTTCATAGGGTCCGGCTGGCCATGTGCCCTCGGGTTAAGCGAGGAAGGATTATCGTGCTGGGATCCGACCTGCTGTCACTGTTGCACTAGGTCAGCCCATCGAAGCCTCTCATCCATGGTCGACGCCATGCCAGCGCACGCGGCTGACTGGGGCGCTAGTCGTACTCGTAAGGGTACCGTCGTTCAAATCTTGCCATGCCAGGCGCGTTATATATACGGCGGTGCTACTCACACTTCGCGTGGCATGTCTTAAGTGTCTGGTCGACCTCGAGCTCCCTCACCGCAGCGTATACCGACCACCTGGGCGCGTGTAGTCGCGATGTCTTCCTTGAGGGCCTTCGTCATAGCCGCTGTATTCAGTCCCCTGTTCCACCTTGTTGAGGCTCAAACCATCACAGTGGACAATGTGACAATTTGTATGCTGACATCCTCGCTGGTCTATAGGAGAGCTCGTGGCTAACCCTCACATCAGCGGCCAACGAATCTACTGTAGCTCCTGCTGTAGCTATCGTAGACACGCGGAACTCTAACTCGACAGCCGAGCTCTTTGAGGGAGAGACATTGCAACTGACTGACGCCGTGCTGGCCAACCTTACCGATTTGAAATTGACCAATGTCACGTTGTTTAGCTTTCAGAACGAGTCCGACTTGGCGGAGACGCGGTCGAGATTCGGTAAATGCAAGACGTACCCAGGTGACTTTTTCTGGCCAACCAAACCCATCTGGAAGCTTTTCGACATCCTGCTTGGCGATGCTTTGACCAAGACGGTCCCTTACGCATCGCCTTGCTATCATTCCTTCAAAGACTATGATGCAGCCAAGTGCGGCTTCATCGCTAATAACTGGATCAACGGATCGATCTACCAGTACGTTCCAAGTGGTGGTGAAGACCGAGAGTAGCTCTAATGTCTTTCGATAGCACCGAAGATCCTACATCAGTCAATGCGGTCCTCTTTGAAGGGTCTACTTGCATGCCACCGGCCTTATTGCCGTCGGAGAAAGAGTGCTCAACTGGCGGGTATCCTGCTTATTCGGTTGCCGTCCGTAATGTAGCGCAGATCCAGCTCGCCGTCAACTTCGCGCGGAACCTCAACCTACGCCTGGTTATCAAGAACACGGGGCACGACTTCAGCGCGAAGTCGGTTGGGATGGGAGCGCTGTCGATCTGGACTCACGGCCTCAAGGAGACCCGGTTCTTCAAGAATTATAGGGAGGGATCCTACCAAGGCCCTGCATTCAAGCTGGGCTCTGGTGTCCAGGCTTTCGAGGCGTACGAAGCGGCCAGAAAGAATGATGTGACGATTGTGGGTGGCGAGGGCAGCGTAAGTTTCATCCGGTATCCCCAACTTATTGACTCAGTACAGGAACTGACTGACTGGACCGTTTTAGACTGTGGGTGTCATGGGGGGTTTCCTCCTAGGTGGTGGCCACTCGCCCCTTTCTAGCCTCTACGGCATGGGAGCTGACCAGGTTCTTTCGATGGAAGTCGTTATTGCGGATGGCCGGTTCGTGACCGCAAGTGCGAAAAGCCACCCAGATCTATTCTGGGCTCTGTGCGGTGGAGGAGGGTCTACTTACGGCGTGGTGACATCCGTAGTCGTCAAAGCATACCCTAAGATCAAAGTGACCACAATGATCTACAACTTCGCGACAGGTCCAGATCTCACTGTTGACCAATTCTGGGCTGCCCTCCGGGCCTTCTTCGATGGTTTCGTCACCTATACTGACGCTGGGAATTACGAGTATTTCCGAATTTCAAAGGTCGGCGAGGGTCAATTTGCGACAGACATGGGTCCTTGGTTCGCACCTGGAATGTCGAAGGCAGAGCTCGAGAAACTGGTCGGCCCGCTGCTTGCGCAATTCGAAGCGTTGGGTGTCCATGTTGACCCTCTCTACACCGAGTACGACGACTTCTACGACGCCTGGCTTGCTAGTTTTCCGATCGAGCCGTTTGCAAGCAATGCGATCCGCCAGGCCAGTCGCTTATTCCCGAAGTCGAACTGGCAGGACTCGGCGAAGCTGAACGCTACGTTCGACGCCATAAAGAGCGTCGTGGAAGACGGCGGATACTTCCTCGGATTCAACATTGCGCCGGCACCGAAAGGATACCCGGATAACGCCGTGAACCCGGCGTGGAGAAACACCGTGTTGCACGCTATCTTGGCGTCCATGTGGAATGCTACCGACTCCGAAGCCAATATTAAAGCGGCTAGCGATAGGTTGACGTTTGACTGGATGAAGCGCTGGAGGGACGTGACGCCCGGCGCAGGCTCATATATGTCCGAGGCCGACTATATCGAGCCTGACTTCACCCAGGCTTTCTTCGGCAGCAAGTATCAGAGGCTGTATCGACTCAAGCAGCAGTACGATCCGTTCAGCGTCTTTTACGCTCACACGGCAGTCGGGTCGGAAGATTGGCACATGTCGGAGATGATATTGGGAAACTTGCCCTCGCAAAATAGCAAGCTGTGTAGAAAGTAGATGTTTAGAATGTCCTCTAGTATAAATAGAATCTTAATTTACTCTGTACTCATATATGCATCTGGCATTCCAATTTGAACGTGTCAATGTTGTGAATAAGATTGGAAAAAAGAGGAAATGCGCCAAGGTCGGAGTCGGAATTTCGCTAGCTAACTGTGGGGCAACGTACCTGATATAGCAAATTAAGACTTGGTGCTTTTAACTGGTTCAGGTGAGATGGCCGAGTTGGTTATGGCGTGAGGTTAAGGTCACCTTAGCATCTAATTCCTCATGGAGCAATCCGCGTGGGTTCGAGTCCCACTCTCATCAATCTTTTGCGTTTATCTCCACTTTTTGTTAGATGTATCCTTTGCAACCTTCACGTCAAGGCGACAGCATAAATACAGAACTGGTTTTCATCATAATCATCAAGATACAGTGTTGAAACTGTACAAGCGAAGTGGCATCACGCCATTCGGATGGAGTACATGATGCGCCTCCAGACAGGACACATAATTTTGGAGTATACTGCAGCACTCTCACATATTGCCACTTGACTGATCATAACCCATTCTATGTTTTCATATACATAGATAGTATATACGAAAATCTACTTGTTGCTATTCACGAGACTGTCTTCTACGAGTATTTTACCTCAAAGGATTCTCCTACGTCAAACCCCTTTTCATCTCTCTAAGAGCGTATTGAAAGTAAGCAAGGTAGATGAATAGATCTACCTTGGGCGTGCATATGTGCACGGCCGCCAGGAAGCAGGGGTTTCATGCCGCAACTCTCATAGCTTCGGTCCGTGAGTGGGGAGCGGGACAGTTGTCGAGGCATGGAAGCGAGGAGAGATGGAAATAAACGAGGGGTTGAGTGGCGTCTTGGGGTAGATTTGGGAGCTCGACAGGAGGTCGTGTATTCAAAGTCTTTTGCACGTTCTCCGAGGTCGTTCTCTCTGCTCCGTCCCATCATATTTCCCAACTCCTGTTGCAAGATTTTCCCGCGTAACCGTACCTGTTGAGCAGTACTACTCGATCGTATATTCCTCATCCTACAGGAGTATCAAAAATGCACGGCAGTGGCATCCTTGGGGTAGCCTCGAGCTTCTTGCTAGGTCCGATGGCAGCACCCGTGAAGCCCAGCTTCAGTGCCATCACTGCCCACAACGGCAGTTCAGTATTCGAATGCTGGCAGTTCGATACGCACTTCTCGCCCTCGTCTGGGGGAGGCCTTCCCGGCGGTGCAATAACGCAGCTCGGGAGTATTGGCAGAGAAGCGTCTTATGGCGTCTTCCCGCCCAACTTTGACATGGGGCTGCACAATGCGCCTCGAAAGCAGTAACCGACCCTTTCTCTTCTCTACTCAGATTCTTGTCGTCGAGGGCCCGCTGCTGACTGATAAACCTAGATGGGTTGTCTCGATAAGAGGAATGACGCTGTTCACTCTTCCCGACGATGACACCGCCAGCGCCTGCGTTTCTGCCGGCGAGCTGAACGTGTTATTCGCGGCCGATACTGCTGACATTAGCGTCAAGGGCCACGGGACGAACTTCGTCGGCATGACCGAGACCATCACCTTGTTCTTTCCAACCAAGGACGACGAGGAGCCAGCTCATAAGGTATTGCATTCGGGCTTCTGCACCGCAGAGGAGGTGGGCGGCGTACGCGAACTGCTCCTAAGTGGTTTCTCTCAGGAGGCTGTGGGAGAAATGTAGAGGCCCGGGTTAGAACATACAGCTTATCCCACTACGTAAGTGAGAGTTGCGAACTACAGCTTGGCGCGAATGTCGTCCAGGGGCAGACAGGAGAATAGAGAGGGATTGAGCCGCATCTCGGCAGATCTGTTAGCAGGGGAGGGGTTGGGAGATTACCTGTTGGCGCGTGCTGAGCCAATTACCTACCTGCACTAGCCCCTTGCGTCTGCGAGCAAGAAACAATCATAGTCTATAGATCATACCTCTCCGCCAAGCACCTTACTACATATATGACGATAACATGCGGATGATGTGGATGATTTAGCTGCAGGTGCTTGGTTTCGTGTGCTTGGGTGCAAAAGCCACGGCTCATAACGGCTCTAACTAGAACCTAGTGAGCTACTAGTAAAAGCCGACGCGAAGCAACTCGTGCAGATTTCCTGTAAGGTGTCGGATGTGTCGGTGATAGACCATCTTCTCAATAGGGCCCTCACCCTGGAGATAGTAGATCATTCGGGTAGCAAGATAGTCCTAGGAGTGTTGACCGTCAAGAGCTTTTAGTAAGACTTGGGATAGTAGACGGCTGGCTCGTAGATAACGGATTCTTATATGAAGAGATACACCCATATGTGCTACATGTCGCCGCCTAGGTAAAGTTTCATGTCAGTATATCTCATATCAAGCCACAATCAGCCTTCCCTTTCGCGAAGCTATCATTAGAGTCGTATACTATCGTAGTTTAGCTACTGACTAAAGCCGTCGGGGTTAGCATAGTAGGCAAGACGATGATGAGATAATAGTCTTCGGCCGTGGTCTCTTCCCAGCGGGCCGATATCTGCGGCTTTCCATATACATATCAAGATTTAGGGATGTTGTAACAGAAAGATGATGAAAGATAGCTCGGGCAAGCGACACTAGCTCATCCCCGCCCTCATCGTGATATGACTTACGAGTGAAGAATAAAGCGGAACGTCAATTGCGAGTCATCGCCAAGCTTTACGTCGGGTTATGCTCTACGGAAATGTCCCACAACTTTTCCTAGTCGTCATCAACTCAAGTCCGGTCATAAGAATTGGTTGCCGATTGCCATTTCGTGATCTGTGTCGGTCACCACATAGTATGGCATCATCGAGGCCAACGACGGCCCGTCCGGAAGCGGCTCTTCCCAGCAATTCGGGTCGGCACAGTGAGATGACGTATCGAACTCCGCGGAGTTTTTCTTGGGAAAAAAAAAATCTGACATGAGCCTCTAGTACGCGGAGCTACTCGCGTAGCTGTTATTGTGCGGGATGGGCGCAAGCTGACGGGTGTATAAACAAGAAAAGCGAACACGCAGTTGGTTGACGTGTGACTCGGTCGAATTCTTATGAGCTCATGTACGAAGTCAACGGCTGGGTAGGCGCAGCTAGTAGCGGTAGCCTCCCGAGGCATTCGACCGCGTAACCATGTTTTACGGCAGAGACATGGCAAGTGCCGAGGCGTGTTGGACTCGCGTCCCTTGTCGTGGGGGACGTGGCTTGGCTGCTTTATGCAGCTAGGTGCATATCAGAATGAGATATTCGGCAGTCATAGCGATCTTGGCAGGGCTCATCGCTCGTCGAGGATGGTAGCAATGCTGTGGTAGTCTGGTACAGGTGAGTAAGAAGAGGAAAGGTATGGTAAGAGATCAGAGGTCGGAGGTCGGCGGTCGGCCTTTGCCTCAGTGCGATGAATTTGGATCATCGACTTGTGACTGAGCCACCCTGCGGCGAGACCCATTGCGTCAAGTTCTTGCCCGCCTTTTCCCCTTTCCTAGATTACTTTGCCGGATGGACGCAGTATCTTTCAGGCCTGTAATAAGAATTAATTACCGTGATATCTGGGTGTGTTGGCTGCCGTGAGTGACGGCAATATTCAATTAGGATCTGACAGAACTATACACGTACCCAACCGTCAACGAGCTATGCATGTGGCTGACATATATGTAGTCGATGAGGGGGATACATCTGCGTATCTGCCGAGCCGGGATTCCCAGAATGGCCATCTGGCGGTTAATGACTCGGTCACATCAGCTTACATCGAATACATGTACAGTTTAGAGGTCCCGATATCTCAGTGCTAAAGCCGAATACACCTAGGTATGTACGAAGTAACCCGTACCTATGTGAGCATTAGATGTGTGAATGGCGTTTATGTTGCAACTGCAACTGCAACTGCAACTGCAACTGCAACGTGCTCCACTGTATAAGCCTCATGGTCCATACCTTGACATTCTGGCGGTCTGTTAATCTGGGGTCTGGCAGCCCTTTCACTTGGCAGCTTTAAATGTACGTATGAAAGACGGATATTGAGCCTACCGACTCCCCGATGATATCTCTTTTTTTTTCTTTTTCCCTGCCTAACTGCATTCTTCCCGAAATTGTCAGGTCGTGTGTTGGAAGAACTATGTACAGGTAGAACTTTTCCTCATCACATTCGACTCGCATCCTGTCTTGCCTCGTAACGGCTACACCGAAACAAGCTGAAAGCCGTGGGCGAGGCCCTGAGAGTCCTCCCGGCGCCGTCCCTTCTAGCGCTCAGCGGCGCTTCCTGCTTTCATGTCAGCTGGTCCTTTTTCTCCACGATCTCTCCTGATGGATTCTCGCCTTTGCGCTTACGGTCACTTTGTCCAAGCTCCTGACAGGTCTAGATGCCTCTGGTTGGTTACCATGGCTTGACGTAGGCAGCGGAGGAAGCCAATACGAAGCCACTTTTCTCAAGATCCAATCATATCCGTCAATTGCCTTGGCTTTAAGTCGTGCTGTTTTCTGGGGTAAATCCTCATAGCGCGAGTCTAAAAGAAACTAGTAAGCACTGCAGCACGAGATGCAGTACCAAGTGGTCAATGCTCTAATGCGCTGGCTCTGCACAGAGGTGCTCGAGAACCTGACGGCCATTCGACGGGAGACGGTAAGGCGGCTATGTTGATCGACGTGCATTCGCAAGCGTCACTTCGGCATCGGGAAACTGTCAAGACACGAGCTCCAATGAGGCCGGCTGATCGCTCCCCTAATCATCGACCCAGCGCATCATCAAGACGGAATAAACCATATTGCGGGTCAAGCGTCATCCCGTCTTGTCCGCCTGGTCAGACCCCATCGCAGGGATTGCTTTTCATCTCTCCCCCAAACTACGCGTAGCCGCATATGCATCGCCTCCTGGTTCCCTGCCGGATGTACCCAGGGTACGCACAGCCTGATGATTGATTGAGTTGGCCGATATGGCCGGACCCTTCGGTACACGGTGGCCGCTTTGCTTGGCGGCTACGAGGTAGCCAAGTAACTTAGGTGGCTAGCCAGTCGCTAGCCCGGCGTGGCTTCGAGCTGCTTCATCAGACCAAACGTTCCAGTCCTCCTTTTTCTTGTTCAGGGGAGGACGGAGGGCGAGCGAGGACAAAGGGGGTACATACACAGGTACTCCATGCTTAGGTCTCGCGCCCCGACGCACGGCGTTCGCCCTAAACACGTCTGGACCTCGGGACCCTCGAGACCCTTCTTTGCTTGTCTCGCTGCCCTACCTGCTACCGACCTCGATGTCGGTGTGAGGCACGAGGGTCAGCGGGGCGGCATGAATATAAAACTTGACGACCCTCGAAACCGCTTTCGGCAGCTCCCCGCGTATGATGTCCCTTTCTCTATACGGCCCCCCTTTTCTTACCATAATCCTACACTGAACCGTGCAGGTCATATCATCTGTACCATATATACATCCACCTTGGCATCACAGCCAATCGAGTGTCATATTACGCCGCCATCACACTATATCGAAGGAACGATACCTTGAACAACCCACCCCTATCCGCCATACTTAGTACGCCATAGGCTACACACATGATCATGCCGAGGAGAAAGAGCCAGGCCCCAGGCCTTTATTATGATGTGCCCGTCGCCATCATACCTCTGATCAGCTCCATCTTCCTCGTCATACGGCTCTACCGCTGGCAAAGATCCCAATACTACCAGCTACTCAACCTCATCGACAACACAATGGAGCAGACACTATCCCGCCTCTCAACTAAGGTCGAAGGCCCTACCACCTTCACCAGCTTCAACAAGCTCCCCCCTGAGCTACGCATCAAGATCTGGCAGTATGCTATGCCGGACGCGAGAACAGTGGCTGTCAAGTCTCCCTATACGAAGCAAAACAGTGCGCCTCGGTCATTAGAAGAGGCAATATCAGAGACGTGCGACCAAGAAGAAACTTGGTATTCAACAACGCAAATCCCTCCCCTCTTGCACGTCAACGCCGAGGCGAGACACGAGGCTCTCAAGCATTACAAACTCTCCCTCGGCGTAGGAAACGCGCCACCGCGGGTCTACGTCGACTTCAACCGAGATACCATCTTCTACGGTAACTCGGAGCTCAAACCCGAGTGCTCGGCATTGTGGGCTGCCACACCCGACCTGAGCCAAGTGCAACGGCTTGCGGTCGTTCCCGAGGGCGCGTGGAGAGTACTACGATGGAAGAACGTCGATCTCAATTCGCTGGAGAAGATGATATTTGTACACGACACAGAAAAGTTCGAGCTCGGTCCGCTGCCGCAGCTGGTTGAAGACGAGCCCCAGAGCTTAGAGCTAGACGTACTTCAGGCGCGGGCACAACGCCTCGAGGAACTACGAGCACAGGACGAGCTACCAGAGGACAACGTGCTGGACCCCATGAAGAAGCGGATGCAGGCTGCTCGAGAAGAGATAGATACATTGATGATGGTGCTACCTACTCAATGGGAGAAGGAGCCTGCAGTGTCAACTGCAGTGTTCAGGAAAAGCCGCGGGGATCGATGGCTGTGCTGATTCGCTGCGTCTTCTGCTTGCGACAGGCACTTGTCAGCCACCCGCCTGTCTTATCTTACGATGTACATGATATCTATTATACCCCCTCAGGATCAGGAGCCAACCGGATTTGCCAATGCGAGTTTTCACGCTGAAAGGAGATTCAATTTTCGAAATTGCTTAAAACAAAGCGGTGACCAATTGTTTTTCGCTGTGATGCTTTGCGACTCGTTACAAATGACCTGTAACTCGTAAAAGGACCTCGGTTGGGAGTGGCCAGGTGATTCAGGAAGAAACAGGCTCATCCATCCTCGCCATCCTCGACCTCGTCTCCTTTTTTTAGACCTACGTACATACTGCACGTCACGTAACATGATTATTTTCTCACGAAACTTGTCTTGCCTTGCCTACCTTCCTTAGACGCACATAGACGTGCGACCTGACGAGTTATCGTTATCTGAGCCTCGAGTCAAACAAGAAGGTGGAAAAGAAATGTAAGACAACGACGCAATTGTTCGTCGTACAACCCCTCGCCCCCTCCCCTCCCCCTTTTCACGCCCCTTTTTCTCGCCTCTTCCTGTCCTCCCTAGCCACCTCCTTTTCTTCGACCATCCGCAACGCATAACGAAATGTACGTTCTATCCGATAGGTAATGTATTATGCAGCCTCGAGTCTCAAACCGTGCAAATCATCGACTCGAACAGGTCCCTCTGTAAGCATATGCAGCTAGGGTCTCTACTACACACGTAGGAAAAGGGCGCTCTTTTTTTAATCTGAGTCATTCCGCGTAACTTATACACGCGTCCTCCCCACTCGTGTTTTCTTTTTTTCTTCTCGTATCAACCTCTTAAACATCGCCCCCCTCTTGTTCGACGACGAGGACGAGGACGACATAACCCCCCTTTCCAGTGCCGCAGCCGCCATTCGTATCACCTTGCGTATCCAAGTAGGTACATGGCTGAAGAGAAGGGGGTATGGGGGCGGGAGAGTAATATCAGACCTTTAAAAAAAGCTGAATCACACCGCTTCATCTTACGGATCTGACCGTGCCGTTTCTCGCGGCTTTCGTTCTTTTCAACGCCGACTTACACCGAGTGCCAGCCTGCTTACATAGAGGAGAGATTCTGTCTGAGGTTTGGTACGACGGTATTACGAAC
Source organism: Hypoxylon sp. FL1284 (assembly GCA_022432365.1). Taxonomy (NCBI): domain Eukaryota; kingdom Fungi; phylum Ascomycota; class Sordariomycetes; order Xylariales; family Hypoxylaceae; genus Hypoxylon; species Hypoxylon sp. FL1284. The sequence continues at coordinate 467,276 of JAJJXE010000008.1, read as the reverse complement.
ACGTACAGAGGGACACGACGCCATGGAAGGGTAGATCAGGCCTCGACATTTTCTGACAATCAATTTGTGCCATGGAAAAAAAAAATTAGGTAGGCTATTAACCGCACGCATCATTGGTGGGAAACACGTATACGTCGGCGTGACACGGCGTTTCGCGCTCTTCTCTCTTTCCTCGCGATCGCTCCTAGCCAAGTGTCGGTAACCGGCAGCCGGCAGCCGGCAGCGTTTCCCGGCCTGCCTGTACCGGTGACTACCTCCTAGCATCAATGCGCTGTATCTGCACGCGTTTGGGATCCCGAACTGTTGCGCGCGCGTCCACGCACGGATTCTCACTCCCGCCCAGCGTGGCGTCATGTACGGTCATACCCGAGATCTTGATCTGACCCCCGAGCCCCTCTCCTGTCATTCTCTCTATCTCCATGCCCGGATATTCCCGCCTCCCCCCCAAACCGCGCCCCCACAGTCTCACAGCCTGCTCCTGACGTCAGAATCACCCTTCCCGCTACCACTCAAGAACGCGCCGCCCTTCTTCAGCATATCCGCGGCGCCGTTTGCCATCTCGCGGACGATATCCGCGGCGGGCTGGACCTTGACGATGGAGCCGGCGACCTGGCCCATGAGGTGCGGGACGTCGATGTCGGCGTCGCCCTGCTCGAGGTCGTGCTCGATGGGCACAACGCCGCTGTCGCACAGCTCGCGGATGCGCTCCGGCCGCGCGTGCCACCGCGCGATGTACTCGTTGGTCCGCATCCGCAGCGGCCGCCCCGACAGCACCAGCGTCCGCTGCGTGTCGTCGTACCCGCACGTCACCACGCTCTGCTTGTGCTCCTCGCTGCAGTTCGCCTCCTCGCTCGCCACGAAGCGCGTTCCGACCCACTGCGGGTGGTGTGTGTCAGTATAGGTGCCTAAGGTGAAACTGGTTTCGGGAACAAGGGGTTTCTCTGAAGCTTGAGAACATGTGTATCGTTTCTCCGTCGGATATGGATGACTTCATCCTTTCCAACCTTGAAGTTGTATTTGTTTAAAAAGAAGGAAAAACAGGAAAAGACGAGAAACACGAAAAAGAGGCCAAACATACAACTCCCGAAGCCCCCTGCATCAAGCTCGCAGCCAGCGACCGCCCGTCGCTGATGCCGCCAGCAGCGACGACAAGCGCAGGCTCGCCGCGCAGCATAGCAGGACGGTATCGGCGCGCGACGTCCGCGACAGCAGGAATAAGCACAGACGCCGCGACATCGCCGGTATGCCCGCCGCCCTCGCCGCCCTGGGCGCAGACAAGGTCGACGCCCAGATCAAGCGCCTTAACCGCATGTCGCGGGTGGCCGACCATATTCATGACCAAGACGCCCGCCTTGTGCAGCTTATCGATGACCTCTTTGGGGGGCACGCCGACCGCGCTGACGAAGAGCCGGGCGCCGCTCTCGATGGTGATGTCGACGAGCTCGGCGAGCTTGCCGCCGGTGTAGTCGTGGTTGGTGGCGCGCGCGCCGCCGCCGACCTGCGGCAGCGCCAGGTCGACGCCGAACGGCAGGTCCGGCGCCGCCAGGTGCGCCTTGAGCTCCGCCACGATCTCCCGCAGCTGCGACGGCGTGTACTGGAACCCGCCGATCACGCCCAGGCCCCCCGCGTTCGACACCGCGGCGGCGAGACGGCCCCCCGAGACTCGCGCCATCCCCGCTAGCACGATCGGGTGCTGGATCCCGAGTAGCTTCGTCAGCGGCGTCGTGATCGGTCCTTCGGGCGCCATGGTCTGTTTCCGTCTCTTTTTCTTTTTATCTGGTTAAAGCTGCTTCTGATCTGGTAAGTTTCGTATGTAACACGGTAGGTTATTTACGTTCAAAGTAAGAGTGCCATGTGAATAACGCACTTTTGGGTGATGGATCGGATGAGATGACTAGACCGTGATTTGATACAGCCAGTCCCCTTGGCAGAAAATAGTCTGAAAAGCTGGCTGAAGTCTTTGGCCACACCGACTGGACGAAGCACATAAACCTGTAAGACTGGGCTTCGTGGTTTTAATTACTAACTCTGAGAGTCCGTTACTTGAAGAGAACAGAGCCTATTGATTGAGGTTCTTATACGAAGAGAAATGTCCCAGCCACCTCCAGCCGAGGCGTCTTTCGATTCTGCGATGCTCCTATTTATGTCGATGCTTCGGGATCTAAGCATGACCCCGGGAGGTGGGGTTGGTTTTCTGGGGTGCTGCGTGTGGAGAGATGCCGAGGTATCTTCTCCTTTGGGTAATTCATAGATGTAGGCGCACGCAGAGGATCGAAAACCGACCTGGTTACTGTGTAGGGTCTAGCGAGAAAAAAGGTGAGGTTATCATGAAAAGGAGGGCACTCGAAGTCGACGGCTATGGTAATCTTGTGTCTATAAGAGGCGTCTTACATATTGTTGTCCATCTATCATGTACAAGCCTCAGAAGAGACTAAGAGACTAATTACGACGCCGTCATGCCGTCGACTGGGTCACTGCTCCTCAAGCCGTTGTCTGTTGTCTAAGCCTTGTAAAGTATCAGATTGGGACTCAAACACATATGTTGAAACCATAGATGGATGACGTTCACTGAATTTTGAATTCCCTTAGTACTACAAATTTGCTGCCCGCCAGATCTAAGATCAGCGATGCTGCTACGCCTCTGCGCTTTCTCTATAATAACCGTAGCCATGACCGTAACCTCGCCGTCCCAACCAACCCGCCTTAGCTAGAAACCCCAGAGAACCCAGAGAATATACAATACAGTACTGGCAAAGTACTGGCGAACATGTCGCAAGATAACCCGGCCATCAAGTGCTCGCAGCATCTGCTCGCGTGTCGATAAGACAGACACAAGGCATTTCTAGCTGGATGCCATGTCACGCCATAGCAAACCATGGCTTCAGCATCCGCGTTGAAGCCTGTTATTCGTGATCCCATATTCTGAACCCCATTCTATACCCGTTGCTAGATCATGTCGGCATAATACATGCGGACCGCAAGCAAGTTGAGTCGGGATGAACGTCTCAGTCCGACAGTCGCCCCCTTTCTATGTCGCTAGCACCGCCATCACCGAAAGAACGGCAATCGTGCAGGTACGAAATCGTCTTGCGGTGTCCGAGGTGGCGCTCGAGTCTCGGGAGCCGGGGCTGATGGGGACAGGTGACGTTCTTCTCCCGCCGATCCTGACCCATTCTCGGCCTCGTCGTCTGTAGCCTCGTCCAAGACGGCTACCGTCGCAACCGGTACCTTCTCAACCCTGACTATCTCCGACTTAGCTTCGGGGACGGACTCAACCTGCAGGTTTTCCCGGCTGAGCCCTCGTCGAAGGGCTAGGTCCGCCGCCGCCATCCTCTTCTTTTCGATTAGCTCGTCTTCCTCCCTTTCCAGCCGTTCTTCTTCTAGCCGTAAGTCCTCTAGAGACGGCGTGGAGACAAGTGCCGGGCTTCCTGGCGGAATAGATCCTGAGCCTAAGCCGCGCCGTATGGATGGCATTTGTGAGTCCAACGTCGTTCTCGATACGCTCCTGGGTATCCTGGGATCTGCAATCCGCTTCCCCTTGCTGCTCTTTGTTTTGTTGCTTGCACGATCATCTGCGTGACCCAACGTAATGGTAAACTCGTCATCCAACGGAACTGCGTCCTCTTCCCCCTCTTCGTCGCTTGGGAAGAGATCGCCCCGAGATCTGTACGAGTCGCTGGTATCTCCACTGCCTACCGTTGCGCTCCGTTTCCTTACTAGCACCGATGATCCGTCAATCTGTATAGCATTTCCGTCTTCACCTAGCAAGGGCACGCGTTCGGCATCTGCTCCCGCCCTCGAAGCACCGGGATGTTCTTGGAGGTTTGCCGCACTGGGCTTATACCTCAACGTTCCACCAACCTTAAAGGGCCAGCGGCTCAGGAACCCGAGGGGAGCGGTGCTCGGGATGATGGTCGGATCTTCTTGACTACTAGGTCGTTTCCGCGAACCTTTCGTACCGTAGCTCATTCCACGCTTCCTTCTCGGCTGGTCTTCTACTTCGCCGGCAGCCCGTCTTCTTCCGCCGCCAGCCAGCAAGCGATCCCAATCTTCGCCTCGCCAACCACCGATCAGTCCTCCACCGCCATCATCTCCTCCTCCCAGCTCCTCGTCCCAGTCGTCGTAGAAGTCAAAACTGTATTCGGCGTTTCCTCGCGCCCGCTGACGTTCCCTTGCGCGTCGCGCTCGTTCTTCGCGATCGCCGAGACACACGCCGGTGCAGTTATCGAATGCCGAGGAGATTGAGGTCAGGCATGGAGTGACGTAGGTATGTCCGAAGCTCCAAATGCCGGCAGCCGCGTTTTCGGTGACGGTTTCGGTGGTGTGGGAGATCTGGTTCCATCGCTGACGAAGCCGAGGGTCCTCGAGGAAGGCCATTGCTTATCGGATGGCCACGGGGCTGACTTATATAGGCGATTCGATTGCGCTTGGATGACCTCAGCTACGGAGCGGCGATGGAGAATTTGCGATGTGGATCGGGTAGGCTAGGCGTCGAATCGTAGCGTGACAGGTGACAGGTGACAGGCTGACAGGTAGTGCTGGCAGTGGCTCGATTGCGAAAGATGTCGGACGTCCGACTTGGTATTCATTCGCTTTGTTGTTCAAATGCGCCGAACCGTGCGTGATGCGATCCTGAAGGAACTGACGCCGACGCCCATTTGGAGATGATCGAGGGGTGGCTTGCAATACACGGGATGCGATGCACGAGACGGATGATCTGCAGTGTTTGTGCCAGAGAAGATGACAAGAGACGATGGTGTAGTCGATGCAGGCGAGATCAAAGCTTCCATGCTACGTCGAGATATTGATGGAGGGTATTACAGAGCCTTAAGGGAGAAGAGATACAGGACGGGAAGAGTGCACGAGGGACAGGCATCTAAATTCAGGAAGACCTGGCAGCGTGGAGCGTGGAGTAATGCAGTAATGGAGTCAGGGAGCTGGAATAAACGCCGGCTATGATGAAACCATGCAATGCCATGCCACGGGCTCGAGCATTACGGAGTCCAAGTAGACCTTCGCACAGTACGGAGAGGAAGACGAGAGAAATATATGAAAGAGTGTCGGCTCTTTTTCCGCGCCCAAGTACCGGTTAAGCAGCGAGCCAATACAGCCGCAACGTGGTCCGTACAGGTTAATAAGAAATAACCATAGCCTACGATGACCTCATGCTTCGAGTTGGGTGCCTGCAGCCCCTTGCTGCCCCTGGTAGTGCATACAGTAAGCCTCTGGCATCTCGGCCTCTAAAGGAGAGATACCCAGGAGGGCAACATTGCGGGGGATCTCTTCAATGCTCACCTTACAGGGCTACAGCGGACTACAGCGTGCCTACTACCTGTCAGAGCTCCTAAAAAGCCTGTAAAGACCCTATGAAAATTACCGTAGGCAACCTTGGAATCTGCAGAGCTGCCTCAGGTACCCAGGTACACGAGATATGCTGCTAACCGTCTGCGCTATACCCAATCAAGGCGGTCAGGCACGGCAGGACTCCCGAAGCAGCTTCTTGCTCCCAGCCTTTCTCGGGTGGAGCTCTACAGCTGGCTCGTCGATCGCAAAGCAACAACCTCGACGACCAAGTATTCCTACCGCACCAAGACATTGCACTGCACACTACCAGTCTCTACCGCTATCAACAACCACAGTTCTGATGCTGTAAGTTGGTCAGAAATGGATTCCCCGTACGTCGCTTGTTTGTTCTGACCCGTCTTTGTCTGCGCGCTCTAGCAGATGAACGCCTCCTTGTGCGCCTCGAGGACCACCATCCTTAAATATCCTTTCACTACCTAAGGCACAGCTATCGTGCCCACCTCGCAACTCTCCAAGTTTCGATACACATCGCGCCATCCATGACCAACGACGCGAGAGACCCTTCGACGAAGCGCCATGCTTAACAGTGAGAAGGGTGGCTGGGGGTTCGGTCAACCCTCGGACCCTTCTAGCAACCGTAAGTAAACAGCTTTTCCCCCGACGACCATAGCTATGTTTGCCGCCCAAGGAATTCCTAGAACTCGACAGCGTTGGATCTCGGTTCTGTAGTTCGGCGACGGTGAACTCGAAGAAAACGACCCGGGCGCGCGACGAAGCGCGTCGGCGATGGGGAACGCGACGTGACACTGGGGCTACGAGGACGGATGGACAGATGGATGTGAGGATGGCTCTAAGGACACTAACTATATCTCTTTCATTTTAGCATTCGCCCAGCGGGCAGCCTTCTCTCAGCCGAAAAACCCGTTTGCGCAACTTCACAATCAAGCCTCTTCACAAAACCAACCTAATGGCACCGCACCTTCATCCAACCCTCCATCAGCAGCTCCCCACAATCCCTTTGCGGCAGCATCATCCGGCAAATCCTCGTTCGGGGCACCTTCGTTTGGAACACCCGCAGCTGCGGCTACGGGACCGGCCGCCTCGGCTTTCGGTCAACGCTCAAAGTCACCGGCAAAAGCTAATCCATTCGCTACGCCTAACATCGCGCAGCAATCTCAGCGAGCCAATTCACCAACGCCAAACGTCTTCGCGAAGCAATCATCGGCAGTCGGTAACGCTAAAAGCGCACCGACTGGGCCGGCTGCCATTAAGAAAAAGAACGTTGCTGAATACGTTCAGCCTGCGTGGCCGAAACAACCTGAAAGAACGCCCTCGGCAGCTGCTGGCGTCAAAATACCCAAGACCCAACTCAGCGGAAAACGGAAGAACGAGACTGATAACCAGAGGAAAACCAAATTCTCACGCCCGTCGCCAATTCCCGAGGCCGCATCTGCTCGATCTCGTCCCGCTGCTGACAAAGCCAAGCAAGATGCGACGACTGCTAGCAACGGGTCCGTGGTACCCAGAGCTGCGGGGAAGACGAGTGCTTTCGCCGAGACGATTATGCGCCAGCTAGCAGAGGACAACATCAAGCCTCCCCGTTGGCCGGCAAACCCAGGAAGTCATGATCAGCGTCAAGCAATCGAACGCTTTCGCGAAACTCACAAGGCCTATCGAGAGAAGGCGAGGAATTCGCTAATGCGAGCAGGTCTGATTGACGACCCCGATAAGAAGCGAAGGCTCGACGAAGCCCTTGTGTTCAAGGGCATCTGCGAAGACTTCTGTCCCGAGTGGGAGAAGATTACTCGCATTGTCGAGCATGATATCAGACGTCCGGAGAAGGATACGGACGAGAATGGCGACCTGGTGCCCATGCCATCGCTCATGGTCAAACGACTTGCTCGGTCGGCTGCTGGACAGGAATCGCCCCTACCTATGGACGTACGATCTGTCGCTACACTTCGCCGAACCCTAGATTATCTGATAGACGATTTGATCCCATCCGATGATCTGCTGTCTTCGCGACACAGCTTTCTCTGGGACCGTACCCGTGCCATTCGAATCGATTTCTCGTTTCAGAAGTACGCAATGGCGCCGGACGAGCTGAAGGACCAAGTCTACTGTCTCGAGACCATCGCTCGCTTCCACGTTACAGCGCTCCATCTACTCTCCCAAGACGGGTTCACTCCCGGGGACTACTCGGAGCAGCAGGAGATCGAGCAGCTAGGCAAGACGTTGATGTCCCTGATCGAGGTCTACGACGACTGTGCCCAGCAGGAAATTCCATGCGAGAACGAGGCTGAGTTTCGTGGTTATTACATAATCTTTAATGTTCACACTCCCGCTCTATTGGAGCGCGTATCCAACTGGGACGGCCGAGGCGGAAATCCAGATAGAATCAAGTCCGCCATCTGCATCGTCCAGGTTATGAAGAACATACGAGAGATGCAGGGTCCTCTGTTCCCCAACGCATCTCCTGGCATGGTTCTAGAAGCCATGTCAATATTCTTCGATGCCATCGCGAACCCCGAGATTTCGTACACGATGGCTTGTTTTGCCGAGATACACTTCAACTACGTGCGCAAAGCGATACTGCAGACCATTAAAAAGTCCTTCTCGAGGCCGCGGTTCGGCCCGAAAGATCTTACACCAGCTGTATTAAAACAATACCTGCGCACAGATACCGAAAGCGAAGCTGTTGAGTTCTTCCAAAAACACGGATTCCAGTTCAGCGAGGACGGGTACCTTATGCTCAGCCCCAGCCCTGAGTACGTCGATACTCGTGTGCCGCACTCGTTTTCCAGTGACATCGTGGAGCGCAAACGTTGTGGTCGATCTCTCCCTACAATCATCCATCAGACCGTCTATGAAGATGTTTCCGAGAAACCGGCCGAGGCATTACATAGCCCGGAGGACAGCTTATTTGTCAGCGACTCGCAGGACATGGCTGTCGCCGACAACGATGGCCAAGGACGAGACAGCCAGGAAGTGCTTGAAAGTGAGGGAGAAAATGGAGAAGCTACAACCTCTTCTAGCATGTCTCGTCCTCTATCAATATTTGGACCAGGCGCCGCTGCTACGCCTAGCACAACTATAGTTACATCTACCCCTATGTTCGCGCAGAACTCAGCTGGATTTCAAAACCTATCTCATACGATCGCGGCTACTACTCCGGCAGAGCAGCCATCAACGCCAACTCTCGCGGGAGCAGGTGCAGGTCCTAGAGACCAGCCAAATGTCTCATTTCCTAGCCCAGCACCGGTTTCTACCAGTCAGTCTACGGAACAGCTGCCTTCTGAGAAAAGCAATCCTTTCGGAAACGTTTCAAATGCTTCGTCTCCCTTTGGTTTCCTGAACAAAAACAACAGCAGTGACTCAGCAAGCTCGCCTACTCCGCCTGGTTCCAACATCTTCTCGGGACTTTCATCAAAGACGTCACAAGAGCCAGAGCACAAGTTGCCTATGCCAGCTACATCTACCCCTAGTCCTTTCCCGGAACTTAAACCAAAGCCACAGGACTACCTTAACAAAGAAGAAATCCACCCCCCTGCAGCTTCAGAGATGCCTACAGCTCCGAGCTCGGGGTTCCGCCTCCCCGCTTCGACGACTACCAGCTCCGGCTCCATATTTGGTCTTTCGTCGAGCACGGATACATCTCCAGCTTCGCTCTCCCCACAGGCATCTACGGTACTGGGGTCAGGACCCAAGCTCAGTACCTCCACGCTCACACCAACGACACTATCCATAGAGGCGCCAGCAACCAACCAGCCTACGCCCGCTCCTACTTCTACTAACAGCCAGTCCGGGGTGATACCTAATTCGCAAGACACCTTGTTCAAGGGAGCGGCCCTCAATGCATCGCGCCCTTTTCCATCACAACAGCCTGGGCAAATTACCACCCCAAATAATCAAAGCAATAGTCGGAAAGCGGTACTGGATAACTTTACCCACTGGTTCGTTTGCGGCGATAAAGGTCTGATGGATGAACACCTCTTGGAAGTTGCAGTTGGCCACGCACTTGACGGGTGGTGGCACGAATACCAGGCTGCCGAGGAGGAACGCACGCGAAAGGAAGAATCCGACAAGGCATGGGCCATGGCGCGCAACTACAGAGAGCATAGCCTCGGTGTCAAGTATTTCTATCGCTGGCATCGAGGATTCCGCGACAGGCAAAGAATCAGACGCATGAAGCTCGAGAGAGAGAAGGCCAGGCTATGGAATCTGCCCGAGAATATAGCGAAGCGCGAGCTTGCGGCGAAAGAGGAACAGGGAAGAGTGGCTCAACAAGTAGAGGAAACAATGCTGAAGAGGAAACGGCAGAAGATGGATGAAGTTGCGAAGTTCAGGGAGTCAGTAAGACGGGGACGAAGTGTGACAGACTCTGAGGATGCGCTCAGGCGGTCAGAGTCTAGAATGCAGAGTCTGGAAGATGCGCTCATCGCAACGGGTATTTTCAACGGCGTTAGAGACGAAAGAGCGGCGGCTCATTACGCCGCTGGAGGGGAGGAGGATGGTGCTGATGGAGACGTGGGGCCAGGGTCGAGACGAGCCGAGAATCAGCGACGCACGAGGCACGGTCTTAACAAGCTCAAAGCGCTACCGGAGCCTCGGACCTATAAAGAAGGGTCCAAGTCGGCAATACTCAGGGCACTCTGCAACGGTTCCGGTAGAGATACCATGTCCATGTCGACCGGAAGTCTGCGCAACTCGACTTTCAGCTCCAGCTACCGCTCTAGCCTCGGTCATAACGGCGACAGGATATCAAAGCCTCGCTCGAGAGTCTCAGATCCGTACTGGCGCTTAAAGGCTCGTGGACTCGTGCGGATGCCTAACGGGGAATATCTGCACGAGTCTATCGCGTTGCCTATGTTAAACGAAGGCAAGCGAATACCTGGTTTCGGAGACTACGGATTGCCGCCCGCTCAAACCACTACACCCGGCCAGTCACCACGAGCGCTCTCTCGCTACTCGTCGACACCCATCCGACCCGACGACATACGACCGGATGAATTCCACGGCTCACCTCCAAGCGCGGAGAGTCACAAACGGAAGCGCCTAGCCGGAGACGGAGTTGACGCTGCCTCTGGAGCTGGCGATTCGCCTACCGGTGGTAAAAGAGCGAAGAGCGGCAACGGAGACAACCTGACCGACGCTGATTCGCACTTAGATGACATCGCTAGGTTGTTACAGCAAGTAGAGAACAGCAGCAGAAAGTCATCATCTAGGGCGATGCCGGATTAGACACATAATCGATACACCTCATGCAGGATACCATAGAAAAGGGACCGACGAGGCAGGTCAGTCAATGAGAAAAGATTCATTCAAAGCATAAAGTGTCATCTTTATATGACGTCGGTCTGTCTGACGGCAGATAGACGTGTCTTGTACAACAAGAAAATAGGAGGATACGGCAAGGGGCTTGGCCAACTCACGGGTCAAGTGTCAGGAAACAAAACTTGGTGGATGGAGATACCTAGGGTATACGATCTTGCTTGCATGGAATCGGCGTTACGGAAAGTTTCAGAGCAAACAAAAGAGAAAGACAGCCAGTCAAGCAGCACGACAAATTCTACTTTTACTCTTCCTTCTCCAGATTACCTTGTCGGATAGGTACCCCCTACCTTCCTAGATACCTAGGTACCTTTCCGTCGTTGTTTCTATGCTGGTTTCTACATACGCGGATCCAGGAGTTGGCGTCGACGGCAGCGGCAGCGGCACCGTCATTGTTGGTTTTAACTTGTAACTTGAGATACCCAAACCCCATAGCATAGCCGGGCTGAGATCTTGATTTTGCTTTTTACTTGGTTGTCTGGACTGATGAGGTGGGATGGAACGGAATGGAATGGAAATCCGAATGAATATATGACACCGTCATTGACAACCATGATTTGTTGTCTTTGCACAACTACTTGCCTCTTGGGTGCCTACGTGGATGTGTGTGCCTTTAGATTGAATGTTGATGATGGGTATTTCGTACAACCAACACCTCAACATGAGTAAACCTGCCCTCTTCTTAGAGTGACAGGGTACGGAGAGAAGAGAAATCAAGAAAGAGCCGTCTAGAAATGTTGTTCTATAGAACAGTTTTACATACTCCAAAAGGGCACTACGGTTAGAGGTGTACGACGTGTTATATCAATCGCAGTTGTCTCTTCTTCACGACGGCATAGTTACGCACAAGACCAATGAACAGCATGGCATATTCCCAAACGCCGTCGCACGTCGGCAGATAGTAGTGAAGCAAAATAATGATTCAAATCGCTGTGTACGCCCTTTCATCTAATAACGCATTATCGGCGTATTTGGGGGGGTATATGGACCAGTTCCAGTCTATATCGTCAAGTCTCTCTAATGCCGTATCCGTGCGTGTTGTGTTTCCCATGAATCTCCCTCCCTTGTGTTTTTTTTTCTCTGCAAACCCCAACAGCGATAAAAATCGAAACCCCGACAATTCCATCCCAACCCATCCCATCGCCGCGAAGAGAGAAAAAAAAAAAAAAAAAAGCATTAATCCGTAACTCGTCGCTGCGCCCTTTGCTTTACGCGGAGGATCGGGTCCCTCCTCTTGTTGAGCTCCTGCAGCTCTCCCTCGGAGAGCGCCCGCTCCGAAGACGACGCCGCCCTCTAGACCATCTCGGCGTCCTTCTCGGAGGGCTCGGCGTTCTTCTTGGAGCGGCTAAACAGGTTGCGCCGGCTGTGGGACCCGTTGCTGCCGTTGGTCGGGGGCCGCTCCAGCTGCGCGCTGCTGCTGATGGCGGCGACCCGCCGGTTGGTCACGTCCTCCTCGAGTATGCGCGGTGGGTGGCTGACGCTGGGCTTGCGCGAGACGAACACGTCCTGGTAGATGTCTCCCGTCGTGTCCGCCGCACGCGAGTTGGCCCGTCGCCGCGTCGCCGACAGCATCTCGGGGTCCACCGCCGGCTGGCGCTCCTCGTAGGACGGCGGCTGGATGTTGGACTGGTAGACGGGCCAGTCCTGGCCCGAGATCTGGAAGTGCCGGCGGGGCTGCTCGATGCCCAGCGCCACCATCTGGTTCATCAGCTCGATCGCCAGCTTGTTGTGGCGTACGAGACGTAGCAACTCGTTCTGGTAGCTCGTCTTGTGAAAACAGATAAAGTTGACTATCATGCAGTACGCGTCCTCGAAGCTGCGCAGTTCCGTGATGATCTTGCTCGTATAGTCGCGCTTGTTCTCCAGGACGAACTCGGTCATGCGCGCTTCGAGTTCCTTGATAACGCTGGGCGAGGTGCCATACTTCATCCGTAGCTCAAACACGTCGGCGAGCTGTCCGCTGCGCCTGTGGTTGAGGATGAACAGGGTGTTGAGGAGCGAGTTGGGGGCCTGCACTATGTGACCTTCCATCTTCTTGAACTCGGTGAACAGAAGCGATATCTCCGTCACGTAATAGTCGTCTCCCCTCATCAAGGATCCCGTGTTGCCGTAGATGGTGACTCGGTCACCGACATCGAACGGATGCTTGACGAAGACGAAGATGATTGACTGAAGGAATTCCTGGGCGGTGGCCTGGAGCAGCCAAGAGAGACCAAGAAGTGCGGTACCGGCAGAAGCCAAGGCCGCCGCGGTAGAGCTTGAGATGATTGAGACGAAGACAATTATGGCGATAATTACGATGATGAAGAAGAAGACTCGGTCTAATTTGGTGATAACAGAGTCAAGATCCTTAATAGAGGCTGCGATTGCTTTCTTCTCGCGATGAACCTCGTCGCAGAACGCTTCGAGCTCCTCCAACGACACGTCCCCATTCAGGTCGCGGTCGAAGACGAGGAACGCAGCCTCGGCGTCGTCGGCGGTGGGGAAAGCCGGGTTCAGATCTTTCGGCAGCAAAACGTCGGCGCCGGATCCGGCAAAGGTGCGGAATAGGCGTCGTGCCAGGACTTGTGCAGAACTGGTATTTCGCAAGAGTTCGGAGACGACCTTTCTCGGATGGTTCCGATGCTTCACCTCGCGTCCGGTGAAGTCACCGGCTACTCGGCTCGCGAAATCGCCCACCTTGGCTATCGTGTCACGCGCGTTGTCCGAGATCAAAGCCAGGGGCGTACGCGCGCCAGATCCGGTACCTAGGTTGTCCATAACCGAAGCCTCGGAGACCAGCTTGTCCTTCGAATACTCGTATAGGTGAACCAGGTATCTGCGTCCTGTTAGTTGCCGTAGAGTGATGATATTAGATAAGACGGCGGGGCTTAGACTTACGCGATAGATTGCTTGTTTGCCTCTATACGTGACGAATAGGTTCGCAAATGGAACGAGCCGGCAATCCACTGGATAAAGATCTTCTCGACCCAGTTCAGAGCAGCTAGGACAAAGAAACCAATAACTACCTTGTATACGACGTCGATCCATTGAATATCGGGGTATGGGGTGTCGGCTTCGTCTGGCACTTTGGCTGGTACCTTATGGGAATTCAAGATAGGGTAGTAGGACACCAGGGCGGCGAGCATCCATAGGAACATGGAAGTGTGGATCTCAAGCTGGTTGCCGATCTGCGCCCACTTCTTAGAGTATCCTGAACCGAGTCCCTTTGCGACATATTTCATGATCCACGGAACGATCGAGGTAAAGATGCGGGCAGCGAACAGCGACAGCCAGAGGACTTCCAGCCAGATGCCGAACCACAGCAGCTGGACCCCTCCCGGACCGCCAATGACGGGTTGCTCGTCCCGGGGCTTGGTGATTCCGAGTATGACGGGCGTTAACAGCACTCCTGTGACAGGCATACTGTACAGCAGATAGCGTACGATCCTAGGAAGACCTTTGACGTTCCGGAAGAGCTTGTTCAGCTTATTCGGAGGTTCAGTCGGTACACCGATAGTGAGAGTAGGCGCTTGGGCTGGTTGATTAAACACATCCTGCTTCGTCGACTCGTCGGTGCGTGACTTGGTTTGGGCACGGCGAAGTTCGGTCGATTCACGGTGGCTGACGGCTTGCTCGGCCTGCAGCAGAGTGAGATCATCCACGAGCCTAGCCGAATGATCTCTAGAGTCAATTTTAGACAAGTACGGATTTTCTGCCTGCCGGCCTGTCTCGCCAGGGACATGGAGATGCTGCGAGTTCTCGGACCGCACCTTGTTGACGTTCAGGTCCGAACCGTGGGCCGTATCCGACACGGTCGGAGCGTGGGTCAGCGTCGGCGAGCCCTTCTCGTCGGCTCTCTCGTCATATTCATTATGAATAGCCATATTAGAGGGTTTGATGAGTAGGAAGGCGTGCTACTAGTTATCCTTCGACTTTTGTTGTTATAATACTGACGAATGATGCCAGCAGCGCTGAGAGAGGGAACCGCTCAACATCAAAGACTTACAGCCCACGCTGCGAAGAGAAGTAAGGGTATGAGATTAAGGTGCTGAGGAAGAGATGCAAATGAGGAGATAACGAATGTCGCGATCGGCGGCAACTCGTTGACGGCAGCTCGAACACGGTTGCTGCCGAGGGATGCCAGGTGAAGTTGGGTGGTTCGGACCGTGTAAGTGAGAGAGAGGTAGGATATGGTCCGGGTAGGCTCTGGTAGGGTACCAAGAACACACAACGAAGTGGTTCTAGATCTCAACCGGTCGAAGACAATCCTGGGTAACCTGGTAAAACGGATCGAAGCTGGGGGAGGAGATTGCCGATCTATAGTGGACAGGATGTACAGTATTAAGTAAAAGAAGGTGGGAAAACGGAAGGGGAAAAAAAGCGAATGAAAATGGGCTCGGGAGAACGAATGTTGGCTATGGACCCGAGAAGTTGAAGGTGACGAGCTCGGTTGAGGTTTTTCAGGAGAAGATCTTCGATCATTCAAGATTTGTACATGAGCGCCAAATCCTCGACCCACTTAGTTCCAGCTCAGCTTTTTGCCTGCTTTGTTCAGTAGAAAAATTTGATGCTTGGGGGGCTCGGGGGGGCTCCGGGCGCTCTTACAGGGGACAGCTTACGGGGGCTTCCAGGGCGGTTCGGGGTGATTCCTAGCTCCGTCTTGGCCTATGTCTTAGAGGCCGCACGTCGGCAGGGTCGCATCGCTAGTGGTCACCTTGACCAAATTGAAGTGGGGGTTAGGTACCACTCTGCTACTGCATGCTAAGCTCGTTGGCCACTCGACAGATAAAGACATACTGTGCCACCTCTCGCCAGTCTCGCCAGCACGGGCGGAAGGGATCGAAGGAGATAATATCCCGGGAGGGCGACCTTGACTCTGCCAATGGGAATTCTATATTTAGTCTTGATCTATGTGCTTGCTGTTCCCGTCTCTCAGAAGACGTCGAACCATTCCCACGATAAAGATATTTCTTCTATCGTGAGACGACAATAGGGTCAAGAAGATGTGACACAAAGTAGCCCGAGTAATATTCCAATAATACTGTAATGTATCCGAATTCCCCGTTCCTTCGGCTATAATGTCAGATGTCGTCACGAACCGCCCAGTCCGCGATCCGAAGAGGTAGAGGGATCTCATCAAGCATCCCTATCTAGATACCATTGAGATCCGGACACAGCTGCATCCGAGCTCGCATATTATACATATCTACCTGTGACAAGCTTTGTGCTATGTAAAGAATTACCTACCTAGGTATCTACTACCTGTAGTATGTTATACGCAGTGGGTGGGTTAAATCTCCCCTCAACTCACATGGCTCGTACAGCTCGTCGTGTTTCGTTTCCTACAGTACGATCCAGCGCGGCACTGCACACTGTCCGACCCAGCGTGTGGGATATCGGTGGAATATCTTCATGCAGGGGCCGTGGGGCTCCAGCCTTGGCCTTCGGGACCTTCTCAGTTGGCTGACTTCCCAGGAACAGCGACGCGTCCGGCGTCCTGCCTGCGCGCCTCAACTTTGTCGACCCTGTTATTTCGAGACAGACCAGTTCGACTGCATCAGAGATTCACGCCACTGAAGCACGCCCGACGCCGTCGGTGATAAGAGCCTCAATTAGCTAAAACAAGTCCCCTGGAGCTAGGCCGGAGGACGGATGTCCTGGAAGGGGAAATAATACACTAGGCCGACGAGCTGCGAGAGATAAGGACCGCCACATGCAGCTAAACTCGTCCACCGCATACTAACCGCATCTAAATCCCGCGAGCTCGTACAACTGCGGGCCGATAGACACGTCGCTGGTATAGAATGGGAATAAGAAGGTGACTAGAGAGATGGTGCTGCAGCTGTTAAACGCGCGAATCTGCGTCTGATAACGAATAAGAGGTGTACACACCGACTTATAGATATATGATTTATAATATAGTAAAGTATTGCGCGCACGAGCTGTCACCCATTCGACGGACATAATTCGACGCCATCTACGCAATCGAGCATAGCACAGAGCTGTAAACAATACCAACAGCCAATAGATCAGTCTTGGGCTCGCCTGACGTCACGGACCGTCACAGTCTTACCCCAACGGGTCTTGCGCATTGCTTTTGGGTGTCCCAGCGTCCCTTCGCCCCGAGCCTCTAAGCATAAGAGGTAAGAGGGAAGAAAAAGAGACGGCTTGGACGGCAAGTTGCCGCAGCTAGCTTCTCTCCGCTGTCGTAGAATTGAAGCATATTCACATACATGTATGTAGATACATGCTTGTCAAGTTTATATCCTACCCAGGCGAAGATCATTGCGAACAGAGCACTGCCGAATCATGGTTGCAATAGACACCCTTTTTGGGAATATTTTCTGCTTATTTCTCGGCCATCCAAACCGACCCCGCGATCTCGAATCTCCAATTTATCACGCACGTATGTAGCACCAGATCGCTTCTTACGAGAGATTTATTTACTAGCAATCAATCTCTGCTGGGTCCGAGCTCCGCAGAAAAATAACCCGGTTCGTTGCTTGTCGTCGCCTGTCGTCATCTCACCGACCGCTTTTGTGACAGAGTTGGCAATTGGCCGGTAAGCTGTAAGCTGATGAGCTGGTCGGCTGGTTGGGAGAGATTCCAACGTCAAGTCGGTCGCAAGATTGATATCACCTTACGATGGGCATGATGTCGTACGTTGTAAGTGCGAGCACAGCAGCCTCATTAGAGCGTCCAAAATCCAAGACTTTTGCATTACAATGCACAAATTGCTTTAGACAGTCCTTCAAAACTGTGGCCTCTATTCTTTTTCATACCCGCGGGATAAATATGTCAACTCTAGCTGATATGCACGATACAGCAAAATCGTCTTTGCATAATTACGTGCATAAATACAGTATTACAGACCCGCGGGATTCGTGGCTTTCCAGGGGCTCTGAGTTATTGTCGCTGATTCCGCGCAGGGAACGACCATTAGCTACTCGTCCCCGGCATACACGCGAACAAGAATGCCAACGACCTTCCGGAATACGACGCAGACCCCGGAGCCCCGGGAGGCTGTGTGTCGTGCCATGATTAACAGTCCCGATAACCTGGCTCGCTCGCCTGGATCCTCTGAAGAGTCATTTCTGGTCCCACCGGCACTGACCGCGGCATAGATCTAGACCTTTGCTTACTATTCTGGTCGACTTGGCTGCTGTTTACTTTCGGTCCCACCGAGCTTCTAGGCCAGAATCTTCAAATTTTCTTCAGTCGTTTTCCAACATCAACTGCCAATTGCCCCTCGGTGTCAATTGAGAAACCCCCGGTCACTATGGGGAGCAGGCGGACTGCAAAGGCGCTCTAAAGGTCGGCATAAGCAGGTAAAGGTAGAGCATCTGGAGCCCTCGAGTGCTGCTAGTGTGCAGTCAAGCCAGCCAATTTGGCAAGAAATATATCTGACAATTTCCCAAGCTGATTATAGCAGGTACATCTCCCCAGGCTGCCGGTTATTTGACAACATGCAATGCAGCACGGACCGGCCAGTTTGTCTCTTCGCTATAGACGAAGTTGGCAGCATGAGCCGTAATCATTGGGGAGCCACCCTCCTCAAGGGCGCAATGATGGAATCACGTCAAGAGGTCTCCAGGCTCTGATCTAAAGAGATCAGGTCAAGTTTCGATCCGGTGCAAGTGGACGAGAGGAGATTTGGTAAAGCGTCTGCAGTGCTTTCCTCTGATGGTTGGAGACGTTTGCGGCAATCAACTCTCCTTCCATCAGTTTTCAACATAACAACATCTGCATCGGCGGGCCTGAAAGAATTCGCTTATCTTTAGGCGCTGGCTTGAGGAGAAACATGCCACGACCTATCGTCCTCGGGAACCTGCAGAAGAAGCGTGGTCGAAAGGAGCCCATGCCATCTCCCTTCCCTCCTTGTGGACTTGTACCGCTCTCCTCGTCCCATTCCTCCACATTCCCCTTCGGCCAGCAAGCCCGTGGAACGATGTTGGTGGCAAGAGCTCAGACCCTGACAGGCATGACTGAACCTGGGCTCCAGTATTATGCGGTGGACCATCGTCGCTTGGACTTGTCTGACAAGCAGCCACGCAGGCCGCGCAGCCACATCCGTTGGTGGTCTGCAAACGAGATGAAGCAGTTGATTTCATCTGAGCACTCGAGGGCGCAAGGTGCTGAAGTTGAGTATGATCCCCAAAAGGTATGTGTGGGAGCTGGCTTGGATTAAGCTGCAGGATTTCGTCTTCCAAGAAATCAATTTACAAATGAGCCGAATCGTCCATGCATCAGATTCCATCTGCATTATCGTGCAGCGACGCTCAGTCCATAACACGCCCATCATAGGTGTGTCATGGTCCTGGCGACGCGGACGACGCGAGGAGGCCGGATGGACCTACATCCTCTGTCTATGAAAACACATCTGCGGCCCCGGATTGCTCATTGAAGTCATCTACCATACATATGATGAGGAAAAGTCGCAGCCAGAAAGAAAGTTGAAACTTCCCACTTCTGGTCAAATACTGAAATGGGCATTCTTAGAAGATTTGATTGGCTTATTCTCATTCCGACAACTCATCAGTGCGACAATACCAGGGTTGCCCAGATCTGGGTGGTCAGGGTTCATGACGGATCCTTGCTATTTGACCATTGGAAATCCGCGAGAATCCTGTTATCTCACGCGACGGTACGCGACTCATGATCAAGCACTACAAGTTGCCATAAGAGAGTTGGGACAAAAATGACATCAAATATCGAGATCTTTGCCTGTTATTGATATTATTTGATGAACGCGATACAAGGCAAAGCTGTAACGTCATCCCATGACTTCGAACTTATAGGAGAGTCTCTGAATATAAAAGGTAGCAATTCCGACCTGTACAAATGTAAACGTCAAATAGCTAAGAGATATTGATCAATCACTCAATCAAATACCACAATTACGTCCAAAGAAAAGCATTTCATCTAAAGATATCAAGATCATTACTATGGAATCAGCAGGAGCCAAGTCGACCATGTCTCGAGACATGCAAGAGCTCACTACGGGCCGCGAGAACGTCTCCAACGCCGTCAAGGGCCACAAGGCGAACCTTGCAACCCCAAGTCAGCGGCAGCACCTGTATCTCCCCTTGTTGAAGACCTTTCTAACCTGACCTGTCTTTCTAGACACGAGCGAAAAGTCCAAGGAGAACAGCCGAAAGGTCATCGAAAGCATGGGAGGAGACGACGCGCACTACGGCGACGAAGATCAGCCGCGGACCAAGACGGCTGCCGAGAACATTGACGGGAGCCGGGCCATGCTGAAGTAAGGGGATCGAGATAGGATCGCAATGTATTTTACTTCGTCTCCAACGTAAAAAGAAGAAACAAAACCCTTGAGATGATCATGATGGTCAGCATCATCAATGTGTGAATAGCGACCCAAGAGCGGATGACCTAAACGCCTGCTCACGTGGCTTTCTCACATGTATTTCAGCAATTTGTCACCCGCCGAAATCGAATATCTTTGATGACTGTTGACCTAATAAGCATAACTTTTCAAGATTTCGGAAGTGCTTACGGTCTATTCGGCGATAAGCGTGGAACCCCTGTAGCCTTGCTCTCAGCCGCAATGCTGCCTTGTTACCGTTACATGCGTCTAGACTCCCCGGCCCCCCAGCGTTGGCGGCAGGTTTTTCAAACCCGTCAAGTCGAGCATGTCCTCGCTGATCGATACTTGGGACGAAGAGAAGCTTGTCAATAAGACAGCCTCGATAGCCTTGACACGGGCAGTCGGATGCGTGTCATGGGACCTTCTATAATGACCTAGGTTCGAACCAGCGGCTGGAGGGTGGTTGAGATGGCGGCTGCCGAGTTGCCCTTCTACGAGAATGGGCGTTCTAGGGTTCAGCTGAACGCCACCGTTCACAGGACCGACGACCAGATTGGCTAGGCGTCTCCCGTGTCAGCAGCCATTAGAGATTCAGCTGGATAATGTAGTCAGAGCGACCCCTATACGAGACGTCTCGCCCGAGAGCCTGACGGGACCAAACTAATGTGCAACCCAAGTTCAGCCGCTCATAGTTCGCGTTCCTATCCTCCTCTCACTAGAACGCATTGTTCTCTCTCGTCAAATTTCTATCCCGTGTCTACATCCTTCTCAGCAGAATTGGTATATTGATATCAGGAGGACTGATTCCTCTGTTATGGCGCCTATATTATCCTATTAGTCTGCCTCAGTTATATCTGGAGCGCCAGACAATCTATCTTGGCAATCCTAGGGCCAACATAACTTCAGTTCTCACCATACAAGGAAAGTGAACGCCCATCGACTCCAAACTCCCGTGCTCGAACATGGCGCATCTTCCCGAGGGGTGGGAAGCCGATCATGACGGGACACGATGGCTCTACCGCTTCACAACCACGGGCCTGACGCAATACCACTTTCCACGGCCGGGCGACGAATACCCCGAGCTGGTAGGTCTTGGCTTTGAACCACTCGACGCCGGACTTGAGAGCAAACTCGCTGGCGAACATCAGGATATACACAAGGCGGCGCAGGCGCAGGTTTACGAAAGCTACGAAATGAGTGCCACGGGTTACTTCGATCCAGACGACTTCATAACCAGTATAAGCCAGGCGACACCCGTCGGCTTCGTTGCTGAGCTTGCGAATAATGACACTGCTCAATGTGCCGAAGAGCTGGCCCCGGTCGAGCTAGACGCAACGCAGATAGTACCAACTGCCCTACAGACTACGATTCAACAGCATGGGACGCAGAAAATTTCGGTGGAACAGGGTCAGCCGGCAGAACATCCTGTTCCAGAGACCACGCAACCTATCGAAGAGTGTCCGTTCGTTTCGGCGATCAACCCTACGGATAATGAACGAGGCTTGCGTGCGCATCTTGAGCAGAAGGCTCTCGCTTCTCAGCAACCGACCAAAGACAGCTATTCGAGCGAGAATGGATATGAAATACGGGAATCCACACGTGAAGCGATCAACGAAGTGCCTACGAACATAAACAGAAGCTCGATAGCGATATCCGGCGTGTCGGCCCTGCAGCCACAGATGGGCGACCTCGGCCTCATGGAGCAGAAGCGATACACTATATCTGGGTTTGCTGGTCCTACAATTCCTAATATCTTGGAAACGCCATCATATGCTACAACCGCTACCTGGTCTACTCCTCGACCAAGATCTGGGCTGTACTCTCTCTCGACTGCGTTGGGTCTTAAGAGGGCTATGGCTATATATAAATCGTCTTCACCAGATAATCACTTGCAGAGGCGTTTGGTGCACGGTGGTGTTCCGGGGTCCGGGGCGAAGCATCAACGCGTCTGGTCTGGCTCTAAACCGCCTATAGTCGGTTCTAATTCACCTCAGGTTTATACAATACCAAGGCCTGCTAAGAACCAGAAGGGCCAGAGGCCGTTACGGGAACAGGACAATGATGTGAGCCTAGGAGCTCAGGGGGTCAACACCACGTCGCCCTGTAAGACAGATGGGTCTAGAATCCAAGTTTCTCACGAGACTACGACATCGACAGAGCCTACATTCGGGCCAAGTTTATGTCAGGATGGACTGGACAAACCAGACAAACTGGGGCTCGATGTTCAGGACTTGCAGGTATCAGGCGCAGCAAACAATTCAAGTCCGGGAAGTGGTCAAATTCCGGGGAAGCTGAATCCTCAAGTTGCTGGTTCCCCACCGCAAGAGGTAAACACCTACCATTTACCACAAGAGAGTATCCCTGCTTTACACCATGACCTGATGCTTGATTCCATATCATCACGAAAGCTAATACGAAAGCCTGTACTCCCACAGAGACCCGAGAAGGTCAGCTACAACACAGAAACGCCAATGGGCTTGGATAATAATCCTATACGGCTCAATAATTCCACACTTCAACATGGAAATGCGACACTGATACCAGCTAAGCTCCCAAACCCGGCTCAGACCAACCAGGGGTCGTCGAATGGGCAACACAATCAGGCTCATATTCAACGGCCGTCAGCGCCGAAACCGCCTGCCCATACTTCTCCAGGCCAGAACCCCCCAAATGGCCGACCGGCTACACAAGGACCTGGTCAACTACCAAGCCAGAGCGAAGCATTAGGGCCAACTGCCGGGCCAGTCAAACCGCAGAACTTACCGTCTCCTGTTATCCAGACCGTGTCACCGCTTCAGAGCCAAGTATCATCGCCCTCGCCTTCTGTTGTCTCGATTTATCGTCCGCCATCCTCGGCGTCGTCACCAGGCACGCATATCTCCGGACCACCGGTTGTTGCCCAGAGTCCTCCCCTTCCACTTCCAATGCACCAGACTCATCCGCACGATATCAAACCTACAGCACCAAATGGAAGCCAGCAGGCTTATCAGCAGGCTCATCAGCCGACCAAACCACCCCCAGCTGGTCCACCCAAGCCCTTTCCAATGCTTCAGGGGCAAGTGACATCGCTTCCCTCACAAGTCGGATCCGCCTCTGTCCCAATGCCCACTCAACCAGCCAATGCTGCGCAGGCAGCTATCCAACATCTACAGAGTCACGCAAATCAAGTAAGGCCTCCTCAGCAAGCAGGAGGTCAACCGGCGCCGCAAACAGCAATGCCTCGGCCGCCTCAGCAGCAACCTGGACAAGTATACCATACGCCGACTTCAGGGGGATTCATGCTTGGACAACCAGTGTCAGGGGTAGTGCAGCAGGGACAATCCCGACCTTCCACTCCTGCGACGCCGACCCAGCAATATACACAGGCCCATTCGCACCCAAACGCTGCAAACCCAGCGGTGTATACACTACATGGCTTGGGCCAAGCCAGCCAGGTTCCTAGTGGGCAGCCAACAGTTGGTCTCACACAAAGTGCTGGGGTTCAGGGGCAGCTCCAGACGACACTACCGCCGAATTTAGGAGGGCTCCAAGTACAGCAGTTCCTGGTCAATCAGCAAGGCGGACTAGTGCAAGGACACCAGCAGTACATCATATCGCCCGCAGGCCAATACAAGCCGTTCAACTCGACGCAGGCAGCGGCCGCCTTGACCGACGCGGGAAAGAAGATGAAGAAGTGGGCCAAGAAGACATGGCAGAACCCGGCAATCAAGCAGACGACGGCCGTCATGGGCGGCGCGGTCATTGCCGGATCTCTGGGCGTGGATGGCATGGCTGGCGTCACCGTCGCAAACCAGATATACAACGCTTCTCAAGCTACGCCTCAAAACGGCCAGCCTCAACGACCGCCTGGTCCGCAGCACTCCCAATCCGCACCGCCTCAAGCCCAAAGCTTGCCGGGGACGGTCCGACCGCAGCTGCAACAGATGGTACAGCCTGCGGGTGTTCAGACACCAGGACGGCCACCGGCAGTACAAAACCCTGGAACGGCAGCAGGAGCGGTAAATAACCCGGTGATGCAGCAACAGCCGCAAGTCCGTCCGAATACGAGCCAGCAGTATCCCTACCAGGTCTCGCAGCCTCCGACGGGACGACCGCCGGTTGCCCAACCGCAAAGACCGCAACAGCCCACCACAGTTGGCCAACCGGTGTATCAAAGACCTCCTAACCAGTCCGGCTCCCAGCCAGTTCCGGTCCAACCTCTTCAACAGGTTCAGCCTAGCCAGCCCAACTATCAAGCGCAAGGGGGGCTGGATCCCTATGCGGCTGTGGGAGTCGTGCTTGGGAATGCCGTGAACGCTCTGGCTACGGGTGGCAACAACAATGACAACAACGAAGCACCATCCAGTACCCCCCAGCAGGAGCAGACCACAGCCCCTCCGGCATCTCAAAACGAAGTAGTCCGACCCGATCCACAATATACAGGCCAACCAGAGCAGCAGCAAGCCACCCGCACCTCGCAGCAAAGCACGGCGTTCCCGGACGATCGCCAGACGCAGCCGGAGCAGCAGCGCTACGACGGGTACGTCGAGTCGCCGCCGGCAGCTCAAAACTCCTTCTTTGCTCCGCAGCCCGAGACGGTCGTCATGGACAACACCCTTGTTATTCTCAGCGACGCGGAATACACCACGGCGGCGGCCGACGCGACGCAGCAGATGAATACTGTCTACATGGACAGCACCCAAGCGACGGACACGCGCACCGAGGTGACCGGCTACGCGGGGACGGGGTACGTGGACGCGGGCTACGCGGACCCGAACATGGTGTGCGGAGACGCGGCGTACGGGGACACGAACACGGGGGCAGACGCAGTCGCAGCGTACGTCGACCCCACCCCGGAATCCTACGCGGACGACGCGGCGTACATGGCGGACCAGACCTGCGCTACGATGACGACGGAGGAGAGCGTGGCGGTGGACGCTACTGCCTACGCGGATGTTGGCGAAGAGGACTACGCGGATTGTGAGGATTAGGGATGTGTGTGTACTTTAGGGTAAGAATTTTTGTGTGAAGGAATGGTGATGGGGCTCTGGGCCGGTTATAGGACGTCTTGAAAGTGCGCTTGAAAGTTTCAAGTTGTAGCTTCTTTTATTCCGATTTATATCAAGGGGCACTGGTAAGAGGGGTATGTATTTCTACACATGCTAGAGGGTAATGCTGCATAATCTTATTTATCTTCGAATTGTTATTGCTTGTTGGAGTTGTATCAAGTCTGTCTAAGACAAGCTGGTATCTAATGCCACATATCAAAAATCAACATCATATCAACAACCAGCATCAGGTAACATGGCATGCCATTATATTGTTTGGTATCGTGGGGTATTTTATACAACATGCAGACTTTGGGCACGTCTTTAGTATGTAACTTTACAGCGCAGCACACACGTTCTCACTTAAGCCTCCCCAGCAGCTCCTGCGCCCTCTCGACCAGCTCCCTAGCCCTGTCGAGCTCCTCCCGACTTTCCCCCTTCTCCCGGGGCCCGCTCCCGGGCTTCTTCTCCAGGGCGTCTGCGACGTCGCCCTCGACGGCGCGGACGGCCTTGCGGCCCTCCTCGCGGACCTCGCCCTCCCAGAAGCGTCGGGCGGCCTCCCACTGCTTCTGCATGCGGCCGAGGCTCCATATGGCGCCGAGGGCGGCGACGGCGCCGGCCTCGTACAGTGTCGCAGTAGGCGTGCTCGTGTAGAGCAGCGCCGCGAGCGCCGTCGTCAGCCCCGACGTGCCGAGCGTCTGCACCGTCAGCCGCTGCGCGAGCGCCTGCAGCGCCGGGATCGTCTCCGTCTGCAGGTAGCGGCGCGTCGCGGGGATATTCGTCGGCCAGGGCAACGTTTCCGGGGGAGACGGGCCCGCGTCGCCCGAAGCGCTGGGCTGCTTGACGACGACGCCGTTTTCGTCGGCGGGCAAGGGGACAGCCGGGAAGGGCCCCAGCGCGACGCCCGCTTCCTTCATCCTCCCGGCGAGGAAGATGGCGCTTCGCTCAGAGGCCTGGAGGAACCGCTGGCTGATGATGTCGTTGGTGAGCATCCCCACGTCGTCCACGCGCCAAAAGAGCTTCCACCACCCCAGCTTGCGCCATCTCCTGCTGGAGAATGCCAGATCGAGCTGCTCCTGCAACTCGGTGTGCGCACCTTCTGCCCAGTTGTCAAGATTGCTCTGAAGTGCTCCCACTGGGGTGGGCGCACTTGTAGAGGGTATTGAGGAACCGAGCCGGCGAAATTTCTCGCTATCTAACGCTCCGGATGTATTCCTAAGCAGCGAAGCGATGAGTTCTCTTACGGGTTGTTTGGTTATTCCTTCATGTGAAGCCATGATGTCGGCCTTGAGCCAGTCGACAAGCTTGGGCATCCTGCTCTGGAACCAGAGGTGCTCGAACTCAATGGCGTTCTTGAGATCCTTGCGGACCAATCCCAGCCCGATGCTAGCAGTTCCAAGATCGAGAGGCGTAAAAGGTAATAAGGGGGACGTGTCTGCTGGCTTGTACTCGGGCAGATTGACTGCAGCCGTCACCACACTTTTACTTTCTAGGGGGGGCGCCGATATTACTGATGCAGCACCCAAGATGCCATCAGCCACGATTAGTGCTTTATGCACCGGCGTAGTTATGGGAGTATGTCTCCCTGTACTGGATGTGGGAATATCCACGGCAGGAACAAGCACGGAATCCTGAAACCCTTCCAACGCTCCCATTTCTTGAGCAGACGCGAGTGGGTTCAACTCGGTGAGTAGTAACTCGAGATTGTGACCATTCAACGTGGCAGACGAGACGTGAATCTCTTGCAGCAAGCTCCCCTGCGTTGCGAGTGATATAGACCCGGGCTCCTGGGCAGTGTCGGCGCCGACTCGAACGATCATGGGTCGTGTTATGTCACTGCCATCAACGTCTCTCTCCCATTCCTCCTCAGGTTTCAAAGGGTCGGCAAGCAGGAGCTTTAGAACTTGCTTCGCGGTAGTGGAAGATTCAGAGCCGTTCGTCAGACCCAATACTGCTACTCGTATCGATTCGGTACCGGGTTTTTGACGCAAGCCATTGAGGGCTAGCTGTAGGCGAGACAGGTTGACATAGTTGGCAGCGTGCTTCTGCAGCTCGAGAAGCACTTCCTCCAATTCCTTACGGGGATCAAGAGCGGGACGGGCGGTAGCAGCGGTTGGCGAGGTCGATGCAAAGCGACGAGGATTTTGCGGCTTTCTTCTCGGGCGTCGACCGGTCGCATTAGATGGAGATAATGAACAAAAGAAGCACACCGAATTTCTATCCACGGCCGGAGCCCTTATACGCAGAGGTATATGTCGCCCAGCAGGCCGTAGGCTGAGTCGAGGAGGCATAATTTTGGCCTCAATCCTCCTAGTTGGAGCGAGCCTGAGCTTTGAGTGACGTTTTTTTTCTTTGAAGCTTTAGATTGGGGAAGCTTCCAAGAAACGCGGGTTACGTCGGGTTAACTTCGGCTGATCTTCAGGAACGGCGCTGAATCAAGACTTTGTAGCGACGACGATCGCTAAACCTACAGAGCACTACAGAGAGCCATTGCGGCGGACCCCGCCAAAGCCTCGCATCTTCCCATTCTTCGCATCAAACATCAGCACGACTACACCGAAGCTCGACACAGATATTTCGTCAGCAACTACTTCGTCTCTTTCTTGTTGGCAACCCGCTGCGTCGTCATATTTCACTCTAATCTTACACCTTTACAACGCCTCAGCATGGCTTCGTCAACGGCCCACCGCCGTCTCCTCCAGGAGTACAAGATGTTGACAAATAACCCTCCCGACGGCATCACGGCCGGTCCGGTCAGCGAGGACGACATGCTTCACTGGGAAGCTCTGATACAAGGTCCTGAGGGAACTCCTTTCGAAGGCGGCATCTTCCCCGCCGAGCTGAAGTTCCCCAAGGACTACCCGTTGGCACCGCCCAAGATGACTTTCCTGGGAGAGATCTTCCACCCGAACGGTTGTATCCCTGCCATCCTAGGCCGTCAAACTAATAGGACACGCCAGCTAACATGTAATAGTGTATCCCAACGGAAATGTCTGCATCTCCATCCTGCACCCGCCCGGAGACGACCCGAACCACTACGAGCACGCCTCGGAGCGATGGAGTCCGATACAGTCCGTCGAGAAGATCCTCATATCTGTTATGAGCATGTTAGCGGAACCCAACGACGAGAGCCCGGCCAACGTCGAGGCCGCCAAGATGTGGAGAGAAAGGCGCGCCGAGTACGAGCAGAAGGTCAGGGACGGAGTCCGACGCATGCTTGGTCTGGAGTAGAGAAAACAGGCCAGGAACGGATAGACTCGCGATGTTGTCCGCCACCTCTCCTCTGCAGCGCGACTGTATGCGGAATAGTGCCGTACTACCGAGCACGAGGGTTATTGAACAGATATAGTCTCATGGACGAACGCAGAACGGGCAGTGCCCCTCGCGGAGACAAATATTCGAATTACTACCGGACCGGATAAGAACGTGTATACGTACACTGACGGACACAAATAAAGTTTTGACCGAAGGAAACAACAGAACTCAACTACGGACCTACTCGTACCAGACAATTTCAACATTCAGCAGCAAGGCGTCTATCATAGCAAGCGTATCAACGGCGAACAGTGTTTCAGGGGATGTCAGGGGCCAATGCTCAAACAACGGCGCTCAGGCCAATGGTTATGATAAACGACTACTTCTAGATCGACAACCTGGCACCTAAGGTGTGCAGAGAACTCCTTCCATAGAGCACGCCAGCGAAAGTTTTCGCATGCATACAATTGCAGAGTGTCTGGCATATATACCAGGCCGTTGAGGAAGCACAGAATTAAAGGAAGCAAGCATGTGTAGCAACATGCTCAGGATGTTATCTGAAAACACCCTTTTCATAATCTCACTTTCTGTGGCTCATCCTCAAGTGTTGGGGGTTATAAATAAATGATCGATTAATCCATACTACTGCTAGTACCCGAATGCTCTCGCAGCCCATTTTCTCTAAACGCCAACGTAATGCAGTTCTCAAATCTACGCTCCTCAGCGGGTCCTCACGGACCCTTATGTAATTGCCCATGCATGTCTATAAAGCAGACGAAGAGACGCCAAATCCCGAGCTAGCCTGGAGACTAGCTTCTTATGCCGCTGTGACCTTGATCTCGGTGGTGTGGTTCTGGACGGCGGTAAGACCCGAAGCCTATATTACAGTTAGTTACGCTACAGCACACGCCATCGTAAAAGGAGAAGAGACTTACGCCGACGAGGTACGGGATGGCGGCGACGAGGTTGTAGGTGCCGGGGGTGATGGTGTCGGGGACCTTGACGGGGGTGGAGAAGGTGCCGAGCTCGGGGACCTTGGGGAAGAGAGGGGTGTAGTCGATACGCTGGCCGACGCAGACCTCGTCGCCGCAGTTCATGTCGACGGGAGCCAAGCCCCAGACGATGCCGAAGTCGTCCCAGTTCTGGATGTAGATGGTGGCCGTCATGTTGGCCCTCATGGTCGTGCCGGCCTTGACCGTCTCCGGCGCCTTAAGCGAAGACAGGTACGCCGACGAGAAAGGGGCGACTGCGAGGACGCTGGCGAAGACAGACTTAATGGAGACCATTTTGATAAGTTGTAGGGTGATGTGTTGTGAAGTAAGTTGAGTGAGATTAGGTTGTTAGATGTTGTGTAAGTAGATCAGGTTTATTGTTGTTGATAGGAACGATTGCTTCTTTTTTTTTTTTTGATGGTGATACAAAGAAAAGAAAGAAGCTTTCTGAAAGGTGATCACTTGTCTTTTATATCAAATGGTCATCATCGTAGGGCAGGCAAGATGTATACATGAAAAGTCTTGCTCGACCCTTGCCCGAGCACCCCGTGTTTTCCGCATCACGCAGCCATCGACCGACTCGAGGACGTTTGCTCTCGCTAGCTACTTGGGTATCGCTTTCGTGAGAGATCGAGCCGTCCACTCGGATCGCTCCTCTAGGGCTCTCGGGGGCCCAATCCTCGCAAATACGAAGTGATCGACACCGCCTTAGTCCACGGACCACCACCCAAAAGCCCAGCCAGCTCGCCTCTTGAGGCTCAGCTCCGCCCTGCCCCACGCTCGTAATAAAGAGGAGCAGTTACCCGATGCTAATTACATGTTTCCCAGGTTGCCGTCCTCCGGGGGCTTTTTGCGCTGAGATAAGGTGAGATGAGATTGAGAATCCCGGGATGCCGGGATCACGACCCTGAGCTGATTCACTCAAGTAAGACGCTAAATGCAGGAACCAGAACGACACGCCGTATTGTCTGATTGTTTAGTTCACCATCAGGTCCTCCTCGTGCTCGGGGCTAAGTAGATTGTATCGGGCATACGAGCGGACTGAGGGTCGGATCGATGAGAGAGAGCAGACGTCATGCTGGCTGGTGGAGCGGTCATTAATGCCGAAGAATAAGAGAGAGTGGGCAAATAAGCTCGTGAGGTCTCTTCTAGGGGACTTTCCGTTACCTAATATCGGCCGTTCAGGGTCGCTTTCATGCGCATATGCCCGGCGTTTATGCGCTGGGTACAGTATACGAAGTACATGTAGGTATGTAGCTGTAAGCTGTAAGACTCGTCAGGAATAGTGCGTGAGCAACCCCCCGGAAATTAGCTACGCCGCTGCTGTTAGCGCCTCTAGTAGCCGGGATTCCCCACTAAAAGGTAATCCACAGGACTTAACACCTGCTGTAGGCTATATCATCATCAATCTAGAGGTAGTTTCGCTTCCACGATTTCCAACAATGAAGCCATCTAGCGAATATAGCCTATAAGGTCCCTTTATTTCCATGGGTTCACTACGAGATGCAACACGTATCTCCGTGCCACACGGGTCGACGGGAAACCTACCGCATCATGAAACCTGGAATACGGCGCTCTTGAAATACGGTAACTTGGCTACAGGTAGCGACGGCCAGAACACTCGCGCTTCATCTTGTACGGCCTCTTCCTTCGAGCCACGCGATATCCCTTGATTGCAGCCACAGTCAGCCGAAACGGAATGACGAAATAGTCCAGAATCACTCTCCGTGCTCAATGGCCGAGGATACGATGGGAACATTACGTGATATTGAGAGCGAGCCTCAGTGGCTATAAATCCTGGCTCGACCTGTCAGCGTTTCCAGCTGAGAGCCTGTAGGGCTGAAGGGCGAACAAGCTGCCAAGTCAGCTCTCGGATTCGCGAACCGCGGCGCAGCAACGGATACCTAGCACGCGGTAAGACGACGCTGATCTCTTCTGTCCCCGCAATAGACGTTCATATTACAATCCATACCAACCTTATTCCAGCCGATGATTACTGATTATCACATCCAACGTTACAGACCAACCTAGGATACCTAGAATATCTTGGATCCCTTAACTCAAGCTACCTCCTAGGTTACATTTGGTATCAAAATATTATCCGGTCGTGATCCAAGAAGCTCAACGCCACTTGAGGTCAACTCAATGGTCTTCATCCGTAGAGGGACTGGTCTTTCCTATCATAGTATTCCAATGAGGATATTAATAGAGAGTACCTAGTTAGCACCTCGGGGGTTTCCAACGCTTGAGGGCTTGTCGGCGAAGCAGTTCCAGGCTTTCTTGAGGCTATGTGTTAAGGAAGACAATACTCAAGATTCTTGTGCTCACTCACATTGCATACTTGGTAAAAATTAATGTAGCAGATAGTATCACGACAAGAGTACTGCGGTACTTAGTGCTTCCTTACTACATGTAGGCTATAGGTTGAGAGCCTGAGTGCGGTGAGGATATACCTCTACTCAAATAACATCTTTCCGCATTCCGAGTTACGGTCTCTGTATATCGTAAGGGTCTCACGATCTAGAACCCCATAGCGGCAAAGAGCTTGTTCGGGTTTTCCAGGATCATTCGGGAATGGTCGCCTTGATATAGCCTTTCCTTGCTGCCAGCATGCTTCGACGGGGCGAACATAGCCGCTACCCTTGACATATCATGTCGAAAGAAGCCCCAGCAGTCGAACTTGGCGGCTAACTTCCTTGATTAGTTTGTTCTAGAACGTCTTGGTTAGAAAAATGGTGTACAAAGAAGGACTACCTTTTTGATCTGAGCAAATCCCCCCTCCCCTTTTTTCGGTAAATGCCGACTACGCCGATTAGGTTTGCGAACACATGGTGAACCTCGCACTCGGGTTCTGTCCCTGGACCGCGCTATCTTCATCATCAGAGAAGGATTCTTCGCGTAGATGCCCGTCCCTCAACTGGATAGAGCCATGACAGGTCTAGATCGCAAAGGAGAAGTCCCATGCAGTAGCGGGATGAGATGGTAGCAAACTTGCCATCACGACAGAGTATGAGTGTCAGGTATGTAGGTGCATGTTTAGTCCCTTAGTTCATGAGAACGGATTTTCGCGACAAGAGTACCTAGGAGGTAGATAGCCTTCCAAACTGATTAGTGTTCCCCTCGATTAGGAACAATAAGGACTTGAATCCCTCTTTCGCAGACGCTGTGCCGTTTACATACTGTTTATAGAGTTCCATCGCTGCAACCTTGGTGTTTCTGCCAAGACTCGGTTCGTTCTTTGAACATCTGGTTATCCTCTTCACACTTAGCCTACTAGGACGCGTCTAGTTTTGTGTTGCCTTTCCGCTGCTCTACGCGCCAAAGTTTATTCTCATTCTAGCCGTCTTAGCTATTAGGCATGCTTGCTTCGGTCAGGAGCAACTTCCCGTCCTGACCATCGCGGCCTTGGTATTCTCGGCGAGGTCATCGCCCTCGCAAATATGTCCCAGGCGTGCTGGCTGCCACCGAGCAGAACTTGGACCCCGTTACGGCGAGAATTCCGAGCTTCTGCGGCAACACCAGCGCCCCCAAGACAAGACTAAGGAGCTCCGAGGAATCGTGCCCCTCGTCGACCATGCCGTCCTTGGCGCCGCCATCGGAAATGCCCTCTCGCGAGCGCTCACCGTAAGTCTGGCTCTGAATATGCCACGTCAACCAACCTTATGCTTGAGCGTGAACTAATCAAATCCTATAGATAGAGAATGAACTGGAATGACCAATGAACGAGAAACACTGTAGAGATGAGATAGATGGATTCGGCATTCATGACGGAATACAGTAGAAATACGGGTGCTTAAGTTCAACCTTGCGTGAGGACAGTCCTGCTCGCACAGTCTTGAGCTATATTGCAGTGGCTTGACGCCTACCCTGGTACCCAGGTATCTGAATTACACGGAATACATAGTGTGAAAAGCTGTAAATCGTGCGCGTAGTATGCGGTACGCAGACGTGATTCACCGCCTTATGGCTCGAGTTATCTAAGTTTCATCGCGTCACATATCCCATGGTCTTTTCTTTCGTGACACCACATACCAAGATTCATATACCTCAATTCAATATGGCAGTCAACGAGGGCATTTCAGAGGAAGAGTTTATTCGTCGTATCTGTTCACTCACCGAAGGCCCCGCGAGCAACCTGCTTCTAAGAAGCGCCGCATCTCTAGGTAAGCAGCCAGACGCGACCTCCCGTAATGAGCCCGTCAGAATCGGAAACACCAGCAAAGCCAGGGACGGCGGTATCTGGCGTAACATAGGCGATGATGACGACGAAGCCGAGAACCGTAACCGATTGACAGCGGCGCTGGCGCGGGCGCGGGGCATGGCTACAGGCGAGAGAGAAGACGAGCCGCCTGGTGGGCCAGAACCCGGCAGCGTCGCTGAATTCTTCACCCACCTGGCCGAGGCCGGCGGCGAGGTCGTATTCAAGCCCGCCGGCAAGAAACCAGCCCGCAGCAACGACGATCTAATCGCGCAGCTGGTGCTGGCGCTGCTGGAGCAGTCGGCTTCCCAAGACGACGGGTCGAAGATGGATGCGCTGAGGGAGACCATACTTCAGACCGTGGAACTGATGGGGCGCGAGCCAGGAGCAGTCGACGTCGAGGAGGCCATCGTGTATTTTCGACAGCAGCTTCTCGATAAGGTGCCCGCCGAGGATTTTGCCGTGGTGTGTGAGGTGTTGGAAACGCCGCGGAAGGCCGTCGTTTTTAACTCACTCTACTTCAGCCATCTCAAGCGAAGATACCTGAACTCCTTGATAGCAACGGCTAAGAGACAGAGGACTGGGTCTTCATAGATGTATCATTTTGCATTAATTACTCTAATCAATCTACCTGGGTGGATAAAAAGGGCGGCTCTCGGCTCTCATCCTGATAATAGATAGCGAGGATGTTTTGCGAGCTGGGCTTTAGCTTCCTGGCGGCATTGCTGGGACACGTTCTACGACGCCTGGGGCTAAGTATGTGGTCACTCCAGACTGAGGATACATACGAATGTTCAATGTAGCTTGATCATCATTGGCCATATAGTAAACTGACAGCTCAATCCTTGAAACTTGGTGTTTTCAGTTATACCAGCGAATATCTACGGAGGTCCCTCCATCTAAAAGACTTCTCCACAACTCTTGCAATCCACAAATCCAACTACGGCACCTTAACAACCACCTTCCCAAAGTGCGATCCGGCGAACAAGTACTTGAGAGCGTCGGGGGCCTGCTCGAACTCGAAGACGCGGTCGACGACGGGGCGGATGCGCTCGCGGCGGTACAAGTCCAAGACCTCGTCGAAGCGGTCCTTGGGGCCGTTGATCATGCCCTTGAGGGTGGCGTTGCGGCGGATGGCGCGCACGTTGGCGTTGAGCCGGTCCGCGCCCTCGCCCGCGTCCTGCTTGCCCGACAGGTAGCCGATGGCGCTGACGAGCCCGCCGAACGCCACGCAGTCGAACGACTTGGCGAGCGTCCCCGCGCCCCCCGTCTCGAAGACGACGTCCGCGCCGCGCCCGCCCGTCACCTCCAGCACCCGCGTCTCCCACCCCGGCGTCGTCTTGTAGTTGATGATGTGGTCGGCCCCCAGGGCCCGCGCCCGCTCCAGCTTGACGTCTGAGGACGACGTGATGATGGCTGGTTGTCGGGTTAGTCCCGTCGGTATATATATATATATATATATAAGAGAACCCGTCATGTCGGTACTTACCAGTCAGGCCCAGGGCCTTGGCGATCTGCAGCCCGGCGACGGACACGCCGCCGGTGCCCTGGAGCAGCACGGCCCTGCCGGCGCCGGCCAGGGGCCGGCCGAGGGGCTGGAAGGTGTTGATGGCCATCCAGGCGGTGACGGCGGCGATGGGCAGCGTGGCCGCCTCGTCGTCGGTCAGGTACTCGGGGACCTTGACCAGGCCCGAGGCCGGGAACACGCGGTACTGCGCCAGCACGCCCGGCAGCGGGAAGCCCAGCCCCGACGCCATGTCCTTCTCCGTGATCTGGCCCGTCAGGTGCGTCTGGTTGAAGATGCCCATGACGCGGTCACCTTCTTTCAGGTCGCCGCTGCCGCCGGGCCCCAGCTTCTCGATCGTGCCGCACATGTCCGAGCACGGCACGATGGGCGCTCCTTTTTCTAGCGTCTTGTGGTGGGTGTAGAGGCCCATGCAGACTTAAGAGTGTTTAGAGTTAGTGCCTGGTCCGGAGTAGCCATGGTGCTCAGGGTTGACCTCCTCACCTTCGGTGTCGCGAAAATTCAACGATACGCGGCGAATCCGGACGAGGACCTCTCCGTCCCGCAGCCGCTCCGGATCGGGCGCGTCCACGAGCCGGATGTTCTCGAGCCCATCTTGAGCGCTGACCCACTGCTTCATGTTTACTATTTTCTTTCCGTCGCTATGTTTCTCAAGCTAGAATGTAGAACCACTGTAACGACAGACAAAGTACCACAAGTAGAAGGGAGGCTTGAATACTATATACAGCTTGATGAATAATAAACCGATACCTTGTGGGCTTGGTGGGTTTTCTTTACGGAATACTTATCGTCATAATTCGGAAAAAAGGGGCCCACACAAGCTTTCTTTTCAAGGCGGCTGCCCGCCTCGCCCGCGATCGCTTGTTGGATGCCGGAATTCTAGACCCGTTGTAGCGTAGCATGGAGTCTTAGCATACTTAGACTGTCCCTGCGCTAGGTAACCTGCCTTGGAGTAAGGAACATCTCGGCTCACGACTTGGATGTTCCTAGCTGCTATTCGACGACAGCTATTAGTTGTCATTCGACATCATGTCACCTAGCCTACATGTGATGAGTTGGAGTATATATAGACAATTCCCAAATGACATGTCTATGCCATTGAGAGAATACCATTTCAAGGTACGGAATAATAACCGCTACCCGAGGTACTTCACATACAGGGAGATAGCTACCATGAGAAGGTTGGGTGAGTATTTGGTGTTATCTGTTACGGGCTATGAGATGTGTTGAAAGATGATAGCAGATAGCACAGATATGGATATGCTATTGGATTAAATATGTATTCCCGCCTCATATAATGCAGTCTCTCCAGGTTGCCCATAAAACGAGTGCCAGACTTGCCGAATCGTCATGCACTATTATTATTACATGGGATGTACACGCAATCCAACCCCCCTAGCGTCGTCCCTCATACGGCACCGGCCGCCCATGCAGCTCCGCCAGCGCGTGCAGCTCCGCGATCTCGGCGCCGCCCGCCTCGTAAGGCCGGGCCGGCGGCGCCGCCAAGCCCTCAGACCAGACCATACCGCCCGCCGTAGCTGTGGCGCCGTTACCATCCAACCCCTCCTTCGGCAGCCCACCCGCCGCCGTCGCCGCCGTTATCCGGTCCCGGAGCCACCTGCGAGCGAAGAAACCCGTCGCGCCCATCGCGGCGACTGTTGCTAGCGTCGTTACGATCGTGATCCCGACGATGGCGCCGCTGCTGAGGCCTGTGCAGGTGTTGCTGTTGCTGTTACTGCTACTGCTGCTGTTACTGCTGTTGCCATTGTTACTACCGGTATCGCCGTTACTATCGTTACCACTGTTACTTCCGCTGCCATTATCACTACCGCCGCCATACCCCGAGTCCGAGTCCGAGTCCGAGTTCGAGTTCGCCGACGCCGATGCCGATGCGACAGCCCCGGCAGTTGAGCAGTCTTGCGGCTGTTGTTGCTGTTGCTGCTGCTTGTCCTCCTCGTCGAAGATGTACATGTAGTGCGACGAGAAGGTATTATCGTCGTTGTCGCCGTCGCTGACCGTGAAGTAGAAGACACGGCTGATGCTTGGGTCGAGGCCCTCGTACGACACGTTCCAGCGCATCGATTGCAGGTTTGTGTTTTCTATTTCGCGGTTCACGAAGTGTCAGTTAGGCATAACGAATCTTCTCGTAAAAATTTTTTTTTTAAAAAAAGGTCGGGTAGTATCGACGTACGCAGCAACACCGCGCTCGCTCCTCCGATCTTGTCCCCGGCCTTGTCCTGGTCCAGCGTGAGCTTCGCGCCGGTAAAGTTCATCGTCCACGACAGCTGGGCCGACTGGCCGACGCGGTAGAGCGGGTTCGTGGGGCCGGTGGTCGGCAGATCGCCGAACGTGTTGGTGGCTGCGACTGCTGCTCCTACGCGCGAGAAGAGCAGTGCGAGGGAAAATATAAACAACATGACTATATGATGTGGTCGCCATACACACACACACACACACACACACACCACAGCATATCAAAGAAACCGAATCAAGTCATTCATCGGTGTAAGATCTTCGCCATCATTGAGAAGGGGGGAAGGGCGAGAGCTATGTAATTTCAGCTCATGACCGAGTCCTACGATGCGAGACGTTTCATTTTATTTCAAGTCAACTTTACGCTGGCCGAGGCTCTCGGGTTTTTCGTTTTCCGTCTATTATTTCCTGTCAGCCCTGATGCAGTTGGGGTAGATTCTGTCAAGTTTCAAGATCAAATCCTCTTGACAGACACAAAATGCCCCGGTCAGTATCGAAGAGCGGGTTGGCATATAAGAAGGGGAGGATTGTCGAATGCTACCGCTTCTGCAGATTGGGGGCCGTCACAGGGGAGAATGCGACATTCGAAACAATAAGGTAAAAAGAAAAAGTGACGAATCATTTGTTACAATTTTAACCCTTGGGGGGGGTTTTATTTAAATGAACATGATGGGATATCTATATAACATCACAGCTTAAAAAAAAAAGGGGGGCTCTGGTTGTAACCACATAATCGTCCCAGAACCGCGGGACCAAGAATCCAACGTCTCGGTGGATTTCTTCCTCCATCTTTCTCATACTCTCTACTTTCCCAAAATCTAGCTGCGGTGCTCGACGAAAAGCCCGTCGCCCTGGCCCTTCTCGGCGTCGGGGGTGCCGAGGGAGCCAGACGTGTTCTCGCGGTGCTCGGTGGCGGTAGGCGCGTGCGCCTTGTGCTCGTCCGTCTCCTCGTACGCGATGAGCAGCTCGCCGTTGCGGCCGTAGCGGCGGGGCTCGTGGCGCGCGACGTGGACGACGGAGAAGTAGCCCGACGCGCCGTGCACCTTGTGGAAGATGGTGTCCATCTCCTCGAGCGACCGGTACGCCGTCTCGGGGAAGAAGAAGTACACGCACGGCACCATGAACGCGTTGATCACCGCGAAGATGATGTACGTCTGGTACCCGATGCTGTTGAACGCCACCGGCGTGATCATGACCACCAAGAAGTTGAAGATCCAGTTCGACGACGTCGACAGCGCGTTCGCCGGCGCGCGGATCCGCAGACTCGTGATCTCGGCAGGGTACAGCCAGGCTGCAAAGAGATAATTGTTAGCGAGCTGGTAATCTATATATCAAGCAGATAGGGCTGGGAGGGGACATTAAAATGCATGGGCAGGGAGGAAACGAAGAAAACTGCACGTACTCATTCCTAGCCAGCCAATGGCGAAAAAGGAGTTGAAGACGAAGAGGAAGACGATGGCCACGATATGGGCGGCCGTGTTTTCGACGGGAGCCGAGTTGGAGCCCGCCAGGACGGCCATACTGATGGCCTGGCCGGCGGCGCCAAAGAGCATGAGCTTTCGGCGGCCGACGCGCTCGACAAGGAAGACGGAGGGCCACGACGCGATGAAGTACTCGGTGCCGTTGATGGCGGCGAGCAGCCGCGCCATGAAGTCGCTCATGCCGAGCCCGCTGTAGATGACGGGCGCGTAGTACGTGATCAGGTTGATACCGGAAATCTGCTGGAACATCTGGTTGACGAACGCGAGCAGGGTGCGGTGGAAGTTTCTGCATCACGAACATTAGCACTTGCCCGAGAAATGATAGGGTAGGTATATACGTACCGCTCCTTGTCCATGGTGAACAGGTCGGCGAAGGTGCCCTTGGCCATCTCCTCGACGGTCTCCTTGATGGCGAGGAACTCGTTGCGGACGGACTTGTCGGTGGCGGGGACGTCGGCGAGGGCGGCGAGGACCTCGATCGCCTCGTCCTCGCGGTTCTTGAGGATGAGCCAGCGGGGCGACTCGGGCAGGTTCCAGATGGTGCCGAGGATAATAAGACAGAAGAAGATTTGGAAGGCGAGCGGGAAGCGCCACGCGACGTCGCTGTCGATAAAGCTGAAGCCAAGGTCGATCCAGTACGAGACCATGATGCCGCACGTGATGAGGGCGCCCTCGATCATGACCAGCTTACCACGCTTGTGCGCGCGCGACGTCTCCGACTGCCAGGTCGGCACGGTCGACGTGTTGCCGCCGTTGCCGAAGCCGGTGATGACGCGGCCGACGATGAGGTGGGGGAGGGTGGTGGCGCTGGTCTGCAGGATGGCGCCGATGACCATGATGGTGGTGCCGAGCATGATCATGCGCTTGCGGCCGAGAGGGTTGGAGATGAAGATGGTGGTGACGGCGCCGACGAAGCATCCCAGGTTGTACGCCGCGACCGCGATTCCCTGGGTAGTGGCCCTCTGTCCCTGTACCGCAGCGCTCACGGAATCATCTTTGTCGTTTATGTCGGGGAAATCGGTGAGAAACTGGCTGAGCGTGAGAATCCCGCCCATCACACCTTGATCTGCGAATACGTTAGATTTTCTGGACATGGTGCGCATCTGTTTGACATTGATAAATACCTACCGTAACCGAAGAGTAAGAAATCGCATCCCGCGATGATGCCGATGGCATAGTTGAGCCAGTTGCCCCGAAGGCCGAAATACTTGCCCATGGTGACTCTGGATAAGCGTGAGAACTCGAGGGTGTGTTAGCACCGCGTTGTCGTCTAAATCTATCCAAAATAAAACGAGATTGCCCTGGGGCGTCAATGCTGATCTAGAACGATAGCTTTAGGAATACGACGACCGTAATAGGCGGAATGAAGATACCGTCGCGGTCGGTGTTCTTTGTCTGCCTGTGTATGTGTAGAAATCTCTATGCAGAAGTCGTAATGATCAAGAGAAGCTGGGGGTGTGGATAGGGGAGGCTGCCCGGCATATATAAATGAATATCTAATAGGCGATAGGTCAGAGAGTAAGACCGCTGCAACTGCATCTATACGCGGCGACTTGATTGTGTTCCCCCATGCTCGTAATCCCCCAACATCCTTGATATCGGACGTCGCCAACCACGACCCGCGAAAAAATGGGCTCTTGGAGGGAGTGGAGTCTTGCGAGATGGACGCGCATGGCATGGGAATCTTTGTCTTTGTACCTGAATCGGCGGCGTCACTGTGGAATGGAAGCCGGATAGGATCGAGGGCATCCTCAAAGCTCGGGCAAGTTCGGGGGGAGCCATGTCGACCGATGCGAGGTTCCAGTCCGAAACAGATATCCCGACGGATATATCAGGAATAGAGGATTCGATTCGACCCCATAAACCCCATGGGAATGCAAGTCAGATCGCATCATGCTCGGATCACTCGAGGCTGCGAAAGGCAATTAGAAGTTCTGGGGCTCCGGATTCCCAACCCCAGGAAAAGGCGACAAATTTCCCCATCGATCTAATTCCCCCATTGACCCAGCCAGCCAGCCAGCCAGCCAGCCCTTTCTGCCAGGCCTCCCCCACAGAGACGCTAGAGTCACGCCAAGCAAAGTCGTACTTCGCGTGGCCTGCTGGAGCTGCTGGAAAAGGTCTGCTATTACGCCGAAACAGACTGGGCAGAATCGGAAAAATGTACTTGTCTGAACCACCTGATGGTGGCGCTTAAGGCAGCCTTAGCGACTCACCTCCGGCTTTCCCTTTTGGGCAATCCGGATTGGGGCTCGATGAGCCAAGCGCCTTACCGATGCTGTATGAACCTGGGGTGCTCCGACAGAACAGGGAAAGCTTTGACGTAAGCCCGTAGACGGAAAGGATCAGGTTTGCAGAAGAAAAGAAATGACCGCTAAAAAAAATCTTTTGCTTGGCAGTCCCATGTCAGAAAATGACGTCGTTCTACTTGGATCTCTCGTTCGGTACCGGTCTTATATCGGTCTTGTACGCTGGCTCCAGCGTCGTAGTAATACTACTATTCCGCATTCTTAGTCTCCGAATCTAGCCTCCATCTGTGGATGTGGAACTTTCTATAGGCTATCAGCCATGTGTACACAAGGCTGCAAGTGCAAGGTAGGAATTTGTCAGTCGAGTCGTCCAGCTCGAACAATTATAGTCATTCAGTCATCGTGTATACATGAGTGCCGATCTACAGAAGACGAGGCGAACTGTCAACGTCCTTGTCAACCTACCTAAGATATATAGATATTCCAACGAGCAGGTATGCGTGCATACTTGGAAAATAGTTGACAACATACGCAGGCGAGGTAGGACACAGGCAATCGGATATAAGTGCGATGTTCGGCGCACGAAATCCCAGCGTGAAGCTGAAACCAAGACACTTCCAAGGGGTCAGGCCTACATAATAGGCTTGGTGGCCATGCTACCATGTCGCCACTGGCTGGGATGAAGGTGTTCAACCAAAAAAAAGTCGGCTTTGGCATCTCGTGTTAACAAGCAACTTCTGATTCACGGAATGGACCGGGTTAATCAATACTGCGACGCTGCATACATCATACGTAGCTCATAGTCTCGTGTCTCTTGCTGTCGTGGCTCCTTCGACTCTATTCCAGTCGGTCCTACAGACCGTTTTCCGTCTTGAATTTGTCCCAGCTCTCGTTGAGGGTGGCAAACACGGTAGCGGCGATGAGTCTGACCTCCGTGCTGGCGTCTTGCGGTAACTGTGCTCCCCGATTAGCAAAGCAACTCCGGTAGACCGAAGATGAGAGAGATAGAGAATAGAATACCTTATCAGGATGACACTTGGCAATGGCTTTCATGTAGTGTATCTTGACCTTGTTCGCAGCCACCAACTCGTGCAGGCCGACCTTCTTCCACCCGCTACCCTCCCACAGCACCTGATCGAGACTTCCGATAAGGGCCCGCAGGTTGTCCCTCTTGCCGTCGCGCCATGTCGCGATCTTCGCGTCCACCTTTTCGCCGAGCGCGAATTTCTCGTCGTCGACCGCCTCGGCCGCCTTGTTCGCTTCTCGGAGCCGCTGTACCGCCTCTGAGCTCTTCTGGGGGGCGAGGTCCGACCTGGCCGAAGGCTTGGGCCGGGGCTTGGCAGCTTGAACTGGCCTCGGGGCTGCTTTGGGCTTCGGGGCCAGCGCTTTCTGGCAACGTTGCCGGCCGGCGATGGCGTTGGCACCGCCGACGCCCGCTTCGACGCACTGCTGCCACACGGTACCTGCGTCACCCCATTTCTCCATCTGTTCCAGCGCCTCGGCTTTCCGGCTGAGTGCTTTGCCATACATATCCTTCATATCGCGGGATTCGCCATCCGGTAACTCCACCTTCTCGCCGTCGCCATGGGATGGTCCTATGATGCCTATAGCAGCATCCGCGTCGCCGACGGCTTGTTTGGGACTACCGGTTTTCAGGGCGGTGAGCGCGCGGTTGGTTAGCAGAACAATGCAGATAGGGTGAGCCTGTGGTATGCCAACAAGAGAACTCGTGTAGCTCGTGTGCGCCGCATCGTAGTCTCCGCGTTTGAAATGCGCTGTTCCTTCGTTGCGATGTCGTGTCGAGGCTTGTAGAACTGACGAAGAGACAGCGGGGACATTTCGGGTGGGCGGTGGCGGTCGAGGAGTAATGGGTTTTGCAGAGGCATGCGAAGGCGCTCTGGCCGCAGGAGTCGGTGTCTGAGCTGAACGCTGCGGCCGAGATTGAGAGGAAGGCTGAGTAGACTGACTATAGAGCAAGTCTGGCTCGGGCTCGGGTCGCTGCGACGGCTGGGGTGTCTTTTTCCTTCTCGCAGGGCTAACATATGCCTGCGCACTTTGCTCCTCAATGGATTGTTGGTTTAACCGCGTTCGAGGATCGCGTGAGTTTGGCGGTGCTGCCTGTTGCCATTTGGGTGCCCCTGGGGAATGAGCCAGTGGTCGGCTAGGTAGAGCCGGAGACTGATCTCGAGCACTATGATGCCGATCTTGTGTAGGTCTAGATGGTTGTCTCTCGGGTCGCGCTCCAGACTCTAGCATCATTGCTTCATCAGTTGCAGACTGTGACTCCCTTCCTCCCGGGTGGCCTGCATCTAAGTGAGCAGACCGCATCCACTTAGGTTGGTTAGGATCGCCCCCCTCTTGCTGAAAGTCGGCAACTGCTTTTTGGACCTGTTTCTGTCCACTCTTCCAAAGCGAGTTGGCCGTCTTGAAAAAACTTGAGCTCATTGCTGCTGCTTTCTTTGAGAAATCGTCGCCAGAAGCAGGTGACCGAGTATCTCTCTGCGGAAGATCGCCACCCTGATCTTCCCTCATCCATGCGGGACCACCACGGCTTCTGGAGTGACTGTCTTCTCTCCTGCCTCGCTCGGCAGTATCTCCCATGGGCGTCTGCTTGCCGCGAGCTTGTCTATGGGCGTCATCCAAGAGCCATCCAACTGCGGCCTGCACATTCAAACCGGCGCCGCTCTCCGTCAGGCCTCGTCTAGCGTTCTCAGCAGTAAATCCCATGTCAACCAACTCCGCTACTGCCTTGTCGAAAGGATCTGAGCTACCTCCTCGTCGTGGAAGTTCTGGCTCCGAGTCTGAATCCTCATCGGAATCATCGATGGGTTTACCTGGTTGAGGCCTGGGCTGAGCAGCTTGAGCTTTGCGCCGTACTTCTTCAACCGGCTTACCAAGATCGCCTAAGAAATCATCGTCTTCAGCTGCGTCGATTGCCGGCTGTTTTTGCGGCCGGCTCATCTGGTTCAGCCCAAATGGATCGTCGTCGTCGCCTAGTTCGCCTTCGTTGGAAGTAGCAGGCTTGCTCCAGGCACTCGCATCGGTCAGGTCGAGCTGGTTTGCCGGTGTGCTTTTTCCAGATGACAGTTGCGCGGACGGAGGGAAGTGGCTAGCATTGTCGACCTTAGTATCTCTGTTAAATGCAGCAAACAGATCATCGTCGTCTTTCTTGTGTCCATTCTGTGACCCTATTCCAGCACTCGGAGAGGGGATGGCTGGAGAGATAGTCCTGGATGCGGGCGTAGAACCCTGCCCGATGTTGTCCCAAAACTGGCCACCGCCATACTGCGATTGTAGTTTCTTTCTTTCCTCTTCTTGCTTTTGGCGCTTTTGGGCCTCTATCTGTTCTTGCCGTTCCCTCAGGCTGAGGTTCGCATTGCTCTTGGAACCCCCGAAGCTCACGAGGCCGCTGAAGCTGTCGGTAGCTGGTTTAGAAGTGGTTGGCTTCGGGACATTAAGGCCAGAGCCTTGGGTAGAGAGTGGCGTGGATCGGCCGGAAGGCTGAGGAGACGGGGACGGTCGAAGGGTCGGGTAGAAAGAAGGGGGGCTCATGGGATTCATAGGGGGAGGCTTGTTGTCTTTTCCCGAGCTGGTCGAGGACCAATCAAGACCGGAGAGATCATCCATTGTTGCGCAGGAAATGGGAATGTCGTCATATCAAGGATGCCACATTATTAGGTTGAGGCTGCAAGGGCTGAAGGGCCATGCGCTCGGCTAGGCAATGGGTAGGAACAGTATGGCATGTGCCTGTCGCAATTCGAATACGCCTCGAACGATCACTTAACGGTGTAGGTGTTCACGTTGACGGGCCGGCTGTGGCTGGC
Organism: Hypoxylon sp. FL1284; assembly: GCA_022432365.1. Classification (NCBI taxonomy): domain Eukaryota; kingdom Fungi; phylum Ascomycota; class Sordariomycetes; order Xylariales; family Hypoxylaceae; genus Hypoxylon; species Hypoxylon sp. FL1284. The sequence continues at coordinate 422,530 of JAJJXE010000008.1, read as the reverse complement.
CAGGGTTCGCCAAAGGCGCAGTTCAATGTGGGGTTGAATGTGGCTTGATTTATTTGTATAAGCATGAGATTGCTCTTATCATGACTGCGCGATTCTTTGAATTTTTTCACCGCGTATTCACGCACGGCACCATAATTGAACCCACCTCTTTAACAGCCTCATACCCAGTAGATTGCTGATTGCTGATTGCTATTGCTGGCTAGTAGGTAGCTTCGACAATCGCGACGTCACGAGCTATCGGCCTGTCAGCCGAGGCGAGTAGGGCTGGCAGGCTGATAGGCGAGTACTTCAAGACTTCAGATCTGTACAGTCTTCACAGCCTCCATACATATTCACTAACTTAAAATTTCTCGTGCTTTTTGCTCCGTGCCGTTCCATTCTTTAACCCTAGCACATATTGTTTGCGGTAGGTATGGCGATGATCCCCCTTTTCAGGCGTGTCGATCACCATGGAGGAGCTGAGGAGGTGCATTAGTACTGGCGGATAGACAAACTGATAGGCTGACAAGCTGACAAGACGGACTGTGTTGGCAGCTTCTTTAAATTGCTCTCTTTCCTCTCGCTCCTGAAAGTAGGAAATGACTATTTCGACCATTGGTGAATTAGATATCGATGCTGCAATGTTCAAGGCAAGTGAGGGCCTGGCATTTTAATTGCGATCAGTCCCGCCAGTCTGCTCTTGGACTGATGATAAATTTCCGCTCCAATCTCAGCTTTGCTGTTCTATGACCATGTCGTCATACCCTCGGTCTGATCCGGGGTAGACGACGTGTCGTGTGTCACAATCACCGGCTCACGAACCACGGTGCATAGGCAGTCTAGCGGTCTAGTCAGTCATATCGTATTTGTCCCATTCGCTACACTGTCCTGAAGGAGTACGGTCTTGAACGACCTCGAACATCGGCATATACCCAGATACTTGAAGAGGCACTTATTCTTCACGCACCAATACTCTGTAGACAGACAGGAGATAGCGAAGGCAGAGAATAAAGGACAAATCAGAAAAAAAAAAAAAGGACACACTCCCTCGCAAGGGGCTTAAAAGCGTTATTGGAATTCTTCATGCATAATTCCATTCCATATTCCCAAGGGAGTAAACGATGACCGAGAATACGATCTGTCATTGGTCAGGATCATGTGCGAAGGCCTGAAGCGAGTTTCATGAACCTGGCATCCCATTTTCATTGCCCCTTCATTGGTCGGCATAGGTACATCGTAGGTACATGTGTTTGCGCGACAGTAGCGTTTACCTAACTGCCTGGGCACAATGTACGAGCGAGGACAGGCAGACAGGATAGGAAACGAAACTCGCAATCAGATGCAACATGTAATCTGGCTGAATAGTAGAACGGAACTGCACCGTGGCATACGAGCGGAACACTAGTAGAGACCTGCTCGCTTGAACAAGCTTTTCTTACTACGCTCAGGTGAACCGTCCTGACACTTGTAGTAGCGTGGGGGAGTAAAAAGGCCCTTTTACATAGTATAACACCTAGGAGGCCATACGAAGTCAGGAATATACAGTAGCTTGGGGAGCTTGGTGAAGATTTCTAACCGTCAATTGATCGAAACCAGTTGCCAGTGCTTGTACCCCTCTAGTATATGGAGCCCTTCTCCTATCTTATCAGACACGCGACCTGGACTTGGTGGGATTGTCCCTGTTTACCCCTGTCCGCCCCTGTCACTCCTTACCGTTCCTGGGCTATTCGAGCCAATAAGCATCGATGGAAGGGAAGCCCCTTGATGGCCAACGTCAATTAGCTTGGCGATCAGCCTAAATCTAGTAATACGCTCATCGTTCTAAGGGTCGGGAGGAACGACGATCCCGCAGGGATATGCAAGGCAGGATTGATGGGATGCCAAGTTTTTTGCACAGCTTTCTGCTCAGGAAACCAAGATGATGGTAGGCTAGGTCTAGCGGGTTAAGAGAATAAATACATAGGACGCCAGATGAATTGGACGAAAGAAAGAGAGACAGAAATAAAGACATGAAGAGAAAGAGGTTCAAAGAGGTTCATAGTATGTATCTAGGCCGTGAGGGACTCAGGGGTTACGAGTATATACACTAAACCACTACTCGCATGCTGTCCAACTTGGCGCACAAGCATATACCGAAGACAAGCGTGTACTTACCTAAGCCCCCAAATAGCTGCATTATCGGATTATTCACATAGACGGAAAGGAATATCGAGATAGAGCGATAACACACACCGAACGGCAGCTAATGCACAAACACAAAATCGGGCCAAGAGGAAATTGCGATGGCCACTGGCTACGGATATCAAGCAGAAAACCATGCTCATCTGATAAATCCCGCGGCCGTGCTCTAATTACCTGGTAACGCTGTACCCCGTCAGGCCGTGTGCTCAGGTGTTGCGGTACATGTGTACATATGTACATATGTACTTACCCCGTATCTGTCTCACGACGGTATGCGACGAGCCCCACCTGCCGTCCATTTTCCAATAACCAATAACCCTTTTTACATCTCATTATCCCCTTCGGCGCCCACCTTTCTTTCACCTCTTCCCTTCGCCATCTCTGGGTTACCGCACTCAACCACACTTCACCGATCCATTCCGCTCATTCGTACTCTTTGACGGTTCTCCCGTCGACCACGCTCTTTTACTCACCAGTAGTCTAGACTTCCCTCTGGATTATTGACACTATCACATTCTTTTGTGTTGATCGCACTCGTTCCGATTCTCTAAGCAAGCAAGCAAGCACGCACGCAAACATCCGTCTTCGTTTAGCACGCCGTCTCGGTACCACCAGTGACAGGCAAGAAGCAGGAAGCAACAAGGAAAAAACCAAGCGATTCGCGCACCGTGGATGAAAGGTCCTTCGTCTCGTACAGTTCACTGCCTACAATATCTCAAGCATCTACAGCAAGCCAGCCTATCCGCATCGTCAAGTTCGGCTTTGCGCATCCCGAGACCGTAACAAGATTTGAAGCAGATCGCTGGAAGCTCGCGATTAAGGACTTGGCCCCGGCCTTGGCCATTTTGAGGCGTTAGTAGGAAAGTGAACAGAGGCCCGCGGAGGACTTACCGATTCATGCCACCGGTTGGCTCGATATTTGTGAAGGTGCAAGTCAATTCCTCGCGATAACTGCCATCACCGACCTCTTATCAGAGCGCGAGCGCCTAAAATATCCAAACGATTACCAACCTGCCCATCGCATTCACGACGCACAATTTCCGCAATATCGCGTAATACTTTCCAATCGTCAAATCGCACCTTTCGTTTCGAAGTCGCGCAACCAAAATGGCGATCAAGACCCTCTCCGTCTTCGCTCTCCTGAGCATGTTCGAGGCTGCCTCGGCTTTCTGGCGCATGGAATGCCGTGGCCGCACTGGTGTGGCGCGCATCGACCCCATTATGGATGCTGGGACGGTGTCTCCTCACATCCACGTCGTTCATGGCTCTTCTGGTACGTAGCTGCATCTTGCTTATCCTCTAATATGGAGGAGATATAGATCGTAGGCCTTGCTCTCGTTATTGACCTCCGTCACAGGCTTCTCGATGAGCTCGACTTTCGTGGACCTCTCCGGCGGCAGCTGCACTTCTTGCGCTGTAAAGCAGGACATGTCGGCATACTGGACTCCCGCCCTCTACTTCCAGGACAAGGAAACCGGAGAGTTTGAGATTGTCGACCAAGTTGGTGGCATGCTTGCGTAAGTTGATTGTTCATTACTGCGCATACTCCGATCCATTCATGCATAAATGCTTCACTCCCCGACTTTCCTCTTCAATCTTCCCCTCCGGTGTCAGCCGTTTTCGCATTTCGTGTTGCATACTGGGTTAAATGCCCGCTTCATTGCAACTAGCTTGGTGGGCTTATATAAACTAACATCGATGATAGCTACTATCTTTTGCGCGGAGACAATATCACGGCCTTCCCGCCTGGATTCCAGATGATCTCTGGAAGCAACTTCCGCCGAGCTTACACTCTTGGAGACCCCAAGTCTCCCGACCCTCCTCAGTCTGACTGGGCTTCTCTCAAGCAGACTTCTCAGGACGACTTGGAGCAGCGCGCTATCGGCTTCAACTGTCTGGACTACAGCAAGACTCCAGAGCCGTCGTTGTTCCGTCACTACCTGCCGGACAAGGCCTACACCGATGCTCACTGTCCCGACGGTATTCGAATTGAGCTCGCGTTCCCTTCGTGCTGGAATGGCGAGGTCTCTGCCGCGGACCACAAGAGCAACTTGGCGTATCCCGACTTGGTTCAATCTGGCAACTGCCCTGACACTCACCCGCAACGTCTGGTTACCCTGTTCTACGAGACTATCTGGGACACTGGCGCGAGCAAGTTTCAGGGACGCGAAGGACAGTGGGCCGTCGCCAACGGCGACCCGACTGGTAAGCAACCTATCAACATGTTCGCTCGTTCTCGTTACTAATGTTATTATAAGGATTTGGATACCACGGAGACTTCATGAGCGGTTGGGACCAGGACTTCCTGCAGCAAGCTATTGACACCTGCACGAACCCATCGGGCCTAATTAGTGATTGTGCCATGTTCACCGAGAACGGCCCGCTCCAGTCTGAGAGTAAGCAGAACGACTGCAAGTTTGATGTTCCATCGGCGCTAGTTCACGAAGACGGTCTGGCGAAGAATCTCAAGAACCTTCCTGGAAACATTCAGATTCAATCCGGTCCTCAATCTGCTACTCCCGGTGGGGGCGACATTGGCGGAGCGATTTCCAAGGCCACTAGCTACTTGGGTGGTATCTTCGGTGGCGGCGCATCGACTACGTCCAGCTCATCGAGCACATCGTCAGCGACTCCTACCAGCTCGAGCACTGCCCTCGGTGGTGCCTTCATTCAGTCGGCCGCTCCTTCTTCGTCGGTCAACTTCAACGCCCTTGCCTCTGAGGCTCCGCAAGCGCCATCGAGCACTTCTGTTGCCGCACCAGCAACCACTTCGGCTCCGGCAGTCACCTCGGACCCTGGTGTCGTCTACGAGATCGTCAGCACCCAGACCGTGACCAACGGTGCTATGGTTGAAGAGATCATCTGGAAAGAGCCTGTCAAGTATGTGACGGCTGGTGCAGACGAAGCCGCAGATGTTCCGGGGGCAGCGCGACGACTGAGGAGACATGCGCATCAACACGGTCACGGTCGTAGAGCGTTCTAAATCAACGACCTATCCGCTCTTTTTTATATGTTTCGGTGGAAATACTTTACTCATCAATAGAAATTGATGATATTTTGCATTGTGGCTCGGGTTGAGATCCTATTCGCATGGAAGCAAAGCTTTTTCGGTATACTGCAGGGGTTCGTTCTAACAGCAGAAGCATTCATGGTCAAGTGGGCCGTATTAAGCAGAGAGCTGAGGGGCATTGCATAGGGGAGTCGTAAGGGGGTTCTGCGTCTGAGCTTTTCCCATCATCATCATCCCGAGGGCAGACATGTGTTGTTTGAGGCCTAAGCCGAAGCATCAAGATGCATGTGGCAGTGAGTGCATTTTGGGAGATGCAGGTTCTCTTCTGGCAAGAGATTTTACGTATGTCGCTAGGCCTTGAGCTGTACACACCTCGATGAGCAAATCTCAGTTCAATCAAGGGACGAATGAAACAATCAAGATTCTTCAGTGATTTATCTTGTAATCCTCCCCTATCCCCAGTAGGTATAAACATGTAAGGTAAGGCGTCTTGATCCCGGTAGCATGTTGCACACGTGCCTGCAGAACGGGAGTAGCTTGACCTCTAAGGTTCGTATCAAAGGCTTCCCTTTCATGAGTTTGATCGTATCGTTAAGAAATTAGGTTAATGTAGCAACATGCTTTGCTCTAGGTTCCTGATTACTCTAATTTCTTTCTCCATACTTACTAAGTCGACAGCCCGTAGCTGTGGTGCAGCGACTGGGCTGGAATGCGGTCTCGTCTCCCACAATTTGGTGGTGCATACACAGGCAGATAGCAACGCATTCCAGCAGCAGAGTTCAAGCCTGCAGATGACGCAGTCCGGGATGCCTCTGGATCTGGATCGCAGGCTCGTGTTTACAGCCGGTGTATTTTGTTTTGGTTTTGTTATTGCGATGCTCTTTCTAGCTGCTAGCATCGCCATGGAACTCTTCTTTTCTCCCCTTTATCTTACTGTAGACTGTTATCTTGGTCAGAAGAAAACTCGACTTGGAGGTCTAATGCGGTGTGATCGGGTAAGAAAGGAAAGCAACAAATACGATATGATCGAAACGCAAATGCTCTACGAAGAAGACGAGACGAGATAAGAACCGCATAACGAAACTTAGCAGGCCATTCAACGACAACTGGGGAGGAGAAGAAGTAATCACTGACAACTATACGAATCCAACCGCACGACGAAGGCAATGGCCAACCTGATGGCGAACGGCGGCGACAACATGTTGTCAGCGTCAGGTTTCGTAGTCTCCCGACAAGAGCCACCCGCAGGCTCCTCATCACTACCAACAACGACAACGGCGGCCCTATCCACAGGCGCCATAGCCGGCATCGCAGTCGGCGGCGCGGCGCTGCTCTTCGCGGCGCTAGCACCGCTGCTGCTCAAGTTAGCCCGACGACAAGACCGGCGACGACGAGCACGGGTCTCGGCGCTCTCGGCGGAGGGCGGCGTCGTGGCGGGCCTCGAGGACGAGGACTTGGACGAGATGGACGTGAACAGCGGAGTTCGGAGATCGCCGCGGCGGCTGCGCAAGAAGAGCGTAACGAGCGACCGCGGGGGCTCCGTCGTCGTGGTCGTCGACAAGGAGGACGACGTGGGGCGCGAGGAGAGCCACAACAGCAGTCGGCCCTCGAGCAGCACTCAGCAGCAACAGCAGCGAGGGTCGCCTACGCGGACGCGTCCGCGTACCACGAGCGGGGGCCATGGCGGAGAAGGAGGAGGAGGCATGGTGAGAATCCAGAAGCAGCGGTCGCCCGAGAAGCAGCGCGGGTACGGGCTGTACGAGCAGCGGCGGACAGCCTCGTGGATCGACGAGGACGCCATCCACGGGCCGACCATGACTTCGCCGGTGCGGCAGAAGAAGAAAAACAAGGAGAAGCACCGGCGCCAGTTCAGCTGGCTCGGTAGCGATGGAGGACTCGGCCGCTCTCTGAGCCGTCTCTCGATCAAGAGCGGCACGACGGGCCGCATGGGTAGTCCCACGCTCCCGTATACTGAGGGCGGCGGGGAGCAGCAGCGGAGAAACACTGCAATCGAGGCTCGCGACGAGCGGGATGCGAGACACAACAGCACGCAAATCGTACGCCCAGATCGATACACGCTAGCAGTACAGCTCAGCCGACCGCAATCTCAGCAGCAGCAAGTCACGTACACCAGCCCACAGAAGGCGTACGCGCCTCCCATCAGTCTCCCTCACCCAGGCGTCAGCTCCCACAACCCCGCGTGGTCGCCGCCCGACATCATCCAGAACCCGCGCTTCCGGAACCGCGTGTCGTTCCAGGCAGCGCACCAGCTAGCAGGCGGCGCGCGGCTGCCTGTGCCCGTCAGCATCCCGCAACTCCCTCCCTCGGTGACCATGACGTCGATGGCGATGACGATGGCGCACAAGAAGCCGATCCTCAAGCACAGCACGACCGACACGGATCTGACCGAGATCCTGCGCATGACGGCCGAGCGGCTGCAGGACGGGCACCGCAGCGCGCGGCGGCAGACCCTGATGGTGCCGTTCCGGGCGTCGGGGAAGGCCGCGCGGGACGGAAGAAGAGGAGGACGGTACGAGAGCAGAGGCAGCGTCGTGATCGCGAGCGCGAGCTACGAACCGTCGAGCGGCGAGGTGAGCCCGGCCAAGAGCCACAAGAGCGCGCCGGCGACGCTGGGGTACGCGGAGCTGGAGGGCTATTCTTCGAGCCAGTCACCGCAGCGGCAGACGCAGACGCCTCGGCACTCGCGCCAACCCTCGCGGCTGTCGGCCATCTCGGTCATCTCGGAGCCCGACAGCCTGGTGGCGTCGAAGCGGGAGTCGCTGCAGGAGGTGCGGACGGCGCTGTCGAGCCCGAGCCGCGCGGTGCGGTCGGCGGGGCCCAGCCCGAGCCCCCACGGCCAGCAGGCGGCGGCGGCGGCGGCGGGTCCGTACTCGACCGGCAGCTCCATGTCCTCGGCGCTGTCGACGCTGTACAGCATGGAGGAGGCGTCGTCCGTGCGCAGCCCGCCCGCGGAGCATCTCCGGTTCGGCGACGAGCACGACGACGACGACGACACGCCGAGGCGGGCGGCGCATAAGAAGCTCTCGGCTTTTGATATATTCAGCGGGCACCAGACGGCGGAGGGCGACGGCAGGGAGATTGTCAGCCCCAGATTCCGATTCGAGGAAGACGAGGACGAGAAGCCGGCCCCTCTGCAGCTGCGCCGCGGCACCATGGGGAGGCCGTCGGGCACCGGCTCGCTGCCTGCGTCTCGGGCGACCTCGCCGTCCAAGTCCGTAGACACGGCATTATCGTTGCCGGCGTATGCCATGAACGGCAACGACGACCCCTTCACGGCCGTGCCCGCGCCGCAGAACCCCGCGCGCCTGTCCAAGGTCTTCTCGTCGCTGCCCGTCGAGCTACCGCGCGGCGACGACGACTATGACGATGGGGAGGAAGAACACCGGCGCCACCGCCCCGCAGGTGCACGTCCCATGTCGCGGGCAGGCAGCAAGTCGACCTCCGGGACCCCGACGCCCTCACCCTCACGCAGGCACGCAGCTGCTGGCATGACAGCGGCGTATCTGCCGTCCCCGCGCACGATCCTGAACTCGCCGACGCCACACGAGCACCACCGGCCCACGAGCCCCGTCTTCTCCGAGGCCGGGCTGTCGTCCGTGTACGACAGCTACACGTACAGCCACAGCGATGCGGGAGCCGGGACCGGGGAGAAGGATGAAGAAGAGGAAGACGGCGATACCTCCGACACGACGCCGACGCTCGTCAGATCCTCCTTCTCGCCAATGCGGCAACACGCGCGCGTAAGCAGCGGCGAAAGCAGCAGCTCGGCGACGCACGTGGCCTCCGGCGGGGGTTCCGGGCGGCAATCGCGCGTATCCTTCCGGACGCCGAACTACGAGCAGCAATCGCAGTCGCAGCTGCGCCTAGCATCCGACGGATCGGTGTACTCGCAGGACCAGACGGTAGACGAGTACCGGTACGACGACGACGAGGAGGACTCGGTGCCGCCGCTGCAGACGCGCGGTGCGACGACGACGACGCTCAAGAGCGGGCGCAGCGTGCGCATGTCGGCGGCGGTGGCGGAGCTGCGGCGCATGAACAGCCAGATCAGCGTGCTGAGCGAGGCCGCCAGCGTCGCCAGCACCATGACGCTGCCGGCCATGCGCGGCGGCGGCTTCAGCCCCGGGCGGCAGGGCGGCGGTGGTAAGAACTACCTCGCGCTAGGGTCCGCCGGCGGCGACGGCAGCCCCGCCAGGTCGGACGCCGCGTCGCCGCGGAGGGTGCAGAAGCAGCGGCCGGGGAGCCCCGTGCGGAGGGTGTCTAAGGTCAGGAGGACTACGTCGCGGCGTGGCACTGTAGCTGGATTGCCGGCATCGTTTGATGCCAAGATGAACAAGCTGGATGAAACGCCTGGCTCGGTGCCGCGGGTGGGCAGTCCCGGCAAGCTGAGGCTCGCGGACGTCGGACGCGCGGGACAGCTCTTGACGCACGCGACGAGACTGAGGCACCAGGACACCAAACGAGCGAGTGTGGAAAGCCTGTACGATCAGCAGGGATTCCTGAAGGCGTAGCTACCCGGCTACTCTATCGAACGTTGGACTTGAGGCCGTTACATCGTTCTTCACTCCCCATATTAAGGGGTAATGTTTTCTTCTAACTCTTTTAATTCTGTTAATACCCTTCATCGGCCTCGTTCGGGCTTTGATTACCGCCATAGTAATTACGCCCGGTGGTACATTGCATTATTATATTCCTTTTGTCATTATCATATTAATCATATTTGGGTATTGGAGTGTTATGGGTGAAATTAGAAGGAAGCAGGAAGCGGAATCGGGTTTTCTTGAATCTCACTCATAATAGTGTGACTGTGTAGAAAGCATTGTATAGATCAAATAGTTTATAGATGAAGTCCTCGTTGGGTATTACTATACACTAACAGCTGATCAGTAAAAGCAACCTGCGGTTTTACAAACGAGAGGATGGACTCACCGGGGCACCATACTGAGTTCGTTGTAGAGCCCGAAAACCAGACGTGAATCATTTGTCTATCTCAAGACGCCGCATATGGCTCTAGTTTATGAAACACGAAATTCAGACTAGGTGCTCTCTAGTCTTTTGGCATCTCGTTCACTCGGTTCGAGGACGTTTCGAGTCGACATCGTCGCCGTTTTCCTGCCCGTTCGGGCCCTCCTGTTCCACTTCGTCGTGTCCGTGTACTCGACCGGCCCCATCACCAAGCTCGCCATTCACACCCTCTCCTCCAATCCAGTTGCCATCGGCGTCGAAGAAGTCATTCACGTTATCTGCCGTGATCCAGCCCGAGCTGCCCGGCATGGGCGGCGGCAGACCGCCGTTGACGTCCCCTCTGACTACGCCGGGCAGGCCATCTACGTCATCTCCTTGAACATTGGCCTCGAAAACTATGCGGTCAAAGTCTTCGCCGTCCTCCTCTTCGTCTTCCTCCTCGTGGGGATCGGGGTGTAGATTAGAGCATGCGGATATCTGGTTGAACAGCGCGGTAGTTCTCTCGCTGTTAAGCGGGTCGACCGCTCGAGTCTGCGCAGAGGATTGCTCGCCTGAAAATGCTTTGCACGGGATCAGGGTGAGTTCAATAGGATCGGAACTCTCGTCATCATCGCCACCCGAGCCTGAGAATTCAATCTGCATGTAGACGCCGATGAATTTGTACGAAGCGTCGTCGGGCCTCTCTATGTGACTGAAGTTCTTGACGGCGTGGAGCGTGATGGCCGGGTAAGGTATTTCAATACCCGTTCCGCTCTTGTGAGAGAAGAGGATTAACTTGCTAAGGCTTGGTCAGTCAACTACTCCCGCAACAATCACTTTCGGCAATACGCACCTAGACGCCACGAAAGCTTCGACTCTCTCCTCGTGCAGGTCCTTCCCCAAGTTCTCAAGCGCAAAGCACTCAGGAGGACTAGTTGAATGGCTGTTATCCGTGTCCTTTGTGAGGAAAAACAGGCCGTCCCTCTGCTCTGTTGACACCAACGCCTTGACATTCTCGTCGTGGTAGTATAGCACAGGCTTCCCGTCAAAGAAGGTGTCTGGGGTCTGAGCCTGGTATTCACTTAAGGGCTGAAAGTCGTTGTCCGCCGAAGGGCAGCTTCTAATTACCGTGGGCGGCAACATGACTCTCGTTACTGTTGAAGATGAAGAATTTTGGAGCTGTGAAGATTAAATACCTAAGGTATCCAGCGATGAGAATACTTGGAAGGGAATGTTGACGTGATGACTGGCTGTTCGATTCATTTAGTCAAGTCTAAGATTCTAGCTCGAGATTGAAGCTGAAGCTATCAACTATTTGGCCCGGCCGAAAAAGAAATAGTGGACTGGAGGGGCTTATCGCCTCTATCTTATCGCAATCACCCCACAACAGCTAGCTAAGCTACCTCCCCTAAACTGTACCCGTCAGCCCCAGATTGCTCTCCATCGTCGGTTCACCAACAAACGGCCATAGAATCAGTCCTGAGAGCATAAGCCCTTGATAAATATACTCACTTTTGAGTTACCATTACGCCATAGCCAAAATGCGCGACGACCGTAAGCTTCCCACTCCCTCCTTTCCCATCCTCTCCCCGTCCCGTCTCCCATATCTCTATCACTCCTCCAACTAACCAACCACCCCCCCCCCCCCAACAGGCACGCACCCGCTCCTAGCCCAAGTCCCGCTAACCGTCTCCCCCTTCGTCTCGCTGCCGACCGCCGCCACGCTGCCCTACACCTACAAATCAATGCCGTCCACGCTCCCGGCCACCGCCAGCGGCGTGACCAGCACGACGCCTACGACGTCCGCTCCCAGCGGCCAACCCGAAGACAAAGTACGCTACGTAGTCTCCGCCTCGGGCGGCGCGGCCGCGCACCCGGACGACATCGCGGCGTCGTGCGCGGCGCTGCGGGCGCACGTGGCGGGCGCGCGCGACGGCGCGGCGCGGGCCCTCGCCGACCTGGACGCGGCGCTGCGGGCGCGCGAGCTGGCCGAGCGCCGCCGCGTCGCCCCCGGCTGGCTCGACAGCGACGCCCGCCTGCTGCAGCCCGAGCGCAGCGGGAGCGTCGGCGCCGCCGCCGAGGTGCCCGCCACCGCGCAGCAGCTCGCCGAGATGAGCCTCGCGGAGCGCCGGGATAGCGGCGCGATTAGCGAGATGGCGGTTGATCAGGGGGAGGAGCTGGATCGCGCGTTTGGCGGGTGGAAGTGAGGAGAGGATGGGAGGAAGTAAAAGAAAGAGAGACGGACGGTTGCCTGTGTTGAATATTTCGTGTTCGGCTTCGCATTGCTAGGAGTTGACGTTGGGCTAGGCGTTCGGGGGACTTGATATCTACGGCAGGAAGGGTATTTGGCGACATGATGCCGAATTAACATTATGATCATTCAGGGTTTCGAGCATAGCGTCACGATCGAGGCATCAACACCACCATATTTTTCGTCGTAAAGGCAGCAGACCCTATTGTTCCAGTCTCATTTGGATCAGACAGCCGACTCCTGACTCGAGATACCTACCTGCTACTGTATACCTAAACTGATGTTACATATGAACCATCCTTCTAAGAAACGTTACCTCTTCCCATTATTTTATACCAATGTAATATTCCTACAATATTATCCTTACCACACCTCGTACTGTTCAAATCACCAGTGAATTACTCGCCACCCTTCCCCTGTTAACCACCAACCTTGGTAGATAGCTTTAGCTGGGATATAAGAGATTACCCAATGAGCTTAGGTCTCGAGGCGATAGAGCCATCGAGGTGCTCGTTGGCTTTCCTCTTAATGGCTTGCCGGGCATTGTCATCGCACACGATATCCTTCAGCAGAACCAGCTCATCGTACACGTCGTCGCCCAACAGCGACCTTACATAGTCGCCCTGGAGCCCGTCAACTCGTGCCGCCAATTCCGAGAGGCGGGCGCTATACACCGTAAGGTTGCGCTTGTACTCCTCGTGCGTCTTGGTCACCACTAGCGCGTGCGGCATGCCCCCCACCACGGTTTCGAATAGGAACAGGTCGGCGGGCAGTACTTGTTGTATGTGCTGTCGCCTCGACGCAGCTACACGAAACAAGTGGCTGGCTTGCTCACTGTCGACGAGGAAGGCATTCAGCTCTGCGCAGTCCTGGCAGAGGCCATGACATCCCCGCGGTTTCTGCTTCCACCCCAGAGGCTTGGCGGGACGCTCCGGCGGCTTACCGACGAGAACGTCCCGTATGAGGGTCGCGTATAGATTCCTGACCGGGTCACGAGGCGGGACCTTATGTTCTGTCAGTATCGATGTTGAATTGATGAGAAATCCGCGTATTATTATGCTGCAGCCGATTTTGACTTCCGTGCGAGACTGGCAGATATTGTCACAGCTCTCGTCGATGAGTTTGGTGGCCTGCTGGGTAAGTCCGATATCGAAGGCCCGACGAATGACGTCCGAGAAACTCCTAATAGAGGCAGCCTCGTCACCCGCGAATCCGTTCATCCCGATTGTCCGGCCAGGCCTCTGAAAATCTACTGCTTGCAAGGCTATGGCTCTTGTACAGCCTTCCAAAATGGATTGAAAGATGTCCATGGTATCGTGAATTTGGCTGTGTTTGTGAAAGTAATGGACATATACCAATATCTCATATATGAGCAGTTTGGAAGCACGCTCTGCTAATTCTGGAGTGAACCTGAGGAGAACAAGTGTTAGCCCCCATTCTGGATTATTGAGTCCGGGTTCGATGTTAATCAAACACACCAATTCGCCACTGAAGTCAAGTCAATGGATTGCGAGATGAATAGATGAATCAAGAAACTAAAGTCGCTCATTTCTCAGCTCAGCTTCGATGTCACGGCTGTCTTTGACATTGTCTTCTTCCAGTCTTGGAACGAAGCCTTTAAGAGCGTCATCGAGTACGAGCAAGTCCAGTTGGGGCAAAATTTCCGCCGATGTTGCCAGGCGTAACTGGTGAATTGCAGTGGCCATATCACCAAGCCTACAGGAAGGTCAGCTAGGGTCGCCGAAGTTATGGGATGCAACAAGAACGTACCAGTAGTCCCAGTCTGGCGACGTGGTAGAATCTTGGCGGAATGCCTCGCTCATGTACTGAGCTACTGTAGGAAACACCAATTCTCGAGAACTGGAGGCCTTCAATGATGCGCGAAGGGCAGCCCTGTAGAGCCCCATCTTCCGTGAATTTAAAGCCACGTCAATTATATTGCACAGGAACCTGCCATCGAGGATTGTCCACGACTTGAGAAGGGCTTCATCTAAAATCGGTAGCAGAGTATCGTAAGTGTAGTGATCATCCGGTCTGTCGCGTAGAGTGTGGCTCATCAAACCCATCAAGGCATGGGGATCAGCCGTGGAAAATAAGCTTGCGATCTTGCGCGTGGGTACGATAATAACGACCTGGAGGTTGGGTTAATGCAAGGTACCTTGTGAAAAGATCGGGACATATTTACTGTGTCATGGTAGCGAAACATCGCCGGCATACTTGCATTGCCAGTGAACTCGCCTTCATATTCACTATCAGCAGGCCGATCCCATATGGCCTCGCCCAGAATTTCTTTCTCTCTAACACCTGCACGGTTGGAAATAGTGAATCCGTTGCACGTCTTGATATGCTCGAGCACAGTTTCATCCAGTTCGTCAGCCAAGATCTCGTCTTCTTCTTCGAAAGCTGTACGAGTCATGCGGGCGAGAAAAATGGTGAATTTGCATTCCAATCCAACGTCATACAGAGACTGACAAACGGCTTTGTCTCGGCCTTTCAGGTTGTTGAGCGATAAACTCGACTGGGTATATTTGTGTTGAAGCAAGTACACCAGCTTCTGCTGATCTTCGAATTCGGCCTGCCACTTGTTGAGAAGGGAGCGAAGGCGAGTCGTCTCTTTTCCGATCAGACCGGCGGACATGTGGATGCCACCCTCATGTATGATATTTTACGTTAGGACGAGACGATATCCAGAGACCAGGGGCTTGATTTCGTGTGTGACGTCTGAGAACCACGACAGCGCGGTGAGGCCGAATTCGGATGTTTTGTCTGTATCAAAGTCATATTTCTTGCCTGCGTGGGGCAGGTGGACGCTGCCACCCTCGTGTTTTGACGGGAGACAGATGACCAGCGTTCCGATCATCCCCGGAGCCTTCTCTGAGTCCTTATGGGGCTTGAAGAAAGAGCCCTCTTCATAGCGGCATGGTCCATCAGCAAGTCGACGTTAAACTGCCATTCGGGGTTTGAAAATCTGAATTGACTGTAGTCGAGCTCCCAGGTCTTGCGTACGGATGTGTCTACGACCGTCTATGGAAGAGAGTGAGCGGTATAATTTTGGAAGAATTTATGACATGATTGATCTCGGTTGGTTACGTACCTCATCGCCTTTACCAAACGGTGCGAGTCTACACATGCTTTTTAATATCTCGGTATCGCGAGACACCAGTGGCAACGGGATGAGCGTGTCGCCAATAACCAAGCCGGGGTTGACGAAAGACATTCGGGACTCGGAGAAAGCAACAGTTCCAGTGCTTTGGATGCCGTCCAGACAGTCCAGCAGATCCTCCCTCAATTCGACCAGGGCGGCATCTTCGGTCTCTAGATCTGATTCATCTTCTGAGATTTCTATCGGGAACTGGGAAATTCCCGCCATAGTCTTGTGTTCGAATACTGTACCTTAGACGACGTGAATACGAGCCATCAAAAGAGGAATGGAGATGGTGCAGGCAGGCCTAGAGTCGGTATTTAAAAGTAGTGTACGGATTAAAGTGTACACGATGAAGACGCGAAGGGGAAAACGCGTGAGAAGCACAGGCCAAAGCTGAAATTACATGGCCGATCCCTGATAATTGTTGAGTTAAAATGCTGGTGGTCCTTTTGGATTAATTTTTACATCTTGAATATAATGATGGTTTCATAACTTAATATTTTTATTCTCTTTGGTTACATAAAACATCCCCCGTCATCTTACTGATAACTACCTACCTAGGTAGGTATAGATAACTCACCTTCGTAAAGGTAGCCTCACTTAGACCTTGTTACTGCCGCGTTCCGCCTCTCTCTTCTTCAAGTACTCGTCCACGAAGCCGTTGAAGTCGTGCGGGTGATACGGGCTCAAGACCTCCGAGACCGGGTTGGACTTGCGGCGGCTCTTGAGTCCCAGGTCGGCGAATATGCTATCGATGTACTGGCGGTAGTGATGCGATGGCCGGGTCAGCATGCAGGAAAGACAAACAGAAGAGAGGAGATAAATAAACGAAAACGAAACGGGGAAAAGGACAGAACTCGACTCACAGGCAGGAAATCGTACAGCGAGTACGGCAGCTTCTGGCCCTGGTTGAGGTATCGCTTTCGCGTCCACGCGTTCCACCGCGACACCTCGGCCGCCATCTCGTCGACGCTGGGCACGTCGATCTCGCCGAGCAGGTACAGGATGGCCCAGAGCGACTGCACCTCGGACACGAGCGGCGTCTGGATAGTGTGGACTGTGGGGAAGAGTTAGCCATCTCTTTTCTTTTCATTACTTGAAAAGGAGTCGGGAGAAAAAAACGTACTCTGCCCCAGCACCGCGATCGACCGGTCGCCGCGCGCCGCCATCTCGACCGGCACCGCGCGGCGGTACAGCAGCCACTTCTTCTGGCGGCGCGCGTCCAGCAGCTCCGGGCTCTGGCGGAGCTTTGGCGGCCGCGCCAGGAACGGCAGCTTGGCGTCGACGAGCTTGTCGGCCTCCGCGTCGTACGCGGCCCAGTCCACGAGTTGCTGCTGCTGTTGCTCCCGCTCCCGCTGCTCCCGCTCCTGCGGGTGGTACAAGTCCTGGCTGGCGTGGTACGCCGGCAGGCCGATGCGGCGCTTGTGCTCGGCGTCGAAGAGGCCGAAGTGGTCGCCCCACCCGGTGCACACGACGGCGTAGTCGGGCGCCAGCGTCCCGCCCGATTTGAGGTGCACGTCGCGGCCCTTGACGGCCCGGATCTCGTCGCGCACGACCGTTAGGTTCTTGCTGTGCAGCGTGCGCCAGAAGTCGGGCAGCGTCACGACGCCGAGGCCGGAATGTGA
Organism: Hypoxylon sp. FL1284; assembly: GCA_022432365.1. Lineage (NCBI taxonomy): Eukaryota > Fungi > Ascomycota > Sordariomycetes > Xylariales > Hypoxylaceae > Hypoxylon > Hypoxylon sp. FL1284. Next base: position 405,374 of record JAJJXE010000008.1, on the reverse strand, counting down.
CCAGAAAACACTATATGTAGGGCAAAGAGGTTAAATAATGTTGCGTCAGCTCAACCGATGTTACTCTTCCATCCGTCCATCCAACCCTCCCCGTTGGACTGCGCCGCCCCTTACCCCTTTCTTGGCGTAAGCAGCAGCTCAATACTACCTGTAGTATTGTTATGGGGTACGTATAAGGCTGAGACATGGTCTTATTTTGTTTTTCGGGACGTTGTGGAGTAGGCAGGGAGGATGTTAGGGCTTACTTAGACGGAGGGAACTACCGCTGGTCTGGGTGCTAATGTCAAAAAAAAAAAAAAAAAAAAAAGGGTTTACTACCCACCTCTGGCGGTCGATCTCGGGCTTCAGCATTCCGACGTGGTCGCCGTCACGGTAGCCGGCGTGTACGCCGCTGACGTAATCGAGGAACCCCCAGAACCGGCCGACCGCCCAGCGCCCCACGGGGTTCCGGTGCGCGAGCCGGTACAGCGGCCCGCGGACGTTGAGGATCGAGGGGCTCAGGTGGGTCATGAGCCTCGTCGATGCGACGGCCACCGTGTTGACCATATTCAGCACCCGGAACGGCAGGATGGCCAGCGGCCCGCCGCCGTCCTCCCGGATCACCCACGTCACCTGCTTGCCCATGGAGAGCATCAGGTACACGGCGTCGTACGCCGACTTGGCCGCCCCGACCACCACTATCCGCTGCACGCTTGGGTCCTGGATGGCGTCGTACGACGTGCCCAGGTCGCGCGAGTGGATCACAGGGATTGAGTCCGAGTCCAGGTTCTCAGTGAAGGACGGCATGTACGGAATCGACGTGACGCCCGTCGCCACCAGCAGCTTTTCCGCCTCGATGACGTCGTCCGAGTCTCTGAGGCTCAGACGCCATCCCTTGGCACTCTGCTTCGCGTCCGTCACGAAGGTGTTGAACCTGATGCGGCGCAGCAGGTCGTGATCCTTCGCGTACTTGTGCAGGTACTCATGGATCATCTCACCCGTCACCCGAGGGTCCTTTGGGTTGCCGCCGTTCGGCGGCATAGGCGTGTCTGAATAGTTGAAGAGCTAGTGTGTCTCGTCAGTCTCGTCTCAGATTAGCCGGTTCATGATATTTTAGGGTATATAGAGCATCGAACATTGTAAGCACCGCGCGGTGATAGTGAAAATGGCTCCCACGTACCCCAAGTCTGACCTGGGCTACCAGGTTCGGATACAATCTATCCTTGCTCCAGACGCCGCCGACGGTGTTGTCAGAGTCTATGATCAAGACTTTGGCCTCGGGCCGCAGACGCAGGAAGGTCCTCGCGGACACGAGCCCGTACCATCCTATCCAACGACATTCTTCTTTAGCTACTGTCACACAACCTATGTTCTGATGGGAGATTTCTTGTGGGTGGTCTAACCTGCACCGATGATAGCGACGTCGACCTCTACTTTTTCCGATGCCATGCTGGCTAGTTCATATCAACACGTCTTAAAAAAAAAAGCCTATAAGAGCCTTTCTGAGTCTTAATTGGCAAGAGATATGATATAGAAGGTTGAGTAGGCGTGGTGGACCTGGATCGGGAGAAGGGGGTAAGGCGAGTGCGTGTGTGTGTCTATGTGTGTAGACGAGACCATTGCCTCGGTCAGGCAGGTGTAACAACATAGGTGAGGTATATAGGTGAGCGTGCGCGCAATGTAGCATCTCTAAGGACGACGCACATACGTAGCCGACGCATGATGGTGGTCCTGCGTCGGCAACTTCCATCCTGATACTCCGGCAGCGAGATGATGCAACTCGTCTTGTCGTCCCCATCGGTCCCCATATCCGCGAAGCCCAAGGAGGCAAGGATCAATGTTGCAGATGAACAACGTATTGCCTATTGTCTATCGTATCCTCGCGCAGCACGTGGGCCAAGTCTTGCTTGTCGAGCAGTGGAGGCGAGGAGGTGAGGAGATACGCTGGAATAAATTTTTCGTATTCTCTTCCGGACCGTGTGTTCGCCATGCCGCCATGTCGCCTTGAAGATCATTAGGGTTCGTCTGGGTTCCTTGTCTGGGCCACCTAGAGTCCTAGACTCTCTCCGCCTCCTGCACCTTCGGTCTCGGATGGGGTGGGCGACCAGGATGTCGCACGTCTGGGCACTTGGAGCGCCGTTTTCCGAATAGGCAGGCCGGAGGGCGGGCCTAGGTCTTTTTGTCTTGCACGACCCGAGGCGAAAAACGGAAGAAGGCCGTCAGGAAGCCGACGTCGCCGTTGATATCCCGGTCAGGGCCCAATCAGCAGACGAGATAGCTACGAGATAAGTGACGTCCCCGTTTTTTGGCTGACCCAAATCCGAGTAAGAATACGTTTTGCCATATTCTGTTGGGGAACTCTAAGTGTAGGTAGTCATACGTAGTGGCGAGATCACATGGTCATGCAACTACCGATTGGAGAAGAAGAAGGGGACTTGGTCCAATACGGAATCGTGCTGTCGCATGGGTTATGTGCAGTAGTTCGTCAGAGTCTGAGTAGAGTTGCATGGGCTGATGACTATAGTCGACAAGTAACCTAAGAGTATACGATTAGTTATGCAATAGACAAACCAAACAAGAGAGAAAGGAGTATAGGATTGCTGCGTGCCGCCGCCGACAACCACAGCCGATCTACAGCCTCCGCTTCCTCGCCCACCCTCGCCCACTCGCCTCGGCTTGCCTGCGCTGCCCGCTCGCCTGCTCGCCCGCTCACCTAGAAATGCGGTATTCTGCTCGCCTCCCCCATACTTACTACGACACACAGGGCGAAAAAATCCACTTCAGAAGGTCGGGATTAGCCGCAGTTTTGCCCCTGAACCCTGCATATCACACTATGCGAGTTTGCCGGGGCCGGTTAAACGTTCGCTCGGCTCCCGGGGGCGCCCACTTTGCTGAAGAATTTCTCGTACATTGCATGTCTCCATCTCCACGCATATGCAGGTGCATGTGCATGCATGTAACAGATAGCGACAGGGGAAATTCTGGGTTTCCTAACCTGCCAACCCAACCGCTTGGACATATTGACAAGGGAAGACAAAAGACAAGGCGAGACCGCTTGCCTTAGCTTAGCTTAGCTCAGCTTCGCCCAATTCATCACTTTACAAATCAGGATTTGCCCCTGCTCCTCCTCTCCCTCCCCCCCTACCTCTTATGCCGTTCGACATCATCACCGCCGGGCGGTATGCGAACACATACGTCCCCCACGGTATAGAGTTTCTCGAAGGATTTCTCGTGCCTCGCATATACGTACGTCGTTTCATCCGTACCTCGCGCATCATACCCCGGAACGGGCTACTGCTGATGACGCGAGACCGAGCTCTGATCGGGCAGGTGACGCTCCCGGAGCAGCAGGGCAAGGGACACCGTAGCCCCGGGCCCGATGATAACGGAGCTAGCCATCATCGCCAGCGCTAGTGTCGTCGCAGAGACGGCACGCTGCTTGAGATAAATCGGTCCGAGGAGCAGGTATGCCCACGACAGGCTCGAAAGACTGATGATAATGAAGTCGTACTGCAGGAAGAGCCATGGACCGCGCACTAGTATGTCGCCCGCTCCAGGGGGACCCGTAAAAAGGAATGGCACGTACATGCGTACCATGTCCACGGCTCGGCTGCCGCTAGTGGCGATCCTTCCCATCACGTACATATGGCCCATGGCCGATAGAACCGCTGCAATAACGTACGACCAACACGCCCATCGCCTCGCTCTTCTCCTCTCCGCTTCCTGACTCGACTTAGTTCTCGGCTTTCGGTCAGGGGAAAGCTTGGCTAGAACATTGGTGGAAGCCAGCATGATTAAGGACACCCAGATGGGATCTGGCTGCCAAGCTGCTAACACAGCTTGGTGAGTTGCCGGCAATCGGCTGTACGGCCCAAGCCAGGTCGGAGCCATGCCGACCACGGTTGGTACGACAGCTCCAAGTAAGAAGGAGAATGGAAGCGCCATCACCCGACGAGCATCTGATACCCTCGCAATATCGGACCTCGCTTGCGAGGTCCAGCATATATGGTTTGCGTAGTACAGCGGGAGCGAGATCGCCCCGCCAAAGCACTGCCAGAGCAGCCCGAACACGACAGGCCTGGAACGATATCAGCACGTCTTCCCAAGCGAGTGTCTCGAGGCCGGGATCAGAAGCAGGCGCGGCCGCTCACCTGGAAATCCACTTGGGCTTGCTCTGCGGACGGCAATCTTCGACGTAGAGCCACACGAACGCAGGCTGGAGTGCCGAGTAGGCATCCAGGAGAAAAAGCTGGTAGCCCTCGTCGTGACCGCTAGTTCCGTAGTAGAAGAATGCGACGAGCACTGCTATGGGGTAGTCGATTAGTGGGACACCTGTGTAATCTGTCCTCAGAGGCAGTCCTTCGTGCAGCTTTTCGTGCCATACCGCACGGATCAGAGCCGCCACGGTCCCGTTCCATAGGCTCACGCCCCAGAGGGCAAGGACCGCGGAGATGCTTAGAAAGTAGAAGTATGATATGCCTGTCCGAGAATCCATCGGGCCCTTGAAGAACGGAGTAAGTAACGGCGAGAGATATCGTCGAGTAGCTGTTCGGTATTGCAAGAAACGTTGGTGCTCGCTTAAAGGGCTTCTTGGTAAGGGAGAGGTCAAAGATTGATAACGGATGGCCGTCGAATTTAGACGTCACTGCTGGGATTTGCCTTGCATACTCGGCAACCTCTACTCCGTACCAGGCTTCTCCGAGGTCTGGCCCTGGCCTGGCCTCTTGAGCAGCTGCATATCGAAAACGTTTTCCCTAACAGGGAGGGCGATTTACCGAGTGGGGAGTACCAATCATCCCATGTTCCTGTGGGCCAAGAATGTAGGTAGGTAGTATTGAGCAATACACGTATGCTTTTGGAGCTAGTAAGTACGTCAGTCGAGGTGGATATGGAGTTCTATGCGGCTGCGAGCTTCAACCAAGCTCGAGACTATAGCCATAATCGTGATAGCCTACTGCCTATCAGCCAGGAATGTGACTTAATTGCTTCATCGCTCCCTCGGGGAACTCGGCTGCGGCCGCAGGAAGGCATGCATACCATCGATCATGACATAATATGTAAATCTGCCACAGAGATCCGAAATCATATCAAGGCTGGACTTCGACCTCAAGAAGGCTTCTAATTGCCAACTTGCGAGAAACCGAGTTGCTCAAGTTGTCGAAACATAGTCGAGCCGTACCAATATGTCTCCTAGCGCCGTCCCAGCAGGCACGGAGCCGGAAACCCCGGTCCTGGAGCCTATCGCCGTCTGCGGCATGGGTAAGTAGCAAATCTCAACCCCGAGCCATCGCAACGATTGTGGCATGTCTGGCTGACCCGAATCGCCATTATAGCATGCAGGCTTCCAGGAGGGGTCGATTCTGAGTCGTCGTTCTGGAATATGCTGATTGAGAAGCGGACGGGCCAAACACCTAAAGTCCCTTCGTCTCGCTTTAATATCGACGCCCATTATCATGAGGATCTCGAGAGGCCGGGCTCCTTCAACGTCCCTGGAGGCTATTTTCTTGACGGACGACCAGATGACTTTGACCCGACCTTCTTCAATATCACGCCGGTCGAGGCCCAATGGCTTGATCCGCAGCAGAGGAAGATTCTCGAGGTAACTTATGAGTGTCTCACTTCGTCAGGCGTTACTCTAGAATCCATTGCTGGATCGAATACTGCCGTCTTCGTCGGTTCCTTTACATCTGACTATCGTAAGTTTGTCCTGCCACTTTCACGTCCGCATATGTTCCTATCATGAAAAGGATTCGCCGCTGATGCTGAATGATTCAGAACAAATGTCAATTCGCGATCCCGACTTTCGGCATAACTACGCTGCTACCGGAGTCGATCCTGGGATTATTAGCAACCGCGTAGGAAATATATTCAACCTTAACGGTCCAAGGTAAGTGATAGTCGTGGAAATTGAAACCGGGAAATCTTTGCTGCTGAACACTTTTGTCTAGTTTTACCATCAATACGGCATGTTCTTCCTCCATATACGCGCTGCATAATGCCTGCCACGCTCTTCGCAGCCGAGATTGCAACGCCGCAATCGTGGCGGGCGTCAATTTAATTCTCACAGTGGACCAGCATATGAATACGGCCAAGCTAGGCGTCTTATCTCCGACCTCGACGTGTCACACCTTCGACGCATCCGCTGACGGATATGGGCGTGCTGAAGGGGCTGGAGCCCTATACGTAAAGCGTCTTGAAGACGCTATTCGAGATGGTGATCCAGTTCGCGGAGTGATTCGCTCGACAGCTGTAAACACGTGAGTCAAGCCTTGGTTTTTGGCGTGGATGTGAAAGCTCATTGATTCTGTAGAAATGGCAAGGTGGAGGGCATGGGTATCACACACCCAAGCCTCAGGGGCCAAGAGCGTGTTGTGCGCCTGGCGTACGAGAAAGCAGATCTGGACCCAAATTTGACGGCTTATGCCGAGCTGCACGGCACTGGCACGCCTGTGGGTGATCCTATCGAGGTGAACGCCATAGCAAGAGCTATGAACGACACACGACCTCTTGACAGGCCGTTATTCCTTGGCGCCGTAAGTATTCCGACCTGCTAGACCTTTCTACCCTCAACCTTGGTTGTAGAAGCGCACATCGTTAACCGCCGTGGATGAAATAGGTTAAGCCGTGCATCGGTCATAGCGAGGCCGCTAGTGGGATATTTGCCGTTATGAAAGCCGCACTGATGACCGAGGCGGCCATCATTCCCGGTGTTGCTCTCCTGAAGAATGTAAACCCAGCAAGTATGTCACTAAACTGCTCTGATTCTTGGCCCTGATTGCTGATCATTGGATGAACATCAGTATTGGAGAAAGAATGGAACGTGAAAGTCCACGCGGATACAGAACCTTGGCCAAAGGACTCTCTGATTCGGCGAGCAAGCGTTTCTTCATTCGGATATGGAGGCACTAACGGGCACGTAATCATGGAGTCCGTCGATTCGTTGTATCCAAGGTATCAACATGCGAAGTCGAAAAAGGAGGCCGACTACAACCGGTCGTCAACAAAGCCCTTCTTGCTGTGCTTCTCAGCGCACGATAAGCCGACCCTATCGCGAAATGTCGCAGCAATCGGCGAGGTAGCCCCGGACTACTACTTGACAGATCTGTCATATACTTTGAACATTCGTCGTACTAAATTTGCACACCGAGCCTTTACTGTAGTCCGAGAGGGTAGCGAAGCTGCGGCTTTTGATTCGACGTCCGTACAGAGCGGCGTTGCTTTCAAGAAGAGCGCCAATGTCGGTTTCCTCTTCACGGGCCAAGGTGTAAGTCTCGATCGTGACAAGTATGTGCTTTCTGCCCGCTGACGAACTAAATTCAGGCACAATGGGCTGGTATGGGAAGAGTTGCTCTTCAGGAGTTCCCGACTGTATTACACACAATCCAGAAGTTAGATCGCATCCTTGGGAAGCTCGATCCTAAGCCTGGTTTCAACATGGTCGACTTGCTGATGGACGAGACTCCCGATGCGGCTAGCAAGATTGGCGAGGCCGAGGTATCCCAACCGCTCTGCACAGCTTTACAGATCGCGATAGTCGATCTTCTTTCAGAGTGGGATATCATGCCCCAAGTAAGCATCGGCCACTCTTCTGGCGAGATTGGGGCTGCTTATGCAGCGGGTCTGCTAAGCGCTCCCGAGGCTATCATAGCCGCCTTTTGCCGTGGCCGTGCGGTAGCTGCACACTCAGAGCAGGGTGCTATGCTGGCAGTTGGCTTGGGATTGAACGACGTTCAAGAATTCCTGCCAGCGAGCTCCGAGGATGTCTGTATCGCGTGCGAAAACTCACCAAGCAGCGTGACCCTGAGCGGGCGAATAGAACCCATCTCGCAGCTGTACGAGACGCTGAATGCCAAAGGGGTCCTCGCCCGCATACTTCCAACAGGCAGAGCATACCATTCTCCCCACATGGCGGCTGTTGGAGATGCGTACGATGCGCTGCTGACCAAAGCAGTGGGGAATTTATCTCAGGACGAACTGGAGTGGTGTCGGCCGAGATCCCAGATGATATCCTCCGTAACAGGGGAGACTATTGGCGAAGACGTCAACACCCTGCCTGCGAGCTATTGGGGTTCCAATCTTCGTCAGAGAGTACTATTCGACACGGCGGTCCAGCGCCTAGGTTCGGATAAAGAGTTTGCCCACATCAACCACGTCGTCGAAGTCGGACCTCATTCGGCATTGGCCGGCCCTTTCAAGCAAATCTGCCGAGCAAACAAGAGCCTGTCTGACCGCCTTAACTATGTGCCGTCGTTGGTGCGCAAGAAGAATGATGCTGATCAGCTCCTATCGGTTGCCGGTTCTCTGTTCGTCGCCGGCTACCCAGTAGATTTGGAGGCCGTCAACTCAGGAGGGTTTCCTGATGAGGGTGCTATTGCCAAATCGAAGGCTCAATACCTCCTAGTCGACTTGCCATCTTACCGATGGGGCTATGAGAAACGTTACTGGGCCGAGCCCCGTGGCAGTGCCGAGCAGCGCGCGCGAGCTTACCCACGTCACGACCTTCTGGGAAGCCGCATATCAGGACTTACCAAGAGGTCTGCAGCTTGGAGAAATGTGTTGAGACAACGCGACGTTCCGTGGTTGAAGGATCACAATGTGAGTATAGCAAACACTTCCCCAATATTCAAGTAAGCTGACGCTCGGATTACAGCTTGGCGGCGCAGCTATCTTTCCTGCGGCCGGTTACATGTCAGTAGCTATAGAAGCTCTGCGACAGGTGCGCGAGTTAGCTGGTCTGTCCTTTGGAGGCGTCAAGTTGCGTGATGTCGACATTAAAAAGGCTCTCATGGTTCCAGATAACGATGACGGTGTCGAGACAATCGTCTACCTGCAGGAGCCGACCGGCGCTGAGGCCGAAACCGGCTGGCACACCTTCTCAGTAGAGTCGCTAAGTGACGACGGGGAGTGGATCGTTCATTGCGATGGGCGCGTCTCAGCCGGATCTGAGCAGAAAACGGCCGAAACTCCTGTGGACGAATCGGTTCTAACGCAGCGAGTATCGGGCAAGAGGTGGTACGATGCCTTCCATCGTGTGGGCTTCTATTACGGCAATGCATTCCAACTGCTGGACCAGGTGCGCACAGATCGCAACATATACCATGCCGCGGCGAACGTGACAGTGCGTGAGAATGCGGGCAGCATGAAGAGCGAGTCGCGATATTTGGTGCACCCGTCCACCATCGACGCATGTCTGCAGCTGATTATTATTTCCATACACGCCGGAAAGCACAAGGAAATGCCGTGGGGTGTTGTGCCAACCCACATCGAAGAAATATCTCTATTTCCCGCGGGACTCGATCAGCATGCCGATGCCGATCTAGCCACTGGCCATGCTGTTGCATGGACGGACGACGTCAATGAGCGACAATTCAACACCAATGTTCGACTGAACGGAGCTGATGAAAGACTCTTGCTAGACATCAAGAACCTCGCCTGCACCATGTACGATGCTGCTCTTCCTGCGGAGAACACAGAAAAGGAAAGGGAGAAACTCGGAGGTCTAAGCCCATTTTCGGTTGTCAACTGGAAGCCGGATATCGAAAGCCTCGACAGTGACCAATTTGCGAAGTTATGGCCAGCGATCACAGCACCTTCGGAGCGCCTTGCAAAGTATGTCGAACTTATCCACCATCGTCAAGCTGTACGCACGATTATGATCCTCGGTCGAGCCTCCACTCCTTCGATTCAAGAGCTCTTCGATGCAGTAGTTGATAATCTGCCATCTCGGGTTGCCATTACCCTCGGTGCTATTACGGAAGCCGACCAGCAGGAACAGGAGCTAACACTATCCGAGAGAGCACAAAATCGCGTCTCTGTCATAAAACTAGGCGCAGACCCCGAAACCTGGCCCGACGAGAATAATGTCCGATATGACTTGGTTCTAGCCGATCCGAACTGCAACGAAGGTATATCGTCTAACGCTCTGTTGACACTCGTCGAGGAAGGGGGTTGGCTACTTGGTTCGTCGGCTACGCCGCTGTCACCGCCTCTTCATGAATCAACATTCACGTTCCAAGTTGGTGAGCAATTTGCCTGTCTGATCTCTCCGAAGTCTGTTGCTGCTGGTACGGAATCTTCCGACCCCGGAACTGGCGAGATTACCATACTTGCCGCCCAGGAAGGACGAAGCTGGTTCAATATACAGGTCATCTTGTCCGGAGCTGCAGGACAGCATAAGATCCGACACAAGTCCATAAATGACTTCCATGTCGAGGAGGATCAACTTGTCGTGATGGACGACACGACGGGCGCCATGTCCGCATCCATGCTCACCGGCTCCTCCAACTTCGACGCCATCAAGGCTATCCTCACATCGGGCGTGCGCGTGTTGTGGCTGACTAGCGGAGCGAGGCAAGGCTGTGCAGCAGCAGCTACGACGGTGCGTATGGGCATGGCTGAAGGCCTGCTCCGAGTCCTTCGATCTGAACAAGCAGCCTCAAGGATCGCACTGTTAGACTTTGACTTGGATGAAGAACCAGATAACGTGGGGGCCACCATAATCGACCGGTTGAAGGCCGCGGAGATAAAGGACTCTAGCTGTGACACCGAGTTCTGGTTGCACCACGGCGTGCTCCATACTAGCCGCGTACACAGTCAGGAGGGTGTATACCAGGGGCAGCCTCAAGAAAAGCCATTGCACGGCAATCTACGGCTCAACAAAACCGCAAACCAGCTCCTGTTCGAAGATGAAGGGATACACCAGCCACCTGTTCTAGCTGATGATGAGGTCGAGTTGGAGATTTCGACGTCGCAGTGGCCATCTATCTCCCGCGGCTCCCAATTGCTCGTCGGCGGTACCATCATTCGAGCTGGCTCTGCCGAAAATCAAAGGCTTGTAGGCAAGAAAGCGACTGCTTTTGTGTACGATGAACTCCGTACTGTGGTGCAGACCTCGTCATATGCTGTCATTGATGAGAGTGGAGGCGAATGGGCAGCCCCTGAGCTTCTTATGGGAATTCTGCCGTCGCTCTATCCTATTGTACAGCTCTGTCTCGTCAATGCTCATCTAGAGAGTGGTGACTTCGTCCTATCGCTGCCAGGCTCAGACACCGACGTAAGAACATTGGCAAGGCTTGCAAAAGTTCTCGACTGGAACATTAGCTTTGTGGCTCGTTCGGATACCGAAAGGGAACGGTACATATCCCAAATCGGCATGTCTCCAGAGCAGGTTCTCCTATCGGGCGATGCGGGAGAGATCTTAGGCTCTGTTCGTAAGCAGAAAGAGAAGTCATCTTCAGGGACTGTGACAATCGTATCCTTTGAGTTTGACTCGCTTAGCCAAGAACTCTGGAGAAGCATTCCAGAATCTTGTCGGTTCCTATTATCGAACAAGTCTTCTCTGGAGTCGGTGTCCTTGGACCCCCTACCATTTACTCGTGGCGCGAGTTTCATTTCCAGCAACATGAAATCATCGCTGCGTGGCTCACCAAAGGCTGTCATGAAATCCCTCGGGCTGTCTATAGACTTGCTCAAAACGCATTCGTCGCTGCTGATTGACCGCGCTTCAAGCGGGATCGAGGTAGTGGACATAGAGGATGTCGGTGAGTCAACGGCTTCCGCCGGCGAACAAATCGAGAAGACTGCCGTCGTGCGTTATCGTCAAGGACAAAGTCGAATCAAGGTATGTCCAGAAGAATTCGGGTAGTATTAGTATTCTGTGTATTAACGAAATGGTCAGGTCGTTGAGAAATCGCAGCAGCTACACTTCTCGCCTGATGCTAGCTATCTCCTCGTCGGATGCCTTGGGGGACTAGGTCGCAGCCTGACGAGATGGATGATGGAACGTGGAGCAAGACATTTTGCTTTCATCTCTCGAACAGGCGCTGACAAGCCCGAGGCTGCGCGTCTTATCAAAAGTATCAACGAATCTGGCGCCTCCACCAAGGTCTTCCGAGCAGACGCCACCGACGAGGAGGCCGTCCGGCAGATTGTTGCGGTATTGCATGCCCAGCGCCCTATCCGTGGTGTTGTCCACGGGGCTATGGTCTTGAAGGTAAGTTTGACAGCTGCAAGCAAGAGCCCAATAGAGCATTACTGACGAGGCATGAAAACTCGCAGGACGGCATGTTTGAGCAGATGAGCCATCAGTCCTTCGTTGATTGCATCAACCCCAAGGCTAAGGGGGCGCTCAACCTACACGCCGAGCTCCAGAGCCTGAACGTAGACCTCGACTTTTTCGTCATGACGAGCTCGATCTCGGCGCTGCTTGGCAACACGGGACAAGCTAATTACAGCTCAGCCAACAGCGCACTGGACGCACTCGCTCGGCAGCGACATGCTGCAGGACTCCCGGCAACAGCGCTCGTGTTGCCGATGGTCTTGGACGTAGGTGTGGTGGCCGAGAACGAGGCGATCGAGACATCGCTAATGCGGAAGGGCTTGTACGGCATCGACGAGTACGAGATGCTCCAAGGCTTCGAAGCAGCCATGACAGCACCACGCCGCAGCTCCTGCGCACAGACCACGAGCATCAACGACGGCTCGCAGATTGTGATGGGAATGCAGGCCGGTGAGCTCGCTAGATCCATGATCCTAGCCTCGGAAGGTGAGCAGAACGTAGACGCTTATTGGTACGACGATGTCCGGTTCCGCCACGTGCGAGCTACCCTGGAGGAGATTGTGGCAGGCAAAAGCGGGCGGGGCAATGCAAGCGAAAGTGACTTTGCGGCCACTGCCAAGGAAGCGATGGGAGAGAGCGCCGAACGCGGCTTGGAGGTGATTGCCAAGCACATTGCCAAGCGCGTATCGAGCATTCTGATGATCGCGGCCGACGACTTCGAGCTTGACGGACCGTCCATTGCTAGCTATGGCCTGGACAGCATGATCGGAGCCGAGATGAGGACGTGGCTGTTCAAAGAATTTGGGCTGGATTATCCATTCCAGAAGCTGCTGGCCCCGACGCTTAGTTTTACGAAGCTGGCGGGAGTGGTAGCCGAGAAGATGGGCTTAGCCAACAAAGCGATGTAGCAACTCATATTAGTATTGTACTATAGAAAGCAGGTTTGATTCTTATTATCGGTCCAGCTCAACTAGGGCTAGAAGTGAGAGTCGAAGTGAAGCAAGACAGGTGCTAATCGGTCATGTTGAGGTGGAAATAAAAGGCCATAAGCACTAAGGCCACCAACACGTCAACGAAATGGGCTGTTGTCCGCTGTTCAGCGCGCCAACGCGCCTAAGGGTGACCTAAGCCAAGCCTGAGCCACTCTTAACCACCGGCGCCGCACCTGCACACTGTTTGCAAAGAACAACTACAGCTCTTCCTCGTCTCTTTGGAATACCTTACCGTGATCGCATCTTTTCCTTCTTCCTCTTTGAATCTGTACTCGTTCCTATAGATGTCGAAAACCTATCATCCAAATTCTCGCTAGAATAAATCACATTCACCCCTCGTAGCATTCGAAACACATCCTGTTTCTTCCGTGTCGCCATACAATCCGTAGTCCGAGACGCTGTTATATATTCCACCTGAACAGTCTACCTTTGGTTGGAAAAGTCTGAACATCTGGCACTGCGGAGAAGTTCCACAGCTCTAACTTTATGGACTTCTTCCTGCCTGAACCGCCGTAACTCGGTGTGCCACGGAATCCGAGGCTGCCAGTCTCGCCAGCCGGATTCTGCTGCACGATGATGCCTCCCCAGTCTCTGGGGCTTTGGTTGGAGCTGTCAGCCGAGATAGGCATACGACACTGTCTTACGATCTCCGAGCGAAAGAGGGCTCTAACCGCATTGCTCTTCATAGGATCGACTTAACAGAATCGCATGCAACACCCCGCATTTAGGACCGCCTTGCGCAACGAATCTTGTTCGATTCACTCCTACAAGTCTCCTCTTGCCGATGCAGATCGACGGGCCAAGGGCCATATACCGAGGCAGACGTTACACAAACATATGATCTCCTTGGCGTTGAATGTTGTTTCTTAAAGCCGGAAACTCGCAACCATACTACCATACTCTACAACATAGTAACTCTCTGTCTACTATATGGGCTGCCAGTTTCTTCAATCTGGTTTCATCTATCATGGGTATCTACACGGCTCTTCCTCAGGGGCTTGAGGAGGTAGATGTAATAGTTGCTGGAGGTGAGCCAACTTTCCCCCGAAGTGAAATAAAATATGACGGCCAATTTTTGTTAATATGAACCACATCGCAAAGGTGGAACAGCCGGCTGCGTCGTTGCATCGAGGCTTGCGGATGCGGACCCGAAGCTTTCAATTCTGGTCATCGAGAGCGGCAAGGACAACTACCAAGTGCCCACAGTGACCCATCCGGTGCTATGGATGGGCAATTATATGCCTGGTAACCCGAACGTGTTTAATCATGTAGCCGTTAAGGAGGAGCAGCTCGCAAATAGAGAGTATCGTTCGGATTGCGAACACGCTAGGTACGTAAAGGGTCGGTTTCAATTACATCAAAGAGGTAACGGGATTGACAATGATAATATTTTTTTTTTCTATTAGGCGGCGGCTCTTCGGTCAACCTGATGATGTATACACGAGCTCAGGGATGCGACTATGACTCCTGGAATACCGAGGGCTGGAAGACCGATGATATGGTACCGTATCTGAAAAAGGTGGGCAACATGACTACTCCTCGGCGACTACTGAGATGGCTAATGACCTGTGGTCAAGTTTGAAACTTATCACGGACTTCCTGACAAGGAGAATCACGGATATGACGGCCCAGTTCACGTGTCTGGCGGTTCATTCCGTTCTATGAGAGCTGAAGACGACTTTGTCGATGCCACACGAAAAGTCGGATTTGCCGAGGTTGAGGATCTGCAGGACTTGGAATCCACCAGCGTATCCCGAGGACGCAAATTCGTATCTCCCGAGGGGATCCGGCAGGACGCTGCGCACGCGTACTTGCATCCTAAGCTGCAAGACGGCAAACATCCCCACCTTCACGTCTTGGTCGAGTCGCAAGTCCAGAAGGTTCTATTCGACGGCGGCCGAGCAAGCGCGGTCGAGTGTCGGTCTAACCCTGTGACTCAGTCCAACCCGGTTCCGGGTACGACGACAGTGAAGGCCAGGAAGCTGGTGGTCCTCTCCTGCGGTACCCTCGGCTCGCCCACGATCCTCGAGCGGTCAGGCGTCGGGCCCATAGATACTCTCAAGAAGGCTGGCATTACTGCATCCCCTATTGTGGATTTACCCGGAGTCGGAAACGACTTCCAAGATCACAACATGGTTATCTGTGTCTATAAGGCCGACCTCACCCCCGAGGAAACTCCAGATAAAATTAACACTGGCCAAGCGGACATTCCGGCGTACCTAGCCAGTAGGGTTGGTTTTCCGAGACACTTGAGCAGACAGAAGAGTATGTTTCGCTGACCAGGGGAACTAGAACAAGATACTCGGCTGGAACGGTATCGATGCTTGGACCAAAGTCCGTCCAACACCCTCGGAAGTTGATGCTCTTGGCCCGGCCTTCAAAGAGGCCTGGGAAAAAGATTTCAAGGATACCAGAAAGCCCCTAATTTCGACTATCTTCGCTGTGGGCCTGCTGGGCGATCGCAGCGAAGCGCCTCCAGGGCAATACTTCTCTATGGCTAGCTTTACCACCTATCCGTACTCTCGAGGTTATGTGGTACGCTCTACAATGTGATCGCATCCTTGCTTTTATTTGCTAACTTAGTGATGAAAAGCATATCACCGGACCCGGCATTGACGATCCTCTCGAGTTCAAGACCGGCTATCTTACAGACAAGCACGGCCTGGACTTGAAGGCCCAGGTCTGGGCTTATAAGTTGCAGCGCGAGACCGTGAGGAGGATGGAAATCAACCTTGGCGTGCTGCCGTACCGGAATCCCGTGTTCCCGCCCGGGTCCAACGCATCGTATGCCGTAGATGCTGTCGGAGACGACGGGAAGTCGAGGCCGACGAAGAACATCGAGTATTCTCCCGAGGACGACGCAATCATTGAGGACTGGCTCCGCAAAACTCTAACCACGAGTTGGCACGGTATCGGCACGTGCAAGATGGCTCCCCGTGATCAGCTAGGTGTCGTCGATAACAGTCTAGGGGTATACGGCGTGACTGGGTTGAAGATTGCCGATCTAAGCATCGTACCCGAAAATGTTTGCGCCAATACGATGACTACGGCACTTGCTATCGGAGAAAAGGCAGCCGATATCTTCATTCGAGAGTTGGACCTCGCTTGAAGGAAATGTGTTACCAAACCAGAAATCTGCTTGTTATTCATCAGAAAAATATCGCGGATGCCAGAGTATCTACACAAATCTATATTGCGATGACTACAGCAAGCAGTAATTTCCACCAGAGTCTATGTCTCTCTATACCAGTCACCCAGCCCACGTTCCTACCTATCTAATGCATTGGAAATTGATAAAATTACTTGGCGATCTCGACACCATTGGTAGCACCTAACAGCACCAAGTCAGACCTGATCAACACAGCAATCAATGTATAAAGTAGAAAACTTACCAAGAGCCTTCTTGATATCGCCGTATATGGCGAATTGACCAGCGGTAAGACCACCGATCATGAATAACCTGGTAGGGAGACCAGCGAAGGAGCCGCGAATACCGAGCTCACCCGCAATCTTGACCAGACGAGAGACGGTGCTCTCCCCAGGCAAGGCCTTCGTCTTATTGATCTTGGACAGCATTGTGTCGGCCGGCTGGGAGACGATGGCGGCGGCGGATCCAGCGAGGAGGCCAGATCCCAGGTTGACGGCGGTTTGGGCGCCGTTGGACAGCTTGGACTTGTCGAGTTGACCGAAGATGGCCTCGGAAAACTTCTCGAACGCCACAAACTTGGTGACCGTGTACGGGACCCTGTTACGATTAGGTTAGCAAATGCCGGTTGGTTGTTCAAGCACGGGTCCAAGACAGCAAAGGAAAAAAAGGATCTGACGTACTGCTTAAAAAGGATAGGACCAAAACCGCCGTAGAAGCCGCCAATGCCCTCGTTTTTGAGGATCTTGCTGAAACCGCCGATCAGGCCCCTGGCGAAGGTGGGGTCGGAGACGAGGCGGATGCGGGTGGCCTCGAGGGGGCAGAGGGCGATGGAGGCGAAGAACTCGGCGCAGGCGGCGGAGACGGAGTAGACGGCGGCGCGGTTCCGGCGGGCGCTGTCGAGGCCGACGACGTTGATGGACTGCTGCTTGAAGAACTCGTAGCCGCCGAACTTGAAGGCGCCCTGCAGGAAGTACCCCGCGAAGGTCGGGCCGAAGCCCGTCAGCAGCGCGCCCGCGCCCTCGTTCTGGATCACCTGCCGGAAGCCGCCGATCATGCCGCGGTTGTAGACTTGCGGGTCCAGCTGGATCCGAGTCTTGACGCTGTGCGGCGGTCACGGTCGGTCGGTCAGTAAAGACACAGATAGCACCGCTGGGGCTTGCGGAACAGGCGGGTAGGTAAACACGGAGACTTACACGTCGACGGGGGTAAAGCCGCCATGGGTGACGGAGCAGGAGACGGCGCCCGCAAAGGCGAAGCGAGAGTAGAGGTCGATGCCTTCGGGCCCTTTGGGCTTGGGCTTGGGGGAGAGGAAGCCCATTGCGATATGGCGAGAGGGGATACGGGGGTTAGGAGATGCGGTCGACGAGGGGTTCTTGCGATAATAACAACGGCGGGCAGCGACGCATTAAAAAAGGCAGAAGCGCCGTTGTTTCTTTAATGCTACACCGCCGGGATCGCCTTAGGTAATACCGCCTACGCAATTAGCTTCGTTCTGAGGTGGGCTAAGGTCCAAGGATGTTTAGCTAGGACTAGGACGGTGTTAGTTCAGGATCTCGGTAGCCCAGACAACTTTCTCCGTGATGGTGGATATATGCAAGGTTGGGGATTGTGAATGCCTTCATTATCTTATTTTCCTTGTCCGACGCTGGATACCGGGGAGGTCATAGCTCAGGTGGACGGTAAGAGTCAGACTTACGGATCCAAGGTAGGAAACGAGGGTCATGTGGATTCAGCCTCATCTGTTTATTGGCCCGCGATGAGCGTAAAAAAAATTTCATCTTCTGACTGCAGTCATACGTATCCTGGTAAACTCCTAATCAGGAATATAAGTGCGGTCTTGAACTCTTGCACCGCCCCCACGTAGTAGCTACCTTGTTTCGCTTGCTTCGCTCTGGGAAGCTTCAGTGTCATGAGACAGAGGTTCGCGCATTGGGCAACTCTCTAGGGATACTCCCCAACGAGGCCTATAAGACGGGAGCGGTAGATCTTATTTTTGCTCTTCATACCGCTCGAACAGGTAGATAACATCGAAGTCGTCCCTACTGAGCCCCTGTCTGGTTTGTCTGGCTCCTAGGTGCTCACTGAGATCATCGTCTAGGCCCTACCCCTTTAAACAGTCAAGGTCATGTTCGAGATGTGAAAGGAAGATTGTAACACAGTTCAGCTTTCTAGGCTTTGCCAATAATAGGCACGCTGGAGGAAGGACAAATGCCTCTCTTCTCGTGATAACGCTCGAAACCCACCGCCTGTATATAACCGACGCTGTACCTGATAACTCCTTAGATCGCTCAAGAGGTTGCTCCCCTGTGAAATGCTCGAAGACATGCGAAGCATGCATTCCACGTTTAGCCACCCAATACCAACAAGAAAAGAAAATTCCCAGTCCAGAGGCTATCCCTAAAGAAGAAAACTCTTTTCTCTGAACGTGCCCCCGGAATGGTCATACATCCACTGCTCCAGCGGATCGCTATAGCGCTTCTTCGGCCGCGAGCCGGGGACGAGCCGTCTCTTGATCTCCCTAGCTTTCTCCTTGGCCTTCTCCTTGGCCTTCTCCTTGGCCTTCTCCTTGGCCTTCTCCTTGGCCTTCTCCTTGGCCTTCTCCTTGCTCCTCTCCGTCATGCTCGACATCCTCTCGACCGCCGAGGTCTTGCCTGTCGTAGTCCGTCCGCTGCCGGACTCGGAGAAGAAGGACGTACGGTCCGGGGTGGTGTCGGCGTCGTCTTCGGTCCGCATTCTGTTGACCGGAATAACTAACGGAGGGACGATCATCCTGGAATCGAGACTCCGGCGCGGCTTCTTCCCGGATAGAAGTCTTCTGGGGAGCCACTCTTTAACCGCATCTCGTCGGTGATGCTGGGATGTCGGTTTTTCTTCAACTTCGTCGTCTTTGGGCTTTCTCAGTCTATCTCTATCGCCGGAGGGATGCGACACACTCATCCCTTTGACCTTTTCTCTCCCCTTTTTTTCGTTCTTCTATTTCGAGCTCCTTGCCGTCTGTAGAAGGAGGTGATCAGACACGGTAAGACGGATTGGGGATTTTCGGAGAGCAGGCGATGTAGGGGTTTGCTTATAGACAAGACGGACGTTGGCTTGACCATGGATATCAAGTACTGATGGTTTACGCTGGGAATGCTGGTTCCAGCATCGTATTTATAAAATCTCTACCTGAGGTGCTTGCTTCCATCTTCGTCATGGCCACAAAGGTACCTACTCATGCCACACGCGGTATTGAATGTACGGTGTGGTTTCAGCCATTGCTGGTATGTATCGCTCATGGCCAAGACGGAAACAGTGCGATGGATACGTCTGACAATGAGTCGATTCTATTATTCGGTGGCTTTCTTGAGACAGTTTCGAAGTTCTTAGGGTATCAATCCCCTCAGATGCCCCAGAAGATTTTGGTCCCAACTAACTGTGTTCCCTCAATTGTAATGAAGCTAACCAATCAAAGTGTAGATTTATCGGTTGCACAAGGAGCTACGAATTTAACAGTCACAAGTTCTCTGTGTGTGTACAGTACTATGGTCTCTTACTTCTTGTGTTCATCAAGGCTCAAGACAGGACCCCTTTAAATCTACTGTGTTGCTTGTAGACCAGACCGTACCTACTGAGTGATTCTACTTCGCTGGCGATGTCTTAGCCCACCATAACTAGCATTTTTAACTCATTTACAATTATAATAGTCGAAGCTATTCGGGAAAGCCCGAATTCTTTCCGCCTGGTGTCTGTGTAAACTCTTTTTTCATGCCTATCAGCTTTTTCTTCAGGGGTATTCATAGTATTCATATTTTCTAGCACGCATGATACGAGACATTGACCCCCTTTTTTCGAGAGAACAGTGTGGCATACATATGTCTATATACCTTAGGTAGGTACCTAGGCATGCAAGAACAGGGCTAATAGTACAAGATAGTTGTTACAGTTAATGGTACAGGTGACTCATTCCCTTTACTCGTCTGCGTAGAGGGTGTCATTGTAGTCCTCCTCGGTCAGGGGGTCGCCGCGGCGCTGGGCGCCCTTGAGCTCGTACTTCTTGAGGTCTTGGGGGATGTCGTCGTAGGTCTTGTCATCTTCGAACAGCTGGTTGAGCTTGTTGCGGTCGGCCTCGGGCACGGAGTTGTCGATCTTGAACTGGTGGTTGTCGAAGGCGAGGACGTCGGGCTCGACGCTTTCCTTAGCGCTGGCGCCCTTGAGGGCGTCGGGCACGCCGTCACGGACAGCGAGATCGTTGTCGCGCTTGTTGCAGTAGTTGCAGTCCATCCAGAAGGCGCCCCGGCAGTTGCCGGCGTTCAGGCACAGGTTCAGCCCGGGCCCACTTTGAGCGACCTCGCCGCAGTTGGACCCGAACTTTCTCTTGCAGATGGCCGCTATTGCGGTCGGCGGCAGCCCCGCGAAGTGCGATGAGGAGAAGGTGCCGGTGCGGGAAGGGCCACCGGAGCAGCACGACCACGGAGGCGCCCTCGAGCACTGGACGTAGTTGGTGCTTCTGCAGTTGGCGGATCGGAAGTTGCGTATCGTCACGGCGGTGATGGGCTCCACGGCCATTGCGACTGCGAGAAGGATAGTTTAGAAGTGCATAGTTGCTGATTTTTTTGAGAGATATATCGTTGGATGGTTTAAAGTATTGCTTGTGTGCTTGATCTGGCTTGAGAGTGAGGAATTGATGTCGAGACTCTGCTGGAATTGTCTCGCCATTTATATATATCCCACCAGCACGGTATATCCATCTCACAACAATGATGTATCTGGAGTGCTCTGTGGTCGATCGAGTATTCTGTTTTGGAGGATTTCGTGCTTGACGTAGGTCGTCTTCCTGATCGACGTCGACCATGCGAAGTCTAATTCGATTCTATTTGTCTAGTTGACCTTGATTCACGAGTCGGTTCCGATACACATAGGAGAGTCGTGATGTGGTGTCATAGCCAAGGGGTCTATGCGGCACAGGAGGCTATGAGTCTCCAGCGCATGAGTTCCGCTCTCAGGCCGGTGAGGTCCACCCTCTCCGGCACAGCAGTCCAGCCTCAGGCACAGTAACCAAGCTTTCAAGCTAAAGACTTTAAGGTGGCTATGTATATGTAAAAGAACCCATGCTTAAGTCCGATTCCTAAATCAGGTCGGCCTTATGGGCAAGTTGGTCGTCAAAGGTTGATGTTCCCAAGTCTTCACATATGCCCATCGGTAAGGTATTTCTACCCACATGTAATACCAAAGACAACTTATCGTGGCCACAACTATCTAAGGTGCTATGGGCCTTACGTCTCCATCAAATGCGAACTTCTCAAGGAGATTTCATTCTGAACGCGACTACGTGTTTGTGATGATACCTGGGCATGGGGCTCCTCAGGTCTCAGGTTGAGGGCGTGTTCTACATTGTACGTAGCAAGATATCGAAATCCATAGCGTGCACTAGTGTGTACCGTGCCTCGATGACACGCTCAGCACGCGCGAGTGGTTCTTGGATCATCGCGAGTTGTATCGCCACTGAAAGATGTCATAGTCACACTATAGAGAACTTGATAGCTCATAAGGCATATTCCCCTATCCCTGTCGGCAGCGGCACTGCGTATTGCGACTTGCAAAGGATTGTATTGCCTCGACGTAACAACTCTGTTCTAAAATTGTCAACACGTCGTTAACGTCATGGAAAGCATCGCAGAGTCTAACAATCAGGACGTCATGTCGCGAAATTCTGCTCGAGTCTTGGTATCTATTGGGACGTCGAGTATATATATGTGCTTCTAGTCTTCTTTCAAGTTGTCCACATCTCAACTCAACATCAACACAACATCAACGAAGAGTCTAACTCGTCCCAAGACACCTATCAACAAAGACTACTTTTCCTTGCCCATTACCAAGTTCTTATCAGTAAGTTTCTACATTTACCTTCCTTCACTAGGAGAGTCGCTTTTCGACTTGTCCGCTAACATGTCCGAACACAGAGACGACATCTCGCCACAATGCAGTACACCACAGCAGCCCTCTCCCTCGTCAGTCTTCTGCCGACTCTGGCCCTTGGCGATTGCAGCTGCCACCACAACAATGACCCCGGGCGATGGGGTAGCGAGACCGTGCCCGCCGACGTCGTAGCTGACCTGTGCAAGTCGGGCGGCACCTGTGAAGAGGGACCCAAAGCTCGGCTCTGCGCCGTTGGAGATGTTGGGCAGTGCCTGTGCGCCATGCACGCGGCGACCGACTGGCAGAGCAAGCATGGCGGCGACTGGTTCCTCTTTTCGGGAATGAACTGCGGCGACTTGACCATTACCATGGACGGCATCAAATAAACATGGAGGCTTGTCGCTGCGCGAGAGCGGCACGGCGAACTCGCGGAACACGCTATGTCAAGGGGTTGGGATATGTAGCTGGATTTACATCACTGTAACATTATCATTCGTTTATCATCGCGAGGCGTTGAAGTTGTTTAAGGTAAATCATGTACCTATAGATAGAAGTTGGCAAATCAGACTACCTGAGAGTTAATATTTGCGTGCAACTTGTGATTATAAATGCATCTCGCGTCTAAGAGATAAAGAGACGCTCAAGCTTACCTACATAACTCGCCCAGGAGGTCCATGGTCGGAGCACATTGATGCTCCCTAAAGAGGGACAGCTTCACTCTTAGAAACTACATACGAAGAAACCAGGGGATATATCAAGCTGTCAAGGGCTGTACCCACTCACTGTATCTGTCAGTGCTATATGTAGACATGCCTAGAGTTATCAGCCCTATAACAAGTATAGTCTAATGATAACAAGGCATCTTGTTAAAGATAAGGTGTTTCCAACCCGGTAGCCTAATTCCTTCTTAACCCTTCAGCCTCTCAGCTCTTTCACGCGGCGTGCGGCGCAGTAGCATGCAGTGACGCAAACAATGCTACTCCGGGGAGTTAATTACTAATTGCTTGTGGCAATTAATGTACTTGTATAAATCTAGCATAAGAGGTCCCCTATTTGAGGGACATGGTAGCCCGAGGTTTAGGTTAAGAGGCAGTATGTAAGATTAGGTATGTAACCAATTATAAAGGGAGGTAAAGGGGGCCTGCTAAATTCAAATGCAGACGAGCCTAAAAAGGTGTAACGTTTACTCTTTTAATTAAGATATTCTTTTCTAGTTGCATAAGACCCCTCTTAAACCTCGGGCATAGGCGTCTATTAACAATCTATCTTCTTTCCACTCTCACTTGATTTCATCACAATACCCAAGGACGACCTTTCCATAGCCACACGTGAACAACTACTGCCTCACATTTCTCCTCACATCAGGTCCGCAATGACATCGCAGCAACAGCCCAGCAGGCCTCTTCGCGAGGTGAAGCCCGACATCCTCTCCATCGACGGACACCAATTCCACATCAACTATGGCGTGCCGCAACACATAACCGACCGCCTGTTGGGTCTGCTGGACGAGGACGAGCGCGTTAGATACGAGGACATCCCGGACGATCTCAAGGAGTACGAGATCCTTCCTTCGTCCCAGGAGACGGAAGCATCAGAGCGCCGCAGCGGCCCATCCGCCGCGAATTCTTCGGGAGGAACGTGAATCGTACGCAATCTCGGCACGCATGCCCGGGGCGCAAGGACCGGGATGTTCTGTTCTGAAGGATCGATGTCCCGCGATGGGGCGGCGGGGGTGGACTAGTGTCGGGTATTCTAGAAGGACTAGGTAAAGGGGTACGAAACCGATACCGAGACTTTCAACTTTACTCATGGCATCGCGATGGCGGCCAGGGGGCGTCATGAATCTTGATGCAAGGAACGAATCCTCTCTTTTGGTAGCCAATCAAGTTGTTTTTTAAACTCCCGAGACTACTGGTTTCAGTGCTTAGCCTATTACTGATTGTATGATGCACTCGCGGATCGACGATATCTCTACATTCCTCCTTGTACCATGTGGCAGTGAACATCTTTAGATTGTCTGATTATCAGGGGATTAAGGTGGAGGTGCGTTTACCGATGCTTCCAACGGGGCTGACAAGTTCACCCGTAGGTCTCGGCAGTGTCTATGTAGTTCAGAATACCCATTTTATATCAAGAAAGTCAAGTGTTATTGTCGCGTCACTGGGCATTCTTCCCTATGCCAGCACCCGTTCGGCCGTTGCATGGACAGAACAGCGGCACAGCTAGACGGTCATAGGCCAACATATATCCTGTTCGCTGTCCATCGGACGTACCATTCCCACTCGGACATAAATGTCAACGTCGGGATACTGATCCACCCATTAACGCCCCAATATAAATAGAAGATATAACAGTTGTACGCTTTCGGTAATCACTTGCGAACTACACTCTCATCGTTACGTAACTCAACCTCTTGGTGTCCTGGTGATAATGAGGCAGCTGGGTTTTTGGCTTAACAATCAAATCATCTTGCTTAACCCCTTTTCCTTCCATACTGCCACTTCTTGTCCGGGATCTAGGTCGCCGAGGTCCCCGAAATGGACCTTTCTGTGCCGTGCCATACGTAGCGATGGAAGCCAGTTCATCAATATGTGTACGTTTTTCTCGAATCCTCTTCTCATAAACATACGTACCTATCTTGAACTCAGTCATCTTCGGTATCCAAGCCGTCCGAGTAGTACTCAAAATTTCGAGGAATCTTTAGGTCTGGCCCATTCTCCGCGTCCGGGTCTATCTCAGCGACCTTCCCGTCCTTAGACCTCACGTCGCCGATAGCCTGTGTGCTCTCTTCTCGAATGCCTCCTCTCAACAGCTTCGTCATCTGCTGCGCCCACTCCCACGGCTGCTCCCTGCCCCCAGGCAGCCCGTTGAAGAACTCCCAGCCCATGACGCCGCCGAAGCCCGCGAACTGGCGCCGCAGGAGGGCCAGCGTCGGGCGCAGGATCTCGAAGGGCACGAAGCCGGCGCCGTTGTCGGGGGCCGTGACGAGGCCGACGACGACCTTGTCGGGGCGCCAGCCCTTGACGACGCACATCTCGTACATGATGGGGTTGCTGGCGTCGCCCCACCCGTAGTAGAACTGGGCGTTGTACCAGGCGATCTGCTCGCCGCGCATCAGCTCCAGCACCTCGTAGTCGAAGCCGCTGAGGTTGCGCCGCGCGTCCAGCAGCGCCGCGGCGACCGGCGCCAGCGTGATGAGGAAGCTGGGGCCGAAGTCCGCCCGCAGCCGGTCGATGAGCCGGCAGATACCGTTCAGCGACATGGGCTCCTCGACGTCCAGGTCCAGGCCGTCGAGCGCCCGCTCCCGGACGAGGTCGTAGAGGGGGCTGTAGTACTTCTCGAATGTCGCCTGGTCCTGGTCTAAGCGCGTGTAGCTGCCCTTAGCTGCCCCGCCCAACATGCCCAGGACCTTGATGTTGCTGGCCTGGGCGACCCGC
Organism: Hypoxylon sp. FL1284; assembly: GCA_022432365.1. Taxonomy (NCBI): domain Eukaryota; kingdom Fungi; phylum Ascomycota; class Sordariomycetes; order Xylariales; family Hypoxylaceae; genus Hypoxylon; species Hypoxylon sp. FL1284. The sequence continues at coordinate 379,865 of JAJJXE010000008.1, read as the reverse complement.
AGCTCTGCCCACGTCGTCACATATCGCGGGTCTGAGGGGGCGTGGTCGTTGAGGGTCAGCGCGTTCGGATCCTCATTTATGTGAATGGCGGCTATGATCAGGTGCGTAAGTGAGATGTCGGGCTTCGTTATTAACGGCAGGATCGAGATCAGATTCCCGTCGGGGTCGTGAGTTGTCTGGTGGTACAGGATAATACGAGGGGTTGTACTCGCCGACGCCACCATGACGAGAGAGGAGCCTGAATATTACAGCCAAAGATGGTAAATCACTGAAACAGGTACTTATAATATATACGGGACCAACAAAATATATCAAAAAGGAGAGGGAGAAGTTGGCATACTCTGAGAGGAGGTTAGCACCTGATTCCTTGTGCGCTTGACGACGAAAGGGAAGGTGTCTGTGTACCTTAGGTAGGTAATGAGCGAAGTTGGATTTTCAAGCAGGAAAATAGTAGGTACCGAACTGCCTTAAGATGTGGCTGCTTCGATAAAATATCTCCTAACTGGCAGAATTGGTACTACAGGCTGCTTTCCATCTCTAGAAACTTTTATACAGCAAGACCTACCGCGACGCAATATTTACATCGAATAGAAATGGATATTCTTATTAGGAGCCGAGCATATTGGATGTAAGGGTGTTCTTTGGCTGTCGTGAGAAATGCGATCTGGTAGCGGCCGAATTAAGCTACAGGTAGCCCTATCTTAGGTACCGCTCAGCTGCCCCATCGCACCAGCTGACTCGTAGAGAGATTTATGTACCTCCTAGGTAACAGCCCTATCCCCGATCCCCGATCCCCAGACGTGCAGTGCAGCAAGGACTACCTACCTCCTAGGTAAGCTTATAATTGCCGAGGTTGCTACCTGCAAGGCGACTCCGAGCCCATCTCGTTTCGGCTTGGAGCACGACTTGGATCTTTACCTTTGCCAGAACTTGCCAAAACCAAAACTCCAAAGTAGGATATTGTGCTCATATTCACTTTGCAGTGCGTCTCGCTGTCGTCACTCGAGCAGCACTTAATACTGTATTCAGTAACATGTCTGCATGCATGGCACTGTGCATATCCTCTCCATTGGCCAATTCACGGCCATCAATTGGCTCAGCGAATGGATTCTGCTGCGTGCTTTCTTTTGCTCAGCTGCTTGGCTCGCATAAGCCATTCCTCTTGCCGTCTAAGTGCTGGAAGGACGTAGGCGATGTAGGGTAGCCGCTAGAGCCGCCCGGACCCGTTGTTGAGCCCCGCTGAAGGCAAATTTGGCTATCTGGAAATTCGATCCTGCGCCGAGCAAACGGAGCCCGACCCTTTTATTTCGTGTAAACAGACTCCCAGATCTGCCGGCGACCGTAGAGCAATCCGGGGTCGACGAGCTACGACGCATCGCATCGCTACTTCGCTGCCACGGACCGAGTAGACGGCTGGAGCAGGACAAGTACGCGCGATCGGTGAATTACCTAACATCTGCGTGAGTCGACCTCGGGACTCTCCAAGCCTGGCTTCCATCCAATTCGCGTTCAAGTGTTACATGTGACGCGACATCGAAACTCGGAGAGGCCACAGCCCGCCCCCGTCTCGTCGACGCCATGAAGTTCGCAAAGGAGCTCGAGCAGGACCTCGTCCCAGGTAAGTGATGAAACAAGCGTCCAACCGGCCTTGAACCCTCGGCCCGCCTAAATCGCGCGAATATCGATGTGGATGTGGATGCGCATGACGATGCGAGTGCTGACTTGAGAGCTAGAGTGGAGAGTCAAGTATCTTAATTACAAGGCCGGCAAGAAATCTGTTAAGGCCGTTTCGAGGGCCATTAACAGAGCAAGCGGGACACCGGGTCCGGGGAGAAAAGATGACTTGCCACCGCGCGGGACACCCCGTCACCCAGCCTCTCAGCAAAATGCCGCTGCCGGAGCGGCAACGGCAGATGAGGTCGAATCCCTCAGGACAAGTCCCGCACCTATGGGGCATGCCACTAGGCCATCGCACGGCTCGGGAGAGGCTCAGCCGAAGCGAACTCCCGCGGCAGCAGAGCGCCAGTCGCTTACGACATCGCCAGGCAATGAAGCTCGATACGGCAGCTTCGTGTCGACGCCGTTTCCGGCTGATGAAAGTGACAATATGTTTGAGCTACCAGCGCCCGCGATGGGTGTGCCCTCAAACGAACAGGTGCCTGCCTCACCCACGAATGGGACCGCCGGTACGCCTCGGGAATTCCCTAGTCGGCACTCGGCAAAGCGTAGCTTATCTGGCCCGGGCATTTCTATCTTCGGTCCTCGATCAGCCACGCTTCCGCAGCCGAGTCCAATGTCTCAGCAGAATCGGCCGCCTAGCAGGCTGCGGCGGATGTTCTCAGCAGGCCCGCCGCCATTAGCACAGCAGCCAAGTAGGACCGACAGCATCAAATTCGGATATGGATTACAGACACTAGACACGGTTAGACAGCGTGAAAAGGACTTTTTCGATTTTCTGGATTCCGAGTTGGACAAGGTGGAGACTTTCTATCATCAGAAAGAAGAACAGGCCGGCAAACGTCTAGGCGTACTGCGAGAGCAGTTGCACGAAATGCGAAGTCGGCGTACCCAAGAGCTGGCCGAGACGAGGAAGCGCAGGGAGAGAGGCGAGGATGGTGATCACGAGAGCAACGGAACGTCGTCTGGCGTTAAGCCTCCGAACTGGGCCGATCCGATCAGGTCTAGGATACTCAAACCCGGCGCCAACTCTAAGGCTCTCTCCAAGTCGCATTTCACTCCGGTAATTGGCGCCCTAGGTGGAGATGCGAGACGCGACTATGTGAGAAGAACGCTCAGCCACGAGGTGCCATATAGAACGGCGAAGCGGAAGCTAAAGCTGGCCCTGCAAGAATTCTACAGGGGGCTTGAACTGCTCCAGGCGTATGCCCAGCTCAACCGCACTGCTTTTCGAAAGCTCAACAAGAAATACGATAAAGCCGTCCGTGCTCGTCCGCCTTACCGGTATATGAACGAGAAAGTCAATAAGGCATGGTTCGTGAATAGCAGCACGGTGGATGAGTATATTCACGCCGTCGAGGACCTCTACGCCAGATATTTCGAGAAGGGCAATCATAAGATCGCCACGGGGAAGCTTCACCGCCTGAACCGCCGTCCGGCAGACGAGTCAGCCAACGCATTCCGAAATGGTCTTTTTATCGGCACCGGACTCGTATTTACTCTACAGGGCCTCGTGTACGGTAGTCGACTCTTATTCCACACAGACCCTTTTGTGAAGGAGCAGACCAGCTATCTCTTGCAGATATACGGCGGATACTTTCTAATGTTGTTCCTGATGTTCATGTTCTGCCTCGACTGCTACATGTGGACGGCAAACAAGATCAACTACCCTTTCATATTCGAACTCGATACGCGGAGCAACTTGGATTGGAGGCAACTATCAAGCTTCCCGAGTTTCTTCCTCTTTCTCTTCGGGCTCATCTTCTGGTTCAACTTCACCAGATACGGGAAAGGGGATCTATACCTGTACTATCCGGTGATATTGATAGGCATCACGTTGGCTCTGCTCTTGCTGCCAGCCCCTATCTTGTGGCATCGGAGCCGTCAATGGTTCATGTATTCTCATGTGAGCATCGCCCCCCACCATATGAAGAGCCTCGTCCTAATCCTTATTAGTACCGACTGTTCTTCGCCGGATTCTACCCCGTCGAATTCCGCGACTTCTTCCTAGGCGATATATATTGCTCCCTAACGTATGCTACCGCGGTAAGTGAAAGGATGCCAGACAACAAAAATGTCTCAGTCGAACTAACTGCGAGACCAGAATGTCGAGCTCTTCTTCTGCCTCTACGCGCACGAGTGGAATAACCCTGTCCAGTGCAACTCCAATAATTCCCGCCTCCTGGGCTTCTTCACTGCTCTCCCGCCAATCTGGCGTGCGCTGCAATGCCTTCGTCGATATCGTGACACTAAAAATGTCTTCCCGCACCTTGTCAACGGCGGCAAATATGTCATGACAATCATGTCTTCCGTAACGCTATCGCTTTACCGCATCAGCGGTTCACGCACGAATCTCGGCCTCTTCATCACATTCTCCATCATCAACGGCTTTTACACGTGTAAGTTCCACCCGAATTCCACGTAAGGCATAACATGGTCTAACAAGAATGCTACCTAGCCATATGGGACCTGTTCATGGATTTCTCCTTCTTCCAGCCCGATGCGCGGCACCGGTACCTGCGCGACATCCTGGGTCTGAAGCGGCGGTGGCTGTACTACGTGGTGATGGTACTGGACCCGATCCTGCGCTTCTCATGGATCTTCTACGCCATCTTCACGCACAATAGGCAACACAGCACCATAGTCTCCTTCCTCACCTCCCTGGCCGAAGTCACGCGTCGCGGCATGTGGGCCCTCTTCCGTGTCGAGAACGAGCACTGCGGCAACGTCGCCCAGTACAAAGCCAGCCGTGACGTGCCCCTGCCCTACCCCATGCCCACCACTCACGAGGTCCTCGTCGAGCAGGCCAGCATCGAGGAGCAAGAAGAGGCGGCCGCAAGCGGAGGAGAGCAGCGTCGTCGCGCCAACACCGTTGCGACGGTCTCCGATACACCGCAATCGCAGACCGTGCTCTCCGTCGAAGGCGCTGCCACGAGCGAGGCCGACATCAGCACGGCAGGCGCGTCCGCGCTCGGCCGCGAGCAAACCAGCACGGTGCCGACGCCGGTGCCAGCAGCGCAGTCGCAGGAGCAGGCCGAGCGCGGCGTCGCCAGCGGAGGGACCCGGTGGCGCCGGCGGTCCGACGCGCTGCCCGGGGCCCGCTCGATCCGCGGCATCATGGCCGACGCGCACAAACAGGACTTCGAGAAACGCCGGCGACCCGCGGACCGCCACGCGGCGGCTGCGGCTGCGGCCACGGCCTCCCCGAGCGCCGAGGCGGCGGGGATGGTCAGCGAGGAGGAGGACGATGACGACGACGACGACACCGGGAGCATGCTGGACGAGCGCATGGAGGTGCGGCGCGTGCAGAGCCTGGTTAGACCGGATGTGGGTGGTGATGGCGTGTGATACTGCTTTTGCTTTGCTTTGTTGTTGCGTTTAGTGTATTAGTTTTGCTTGTACTTGTAATGGGGCATGGCATAGAAGGGGGACTGGAGCCGGGACTGTTTTACTCGTACAACTTTGGTAATACTGAATACCCAGCTTCTAATTCGATCGTTTATTCTAGAATTTATACTTTCGCTTTCACTTATCGGGTGTTGTGATTGAAGATTGAATAGGTTCGAGAATACTGCTTAGAAACTGGAGCGTGATGCAATGCAGCAACCTGCAGTCAAACGGCAATATAATCGCAAGGCATAATGATCTTATGATATTAAAATTACCACGTCTCTCATCCCATCATACCCTCTCAAACCTCACATTCAACCCACCCTTCGGCCGCAGCGTCAAGCTCGGATTCGCAAACCGGACGCCGTTTTCACCATCGCCAACCAACAACCGGCCCTCGTCGTCCTCGACGCCCCGAAAACGCCAGCGCGCCAGCAGCTCCACGAGCGCGGCCTTGATCTGCGCCAGCGCCAGGTTGCGGCCGGGACAGTTGCGGGGGCCCTGGAGGAAGGCCTCGAAGGCGAACGGGGAGGACGACGCCGCGGTGGCGCTGCTGGTGGTGGGGTTTTCCTCGAGATGCTGGTCCCACCGGTCCGCGTCGAAGACGTCGGCGTCGGCGCCCCAGATCAAAGGGTTCCGCTGCGCTAGCGACATGATGACCTCGACTTGCGCGCCGCGCGGGATCGTGATATTTTCGATTGGTAGGTCGCGGAGGGCTTGCCGCTGCGTCATGTAGGCTGGGTGTGGAGGGTAGGTACTTTAGCTGGTGTTGGGGTTATTTGTGGAAGGGGGAGAAGGAGGGCTAGGGGAGGAGGGTGGGGAGGAAGATAGGGGAAAGGCATAGAACATACACGAAGGATATACGCGAAGCACCTCGCGCACGAAGTTGTGCAGAAACGGTAGGCTTGAGATCGTGCCGTAGTCTGGCTCCGGGGTTCTTTCGAGCAACGAGTTGATCTCGGACCGTAACCGTTCTTGCACGGAGTGGTGTGTGGCAAGGACGTAGAGCGACCATGCTAGGGTGGTGGCCGTGGTTTCGTGTCCTGAGAGAGAATGTTGTTGATGAGCGACGGATTCGCACACAATCAGATGTCCAATTGCGAAAACCTACCTGCGGATGTAAAGTTGAGAAGCTTTAGAGCAATCATGTCAATGTCAAACTTCCTTGGAGTCTTGGATAAGTAGTGGGAGGGTATGCTTACATGGCCAACAATATCGTCCACCGACCAGACCGATTGCCCTGTCTCCTGTTGACGCAGCTGAGCCTCCTCCAACATGTACGTTAGGAGGTCTTTGGACTCTCCTACTTCCTTCTTGAACGTTCCATCGGCTAGGTCCGCCATGCGCTTTTCAACGATGCCCCGTAGCATTTTTCTGAGGTCTGCATTTGCCTGTACAAACCTGTAGTTCGCTTCCAAGGGGATAACGCGTCGGATTGGTACGAAAGCGTTGACGAGGGAGATCAAAGAGCCTAGAGAGCCTTGATGTAGCAACCGGCTGTAGAGCTCCTGGAAACCAAGCGGATATGTCGACGATAAAGAGTCTAGTTCGATCCCAAGAACAGTTACGCCTATTGTGTCCATGGTTGACTTTAATAGCGTCTCCATGGCTTTATGAGGAAGGGGTCAGTATAAGCATGAACAGGGCCACAGCAAACCCGGCTCCAGATGACCGACCTTCGAAAGTACCATGAGGTTTTGTTCCAATGGCCTGCTCAAGAACCCCTGAAAGAGCCTTGGCCTTCTCTCGGAAGACGGGTAGAAGTTTTCTCATGCTAGGGACAGAGAACGGGCCGGCCAACAGCCTTCTCTCATGCCTATGAGCTGCTCCTTCAGCGAAAAGGAGACCCGTACCCGTGATCTCGCCCACCAAGCGCGCGAAGAAAGGCGGTTTGACGAAGTCATAAACGTAGGTCTGAAGCACAGCCTTATGGGAAGCCAAACTGTTCACTAGAAGGACCTCCGTCCCCAGCAATGAGACGTATCTGATGAAAGGCGCGTCTGGCCAGGTACGCATCCATTGCAACTGAATGCTGGCCGGACTGCTGGCTCTGAATTTCTTGAGTTCTTGTCCGAAAATAAGGTTGTGGTCCTAAAGTACGAGGTTAGATTGGTGTTGTGGTGTAATTCCTGTGAAGTTGCCATACCTTTGGACCGGGTAGGTGTCTAAGTGGTGAGACGAAGTTAGGGTATATTATGGCACGATAGACCTTGGCAATAGCATATTGAAGCAGAAGCAACGCAAGAAATCGCCTAGCAATTGACCAGTTATCGAGTTGTTCTGTATGTTGTAAGGCGACCAGCTCTAGAGCCGCAAGCCCGCCACAGGCAAGAAGGTCCATGTTCACGTCTTGAGAAGTCACAGTAACTCGGCTAGAAAGATAATAGGAGAAGTTGCCCGCAAGACAGAGTTGAGCTTTCATATTATATGAATTTCATCGTGCTTCAGCTTACGCGTTGCTGTCAGCCAGTAGCAACATAGAGCTACCTGGCAGGGTTTCTGAAGAGGTTGCGAGATAGGCCAGACCGTAAAGAGGGCGTTCCTGATCTTTAATGCTACCCTGTATTATGAATGCCCTTCTCTTACTCACTCTTACTCGCTCACATAACCTGAGTTATGATGGCGCCAGCCAATTTGGGAATAAAAAGGATGGAAATTGGTTATGGGCCTGGTTCGAATCATGCAACCCGAAACAGGAATACCTTACCATATCGGAACGAATTCGTATGGAAATATTGACAGAGATACGCCTGTAGAAAGTAGGCTTATACCAGGTCTTTCCATCTCGTAGACCTGCTGCTCGGCAAGTCTGGGCTGACAGCAGTTCTCTGTAGCTCCGGCTTGAACGCATTTTATGGTGGAAATTATGAACTTGGCCACGAAGTAACCTGCGCCGGAACGTCTGAGATCTCACGACGGAGATAATTGTGAGATCGCAACATAGATACGATTTCTGAGCACTGTCTCAACATAATGCAACTATTGCATGCACACAGTGCTCTCCTTGAAGCGCCTTTTCGTCTCGGTGTCGTATTTCTGGCATCCTTTCGAACCTTGCTGAATATGTGGAGAACCGAGAACCTGCAAACGCAATGAATTAACACCCTAGTGGAGGGCTAGGCGGTCAAATGACGCCCCGGACAAGGTCAGCTGCTGGAATCGGCAGCTGATAAGCTGCTAAGCAGGGCGTCTTATCAGTGGTAATCGCCTTACCTCAGCAGCCCTAGCTAAGTCATAGCTGGTTTGTTGACTTCGGCATCCAAGCCTCATTCCCAACCTCCCTCCTGCATTATTCCTCAACCACTCGTTTCACACCGCTGCCTAGACGATACCACAGTCGCTGGAAAGCTGTGTTCCCTCTTTATAAGCCTGGTTTCCATCTTTTAACAGCTACAGATTCACAGCGGCCTTTCGATCAAACGCCATGACCCGACACACGCCTGATTTCTTGCGACAGCGTAGCTCCAACTTGTCCCTTCGAAGTTTAGCCGCCGCCAACGCTTCGAGCACCTCCCATCTGTCGAGCTTCGTCAATCCCTCCGAGTTCGAGACGCCGTCCGCCGAGAAGACGCCCACCATGTCCGATGCTGAGAAGGCGTACATTGTCGGCGACTTGGGTCGTCGCACATCTTTGACTCTCTGCGACTCTTGCTACCGAGACATGCCAGAACATCTGACCAATTCGAAGGCCCTGCGTCTCACGGACAACCGAAGCTCATGTTCCTCTTGCAATGTGCTCTCGTCGAAACCCGAAGCCTTTACCGAGCCCTTCTGCAAGTTCCTGCAGGAGAATCCCACCGTATTCCACGCCGTCGGCTACTTCAAAGATAAGATGACAGCTCTTGGCTACGAAGAGGTTGGTATTATACATGGCCACCGCCACAGATTCTCAATGTGCTAATGAACGAAACTAAGCTCCCCGCACGAGACGACTGGTCCGGCAAGCTTAAAGCTGGCGGCAAGTATTTCGTGACTCGTAACGGAACCTCTGTTATCGCCTTCAAGGTCGGAAAAGCCTACAAGCCCGGAAATGGTGTAGCTATGATTGCGGGCCATATCGACGCCTTGGCTACGCGACTGAAGCCTGTCAGCAACAAACCTACGAAGGCTGGATATTTGCAGCTCGGAGTCGCCCCTTATGCCGGAGCTCTGAACGAGACTTGGTGGGACCGAGATCTCAGCGTCGGCGGCAGGGTGATTGTACGAGACGAGTCTGGCAAGACATCGAGCAAACTCGTTCAACTCGACTGGCCTAGTGAGTACTTCATACGAGAAAAAACCCGGGTTATTTTATACTGATGGCATACAGTTGCTCGTATACCTACACTTGCACCACATTTCGGCGTCAGCATTATGGGCTCGAAGAATAAGGAAACCGAGGCAGTGCCAATCATTGGTCTTGATAACTCGGATATTTCTTCTTCGGATGCGAAGCCCCTTGGGCCGGCTGGGTCGTTCGTTGCCACTCAGCCACCGAAGCTCGTCAAGTTGATTTCAAAGGAGTTGGGTATCACGGATCACTCGCAGATCGTCAGCTGGGAATTAGAGCTCTTCGATCTCCAACCTGCGACAGTAGGTGGAATGGACAAGGAGTTCATATTTGCCGGCAGAATCGATGATAAGATTTGTAGCTGGGCTGCTATCGAAGGCCTGCTGGGCTCGGAGACGAAGGAGGACGACGGAGTCTTAAAGTTAGTCGCGCTTTTTGATGACGAAGAGATTGGATCGCTGCTGCGCCAGGGCGCGAGGGGCAACTTCTTGCCGTCCACTATCGAAAGGACGGTCGAGGCGTTGTGCGGAGAGAACAAGGCATTTGGTCCCGGTGTCCTAGGCCAGACGTATGCACGATCTTTCCTGGTGTCGGCCGACGTGACGCACGCGGCGAACCCCAACTTCCTCTCGCGCTACCTCGAAGACCACAGCCCCCGTCTCAACGTAGGCATCTGCCTCGCCGCCGACAGCAACGGTCACATGACGACGGACTCGGTGTCGACGGCCATCCTCAGCAGGGTGTGCGAGCTGAGCGACTGCACGATGCAGGTGTTCCAGATCCGGAACGACGTGCGCAGCGGAGGCACCGTCGGGCCCATGCTGAGCAGCGCGATGGGCGTCAAGGCGGCAGATGCGGGCATGGCCCAGCTCAGCATGCACTCTATCCGCGCTACCTGCGGATCTCTGGACCCTGGTCTGGGTGCCAAGTTCTTCAAGGGATTCCTCGATACGTGGGAGAAGGTCGATGCTGAGTGGCAATGAGGGACGCAGATTCGCAAGTGAATCGATTCCTGAGAGGTAACTCTCTGGGACGAAAGTGGTGAAGCCGTTTTGTCAATGTCTATCTGTACGTACATACAATCGACCTCGGCGAACACATTGGTTAGGCGTATGAGTGACTAAGAGCCGGGACAATTTACAGTCATGCACTTTTTCCATCTTGATAATACGATTCCTGAAATCGGAAGAGACATCTTAGATATATGATAATGTGAATGAAATACATGTATCAATATCTATACGGTCGAGGACGTGACGCCCAAATGCTTCAGCTGATGTGTAAGCGCCTGGGCAGGGGATAGGCGGCTGACAGGGCGGGATTAGCAGAAGCTGAGTGATGACGTTATCCCCTGAGGCACGGCGCTAGCCACACGCTAACCTGCCATATTTTTAATGGTTGAGCCAATCAGACAACAGAGAATTCCCGAAAACAGCACATGAATAAAGCTGTGGGGCAAAAATAACCCTGTTTCAGAGCGGCTTGCTGATTGGATAGATACGGGGCAAAAAATGCCCTGTTTCAGAGCGGCTTGCTGATTAGTCGAATTTGCCTTTAAACCCTTTTCACTTTAGCTCGTGGCTAGCGCCGTGCCTCAGGGGATAGCCTCTACAGGGGTTTGCTACAGGGCTGCTACAAGGGCATTGTGCGCTGTCATTGGCTCGGCATTCAATGTTTCATCTTGCTTCAACGAGCTGACTGGGTCCCTACGTCTTCTTTATTTGACATGTCCGCCTCTTCGGGTCATGACGAATTCCCAAATGTACAACCAGTCCTCCAATAGATCGATATCCTCATCTCCAAGTTGAATCGTCGTATACAAAAGACCCTAACTGTTTCTTTAAACTTAATGTCTTCCTCGAGCCTGATTTCTCGGGCACTAAGGGTACGAAACAGGCCGTGTTCGCTCAACTAATAACCTTATTTCTCTTCTTTACTCCTGTTCATTTCATTAAGCGACGACGAACCTTTTTCACCCTCTCCTCAATCTTGTCCCCTGATCACGTCATTACGGTAGTTCCTTATGTATTGAGCAGTCACTTGCTACCGATAGTACCTAGCATATGTGGCTGGCGGCGACGAGGTACTGTAATTCATGACACTGGTGCGCCACGTACCATGCCAACGCCGCAGAGTCCTAAGAGTTTGAAACCCTCACCTGCTTTCCCCGACTTCGACACCCGCGAAAGAACTTCGGAGCCTCCGACGACTAGAAGATGGCACAGCCCGCGAGCCCACCGGGCAGCGACAAATGGAGCTCGCTCCTGTCGCGGCTGAATCCCGTACCGGGCTTCCAGGAGTTCACCGGCCCCTACAAGGTCGGCACCGTCGACGTAGAAATCCCAGTCTCGGAGCTCGAATCCCCGGCCCCAGCGCCCGCTAACACGGACGATATCGAGACGGTACAATTCCGGATATTCTACCCCGCGCCCCCGGACGCCGAGGGCAAGCATATAACCTGGCTGCCGGCGCCGCAGCGAGAACATCTGTCTGCGTACATACAGTTCCTGGGGTTTGGACAGCTTCTGGCCGAGGCCATCTCGTAAGCGATCCCAACGATCAGATAAGAACTGTAGATTAAGCTATGGGACGGCTAGCTGACATTGGAATTCTGTGCTACAGTTTCCTCCCGAGGCACCTCCACTACACGACGATCCCCGTCGTCAAGAACGCGCCGGTCCTCGAGCCCAACACGCCGAACGGACGGTGGCCGACGGCCATATTCTCGCACGGCCTGGGCGGCAACCGCAACGCGTACTCGCAGATCGTCGGCTCGCTGGCGGCGCACGGCGTCGTGGTAATATGCCCGGAGCACCGCGACGGCAGCGCCGTCGCCACCTTTGTGCGCATCCCGTCGCAGCAGGACCGCTACTGCATGCGCAGTACACGGCGCGCCGTGCCCTACCGCCGCATCCCCCACGACCCTACCGACGCCGTACACGCCCTGCGTAACGAACAGCTGCGGATCCGCCTCTGGGAGATGGGGCTGACCTACGAGGCCGTGCTCGCTATAGACGAGGGCCGGCTGTTGTCCAACCTCAACAGGAGCACGCCGTCGCTCGCGCCCTTCGCCGGCCGCCTGCACGTGCGCGAGCCGGGGAGCGTCATCTTCGCCGGCCACAGCTTCGGCTCCGCCACCGTCGTCCAGCTCCTCAAGTCCGTCTTCTACGCCGGCCGCCCCGAGCTCGCCGCCATGGAGGAGCCGCTGTACGCGCCATCGCGGAAGTCGTCTATATGCAGGCAGGTCACGCCGCGCAACGTGACCATCCTGCTCGACATGTGGTGCTTCCCGCTGCTGGCCCGGTCCACCAAGCCGCTCTTCGACCTGCCCCTGCCCGTCTACGCTGATAACACATCGTCGACGCCGCCGCCGGGCGGCACCGCGCTACTGGCGATCGAGTCGTCCGACTTCTTCAACTGGAAGGACCACCTGCACGCGACAGCGCGGGTGCTATCGCCCAAACCGTCGGCGGCCGTCGTAGAAGCGGCGGCGTTCTACGACAACAACGACGGCGGCGCGGCGGGCGTGCGGCTGGCGGAGCCGCACTTCTTCTTCGCGGAGCGGTCGGCGCACCTGTCGCAGTCGGACTTCGGCGTGCTGTTCCCGCGCCTCACGCGCCGCGTCTTCGGCTCCGAGGAGCCCGACCGCGCCCTCCGCCTCAACCGCCGCGCCCTGCTCCAGGTCCTCCGCCGCAACCGCGTCCCCGTCGCGCGCACCTGGTCCGGCGACCTCGTCGACGGTCCAGCGCGCGGCGTCGACGATAAGACCGTCGCTGCTGCCGCTGCTGCTCAAGTCGCCGGAGGGGGTGAGAGCACTGCTCCTGCGGGTGGTGGCGGCGAGAGTAGGGTACCGGCCGTGACGGTGGGAGATGGCGGTCCCGACGACGGCGTCCACGACGATGTGGCGATCCTGGACCGCGGCGGGCACGGCGGCGGCGTCGTCGACGCGTGGCGCTGGATCGATGTCGTGGGCATGGGCCAGGCCTGCGACGACGCCGGCGCCGCGACGAAGTCGGACCGCGCCGCCGAGGCACAGGAGCCCGAGATGGCGGGCGTCATCGAGCCGCACCGCGCGTCCGAGAACGCGACGTCTTCGACGGTTGCGGTGGCTGTTGCTACTCCGGCGTAGGGGGGAAGGGAGAAAGGATGTATGCCGGTTTGAGAAAGAGAGGTATTTGGGTGAGGCATCGGGTCTTGCAATCCCAGGGCCCTTGGGACTGGGGCAGAGCCATATGGATATATCGGGCATAGAAAGGGACGGAATGGGTCGGGTGAACGGGATCCGGCAGACTGAAAGAGAATTAGAGATATGATCTGTCTGGCAGCTATGGGCCGAAAGGCTTACAGAGCGTCCTCCAAAGGACTCAAGCCGTGTAGAACTAGCCCATCTTCACTGATGAACGTGTATGAGTGTCATGAAATTACCTTGGGCACCTTTGCATTGTTGCGATGGTGTTGGGCTTTTTCGAAATTGATGATATCTTGTTCTACTTGTTGAAACACTAGGCCCTCATTCCCCCCCCCCCCCCCCCCCCTTTTTCCTAGTGACCGCGTGAGAGCCAAATGAGTATATCGTCAAAACCCCCCATTGCAGCCTGGCTCACTCGCTCGTGTTCTCGTACCCCCTCCGCCGTCGCACATCTTTCAGCGCCGAAGCATCCGTGCGGACGTTCACTTCGTGAGCAGAGGTCTCCCCCGTTCCCGTATGCAGCCGTCTGTTGTGTTCTTTATAAACCCAGTACACGTCGAACCCGTGCTCTTGCAGTATCTCTTCCCAGACGTTCTTCAAAGGGGAGTAAAAGAGAATTTGTGATACCGTCAAGTCGTCGTAACTATCGAAGACACAGTCTGGCCGCTCCTTTATTCCCCTCGATATGATGTACTCCAAGAAGCGAAGGCATTCAGCCTCGACAGGGTTTACGTGATGACCTCGGTATTGTGCACCGTTATTCTCGTTCTCGGCAACATGAAACCATTCCTGGAAGTGGTATACCATGCAGTCGGCGGCGAATGCAACGGGAATAATGTCCATAATGTCGGCCGATGCATCACACCCGATTCTCTCGTCAAGTAGAGTATCGAATATCAATTCCCTACTCTCGATGGGGAGCCAGGCCCAGTGGCAGAAATCATTTATTACTCTGTGCAAGAAACAGTCGCCACCTGACACATTGAAATCGAGTTGCGCGAATTGACACACTAATCTCCACTCACGTAGTATGGGAATGTGTTTCTGCTGTATCTTCGCTGTACTGTATGAAATAAAGTTAAGTAGATTATCATTTTCCCAAAGAATCTCCAGTCCAATTCCAGGTACGCCTAGCAAGTAGCGAAGGAGGTCCAGGTATTGAAAGTTAGCACATGCCAGATCAGGCTGAATCGCAAGCTCTAAAGCACAAAAGCCAAGGCTACATGTCGTGCTGTTAGATACGCCTCAATGGTGCGAGTGTCAAGGGTTGACCTTACAAATTGCGTGCAGTTAGGTCTGCACCGCTTTCCACCAGCACTCTACACATGTCTAACCTGCCAATTAGCACGGCACACTAAGTTTTGTTAGTTTGGATAAGCAATCCGTGTTTTCACCAAGCTTTGACTTACGTGGAGTAGCGGCCATCCAAATTCACTTATATCTGAAGGCGAGACAAGCTTCCGCGATAACATGTTTTGTAGTATTGAAACGTCACCATTCATCAGAACGTCGAAGACGTCATGATCATTTTCGAGGACACGATATGTCTTGTACTTCAACCCGAAGCCTAAACTTCCTCGTGCGTCAGAACGAGACTCGTATGTTATCGAGGAGCTTGTGGCAAGCCAACGCAGCGGAGGGATAAATTGTACTGAAAGGTTGTAAAGCCTCGTCGCCCACCCATAGCGATCAAAGTGGACTTGATCGTAGACAACAAGCATAAAATGGCCGAAGCTGGTTTGTTTCCACCAAGCGCTGCGGTAGATTGTCGACACGTTTTCCTTAGCTCGCTGGCTAGAAGCTGGAGTCTCATCATTTCGTGCATAGTTATGCGATTCTGAACTCTCCCAGCATGTTTCTGTCTTATCTTCGCTAACCACGCTTACATCGATTTCTCGAGAAGCCATAATACGAGACTGCGCTTCATGAAGCGTAGGGGAGAGTCCTTGTAGAAGATGGTCTGCCTCAGAACGAGCTGAAGCCCGATACTCCTTCTTCATTTCCAGAAGGACCTTTTCCATATATTCTTCAAGAAGGGGCCGAATCACGTTCTGGAATGAGGCGCCTGAGACGTCATCCAGCGCGGTTTGCTGCGTTGTCTCGGCGAAGAATACGGAATTTCGTACGCTGACCTGGGCCATGGGCTCAAAGCTTTCTGATTGCTGGCTTCGGATGCTTTTGAGGCTTATGTCCATAGTATCCATTGATGATTGAAGGTTGTCTAGCTTCTTGGAGAGAACAGTATGATTTGAGAGGGCTTTCTGCGCTTCACGAGCGTGCGCTTGAGAGTTTTCGGTCCGCGACTCAAGGATGGAGTTGATGATTTCGGAGCCCCGCTTGCTCGTGGCCTCATCGATATCTCGTTTGAGCCCATCGATCTGTGGCCCTAAACTGTCTATCTTGCGCTGTACTGCTTGAAACCCTTCTATGTTGGCCCGTTGCTGATCAAATTGAACTTTCTTGATTTGGACGGTATCATGAAGGTTGATTTCGCTTCTGAGAAGCTGTAGCCTATTCGCTATTTCGCCGATTTCCTTCTTATTCCAAATCGTCTTGAAGGCCTCTTTGGCACGCCGGTATTGATTTGCATTTTGACCGGGCCGAATACCGCACTTGTTGAGGCGTTCGAGAAGGTCTTTTGCGAGCCCGCAACAGTTGTTGATTATTGGTTGGAGAGCCTTACCAACTTAGGCGTTAGAACTTAGATACCACTAAGACACAGGACAAAGGTATTTCATAGGGGCGTACCCTCTCTTCAGCTGACGCGACCGCAGAGGCCTGCGAGATGGTGTGAGCTGAGTTCTGGATATGTTGAGTGAGCTCTTCCAAATGTGTCGCAATCACCAGGTGATCTCTGTTTTCTGACGAGGCTGCGTCATGTCGGAGTTCGTTCGCGATACGAATCAGTTTGGTTGTGAACTCGAAGAATTGCAAAACATTCGACGCGAGGCCCAAAATAGCAACAGGCTCCATGGTGCCGTGTCGACTCTCAAGCGAGAATGAGTCAAAGAAATAGATACCGTCGCCGTGCGAAAGGGTTCTAATAGATACCTTATCCTACATGGTTGTGCAACTGCAATGCACCGCCTCTTCCTCATGTCATCGCCAGTGAGCCCAACTCAGAGCCTTACCTATAGGTGATGAGTTGGCCTGCCGTGATACCCCAAAAAGTATCAACCTGCAAAGCCTACTGGCTGGTTATGCACTCGCGATGGCTTAGGTTCACCGCCAATATAGGACGCCAGCCACCTCTATGTTTCCCCAAACGGCAGATTCATCTATGGTCCTTGCCAAAGTCCGTAATGTAAGCAGCACTGCCGTAATCTGCTGTTCAGCATCGCAGCCGGGCACATCAGTGGGTCTATCGATCTCCTCTCGGCTCACCACCTAGTCTCGAGGTCCAGGGTGATAGCGAAACCGTCGACAAAAAGTGGACATGTAAGAGGAAGACAGGCATCGAAGAAGCTTAGAAGAAGCTTAGAAGCGCTGGAAGGCTGCTCGAAGCCACGGGGTCGTCTCGGCGCATGAACAAACGTACGGCTGAAGTTGCCCTGGAGAGAGCCCGCAGAGCCTATGTTATGTGCCGGCGCGAGCAGATCGCTCCCGAGAGGAGCTAAAGCTCTTGTGTCGCATCGCTAAGACGATCGGCGAATGCTTGTTTTGCTGGCAGATCAGCCGGGCAGCTCAGACTAGAACGGAGTCGAGAGAGCAAGGCAGGTTGCAGGACCCCCCAAACGAAGATCAGACTGGTAAAGTCGGGCGGGTATGAGCGCCTCGTCGGGGGTCCGATCGCTGAGACATCGCCAAGAGCTCGAAAGGGCCCGCCAGACAGCCATTTTGCAACGTAGCCTTATTACATTGCAGGTTAGATAATGCAGAAAAATCAAGACGATGCGGGAATTCGACGAGGTTGCGAAGGAATATTGTTTCTCGTTCACTTCGCATTTTATGAAGCAAGGAGTTTGAGGCGCAAGAATCCGTCCATCGTTTTGTTTCTATCCTTTCTGGCTTGTTTTATGGAGGAAGCAGTCTGATGCCAAAAGACCTGTAAATAGAAAGGTTGCGGCGCCTCAAGGTCACCAGCCATGGCCCCATTAGCCCCGTGGCCCCGCGGCCCCGTAGCCCCTCGACTGCTGGCTGTTAGGTGCCTGGTAGGCTATGTGGCAGGCTGGCAGGCTGGACACCAGCGCGCGAGTTGGCAGCCTGCTGGGGTGGTAGGGCATCGGAGATGGCACGTCCCGGGGGGGTCTCTCGATTTCAACCTCGCAAATCCTCGTTTCAGGGTCCCGGTCGGAAACCTGAGACAGCAACACAGAATGCCAGAATCCCTAGTAAAAAATACCGACGTCAAACACCACCCGGGTTAGACCTAGATGAGGTACCCAGATCTGTAAGTGTATTCGCAAACTTGCCCATACTGGACAGAGTAGCGAGCGTGTACCTTGGCGAGTCTTTGGCCAGATGTCAGGGCCCCAGGAGCAACGCACGACACGACCGAGAGGCCCCG
Source organism: Hypoxylon sp. FL1284 (assembly GCA_022432365.1). Classification (NCBI taxonomy): domain Eukaryota; kingdom Fungi; phylum Ascomycota; class Sordariomycetes; order Xylariales; family Hypoxylaceae; genus Hypoxylon; species Hypoxylon sp. FL1284. The sequence continues at coordinate 361,832 of JAJJXE010000008.1, read as the reverse complement.
AGTCGGGAGTGTTTCTGGATTCGACCTGTATCGGCACTTCTCTTCTCTTTGTTTAGGAGAGATGAGTTCACGTTAAATGTTTTCATCTCCCTACGCTGGTTTGCTGGTCAAACTGTCCTTTCATTCTCTTCTTTCCCGGTTCCTATTTCTCGATCTACCTCGCCGGCTTTGTATCCACAGCCAACCCTAAGAGTCGGAATTGAGGTTTGCCGCTCGATAGTGCGAGGAACCGACGTTTTCCGGCCGCCGACTTCCATCACTCTACACGGTTAATGCCACCCGGAAGGGAGATTAATTCAGCACGGTCCCTCACTACGGAAGCATCGTTGATTCGAAAGTACCGAATAGACTCAGGTCGCCTTAGGGTGCCCTTACTTTTACGGATTTCTCGGTTTCTATAATAAAAAGGCAACACACATGATAGACGCTGTGTATAACGCGGGTGGCGGGTGTTCGATACCTATTCCTTTCTCTTAACATCTCGTCTTCTCACACTCACCTTTCTTCTCATCTCTCCCTTCCCGTTATTAAAAATGCCTTCCATGGTAGAGGATACCCTCCCCCCTGCCAACTTCACGATAGAACCAGATGTGCTGCCCAACCAAGTGCTGGCCGGCAGCCGCCTGAGCTATTACATTGCTATCAGTGCTGTTCTATTCTGCATATGGCTGCTCCAGCCTTCGAAGCAAAAACTTCGTGTATCAGCGCCCTTCTACAAGGCATCCAGGTTAAAATGGATGTTCAACGCCGATGCCCTAGTGAAGGACAGCTATTCCAAGGTGCGCATTCCTACCAGGGTATTACATGCGAGTCTTCCATGTTGACTTCTTTTCAGTTCCGCGATAGAGTCTACCAGATCAAGACGACAGAGGGTGTGAGAACAATCATCCCGGCGTCATTGGTTGGTCAGCTTAAGGGCCTTCCGGAAGATACCTTGAGCGCAAGGACTGCAGTACGAGAGGTATGTCATGAAAATCCAGCTAAACCAGACTATACAAAATGCTAAAGAAGACATGTAAAGGCCATGTTGAGCGAATACACTAGTCTCTGTGCCGGAGCCCACACAGATACGCTGTCGCTGCTCCTGAAATCAAAGATGACGGGACAGCTCGCGCGCATGACGCCGCAGCTCAGGGAGGAGCTCGAACACATGCTGAACACGGAGTTCCCCGAATGCGAAGGTAAATTAATTTCTAACAACACTACGAAACATCGGCTAACGGTATTAAAAGAGTGGACGCCGTTCAAGATCCAGCCTTTCATGATCCGAACGGTGGCCCGCCTAAGCGGCCGCGTCTTCGTCGGGCCGACGCTGAACCGGGTCGAGGAGTGGATGGACGTGAGCATCAACTTCGCCGTCACGGCCTTCATCGCCGTCATCAAGCTGCAGTTCTTCCCGCCGTGGCTGCGGCCCGTCGCGCAGCACCTCGTCTCGGAGCTGCGCACGATCCGCCGGGACCTGGCCAAGGCCGAGGCCATGCTGCGGCCCGTCATCGACGAGCGCCTGCGCGACGCTGAGACCCCCGGCTACGACCAGCATAAGCCCGACGACTACGTCCAGTGGCTGCTCGACGCGCTGCCCGCGGACCAGAAGACCGACTACCACATCCAGAGCAAGATCCAGCTGCTCCTCAGCGCCGCCTCCATCCACACCACCGGCAACCTCACCACCGACTGCATCTACGACCTCGCCGTGCACCAGGACATGCAGGAGATTCTGCGCGAGGAGGCGCGCGAGGTGTTCTGCGACGACGAAGCGTGGAGTCGCAAGGACAGCATGGCGAAGCTCCAGAAGCTGGACAGCTTCATCAAGGAGTCGCAGCGGCTGTCCGGCAACGTCAGTAAGTGGCATACCCGAGAGACGATAGTTTCTACCAGTACACCGCAGATCATACCCGTGCTAACGCTCGCGCAGCGTCCTTCATCCGCAAGGTCCTGAAGCCCATCGACCTCTCGGACGGCACGCGGCTGCCGGCGGGCACGGACCTGCTGGCGCCCATGGCCGGCATCGCCGTCGACGAGCGGTACTACGCGGACCCGAGCGTGTTCGACGGGCTGCGGTTCTACAAGCTGCGGCAGCAGCAGCAGCAGCAGCAGCAGCAGCAGAAGTACGCCCAACAGCAACAGCAACAATCCAGCTCGTCGTCGTCGTCGTTGTCGTCGTCGTCGTCGTCCGGCGACGAGGCGCGGGGCGGCAGCGGGCAGAAGCACCAGTTCACGAGCATCGGGGACGCCAACATGAACTTCGGCCTCGGCAAGCACGCGTGCCCCGGCCGCTTCTTCGCCGGCTGCGAGATCAAGCTCGTGCTCGCGCTGCTGCTGCTGCGCTACGACGTCCGCCTCCCCGACGGCGTCCGCGACCGCCCCGCCCCCAACATGTTCATGATGACCAAGAGCCCCAGCATGACGGCCGACGTCATGTTCCGGAGGCGGACCGACTGCTGATTTTTTTTTTTCGCGTCTTCTCGATTTCTTTCTGCCGCGGTTGCCAGGTGGCTTCCGCCGTACGAAAAAAAAAATACATATTTAATTAATACTACTTACGACAGGCCCCCGGAAGCCTGGAGCTGCCGGGGCTTGATTGCAATTCTTCGTGTCGACAAGCTTGGTTTAGGTATATACCCAATGAAAGGCCACAGGGCATGCATCTTGATCATTCAAGGCGTTTTGGCGGGGACTGGGACTGGATGGAGGGCGGGAGGGCTTTGCATGGATAGACACCAACATACATACTACCTACCTCCTACACATGTATATATTGGGAATAGGTGGGTAGGTTATGATAGGAAAAACAGGACATCTTAGGTGTCTAATCAATGCAGTCATATCATAGCCGCACAGTGAGCGTGTGCCTCAGTCAGTGACAAGTTATCCTTCAGGGCACGAAGATCAGAGCAGACAGTGTTCAAAATGGCTTCATTATCAGAAAAGACTGGGGTATCTCTAGACAACGCTGCGCTCGCTAAACTCAGATAATCTCCATCTCGTAGCAAATTTCGTAAGTTTTTTCTCCTGCGCGTCTTCCCCCATCATCATCAAACATCATGAACTCGTCATCACATAGAGGTACCCATCCTAAAAGATGTCCCATCTCGTTCTATCACGCTGCTGCTTTACCCCTCCTCTTCCCCCTCCCCCGCGCCACCCCTTGAAAAGGAAAGTTCGCTTCCAGAGCCCTCCGCCCACCCAGGGACAAAAAGAAGTGAAGTTCCTGCCACTGCCGACTAAAAGCGATCGTGAGGAAAAGTCGCAACAGCCAGCCATTGCCGCGTACGAAGAACCGAGCCTCCCTAATTTCCCAATACTGAATATGATAATACCCTCGAATAATCCTAGACCCCAACTGCCCCTCGATCGAGAGAGCTGGGAGTCCCCGTGGAGGCCGATCCTGCGACAACGGGGAAGCAGTAGAATATTATTTTTAATAGTCCCAGACCACCGGACGCATGACGCCGCGGTTGAATGATAAAGGAGGAAATAAGAAATAAGTAAGATAATGGATGTGAATAAAAATGTTGCTCGTGTTCTTGTATGTCTTTCCGAAAAGTTATGGTGTTTTCTCTGTGTTTCCGATCAACGACACAGGAAGTTGAGGCGCAGGAGTCCGTACTGTTTTACCGTTCTCCTGTCCATATGCAAGATGACTTTGGGTCGAATTGGTCCCTGCCCATATATATGATAAATAAGAAACGTGGTGTTTTCGTGATGGGCTCGCGCCCTCTTGAGATCTTGTTTTTGATGACAATGATTCCTTGCAATGCTCTCCTTGTAGATTTTTCATGCGCCATAGTGGGAATGGGAATGCTGGGAAGGGAGATTAATGTTCTGGTTTGAGCAGGTGTTGTACATGTAGTAGGAATGCAGATATTGGCAGTTCGTTGTTTGTTCAGGGTGGAGGAGGGGGTGTTGGAGGGATCAGGACCCCAAATTTCATCCATCGCCGCTGTGTCATATACTCGCAACTCTACCTCTAGCTTCGGGTACCCTTGCGTGGCACACCATGAGCTTGAGGCTTGTCCCCCACTCCTCGCATTCGGCCAGCAGCGACTTGTCGTTCCATATGCTAGTAGTCATGCTGGTAGAGGTTTCGTAGCATCGGTTATACCACCATCGGCCTACTTTCGAGACCATCTTCGTGATGTTCTCGTCGCCCATCTCCGTCTTGTCGTTCATCATCTCCGCTAGGCTGCGCTCGTCTTTCTTGCTTTTCAAACTCGAAGAGCTGGTGATGGCGCTCGCTACGGGCACGCCGACGCGGCATGTCTTGACGTCAACGAAACCCTTCTTGCCGAGGAGTCGGAGCATGAGATCTGCTGTGCTGCTCAGGTTGAAGTCGGCATTTCGTGTGCTCACTCGCTCTTTGAGTCGCCGTACAGCACGGCGAGTACGGGTTCCCATGTTGTTCAAGTCTACGTCCAGGATAGACAGCTCGATATATCCACCGGGCTTGAGAACGCGGTATGCCTCCGAAATGATGTTGCGGTAGTGAGACTCCGGAGCGGCGGAAGGGAAACGGAATACTACCGACGTAAAGCTGTCTGGCCCGAACGGGAACTTATTCATGTGCGAAGCGAATTGGATCTGGTGATGGTTTGGCGGTGAAAGGGGGAATGACGGGGTCACATCTTGCTCTCTTATCAAAGGCGCACGAGGAGACAGGTTGAAGAAAGTTGCGGCGGGGTAAGTCTCAGCGGCGTAGAAAGACCAATCATCGTTCCCAAGACCGTCGATGACGAGGATGGATTGACGTTTAAGCGAGCCGTCGTCGTTAATAAGATCATCGCGAACGGGGCTAAACAGCACGTGGCCGAAGGTGAGCCACTTGCTGACTGTCATGGAGCCGACTCGGAGATTGACCTGAGAAAGGGGCGTGTCTTCGCTAGTGCGGCTACTGGCGGAACCCCTTTTCGTCTTGGCGCTTTTGCTCGACGACGAGCTGTCTCGTTGAGACGCGACGGCAGCATTAGGTTTGCTCTGCTGGGCAGTGTTCGTATTGCGGTCCCCGTACCCAGACACAAACTCAGAGACCGAAAAGGGTGTGGCCGGCGGATCAGAGCCAAACTTGAAGGCAGCATTAATCCTGGCCGTCATATCAGCGCTATAGTGACTCGAAGATGTAGCAGTCTTCCTGGTCTCGACGGAGTCGCGAACGCCCTTAGGATTATGGACACTGGTGGTGGGTGATTCGGGCAGCTTGTCTGATTCCCTAGCCAGCCGGGACCCGTATGTTTCCAGATGAAAAGGAACACCCCGAGATGAAGTAGCCGAAGGTAAGGCTTCGCTCAGAAAGTCGTTATACTCATCCCATATATCATCCTCGGTGAGAGGGATATTCGGCGTCGGCGGGAGCGCCGCTTGTCTCGGTGCAGGGACCAATTCTGAATTGCTAGACCCTGAGCTAGTCATATATTCCGATTCTTTCGGAGGCGAGAAAGCGAGAAACTCCTCTCCAGGTTTACCCAACCTAAGCGGCAGAATTATAGGAATCGTATCTTGCTGGGCGGAAGAACTATTCTCGGTCGTGATAATTGATGGTTCGGCCTGAGAAAGCTCAGGAGATGCAATTCGGGGTGGGCTTGGCCCTTTCGCAACCGAGTCTCGATCGACTTGGCTTAGGTCGGGGGGTGGAAGATGTACACTGACTCGATGAAAAGGACGGGAGAAGCTCTTGGGAGATGTCTGTTCTGGGCGAGTTGTAACGACCTTGGGTATCCTCCCAACTTGGGGAAGCCTGCTTGGCCGTGCTTTAGGGGCAGAAGATGATGCAGAGCTAGCTCCTGTAGCCTGTCTTTTCGACATCGGAGCCTTCTGCGGCTTGACCGGATAAGCGGTGTTGCGCGTCGCTTTCAGAAGAGGCACCTGGGGCTGCAGACGGCGAATCTGAACCATCTCCGGAGACTTGCCACTCTCAGATGGTTCCTGGTCTTGTTCATCCGTGCCTGGCATGAATGGGACAAGCACCTCTGCCTCTCTCAAGACGTCACAGACGTCCAAGTCATCGACGTCATCCTGCTCGGAAGAATCCATTATCGCATAGAATGGGACCGGCTTGCTCGAAGCTTTCACTTTTGTAGACACACTCGCCTCAACTTTCTTCTTGTGCTCCTTGGCAGGTTGGCTTTGGGATCTGCCGAAGAGGTTCCATTTACGAGGAGATTTGGCTCGCTTCGTAAGCTTCTTCGGCGCGGCCTTGGGTCCTACCTCTGTACGGGAAGGCTCTGGCCGATAGTCGGTAGAGGAATCATCGGTTAGGATAGTAGTGTCTATGCTCGCTACCGACGGAGAGCTCATCCCTGTAGTGACAATAGGCTTCGGCATGTTGAGAGGGGCGCGGTCAGGAGATCGAAGGCGCTGCATTGACCTTCGAAATGCGATTGTGGATTTCATCGAAATTCCTTCCGAGTCGCTACTATCTGAAGGACGACGAGAGGCGTGAGGCAACGCCGAGGGCCACAAGGTCTGTCGTGATTCTTCTCTCGATGATGCCGAGACGGCTGAGTTGTTGCGAGAGCGGATACCTGGATACCTAGAGGGGATGCTTTGACTGCTCTCAGTTCTTGCCAATTCCAAGCTGTTGTTTCGGTTCTCTACTACTTCGCCACCGGCAATCACCACGGGGTTCATCCGTTCCAGGAGGAAGTTATCGGTTGATTGAAGACTGGCGAGGCTCTCTGAAGATGAGACTGGAACCTGGAGTCCGCGCGATGGATTCGTCACGCTGTTGCTACGCCTTCTGGTTGAGCCGACCCTGCCGTATCCTTCGTGACCTGTACCGGCTGCTGGCCCTTTCCGAGTCGGCTTTTCTTTCTTTTCCACCTGTGGTACGTCTGGCGCTGTCTTCGTCCGCCGGCCGAAGAGCGGAAACCTCGTTTTGAAGGAGACAGCAGGGCTTGGTGTCCTGGTACCTTTGCTCGTATCCGCTGCCTGGGTCGCTTTCGAGCTGCTTGGCTTCGGCGCCGGTGTAGGCTCTCGACTCGCAGGGGCTTTCGTCGACATGGTGTAGTCCTGGCTGGAAGGGGTCATAGACCTCGGCAATGAGCTAGGCGCAAGCTGACCGCTCTGACGCCTATCCGTCAGGCTTGTTGAGGATAGGTTACTGTGAATAACCGGTATTGGTCCGCCGAATTGGGAATAAAGGTCGGGAGTGCCGTCTCGACTGGGTCGCGACGGCGGTATCGGTCGAGTTTGGGGAGACGTGACCGATGTTTGATCCCTATCGAAAGGCGGTGACTGCAGTGTGCGAGCCGGAGATGGAGATCTCGTGGCAGGTTTCGTGACAACCCGGGCAGCAGCCGATTGCGACTCAGTGTCAGCTTTCCTCAACTTTTGGGACGACTTTCTCGGAGGCGGATTCGGCGGTGCCCAAGGCGGTCCTTGGCGCGCTCTCTTCTCCTTGTCTTCGGGTCGCACGGTTGAGTTTGATGAGGACGACGTCAAAGCCTCCCGTACTGCCGCAAGACCGTGCGGGTCTGCACCGAACGTCTCTCCTTCATTTGGTATACTTCCAGCCCTTCGCTTGGTTATGGGTGGCCTAGTCTCGGCTGGGCTCGCTTGTCTCGCCCTAGCAATAGGGAACCGGTGCGGCAGGAAGAGTCCTGGGGACTGAGACGAGATTGAGGTCGGAGTCGTGTCGCGGCTATAAGGGCCAGGCCCTGGAGACTCGGAAAATCTGGTAGAAGGGCTGGCACTGAATGTGCTCAACTGGCTGTGGCTGCTGCCCCCAGAAAAGAGCGGTGTTGGCGGTGGAAGGTTCTCAGTCGCCAGCTTGAACGGGACGTCTATACTTGGGCTGTTTCTCAAAGATGGAAGCTCAATATCGCCATAACGGTCCAGCTCTGGGTATATTTTCGGGAGTTGTGTTGTCGCTCGAGGCAAATCAGGTTTGTGTGCGTTCCGAATCTCGACTGGGCTAGCAGTAATGCTTCGATCCGAATACAGCGCATTGCTGTCAAGGGATGCCTGCGACCTTGGAATGGAGGATGACGAATCAGTTCTCCTTGAGTCAGATCGAGCCTGGTCACGCATGTTTAATTTCTCCCGAGATAGGTTCGAGGGCTTCCGCCGCAGCACAGTTCGGGGTAGCTTAGCCGAATCACTTCGATCACGGCCAGCCGGTACCGAAGATGTGGGGGCACCCGGCGCCGAGCTCGTGGACCATGCCTGAGTCTCGTGAGTTAAAGGGGGTCTTACGGCCTTTGGGATGGAAGGCCTTCGAGAGGAAGCATTCTGAGGGATTCGGCTTTGTTGGGCCTTGGGGTGTGGGATTGTAGAAGGTCCAAGTCGGTTATCACCAACCTCCTTGCGGGTGATTCGACCCAACGCCGGCGACAGATCTTGCTTCGGTGTTTCCATTACTCCTCCCATTCGCCTCGACCGCGATTCATCACCCGACCTGGTCCGGGAATCTGAGCGTAGGCGGATGGACGCCATGTCTACCGTAATTATCTTCGGGGGTGAAGCTCGAAGGTTAGATGTCCAACATCAACAGTCCATATTAATTACTGGGTTGAAGGTTATCTTGTACGGGTGGTCAGCAGCAAGACCCAATGGCAAGCATATCAATGGGAACTACCTAGCGGTATTTTTGATTGGTTTTGCGATCATACGAGCCGTCAATTGAGTGCTGACTGGCCACACTATTATAGTGAGGCGGCAGGCCGGACGTAACGGAGTCAGCAGTCCAGGCTATGATTGAGCGAGCAATGTTTCCACGACAGCCGGTCGGTATTATAAACCCGTTTCGTCTAGGGCTAAGCAAGCCACGAATAGATGAATGTTCGAGAACGGCTTGGGCGGGATCCGGAGTGCAGTGTCTAAGGCCGGGGTCGCGGAGAGAAATATTACGATGGCCAGAATTAGGGAGGTAACAGAGGCTTGCAACGAGTCTTCCTGAGGCAAGAGAATACTATGGACGAACGCCAAGGATATCAGGGGTTCGGGGAGAATCTGGTCGAGATCTTGGTAACGGATGGGGGACGACCTTTCCGCGTACACGTCGGCTCGGCCAACTTTAGATACACTCCAGCCAGGGGGGACGGTGTGGTGGTGGTACAGAAGCTGCGGGGGGCTTGTGGGCGATCAAGGAGCTTATGGGCGGATCCGTGCTCTCTTCAACGGGTAACGCGATATGATTCCGTTATGAGTGCCGTCGTCGCAAATACTCGAGGGTCTGAAGCTTCGCAGGCGTTCTTTGAGATGAGAGGTAGGCGTACAGGACAGCTGATTAAGAAAGGTTGAGAAAAGGCTTGCTTCGTCTTGCGAAATCGGACATATAAGATAAATAAAAAAATAAAAATAGATTTCTACAGAGCTCCCCAGAGAGCAAAAGGTAAAGAAGAGACGGTATTAGGAGAGGTATCGAGGAGGCGAAAGAGGTATGCGAGCGTATATAAGACGATACATGCTCTTGTTAGCTCCCACGGCCTATTCCACAATACATGCTCGATACGATGATGTACCTAAGGGTCTAGGCAAGGGTCAGGGTACATAGACGAATAGAGTCTTTGGGCCAGTGTGGCGCAAAACCCCTGTCGGCGGCCAAGATGTAACCATTTGGGGTGTTCTGGATGGAGTCGCCGATTGTGCGGTCTGGTTGGCGGCCCTTGTGGATAGGAATATTGACGTTCCAACTTGTCTATAGCCAGGGCCTCGATGGCCTAAGCCGATAGCCAGCAAGGGTCTCTCTCTCGGACCTGGGCACATCGCGCCTCGCATGCTACCCATCTGCCTATACTGATCTTTTTCAGCGGAAGACTGCAGCGCTGACTCACCGATGCTGGTTATGCGCTGGCGGGTTGGCAGAAGATAGGCGAGTAACTAAGGTATGCCATGGTCGATGCTGTACGGACAAGTCATGTCAGTCGGCGGCATCGAGCAACTCGTCGCCTCACAATTCGCAACTAGTAAAGACGCGTCCCTCTCTCTCGCGTCATGCCCTCTACTGGCATATGTTGTCGACCAGCCAGCTGCGAGCAATATGCGCGTTCCCAAGCAAGAGGAACCGCGCCGGTCATGGTTGTAAACTGGTGTCGGATTGTGCATATTCTGATGTCCTATGAGAAGGTCGCTGTAGGCTCTCGACGATATCATTCGCCCGAGAGCGGCCTGGATATTTGGAGAGGCTTACCTGGTTGGGCCAGGCCGAGTCCAGTACCTCCAGAGCCCACTCACCTTAGCTACAAGATGTAGATGGGGTCATACGACGCTACCGGCTACCGGTAGCTGGGCGTGAGACCGGCCTAAGCTCCCTAAGCTTTTCCCACTGCAGAGCGGAGGCTAAGCCGGTACTTGATAGGCCTTGGGAAGTACGGGGTACGCGCGCGAGAACGAAGAGTGATGCTACGGCCATGGCCGTGGTCGGAATGACGGACGCATGCTAGGATGTAAGCTATCATGCGTCCGCAGACTAATCGAAAAAATGGCACGGAACAAAATGGAATGATGGCATTGGAAAAATTCGACGTGCAGGATTTCAACGCCATCCTCATGCATGTCGCAGTGGCTGGTGCTTGCTTGCCTGCTGGCCGCATCGGGTATATGCGGCGAGAGGCAGCCAGCAACCGCCTGACGAGCCTGACAGGCCTGCAGGCCACGGTGCTTCCAGTGCGTTCAGCGCATTCTGCTCATGGCGGGGTGCGGAGGCCGCTGAAGAGGGCTGCTGAATGACAACTGGCAGTGGCGGTGACTGGAGTTGACTGGCCCGTTCAGTTGGCGAGTCTAGGGCTTGCTAGGCTACGACTCTAGCATTGTTGGCAGCTCACTTGTAGCGGAGAGTCAAGGCGCGGGCCGCAACAAACGCCCCTAGCGGCAAGGAAGATCCTGGCTTTTACATCGCATCTCTCGCAAGCGGCTCTCCTTCTCATCTCTCTCGCCTCACCTCTGCTGAGGACTTCTCCGCGCTTAGCACTCTTAACTGAAAAAAAGAGGAAAAAAAATTAAGAAATAAGACACGTCCTATAGACAGCTAGTCATCGTCCGTCACCTCATCGCATTGTCTTACTTGGCGTCACTTGATTTCTATTATACGATACAGAGTCTGCCGAGGTCGCCGTGTCTCCGTGTCTCAGACGGCTAGCTTCGCATTTCTTGCAGAATTGTCACAGTTCCATCACAGCTCTGATGTCTCTCTGCATGTCTCACCTCTGTGCTCTCCGAAGAACGCTTAGAACGGTCGACGATCTTGGTTCAACCGGGTCTTGGACGAATCCTTGCACCTCCACTTTACGGGCGCTTCCAGTTCTATGTATGCAGATACTCGAACATGCGAAGATCCGGACCAAAGGTTTCACGCTGTCACGTTATCATCAATTACCGTGGCTTTGCGGAATCTAACCCGCTAGCATGATATGACCGCTGTCTGGCCTATGAGGTCATTTCCTTTTTTCGGGCAGCGCGAATTCTAATCCCGATACGTAATTGACATTTCTGAGTTTATGGAACGAATCTGTATAAGTCGAGCATACGTTATCATCCGTTACACGAAGCAGCTCAACTGTGTATAACATCTATCTGCTATTATAAACGTCGACAGGCATATGCCTCCCCCTCTCTGTCTCTCCCCGGCTCTCCTAGGTATTCCATAAGTCCATGTCGCCTCACGGCCAGAACTGACAGGGATATGGCAATCAAGAACTCGAGAGCAAAAAGATATTTATCCAATTTTCTGATTGGTCGTTAAGCTTCACATTTTGGTCCAATAGGAACGGCTCGCCTTTACCAAAATAAGTGCTTGGCGAGATGAGGAGTCTCTATCTTGGGCGTCTGCATGTCTCTCCCTATCGATGCGGATTCCCGGCAGCAATCCTCCCTTGCCTCCGTTTGAAGATGCAACTTACGGGCTCGGTGAAGCTATCTTCGCAGCAGATATAATCAGGGGTTCCGTAGCCAACTTCCCCGCACGATAACTTCATTGGCGATTTGTCCTTCTATCAAGACGAGGCTCCCTTACTGAGACTGGGACGATGATAGCAAACGGATCAATCTAAACAACCCCTCCCGTCGCTCCCCTTCGGTTGGAACCTTGGCCCGCTACTCCTTCACCACTCATACTATGAGCAGGCGATTCTGAGGAAGTAATAGTAATCGCCCCGATAGTCCTAGAATAGAAGAGATATCTACTCAAGTACCTACCTACCTACCTACCTACCTAGGTAGGTACGCACAAGTTCTGCCTCCAAGCGATCGTCTTGCCCAGATTCGGTTACCCGACGGATCCAAGTCTACATGTCAAGCCGGATCAGTTGTCAGTCGAACGGACGAGGCGCGCAAGCCTGCCGTAGATAGTACACATGACGCTTAGCTAGACTCTGTATGCCGGGTATGGGGATATCCGCCTATGTACTTCTGCCAAGTTGCATACATTTCGACGGGCTGTTCGACGACTCTCTAGCGAAAGGAGATATCGGTACCTGGGTGCCACGGTCCTTGCAGCGCAAACGTCAGCACGTGAGGGCATGGCCAGCTGAAAGATGCATAATCTGGCACAAACCTAACGCAATAGCATGGGGCAAGCAGACGAGCAGCCTTGCATCGACCATGTCGATATACCTTGGACCGGGCAGGGAAGGCTTCAGTTGCTACGTATGTTATATATACGAAGTACCTACAGAGCAGTAAAAGGTTGCAGTCCCGGCCGTATGGGTCCGCGCCCACCTGTGGCGAGTGCCGAATATGCAAGTGCAGCTCCGCCACAGTCGTATACGAAGCGACAAGTCTACCTGCCTGCTTTCTCAGCGCCTAACCGAGCGTCGCTATGGCTGTGCGCTTAGTGTCATGTCGACGTGGCACCTTCATCTCCCAAAACTTCTCTCGGAGATTCCAGCATCATTTCTTCGAAAGAAGCAAGGAAGCCGGAAGACGATATCTACGAGCCAACTATAGCAAAAATCTCTATCTACCGCACTGCTGAGCCGCGCCAAACAGAAAGAGAAAAAAAACACGGCGATGGGGAATGGGATCTTCAAAGCTACGGAATGATCCTCCTTGGCATCCAGCGGACAGGGGGCACTAGGGCCAATCGTGGGCGCCTATCTTGCCGCAAGCAGGGTCCTCTTCAGGTGAGCAAGGGTCTTCTGCAAGACGATTGGGCGGAATGCGTGAGACAAGCAGGACTAAGATTTTGCACCTTTGGTGTCCCTCAAATAACGTGACGAGAAGATGGTGGGCAAGTATTCTTCTCTCTGCCTCTCTTCGGCCAGACTTGCTATGTACCGAGGAGATGTAGGTACTGCGACCTCGAATAGGAGAAGGTAGGCAGATTTCCCCTTCCCAACAACATCCGACGATCTCGCGAGGCTCGCTACATATGCCCACAGAGTCTAAATAAATCATCCTACAACAGTGCTCTCTTTCGTCTCGGGGATCTCCCTGCAGGTTGGTGGCGTCGCCTTCAGCTCGGCAACGAAAAACAAAATGCGGGATTAGCGCGCCCTCACGCCGTCATCGTAGCGACCACCTCACCGCCCAACGCCGTGATGTCAAGGTGAGTGAAGAGACGCCACAGGGGACATGGTCTTACTTGCGCCGGCGCCGCAGATTACGGCACGCGATCGAGAGACCGCGGGACTCGAAAGCATGCGGGTACGCACGCATGTCTAAGACAGCGCAGATCCGCCTGCGCATCGCCGCGCTGTTCGTCTTCAGCTGGCCAACTGCAGAGCGGAGGACTGGTGCCTTATTTGTTGGAACCTGTCTGGCCTTGCTCCGACCTGGCTGCCTGGACGGCTCTCGCCTCTCTCCAGCACGGACTGGTGGTTTGCAGCGACGCAGCCATGTCCCGAATCCCCAATAAGCGCGAGAGGCTCCAACAAGCGCTTCTGTTAGCGCGGGTTGCCCCTTTCGGACGGTCTGGCTTAGCCAACGACAGGCCTGGTTATGCCCGCTTCAAGCTCTCAGGCCGGATTATTGTCCTTATAGGTAGATGCCTCCCACGCCACAGCGGTCCTGCTACTGGCCCTCCTTGGTCCCGACTCGTCCGAGATCTGCTTGACGATCCTTTCCCTCGTACGCGGTATCGAGATAGAGCTTACTGTGGCTTCGAGGCACATATTAAGCTGACGAATATCTGTCCGGTCGTTGCCCCATTCTCTCACCGGCATAACGGTCTAGATATCTGGCCTTTAAGCCCCCCCCCCCCCCCCCCCCTCCCTCTTGATAGGCCTCTCAGTCGGCCCCTTTGCTCTCCTTGGGAACCACGTGAACACAGGAGCCGGTCGTCTGACTTCACGGCCAAATGAGCGTTCGTATGATGGTAGAATGGCTGGGCCCATATGACCTTTCGTCTGTGTTATGTCTGGCTGCCCTGCTTCGGACGCGTAGATCTTCGGTGCAATCATGATTGATGGCTTGGCCAAAATTCGTTACTAGTTGTTGGCTTGTTCGACCTGGAAACGGGTAGGCATGGATGATTCGAATCGGTTGGAAAGAGGTGGTACTGGATAGTGGACCATCACGTTGAGAGTCATGAAGCATCATGCCAAGTCGGGTCGGTCCGAAACGTGTGAAGAAGCCGGTAGTCGTCTTTCTAACAGAACTTGATCCCGTCACTAACTTGACTTCAATCACGGAAATGTGTGTATGGCATTTGACAGGGAGACCAAGTGCCGTTGCCAACCATCTTCATCTCATCTCCTCATCACATCAACAAAGATGTTCTGGGAAATTAAGGAGTTGTCAACAGGGCTATGCAGAACGTTTTCCAGATGTATGTCAGTGTCACCTTCTGTGGTCAAATTTTACACATCACGACGCATCAACGAAGGAACGAATCTGTTGCACGAAGAGCTGTAAATTGGCGCTCAACGGCAACCAGTCCTAGAGATGCACGGGAGATGAGATAAAGGATACTATCACAACTCGTACCAACCAACGGAATCATGGTCCTACTCAAGTAGTCGAGGGTTCTAAATCTTGACACTACCATTACCGAGTCCTGACTACGGGATCGAAAATCCCTAGTCGCTGGCCCTGTTAAGCCTTTCAGAGCGAAAGCCCTAGCGAATTCCCAAACTTGGGGTTTCTATACTGGTCTCCTAGAACCAGATGAACTCTCAGATACCTAGGGTATTTCGCTATCAAGATTTCATGGTCATCTCCAAGAGAGAACTGATAACATTCGTGCATCCAAACTGCCTAGCCTTTCAAACGAAGTTTCCCTTGATGTTCAAGGCAGACTTGCACAACAACCATCCATCCTCCTTCTCTCATGCTCCTAACCCTGGCCTGCTCCGACAATGCATCGGATCCATTAGAGTAGACCACCGTATCCTACGATGTCTTGAATCTCTTGCATTTGGAGCAGTTCGAGAGCTGCTGAACGACCTTGTCCTCGTCGTGCTTGAAATAGCGGCAGTTCACGCTTCCTTGTCGGCTCTGGTCGCCTTTATTGCCACCAATTTCCCAGTCTGGACATGCCTGGATCCCCATGTAGACCTTGTGCTTGCATATGTGAAGGTTCCAGATCCGGATGCACATCGTGGGTTGGGGTATGGGTTATCGCGGCCAGTATGATTCTCGTAAATGGGTTACTCGAAAGACGGTTCTGCTGCGGGTACTAACCTATGGTCCACAAAGATGATGGTTTTGAGGTTTAGATAGTCCAAAGGGAGCATGTCTATATATGTAATTGTCTAATTCATATACCCTTTCGACCTAGGGGGCACATGGACGAACTGCGCCATTGATGATAGGTGTTCGTAGGTAATGATGCAAAGACATTGTTCACGAAATGGTCGTCTAGGTCTCACGAGCGACTTACCTACAGGTAGTGCATTCCATGCCTCCCACGGGGCTTGGTATAGCTTAGTCGATGTTTCTTAACACCGTCAAGCTGTAACCACTACAGTCACGATATCTCGTTGGTTTCCAAGTACTCTATATCAACTCGCGCTATTTCTTAGATAGGGGTTTCCGACAAAGAGTACAATAGATAATCTCCGGACAGGTCCTCCGAATGATCTCTCTTCCCTATATACGACTGTCTATCAAAGGCAGGTCCCTGGTGCCGTACCAGAAGCTACTCAGAGTGACAATAGTACGAAACTATGTTTCTAACAAATAACTAATGGCAGAAGCTAAGGGGCGCAGAGTAATCTAATATATTTGGTAATTTTCTCACTGCTATACCCTAATGAACTGAGGTTTTATTGTTGCTAGTGAATTATCAAAGCGTAGGCCTCGAGCCCCTTAGCGGTTGATTGTGTACTTCTGCCGGGCGCATCGACGAGGAAGACTTCATGTCTGAATAATTCGGGCGAGGATTTGTAGGCCTAATGTATGCCAATCAAGTTCTTGTAATGATCTGCTCTGTCGTCTTTGGTGGCGCCCAATCAACTTGATGCCGAAGCCCGCAAATGTGCACTTTCTTGATATTATCTCAGCTGAGGCATTTCCCCTCTTCCTCTTTTTCTTCAGTTTCAAATGATCCATGCCAACGTGCCTGTGGTTCAAGCGATGCAGCGAGCAACATGGCTTCCCATACAAACCCGAGAGGTATGTCTAATTCTGTTGTTTTAGTATCTGGTGCATCAGTTATTCTCTTAAAACTAACTCTAGCGTCAAATGATTAGCAGCAGATTGGATTGAAGGCAGATTTTAGAGGATATTAGATATCCTCGCTCGGCTCGAACTGAGGGGGCCGTCGTCGAAGGTCTTCATGATATATGCTCATGATAACCCTAGCTTCCCCGATCATCCTGCACACGCCGACATTGTCGAGAAATTTATCGCCTGGTCCAAGAAGCTGTCATTCGATGTAGATTCTGACAGATCCCCCCACGGATATGTGCCCGGTCGCGGAGTCCAGATCGACGGAGCCAGCAACGACATCTTGACGACACAACTCTCCCTCTTGCCACCAGATTGGGACGACAAGAACGTCCGCTATGTGGTTGTCTTTGGTTCGCGACTACTTGAGAAATATATACAAGACGAACACCAGCGTAATTTTGACGATGGGAAGACGTACATTGAGACGATCGTAGACACCTGCCAAGAGTTCGATCGAACAGAGTGGGATCCTACTAGCACTGATGAGAAAGAGAGATTCCGCAAAAAGGTCTTCGACAGAGTTCGCGATACCCAGACCCGGCTGATACCGAAGATGGGGAACACGTTCCATCACGTTCTGACGGAACTAGCTTTCGTGAAATTCAGGATGAACCGCCAGACGACGCCGCGGGTTATTCCAATCTCGCTGGACGAGAACTCAACTCCAAGCTTCATCGCGTCGGGCCCCAATCTACTTCGAGTCGAAAATGTAGGCCAGCATAATATATACAAGAGCTTCTTCAATATCTTGCTGAGGTTCGAGCATCACGAAGAGGACAGGCCTTTCGTCGAAGCAATGCGAAAGTGCTTCGAGGAATGCAGGGGCCTGGCTAGTGATAGCACTCTAGCTACGCAGGTTCAGTATGACTCTCGTTGCGAAGAGAGCGTCTTGAATACTCTGCGAAAGCTGGTAGACTCCCCGGAGTATAACAACATACAGAGGTCGGTCACTATTGAAGATATCCGACGAATATTGAGCATGCACACCTTTTTAGATCGATCTTCTATTCAAAGGATATCAGGTGACAGCTTGCCGACGGAAATAAGAGACATCGACCTCGTACGAAAAGGACAACTACAGCCTATTTCAATAGAAGCTCTATTCGACGAGAGAGTAATTGAACGCGAAAGAATGTCCCCCAAGCGAATTCTCATCCGAGGTCTCCCTGGGGTCGGTAAATCAACTCTAAGCAGACGAATAATGTACGCAGACAACTGGTACGAAATCCCTGTTATCAAGCGCGACTTGGTGATCCGTCTACCTCTTCGGAAGCTGCAGTATTCAAGCAATCTGGAAGAACTACTGTTTGATGAGTTCTTCAAGCTAGTGCCTCGCGGTTCAGACTGTGCCGCACAGCTAAATGACTGGATCTTGAACAAGGAATGCGAACACAAGATCATCTTCATCCTGGACGGCCTGGACGAAGTTCAAGGATGGCCTACCCAGAAACGTGGTCTTCTTCTTGAGCTACTCAATCGACCAAATTGCATCATAACATCGAGGTTCAGCAACAACACGATCGGTATGGATCCTATCGATCTCGAGCTGGAGGCTCTCGGGCTCAGCACCGAAAGCATTAACGCCTACTTGAGGAGCACGGAGATAATCACCCCTGAGGACGCAGAAGCAGTCCGTAATTTCATTGAAAACGACAATAAGATCCAGGAAATGGCCCGAGTGCCTATTTATCTCGACATCCTATGCTACAGTTGGGATGAGATCAACAAACAGGGACACTATGCTTCGCATAGCTCAATTGATGACCAGCCACGGCCGCCGACTACGACGGATTTTTACCAGGCTATCACACATAAGCTGTGGCGAAAAGATATTCTAAATTTGGGCAAAACTGATCATGGAGAGAGGTTGACGAGTGATATTGTTGATGCAATACGCGACCCGCGACGCCTCCTGAAGCGAGTAGTTCAGGCAGACATCGACCTGCTAGCAGAGATAGCCGCCAACATATTGAGCCAGGGACGATTTGAGTTCACCGGGAGAGACGTTGATGCGGCCATCAAGAAACTAGAAGTGAATGGTCGACAGTTGCCACTCAGGTTGGAGACAGATCTGGCGAAGCTATCATTTCTGCGCCGAGATTCCAATTCATCACACCAACAGAACTATAGGTTCGTCCACATTACCTTCCAGGAATTCTTTGCTGCGCAGTACATAATTCGCGACCGCGATACCCTGGAAAGGCAGATGCGCAAACACAAGTATAACCATCATTACGAGATCGTATGGAGATTCGTTGCCGGCCTTTTAGCTCTAACACCACGAAAGCAATTCGGGCCGAACGACTTCTTCGATCTTCTAGAGCAGGAGCCTCGGGACTTAACCGGGATCAAACACGTATATCTGATGATGAGCTGCTTGCGCGAGTGCCGGGGCCTCCTGGATAATACGCGGCAAGATGCCCTTGATGCTGCCCTCACCGAATGGCTGGATTTGGAGGTTGACGCAGGACGTGATACATCACGTCGCTTGCTCATATCGAATGATGTGGCATTTCCAGAGGCAATTCTTGGAAAGAAAGTAGAGCAGCAGCTCAACGAAGGCAAATATGGCATTGTTCAAAGCCTTAGCCGGCCGAACCTGTCTGATGAATTTGCCGACTGGCTAGTCAGTAATACTGGCATGTACAACCACCTCGAAGCTCCACACTACATGTTTTCTCGGGCACGTATACCTAGAAAAGCTGGTGAAAAGCTGTTACGTCTCCTGGAGCATGACGAGCTAAAAGATCCTTATATTGTGTTCTGGATATTGGAGAGCGGCACGCTGCACGAAGGCACTATTGCTGAAATGTTAGAAGTATTGGACCCCTCCGAGAAAAACCAAGGTCTATGCCGGATTTATTTAAAGGTTTTAAATAATCAAAGAAAGCTACCGTCCATCGCCATCCAGAAGATCTGGGATTTTCAAGTCGGTCGTTTGGATTACCCATACGAAATGATAAACAACCTGGTCAATCCATTAGATGCAGAGACGATCAATAAAGTACGAAACGACTTGGAAAAGATACAAGACCCGGCCCGTCGTTTTATGATAGGCAAATATTTACGCAGCCGTCCGGAGTTCCGAGAATATTTTCGTACCTGGATTCCAGCCGCATTAGACATTCTTGAAAACGCCTCTGTGGATGAGCACGATAAGTACTCCGCCCTGTCATTTATTAAGGATTTCTCGCCGGACAAAAAGCCTTATCAGTGCTTGATTGCACAACTCCTAAGCCATGACAACCCATTTCTTCGCGGAAAGGCAACTGATATTCTACGTGAATAAAAGGTTCTGCTGGAAGATGACGTAAATTTAGCATTCGAGAGCGCATTTGCGTTGTATCCTATGGAAACATATACTTGGGTATTGGGCATGGCTCTTGCCGGCCGCCTAAGTATGACTATCAAAAGTCCTGTTGAATGGGTCCTGGACCATTCATCCTGTCTTGGAATAGGAACCATCGACAAAGCGTTGGCTCTGAAATATCTACAAACCGACTCTTTACTGGATACCAGTGTTATGCCGGGTGACTTGGCAGACTGGTTGTTAAACATCATATCGAAACTCGACAGAGAACCTTCTGACGAAATTGGCGTAATACTACAAAAGGCAGCATTGGAACCGAGAATAGTATCAGAGCTGATTAAAATGCTCGAAACTACGCACACTGAAGCCGTGGCAATTGCCTTACAAGGTCGACCAGACGCTAAAGACAGGCTCATAGACCTGCTAGTCAAGACAACAGATCTGGACATAGCACGCAAAGCTTCCCTTGCATTAAGGAGTCTGGGCAGCGACGTGGCCATTTGCCTTCCCGAGGAGAAATATATGGAGCCGGTATATCATCTTCTCAAAAGTCCATACTCATACAATCCCGCTCATTTGCGCATTATCACGTTACTCCTTTATCAGCCAAAACTCAGTCCGAAGATAATGACTGACTTACTCAGCTTCATTGAAATGTTCTTCGCCGAACGTCAAAGTGGTTTGTCAACGGGAGATATTTTTCAATATTATTCATATCGATCTGTCCCATATGTTGAGAAATTCTGCCAACACGCCGACTCATTCGCCGATTCCCGGACTATAGCACGTTTCTTCAAATTTGTTTTTCTACAACTGCCTATCACCGACATCATACCTTGCTGGATACATGGCAATAGTCTCTGGTATTATTCTGGAGACGGCTCTATAAAGCAAAACAAACTGCAAGATGAAGAGCGCTTCCGAATGGCATTCCACAAAGGTCAGGAGAAGGCCGGTATACCCGAGTGGGCGCGGATCAGCCCAAATGTGGGTGGCGTATATACTCCTTCTCATCCCGGAGAAAATGCCGGAGATAATAGATCCAGGATTGGGACACTGAGTCCAAACAGCCAAGCCCAAGCGGCTAGGCACGAAAATGCTCCAAGGCTAGCGCAAATGAGCATTGGATCCATTTTAGTTGACGATGCTTTGCCGGGATTTCAGCAGCTGCTGGCAGAGATAACGTAGTCAAACGAAGACTCCTTTCGAGACAAGCGGAGCTGATATTTTACATGCTCTAGAAAGATCTATTTCAGGGATTCTCTTAGAATAGGTGAAGCAAGCGATCAGGCAAGTCACTTGACATCCTGATAATACTCTAGGCTTCGAGACGAGCCTTGGTGGGATGATCCTATATCTTACACTGGACGGAGTTTATTATGTATCAAGTTCCGACAACGGCCGAGACGGATCGAGACCATCCAATGCAGAATATGCGTCGATTATCTAACTCAGTTCCATATCTAGTGGCTATTGTCATCGTTAGCGATGTCATAAACAGGGTGGCTCAACGGGTTTCCTCTTGTCTACATCTCTCCTAGCAGAGCGTATCGTCACGAGGTCTCTTGGGTCTGTGGGAATATCTTCCTGAATTCGGCTCGCCGTCCAATCTATTCATAATGACGCGAAGTGAGGAGAAGCTCGCAACGCGCCACTCAGCGTGCTTGATTGAGAGCATCACAGGCCTCGGCATCGACGTCGATCCCGAAAGAGGAGCTTGGGGCCAAGAGTGCGGAGAAGGTCGAGTGGCCGGAGCAAGACAAGCAGCTCAAACTCACGCAGATAACGAGACCCCAAAAGCAAAGTGCCAGCACGATACATCTGCCGACCTTGGCGTGGTATATCATATATATGACACCCTCTGGGAAGCTGACTAGGCGCAGAGCGTGTTGGAGCAAGGACCCTGAAGATGCTAGACACATTCCAGAGCGCGGAGGGTTGCAGCCGGCCTGCGATCCAGGTACGCATCTCCATCCGGCTAAACTTGAGATTAAGAGCGTATACTCTTTTCGATAGCGATAAGATGCCAAGGTGTGCCATCATCCCTCCGGATCGCTCTTCCTGCCTTGGGCAGGTAGCTGTCGTGTCAACCTCATGCCCGGGGCATCGACGTCGACGACAGAAGAGCAAATATGCGACATGGACGATGCAGATGGATAAATGAGAAGGCGATGTGGGGGAGGGGAAAGTTACATCAGATGCTCGAGGTCTATGGAAGATGGCGCTCCGGCGAACATGTCTCGAAAGCGTCATCGGCCTGTCTATAAAAGCACAGCTTCCAGGAGGAGGGGCAAAGGTAGAAAAGGGGGGAAAGCGACGAAGAGAAGAACGCTGTCCTAGTCCATCGACGAACTCTCCTGATCACAGTTACACAGCTTATACACCAAGAGAAAAGAGAAGCAAGAAACCATGGCCATCACCGAAGTGCCCCAGACCCGGGAGTGGAACGGGAAGCAGGTCCCGGTCTACCCCATGGAGGTCATCGACTTCTCGAAGCTGCTCTCGCAGGAGCCCGTCGAGATCGAGCGGCTGGTCCGCTGCTGCCAGGACACCGGCTACTTCTACCTGGACCTGCAGGGCATCGACGGCCGTCGCATGCTCGAGGACCAGCAGGACACGCTGAAGCTCATGTACCAGTTCTTCGACGCGCCCCTTGAGGCCAAGAACGAGTTTGGCCTCGTCGCGCCGCATCTCGGGTAAGCCCTCAGACGAATTCTTACCTTAAAGCAGAGGCTGACCTAACTATAAAACAGATACGAGCCCATCGGCTCGCGCACGGGCGTGCTCGAGAACACCAAGGACGGGTACGAGATGATCAAGGTGTCGCGGGACGAGATCCAGAAGGACAGCCCGCACCTGCCGGCGGTGCTCAAGACGAGCCCGGACATGAAGGTGCTGGAGCACGCGATCGCGGGGGCCAACATCGCGACCAAGACGATCCTGGCGGCGCTGTCGACGGGGCTGGGTCTGACGGGCGCGGCGCGCTTCGAGAACTCGCACCGCAACGACCGGCCCTCGACGAGCACGCTGGCCATGATGCACTACATCCCGTCGGAGCCGTCGGCCAAGAACATCGGCCACCAGAAGCACACCGACATCAGCTCGCTGACCTTCCTGTTCGCCGAGCAGTGGGGGCTGCAGGTGCGCCCGCCGGGCTCCAAGGAGTTCGGCTTCGTGGAGCCGCGCGACGGCATGGCCGTCATCAACGTCGGCGACTCGCTGCGCTTCGCCTCGGGCCACACGATGCAGTCGTGCATCCACCGCGTCGTGCCCCTCGACCCCACCGAGCACCGCTACTCCATCGCCTACTTCCTCCGCGCCGAGGACGACACCATGTTCACCGACTCCGAGGGCCGCTACATCACCGCCGGCCAGTGGCACGACGAGAAGTTCTTCGCCTTCACCAGCCCCCCCGAGGTCCAGGCCCTCGCCCCCAGCTCCATGCTGCTCGGCGGCATGACCGAGGAGGACGCCGCCGCCGACAAGGCAGAGACCAAGGACGCCCCCAGCCCCGTCGTCGGCGCGACCAACATGAACGAGGCCGTCCAGGTCTACTAGGCTGTCGTTTTTCTTCTTCACTCCTCTCCTTCTCGGGAAAGATTGGCAAGGGGAAAGAAAAAGGGGACGCGGAGTTTTCTAGAGACAAAGAGAGGATGATGGGTTGATTCATACACACCAACTCTTACCGCAGCCTAGGCTCCTACCTAAGACGGTCGTTACCCTTTCGAGGAATGAAATCGTCGTTCGTGTTTCTCGCTTTCCGTGCTGGCAATCGGGTCAGCGCACGCTTTTCTAGATCGCCTCGCGACGGGGGGCAGATACAGATGAGGAAGGGGAAATCAGAACACTCCCACGGATACTATACATAGTACATGGTTCTACGTATATATAGTCTTCAATATGAATATTTTCTTTTGTTGTCACAACTTCAAGCCGCTCTTTTCTGTGCTCGTGAAGTCTGTGGATGACTGCACTCTTCTCAGATGGGTCACATAAACAATTTTGTGAGAAAGCTACCTGGGACTATCTCATGATTAAAAACAAAAGCAAAAGCCACCGGAGAACACAGGATGAGTAACCACACACACGGAATCGCGCGTCGATCGTACGTTGCTCTGTGCGTATAGTACAAATGGCCTGACACAATAAGTGCCGAGAACCAGAAGCACTCCGGATAGGTCATCGCAAACAAGTAATCCTAATCCTACAACCCTACTACTTCCCACCATACCCCATACCCCATACCAACAAAACTCTCAATCTCAGTCATCCATACCCATCCGCCCCATCTGGTTAGCAAGCCGATCGATGTCCTCAGCGTGCTCGACGCCCGCAGCGGGGTTGTGCGACTGGCCGCCGACAGGGGCGCCGCACTCGGGACACCTGGCGGTCTGCATGGGCATGCCGCACTCGCCGACGGTGAAGGGGTGGCCGTTCTCGCAGCGGTACCAGTGGCCTGTGCCCGAGAACTCGCGGGCCATGGCGCTGTACACGTCGCGCATCTCGTCGGCCGTCACCGCATTGTAGAAGACGCCGTCGTTGAGCATGACGTGCGTGTCCTGGATCTCGGACAGCAGGCCCTCCGTCTGGCCCGGGTAGCGCGTCGCCAGGTCGCTCGCCGCGTCCAGGTGCTCGACCGCCTGCGCCTTGAGCGCATTTGCCTTTGCCTTGTGCTGCTCGTCTTGTTGTTGTTCCTCTTCTGATAACGGCATCAACCAGGATGGCTTCGCTAAGGTGAGGATCCGGCTGAAGATGCAGAATTGCGCCACGTACACGTGCGCCTCGGCTTCCTGTCTGGGATGGCCCGTCGCCTTGGCCTGCGCCGCCAGGGTCTTGCCGTCCGCCAGCTGCTGCGCGAAGTCCGGGAAGAGCTTCGGCCGGCCCCCGAGCGGATCCTTCAGGAGCAGCATGAAGTCGGAGACGATGACGATGTCGCACTTGAGCAGGAGAATGCACGCTTGTAGGTAGGCCTTGTTCTGAATCCGGGTCTCGTCAAACTCGAAATCTCCCTCGAGCTTTCGCTGGCGCGCCGCATGCTGAACGAAGTCATCGACGCGCTGGAAGGGCTGTTCGTCTTTCTTGACCTGGTTGGTGAAGTCGCTCAAGCTGCGCCAGAGTTTCAGGGCCTCGGCGTATCTGTCAGTACCTACCCAGTCGTGAATCTTGTAAAGCTCCTTCAGACGCCCTGTAGCCAAGATCAACTTTTGAGGCCGAGAATTTCGCGGTGTAGCACCGGGCTTGGTGGCTTTCGCTATGCTATCCTGTACGTCGAGCAACTTGTTGGCGAGACTGTAGCATTCGGTATTAGACCAAGAGATGAACTTCTTAGTGGCCTCGTCGAGCATAGCTCGGCGAACGATTCTTCCATATCGAGCTATGTTGCGCAGGGAGCACCGACAATTCGGACACTTCTTGACTTCATCCATCGAAAAGGGCTCGGTGGCCTTCTTCAGCGCTGTTGGGTTTCCCTCGGCTGACATCTCGTAGTGGGCCCTCATGTCCATGATGCCGTCCATGTTGGTCTTGGTCGTAAAGTGGCCGCAGTCCGGGAAAATGCAAGGATCTTCGTCTAGATCGATCTCATGGTACTGCGACATCATAATGAAGTCCACCTGGACGGCCTTGATGTCGTCGGAGCAGCACGTCTGGCAATACTTGGCACTGGGACAAATCTCTCCGCACAAGGATGGGCACCGGTGTCCGCATTCCAGCACTTTCTCGCACCTCTTGGAGCAAGGAATCCAGTCACAGGGGGCAGCACACGGCATCGTGCAACGTGCGTGCGGGCAGCTCGACGCGCAAGCCTGCTCAGCGCAGGGAGTGCAAGGCTCGTGACACTTCTTGCCACACCTCGAATGGCTGCAGTGAACTTCGCAAGGTGCTGGGCACAGCCGGCACGGGACGCCAGGGTGACATGGCTGAGTGCAGCTATGAGGGCAGGATGTGTATTTCCGGCCGCAGTCTTGCTTGCAGATGCCGTGATTGACTTCAATAATCTTGCTATCCTTCTTAACTCTGCACTGGTCACATGAACTTCTGCAGTTGTGGCCACAAGGCAGAGGATCGCCGCATATCTTGCGGCACTTGTACAAGTCGCAATTGACGTCTGTGTAGCAAAATACTTCGACTGTATGGTTGCAACCAGGAACAGTTTTCTTCACCGTCTCCTTGCAGGTTATGCTAGACGGGTCTTGTGCCTGCCAACAGAACGCCGAAGATATCTTGTGGCCGCAAGCAAGTATGATATTGAGGCCCCGTAGGTACTCATCACACCTAGGCTTGCAAGAATCGCCGCAGACCAGCTTACATGGATGCTCGCACCCCTTCTTCGGTCGAGGGCAGGGCTCCAGACACCTGACAGCGTTGTGGATATTCTCATGATGACATCTGTTGACGCACGCATGCCCACACGACAAACGTCTGTCGCAGGGCAGTATGCATCCTCCTTCAGGAGCAACCCGCAAGAAGTCGTCGGCCTTGGACACGAGTAGGGGGGTGTTCGGATGCCGGGGACCTGAAATATCAAGAGTCAGTATCGTCATGCTCGCGGGATAGAAACTAACTAGGTACTCACATTGTAGTTCCAGTTCCTCTCCGACGTTTCCATTTCTCTCGAGGATCTCCAACACCTTGGCCCACATAGGCACATGCCTATAGGTGTTGGCATTTCCTATGAGATACATGCCATGCTGGGCTCGGGAAAGTAAGACGTTGATTCGATTAGGGGTGCTGAGAAAGCCGCATTTGTTGGCGTCGTTGCTTCTCACCAGCGATATCACCACGACTTTAGCCTCCTCGCCCTGGAAGTTGTCGACCGTTGCTAATCGAATGCTTTTCAGCAATGTTGTCTTGGTAGGGGCCTTTTTCTGTGGCAAAGCTTCGAGGCCGCCCGCCGATACGTCTGCTTCTAGGGCCTCGATTTCGCTAAGATCCCGCTCGCCAACCGAAATGGCAAACAAGCGGCCCATCTCACGGCGAAGTCTCATGAGCTGTGCTAGATACGGTGTTACAACAGCAATGTCATCCGGGCCGTAAGAACCCTGTCTAACTAGATGCTGGACGAGAGACACAGTTAGATCAACTTCAAAGGTATTCGTGCGTGAAGTTGTGATCGGGTCCAGCTGCGTTTCCTGATCCTCACGCGACTCGTGGCGCAGCCAGAATAGACGTCTCTTCATACCGCAAACCTCTGGGTAGGTGGCAACAGCACCACCGTCGTCCAGTGAAGGGTATAAGGTTGATCGTATTAATTGCGAAACGCTTGGATGCATCCGTCTCTGGGTTTCGAGAGTATCGTACGGCAGCTTTGGCTCTCCGGGGTGCAGCGGGTTCAGGAGTCGTTCGAACAGAGACACGTCCAACGAATAACGAGCTCCTCCGTGGCTGGTGCTCTGGAGGTCGTAGTTGGCTATCTGTGGTCTCAGCTGCAAATGATCGCCAATAAGAATGGCATGCTCGACTGATGGGAGAAGGGCAGTAAGCGTATGGGCTTCTAGGACCTCGCCTGCCTCCTCGCAAAGCATCACTTTGCATCTCAGCTTCTGAAGAAGATCCAGGTTTCTTGCCAAGCCAGTTGTCGTTACTCCGATAACCTGTGCGTCGTGTAGGCCTCGCAGGTCAACGTCGTGAAAAAGCTTCCGGAGCGCAACATTTTTCGCTTGATAGTCATCGTGCTCTCGCACAATATCGACTATCAGGTCGTCGCGTATGTCCTTCATCCAAGCCACCAAAAGACTAGACCTCTCAGAATGAGTCATACCCCAAATGTCTGCTCCACGCAATACATGGATAGAGCGAGGAGGGGAGTTAACTCGCTGGCCGCCGTGTTGCCACCGGCTCAGGCGCTGCCTAGGAGTGCGACGATCAACCTTTTCAAACCCACCTTCGCCCTGTTTGCCAAAGAGAGCATTATGATGACGCGGGTAGAGTTCACGCAGATAGCAAACCAGCGAATTCAGGCTTTGGCAAGACTCGAGTTCCGCGATCAATTTCGACAATGAAGCAGATTGGTTTTTGAGGGACTCTCTTGCCGACCAAATGCCATGTCTCTCTGTCTTCGTACGATCAACATTCTGAGCTACAACACGAAGGTTGACATGCTCTAGCTCTTCTGCTTTGGACCTTGATCCGATTCGGATTATGTTAACCTTCTGCCGCAGCAGATGCAGTAGTAGCTGGTCCAGCGCATGATTGGTGTAGCATACGCAAAGAATAGGACCGAGTTGGGCTCGGTAACTGTTTGCGAGCAGAGCTTGAATCACCTTCTCACCGGTGTAGCCTGTATCGCCGGTGTCAGCAAGATTGGACACTCGACATTAAGGGAATCATCACTCACTTTTTCCGGTGCCGGGCGGACCCTGGATCAGAGCCAGCCTCCTCGATAACGCATTGAGGAGAGCGGCTGACTGCGTTGGGTCAAGAGTAGAACAGTTGGATAGCTCTGCGGGATCGAGTGGCGTTTGAGGCGAGTGAGCCAGATGTCTGCCATCGTCCGTAAGGCAACTCAAGTCGAAAGTAAATCCGGCCCTGGTAGTATATTGAGGAGGGCCAACCTCCTGAACCTCGGAGCCGGAAGCCTGCCGAACTGGAGCAAGCAAATCGTCAAAAGGTACAGACAACTTTTGCGACATGCGCTGGAGAGCGGTGAGGGTGTGCTGAAACGACGGGAGCAAAACGCCAGGGAACTCTACAAGATATCGTTGCTGCGTGGGACCGAGATTTTGAAACCACTCAAGGACTTGGGTAACATCCTTTCGGCGGGTCTCTGCAAGATGCAAATGAACATGCGCCGACTCGTCGTCATCAGCGAGGGACAGCTTCTCTAGCGTCTCGGCAGGGGATGGCATCTCGTGCGGCTCCTGCTCCTTACCCTTTTCTCGACTCTTGTTATGCGCTACAATGGTGCTCTCAGCAACCACACAGAACAACACAGAGCCGTCCTGGGATATGATACAGACAAGGCCACCATGCTGAAGCCGTCTTGAGTTTCCCCACCAGTCACGACGCTGCTGGACAGTCTTCTTGGATGCTGGCTGGCGGAAACGGATGACCAAGTCCATGCCGCTATGTCTGTCAAAACTGATATTGATGACAGTAGCATCTTCGTATGCGTATGTACGAACGGTTGATCTGTTGCCACGATCCGGTCTGCCGCTAGGATCTCGCATGGCACTGAGCTGTATGCTCACTGCATCCCGAAGCTGTCCTACCGTATCTTCTCGCAGCAGACGAAACTCTCTGTCGAGACGACCAAGGATTCCGACCTTATGAAACTGTGATGGGTCGGTTGTCGGCAGATACTCGTTGCGCTTCGAGACGACCTCTTCGTATGTGGGTAAAATCCTGATATCGCAGATGTTTTCATGGTCATTGTCGTGTCGCGGACCATCTGCCGAAAGCAGACCAGGCAGGTCTTTCTGCATGACAAATTCCGCTCGAGTCACGGGTGCTTTCTGGGCTGTCTTCGTTTCGGCCAACGCATCGCCAACTCCAAGTCGTCGCCATAAGTATTGCAAGTATTTTCGAGCTTGTCGCTTCGAGAATTCGTTAACAGAGTCATGGGCATCCTCCACGAGGTGTTCGAATCGAGACACGATTTCATGATAATTCTCATCGATGATATTTCCCGTGTTGCAGTCGATCATGGTAGCGAGAACCGAAAGCGAAAGGTCGCAAGCAGATATTCCATATTCGTCTTTTTCGGCCATTGGCAACGTACGCCAGACGTCAAGCAAATCCCCGATGAAATCAAACAGTGTTCTCATCCGTCTCCCCCCAATTCCTTGGATGAAGTTGCAGATAATAGCGACATACTGCTCGAGGACATTGGAATCAACGACTCGAGGATGGGTAAGTATCTCGAATATGGGCCGTATCTGGTTAAGCCACAGATGGGCTTTGGCAGAGTCCTCTACGGCTTCGAGGGTTTGCCGGTCGATGAGATTCTTGATGAAGGCCAGGCCATCTTCCTTTGCCATGAGCCTGACGGTCTCCTGTGAAGCTCCGATATCTCCTTCCATGAGTTCAAGAGCAAGCTGGAAAAAGCGATCGCTTGTCTCTCGGTTTCGGATAGTAGACATACGAGCGGCCCATGGGCTCGACGGGTTCTGGCTTAGCAGCTTCTGCCACTCTCGTAGGCGATCCTGGGGTAGAGCTTGCTGCTCGCCATGACCATTACGCCGTGTCGGAGGTCTAGACTGAGCTTCAGGGAATGTTGGGGTATCATGAGAATATTTACACCTCGCTCCAAACCTACATGTGCCGCGTTGGAAGTGATGGCACGGCTTAGGGCCCGGTACACCTCTGTTCCTAGATGTGTTAGCGAGACGCAAAGAAGGGGTCTTGGCTGCTACAGCCGCCTGGCAGCACGGCGCTGCATTGTTATTCTCACCGATTCATAGTAGCAATCAAAATAGCTTGGGCTGTCTCAGTTGGCTTGTGCAAGTATATCAGAGCTATGATGCAACAGGTTGGGCGTGGTGGAAGGGTGAAAGCTTCGTTGAAATAAGGTACTCGTCGCTCTCGAGGAATCGAAAGAACGTTTAGGATCGAGAAGAAAAGATGTCTCTAGAAGCTACAACAACGTGGTGGGCAATGAGGAAGATACGGGAATGGTGGTGGGAAAGCAGGAAAAGACCAAAGCTTGCAAACGCAGGGCAGTAATGGGCTATAAGGCTGCCACGCGAATGCTCATGCCTGTTGCCGAGCTACATTTATATTACTCTCTTACTGGAGGCGCCCGTGGAATACCCAGGTAACACAGCATCGAGTGTGAGACACGGCCATACGCCAGTGGCCGGCATACTCGTTGCCAACCAAACGGTTAGGCCGCGGGGGGGGGGGGGGGGGGGGGGGCAGACCGTTGGGCTACACGCCGTCAAACGACGACGGCCAGCTGTTGGTTTAAGGTCACGGAGGCGTCGTGGGAGGCAAATTGCCAGGTTTCCCGTCATATATCGCATTGACATGTCGCATTAGAGCTCTTGCATAACCGTTAGCCCTCTTTAGAGGTCGCTTGAAGGACCATTTAGGTCTGGAGGCCTACTGCTGCCGACCTCAGCCTCGTACGTGGAGTGGTTGAGGCACACAGCCGGCCGGCGAACCAGGCCATTCACGAGGGGCGCAAACGCTCGTCCCAACATTTGGCCGCACATGAATGGCCATGCTTCCAGTGTTGACTGCATTTGGGCCAGCGTCGACCAGGCAGAAACAGAATCCCAGAGCTGACCGTGATGTAAGAAACCGAGCTACGTGAGGTTGATAGAGGACGGTTGAGGTTGGATCAAAGATTATTTACTATCCAGAAGCACTAGAGTGCTCCACACAGGCTTCTTATGTCATTCCCACCATTACCTAAGCCGTCAAACGCAGCACCTTCGCAAGCCACTTGAGACAGAGAAGGACAGATGAAAGACAGATAAAATCAGTCTGACAGAAGTCATATAGAGATATTTGGATGGATTCAATAATCCAGGTATTAGTTGGTATTATATAGTGAATCCACAGCCTTGTTTTGTGTGGGAATCGAGGTTTGGTTGCATCTGACCTAAGAGCACAGTTCTCAGGGGCTACAGGTAGAGCTACACTTTGGCCCAGCTTTGCTACGATATTTGTCCTGATGCCACACAATGGCTATAGCTTCAAAGTCTCACTATTACATATCCATATAGGTGGTTTCGTCCAAGTTTCCGTTCGCTTTCCATGCCTCTGAGTGTCTACCCTGGCCAGCTCAGCAGACGCGGGCTCTCTGGGCTCTTCGACCTCTGAAGAAAAAAAAAAAAAAAAAAAAAAAAAAAAAAAAAAAAAAAAGTCAACTTCAAATCTAGGACGCCAGCAACGACAGATAAAACATTACGCCAACATGGATACATATTATATTATACTTAACATCTGTTTATAAGCGAATCCTCTTACGAATATTCTTAACCGTGCCTATTAATAGAGAAAAGCCGCACGCAAAGTGTGTGAGCAGACATATACCAAGCTCCCAAAGAAGAAAGAGATCGTCAGTAGCCTATGCCACTTAATGAAGTGCCCCCCCCCCCCCCCCCTCCTATGAACATAAAACCGTGCTAGTAAAATCCATGGAGGGCTGGCTTATTACGGTTTTATCGAAAGTTATTGAGAATATCGCCATACCCCGCGGGACATTACTGTAAGGACAGGGTCACGGTCACGGTCACGGTCACAGCCTCGGAATATCGAGCTGGAGGCCTTCAGTTCAGAAGTAGAAAAACCTGGCTGCCTGAACCAAACCTTAACATCAGCGTCAATTGCGTCATCCAGGCTCCCCCCAGTCCTGGCTGTGATATAACGTCGCAGTCAATGGCAATGCTTCCTCCGTCTGATGCCGGCTGGTGGCTTGGCTGAGGGCGCTGTTGCAGATCTGCGCCCCTTTGCGTTTCATCAGATGAAATCCGAAAATGCGACGAGAACTTGGAAAATAGTAAGAAGTAGTAAGAGAAATTTCGTTATATTCCATGCCTTGATCAACATTGATCTTGTTCTGTTACGTCTCGTCCTCTTTTTGTTTCTTCTCGCATCTCCGTGGCTTGCATTGTACAACTCACCCCGCCTTTGTCGTCCAACCTACGCCGCTGTAATACCCTTTGTCAATACCTCAAAAAAGTATCTCACCTGAATCAAGATGCTCTACAAATCCCTACTCACCCTGGCCGGTGCGTCGGCGGCCCTGGCAGTTACGCCCGAGGGCTTCGAGCCTGCGGCAGACTCTAAGCTGCTCGTGTCCTATGAAACCGCATCTGCAGATGGCGGCAACGTCCTGCCAAAAGATGGTGAGCATTCCAGGCCCAAAACTCCTAAACATCTATAGGAGCGCATATGTTGACGACAAGAATTGCAGCAACGGCATCGGCGCCTAGTATAGGAACGGAGTCTCAGCTAGCCGGCTCGTCATTCGCAGTCTTGATGATAGACCTGGATATCCCAACGGACAGCCCCCCGGCGACAAACACCCTACTGCACTGGATGCAGACCGGGTTGACGCAGAGCACGACGAGCTCGGGCAGCGCAACCGGGTTCGCACTCGAGAACGCCCAAGGCGAGGCGGCATTTGCCGAGTATCTCCAACCGAACCCGCCGGCGCGAATCCCGCTATCACATCGGTACACGCAGATCCTGGTCGACACCTCGGACGCGACTGAAGACAACCTGGCAGTGCTCAAGAGCGCGGCCGCCAACAGGATGGGCTTTAATGCGTTGTCCGTCCTGACGGATGCCGGCCTGGAGAGCAAGGTGCTCGCCGGCAACTTCTACAATGTGACGAACCCTGGCCCGGTAACTTCGTCGACGACGACGACGACGACGACGACGCCGTCCAACTCTACCGGTGGAGGTTTCGCCAACAGCACGGGAACTGGCGCCATTCCGAAGCCGACCCCGACCCCGACGCAGAGCCCGATCGTTCCCGGCGGCGCGATGGCGCAGAAGGCAAGCGGGATGCTCGTAGGGATTGCGATGGTCGGTGCTGTGTTCGTTACTCTGTAAATCTGAGCGGGATGGGGAAATGCAATGGCCTTTCTATTCTTCAGCGTATATGAGAATAATAATATGCATTAAGAAACGTTCGAGACTCATCATCACAACTCTGCCAATCATCGACGTCCTGCAAGTATTGACTATCAATGATCGACCGAATAAAATGAACAGGTCACAGTCCGTGCTGCCACCTACATGCATGCTGCGTGCCGCGCTCGGCGTTCCTCGGGAATCTACATGAAGCAAACGGAAATTTATCCATCAAACGCTGGCCGGATGGGACACCCCAGAGTGATCCCGAGTTCTGCGAGGGCGCATAGCTCGACTCGCTAAAGGGAGCTTCTCATGCAGCAGAGAGAGCTTCTCGTGCAACAGTAAGCTATCCACGCGGGTAAATAACTAGGCCCGTGGTAAACAAGGCACTTATTACGCCGAAGATGTCGCGGTTTTACGAGCTGTCACTTCATATGCCCTCGTCCGCCCGAGCTATGCGGCCACAGTGCCGACGATCGTTTGGTTAGATGAGAACTGCCGCGGGAGCGATGCAAGACAGATTTCGGGTCGTGGTCATGGTACATGCGTGGGAAGATGGTCGGGATGCCTTCGGCCAATAGCTGGTATCCGGACGGCTGTGTCGTTCCAGACCTGGCAACTCTTCCCCCCATCGTCACCCTCTGTTTCGTTTCCTTGGCCGTCTCTTCACATCGCTTACCCTGCCAGCCTGCTTGCTCCTAGCCGTTAGCTCCAGCGATTTGGTAGACCGAGCAAGCTTCCCCGCAAACAATCAAGCGTTCGAGCGTTTCGCGAAGAGGCTCCCCCCCCCCCCCCCCCCCCCCCCACTTCACCGAGGACCGAGTATTATCAGATAGCTCTACTTCGCTCATCATCCGAGACCTCGGGAATCTAGTAAGTACCTAAGATAATAATCTTATGCTCGTATGTTTCACGGGCGAGACGGGATTCTAGCTGAGATACGGTCCACCAGGAGGGAACTCGGCATTGTGACAAAGCTACATGGCGTAACCTGTCGTTAGCCTTGGGCTAGCTTCCAGGGCTATCAGGGCGCCTTAGGTAAATTATTGATAAGATTTTTGCCTGCCCACGAGGTCTTCTGGCGCTTCAGCTGACGGGCTGCTGGCTTGGCCGGCTTGGATGGCGCCCACTAGCCTACTCCGCAGGCCGAGGGGGCATAAAGCGGTGCGGGACCCCTTTCTGGCCACACTCACCGAGACATCGCCGAGCCTCCCCGGCGGGCAGCCGAGCGTTCCCTTGGATCAATCTTCGGGACGTAACACGTAAGGACGCGGGTTGGTTGCGCTCGATAGGCACGCAATATGCCAGTCTAGAGCCTGCGAGATTAGGGGAACGCCGACAGGACCCTATTCGCAGGACGGTTCCTTACATCCGCGTAACTCGCCTTACTGTGTACAAGCCTACCTACATAGTACATACCCAGGTAGGCTACGTACGTCGTAGCATAGCATGGCATGGCATAGCATAGCATAGAACATGACTCTGCAACAGCGGAGAACAGGCCGTCCGGCCAGTAACGGGTTGGCGTTGCGAAGCTCTTCGCAAGTCAGTTCCGCATTACCTAGCGGGCCAAGCACTGTTGGCTACCCTTACGTACTACGTGATCGCGTATTACTGAACCAAGCAACGGGGATCATCGACGTCTAGGCTAGTTTTGCATACTATAGCATTCGAAACAAGCACTCCCCGATAGTGCCCGCCTCCGCTTCCCGAACTGTGCCATGTTCAAGTAGGAAGATGCCGTCTGTGCCCCTCATCGAAGCTCTGCCTCTTTGTGTGCCTTGAAGCCGGTTCGAGTCCATACATAAATGGGGGAAACCTCCCGCCGTCATAGACTCGCTTCTTTCTCTGCGTCACCCTCTCTTCTCTCTTTCCTCATACCTTCGTAATCGCTTGTTGCTGAGCCTGATACCCAGATTCGTCCTCAAAACAAGCTTCAGCCCCCCCCCCCCCCGCCCCCCCCCTTTTCGACTTTTATATTCGCGTTCGCGGTAACCGACTGAATCCTCATTGGACAAAGACAAACCAGATACATACTTCAAGATGGTATTATTAGCTCGTTCTCTCCCCCTGTACACTCGTCCCATCTCTTCGCGGGCGCTCTCGACGGCCGCGGCAGCAGCTCGTTCCGTCGGCGCCGCTCGAGGCTGCGTGTCGGCGCGCGCTGGCTTGACGTCACGCGCAGCAGCTCTACCGCCCAAGACATCCTCCCTTCCCAGTTCACCGTCACTACGGACTCCCGCTTCGACGCGCCTACTAACTACGAAACGTGAAAAGGTCAAAGTTCTGCTTGTTCTGTACGACGGCGGCAAGCACGCCCAGCAGGTGAGTTCAGAGACAAGAAACCAACTTTTCCTTTCTTCCCCCCGTATCACATTGCCCAATGTCGACAATACTATTCTGCTTTTTCCTCCCTGTTCTTTTTGTACTTACTCCAACCCTCATCTGAGACCTCTCCCTCTGCCGTCTCCCCGCAGTGCCATCTCTGGACGTATGCGGGTTGGTCGTCCAATGGGAGGGCGCAATACCCAATTGGCTGAAACCTGCATGCAATTGCCTCTGTTTGGCAACTGTTCTGTTGGCGGCAGATAGAGGATGAGGAGAGGGGAAAGGGGGGGGCCGAGTTGTGGGGTAATTGGCCTTTACCAAGTTGAAAAATGACTTACACCACGGTTACATCACCGTCCATTGCTTGGCCTTCGATTGCTCGAAAGGTCATATCAAAACCTCTGCCACCCCCACTTTGACGGTATGGAGAAGCTAACAGAGTCTTTCTTCCGCCCAATTGCAGGTTCCCGAGCTCCTAGGAACGACCGAGAACGAGCTGGGAATCCGAAAATGGCTCGAGGACCAAGGCCACACCCTCGTTACCACATCCGACAAGGAGGGTGAGAACTCCACCTTTGACAAGGAGCTTGTCGATGCCGAGATCATCATTACCACCCCGTACGTCTTCTTCTCTCCCCACTTGCCAGATTCCGGAATATTTCCGAAAAGAGAAGGAAGACAAAGAAAGACAGGCTAACAGACGAAAACAACAGCTTCCACCCCGGCTACCTGACGGCCGAGCGGCTGGCCAAGGCCAAGAACCTGAAGCTGGCGGTGACGGCGGGCATCGGGTCGGACCACGTGGACCTGAACGCGGCGAACAAGACGAACGGGGGCGTGACGGTGGCCGAGGTGACGGGCTCCAACGTGGTGTCGGTGGCGGAGCACGTGGTGATGACGATCCTGACGCTAGTGCGCAACTTCGTGCCGGCGCACGAGATGATCCAGGAGGGCCGCTGGGAGGTGGCCGAGGCGGCCAAGAACGAGTTCGACCTCGAGGGCAAGGTCGTCGGCACCGTCGCCGTCGGCCGCATCGGCGAGCGCGTCCTGCGCCGCCTCAAGCCCTTCGACTGCAAGGAGCTGCTCTACTACGACTACCAGCCCCTCCGCCCCGAGGTCGAGAAGGAGATCGGCTGCCGCCGCGTCGACTCCCTCGAGGACATGCTCGCTCAGTGCGACGTCGTCACCATCAACTGCCCCCTGCACGAGAAGACGCGCGGCATGTTCAACAAGGACCTGATCGGCAAGATGAAGCCCGGTGAGTTTTCTTGTCCCTCTTCCCCTTGTTACAACACCTTTGACTGATAAAAACTCAGGCTCGTGGCTCGTTAACACGGCGCGTGGCGCCATCGTGGTCAAGGAGGACGTGGCGGACGCGCTCAAGTCGGGCCACCTCCGGGGCTACGGCGGAGACGTGTGGTTCCCGCAGCCGGCGCCGCAGGACCACCCGCTGCGCTACGCCAAGAACCCGTTCGGCGGCGGCAACGCCATGGTGCCGCACATGTCGGGCACGTCGATCGACGCCCAGAAGCGCTACGCCGCCGGCACCAAGGCCATCCTCGAGAGCTACCTCACCGGCAAGCACGACTACCGCCCCGAGGACCTCATCGTCAAGGACGGCGACTACGTTACCAAGGCCTACGGCCAGCGCACCAAGGCTTAAGTCAAAGCCGCTGGTGGTGCTGTGACGACGAAAGAGAAGAAATAAAATAATAATAAATAAATATTTCTGTTCCTGGATACCTTCAAGGCTGGGGTTCTTGTGTGTATCTTGTTTATCTGTGAATACTTTTTCTACATACGCTTGTGAGGAGGGTCGGTGGGATGAGAACGAGACGCAGCTACTACTATAGCACGTATATTATGGCATGAATACTCCATCTGAGTTGGAGGAAGAGAGTTGTCGCAGCATACATAGCCATTGTTTTCAATAACGACGAAACTTGAGTCTCCAAGTTGAACTGACCTATTCTTGTCATTCGTCCCTCTACTACCTTAGCCTCTCTCATGCTCAAGACCCTATGACCTCTCAGCCTCTACAGCTACGCAACGAATTGGGCCGGCAGACTGGTCCAGACCACCAGCTCTGCCCGACACATGAGCGTGGTACATCCATCCAGCCGTCCCGTTAGGTAAGAAGCAAAGCACTAGACGGCTCCCTAGACTGAAAAAGGCACAGTCCGGCTCAGTCAGCCCCCTCTCTTTGTTCAGCACCGGCCATAGACGTCTCTCAGCTGGCTTCTACCGGTTTCGCGAACTTCTGGGTCCCTTGCCCCCTTTGACGTCTTTGTTACAGCATAGGGCGGGCAGGCGGATGTCGTCAGAGATCTTGGAGAGAAGACGAGACTCGTACCCGCGATAATCACGCATCATGGATATTTCCGGCAGCTGGCTTCAGCTTAGACGCTGTTTCTCTTCATGCCTGACCTAATACATAGAAATCAGCGGTAAGTTCAAGTATACATCGGGTACCTAAGCTCAAGGTACCTACGGGTAGGCGAGCAGGTGTGTGGATATATAAAGAGGCTTCGTTCTTCCTACCTTGATGTCCATTCGTATCAAGACGTGCCCAATCAGCATTCTACTCACAAATCCATCGCAACATTTCCAACCCGTTTATTATCCACCTCTAACTTACACCATGGCCTGCAACTGCAACAACTCCGGCTCCTGCAGCTGTGCCAGCTCCGGCACCTGCAAGTGTGAGAACAACTGCGGCTGCACCAACTGCCCCGTAAGAAAGCCCGCCTGCCCCTTTTTCCCTCTACTCAACTCATCTTATCACTTTCGGTTCAAGTCATGTCTTTACTAACACTCA
Organism: Hypoxylon sp. FL1284; assembly: GCA_022432365.1. Taxonomy (NCBI): domain Eukaryota; kingdom Fungi; phylum Ascomycota; class Sordariomycetes; order Xylariales; family Hypoxylaceae; genus Hypoxylon; species Hypoxylon sp. FL1284. The sequence goes on along the minus strand of JAJJXE010000008.1, from coordinate 323,301 downwards.
GCTGTAGAAGAAGGACTAAGTCTGCCCACTAAGCAGAGTTCCCGCCAAACTCTCGAATGAGTTGCATGACGAAGTATGGCTATGTGGGAACCGGACAATATCTGATGAGATTCGGAACGATACGCTTTGTCTTTGAGGAAGCTGTTCTTGTACATATCTCAGGACGATGCTGGGAGAGCTGGGTTTATAGTCATTCCTTAATTGAATAACATGTCGGGCAATTGCTGCTTCGGAGATATCATCTCCGCCGTCCTTAATGACTTGCTAGAGCGAAACCATCATAACTGATTATACAAGCACTCATACCGACCGCTCGTCCATGCACAGCATCCATCCATTACCAGACCAAAGGTATCCCAGAAGCGCCGTGACAATGCAGAATCTCCCTTCCCTATCCTGATCATTATTCTTCGTCACTGCTATCCACGATGAACCCCGCTCTAGCCCTCGCCCGCGCCCTAGGAGCCGGTTTCGAAGCAGGAATATCTTCATCGTCATCCGCGTCCCCCATCTCGACGTCGACAGAAGTCGTTTCCTTCGGAGCGGTAGGCTCCTTAGACACTCGTCTCCGCTTGTGACTCGACGCCGAGCCGGCTCTTGGGTTCGACGACGGCGGCGTATCATCCGTACCGGAGACGTCAGACCCATCGTCGCCCTGGCTCTTCTTCGGCCGGCTCGAGTCGTCGTCGTCGTCGTCGTCGTCAGATGCGTGCGGCAGGACGAGATCGTCGTCGTTGTCGCTGTCGTCGGACAGCACCGCCTCGGCCTTGCGCTTCTCCGCGGGGTTCGGCACGGCCGACGTCGTGACGGCCGCCGCGCCCCGCGCCGCGGCGTTCTGGCGCTGCCGGATCTTCTCCTCGTTGGCGAAGAACTCGGCCCACCGCCCTCCGTCGTCCTCGTCCGACTCGTCGTCGCTCGCGTGCACGAAGAGGTCGCTCTTGAACCGCCGCGCTTTGGCTTTCTCGCGTTCCTTGCGTGCGCGTGCCTTCTCCTCGAGCTGCTCCTCGGACGGCTCCTCGACGTTGCTGCTTCGACGCCGCCGTCGCCGCGTCTTCTTCGGCTTGTCCAGGAATTCGTCCGCAACCTTCCTAGCTGTAGGGCCGCCCGCGGGGAAGAGAATTTCGTCGCCGTCGTCATCCACGATCCCGTCATCGTCGTCGTCGAAGACTGCCTTCTTCCGCGGCGCGGCTTTCCTCCTCAGCTGATCCTCGGCTAGCTTGCCATCCTCGAACGTCGGTGGGCTAAATTCCGCCTTCTTAATTAAGTCCAGAGAGTCTTGGATTTGGTCACCCGTCAGATGCGATGGGATGATCCAACCCGATTCAGGGGTCTCGTCTGCAGTGGGAAGAAGGCGTTCGAAACCAACGAGCTTCATGAGAAGTCGGAGGTGAGAATTCTTGAACATGGCGATGCGGCGGGCATCATTGTCTGGTTGCAGAGCTAGGCGTTGTTAGTCGCGACAGTGTCAGTGTTAAGGGAGGGCAACTTACAAATAGAAGGAGATTCTTTAGGGGGATTCTCCGCATTCTGCTCTTCACCCTGGTTCTCGCCTCCCTCCACAGAGGGCATTGCCTTCTCTACCGCCTCCCAAGCTCTCCTTTCAGATTCTGCGGCAGATAATTGGCTTTTGACCCAGTTGATGTGATCAGCCAGGTTCTTATCTAATAAGACGCCTATAGCGATCGCGATCTGCTGTTCTCGCTCGACTATATGGCGGAATTCCAACTCTGCTGCTGGTTTGGACTGTGACGTTGAGAGCGTCTGCTTTTCGTAGCCAAATTCAAGATAATGTGCTGTTGCATTGATCTTGGAAAACAGCATTTCTATGACTAGTTGGGGTCGTTCCTCGATCTTGCGGATGCATTTCTTGAGAATTTGCTTGACTAGTTCTTCCCACTCTTTGCACATCGTCGAGCTCTTATCCAGGGGCTCTTGACCCTTTATCATACTGTAAAACAGCTGGATGATGTCGATCCTGTAAAGCATGACGCTCATGTTTTGCTTGAAGGCTATGCGATAGAAATAGCGATGCGCCCGTTTTAGCTGAGCGTCGTTCAAGTCATGGTAGTATTTTGTGAACTTGACGAACGTATCGACGACACCTTGAGGCGTGAACCGATTTGCGAATCGGGTGAAATCAAACTTCCGCTCTCGTGATGTCCGCTCCGCACTTGCTTGATCATTATCGGAATCATCTTCCTCTTCCACCGGATTCTGTTCATCCTCTTCATTGGCCTTTGCGGCCTTCTTCTTCTTTCGCACTCGTCGTCGCGATCGCACTTGCATGTCTACATTCTGTTTGGAGTAGGCTTCTAGCACACGAAGGTAAGTATGCGTGAGCTCCGTGCTGGCGTCGAGATAATCGAAGCCTTGGTCCTTGTAATCCCTAGCAATATTCGCGATTCGGTCGTGTGTCTCTTCTTCGTAGAATATACGGCTGAGGATATTCTCCGCAATCTCTTCGTCATCTTCGTTCTTAGACTCGGACATTTCCTGCACCGTCAAGAGGATCTGTGTAAAGCATCGCATGGCGGCGCACAATTCCTGCCATCGCTTGCCTTCTAGGGAATCGCCAATTGCCCTATTCAGCGTGATGAACATTTGCTGATTGAGCACGCCGGCGACGAGACTGAAGGATCCAAAGTCATCAGCGCTAGTTGACTTGCGGTCCTTTGCAGCCTTCTTCCGCATCCTCTCGGCCTCGAGAAACCACGATACAAGGTAGAAGAATTGTCGTGAGTGGTGGTCGAAGACGTAATCTTTTTGCTCGTCAAGCTTCTTTCGGACGTGTTGGAAAAGGGGGTTGAAGCCGGAATCAAGAAATTCTTCGACGAAGCTCTTGAGCTGCTGGCGCGCTCTAGGATTAAGCGAGACTGGCGGCCCGAGATCCTTCGGTTCCATGTCATCTTTCCTAGGCCTTCGCGGGGGTCTGTATACTTTGCTGTTGTCCATCTTGTGTTGTCTAGTCGCAGAATCCAGCAAGGCATCCTGGCCAGTGACCGTCGACACCTTGCCATCGCCCCTATCTACCCAGATCATGGTCCCCCACCGATTGTGTCTAGACGGAGCTTTTCGGTTATAGGGTCGGTGCATGGCGGCTTCTTTATTCATCATGGTCGTGAGTTCGTTTGACTTCGCCTTGCTGAGCTGCTTGTCATCCATGAATAGCTTGGAGACGTCCACACGCTTGACGAGGTGGAAGATGATCTCCATCACGATGAGGGCTTCTTGGTTGAAGTCCTCTCCCATGTTCGAAGCGATCGTCAGGATCGTAAGAAGAATATCTTGGTAGGCATATGCGTCGATCAAGGCGGAGCGGGAGATCTGCGATTCGTCGCCGTCATACTGGACACCCGGAGGCGGGGAGATCATGGCTACGTTGCGCAGAAATAATAGGACTAGTTTGATAATTCCGTCGTCGCGTGAAGATCGATCGCTACGGGACAGGGCCATGGAAGGCAAGGCAACTCGCACGGCGGTATGAAGGATTTGGGCGGCATCGAAGTTGATTATGGCACGCTTGTAGCCGACTTGGGCAAGCTGCAGGACCGGGAGATGTCGGTGGTGGTTAACGGTCATTTGTTCGAGATCTCGTTCCAACGGCCAAGTCAATGGCACCATGATCTCGAAGCATGCTAGAGCGGCTCTCGACCTGAACTTTTTATCGGTGGCAGCTTCTGGCCAGGTTGCAAGAATGTGTAGCAAGTCGCCCTCGATGATCTTCGCCTCGGCCAGACATCGCGCGACGTCCATTCGGTTCGTTTTCTCGTCGTAGAATCGAATCCATTTTTTTATGTCTCTCAGTACTTCTAAAGCTGAGTCTCCGAGCACGTATCTTCCGTCGTCATCGGCACTGAAACCACCAAGCTAGATACATATGATTAGCAACGTCACTGTCAAATAGAGAACATGGGGGGTATGCGGCATCACTAACAGCTGAGACGAGACTATTGATATGCGCCCGAACTTCGGGATGCACTACATCAGTAGTGCCATTGCCGTCTACCGACTCCATGTTGGCAACGAGGAACTGTCTTCCTATGCCAGATATTCGTGTCTGAGGTTCAATGTTGAGTTATCATGACTGCCAAGATAAGAAAGCCCGAGACGAAAAGGGTATGGAGAAGACGCGACGCGCTCATCTCTTCGATTTACGCGTCGGCGCGCCAAGAGATTTTGGGGTTAGTTTAATTGGCGGCGTTTGGCCGGTGCGTACCCCAGCTTAAGTAAGCTGGTGAGCTTCTCGGGCCAGTATGGACCCACATACATCCGTAGCCCGAGGCTATCCGACAATCACCTGTCAGCGAGTCTGCCAGTGCCAGTCACTTTAGCTGATCTCATAACTTGGACTTACCATCTCTCATCCTTCAAGTGACCTAGCCTGGTAGCCTACATTAGTGAGGCTTCACTTCACGATGGCAAGCCCAATTGGAAGAATAGCAGCTTTACAGCTCGGCCGCCAAGTCAGACACTTCAGTGCTAGCTCAGTTCGACATGCCACCGACGTGAAAAGTCTAGGCGTCTTAGGCGCGGGTCAAATGGTGAGACCTATCTCCGTTCACATGTGATTCTCTATGAGAATTCGTCCCAACTCAAAGCTCACATCTCCTCAGGGACTGGGAATCGCTTTGGTCGCCGCCCAGAAAGCTGGTGTTCCCGTCACGCTTGTCGACTCGTCTACAGCTGCTCTCGATAAGGGGGTTAGCTTCGCAGGTTCGTCTTCATTGCCTTGTTTCCGATGACTGTGTCTCCCTCGAATTCGAAATGCTCATTGATACCCCAGCGAAGCTCTTGTCCAAGGACGTCTCCAAGTCGCGTATCACGCAGGAACAGGCAGATGAGGCAATGTCCAAGCTCTCGCCGACCACCGAAGTCGAAGAGCTTTCCAAGGTTGATTTCGTGATCGAGGCCGTCCCTGAGATCCCGCAGTTGAAGTTTGACATATTCGCCAAGCTTGCTGAGGTCTGCCCGAAGCACGCCATCTTAGCAACTAACACGTCGTCCATATCCATCACCAAGATCGCCGCGGCGACGACGAAAGACCCCAAGGACATGTCAGCCAGTTCTCGGGTAGTGTCAACTCACTTTATGAATCCGGTCCCGGTGCAGAAAGGTGTCGAGATTATCAGTGGGCTGCAAACAAGCCCGGAGACGATAGATACCGCCATTGCTTTTTGCAAGGCCATGGGGAAGATCCCCTCCGTATCTGCAGATTCGCCAGGCTTCTTAGCGAACCGAATCTTAATGCCGTATATCAACGAGGCGGTAATGTGCCTAGAAACCGGCGTTGGGGACCGAGATTCTATCGACGCAATCATGAAGAACGGCACAAATGTTCCGATGGGCCCGATCCAGCTTGCTGATTTCATCGGCCTCGACACGTGTCTAGCTATCATGAAGGTGCTTCATCAGGAAACTGGAGACTCCAAATACCGGCCAAGTGTGCTCCTTGCCAAGATGGTAGACGCTGGCTGGCTGGGCAAGAAGAGCGGCAAAGGGTTTTATGACTACTAAGTGAGTAGGGTGTGTTCTCACCTTATTGTATATGTTCGTCTGATCCCAAAATGATTTATCGGGTCGTCTACTTACTTTCCGAGCAGTAGACTGCAATAAGGTATAGGTGGTGAAAAAGTTAAGCCATCGTCGGTCGGATATCAGATGGTCTACCTTGACGAAGGAGTATCGCACTTGACAGAAAGCCTGTGATCATCTAGTTGTATCATCAATTGCATACAAATAGATAGTTGCTTTCGTATAAGCAACAATACCATACATGAGAAAATACTCAAATGAAAGTTGCTTCATCACATCCAGTGAGAGAATGGACGCCGTTGTCATCGCTCGCAGGAGCCAGATAGAGACTCACTCTCTCCCGACACAGGCAAGGGAGAAATGAAATGTCTCAGACTTGAACATATGCTGTGCGCTCATGCATCGCTGCACTTGAAATATATCGTACCTTGTCAAGAGGTAGATACCAAGTCATCATAGACGATCCTCGTAGAGGCCCAAGGGCAGGGGATGGGAGGGGAGGAGGGGGTGGCTTGGACGATACTTATCTGTGGAATTATCGCCGTGGTAGCTGGAGAAATTTGAAGTATGCTTTGAATAGATCAGTAAGCGTTGACCTAACGGAAAGGTTGGGGGAAGGAGGTTAATTTCTCCCTGGTTATCGCTTCGACTCAGCTGATGTATGAGTATAGGTCTTGTCACCCCTAAGCTAGAGAGCACCTGGTCCCGTAGCTCTGGAGAGCTCTGCGTCGCGTAGTAAAGAGGTTATGAGATGTCACGCGAGGATTTGGCGGAGGGCTATAGTCACGGTGTGGTATGATGCCTCCTACTTATACTTGAGTGCTCTGAATGGGATGGCGAGCCTTGCCTGTGGACAAGAAAGGAGTCTGTTTTCTTTCTAGAAGTTAGGCAGCCAGTCTCTTTCTCGACGAAGAGGCATAAAGAAAGATGAACGTAGCAAAAAATAGAAAACTTAGAATATATATGTCTAGTGCGCCGCGCGACAGGAGGTAGTTTCACCCAAGTGTCTGCCTTGGGGTGCCCTTTGATAGAAGTCATGTTCCATGCATCAACACCTAAAGCCGATGGTCTCACTTGTCTATAGGCATCCAGAGCGACACGATCTGTGCGAAAGCATTGACTCACAGGTAGGTATGCGAGAATAAGGAACAATGCCGTAGATGAGGGATCGATGAGGACGTCGCACGAGCTTTTCGTGCAAAGCACCTACGCAGTATACACCAGCAGGGCAGACATCATCTTGGTGTCGCCGGCTTAGATCCAGTCAGAGAACATATGTTGCCATTGGACTCGTGCGAAGATCGTTAGGGACTTATAGGAGTCAAGCCATTAGAGGGAGGTGCTTGAACAGAAGGTAGACGTCCCGTTCTCCTATACCCGGACCCCTAACAAGCCCTTTTCGCCGCACACTAATCGAGAATTGTGCAGTGGGTGGCTCACCTCTTTCAACGATGGGTCAATAAAAACTACGAGAAAGATGCGTCGTTTTGAGCCATTGCACGTAACAAATTCTGTGTCTTTTGTTGCGTGCGCGCACACAGCCATAGAAGTACTTGTTGATCCTGAGGCTCGGACTTAATTTGTAGACGAGGGAAACCGTCTTGAGCTCTCGCAAAGGCACGTTCCGTAATGAGAAGCAAAATTAAAAATCCTTCTACGTTGATCGAGAAATAAAAGTAAATATGGCAAAATGCATGTATGAAGAATTTTTTATCATGATTACGAGTAAAAAGGAAACAAAAGAGACTTGGTCCCAGAGAGGCTCGAACTCTCGACTTTCGCATTATTAGTACGACACTCTGACCAACTGAGTTATGGGACCATACGAGTTTATCATTAACAGAGTATATAATCCATAAGACAATTTGCCGATAATGCAATATATGACAGTAACAGCAAGGGCTGATACAAATCTTATCAGATCGTCTTACGTCAGCCCTAACATGAACAGAAAGTTACCAGCTGAACGGCAACGTGCTTTTTTTTAGTACCTTAGGTAGCTTGCAATCGACTGCGCTATCGGAGTATCGTCCGCCTCCTTGAAGTACACACACAAGTCCTAGGCTGGATTAATTTAAATTGAGGGTTTCCGACGGTACAATCTGTCCCCGCCTGCCCGTGCTATTCATATTACTCAAGAAAAAAATATATATGTAAAAAGCCGAATGACGGCAGAAATAAAGAATAAATACAGTTCTTCGACGTTGAACCCCCCAAACTCCGTGGTCTCGCCTGGTAACCTTTCCTCTGCCTGTTTCTTCTTGCCCCGACGCTCGGTCCCCGGTAAGGCAAAGAAGAAGGGGTATAATATATGTAAGATCCGAGACCCGGGAATCTCTGTTGTTGTAAGGTCGGAGTGGGTTGGGATTGGGCTGGGGTTGGGTTACTTTGCAGAGACTGGTAGCGCCGACATGGTCGTCTGGAATGACAATGACACAAACGAGATATATTGTCTAAAGCTGGTAGGTACGGTACTTGGCGAGCTACCGACACCTCCGCTCGCTTGTTTTCCTCCTCGGACGTGCTGCTTGTCCCTCTTTTGATTCCCTTCTCTTGCTTACCCGTCTTCCTCCACCGGATTAATATATAGTCGCGCACCGCTCGCTGAGGGGAGGGGTTGCGCCATTAAGATATATGCAGGTTCACATATGTATATGCCTGTACCAGGCTGTCAGGACGTCGCTTCCTTTAGCTGAGGTTCATCACCATCGGCCCGGCGAGCGTGATGTCGTCCGTCAGCATGCCGGTGTCGGGCGCGGAGCTGGTAAGGGTGACGTAGACGGTGCCGGCTAGGTTGGGCGGCAGAGCGCAGCCCATGTCGGCGGAGAAGGCGGAGAAGGCGGTGCCGCCGGGCGCGGCCGAGTTGGTGAAGCCGCAGAACTTGGCGTCCGACGCCGCGTCGCTCTGCAGCTTCAGCATGGTGCCCTCGGCGAGAGCCATGACGCCGGCAGCCGGGGAGGGGTCGGTCATCATCAAGGGGGGGAAGGCCGTCAGGATCAGGTTGGATCCGGCCGGGCACGACTTGATGAAGGGGGCGGCCAGGGAGAAGACGGCCTTGGGCCCGAGAGGCGTGTCAAGGGGCGACGGGGAGGCGGCGACACCCGAGGCGATGCGAACAAACGATTGGTGTCGGGCCTCGACCGAGAGAATGGAAGCGGCCGTGCTAAGGATCTTGCCGTCCGACACGAGGGGCGCGGCGCCGAGGTAGGCCGAAATACCAACGCTCTCGAGAATGGCCGCGGTAGCAATCATACCCTGGGCATCGGTGAAGCCGAAGTCGTACTCGCAAGGCTGGACGGGCTGGACGCCAGCCTGGGCGATGGAGCTCTGCAGCAGCCCGACGTGGGACTCCTCGCTAGAGCCGACACTCTTGAGGTCGGAGAGCTGAGCCTCGTTCAAGCCGAGAGCAGCGAATTTGTCGTCGCCGAACATGGCGAACCCTTGCTGGTAGAAGGTAGCCTCAAGCCACTCGAGAGTCAGGGCGCTGTCGTCTAATTAGCAACTTATTTTGTAACACGGCAATGGAATGGTACGTACAATTGCAGGATATCGACATCCTGTAGGCCGAGAGCAGCAGCCGCGGCGTTCTGACGCTTGGCGATGTTGTAGATGCTCCTTTGGCTCCAGTTCAGCTTGGGCTGTGCCGGTAAGGCAGAAGCAATGGCAGCCAGTCCAGCTAGGACACCAGCAGTCTTCATGATGGAAGGCATCTTGTCTGATTAATATCTGGTATATATATGTATTCGGTCCGTAAGTCTTGGTCTCCGTTTCGTTTGACTGAATCGAGTCCTTAACGACAGCGTGGAATTCGGGGAAAAGAGCGTTCGTAGTAAATGACGGCAAGTCCAGGCCGGCTGTTCTATAAAAAGGTCCCACCTGGGTATTATAAGAATTATAAGAGAGCGAAAGGAGAGTGAGGACGTTGATCCAGCAGAAAGCAGGCCAGCGCTTTGGGGTTCGGAGTTGGACACGAAATAAACGGGATGGGAAGGGAAAGTACGAAAAGAGACGAGAAGGGTGGGAGAGACGGCCTCATTAAAACCAATCGCCATCGTGATGGATTAGGCTGTGATGGACATAGCTATGCGGATCGCGGATACAGGACAGGCCGGACACGGGCAGGGCGATCCCTAAGCGTCGGCTCCTTGAGGCTCCTTGCACGCCCCTGTACTCTCAAAGACAGCAATACTTGCTATTGGGTGCTACCTTGGTACCTAACCTATCCATACCTCGTCGCCTCCTGCGCATGCTCCCACGAGTTTCCGACTCCGAGCTTCAAGGGTCTGCCCAGCACTTCCTGGCTATCTAGATTGCGCAGTGACATAGCAGGCTCGGGATCTGTCAAGAGCAAGTGACCCGTGAGGGTGGGGAAAGGGAGCTAGACTGAGAAAGGAGGAAGAAACGATACTGGAGATATAGGAATAAGCTTCGTCTAGGCCAATGGCAGTCGAGCTGGCCAATCAGGTCGACCGCTTGAAAAGTTGGGATGAAGCTGTCCGGCTGCTTGCTAGGTAGGCATGGGGGACGGGCCAGGGGTTTCGGATCACCGTTCGCTCGGTTCGGTTCAGGAGAGTAGAAGGGTCGCAGCTAAGGGCGGTCGAAGATGGGTGAGAACGGATCAGGGGGTCATCTTTGGCCGTTTGGGGAAATGGGCGGGGGATTGGCGCACGGGGATTTGTCCATCCAGGCTATCTAGCCTCAGATACCGTTTCAGAAGACGGACAGTCAACGAGCCGAGCTCTGAAACTGGAGCCTCAGCCGCGCCGACTGATTCGTCCGCTGCCACGTTCTTCGCCAATATTGCATGCAGGACCGCCGGACTGCCAGGCTGCCAGGTAGCTCGAGAGACCGGTAGCGGTAGCGCAGATTTCAAGGCTCGAGACTCCGTGATGCACTGGCGTACTATCATGACACGGCTTGGCGCTACCTGATAAAACTCGGATCTGCTCCTAGATCTGCCTGAGGAGGAGCCTCGTCGCAGCTGTAAAGATCTGTGATAAGAGAGCCTTTCGAAAATACCGACATGGTATTCATGATTGGTTTTCGATACCCATCATCTCAGTCCTATGAATTGTATAAGAGATGAAGATGATCATTATTCGTCTCCATTTCTATTTCCTTTTTTTCCCTTTTCCCTTTTCTTCAAGATAATTAAATATTAAGAAAAATTAAAGGACCTACATAGTTGTTGAATCTGTTTAGTAAACTACATACTAGGTATTGAGATTATCTCGACTATCAACCGGGATTGTTATTAACAGGGGGTCTGTAAAATAGCAGGAATGGCACATGTCGTATCGTGATTTCGAAGCCGCCAATCTTTCTTGGCTCGGATCTCTCTAACCGACAACAGAAAATACTATTGATCTGCATTGAAGAGATTAGATAACGAGATCTGATCTCGCAACATGACCCAAATTCCGAGCACCGTCACGCACGTACAGCGCAGATCTACATAGTAAGACACGCATAAGGCAACGTAGAGGAAGAGCAGTTCCCGTTCGCAAATCCTCGACGGCCTCGAGCGCCACCCGTCCTTGCCCGTCTACCCGCGTCTGCCGTCGATCAAAGCCTCGAGGTGTGGATCGCGGCATGTCGTTTGCCTCGAATCCCGGAAAGGTGTCACATCAGACACAACCCGTACAGCCGTGGGATCCATCTTACCGGATCTGTCTGAAAAGTTTAGGAACGTAGCTTGTGCGAGATGCCGTGCCTCCATGTCTGGCTGCACGTTTCCGCTGTGTTATGCAATCCGTGATTCGTGGCTCATCTAAATCCTGCCAACTACAAATATTCCTACGGGGCCTTTTCGTCCTTGCTTCAACCAAGTTCCGCATCATCAGGCAGACTTGCCTTTCCCCGGACCAGCTGACATGTACAAGGACTAAGAGGCAAGCATATAAATACCTAAGGACTCTTCTCATTCTCCCAAGTGACTGTTCATAAAAACTCTCTTCCAACGAGTTTAAGAGGAACCCGCTTCACAAGCTACCACTATCTCACGCCGTAGTCCCTAAGGATAATCAATTTATTTTGATATCATCTCGTATATCTCTGTTGACTACGGCAGCTAGATAACTCAGTCTGCCCATCTAAAACACTTTTATCAACAAGGTAAGAGATGCGCACCCCCCTTTTGGCTCTGGTTAATACCATCTGTCATTCTACCCTTCTCCTCTGTTATTCGCCGTTTTGCGCTGCGTGCTCCAAATGAAGCGCCGAATTCTCCAGCGCAGCTTGCCCTGTTAGCTCATATGTTAAGCGAAGCAGATCCACCATTACGAGCGTTTAGAGAGCATATGGGTTGAGTGAGCGGATGGTTAAGCAACTGCATCTTCGTTAGTCTTCTTGCTCTGCCATGAGGGCCAAATCAGGTACTTACGGCGGGCTCTTGCTGAGATCCGTCTTGAGGATTACAGGTACCCTCGTCATCTCGGTCACATCTTGAATGTAGTCACCACCCTCTTCTCTCAGGGCAAAGAGCTTAAGGTACTTCTCCTTGTTCGTTAGGCGGGTTTCCACCGCTTCCGCCATAGGCACCTTCGAGTCCGATCTAGTTCGGTGCAGGACGCCAGCGTTCGATGTGGATCGAGCAGGAGAGCCTGGAACGCTCTGAGTAGGGCGCTCTGCCAGCGACGCGCCCGCCATGGCCTCCGTAATGTCCGAAGCGTTGTCGTCATCGTCGTCGAATAATGCTTCGACTTCGTGGGTCGACATCGTTCCCGTCTCCGTCTGTTTTCGCGCCGCTTCTTCTCGCTCCTTCCTGGCCCTCTCAGCCTCCTCGGCCTGTCTGGCGGCCGCCATCGCATTCGACATACGCTGCGAAGCAGCGGCCTTAGGTCGCTCATCCTCAGGGACGTAAGCAGAGCTCGGAACGCCCTTCTCCCAGTAGAGCTCCAGCACCCTCTTCTCCTTCCTGAATTCGGCCTTCTTAAGCGGCAGCTGGTCACAGTGCACACGCTTCTCAAAGCCCCATTCGGGAATCAGAACGTCGAAGGCGGATTCGTAAACGCAGATAACAATGCCTTCGCTGATCAGGTCGCCGTTGACCTCCTGGCGTTTCTTGTCCATAATCCTACACGATTCAATGTGGATACTCTGCTCCTGAGCGTTCTGTGCCGATTCCTTCTTTGTGTTACAGGATTCAATCGTTTTCACCAGACTCTCAAGATCGTCGGGATATTCCACCTTGCCTTCCGACAGGACGGCCTCCAGTTGGCGATGAACGAGGATATCGGCATAGCGTCTTGTAGGCGAGGTGAAATGGGTAGAGAGAGGCAGATTCAATGCGTAATGGGGCCATAGCTGTTTAGCTGTCTTGCCCGCGATATAGTACTTGGCATGGTGCATGGTCTTCACGAGCAGAGTCTCCATGCCCTTGCGGATATCAGTATCGTCAACCTTGAAAAGACTGTTCTGAAGTGTGCCACTGCTCGTGGTGTCCATGTCATATCCAAGTGCCCGCATGCGTTCGACGAAGGTCTGCAGACGGCGAGCATTTGGAGCTGACTGGCGTCGAAGCAGAGCTTTCTCGGGTAGGCCCTGAGCTAATTTCTGGGCCACAAAGGCATTAACTTTGTGCAGAAGCTCCTCAACCATCTCAGTGCCTTGGGTGGAATCAAAGATGTTATGCTGAATAGGGATGTTCTCATCCTCAAGCTGGTGGAGGAGCCGGAGAGGAGCCATGGGCTCACCGTCGGAGCCCAGGCGTGCCTCGCGAAACTTCTCGGCGACAGCCTAGTCTTATGTTAGCAGTGAAGATGGAAAGGGGGTGAGGGAAGGAATCAAAAACTGGAAGAGATATGTGCCTTACATTAAGAATCTGAACATCCTTGACTTGAACAGCTTCATGCTTGAAGCCGGCCTGGTTTGACAGGGCATCGTCAAGCTCCTTAAGAGCCACTGTTCCACTGCTCTTGATAATACTCTTCCCGACCCAAGTGTCACCGTCGGCGACTACACCAGTGTGCGGGTTGACGCGGAAGACCACACTGACGGTCAATCTGTCCTCACCTGGGGTAAGAGTACCAAGCTCCGAGGCGATTCTCGGGGGCAGAAGAGCACACGTGCGGTTCACAAGGTGGACAGCGGTACCGCGCTTCCGAGCCTCGCGATCAACGAGCGAATTGGGCTTGACGAAGTGAGTAACGTCAGCCACATGAACACCGATCTCAATCTTTCCGTCCGGCTCCGTCTTGACGTGAACAGCATTGCCGAGCTCGCCAGTACCGGCAAGGTCAAGCGTGAATGTTTTCTCGCCGCGGAAATCTCGGCGGGAGCTGATAGCGGCTTCGTCTTCTTTGGCGACAGACCAATCCTGGAGGCCGACGCTTCGCAGAACAGCTTCTGAGAATTCGTCGGATGAGAAGTTGTTGTCACGCAGGAGAGCATCAGTCTCTACTTTAAGGTCACCCATCTTTCCGAGCTGCTCGACCAGGGTACCGAAGGGGTGCAGGGACGTGATCGGCCAGCGCTTGATGCACGCAACAAATATGCGATCAGCATAGTCCTGATGCTTTTCGACGAAGTCCCGTGGCGCCTGTTCGGTGGGAATGGCAATGAGTGGAACACGTTTATCTGTAGGCTTAAACCAGACGATCTTGGGCTTGTCCTGCTGGCGGCTGTCGTGAGACCGACCACCATCCCGAGCAGCTCGCTCGGCTTCCTGCTTCTCCTTGGTAGCCTGGCTGCTAGGTCGCAACAAGCCAAGCGTACCCGAAAACATCTGGCCAGCAACACGCTCGATGACAGCGACAATATGACCGGCGTAGAGAGGCTTAGATTCGTCGTTGATCTCCTCTTCCTCGACGAGGAGAAGGCTCTGACCCTCAACTTCGACATCATCATTCTTCTTCTGCGTAGGTCTCTGTCGAAGACTGCCGCGGCGGCGAATTCCTCCTTCGCCATTGGTGGTTTCTTCCCCGTTGGCATTGTTCGACTGACCATTGCCATTAGTAGACCCGGTCCGGGTGTCCGTGATATCCTTCCTCTTCTTCTTTTCTTCCTTCTCCCGCTTCTGTGACCATACTTCGTCAACGTCGAGCAGTTCAACTGCGACAAGATCACCCTCTAGAGCTCGGTTGCGGTCCTTGCTGCCGCAAATGAAAATGTCTGCGTCGAGAAGACCGTCTGAGGTAGATACGTACGCATCACTGCGGTTCTTCTTGTTGACTCGCAGGATGCCAGAGACCAGCTGTCCGTCACCTAGCAGGGCGGGCAGAGTAGCCTGAGGAAGATACGGGGTAAATAATGTCTTCCTCTGCTGTTGCTGCGACTGCTGGTTGCCAAGCTGGGGGGCATGCTGGCTTGCACCCAGACCAACGAGGTGCTGTCCATTCATCTGGGCAGCCTGGATAGCCTGAAGCTGGTTGATCTGCATGGGATTAAGCTGCTGGCCAGGGTACATCTGCATCATTGGCATCTGACCGGGCATCTGCACTAGCTGAGGTCCTTGGCCGGGATAGGAGAAGGAACCAATATTCGAGATTGATTGGTTTACAGAGCCACGGGAACGATGGCCAGGCTGGAAGCCTTGCTGACCCTGGTTTGTCTGTTCCTGGCCCTGGGGTTGGCCCTGCTGGTTACGCCAGTTGCCCTCAAAGTTGCGAGATGAGGTACGAGCATGGCCTCCGGCACCGCTTCCACGGCGTGCGAAGTCATTGCTCTCGTTGTTGAAGTGGGGAGCACCAGCGGCAGCGCCGCCGCGGCCGCCGCCACGGCTGTTCACTGCCATACTCTGGCTCCGTCCGTGCCCGCCGCGACCGCCGCGGTTAGACGAACCCTGAGCTATAGGGGTGTCGGCGGGGAGGGTCTTGGGCTCCTCGGCGGGTGAACCGTCCGAAGGTCCGGCGGCGGGGAATTGGAAGGCCGATGCTGTTCGTTTCTGCTGAGCGAGCTCAGCTGCCTTCTTAGCGTCGGCCAGGGCTAAGGAGTGTCTTCGCTGGTGACCGGAGCCGCCACCTCGCCCTCCCCGAGGCGCGTTCTCGCGGTTCTGCTGGCCAGACGAGTTATCGAACTGCCCAAAGGACGACCCGGAGGCTCCAGTTGAAGGAGCTGGGGGGGGCCCCATTCCCATGTTGGGAAGAGCCGACTGGTTACGGCGGTGTGACATGGGCTGGCTAGGAGGGCCCATGGATACGTTTTGCTGCTGTGGAAGCTGGTTGGGGGGGAACTGAAAGGCTGTCTGGGGCGACATGTTGGCCATGGCCGGCTGCAAAGGGTTGAAGGAGCCGCCAGGGCCTAGCTGACCGGGCTGCATCATTCCCATGTTCATGTATTGGTGTGTGGCCTGTATCTGCTGCTGCTGTTGCTGCAACAATTCGATCTGCTGCTGGATAGCAAGTTGCTCCACTAGAGACAAAGCCACGCGGTTAGCTAGCTGAACCAAGGCGAGAGGGGTCGTCTGACGGCGAGGCAGAGCTGGAGCTGATAAGAGGGACAAGCAGACTTACTTCCGGGGTTCGCGAACATGCTCATCAGCGGGGTGAGCTCAGACGGACTCCTACGATGGGCGATATGAAGGCGACGTCCAGTAGGGCCGGGGACGCCCCCGGGCTGGGGAGCTGGAGGCTGCTGCTCCATGTTGGGCTTGGGCTTTCTTAGCAGTGAGGATGCACGTCGGGTGCGAGGGAGGCCAGAAGTCGTCAGCGGTGATGGTTGGGGGGCGTCGACGGATGGTGCGAGGAAGCCAGTGCTGGTTTGGAGCTCAGGGAGTCAAACGTCGAGTGACGAAACCGGTCAGGGTTGTGTATTTTGTGATTGCGTGGACTCTTGCGACTAGCAAAAGGAGGGTAAATGAAAGGATGGAACGAGGCTGCAGTGCTGCTGTGTGTGACAGAATCCCAAAAGGAACGTGGAAAAGAGCTGAGAGAGAGGGTGGACGATGTGAGGGGAAAAGATAGAGATAGGGAGAGAGACGAGAGGAGTTTATGGAAGATGAAAAAAAAAAAAAAAAGGTTAAAGGTTGGGAGAGGCAAGGAAGATCTTCAATGTTAATGGCCACGCTGGGGGTTACGGGTTACGGTTTACAGTGTACGGGGGAGGAGGATTGTGAGGTCAGGACTGCCAGGGCTGGCCCAGCAGAACACCAGAACGCCAAAGGGAGCACGGGCACGGGCATGGGCATGGGTATGGGGCAAAAAAAGGAAGAGAGGTCAAGGTCTTGGCCAGGCTTCTGGCTGCTTTGGGGGCCGTCATTGATTGGCGTAGCGCATCCTCGCAGGCCCGAAGCACCTTGTAGCCCAAGGCTTGTACTGTACCTCTAGCTGTAGGTAGCGTTACCTCTATGTGCGCTGTAGTACCCCCTGTCGTGTCTCTAGAGCTTGGGCAGCTTAGGCTGCTCTAGCCGGGATTGGCCTGCAAACCTCTGCTGCTGCCAGATCGCTTAAGTACAATTACTGTTGAACTCCTGTTGAATGCGCGTCACGACTTTTTGGTCTTTTTTTCTTCTTTATTTTTTTTTATAAGTCTTGAGAGTTTGTTGAATGCCTCGGCTGGAAGCATCATACACCAACGTATCGTTCGAGCAGGAAATGGGCTGGTCCGAAGCTTGTACATAACATACAAAAACGAAACGAGAGATACGTGGGACCCTGCTATCCCACGACTTCGACATGTTTTTAAGCTCCCCGGTAGGTTCGCCTCTGCGCACCCGAGGACACATTTACAGATCGAAACGAACCATGAGGCCTTTCTACCGACATTGAAGCTTTGCTACGGATGTATCAAGGAAGTACTAATCTAATAAATATATATGGCTCATATGCTTGACATCACGTCAAACAGCTAAGGAAGCAAATAATTTTAAATAAGGTATATAATATAATTATTCGCTAGTAATCGTGGTATGTTTTTCTCCCCCCAGATTTTCAAGCCCTTGTCCGTCACTTGCCATTACGTATGCGTATAAACCCCCCTTTTTTTCTCTCTTACCTTTGCTACGTTAACCCTTGGAGTAAACAGAGCAAGGCTATGATAGTAAGCTTAGACGCCAAAAAGCTCGGGTTGATAAAGGGGGCACAGCCATGAGAAGCTTCGTATGTCGGCTTAGCAGGTTTCGTCACTCATCTATGCCAATTTATACCAGTTTCTGACAGACTCGCGTATGACCAGGCACACATATTCAGACTTCAGACACGCACACCGTACATGCTTACCGAGGTATGTTAGGTATGTATGTACTTCCAGGCAGGGAGGTATGTCCCATCGATCCGGTATATACATACATGCTGTGACCCTCTCACCTTAAGCAGGCTGGCAGGCTGGGCAGGCGGGTAGATAATCTACATAGTATCAGATCTATTGCCGCATATGACAATAGGAGTCGGCGAGCAGGGAGGCCCTTCGTTCGAATAGGTTCACAGTTGTCTGGTCGCATGTCTTAGCTTGGCCGACCCGGTATCTAAACGACACTAAGTAGGAGCTCGGATCTGGATCCCACTCTAGCCGGCACCGCTCTGACGATGGGATGATATCGGAACCTCGCAAGAGCCTCATCACCATATATATGTACGTTTGAGGTAAATCTCTGGCGTCTTGGGTACGTGGCTGATAAGCAGCGGGCAGACAGAAAAAGTGCAAAATGAATATGCCTGTCATAACGAAGGTATACCAACAAGTACCTGTAAGTAAAGCTCGCCAACGGATTTGATGTGATGGATTTGGCTTGCTTACGGATACTGTAGGTATATGGCGTATGCCGCAATAGGTACCAGGCAAGATGCTGCTATTCGACAAGGCGAACGAATAAAGGGAGACCAATCGAATATAATAACCAAAGCAGGACTTGGATTCAGCGAATCTTCACCTGCCCACGCCGCCACCACGCACCTTAGGTAGGTACCTAGGTACCTACATGTACCTCAAGTAAACTGTACGTGCGGTACAGTATACTTAGCGTACCTTGGGAAGGAACTCCCCCGCACACCGCCTTACCAAGATAAGAAGATACCTACCCGTGGTTTCCTTGGACCGTGCTTGGTCGCGCCTGCCTTGACTGCAGCAAACCGGCAGAATAACGGTGATTCGGCCAATCCCTTTTTCCCACGCGCTTCATCCCGTCGTGTTTCCACCGAGTTGGGATCTTCAAACAGAATTGAGCAGATCTACGCACTCACCCAGACCCTTGATCCCTGTCTCTGCACTGCGCACTTCAATCTTTCTTCAAGGTCGTCCAGAAAACAAACAACATCTCCAAAACAAAACCACAACGTCCACCTTAACGCAGCCGACGTCCCCTTCTATCTGGGTAGCGACTTGATCCTCTTAGCTGTCTACCATCTTCGCCTACCTGCGCACCTACCGACCTAGGTAAACTTCCTGACATCTACCTTACTGCCAACCACCCTACCTTTGTCAATTCCTAATACGGCATTCGTGCGCAGCTGTCCTGCGCCAACCACCTAGTCCACAACAATCTGCAATGCGATAGACCGACTTCCTAGACACGATGGTCGATTCCTCTCCTGCGGCGCGCAGGTCGCAGCAGCTGTCCAGCCCCAATGGATCTGGTCTGTCCAGCTTCCTGACGGAGAACCGCAATACCGAGCTGAATCACCAGAATGCCCTTGCTGCAGCGCAAGCCGAGCACGAGCGGGTTCGCGAGGCCGCCATCAGAACATTCCAAGAGCACATGATGCAGGAAGAGCAAAAGCGGCAGCGAGAGCGTCATGAAAGCATCCTCTTGCAGCAAAGAAGAGAGCTGGAGCGAATCCGAACCGAGGAATATATCCGAGCAGAAGAAGAGCGATTGAGAGCTCTCAAGGCCAAGACGGTCCCTAATCTACCGCCCGCGCCGGAGCCCCAGGCCTCTCCTGCAGAAGTGAACGGATCGGACCCTTCCCGACATGCTGCCCAACAAGTCGCAGCTCCAAAGGCTACTCCATCTACCCCCGAGCCATCCACCGCGGTCAAGAACCCATTTGCGCAAGCCAATGGCACCGGCACTGCCCAATCTCCACAGCCAACCCTCCCAAACCCCTTCAAGAAGACCGAGTCCATCCCCCAACTGACCATTCAACCCACGACCCAACCAACCACCCAGAAGGCATCCCCGACCACGCTCTCGGCGCAAGCGAAGCCATTCACACCGACAGGGCTTCAACAAAATGGAGTATCTGCCCCAGGCTCTACCAAGCCTCCCGTCGCCGCCGGCACTGACCGATACGTCGAGATCCACAAGAATCTCAAGAAACTGCGGGCATCTCTCCTGCAGCAAGCGAAGCTGTCTCCGCCTTTGAAAAAGCGACTGGGTGATATGAGACGAGAGATGAGAAAGAACATGGGACAGCTCACAGGCGAGAAAGGGGGCAATAAAAAACAGGTAATTTATCCCTCTCCCGTTGGGCAAGACATTTTACTAACAAGATTTATAAGATTGCTGCCATTCAAGTGCTACTAGACGAATCACTTAGCGGTAGCGTCCCGAGTGAGCTGATCGACCCTTCCAACTTTGTCACCGATCAGAGAGAGCCAGTCGACGGCGCCTTACACAACGAGCCAAAACTTCCCTCGCTGTTCCTCTATCTGCTGAACCAGTTCTCCAAGACCGTCATCAACCAGTTTATCGACGAATGCGGCGCCCAGCCACGAACGGCCAACCCAATCGGAGTCGTAGCGGCTATGGTCTTCTCGCATGATCGGTACTTGTGGAGAGGCAAGACGCTGATCGATATCCTGATGGCCAAGTTCCGTGTCGTCTGCCCCGTCCTCTTCGGCTACCATGGAAGCGAGAAGACGGATGCCGGTCGCCAGCAACTG
This sequence comes from Hypoxylon sp. FL1284, assembly GCA_022432365.1. Taxonomy (NCBI): domain Eukaryota; kingdom Fungi; phylum Ascomycota; class Sordariomycetes; order Xylariales; family Hypoxylaceae; genus Hypoxylon; species Hypoxylon sp. FL1284. Next base: position 303,012 of record JAJJXE010000008.1, on the reverse strand, counting down.
GGATGGAAGAGAGGCGAGTCGGGAGCATGGATACCCGAACAGCAGCACAGCGATAGAATGAAGGGTCTAGGAGCAGGCTATGCTGCGATCGCGCTGCGCAACTTTTCGTTGTCCAAGTACAACAGCCCGTGGCCTCCCACACACTACTGGAAAGCCATAGCGGACATCGTGAACACGCCGGCCGCCGAAATGTCGGATACGCAGTGCATCGTTCTCCGCGCCATCATCGAGGACTCCGAGATCAAGTTCATCCAGTTCTACGGCAACGCAGCAATTGCTGCCCTGCGAAAAGCTCTGGTGGAATTCCCCAACAACGCCCAGGCTAAGAGCCCCGGCGTTTTTGGGTTACAAGTCTTGGCCCAGATGATGAAGCAAAACTTGGGGGTCGACCTATAGGGTTCGGCACGTATAGGACTTGAACTCATGGATATTTTAACGGTTACAGCAGCATCAGATTCTTCTCGGCGGCGTTTGGCATTTATGGATGGGCTTGGTTGGGACAGACCTAAACTAGAGTCGCATATGGCAGGCGTCAAAGGAGGCTCCATAAAAGGGAGCTCAAGTTGGCTCAAATCGAGCAACTTATATTGTATTCAGATGTATTTGGGCGGCAATTCATCATTCAGGGGCACGAATAAAACAAGTTCGTAAAACGGGTATTTTGCTCTATTAATGAAGATGCGCTTCGTGACAAGTATAAAAAACCAATAAACCACCATTGTGATACGACCCTCGACTTTTTGCCCAGACCGAACATTCTTCCTTCTTACAAGATCAGCAGCAGCACGAGGAGTATGATGAGGACCATGATGAGGACGGCGATGCAGCAGCTGCTGTAGCGGTCCTCGTTCTTGCGCATGATGTAGCTGAGCTTCTGGGCGCCGGTCTGGAGGCGGCCGCCGACGCGGTCGGCGAGGGAGTCGACGGTGTCGAGCATCTCAGCCTGCTCGCCGAGCTCGCGGCCCATGTCGTCGGCCTGGCGGCGCAGGTTGCCGACCGTGACGAAGACGCCGTCGAGCTCCTCCTCCTGGTCGCGCATCATCTGCTGCTGCTGCCGCTGCTCGAACTCGGCGTAGTTGTCGTCGCCGGCCGCGCCCTCGTCGATGGCGAACGCGCTCGGCGGGGGCAGGTCGCCGTCGGCGGCGGCCTTGGCGGCGCGCGCGGCCGCGGACGAATTTGTTGCTCCTGCTGTTGGGTTTGCCCCCGCCGTCTTGCCCAGCTCCTCCCGCATGTCCTCGATCTCGCCGCCCACCTCCTGCACCAGCCGCTTGCGCCGCGTCACCTCGTGCGCCGACAGCCCGTACCGCGCCGGGTCCGACTCCGCCGCCTGCACCGACTCGACCAGGTCCGCCAGGTCCTCGGCCAGCGCCGCCAGCGCCTGCTCGAGGTCCGACCGCGCCGACGCCAGCTCCGGCGAGGTCGACGCGGCGCCCGGGCCGCCGCTCGTCAGGCCGCGGATCCGAAGGTAGGAGGCGAATAGCGGTCGCACCGTCTGCATCTGCGCGAGGACATCTCTGTTGGGGAGAGCGGTCTTGTTAGCTTTGGGAAGTCTACTGAAGTAACACTCGACGGGGGCTGGTAGGCAGGAAAAGGCGTGCGTACTGTTGGACCTGGAGGAACGGGTCGTCCTCGTTCGTTGAGGACATCATCCTGGAGGCTTAAAGACGCGCCGATGCATCTAATAGCTACATCTGCGCTCGGTAGCGACTAGGGAGGTATTGTTGGATGCTGTATTCAGTTTGGGTGTCGTGAAATGTGTAGGTGTTACTTTTAATTGGCAAGGGGTGAAAGCGACGCGGCTTAGACGAATGACGTGGGTACATCATCTCGGCAGCTGCCGAGCACCTGTTCGCCCAATCGTTAAAATAGATAGCATAAGGCCAAACTTTTTGCCAGTGACTCTTCAAAAAGAAGATAGACTTCTAACAACCACGCAAACCAGAAACGATATAAAATAAATATACAAAAAGTTGTTGTGGTTCTAAAATCATATTCCTTACTCTACCGTTCCTTCTGTATGTTCCCGAGCTCATGAATATCATAAACATAGAACCGCAGATATGAGACCATACAAGCCTCTACCATATCCCGACTGCTGGGATAGTCCCGAGGCATATGTTGAGCGGCTCTTACACTTCGCGACCACTTCGGACATTTTTCAGATTCTATGCGGGGGCGTACACATATTGGACTTCTTCACCAACGAGCCGGGGATTTTCCAAGCCGCAATACCGCAAGATTGGCAAGCATATATCCTGCAATGCGAGCCTATGCGGTTTCTAGACCTCCTCATGAGGGACGATCTCAATGCTGAGATGGACCCTCAGCCTCCGGAAGGTTTAGTCGGATACATCAAGGAGATAAGGAATCTATCCTTGAACCGCGAATTCGCTCCCAGAAAGGAGAAGCTTCCTAAGCTAACCCGGATGGTGTCGGTTGGGATGAAGCCCAAGAAGATGCATGAAGTGAGCAACTTTGCCAACTACGTGGACACGCTAGCCGAGGACATTTCTACCGGCTACCAGAAGGATATCACCCATTTTATCGATTTTGGAAGCGGGCAGAATTATCTAGGAAGGGCCTTGGCGAGTTCCCCTTACAACAAGCAGATCATAGCTGTGGAGGGGAGGGAGCACAATATCGTGGGGGCCAAAGAGCTTGACATGCACGCGGGCGTTGCCGAGAAGCCGAAAGTTATGCGGAACAAGAAGTTGTACATGCAACAGCTCGATAGCATGATCCCCGAAGGCCAGTTGGACGAGAGGGCTTTGAAAAGAGCCGCCAACCCCCCAAAACTCTCGGACAAATACGTGCCTGATTTCAGGCCTATAAACGTCTCAGAGGCTGTCTACACGCCTGAAGATGGCAAGGGCTTTATACGTTATATTGAGGGAAGATTGGAGTCAGGAGATCTCGCCGATGTCATCAGCCAAGTGGAAAAAGATCCCCTCGCTGACGAGAAAGGACGAAATGACCCGAGTCTCATGGCAATATCGATCCATTCCTGCGGGAATCTATCGCACCACGGTATACGGTCTTTGGTTCTCAACCCGCGAGTCCAAGCGATCGCTATCGTCGGCTGCTGCTACAACCTGATGACGGAGAAGCTTGGTCCCCCCACGTACAAGCACCCATATATGCGGCCAAGTCTCCAGGCCCTCAATGGTCGCGTGGTCCGGGAATCTGAGAGACGCGACCCACAAGGCTTTCCAATGAGCGATCGTCTTAGCAGCTACCGCGACGCTGGAATCCGGCTCAATATCACGGCCCGGATGATGGCGTGTCAGGCCCCGCAGAACTGGACCGAGTTGGAGAGCGACGGCTTCTTCACTCGCCACTTCTACCGCGCCGTCCTGCAGAAGATGTTTCTCGACCGCGGCGTCATCACCAAGGTCCGTCACAACGACACGCTGACGGATAATGATAGCTCATATCAGAGTCCGTTCAACGTGAGCACCAACCCCGTCATCATCGGTTCTCTCCGAAAGGCATGCTACGCATCGTTCAAGTCATACGTGAGAGGCGCCATCACTAAGCTGACGACCAACTCCGAATATCACGAGTACTGTGACATAATCGGGGAGAAGATGACTGACGTCACGGACGAGGAGATCGAACAATACGAGAAGGCTTACGGACCCCGCAAGCGAGAGCTCAGCGCCGTCTGGAGCCTCATGGCCTTCAGCGCCATCGCTACCGAGTCGCTGATCGTGACCGACAGGTGGCTGTTCCTGCGGCAGCATCCCGAGCTCGTACAGGACGCGTGGGTGGAAAGCGTATTTGACTACCGCGAAAGCCCGCGCAACCTGGTGGTGGTTGGCGTCAAACGGGCGATATCTGAAGAGCAAGACAGAAGCTAACATCGGTCTTGACCGAGCCGCGGCAATGCACATGGCAACGATCAAATCACACTCGGAATGTCGTCAGAATATGGAGTCCCCGAGGATCCCTGGGATCTCTGCAGATCGCGCGTCAACTGAGCCAGTTGTCTGTTATCAGCCCCGCCAGCTCGGCTCTCCGGTCCCTCCGGGTTGTTTTGGAGAGGGTCGTCTCTGGCGGCAGCCGGGCAAGCTGGAACGATCATTGGGCATACACTAGAGCCTATGTTATGCATGAACCTGCATCAGTGGGCCGCGGCAAAGTTGCCTATCTAACAGCTGCATAGGCCAGTTAAGAAGTGCGAAGTTTGCCTCGACGCAGGGCACCTAGGAAGAGATGCATCGTGCCGAGAGGTCTCACTCAAGTCAGTCACCGAGGTCTCACCTGGGCCTGGCTTCGCAAGACGAGAGTTAGAATCTGAGCAGTCGGGCTCGCTTCGAGCACTCGGCAAAAGCAAAGTCGAATACAGCACAGCAAGCTTACTATTTGGAGACCCCCGGCTCCTGATGACGGCCCAATGCTACGTATAACCCCACGCGTACCTGCAAGCCATCTCGAGCTGCGATTAATTTGTGCCGGATGCCGTGTCTTGGACGTAGCTATCACGGTCGGCTAGAGATGGTATTCTTTTTCTTCTTTGGTCTGTGCGCCAAGGACATACGTGATTATCCCAGAAGGGAATGTTTCTAAAACAAGAATCCAGAGTAATTGGTGGCGCCTGGGAGAAGCAGCCTGTATGCTTTCGAATGCGGCCTCCCTTTCATCATTCATGACGACAGCGGTGGCTAGCTTCATCTAGATCCTGTCAGCCTATTCAGCTCCCGCTCGGATTGGTCACCGCGGGAGCCAGAGAGGGACGCTGCGGGCCCCCATGATGCCCAGCTTCGGCAGCCGACTGGTATATGGTAAACACACATATTGGCGAGACTAGCAAATGCGCATGGCGTATGGCGTAGATGGCGAGCAGCAAGGAGAGTGAACGGATATAGTGGGATGATACTTCCGTGGGGTCTTCGCGAATTGGATATCATGGGTCGAGATTGTGCGGAGGGCATGGTTACACTCGGCGCTGTCCCCAGACCTTCGGATCGAACGATTTCAAAGGGGGCGCGGCCACGGGAGTGACGCTTGCTGATTAAGACTCGAAAGACGACATCGTCAGTCGAATATCCGGCCTGTAATCACGCAACCCATCGTAATCCGAGCAGTCAGTTGACACACGGACGCACACACAGACACGCCATGATAGCAGCTATCACATTTCTCCCCCCTTCGTTACGCCAGACCTCGAGCGGGATGGCGTTACCGTGTTACATGCAGCACGATACGGGAACGGTGACAAGACCAACAGTGAATCGGGGCAAGCAGCTCGATATGAAAATGCGGGGGGACAAGCAAGGGGGGGGGGGGGGGGGGGGGGGGGGGGCTGGCCGGGGTTTATAGGGTACCTTCGTCCAGTCTGCCAGTCTGCCAGTCTGCCAGTCTCTTCCTCAAGCGAGCCAGCCATGTTACTTTGTGGCATCGAGCATTCAGCACGGCTGCACCGACAACACATCCAGGCCGCATGCATATAGCATTTTCCCCCCGGACCTCGAGCAACTCAGGTACCAATGGACGCCTCTCGATCAGAGGTCCGGGCGTCCGTATGGCCTAAGTTATCTATTACCTGCAACCCACAGCTCGCTATCTGCCTTGTTGCCCCGTCCCCAGTGTCGTACTTCAGATAATGCACTCGCTTTGCATGACATTCCTCTTCGTCTGCCTAGGCGCCCCATCCAGTCGATCACATATGCTGTGCTACCGAGGTCTCATCTATGTTTATGTAGCTGGTGTGCAGCCGTATAGATTGCTGCGGCCTAACATACATATATCATACATATCATACATATCATACATGTATGCATAGCTCGCCTATGTATTATACTCGCCCTCACTTAGGGACCTACATGTACCTACATATTCCTACACATATAGGATCTGTACGTATCTATAAGTGGGCGAGTAAGAACGGACGGCCCACCCCAGACATCATCATGCAGGAGGATATAGACTCCCTGCAGGCGTCGCAGGCGATGCAGACATTGCAGACGAGGAGACAGAAGAGGGCAGAAGAGAATCTGGACACGTCTCCCGGCCAATCCCAAGCAAATAGGCCCTCCCGAGGCCCTCTCGGGGCTCTCTTACGGGTAACCCCCCACGCCGACCAAGGTTGCAAAGTAGCACCATCATAAAGAGCAGCGCTGCAAGGTTCTCCCGAATCCACCTAGCCTCTTCCTGCTGGGGCCCCCGACCTCGACCACGCGCCCAGGGAGCCGATGCGGTATGGCGCCGTTGCGTAGATGATATGTCGACGAGTACCTAGATGGCAGGTTGGCTTCTGGGTTGCGTGTTGCTCGGCGTCTCTTCCCCCTTTCCACCCCCTCTTTTTGTTTATACATCTTGTTCTTCTGCAACTCCTCCTTCGTACACCCAGCAGTATGTACATGACATGTATACCTACCCAGATGTATATATGCACCCTTGAGCGGGTTACCGTTTCGGGGCAGATGGCGTGCATACGCGCATCGAGGTTGGCTAGCTGGCGCCCCCAGGAACAACCGCCCTGTCTCAACCAAGCTAACGCATTACTGCTGAGCTATCCTACATAACGTACATAACGTTAGGTCCCCTTATGGACAAGGTAGAAGTAAACGACACCATCCTGATCAAGTCCTTGACCATCTCCTCTCTCGACCGTCCCCTCGTCAGTCTGCAGGGAAAAAAAAACATATAAATAAGGTTAGGTACCCTCTGCATTCCCGGCGTCCGGATCGACTCATCGGTTCCATGACAAGCCACACCCCCCTTTTCCCTTTCTCGACACACATATACACGCATACACATATACACGCATACACATATACACGTATACACGTATACACGTATACACACGCATATATATATATATACCTACACCTGCCTATACCCACCTAGGTAGATACGATACGATACAGAAAGTGTCACATCAAGGAGGAAGCAAAAAAAAAAAAAAAAAATCACCCCTGGCCTGTAAGGTACGGATAGACAGACCTGCTTTGATCTCGCGTCCACGCCCGAGCTTCCTTACATATCCCCCGGTCGATCGACAGAGACGACCCGGCCACGACATCACGGGATTTCCTATACCCCCCGTATCAGTCATCTGGTCCCGGAGACCGAGTCGGCGTCGATCCCTGTGGGACTCCGCCCGTTCGAGTGGTGCCATGTCACGCTATTGAGGCTTCATCGCAAGGCGGATATCTCGAAGCGTTCCAAGAATAAGGAGCGAGGGAGAAGAGAGCATTTATTTTCTTTCTGGCCGCCGGGATAAGCCTTCCTAGGTAGAAGAAGCTAGCTTCCCCCCTTAGGTCGACGAGCTTTTCGGCGTGCCGTGTCCACTTCGCCCGACGGATACTTCTCTTATCGCATCTTCCCTATCTCCCAACGCAGACAATTCAGTTTAGTTATCACGCCTTATCCATTATCATAACTTAGGGTTGACCTCTGATCTTGACATAATTTTTTTTTTCCTTGTTTTTTTTCTCCCTCCTCTCAATACCTGTTTTCGTCGGATCTATATTCTCGTCACATTCACGCATCTTTCCTTTCTATATCGTCTCACAAGGATCATTATTACGGCCAAGAACAAAGAAGTATCCCGGAGTCCCAGTCGAGAAAGGAACAATTCCAGCCAATCGCGGCTCAAGCCAGCGTCTCCGTTATAGGGCAACAACTCCGTCCGTGCATTTTAGGGGTCCCCCTTCGTTCCCGACCTCCGGGTTCGGATGCTTTGAACTACGACAGAGCCACGAGTCGTGTATCTACGGAGTCAGCGATACGCCCGCTTTCCTTTTTTTATTAAAAAAATCATAATGAATGCTCAGATCTCTTTTCTCGTAAGGCTTCTTCCCTTACTCTACTCCAAATCCGTTGCCAGTCTAGATCCGGCGTGCGACGCAGCAGCACCCTCCCGAATCTCGAGTCGCCATCATGTGTAGCACGACGCATGAGAGGCTCTCCGCACATGTTTTGGTACAACCTACAACCTACAACCTACAACACGCGCGACACATGCACAGGTCGCAATTCCAACTTGCCTTAGCTCTCCGTGCTGACTTTTACTATTCTAGGATGGGACATTTCGCCTGATACATATTCCGCTCAACTTGTACGCGAATTTCCTGCAACCTATACTACAGGTGCTTCTTCCCCAGGGCGGCGATGATTCTCTCGCCCACGAGGCCGAAGGCCTCAGCATCGACAACAAGCATGGCTTCCTCAACATCAGCATAACCCCCGTCGAGGTTTCGGTGGTATGTCATAGCAATTGGGCCAGGAACGTCTTCGAACCCGTCATCAAGCATCTGCCCTCGAGCCTCTCCAAGTCGGTGACCATCTCCAAGGACTCGTACCTGATCCTCTCGGTCATCAGCGCCGGCATGGACGCGGGGAGCCGAGTTATGGACTTGACCTCGCCCCTGGCGCTGGCAGGCGTGCCCATCTTCTTCATCACCACCTACTACTCGGACTTCATCCTGGTCCCCAGCAAAGATCGGCAGACGGTGGTGCAGGTGCTGCTGGCGCGAAACTTCGAGTTCGACAAGGACGAATCGGCCTTTGTCTCACCGGGCGCCATGTCTCACGTTCGCGGCAAGAGCCAGGGCAGCGATCCTCCGTCGACGCCACCGCCGTCCAACGTGGCCGAGCTGCAAGTCCGCACCTTCGAGCTCCTGAAAAAGCGAAACGTCGTTCCGTATATCAGCCCCTGCTTAAGTCTAGTGCTGTGTTCCGGAAGAAGCTCGTCGCAGCTCATCGACTACAGCAGCCGTCCTCTGATGAGCAGGCATACAAGCATGAACGGGCACCGAAGGAGTTGGCTCGATAATGTCGATACAAAGCTATACACGAGTCTTATCTCGGTGCTGGCGAAGCAGCCTAGGTTCCTCTCGATCACCCTCGCGCAGGAAGACCCGCCGTCGCTGCTGCTGGACAAGGAGTATCTAGGCGTCTTCGGGGACTCTCTCGTGGGCGACACGGAGGGAGACCTCGTCCCGATCTTCCTCGACCTCGTGAACCTCCCCTTGGAAGCTACCGGTATCGTCTCGGGCGTGGCGGGAAAGCTCATCTCGGAGATGGGAATGGAGGCGACGGGTGTCAGCAGCGAGCTGTCGTACCTCTCGACTGCGCGCGCCGGCGCCGTTATCCTGTCAAGCGAACAGTCGAGGATAGCCCTCGAGGTACTGAAGCCCCTTCTGTCAAAAGAGTAAAGGGAATCGGAACTCCGGGCGCATTGTAGGATACTAGACCGGGATATACGGGAGCCGGGTCGGCTAGGGGCATTGCGAAGGTCGTAGGTGGCCGAACAACGAATACGAATCACGACCGAGACGATATGATACCACTTTCATTTACACGCAAAAACTACGGCATATTAGACGATGGCGGCGGTTGGCGGATGGGGGGTTCAGCATTGTCCAAGCACGCATGGGAGTGTTCTGAGTTGGCGGTTTGCCAACGAAAAAAAAAAGTCTCTTGTCTCTCTTTGTGTTCTCTGTTATGCATAAATCCCACCTCATATTTTTTTTCTCTCGGCAGGCATCTACCCTTTTACGGGCGGTGGAAAGGAGGAGCATATTATACCTAGGCCAAGCACGCGGGTTGGAAGGTTACACGATACCTGGGGCTACCGAGGAAAAACAGCACAGAAAAGACACAGAAGAACAGACAGAGAGGGTGAGCAAATGTTAGCTCCCGGGTACCTGGATCACGGAAGAGAGGGCTATTCTAATTGGCTGCATGAGATGAGAATGCGGGCGTTCGTTGCATCTAAACTGTACATGATGTTGCTCGGTGGCTGATCGACTTGAGACATTCGACATTCTCCGAGACATACATCATGTACTCGTCGTATATTGCATGATCTCGATGGGCTTGACCTAGGTAGATAGAAAAAGGTATAAAAAGTCGGCCGTGTATAATGAATACCAAGAATTGATTATAAGTCATGTTCCAGTTGATAGGCGACGCTGTGTCTGTATCACGGACGGACTAGTAGGTATCTCACGACCACGAATTGCGGACTCCTTGACATCCGCTATCCCCCAATCATGCCCTGTATGCTCTATCCTGATTGGCTCGTCCTTGTTCAACTACGCAATCATCAACAGCTCAAAGCTGACAGGCGGCAGCCACCTAATAGAAACTCTCTTTAAGACTTTGGTATACTCATGTCCCTCTATAATCTTTAGAAGTATGCTCTTCAGGATATAGTAATTTTCATTCTCTACCTAACATATTTCTCGTAAGATAAGACCTAGACGTGGTTATGCATCAGCCCAGCCACCCTCGAACTCTCCCTAGCGTCGCTTAGCTGCATACTCCGTACTGACCTGACTTACATAGAAAGCCTCTTGACTTTGACCTCCCTGCTGAATTAGGGTCAAGAGATAGACTCTAAAAATGCGGCTTCTTCCGCTCATACTCGCAGGCTTCACCGCGGAACTGGGCATCGCCTCGCGCCTGGCGCTCGGCGATGAAGCGCAGAAAGTGCTCAAGCCTGTCGCGGCGGAAGATGTGCTATACGATGGTTCGGATCTGACGGCTTTTGCTGCCGCGATCCGAGAAGACGCGCAGAGTCCTGCGTCGTGCGCTGTTTGCGAGGTGAGAGGACTCACATGCTTGGTTACGGTACCATGAGTATTCTCAGTACTAACACGAGAGTTTACAAAACGGAAGGCGATTTTATTCCAGCTCAAGCTCGCGGCTTCTAGAGGCGACGAGTTCTTCGTACGCGTGGTGACGGAGCTATGCCGACGGTCCGGTGTGCGTATCCCCTATCCCCATCCCCCTTCCCCCTTCCCCTTTCTGCTTTCTCTCTCCTCACATCTGACACCCTTCCCAGGTCCAAGACGACGACGTCTGCGAAGGCTCCATCGCCCTCGAAGGCCCCATCATCGCCCACGGGCTGCGCGGCATGGTCGTCGGGTCCCGCACGTCGCGGCTGGCCTGCACCACCTTCATGGGGCTCTGCTCCTACCCCGAGGTCGAGCAGCGCAACGTCTCGTTCCCGTCGCCGAAGAGGCCGGATGCCGCCAGGCCGCCGCCGAGCGGACTGGAGCCCTTGCGGATCGTGCACTTCTCGGATATTCATGTCGATCCGCTCTATGTTGAGGGCGCGAATGCGAATTGCTCGAAACCTATTTGCTGCAGGTAAGGTGAGCCCCTGGGTTTGGATTTTCTCGCACTTTGCCTTAGTGGCAGATGGATCTTGTGCTTTAGTGGTGTATTTCTTGACCTTACGACAGGAGCACCTGATCATAGTGATCAATAATCCTGGAACGAAACACATACGCAGCACATCTTTTTTATGTGGTCTTTCTCCTAACCCCTTGGCAGAGAATACACCGAAGGGGACAAACCAGGCAACACCGTTTTCCCGGCTGGCCCCTATGGCGAGCACACGTGCGACACCCCGGCCAGCCTAGAGGATAGCATGTACGCAGCGATCCGAGAGACGGCGCCCGACGCCGCCTTCAGCATCTTCACGGGCGACATCGTCGACCACGCCGTCTGGGACACGTCCGAGTCGCAGAACGCGGCCGGCATCCGGGACGCCTACGACCGCATGGCGCGCGCCGGCCTCGTCGTGCACGGCACCGCCGGAAACCATGAGGCCTCGCCCGCCAACTCGTTTCCGCCGACCACTGACGACGACGACGACGAAAGGCTCCCGTCCAAGAACCCTTCCCAGTGGCTGTACAACCTGCTCGCGGGGGTGTGGGCGCGGTGGAACGGGTCAGGAGCTGTTGCCACGACGCGCGCGTTCGCCGCGTACTCGACCAAGTATATATCTCCAGGCGGCGGCGGGACGCTCCGCGTCATCTCGCTGAGCACCAACATGTACTACGCGCACAACTACTGGCTGTACGAGGAGCCGATGCGGGAAGACCCCAGCGGACAGCTCGCGTGGCTCGTCGAGGAGCTCGATGAGGCTGAGGGCGCGGGCGAGCGTGTATACATCATCGGACACATGCCGATGGGCGCCCGCGACGCCTTCCACGATGCGTCGAACCAGTTCGATCAGATCGTGCATCGGTACGAGGCTACTATCGCGGCTATGTTCTTTGGTAGGTTCTCTTCCGCGGTCGATCGTCTTTGTTATCTCTTCCCCCTTTTTCTTTTCAACATATCAACCCCGAAAAAAGGCGCAGAGCAGTAAGCGAGGCGAAGTAGAAAGAACGCTCAGCTGATAAATAATGCAGGGCATACGCACTTCGACGAGTTCGAGCTCTCGTATGCCGACTACGGCGACCGCACACACGCGGGCGCACTCGCGACGTCGTACATCGCGCCGTCGCTGACGCCCACGTCCGGGCACCCGGCGTTCCGCGTGTACGCCGTAGACCCCGTCACCTTCGGCGTGCTGGACGCCACGACGTACGTCGCCGACCCGTCGTCGACCGGCGGGGCCCCCGCGTGGTCAAAATATTACTCGGCCAAGGAAGCGTATGGGCCCCTCGTGCGCGGCGAAGGGCTGCCGGCGATGGGTCCCCGGGACGAGCTGACGCCCGCCTTCTGGCACAACGTGACCGAGGCCCTCAAGCGCAACGCCACGGCGTTCGCCGAGTTCTACGCCAGGCGCCGCCGCGGCTGGGCCGTCGACGTCTGTGACGAGGCGTGCCGTGCTGTCGAGATCTGCAAGCTGAGGGCTGCTAGGTCACAGGATAACTGTATGGCGCCGGGGCTGCCGGGGGTGAGAGCTGAGAAGAATAGGGAGATGGTAAAGGGGGTGGGGGAAGAGGAGGAGGAGGAGTGTGGAAGGTCTGTTGCTCGCGATGCCCTGGGTAGTCTTGTTGCGCAGCCGGAGATGCTGGAGGCGCTGGGGGATATCGTAGCTGAGACGGAGAGGGTTTATGGGGGTCCTGGCAATAGGGAGTTGTAGGATACGTAGGATACACGATACAATACCGACAACATATACATGGTCTACTGGCAGCAGCTGGTCAGCCGGCCGTCGCAGACGTATGGCAGCGCACTGGTCCCAAGCAACGGGCCCAAGCAACGGCTCCAAACAACCGCCCCGAGCAACCGGCAAGAATCCGGCTGTCTCCCCCAGCCAAACTGGAGGGTTATATGGCAAAATAGCAGTACGCTCTACTAGCCAGTCCCCGTAACATAGGACGCAAGCCTGGGTGACTCAACTGGTAGGAACAATCCCTAAAATAATCATATGCTGGACCACTGGATTGCGCTAATCCCGCAAAGTGTGACTTCGACAGTACGATTGTTCAAAGAGGGCTTTTCGTAGGTCGCGGGTTCGGGCCCGCTCGCGACCGAGCTTTTTTGCATCTTTTTTCTTTTTTATACTTATTATTTTACTTCGTACAAGCGGATTGAATGAGGCTATTCGCAGCACTAGGAAATGATGAATATGTTTACATGCACATCTACTGGCTCTTTGTAATTTGTAATTATCCTCTCCTCCCTGAGGGCTCAAGTGAACTGATGAAGAATGAGGCTATTCGCAACGCAACGCCAGGAGACCTCTGGACTCTCGCTTCTCGGTTCGTTCCACTTGCCTCCTGGCAACATTATTTGGCCTCTCGGCACGGAGTCAATACACACATCTACCTACCTACCTACCTTGGTACCTAATAAGTTAAAAGTCCAAAAAGGTCAGACTCCTGTGATGCCCTCATGTCTTAAGGGGAGGGAGGTGGCTCGTCCCCTTTTCTTTACGCCACAGTGATGGTGAGCTCTCATTGGCTAGCCACACCTCAGCGTAACGGTCCAGGAATTTGTCGTAGAATCAACCAACTCTTTAAAAGATTTCAGCAGAGGCCATCCTGACTCTACATCCTATCTATCCGTACCTATGCCAAAGATGTCGTTGCTGAAACTCGGCGGTTTTGGGTCATGTATCTACATAGCCTAAGAGGAGATCCGTCTGATTTAGCAGCCTCTCTGGGTCTAATGCCGAGGTCATAGGCATCGCATTGATGTATTCGTATAAGAGAGGGGAATTATTCTACACGTGAGGGGCATGAAGAGCGAGAGATTCGTATGTACTTCGCGGGCCGGCGGGTTGCTTAGGACGCATTGGTACTAGGTACATGGCTCTAGGTACCTGCTAATAACCCCCCCGTATCTCCTGTAATCAATTGGCATTACTCGGCTGAAACGCGTCCACGCTCACTTGCAAACAAGACGAGCTGGACGAGGCTGTAATAAAACCATCAATAATCCGACATCGACACTGTCACAGCTCGATCGACATCGTAACACAATACGCTCTTTCCAAGAGTAGCTCGTCGCTGCCAGCTGCATGCTCGGGCTTCACCCGCGACCGACGCTCCGGGCCCGGCCGTCGCTAGTGGACCTGATCCGAAGGGGGAACGGGCAAAGCCAGAGCCGACCTGGCACGCCTGGAAGCCCTGCAGGATCTGCGTCACCTGGCAGCTTTGGGAGCTCTGGCAGCCTCGGGGGCCCTGTCAGCACCACCAAAGCCGCTACAGTCGCTAAGGCCGCAGCGTTACAGGCGCACATAGCTGAAGCTTCCAGCCAACCACTGCCCCCGAGCCCAGCGCTATCGCCAGCTACGCCCACTATTACCGCTCCTCCTGATAGCCCCGTTAGCGCTAACGCTGTTAACGTTGCTAACATCGCTAACATCACCATCTCAACCCCGACTCCAACCACCTCTGCTCCATCATCCCCGGGCTCATCACCTCCAGCTTCACCTCTGCCCGTCCCCGCAATCTCTGTCTCGTATAATAGCCAAGCTGCAGAGCGGCCTCCTATTTCGAAACAGACTCTTAACATGGCTCCGGTAAGCTGCATGCCCGCACCTGACAAACCTCGGTTCTGCAGCTCCAAGTCTCTGACGCCTAGCGCACATGTAGTCCAAGAAGGCCGCAAATGGCGACCAAGATGGCCTCAACAGTGGTATGTACCCCCATCTTTGTTCGTGTACGCTTCGTCGTAGCTAACCATGTGTCTGTCCAGGCAAGATCTACTCCGTATCCGGGTTCGTAAACCACCACACCGCCCCCCCACCGTAGCTACTAGGCTTCGGAAGCTGACCAGTACGAACTTAGACCCGTCGTGGTAGCCGAGGAAATGATCGGTGTTGCCATGTACGAGCTTGTGAGGGTTGGCTACGATAAACTGGTCGGTGAAGTCATTCGAATCAACGGCGACCAAGCTACCATCCAAGTCTACGAGGAGACTGGTGCGTTCTATCCTCTACGTCTACCGGCATCATGAGAAGATACAGAAGAATCACAAGCTAATATTCAACTATAGCTGGTATAACGGTGGGTGACCCTGTCGAACGCACCGGCAAGCCTCTCTCGGTCGAACTCGGTCCTGGTCTGCTGCACAACATCTACGATGGAATCCAGCGGCCCCTCGAGAAGATCTCGGAGCAGTCCTCGAGTATTTACATTCCTCGCGGCATCGCAGCCCCTGCTCTCGACCGAACCAAAAAGTGGGAGTTCACGCCCACTGCCAAGGTCGGCGATAACATCTCGGGCGGTGACGTTTGGGGAACCGTCTTTGAGAACTCGTTCATCAAAGTACATAAGATCCTGCTGCCGCCGCGAGCGAGGGGAACTATTACCAAGATCGTCGACAAGGGTGAATATACCGTGGACGAGAAGATTCTCGAGCTCGAGTTCAACGGCACCAAGACCGAGTATGGCATGATGCACACCTGGCCCGTCCGTGTCCCGCGACCGACGACGGAGAAGCTCTCGGCCGACAGCCCCTTCATTGTCGGTCAGCGAGTTCTGGACGCCCTATTCCCTAGTGTACAGGGTGGTACCGTCGCCATCCCCGGTGCTTTCGGATGCGGCAAGACTGTCATTTCGCAGTCCGTGTCCAAGTTCTCCAACAGCGACGTCATCGTCTACGTCGGTATGTTTCCCGAAATATCTCGTCAGACTCTCTACTAACTTGACTCGTAGGATGTGGTGAACGCGGTAACGAGATGGCTGAAGTGTTGAAGGATTTCCCTGAGCTGTCTATCGACGTCGAAGGCCGCAAGGAGCCCATCATGAAGCGAACCACGCTGATCGCCAACACGTCCAACATGCCCGTCGCTGCCCGAGAAGCTTCCATCTATACCGGTATCACTGTGGCCGAGTACTTCCGCGACCAAGGCATGGACGTAGCTATGATGGCTGACTCTACTTCGCGATGGGCCGAAGCTCTGCGTGAGATTTCAGGTCGTCTCGGTGAAATGCCTGCTGATCAGGGTTTCCCCGCTTACCTCAGTGCCAAGCTGGCCAGCTTCTACGAGCGTGCCGGCAAGACGAGCTGTCTCGGCTCGCCCGAGCGCGAGGGCTCCGTCAGCATCGTCGGAGCTGTCAGTCCCCCAGGTGGTGACTTTTCGGATCCCGTCACTAGTTCCACTCTAGGTATCGTGCAAGTGTTCTGGGGTCTCGACAAGAGACTGGCGCAGCGCAAGCACTTCCCGTCCATCAACACGTCGGTGTCGTACAGCAAGTACACCAACACCCTCGACAAGTGGTATGAGAAGGACTACGCCGAGTTCCCCCGGCTGCGGGACCGTATCAAGCAGCTCCTCTCTGACTCCGAAGAGCTAGACCAGGTGGTGCAGCTGGTCGGCAAGTCAGCTCTCTCGGATCCGGACAAGATCACGCTAGATTTGGCAACCCTCCTCAAGGAAGATTTCCTCCAGCAGAACGGATACTCGGACTACGACCAGTTCTGCCCTATCTGGAAGACGGAGTGGATGATGAAGCTCATGGTGGGCTTCCACGACGAGGCCCAGAAGGCTGTTGCTCAGGGCCAGAGCTGGGCCAAGGTCCGTGAGGCTACCAGCGACCTGCAAGCTCAGCTGCGAAGCCTCAAGTTTGAGGTGCCCAGCGAGGGCGAAGACGTTATTAGCAAGAAGGTATGTTATTTTCTTACATCTTCGTTTCTACCGTAGTTGGACGATTGCTGACTCAAAACCACAGTACGAGAGCATTCAGCAAAACATGCTGGACAAGTTTGCTTCTGTCATGGACGAATAAGGGCTTGCAAGCATTGACGGAGTTGTACATATACAAGAAACATCCAGACTGGCGAAGTGTGATGACATGCGCGTACGAGAAACAGTATAAGTTAGAGTGGTGTGTTACAGGCTACGTATCAACTTATCCATCTACCTTACTGTTTTGTGCGCCGTGTTCGTTCGTGAAAGGTGACATTTGATTATATAAAGTACGATATCTTTACATGAATAGGTACCTCCCTACACATGGTACGTCAAGTGACCTGTCGTCTTTGCTGTTATTCACTTCCACGCCTTATCTAGGTTACCAAGGAGAAGCGGGCAGTGTGAATGGGACGGCTCTGGCACTTAAATACAAAAGACAAGCCAGCCACTCGCCCTGACCACTTTTCTGTTCACGATCATCTCGAAGTACTATTCCTCTACTCGGAGATGACGACGTACTGCAGTGTACCTTTACACCTTGACACCAGTCAGGCCTTAGAAAACGTCGAGAAGCGCGGGAAATAAGACGACCAGCGACGATATAAAAGGGACCTCGTCTCCAAAGCACCCCAGATCTATGCCACTGGATATCCAAACCGCTTCACTTGATGGGCATCGGGACATTTCCGCCTGTACAACTCAAGATTGCGAGAAACCACCAACAACAAGATATATAGACTGGATATCGATCGCGCAAGGTCACGGACCTCAGTTATCTTACACATATCGTCTCCCGCGCTTCTCGATCGCAGCCGATAAGCAAGGAGAGGAACTGAGAGAGAAGGTCGCACGCGTCGCACTTGTCACACGCCACGACAACGACCCGTTAAGCGATACCCTCTCCCCTGGAGTTTCAGATCGTCCTCAACACTCTGAGCATAGCACCGTGCTGCTCACCCGGACGCGCACCTCTCCGCCCCCCTACCAACGCTCCCGCTCCCCAATCTACATCTGCTGACGCATATATATACCCCCCTAGGATATACACATACACACATCATGTTCAAAAAGTCGGACAAATCCGCGTCCAAGGCCACGGACGGCCAAAGCAGCAGCAAGTCGTCGAGGATCTCGTCGTGGCTCGCAGCCTCCAACAGCTCAAGCTCCGGCTCCGGCTCCGGCTCGAGCTCCAAGTCCGGTTCTAAACCCGGCTCCAGCTCATCTTCGTCGATAACGGCGGCAGAAGCGGCGGCGCTCGCAATGGCGGAGATGAACGCGAGGAACGCGTCCGCGGGCCGTGACGGGAGCCGCGACCGCGGCGGGAGCAGCAGCCGCCGCGAGGCCCCCAAGCCGTGCCGCTGCACCAAGTGCTGCCAGGCGAGCGGCGGCGGCGGCAGCAGCAGCAGCAGCACTGGCCGGCAGATATGCGGCAGCGGGGCGGAGAAGTCGGGGCTGTGCCGGTGGTGCAAGGACCACTGCCGCAAGAAGGTGCGGTTCGCGGAGGGGACGTAGATTTGCCAGTAGGTAGATGGAGCGAGCCGTGGTATGGGTGGGAGTCGGTCGGGGGTGGGGGAGGTAAAGTAAGAGAGTTAATCCAGTCTACGCTTCAAAAGGAAGACCAGGCCTGACTGAATAAGAGGGGTTATATACAAGTAGGTATGCATATGCCTACCTGTTCGACCTCCTACTTGGAATGTATGCTAGAACGTGGATAGCAAGCAAGGAAAAAGCCCTTTTGCTCCTTTTTGGAAGGACAGCCAACTCACTATCAACGTCTTCGTCTTACGTGTCATGCCAGTTTTCCCGTGTATTGACGTAGAATTCTTCGGCTCATTCATTGATATGGTACATGGTACATACAGCTGACTCTCAAAACTCCAGTGTGGTATGCTACGCCGAAAAAATTCCCCAAGGTATCCCCCTCTCCTTTTTGTCTCTTTTTCTCACTGTGTAGAGCCAACTACCGTCTTCTATTTTTTCGGGGGATACAAAGGAAGAGAAAAACAAGGGCCAAGGGCCTATGCAGAGAAGCAGGCACCAATTTCATATATGAATCGGACCAGGCCAAATATCTTCTCTTCTCTGTGTCCCGTTACCATTCGCTTATGAACAGGCTCTGGTGTTGAATGTGCGTAATCTTTGGTCTCCTGACCGTCCAAGCCTACACGGCAATAAGCGGCTCTTGCTCGGCCGCTCTTCTTTCGTTATCCGCCTGTTCTTGTGTTGCTCGCTGCTCCCCTGATTCCATAGCACCGGACGCAGTAGGCTCATTGCTGTCCCCTGTGCCCGCCTGTCCCTCTTCGGCGCTTTCCTGCCTGTTCGAGTCGGACTGGGCAGCAGCGGCAGCAGCGGCTTCTGCTTCAGCCTCGGCCTCGCGTCGTCTTCTCTCAGCCCGCACCTCGGCCTCCAAGTGTGCGATGTGGCGCTCGGCAACACCGGGAGCGATGCTGGCAAGGAAAAGGATGCCAGCACGTTCCAGTCTCCTGGCTTGGTCCATCAGCCAGTTTCCGTTCTCGATGCGCCGCTGCTGGACTAGTCTGGCGGCGGTATCCGCGGGATTCAGTTCCCCCTGCTGCGCGGGCTCCGCACCCTCGCCGTTGGCACCCCCTACATTCTCACCTCCGGCAGCCTGGCCAACCCTACCAAATCGTCGTCGCGGGGCCGGGTCGGCAAGGGGGATCAGGTTTTCGAGGTGACGGCGGAAAGGTGTCCAAACTCGTTCGGCAATAGGATTAAAAACCCCGGCATTTGCAAAGAACAGCACGATAGCGATGCTGATGACAGTGATCCAACGGGTCCAGCTGGAATTAGGGGATGTAAACGCCCAGATGAAGATACCTAAGCGGATGATCATGAGGAAATGAGGCCATATCTGAGCTAGCCGTATCGCCTGGATCTGCGGGTTATCCGGACGTGCTACGGCGTGTCCGATTTGAGGCTGGCCTTGAGGTTGGCCCAATGGTGGTTGGGGAAGGCCGAGCTGCTGCAGCTGCGGCTGCGGCTGTAGTTGAGGCGTGTCATTGGCTTGCGCGTTAGGTCGTCCAACTGGGGATTGCGGAGAATGAGAAGTAGTTGGTGTGGGGATTAGACGTTGACGATTAATGGCGTTAGCGAACGCTGGCCGAGATAACCGCGGTCGAAGGGTAGGCGTGAAGTACGAATCCAAGCTACTGCTGTTGAGTAGAAGAGCGCGCGGTCCAGTAGGAGAAGACAAAATGTACACCTCTGGCGTGCCTTGGGACGACTGCGCCTGATGTTGGTTCACCAGTGGGCTTCGGGTTCTTCCCTGCGCTCTTGGCGGATCAGGGGTACCAGTAGCACTACCGGCCCGAGACGGCATCAACGGCGTGGTAACACCGGGTGGGATAGGATGGTGAGCTTGGCTGGCCGAGAGGCTCGCTAGGGAAGAGCTGCTAGCATTCCTTCGCATTGCGTTCGTCATAACTCTCGTTGCCGCCGCACTCGTATCGGCAGCACGCAACATGGCCTGTACATCGTGGTTAGAGAGCTGGCCGCCGTTTGGAACAGAACGGGGTTGTGCGCCCCAGTGGTTTGCAGCATCGGCGGTCGAAAACGGGGATCCTGATCTTGCCGGTCCCTGCAACGGGTTTGCGAAGGACTCGTTAACGGTGATGCGCCAGTGTAGACCATTAGGTCCAGTAGTCTCGCGGACCGTGGTGCGCGTACCATCCGGACGGTGCGGCGACGCGGTTCTTCCCTGCGTGCTCGTTTCTGGTGCTCCTCCCGTACTTGTGGTGGGAATCTCCTGTCCTGCTGCGGTCGGTCGCTGGTTCATGTGTGTACTCATAGTTCTCATCCACTGGCTATGCGGATTCGGCGGTGTTCCAGAAGGGACATTCATCGGTTGATTCGGAGGAGGCATCCCAGGCATGCCAGCCATGGGTACTTGAGGGAGCCCGAAGGCAATAGTCTGGTAGTAGGGGACCCCGATTCGCACCTGCTGAATATGATTGCCAGGGTTTAGGAATTGGTGCTGAGGCTGATGCGGGTTTGGATGTTGGTGCTGCTGCGGGATCTGCGTTGCCGTCGCTTGTTGACCTGAAGGAGGACCTTGGCTGGCAGTATGGAGAGGACTTGGTGTTGCTGCTGGTCGGCCATCGGAAAGGTCGCGCAGCACGAGATGTAATGACTGAGGATCTGCAGATTGAAGCTATACCATACCAAGTCAGCTAACTACCCATGGTAGGCAGACATGTTGATCTTATAAGGATGATACGTACAGCTTCCTGGCCAAAGACATCCACCATAGTCTCGGTGTCGCGAGCTAGCAGTCGGCCTCTGTGGATAAGGCGCTGAGCCTGGTCTGTGGGTTTCGTGCTGATGACATTTCGAATGCGTTCTTTCAGCTGCCTGACGGTAAGGTCGAAGGGAAGTCCTTGAAGGGCGAGCGGCTGGGGCACATTGACCGAGGGCGATACGATTTGTAAGGTGAAACTCGTCGCGTCGGCGCCGTCAGGAGAGGCAACCGGGCCGGGTTGTTCGGAGGCCATCGTGTTCAACTACCGACTCGGAGGGAGCGCAGTGCGCAGTGCAGATACACAGCAGTGAGTCTTAGGCAGGATCGCGCATTCGGCTGGCAGAGTAGAGCATGACTCAAGAAATGGTAGAAATCATGCCAGGCAGAAGCAGGAATAACACTCCCAATTACCCGCAAAAGTACACGTAGCTCGTAGCTCGCATCGGCGGTTCTTGTATAACGAGAGACGGAGGGGAACGAGAGATTGAGTACCAAGCAAGAAATTCTGGGCCTGAAAAGGACGGAAGAAGAATAGGAAGAAAAAAGACGACTGGGTATTTAACAAAGTAAGGACGCAAGTTGAAGAAGAGACGAGTCGTTGTCGCAAACAACAGCTTACCACAGTAATGCGGCGTGTCGATTGCAAGCTGTCACATCTGCTTAGGTAAATCCTTCTAGTAGGTGCTATATGCTATAAGCGCTATAAGCTGACCTTCAGGGCTCGCGCTCGTTGGCCAGCGGGCTTGGTTGGCCTGCTAATAGCGGTGCTAACAGTGTTGGGAATATCAATAAAACTCCCAAAAGGGCATCTTGTGCCCTGTATCAGGTACGTACCCCGTCCTGATAGGCAATCAGAGCCAGACGGGCAACCAAAACGGGCAGACGGCCGGTACGGCCCAAGTAGTCGGTTCTGTCCGCCAGCTGTCACCCCCCTGATCTTTGAGCTGAAAGGGGTATCTAGCAGTACCTCAGCAGCTCATTCAGCCCTGCGTCATCGAGGGTCGATTTTTCTGCCTTTTCTTTAACTGCATACCGAGAGATATAACGCCGAGGTTCGATATACCTACCTGTCAATCCTAATTAAACCGACTACCTAGGCACTCTCCTCCTATAGATGAGCTGCTTTTCTCTCGGTCCACGAGCTGCGTGCATATCAGATGAATGGCTTTGTCTCCAAGTAATCTACTCTACCCCGTACATGCATTGACTTGAACATCAGGCCAATTAGTGTACCCACTGGTCAATCTATTCGATATTTACCGAATAGATGTCTCTGCTCTAGGACTTGAGAGTATTAGGGTCTTAGGCGACGAGACATGTCAATGGCGTCTATCTACTCGGCGCAGGTCAGAGGACACCATCAGTCCACGTCGAATCGCCAGCCGTCGCCATGTAGACTCCCACAGGCCTACACGGCTGCGACAGGGCAACCGACCCGACAATTCAGTACCACCCCCACAGTATCCTTCCATCGATCCTCACAGAAATGGCAGAATGAGCGCTTCAGCTCGAGGCTGCGCAGCGCCTTGAAAGACACCAAGGTGCGGTGGCATCCTATACCGGTCGGCCTAGGCATTGGCTTCCTCGGCTTCGTCCAGTTCTACAAGACCCAGAGGCGGGAGAAGGAGAGGATCGAGCAAGAGGCGTCCGAGTTCGACGGCGCTCGTCCGAAGAAGAGGCCGCGCATACGGCCGGAAGGACCATGGTATAGCCCGCACGTATAGCCAACATCGTCGTGTCGACGGCTAACCGTCTCTCCACAGGCAGGTCAAGGTGATGTCGACCCTGCCCCTGAAGGCCATGTCGCGGTTGTGGGGCAAGTTCAACGAGCTCACCATCCCGTACTACCTCCGCGTGCCCGGCTTCAAGCTCTACTCGTACATCTTCGGCGTGAACCTCGACGAGGTCTCCGAGCCCGACCTCCATGTCTACCCCAACCTCTCTGCCTTCTTCTACCGCACCCTGAAGCCCGGCGTCCGGCCCCTCGACCCGAACCCCAACGCCCTGCTCTCGCCCGCCGACGGCCGCGTCTTGCAGTTCGGTAAGATCGAGGGCAACGACATTGAGCAGGTCAAGGGCATGACGTACACCATCGACGCGCTGCTAGGCAAGAACACGCCGACACCCAGCCTGTCTAGTAAAGCAGAGGAGGAGAGGAAAGAAAAGCAGCAGCAGCCCGACCAGTCGGCGAGGCCGGGTCGCGGCGCCGAGGACCTCGTGAGCTCGGACGAAGAGTTCGCGCGCGTCAACGGCATCTCGTACACGCTGCCCAGCCTGCTCTCGGGTGGCGCCGAGGACAAGGGCAAGAAGAGCAGCTGGTGGCCCGGGTCCTCGTCGCGCAAGAAGCTCGAGGACCAGGCAGCCGTGCCGTCGAGCCCCGGCGCCGTGTCCGAGGTGCGCGCGGACCTGGCGCTGGGGGAGCGGCCGTGGTACGACCTGCTGTCACCCGAGAGCCGCACGGCGCTGTACTACGCGGTCGTGTACCTGGCGCCGGGCGACTACCATCGCTTCCACTCGCCGGCGAGCTGGGTGGTGGAGCGGCGGCGCCACTTCGCCGGCGAGCTGTACTCGGTGTCGCCGTACCTGCAGCGCACGCTGCCGGGGCTCTTCACGCTCAACGAGCGCGTCGTGCTGCTGGGCCGCTGGCGCTGGGGCTTCTTCGGCTTCGTGCCCGTCGGCGCCACCAACGTCGGCTCCATCGCCGTCAACTTCGACCGCGAGCTCCGCACCAACTCGCTCACCACCGACACCGCCGCCGACCGCGCCGCCGAGGCCGCCCGCGAGCGCGGCGAGGCCTACGCCGGCTTCGCAGAGGCCACGTACGCCGCTGCTTCTGCTGTCCTCGGCGGCCACGCCCTCCGCCGCGGCGACGAGATGGGCGGCTTCAAGCTCGGCAGCACCATCGTCCTCGTCTTCGAGGCTCCTGATGGCGCTAGGAGTAGTAGCGCTAGTGACGATGATGATAACAATAGCAGCCCGATCCCCCGTCGCGGCTTCACATGGGCCGTCGAGAAGGGGCAGAGGGTCAAGATGGGTCAGGCGCTTGCTTATGTGCAAGAGTAAGGGTACCCGGAGTAGGGGGCGGTACCTAATCCAAAAGGGGGACGGGCAGAGGCCACAGGTCATAGTAGAAGCCATATAGTAGCGGCAAGCAATGTCAAAAGACTCGTTCAGAAGACGAAATGGAGGTCGCCTCTAAGAAATGCTTCTGATTTACGCAGCTATGGCCTTCACCTCGGCTATATGTGGACTTGCATAACCAGGACAGAACTTGAAGAGTACGTATAATCAAACTGACCATCAAGAGCCAAATCTTTCGATGGCTGCGTCGATGCTGTCAAAACGTATCGTACAGGCATTTTCGAAGGGGCCCCATCTCTCATGCGTACTTTATTCATATAGTCCCCCAAAACGTGATATACGTATGCTACGCTATGCAAAACGAAACCGTCCAAGCGATGTAGGCAGCCATAATCATCAGTTACTTTCTCTCGTCGTTCCCTCTTTAGTGTTTCTTCTCTCCATGTCTTACAATCATCTACTGCATCTCATGCACAAAACACTAGTATCTATGAAAAGAACAGACGAATTCAACGGCTTTCTAAAATGAAAAAGTCGTGAACCAGAAGGAAAAGAACCGAAAACAAGACACCGACAGGTAGAGAGAGATCTATCAAGGTTGTATTATCGTTTGCAAAGTAAACCATGTCATCTCATTGCCCCCTTGATCCCTTAATCGACGCCGGCCAAAAGAAGTGAAGAAAACACCTTTTGACTCGTCAAGTTTCTTCCAATTGACAACCATGAGAGAGATGCCATACACCGACAAGAGTTGGTGACCTTCCCCTGATTCGCTTCAACACCCGTCCGTTCCATTTAGTAGCATCCGGTGCTTCTTCCCTATGCCTCATGACACCGTTTTCCTCCTTTCTCATTTGAGATGTATTTTTTTCTTCTTTGCAACGAAGCGTCTCGCGAGTCCCTCATCTGTAGACGTTGGCGATGCCTCTTGAGAATGTACCAAACTTTTACTCGGAATTTTTAGGTGCTTCGTACGAGAGCCGGGAGTCGAACCAGTTGTTGAGCCGTCAAATATGTACGGGGAATGAAATATGAAGCGTGAGCCTGATTTCCCGACGTTGTTTGGACTAACGAATCAACTGCAGGGTTGAGCCTGGTTCTCAAACAGTGTCGTCGAAGAAAAGGTCATGATAGTTCGTTGCAATCAAGACGTAGGTCACATCCTACAGAGGTAAGGGGCGAGACCGCGAACAGCAAAGGCCAGGTCGAAGGGATCCAGGTCCGACAACGACTAAGCTGAGGAAATTTATGGTTCGAAAGAGATTTTTTGTGAGGTTTGTGTAAACCAGATCATCGCTTACAAAAGTCTATCGTCGCAGTAGCTCGGCACTGCTAAGGAAGTAAACCCCCGTCGAAGGTTGTGCAAAGAGAAGGCGAGATACTAGAATCACCGCTGGCTTCTAGAAGAGGCTGCTGAGTTCTGTCGCTCGTGCGTGTTCTGGCGGCGATTCCCACGATCGGCATCCTGCAACTTAAGCGAGTCTAGCCTTTTCTGGTTGTCCTCCGTGACCGAGTCCGCCTCCTCCACACGCGGCATAATGTTCAGCTGCTTCGGCGATAGTCCGGCGCTTTCGTCGGCCCCGTTGGGTTTCCTTCTGTTCGCCTGTTCAGTAATCGCAGCCCACTTCCTCTCACGAAGAGCCTCTCTGGCTCCAGCATTGTTTTGCTGCTCGGTATACTCGTGAGAGCAGTCGTCGAAAAGCTGCGGATTGATCTCCATGAAGAGCTTCATCGCGTTGTATACCATCCCATGGATTGTCCTATTCCTCGTCGTTAGCCCCAAGAAGCGACCATTTGGCCCGACTTTCTTACCTGTTCCAGTGTCCCTTAGAATTCTCATACAGTGGTGCAAACATGATGGGAAGGATGATCTCGACGTTGTCGCTCACAAGGTTGCAGAAGTACTCGTTGTTCCAGAAATACAACGCTCGTTCCGCGACCTGAAAATGAGGGCTCGCGACTGACTTAGCCAGTTGGTGAAATAGAGGCTCTTGGACCTTTGCGAACTCGGCCGGGTCCATTACCTCGAAAATATCCTCGACCTCGTTAAGATACATAACTTCCTTGGTGCTGTTGACCTTTGGCCAGTATCGGAGGAGACCAAGAACAACGTCCTCGGTGAGCGATGCATCTTTCTCGAGGAACTGCACGATGCAGTACGCAAGCTGAGGGTGATACATGCTTAGGCTCTTGACTTTATGTAGAGGGAGCAGGACCCTGGTCAAGAAGAGCTTGTGTTCCTCCTTCAGAGGCAGGGCGAACCCATTGATGATGGATCCCAGAATCTCAAGAAGCTCGGCAACACCATTGAACCTCTCAGTCTCGTAGGTGAACTGGAAGAAGACGTTGTTGATAGAACGTCTGATGAAGGAACGGAGATTCAAGAACTTGCCGTAAATTCGATGCAAGGTCGTCTTGAGGAAATCTCTCTCACGAGGATCTTCCGAGTCGAAGAGCTCCAGAAGCTGAAGCACGAAGCTGTGGTCGATATAGGCTTTGGCGATGTTGGTGTTGAAGTCTTGGCTCTCGATAAACCTCAGAAAGAACTCGTAAACGACCTGGATATGGGGCCAAGCGACTTCGAGCACAGGCTCGTCCTCTTCGGGATCGAAGGCCTCTCCTTGGGGGTTCATCGGCGGAGGAATAGGCCGGAACAAGTTCTTGGCAAACATTTCCACAACTCGAGGGTACATCGGTTCCGTAATGACCTGGCGGTTATTGGCCACATAGTCAAGCAGCTCATGCAGGGCTAAACGCTTGATCTCTTTCGACTTCATATCCGCGCTGGCGTCGTTGAAGTCGAAAATGACATTGCACTGGTCAATCTTCTGCATGAAGAGCTCCTGACGCCGGTTAGGGGGCACCTCGTGGAATCCGGGGAGCTTCTCGAGCTCTCGGTGTGCCGAGATATCAAACCGCGACGAGTGCTGCCGCTTAGGTGTTCTGATGCCCTCGGGAACGTCTTTGGGCGTCTGCTGGAGACGGTCGAACATCAACGACTTCTGGCCAGCCTTGGGCGGAGCCAGATCGTGGGGCATGGTCTCGGCAGCGCCAGGGGGTGGAATGTGCTACAAGCGGCAGGTGATTGATTAGCCCGTTGACCTGACAAGAACAGCAGAAAGGGTATAAGCATACTGGAGCGCTCGGGCTAATGACCACAGTCGGCGGAAGAGCGCCGCCATGTCGAGGAGTGACAGCGCCATTAGGTGACTGAGATCCCACGGCACCAAACCTGTCGGGTCCTGGTGCCTGACCGGCCTGACCTTGCAAAGATGAGGCACCATGATCACCGCCGTGCATTCCAGCATTGTTGGGAGGGAGTGGCTTATTTCTGATGTCGTTCAGGGTCGAGGTGGACGAAGTGGGAGTCAATACAGGTGACTGCGTCTCTCGTGAACCACTAGAGGAGGGTGAAGCGGTGCCGTCCTTAGAGTCCTTATTCTTCTTGGAGGACTTGCTATCACTCTTCCCTCGAGAGAGCTATCGAGTAATTACAAGTTAGCAAAGCGGTACATTGTATGAAGAGGAGCACATAACCCAATTATGCGGGTGGTGGAAAGGGGGGTAACGCATACGGCTCTGCTAAAGCGCTTCATCTCTGCGGGATCACGGCCCTGTTCGAGGATATAGCGGGGTGGGTAGACCCGACTCGCTCGCCTCCTTGGGGTGTCGTGTAGAACGAGATTGGATAGGGAGTCGGTGGGATGTTGATATACGTGTGGCTGCAGTCTGTTCTAATCGTCTAGGCGGCGGTATGAGGATTGAGCTATGCGTGCCCCAAATGCGTCGTGCATTCACCGTCTATTTCGGGGAGGGATCAGAGAAGGCTCAGGAATAGGTCGTTAGGTAACGAAACGGTGCGCGGAGCGGTTTGCGGCTGAGGCTGTCGCATAGGCCAAGTTAATAAAGCAGCAGCGGTGATAGGCGGGGGATGGATAGAAATGGCGCATTCAATGACAGGCCAGATTGAACATCTCGGCTGGACAAGGAATGATTGAGGTTGGACTGGTTAGATGTTGATATGAACATGGAGATTGTAGTTGTCGTCGTTGTGGAAGGGTGGAGAAGCCAGCTGGGCGGGCTGGTAGGCGGGTTGGTGGGCGGGCAGGCGGGCGGGCAGGCGGGCGGGCTGGGTTTCAGGGAGTCCGGGTCACCTGTCAGGGTCGACCTTCCCAGGAGACGAACATACACCTCACACCTCACACCCCCTTTAGGAGGGCTGTAACGATGCCTAGGGTACTCACCTCCAATCATGTGTGTTAGGGATGTGCCCTATCTCGTACGTATAAACATATATCGACTTATACAGCAGCAAGCAGCATCATCCCGGCGCCGAAGTCGAGGCCAGCGGGTTATGTCGTCTTAAGTTGACACGGGACGAAGTGAACAGCTAAGGAAATTAGGTATGAGATGTTGAAAAATCATACAGATCATAGGCATAGGTTAGGTTACAGTAGTCCAAGGCGATGCAGGTCGCTTGGATGTTTGGAGAGAGCTGGGGAATATTATGCATTCACCGCGTGTTTGTGCAAGGTCCAATTACCCATTGCCGGCCCAGTCACTTATGATTTTACCGTGCATTACCGCATGTATGTATGCAGATACCCAGCCAGCTAAAGATACATATATGGAGGCATGCATACATTGTGCATGGCTGATATCATAGGCCCGTAGTTTGTACCCAGGCTGGTCTTGGACAGCTGATTACCTACCTAGGTAGGACCTAAAAACGCAAACTTGCCTCCTACTATTCGATCTAATTGCTGTATCGTATTTGGCTCATGAAAAGCTCGAGTACAGTATCTCTGTTTGTTTGGCTTGGATAATAAAAACTCGTGCTAGACTAGTGCCAAAGAGCCGCCCCCAATCAAGAACTAGATAGCGGGGCAGAGGGGCAGGGGCGCCTCAATGGACGTCTCGTGAGCTCGTCAAGTAGCAGCAGAGTAACCCTGTAACTTGCATACACCCCTTGGCGCATATACCGGATTACGTATAATATACAGATTGATTACATCGACACGCATGTACATATTGATCGCGTACAGTATGTGTATGCCTTTCCTCAATTGCATATGAATTAATTGCTTCAGTACACAGCAGACTGTCTCGTTTGCTCTTCTAAGTCTGGGTACGCTGCAGGCGCGGTAGTGTAAGAAAATGACCTTATCACGGCATATCTGCAGCGTCAGGGGAGGCGGGGGGTCAAGTACCGTGTATCACATATCACTTACACCGTATTACTCGAATATCCGGCCGTGAAGCCAGGGTGCGCTAGGGCAGTTATGGTGGGCTTGCCAAATTCGCACACCACTGCGGGCTACTTGTTGTCACTTACTTCGCACTGTACATGATACCCCCTTTGCGACAAAAAAAAAAATCAACGTCATAAGTTTGAGTGCCAACAACGAACAATCACAGAAGCGAAGTCATATACAATCGCGACAGGATTCTTCTATATCGACCATATCGACGAATAGTAGGTGTCGTCTTTGGTATCGAGAGGAAGTTGTGGTGCACGCACTATCCAAAGCGCCTAACCACCAGACCACTTACATACATGTACATACCCAGAGGTCGGTACCAACCCATATAAAGTATATACCACCTAACTGCACCTACTAAACCTACTACCTAAGGTACAAACCGGCCCAGTCAGGGGAAAAAGACATGAGCATCACATTCAAAGTTTAACAGGAGAAGCTCGGACCTTTCTTAAGGGCGCATTCTACACAATATCCATTTGCCCAAAGAATCGACTGGTTGACATACCTTATTCTCTCATCTTTCACCTTCACCCTTCCGGGTACAGCCGGTCAGGATGCCATACCAACGACCGACCATGACGGAATATGAGGAGATGCCTGGTCTGGATGGTGACAGTGACCAGCCGGCCGCTCCTATCTTCGATGTTCCCGATCGGAAGATAATCGCTATAGAGCATCCGTGTATCGTGATGAACCTAGACAAGGGACTCGCCACCTTTGGACGCAACCCAGATTTTCAGAAAGTAAGCATTGCTGTCTTGATTTCGAAAGCATTATAGAGATCTCTAGCTAACCGTGCTCATAGCTCCTTGCCGATACGTCAGAGCCCAGCTCAGTGCCTCTGTGGTTTCGGCCTGACAATCCCACATCAAAACCCATCGTATCGCATCTTGCTCCCACCAACAACATCCTGCTCAAGATAACCGTTCCGAAGAGAACAGGCAGAAAAAGGAAGCGTGGCACCGATGACCCATTTGCTGGCGATGTCCGGACCTCTGACTCGGTGGCCATGACCGAAGATGAAAACGTCGGCTCTGTGGGCCGCCGTGACCAGCCCAGATCTATCCTTCGAAAAATGCGGGATAACAGCGATAACTACCAGATAGAAGCTGTCGGGAGTGTCCAGGGCACCCACCGATATAGGGGCCTAGCAGATTTCCAGTTTGCCAACACAAGCTCTTCGTTCCTAACCAATATCGCCGAACACCTCCTCCCCTTAGAAGGTAAACGAGCCCCTTGGTCGTTTTGTCGGCACGTGTGTGTCTCTTCTAACCTGTGCTCTAGTTTCGAAACTCCGCGACATCAAGTTTACGCCGGGGGTGGCGGCAGGACCCAACCAGGAGATCATACCTCCACCACACTTCACAGACAAGGTGGTCGGATTCAACTATGGTTATGAACAAAATCCGAACATCAAGATCGAAGGTGGAGAAGGTGCAGATAGAAGGCTGGTTAATATCCAGGGAAGAAAAAAGCATTCATACGGTCACTTCATCAACCACAACCAGTATCCCGTACCAACGAAGGCGCGGAGGGAGCCGAACATCCATATACCAGAGGATTTATTGAAGCAGCTTCATGCGTTGATGGAAGAGCGACCCATCTGGACACGTCGCGCCATCCTCAATAGTGTGACGGGCAACTACACGGATTCGATGCTCAGAATTGCTCTTCAGCTGGTTGGCTACCAATTCAGGGGTGGCCCCTGGCGAGATGCTTTCGTCAAGTATGGCGTCGACCCTCGACCCGATCCTAAGTTCCGAATCTACCAGACTCTGGCCTTTAAGCTAGAGAGAAACATAATCGGAACGAAGAAAGTCCCTTGGGAACTTGTCAGGAAGGAGCAGGTAAAAAGGACCAAGACAGAGAATCCGCACAGTCATCTTTGGGACGGCGAACGTTATTCGACCGACGGAAAGTTCTGGCAGGTCTGTGACATTACCGACCCTTATGTACGGCGGATAATCGACCAGGCTCCCCTGAGGGAAGACTGCGACCTCAACGACTCGGGATGGTACTACAGAGGCACGTGGGCCAAGGTCAAGATGATCATGAAGGTAAAGATGATCGCCATCAGGAGGGGTAGGATGGGCTCGGACGACGATAACCCGCAGAGGCCGGGATTCCTATACAATTCCTTCCTCGATGACAGACTTCGACAGTGGCCCGACAAGTCCAAAAAGAACCTTGGCCTGACCATTGAACCATTCTTACGGCCGATGGAGCAAGTCGATACTCGAATACGCAAACGTCGACCGATCCCGATGGAAGACCAAGAGAGGCAGAGCGGATCCACCGTGCCCGAGACGGCGGTGAGGCCGGACGGGAACGACCCTGCCGACGGCGAGCCGGAGGCTGCGGTGGGAAATGACGACGATATGCACGAGGACGAAGAAAATCTCTTGCCGAATAATCATTGGGATGAGGACGACGTGATCGACAGTCTTGACGACGAGGATAGGGATATGGAGGATGATGACGAATATGGCGACTACTACTCCAGCAACGGGGAAGGCTACGGATTAGACGACGGCTACGGAGAAGTGTACGGCGAAGACAACGCTGAGCTGGAGTACAACGATACCGCGTACATGGAGGATTAAGAGAGGGTCTTGATATATCTATCATCCGCCCGGCAATACCTTCATGGGAAGGTTACCAAAGTAGCCATACCATCGAGTCCAAGGGCTCAGCAAGCAAACCAAGCTGACAGGACGTATCATAACACCTGTCGGCATGTACATATCAATAATGCCTTGGTAGCGAGGTTGCTTTAATAACCAAATGACCGTACCTTCTACACGTCAAAGGCAGAGAATAGAGAATGGTGCAATTCTGATATTTAAGTACCTAGCTCCCGTCAGAAGTTGGAGGAGTACGTATGAGGAAAGACGTCATACTGTGCAACGATCGACCTCGGGAATCTTTGACTTGCAGGAAGTGGCACAATAGCGCTATGGCCTAAAAGGGTTTATGCCTCGGCAAGTTTACTTAATGCTCGATTGACTTGGAATACTCGACGACTGAGACAATCTTCCCTTACTCGAACGCCTCTTCATTTGAATATCCGTCGAGGGGATTTTATTTCTTGTTCCAAGGTCCGTTTTGTTGGTAGCACTTGTATCACTCGCTTTCCTTTCTCCCGCTGTCTTTGTCTTGACCCATCTTCCCGACCTATCACAGCATAATGGCCGACGAAACGAGTCTCAGCGACTTCCCGTCGCTCTTCTCCCTCAAGGGCAAGGTCGCCGTCGTCACCGGCGGCTCTAGGGGCCTGGGTCTGAACGCGGCTTCGGCGTGAGTATTCTTATGTTTTCTATCCTTATATTTCCCCAGCTCCTCGTCAATTGGTCGAGTCAGCTACGACTGCAGCTATTGCTTTCGGCCGACATATAGGTACCGAGGTATACCACAAAAGCCACGCCTCTACACACAAGAAGAAGACAACCAGCAAAGCAACCGTCTAGGCTAACAGCAACCCTTTCTTCTCACATACAGCTTTCTCCAGGCCGGCTGCTCGCAGGTCTTCATCACGTCGCGCAAGGCGGCGGCGTGCGAGCAGGCGGTAGCGCAGCTCAACGCGCTGCCGAACCTGGCGCCGGGGGCGCGCGCGATCTCGGTGCCGGCGGACAGCAGCACGCTGGCGGGGATCCGGTCGCTGGTGGAGCAGGTGCGGCAGCACGCGTCGCACGTCGACATCCTGTTCGCGAACGCGGGGGCGACGTGGGGCGCGCCGTTCGACGAGCACCCGGACGGCGCCTTCCAGAAGGTCATGGACCTGAACGTGAAGAGCGTGTTCCTGTGCGTGCAGCAGTTCGCGCCGCTGCTGGAGCGGCGCGCGACGGTCGACGACCCGGCGCGCGTCATCGTGACGGCGTCGACGGCCGGCGTCGGCGTCGGCAGCCTCGGCGCCCAGGCCACCTTCGCCTACAGCGCCAGCAAGGCCGCCGCCATCCACCTCGCCCGCAACCTCGCCGTCGACCTCGGCCCCCGCCACGTCCTCGTCAACTCCATCTGCCCCGGCTTCTTCCCCACCAAGATGGCCAACGGCCTCCTCGCCATGACCGGCGGCGTCGACAAGCACGCCCAGGGCAACCCCGCCCGCCGCCTCGGCCGCCCCGAGGACATCGCCGGCGCCGTCGTCTACCTTGCCAGCCGCGCCGGCTCCCACGTCAATGGCGCCGCTATCACTATCGACGGCGGCGCCGTATGGAGCCGCGGCGCCCTGCACGGCGCTGGCGAGGCTGCTTCGCCCAAGCCTAAGCTGTGATATATATAGACGCTTTGGTTTTTCAATAGAGGGGGGCAGCTGGCTAGCTGACGGGGGAAAAGGCCTGCTGTATATAAAGTAAGATTGTGGGTTTGAAGTCATGAGCATTCATTATTGTCTTATTTATCTGAGCCAGTACACGCCTTCGTCATCAGTCGCGTCGCAATGTAGGATGCAAATCCCAACGTATGTACAATCCAGTCTTGTCATCCGTCCGTGTTTCTAGTCTGCAAGACATGCAAAGTGGTATTAGACAAAAGAAAGGTTCGAAGAGAATTCGAGCAAAACCCCCTGACTCTAAGATGTAATGCGTCCCGTATGTTCCTCTAATGCATGTGCATAGGAAAGTTAGGCACCTATTTCAGGTCCGGCTTTCGCGCGACCCAGTGGCTCGCGCCGTATGTCATCTTCAGCATGCTCCGGTCGTCGGACACGTAGGGGGCGGGCAGGTTACCCTCCCGCAACTCTACCACAAACCCCATGGTCTCGACCAGCGCGATGACTTCGTCGTCGGTGAGCTCGAAGCTACCGGGGTCTGCTATACCGCGGGAGTCCATCTCGCCGTCGTCGCCGTCTCCGTCGTAGCCGCCGTGGTCGTGGACGTGGTTCTCGAAGTGCCAGAGCAGCGGGCCGAAGTTGACGAGGACGCCGCCGGGCTTCAGGCAGCTCATGATGACCTGGAGGTACCGGATCAGATTCGGCGCGGTGTCCAGGAAGAAAACGGTGGCCACGACGTCGTACGTGTTCTCGTACTCCGCGCCCCCGTACAGGCAGAGGAAGTCCGCGGCGTCCATCTTCATCGAGCCCAGCGTTCCCTCCGCCGCCTGCGCAAACACCGTCTGCGGGTGGACGTCCGGGATCGGGTAAGACCTGAACTGATTCTCTCGGCTGCGGTGGTTGGAGAAGAAGTGGATCCACGGGTATATCGTGTGCTGGCCGGCCCTCTCGGTCGAGTTGAGGATATACGACGACGCGGCCAGCTGGTGGTAGGATATCTCGTTGCCGACGACATGGCAGCCCCGCAGACAGAGCTCAAACACCAGCCGGCCTAGACCGGCGCCGGGCACCAAGACGTTCAGCGGCCGTCTGTCGGGATATCTGCTCTGCTCGGCGTCGAGCGCGCGGTAGATGGGTCCGTAGCAGAGATCGCGCTCGACGGCGCCCGCGGCAGACCAGTCGCGGTAAAACTGCCGGACAACGCTCCTAGCCTTGTCCAAGTCGCCGCCCTTGGCGATGCCCGCCCAGTCGTCGGGCATGGTGAGTTCCACGCCCGGAGCCGCCTCGGCGCCGGCGAAGGCCCGCAGGCCGTGCTGGAGAATGCCGCGGCAGACTTCGGCGTTGGACTCGATCGCGGCGTCTACCCGATCCAACACGTCCAGATATGAGAAGGGGGGCTGAGCGAGGAGCTGCCATTGTGCCTGGGGGAGCGCGTAGAATGCTTGCCTCCGGAGATGTGTGCAGTGGAGGTGCGCGGTTCTTGCATATGAGCTGTGTTTGGTCAGTCAGAGTGTGATATGGCCATATACTGCATGCAGAACAGCACCTCTATGGCCAGGTACCCATGCGAGATGTATGTGACTCCTTGAAGTGTGTAATGCCTACAAGATACATGATCGCGCCCCTTTCCAGCTCTTGAATGTATATACGCCCATAGGTACCTAGCTTATTCATATCCAGGTATGTCCTCCCCATCTCGACAACGCGGTGGTTTATCGGTGTTTGCTTACCTGAACGAATCGAGAGCACAATATATGACTCTGACTTCCTCCGGGTCATCAATCATTCCCTCGGCGATATTCCAGTCAGAGCCGGCCTCCTCATTCCGATCTGCGATCGTCACATCCATAACGACGATACGACTTGATGAATCTGCACCGGGAAGGGTACAAACCAGGGGATTCCAAGGTAATATTCCAACCCTAGAATACCTGCCTGCATGGAGGTACCTAACCTACATATGAGGATATGAGGTACGGGTGTGTCAGGTATTCGAACCTCTAATAAATCGCGGGGCGCTTTATAAGGATCGATAACTCCGAGAGGGGCGCAAGAATTGAGATGAGAAATCAAGACGCCAGTCGTAAAAGGGAAGAAAAAGAGCAGTCCCTGATCCTAGCACATATTATGAAGATATTCAAACCAGCCTGTTCGCGCTAGCTGCATCCTTATGAGAGGAGTGACCTGATATACGTAATGTAGACGAGTTACGTGTATGAAGGGAGGAGTTCAAGTTGTAAGATAGAGGCTTTCTAAGGCGCTGACAGGTGCTGAGTTTTGGGAGGGCTTACACTCGGTTAGGCGCTCATAGAGGGCTGCTGGGAGACCAATCAGCCCTGTACGACCGCTGCACAGCACCTAGCTCCAGCGTTTGCACTTCAGCTCTGCTCTCATAAAATTGCCTCTCAACAAATTATTCAGAGTCGAGAGAAAGCAAGACAAAAAGATTTGCGTCCTAGGCCCATACAGTCACCGTCAACTGTTATCCTCGGTACCTAGCAGGAAGTGGAAAGCAGGCATATCAATCCTCTTAGTCCCTCTCTCAGGTACAAGTGCATCAGCAATGGAAGAGACAATCGACAAACCGGTTCAGCTATCGTTTCTTCTACCACGATCACTAGATACCAAGGTCCACCTACGCTTGACGGTAAAGTCAAAAGTCATCTTACTGTTCCTCACCACGATGGCTGCAGACGAAGGGGGCCAGGCTGCGCCGATGGGGTCGTTCGTCTATGCCTTGCCTAATGTATGTATTCCCACGGCCACCTCCGCCTTGTGCCTAACAGAGATGTCCAGAGATACAGCCCAAGTGAGCCACTGTCGACGACAATCTACTCGGTTGAGGCCACTTTGGAGTTCACTACCAGGCTAGCCAAGCTCTTGGCCAAGAAGACTCAGATGCCCGTGTACGTGGGGAATTCCATCAGCTTTGCCAACACCGGGCTAGGCGGGACGGTAGAAGAAGAGATGGAAGCTTTCAAGAAGATCGTCGACATCTCACTCGACAAGCTCCAGGATGTTATCAAGGCCCCTGGTATGCTGCCAAACGGCACAGGCAGTTCATGAAGACGGCCGCCTACCTCCTTGCCTGTGGTTAGGTATCTACTCAGACAGCTGCGTTACACTCCCCTTTCTGCAGGGTACCGTAACAGACACATGAAAGCTGTCGTCAGCCCGCGTGGCAGGAACTGGGATGCTGTTTGCGCATGCCACGAGGGGCACGTGAAATACTCAGACAACCGTTTGGAATTGAACAGTTTGCCGTGTTTCTTGAGCTGCTGGTTACACGCCCGTGCCTGTACGGTGGAAGGTGCCTCCATTCTCTATGATATGAACATAGGACATAGCCACGGCGCTTCTGTATAAATGATGGCATGAGAATACTACTGGATGTCGACAGAGCTGCCATTTCCATCTGCTAGGGTATTCTTCGGCATTTCTGGTCTCCTGATCAATATAACAGCCATCACAATTCACCAAACAAGCTTAGAACCTGAAGAACTGAGGTGTAGAAGGTAAAGGGGACGAAGAAAAGAAACTGGCTGGGTCCATGGTATAGGTACTCTTCTGTCTATATTTAGGGTGATTGCGACGACGACTACGAGGCTGTCGTATCATAACTAAGGCAGGTAAGGATGAATAAGGCTGATATACTTCAGATTGGGTTTCACCCCCTTACTCGTAATGCTATTGTTCTCTTGAGACACACGTCCTGATCACGTACATCTTTACTCGTGTTACCTGTTACCCGAACTTTCTCTTCTCGGCAAATGACAAGCTTGGGTGACGGTTCTCTTCTCTCCTAGATGTATCAAGCGATATACTATTATTATACCCAACTTCCCTACGGATGTCTGCTTCAAGGCGGCGGCTGAGTTGCACCGAACCGGCAACTCGGACGGCTATCTGCATACGTCTTGATCCTTGATCCTCACAGCACACGTGCAACACAACCTTCTAGATACTAGATAGCTGAGGGTCTAGGCAAGATGCCGCTTGCTAGATACCCCTACCTCCAACCTTGGAACCTATGAGGAAGACGGGTCAAATAATCTCCTGTGCAGATCCCCGAGTTGCACAGCATCCTATCTGCCACCTAACGTGCAAAGTGGCTTGAGCAACCTGTACCCAACGGTGGTGGTCAGGTTTGCTCAGCAACCGGGATATTGAGTGTATTGAGTGTACAATATATCAAGTAGATATTTAGTCATGTCTAGGTCAAGGTATCTCTAGCATCACTGTAGGTCTATTAGTATTGTCATGAGTGGAGGCTCCAAGGGCTGGCAGCATTGCTAATGCAGTATATAAACCGCGCCTACTGGCTGTACCCTTTGTCCTGCATCCATATCGTCCATCTTCTAAAGTTGTTTGACCCAGTATCACCCGGGTACTGAACTTGTGTTCCACAACGGCCTATCGTGCATGGCATCTGAGTAGCTGTTCTTGCTGATACGTGTGCGTGCTTCGTATTCTAATCCGACTTGGCGTCTTGCAGCCAGCCTACGACA
The DNA here is from genome assembly GCA_022432365.1 of Hypoxylon sp. FL1284. Classification (NCBI taxonomy): domain Eukaryota; kingdom Fungi; phylum Ascomycota; class Sordariomycetes; order Xylariales; family Hypoxylaceae; genus Hypoxylon; species Hypoxylon sp. FL1284. Next base: position 264,791 of record JAJJXE010000008.1, on the reverse strand, counting down.
ACGCACAATGTGGTTCGTACGTAAAGGACTGAACGAGTTCTGACCCTGGCCTGGACACTCATTTCGGATATCCTTCTAGAGAGTACGTTTGCCGTTTATCAAGCAGCAGGTCCTATCACTCTGTCCTTTATATTGAGGACCGATACGAGAAGTTGGCCGGCGGCTGTCCTGTCCTGTCTCTTCTCTTGGATATATTTATATATAGGACCAATTTGTATAACATACGTGATCAAGTCCCCTTGCCCGGTCTGCGTGGTCTCGCAGAAGCCATGTCAAGCGCTGTAACCTGAGGCCAAGACGACGGGCACGACTGCATAGATCTGTTCTAATTATAAGTAAAGGCTTGAGAAGAGGTGAGTAACTGAGGTATAGACGAGTTCTGGGGAACATGAGGTCGTGTCCAAGTGCTCAGGTGGTCAGGAGAGAGGATGGAATTGCGGAGTAACAATATCGCGGCCATCCCTCTTTTATTTTTTCTCTTCTTTTTGCTTTTGTGCATTTTGAAAATAAGAATGTGAACCTGGCTAGGAATTGAATTCGTTACGTGCATATTGATTCGCAAGTACCTACACATGTACACAGACTTACCCCCCGTAGGCCTGGATATCGGCGTGCAACTACCTTAGGTACATGCAAGCGCATCTAGACCCTCCTTTTGCCAATCTGTTTTAGGCACATGTAGGCTACCTAGGTACTTACGGTGTAGACTGCCAGCCTTGCTCACACTTCTTGGAAGTGGGAGAGGAATAAGGAGAAAAAAAAGGTTCAAAATTAAAACCAGGAAAAAAAAAAAAAAAAAGGTACTGCCATACAAGGGCGGCGATGCGGGCAATACCCCCACCATCGCACTATTCTTTAAACAGGATCCAACCTAATCGCAAAGGGTCACGGACTCTCCTAGCGAAACTACATAAGTGGGAAATTCCATCACCCCTCAGGTCATTCGTCCGACCTCTAAGAATCCGTTACGACGAAAGGAGAAAAAAAAAAAGAGGCCCAGGTCCCGTAGGAAAACTTCAATTCCTTTCTCTCTCTTTTTTCCCTAAGGAAAACGGTATCCTTCTTACTTTTTTCATGCTACCTGTCTAAGCAACTTCAGGTACAGCATCATACCCTCTTTACCTACAGACGGTACCTACAGCTCTTCGCCTGTAGCTCTGCTGTGCTTGCCCATCTACCGCCTAAGGTACCCAAGCCGCCAGGGTAAACTCGGTGCTATTTTTCGATCTTACTCTGTTTCCAATATTTCACCACCCCATCGCTTTGGGACCCCACCATCTCCAAAGCCGATGCTACTGACAGTCAACACCTAATTCCTCTTCTCTTCACCATCGCGAGATCCTTGGCATCTGCGGGCGCTTCACTTCAGGTCCCTCGGTTCCCATTGCGCCCACGCATCGACCCTGAAATCCGAGCCCTCAAGTGTCCCACCTGTCTTCCTGCCCCCCGCCCACCATGGCGTGGCAGCCGTCGCCAGAGTCCTTGAGCACTCTGGCAGCATGTCTCAAGGACTCCCTCAGCGGCTTCGATAAGGCCGCCCAGAAACAAGCCGAGATTGTAAGATGCGCCACTTCCCCGTTCTGCTGGCCGTACCTTGGCCTACACGACGTACTGCTTGACGTTAAGCTGACCACAAATCTTTGCTTCGCAGATGCTCACGCAGGCAAAGTCGTCTCCCGATATCAACAACTACCTGATCTACCTGTTCTCGACCGAGTCCCCTCCGAACGGCCTGCAATGTTCAGACCAAGACTATTTCCTGGTGCGGTCTGCCGCCGCGATCATGCTGAAGAATAACATCAAGGCGGGGTCTAGGCAAATTCCGGAGAGCAGCCTCGCTCTTATCAAGATGGCAATCCCTATGGGCTTACAGGACAAGAGTGCCCAGATTCGCAACTATTCTGGAAATATTGCGACAGAGATGATCCGTCGAGGCGGGTTAATGAGCTGGCCCGAGCTGCTACCAGAGCTCCTGAAGATGATTGGCAATGAGACGGGCCAGGTATCAAACGAAACGCAAGAGGGTGCCATGACAGCCATGGCCAAGATCTGTGAAGACAACACTAAGATGCTGGAGCGCGAGCTGAACGGAGAGCGACCCTTGAACTTCCTTCTCCCAAAACTGATCCAGGCGACCAAGAGTCCGTTGCCCAAGGTTCGCGCGCAGGCCCTGACTGCTATCAACGTCTTCGCCCCCCGAAAGTCCCAGGCCATGCTCAACTCCATCGATGACTTGCTTCAGCATCTATTTGCTCTCGCGACCGACTCCAACAACGATGTGCGGAGACAGGTATGCCGGGCATTTGTGCAGCTTATCGAGGCCCGCCCCGACAAGATCCAGCCTCATCTCTCCGGCCTGGTCGATTATATCCTCACCCAGCAGCAAAGCGACGACGAGGACCTAGCTTGCGACGCAGCCGAGTTCTTTCTTGCGATAGGAGAGCACGATCATCTTTGGCAGTCGTTGAACCCGTTCATCAGCAAGATCATCCCTGTCCTTCTCCAGTGTATGGTATATAACGCCGAGGATATCGCTCTCCTGGGAGGCGCGTCCGATGACGAGGACGAGGAGGATCTAGAACAGGATATCAAGCCTCAGTTCGCCAAGAAGGCGTCGACGCGCCAAGTCAATGGGGACAGCTCTGCGGATCCCGCTCAGAACGGGAACGCGTATGAGAAGCTGGCTAATATGGACGACGACCTTGAAGAGGGCGAGATTGATGACTTCGAGGACGGAGACGATGCGAATCCAGATGAGCGGTGGACCTTGCGAAAGTGTTCTGCAGCCGCCCTCGACGTCTTTGCTCGAGACTTTCGAAGACCTGTCTTCGAATCTATTTTACCGTATCTCACCAAGAACTTGAAACACGAAGACTGGCCGTATCGAGAGGCAGCTGTCCTTGCATTGGGTGCGGTGGCCGAGGGTTGCCTCGATATCGTTACGCCTCATCTTCCTGAACTGGTGCCGTACCTGATATCCCTCTTGAACGACACCGAGCCGGTGGTTCGCCAGATCACATGTTGGACTTTGGGCCGCTACTCTTCCTGGGCTGCTGACTTGGTAGATCCCGCCCACAAGCAGGCGTACTTCGAACCAATGATGGAGGGCATCCTGACGAAGATGTTAGACAATAACAAGAAGGTCCAAGAAGCCGGCGCGTCAGCTTTTGCCCACCTTGAGGAGAAGGCCGGCAAGAGACTAGAACCTTACAGTCTTCCCATCATCCAACAATTCGTCAAGTGCTTCAAGAAGTACAAGGACCGCAACATGTTCATCCTCTACGACTGTGTGCAGACCCTCGCCGAGAACATCGGCCCCGTTCTAGCCCGACCCGATCTCGTAAACGAGCTTATGCCGGCTCTTATTGACAGGTGGACCAAGGTTACGGATCAATCCCGAGAGCTCTTCCCCTTGCTCGAATGCCTGTCGTACGTTGCCATGGCGCTGAACGACGCGTTTACTCCCTACGCGCAGCCGATATTCGTGCGCTGTGTGAACATCATCCACCAGAACTTGGAAGCTTCCCTTGCTCTGGCAAATAATCCAACTCTCGATGTGCCGGATAAGGACTTTCTAGTCACGAGCTTGGATCTTCTCAGCGCCATCATCCAGGCGCTCGACCCGGCGAAATCGTCCAAACTCGTTCAGGAGTCCCAGCCGGCGTTCTTCGAACTACTCACTTTCTGCATGGAGGATCCGTCTGACGAAGTGCGGCAATCAGCATACGCTCTTCTCGGAGACTGTGCAAAGTATGTATTTGAACAGTTGGAGCCGTCGCTGCCGAATATCTTCTCCGCTCTCCTGAAACAGCTCGACCTGGACAGTATACTGGACGAGGATATCGACAACGGATTTGGGGTCGTCAACAATGCTTGCTGGTCCGCTGGAGAGATTGCCCTCCGCCACAAGTCCAACATGAACCCTTACGTGCCCGAGCTCTTCCGACGCTTCATCGACATCATCACCAATCAGGGTATCCCGAAGGGGGTTACAGAGAATGCGGCGATTGCTTTGGGACGCCTCGGACTGGGTAACGGCGAGCTCCTGGCTCCTCACCTAGCCAACTTCGCCGAGGAATTCCTCAGCTCGATGGACGAGGTCGATCCTTCGGACGAGAAGGCAACAGCATTCCGAGGATTCACGTCCATTGTCGAGAAGAATCCCATGGCGATGGAGAAATCTCTCTTGCATTTCTTCACCGCGATTGCCCGATACCGAGATCTGAAATTGCGGAGTGAAACTAAGAGCGGTCTTCATGATGATTTCCAAAAGGTAGGCATTCTTATCAAGACGGATGACGATATGGAAAAGGATCTATGTTGACACAGAGACTTAGGCTATCGGGATTTACTGCCAGATCATCCCACAGTTCGACCAATTCTTCGGCCAGTTACAACCTCAGGACCAGCAGATACTGAGGACGACGTATGCGTTTTAAGTCAAAACGCCACCAAACATGGTGCCGAGATGGGCTGGTTAGGGGATACACGAAACCCATGAGTCGGACTTGGCGCTGTCCTCCTAGATTATTGTCGCAGGCGAAACCGACACTCGAAACTAGTCAAATCTCACCTAGTCCAAGCCCACGACAGTTATGAAAACGGTACACGGCAGCCATGACACTATCGACATTACTGAAAGACGAGTAGCGGGTCCAGGGTTGCATACAGTGTGTTTCTATAATGAAGCCCCTTGGCCATGAGAAAGAGGAGGAAAACCGGGTTATGCATGACACTGTGCACATGCAAGTTTTTAATGGGAAAAGAACTCTCGGCGCATCGAGGAGAAAGCCGAGATAGAAACGATGGACTTCGGCACGGCTCATTCGTCACGGGACGTAAGAGTCGGCCGAGAAGGATGGTAATTGAATTTGGAACTTGTGCTTCCCGTGTGACGACGAAGATCGATCACACCGGGTCACCTTGCTACGTTCACCATCACACTCTCACGAAAAAAGTAGATAGCACGTAGATAGATACCTGCGAGTTTTTTCTCCCGAGATCTCGCACCACCAACCACAAACTCCGACCTTCTTCCTCGCCCTAGGCGTCGAAGACGTAGCATCCAAAGTTTAGGTAGTCAGGCACGCACCAAGAATCAAGTAAAAACATAAAAAGAGACACGATACAATGAATTGTTGTACGAGATTTCGCGGTGATGACGAGAACTTCCGCGGTTCGTAAATTGTCTGTTGTACTTTGTATAGTGCAGATGTGCATGTGCATGTGCATGTGTGTATGCTACGGAGTTGGTACTCCTTGTACCCCTTTTTAGGGTAGGCATTTTCGAGCACGAGGAACTTCCAATATTATCCATGAGGTTTGTAAACCTACCGTTTTATATACCTAATCAACTGGCAAATATGTACCATGAGAATGTTCTCCGCGGCAGGCAGTATCACTTGGCATGGTGATCCCACGTCTGGAGGGCTTGCGTAACACCTGTCCTGGATAGGCTGGTATGGAAGCCGGTTGGTTCGAACTCAGCGGTGAATGACCCGAGTGTTTCTTTTTCTCTTTCCCCTTTCTACGAGTTGTGGGGGAGCGAGGTAGTATGTTCGCAGTGGGAACCGTTCACCATTCTGCTTGACAAGGTGAATAGCGAGAGCTGGGAGACAGACAGTCGGTCATTTTGATGGAAATAAGTCATATATTATTTCGGCAGTACTTTGATGAACTACTTTGGTAGAGCAGAAGGGACTCAGGGCCGCGGCGTCTTGTTGTGGTCATGCATGCCAGCTCTTTTCGTCATTATATTTTGGCACATGTCATAGTTTATTCATTCCTTCTCTGCCCCGAGAACGTAAACCGCATCGCTAGGGGAATAACGTATGAGTTGTGTCCATCCCGACGAATGCTACCGTTGTATCAAGCCTCTTGGGCCCCATCACCAACCACGCCCTCGGTGATCCCAGCCTCCGCGATGTCCATAACCGCGATAATCACCCCTCCCCCTTCCTCCTCTACCTTGTTGCTGGAAGCTGCTGGGGTACGGTGGAGGGGACTGTTGCGGAGGCGGTGGTGGCGGCGGCGGAGCGTTGGCGGGCCATCCCCCCATCTTGACCATATCCTGAAGCCAGTTCGGCGGCATGTTAGGTGGCACGCCGCCCACGGGAGGTGGAGGAGGTGGAGGGGGCCACTGCCCTTGGTAGTTGGGCGGCGGAGGGGGCGGCACCCCGAATCGGCCAAGGTCCGGGAGTATCGGGGGGAAAGATTGAGGGAGCGGAGGTGGTGGGATGGAATGCTGATATTGAGTATCCCGCGGCGGAGGCTGGTTTGGAAAGCCTGGCTGTTTTCCATTCGAGGCACCGTAAGGGGGATTATAGGATCGTGCCGGTGGACTCCGCCTCGGTGATCGCGAGGCAGCACGGCGAAACCGTCGATCTCTTGAGGGAGACCTAGAGCTGCTGTATGATCTTCGTCCACGTCGTTCCCTGCTGTAGCTTCGTCGGCCGCCTCGGCTCCTGCTCCTGCTTCGGCTCCGACTTCGAGAGCTAGAGACTCGACGTCGCTTGTAGGCTGGTCGTGACGAGCTGGGAGACGAACTTCGCGAGCGCGATGTGCTGCGGCCGCGATCGTCATCGCCTGCGCCAGTAGTCTTCTTGCGGCGCTGCTTCATCTTTTCGCAAAAACTACGAGACCAGCCATAGTAGGTCTCCCCATTGAGCACCTCACCGGTAACATCATCCAAGACCACTCGCTGCCCCAGCTGATCGATGTCTGTGGTAACCTTACTATCCTGATGTTGATCCTTCCTGTATATGCGATCTACGTCGGCTAGTAGATCTTGAACAGCTTTTACCAGGGCCTTGTCCGCGGGTCCAGCAGCAAATTGCAGAGGCTTTATCATGTCTGGGTTCATCGGCCTCACGGAATTGGGCTCAATAACGGGCAACCAATTTGCAGCTGGCAAATCATACCATGAAACAGTCGCATCTCCATGCATAGCTGGCATGATAAACGGAGCATCTTTCGACGACTTCCCTCCTGGGGCGACAGCGCCATCAGATGGCGCGTCGGCTTTAGAGATGGAATCCGGAGCTTCCTGGATGGTAGTACGGAGTTTTTGCATGAAGACGGGCGGGAAATATCTTTTCTCGCCCCATATATCGGCAAGATCGAGAATCTTCTTAGAATGCTTCGGAAAATTCTGGAAGGCTGCCGCGGCTTGGACAAGGGCTGGAAGAGCAGGTTCTATCCTTTCCGCGAAGCTTGGGTCCTGATTCCGGACGTGGGTGTGGTAGAGGACATCGTTGAGGATATAGAGAATATGGAGCCGCTTTCGTTTCGAAGAAGTCTCGCGAGCTTGTCTGGTCGTCGCAATATCCAGAGTATAGGTGTTGGCCAAGGCTGTTAGATATTTCCCCAGGGCGGTGATTCTAGCAGGGGAGTGGACCAAGTTCTGTGCTATCCACTGCTTGCTTTTCTATGTGACGACCGTTTAGCAGTCGCACAGGAGACCAAGTTTCAAAGATTGTGTTGCTCAAACCTGAACATTGGGCGGGGAGCATCGCGAGATGGTCGCGCCGAGCAGCTGGAGAAACTCGTCGATCTCGCCGCGCGAACATGATGTCGGGTCGGGGCGCAGGAGAACAGCCGAGAAGGAGACTTTGGCTATCGCCAGCTGTGGCGACGCCATGGTTGAAGAGGTGACAATACGGGCAGCTTCGCCAGTGAGCTGTAGGCGTCAAGCGTCGAGGACAAGGAATGGAGGTGTTGGACTGGAGAAATTCAGCATAGGAGAGGCTGCTGATGTGATTGGACGTCTTGGGGCAAGACTGCGAGACCAAGACGCGCTGGACTCGCCTGCAGCCCCCCTGTAGGCTAGGCGCATGAGCCACTGCGGATACCTGCAGACTTCAGCGCAGCCAGGCGAGTCAGGCAGTCTCGGCACTGGCTGGCAGGCTGCCCGGGCAGGCGGGCTGACAGGCAGTTCACAGCGGGAGAGGCCTGCGCTATGCTAAAATAGGCTAAGACGTCTTAGGTACAACGCTCGCAATGATGATATTGGCGTTTTGAAGTCTTGGACATCGTCATCAGCAATCGTACATACCGAAATACATAACCTATTATCTGCTTCGGTTTCATACCTGGGAAGTCAATCGAGGGACCGCACTGTCGAATAGACACCTGTTCAAGCATAGAATTTCAATATATGCCTAGGTGCCCAAACTACCTTGGGGGGTAAGAAAGTGGTTCATATACAATTAACCCTCGATACATATCTACAAATGGCGCAACCCGATACCAAAGTCCGTAAGACCCATTAGGTGGATGGATTCGACATTATACGGCTATCATGACTCCCCGTAGTGAAATGTAGGGAGTGGTGTGGTTCTCATTCCCTCTCGTACCAAATTTATACATGCGACACCTCGTAAGCTTTTTGTCGAGAGATCTTATTAACCCTGACGGCGACTACGAGAACCGGTCGCCTTTCGGACTCCTATACGGTGTGCTACTCTCGTACTTGCTCTTCTCTACGACTTGCTGTCCTTCCGTAGCCGGAGCGTGCCTTGTCGGGGCTGGATCGCTACTCGCTTCCTGACTTGGAGACCCGGCGGTATCGGTTCGAGCTGGAGTGCCGTTGCCGCTGGCCGTGCCACCCATGGCCGAGGCGGATAGGGGTCTGCTAGGGACGTTTTCCGAGTATTCGAGCGAATCGATCATCTGCTTCTTTCGGCGGCTCTCCTCAAGGCGCGCCGCTCTGTCTGCGTTGATACTCTTCTTTGCGAAGTAGTAGGCACCTCCGCCAGCTAGGATACGGTACTGGTAAGTCGGGTATATAATGTTATAGGAGATAGAAGAGCCTACCAAGACAGAGGGAACCCCATCCCATCCTAATTGTAGGTGTTGGCGGTTAGCAGCATGATCGGCCGGCGCATGCGGTATGGAATAAAGCTTACCAGAATGATTTAACCTACAAACATAGAATGTTAGCGGCCCGAGACTAGCTAGCTGAGCTTTGAGAACTTATACAATGAGCACTTACGGTATTCATCTTCAAGTTCAAGACTGTGAAAGGTAATAGAGTGATTTGTTTCACCTATCCGTACCTTTCGCGATAGTTGTAAAGTGGCAAGTCTAAGTTTTTCGGCATGGAAAGCTCCAAGTAAAAGGATTAGATAGAAGTGGTACGTTTTTTCCTGTAGCGTCGCAATGCACTATCCCGAAGCGCTGTTTAGAGCTGGTAATGTTTAGGTACCTAGGCCATCCGGCCACTAAAAGGCCATTAACGGGCCTGGCAGCCTGGGCACAGGCCTGGGCATTTCGCGGCTTTACCAGGTACAGGACCTACCTGTAAAATCCTCATATTGTAAACCGGTACCGGCAAGCCGGGGCAGCTGCCTCGTGACATGCAACGCGCCGGCAGCTGCACCTATATACCTGTTCCTGGGTCGCAACTTGAAAGGGACTTTATCCTATCGGTATTTTCAAAATAACAACTAAAATACCAATTATTTTAGTATATGCAGCTACCTAGCAGATACCCATACTATACTTCATAATACATAGACATATTATGTGCGCTTACTGCGACAGAGAGAGAATATATGCAAGACATAATGCAACGAACAAGGTGAAGACAAGAAATAAAACAAAGGATTACGTAGTGCGGATACCGCCTACCTCCACAAGAGGTGTCCAACAAGTTACGGGAACGAATGGGAACTCTCAGGCTTCAGCAATTCAATGCTTGACCGTCAAGCTAATACGGGAATAAATTCAGCATCCCTACTATGTAAGGATCGGCAACCTGACAGCACAAATCAATCTGCTCGACGTTTCGGCCTCAATGCAGGGAGGGTCAAGGTCAAGCTTATACTAAACCAACTCTCACGAACCAAAAATAAAAACGCTCGTTTATGGTGCAGCAGACCTCGCACCTCAACCCTCAGGATACAACCTCTGTACCGCCGTATCTATCCGCGTTACTTGCCCGACCCTGCAGACCTCTCGCCTTCACCATCGCTACAGGTGACGGTGTTCTCGAGTGTCTCGAGTGTCACGGCCCTGCCAGTAGCAGTCGATGCCGGAGCCCACCAGACAAAGACCCTGTCCCGGAACATGACTTAGGTACCATCAACACGCCGAGCCATCCTCCTGATACCGATATCGATACCATCCCATCCGACCGCAATACGAACGGCACCGCCATTGCCCCTCCTACCTATCCGGGACCCCAGAGCCTGCACTGCCGCGTGGGCATTCGTCTTAGATACATCCTACCCGACCATATCTTTGGATTTGAATCGAGTACGAGCAAAGATAGAGCAAAGATATCACCGGCTTCTGCATCGCAAACTGTTCAGGATTTGGAGGGCTACGAGGTCGTCGCATTGGATTATTCCAGGATACCCGGCCGCAGCCAGTTATGTGGTGGGAGCAAGAAGGCCGGCATCTTATAGTCTTATAGACACCTTTCAACACCATGGAGCCCAACGGTCAAAACGGGCCGGACGACACGTCCCTGGTAAGTCTATTGTCTATGTAGTCTCCCCTGCCGAGCGCGGTACGCTGAGGACGGTCTAGAGACTAACGAGTATGGCAGAGGCCGGTCTCGTCCCTGAGATCCCATTTCGAGAATATGGGCAAGGCCAAAGAGGCCCCAGCACAACCCGCACAACGCTCCAACTCGCCCCCGTCGAGACATCAGTCACCTTCCCCGAAGCCTCCTCCGGTTCCAGATACGAGACCTAGTCGAAGCGTGAACCTACCACCGGAAAATGGGAGACCTAAGCCAGCACACCTCTTGGCCACCCCGGGCTATCACCAACCCGCCCAGGTCGCAACACCTCCGCCTGCAAGCCCCAGACCTGTCAAACCGCCTGCCGTGTTGATCGAACCGCCGCAGTCGCCGCCCAGAGGAAAACTGTTCCCGGCCCTACAAGGTGATATGGCTGCCCACCTGAACCCCGACCCCTCAAAGTCCCCAAATACCCCCGCCAATGCCTCTCCTCGATCATTCAAGATTCCCAGCCGACCGAATACACCAATATTCGAGCCTGGCCGATCTCCTAGACTTGCCGCCCTCAGCCAACCGCCCTCACCTCCACCACCACGAAGATCTGCTGAGCTGAAAAGAGAACGCGAAGCTAGGGCGTCACCGCCTGTTCCTCCACCTATCAACCGTGCTGAGAAACCAGCCAACCGACTTTCAAGGCTTATAGACAACGCGCCCAAGTTAGAGTTGACCCCTCAGATTGCTGAACAGCGCTCCCCGTTTAATAGCCCACCCTCGAGTGCCAGTGATCCTGAGAATGACGAGCCTCCGGTGCTGCCCAGCCGCCCAGCGCGGCCGTCGCCTCAAAAGATAGCACCGAGAACAAATATACCAACCGGCTTTGACGCTCCTCCCGTCCACCATTCCATTGCAGGTACACGGCGAGATCGGGACACAAATGGAACTGCAAGAGCGTCTATCGCGCTTCAGCCAATGGAAGATCGACCAGCTCTCCCAGCCCGGCCACACGTGAATACGGACTCGGCGCCTCCCCGGATCCCGGCGAATCATACCATGAAACCGCCGCCCCGACCTCCGAGGCCTGCCGCGCCAAGTACCACCGTGGTGGCAGAGAGTCCCACAGCCGCCCAACCAAAACGTGTTGCTTCCACACCAACGAGTCAGTTCGCCCCTCCTCCGACACGGGCTCACGGGAGATCCATGACTGTTACTGCCGGCTCCGATAGAGCCCCGGCCGAGTTCCAAGATTCTACACAGAGAGCAGGCCCTGCAACGACTGACAGATATCATTCCGACTCCCCGGGATCAAGTTCCACTGGTCCTGTTCAGATCATTAGCCAGTTTCCCGACGCGACCAGGGTCAATCGTCGACCACCTTACATAAAACAGGGCGCCCACGAAATCTACACTAAATACGACACGAGGATATTCGATGTCTGTGGACAATACGTGTGTACTACGGGCCATCTTACGCGAGTCTGGAGTCTCCTTGATGGCGAGCAAGTTATGAGCTTCGCCCACGGAGAAGGGGTCAAGGCAACTGCCGTGGCGTTCAAGCCAACCCTCGATGTTCAAGATGAAGGGACTCGGCTCTGGGTCGGAAACAATATTGGCGAGATTGTAGAAGTTGACGTCGTGACCCAGAGCGTCATTGGCAATAAGACAAATGCTCACGGTCGATATGAGATAAGCAAGATTTTCAGGCATTTCGACGAGATGTGGACTCTGGACGAAGGAGGAACGTTGCATGTCTGGGGACCAGATAGCGAAGGCGTTCCAAACTTGGGCTTTAACCCTCACCAAACCTATAGGCTGCCGAAAGGACATACATTTTCGATGATCGTCGGCGAAGAATTATGGTATGCGACGGGCAAGGAAATCCGCATATTCGCGCCTACTACCAGTGGCCGGAATCAGTTGCAAGTTCTCATGAGGCCCCTAATGACGGAGGGAGCTGGTGAGGTTACGTCGGGCGCTCTCCTCAAGTCCCAACCTGGCAAGGTCTTCTTCGGTCATAACGACGGCAAAGTCAGCATCTACTCACAAAAAGGCTGTTCGTGCATCAGCGTGCTCAGCGTCAGCTCGTACAAGATCAACTCCCTGGCCGGCGTGGGAAGTTATATGTGGGCAGCATTTAACACTGGGAAGATATGTGTGTACGATGTTGCGGAATCACCCTGGACCATCAAGAAGGACTGGCAAGCCCATAATAGTCCGGCCATCAAAATCATTGCTGACCCTGCGAGCTTCTACAAACTCGATCGCTGCCAGGTGGTATCTCTTGGAGCAGACAACATGGTGAGGTCTTGGGATGGGCTACTGCAAGACGACTACCTAGAAAATGAGATGAAGTCGCTCGATACGCAATATTGCAAGTTTGAGGATCTCAAGCTTATGGCGATGACGTGGAACGCCGGAGCCTCAACACCCAACAGCCTAAGATATTCCGAGGCTGACGCTGTGTTTATGCAGAACATGTTGCAGTCGAGCGATTCTCCGGATATTCTCATTTTTGGATTCCAGGAGTTGGTTGATCTGGAGGACAAGACGGCTACTGCGAAGCGACTGTTCAAGCCGAAAAAGAAGGACGCATCGGATCAGGAGAAGATGAGCCACCAGTATCGGGACTGGAGGGACTTTTTGATCCGGTGTCTCGACGACTACATGCCCGCCGATCACCTCTATCATCTGCTGCAGACTGCGACTCTGGTGGGCCTCTTCACTTGCATATTTGTGAAGTCGACTGTCCATACTCGCGTACGAAACCTCAGCAATGCCGAGATCAAACGCGGCATGGGAGGTTTGCACGGAAATAAAGGTGCTATTATTGTGCGGTTTATGGTCGACGACACGTCGCTCTGCTTTATTAATTGCCATCTTGCCGCGGGGCAGTCGGGAGCGAGTCAACGACACAACGATATCGCGGTGATCATGGAGAGTTCTGTGCTACCTGTAGAGCGTGATCCCAGCGTTCGTATCGACAGCTACGTCGGAGGCGGAGACGGCACCATGATTCTGGACCACGAGCTATGCCTGCTCAACGGGGATCTCAACTACCGCATCGACACCATGTCACGAGACACGGTCGTGATCGCGGTAAAGCAGAATAACCTGACGAAGCTCCTGGAGCGCGACCAGCTGCTGGTGGCGCGCCGACGGAATCCGGCGTTCAAGCTACGGGCGTTCGAGGAGTCGCCGATCGAGTTCCCTCCGACGTACAAGTACGACCCGGGGACGGACAACTACGACACAAGCGAGAAGAAGCGATCGCCGGCGTGGTGCGACCGCCTCCTTCACCGAGGTTTCGGCAGGATCCGGCAGCTTGAGTACCGGCGGCACGAGGTGCGGGTGTCGGACCACCGACCCGTCAGCGGCCAGTTCAAGTTTACCGTCAAGTCCATCTCGCCCAAGAAGCGGACGCTGGCGTGGGCCGACTGCCAACAGCGCTTCGAGAACCTCAGGGAGAAGGAGGCGAACGAGGAGAAGTGAGTTTCTTTTTGTTTCTTTTTTTTTTCCCTCCCCTCGAGTAAATCATACGCGTGCTTAAGCGACTAACGACTACTTCAGGCTTCATTATCTCACCCAGATCGTCGGGTACGATGCGGATACGAGCATGAAACTCATACGGGAGAGAAGCGCCAGGAGGGGCTAAGCCGCTCAGGGGAATAGATCAGCGCAGCGTCAGGTCTAATGGGAAGCAAAAGGAAGAAAGGCATGACTATCCAGTCTATGGGTTGGGGGTTGCTTCGGAGCGAAAATGGGATAGAGGTCGGCGGTGTTAATTCGTGATGCTCTCTCTGGATCGAGCTTGATGAGTCCATGTGCGGCGGATGCCTCTGACGGGGCCTTGTTAGAAACCGGGATTTGATGAGAGGCATTTCATGTCCGAGCGATGATGAAGCATTGTCATAGAGGAATAAAATACAAAGTAATGGTTCATGAAGACGCTTGCGTGTGCTTCTTCCGAGTTGTACTTTTTCTGGGTTATATGAGATGTAGCTGATTAGATCATGCTCTGATCGATTAAGCGAGGATTGATCCCGTGTAACGCGTTTAACTACCTAAGGTACATGAGGTTCAAGCGCCTGCCTGCCTTGAAATCAATCTCACCCATCACTTCTTCTCTACCTCCCGGTGATTTGTTTCCTTCTCTTCTTTTTTTGCTTCTTATTTTTTTCTCCTTTCTATTTTCTAGCTCGTGTCTCCAGTGGAGTCTTTTCCCCTTCCTTGGTTCTTCGTTCTAGCCGACACACAAACACACAGCCGGCATTTCTTTGACGTAAAACGACATTGCTATTACCAATTTTCTAGCACTAGATCTCCATACACCAGGCTTCTTTTGATTTTCGATTAATTATTCAGTAATTTATGAGCAGACAGCCATACGGAGTCATTTTGACTGAAAACCTCTGGCAAACGAGTACTGCTGTTTTGTTGAGCGACTTGCGTGGTTCGTACCCGAAGTATACACACTATCCTAGCATCTAGCGCGGATAACTTCTTTAGACGACCGACCTACTTCCTATAGGCGCCTACCCGAGCACCTTTCTCGGACTCCTCAGTATCTTCCGACGGGGCCGCGAAGTACCAAAGCCCAAAAATTGGCCAGCTGATCAGCTCGGTCCTCTTGGACGTTGCAGATTACGCCGGACTCAAATATCCGTCTAGCAGCAGCAAGGCATACATAAGAACACCGGGATACTGCGCCTTTCGTACTCCCAAGGACACAACACGAAGCGGCCACTGCTACGACCATGGGGGGACTCACGGCTGTCGTGGACGGCCCTGCCGAATCTACGTATCCCGAGTCGAGAGTCCTCATCATCATCACCGGAGGCACCATATGCATGCAGCCGTCGTCGAGCGGGCTCGTGCCCGTTGACGGGTTCTTGGAGCACGCGATGGCACCACGGCCTTCATTCAACGATATGACTAAGAGAGGTATGTAAACGTTTCGTCATATGCTGCTTATGCGTTTGTTTTGGTCATTATATAGACAATCACGGCGTTGCTCCTCCACTGCAGTGACTGAAGGGAAAGAGTGTGGTTCCCAGTATGTTGAGGTAGAGGGATAATATAGGGATTTCTTGGGTTTATGTAGCCCCGGAAATCACCTCCTGAAATTCCAGTCTCCATTTATCGCCAATTTTGAAATCGTTCAACTTATGATCAGGGCAACAGAAGAAATGAACTAACCTGCTGCAGTTCCATTGAGCGCGGTCAAGGACGGGGCCAAGATAACGATAGACAGCCTTCGCACACCACCAAGCTCGTACTCGAGGCATATCCGCTACGGTGCTCTCGAATTCTCACCACTGCTTGACTCTTCTAGTATAAGTAGTTCCGGCTGGACCCAGATCGCAAGGACGATCACGGCGAATTACCATCTATTTGACGGCTTTGTGGTGCTCCATGGGACCGACTCCCTCTCTTATACGGCTTCGGCCTTGTCTTTTATGATGGTACGTATATCTAGGAGCCTTATACAGGTAGCCAGTTGAATACTAACGAGTACACCTACAGGAAGATCTGGGAAAGCCCGTCATCTTGACAGGGTCACAAGCTTCCATCTTTGCGCTGCAATCGGACGCCGTTGATAACCTTCTAGGCTCTCTCATTATTGCCGGCACCTTCGTGATCCCGGAGGTGTGCCTATTCTTCCATCACACCTTATTCCGCGGTAACCGCACAACAAAGGTATCGGCTTCATCGTTTGAAGCTTTCGCTAGTCCGAACTGCGAGTCCCTGGCCAAGGTCACCAGCCTCGGCGTGGATGTCAAGTGGTCGCTGGTCCGTCGCCCCACCAAAATCGCCCGGTTCCGGATTACGTCGTACCTCGACACAGCCCACGTGGCCTGCATCCGTATCTTCCCCGGTATCAAGCCCGAGATGATAGATTCTGTGCTGCACGGGCCAGGTCTGCGCGGCTTAATCCTCGAGACCTTTGGCATGGGCAACGCACCTGAGGGCATCGACGGCAGCCTCACGAAAGTCATATCGTCGGCGGTCGAGCGCGGCGTCGTCATCGTCAACGTCAGCCAGTGCCCCAACGGGTTCGTGTCGCCTCTATACGCACCCGGCTTCGCTCTCGGCCGCGCCGGCGTCGTTTTCGGCCACGACCTAACCTCCGAGGCCGCCCTGACCAAGCTGTCGTACCTGCTGGCGCTGCCGGACCTGACCCCGTCCGACATCGCCGCGCGCATGGGCCGGTCGCTGCGCGGCGAGCTGACAGAGCTGGCGACGCCGTCCTTCAGCCACCCGGCGCGGGATTCGAGAGACGACGATGACGACGACGGGTCCTCGGCGCCAGGGCGGCTAACCCCGGCGGAGTCGGCATTTACGGCGCTGGGCTGGGCCATCTCGACGGGCAACCTGCCGACCGTGCTTGGGCTGCTGGCGGAGGGGGGCGCGGACCTGCTGCAGAGCACCGACTACATGGGCAACACGGCGGTGCACCTGGCAGCCGTGGGGCCCGAGGTCGGCGTGCTGAAGGAGCTGCTGGTGCGCGGCGCCAGCGTGCACGCCCGCAACCGCGCCAACAACACGCCCCTGTTCCTCGCCCAGAAGACAGGCAACGCGGAGTGCGTGAGCCTGCTCCGCGACGCCGGGGCGCTGCTCTGGGAGAATGAAGGGGGTGCGAAGGCTACGTAGGCTGTTTGTTCTGTTTGGGCCACGAGACAGGTGGCTAGCGAGAAAAGGGGGGGGGAGCGGGAGCGGGTGGATGACTGGATAGATATATAGATACCTACCAGGTAGGTAGGTACACAGTGGCTTTGGGTATTTGGCAAGCCATAATAATAACAGGGGTTACTGGTCACTCTTAGAGGAGGGCTTGGTTTAGAGTTGGTCGACCGGTGGTAGACTTTGGGTATTGAGCATCAGGGGTAGCGGATATTGAACAAGATATTCCTCTGTAATAGCATCTTTGGCAATGAACCTTCAGTCAGGATAACTCTTTTGGGCGTGTACTCGCCAGCTCATAGTAATTAATCATCAGTCTCCCCGTGTATAATGGGCACATAAGTCGCACAAGTTGACGCATACGTATGTCTAGTAGCCACGCCTTAGCATTAGCTGGTCTACAAGAACAAATCAGCAAATATGAATACCAAGTTATAACTGATGGCAACATCTCGGTTAACGCAAAACGCGTCTTTCTTTTCGGTTAGAGGAGAAACTTCAAGTTTGACGATGAAAAGGGGCATATAACGCGTCTAGTGGACCACCGCGTCTAACGGATCACCAACTAATAGTATAAAGGTGCAGAGAAGATGCTGTCTCGGGCTTCTCAAATGGAAATCCCATTACGCAGCTGGTATAAGGCATGCCTGTATTTCTACCAGTCCCGTTGCTCATCTGTCCATGTTCAACCACAGCAGTCTGAGCGATATTAGTCACTACACGCCATCAACGCTTTCTGCTATTCTACTCTCTTCGAACGCCCTCTTTTTGTAATAATCCTAGGAGCTCGTCTCTAGCAGCATATTCCTTTTTCCGATACAATAGTCGACATATTCCTGTCTCCTCTTGTCGCAAGAGAAAAGCCAAAATGGAACCTACCGAAGAATCGACAGACCATAATGCGTCGACCAGCCAGGAGCAGCCGACAACACTCGCGAGGAAACGACAGCCTTCCAACTGCTATATCGTTGATCTTCCGGTCGAGCTGGTCCTAATGATAGCAGAATGGCTGTCCCCGGCGAGCAAGATCGTCCTAAGCCAGACTTGCCGCTCGACCCGCTACGTCTTTGGCAGTGGTCTAAACACCTCCCTGCTCACGAGATACGGAAAGCGTAAGTAAAATCATCCGGGCCTTTTCTTTTTCTTCTCTCACTTCCCCATCC
This sequence comes from Hypoxylon sp. FL1284, assembly GCA_022432365.1. NCBI lineage: Eukaryota > Fungi > Ascomycota > Sordariomycetes > Xylariales > Hypoxylaceae > Hypoxylon > Hypoxylon sp. FL1284. Next base: position 246,482 of record JAJJXE010000008.1, on the reverse strand, counting down.
CCTATTCTCCTCTCCGCACATCTTGCCTCCAAGTAAGAGACAGATAGACGACTGACCTTTCCCTCCTCGCAGTCGAGTACCTAGCCCTCGTCGGGCGCGACGACGTGGGCTCGTGGCTGTGCGACCGGTGCGTGGCGCTGCACCCGATAAACTACGGAGACGTGCCGCGGCAGCCGCGGCGCACGTGGTGTCCGAAGGGGCTGCGCAGCGCCGCGGAGAAGGCGAGCGCGCGGGAGTGCTACGGGGCCTGGCACCCGGAGCCGCCCGAGGCGGACCTCGACTACCGCCACGTGCAGCTAGCCCTCAAGTACGCGCGCATCGGCGGCGCCGTGCCCCCGTCGCAGCGCGCGCCCGCCGCCCGCTACTTCGCCGCGCTGATGGCGCCGTACCGCTGCCTCGGGCACTCCGCGCGCGGCGAGCCGCACCCCTTCCAGACGCGCACGAACCGGCGCTCAGGCCTGCGCCCGCGCCTGCCGCCCCGCACGACGCTCCGCTCCGACTACTGTGCGGCGCCGCGCATCGTGCTAGGCCCGCACGACGCCGCGTTCGGCGGCGCGCGCCCGCGGTTCGTGCTCTTCTCGGACTGGGAGCTCACGGTGTCGCGGGCGGCGAGCGGCGGCGGCGGCGACAAGACGACGGCGGCGCCGCGCTTCGACGTCGAGGACCTGGGCCACCTGGACCTGTGCGCGCACCTGGCGCTGTGCGCCACGTGCCCGCGCGACCCGCGCCTCGGGCGCGCGCCGCCCTGGGTCGACAACGACCTGCGGGCGGCGGCGCGGCGCGTGCTGGGGGCATACAATGCGGGCCTGCACGACGACTGCGCGGGCGTCGAGATCCGCGGCGCGTGCGCGCGCTGCCCCGTCGACTTCGCGGTGCGCTACGAGCGCCGCGGCGGCGACGACGACGATATCCTCGTCGTCGGCGTCCGCGCCTGGCACGACTTCGGCCCCGAGGCCTCGCCCATGCGCTCCGAGTGGCTCTGCCACCGCCGCTGCCCGCTCGGCGCCGCGGAGGTCTGGCTCATGGGCTTCTTCCCCTGGGGGCCCCTGCCCGTCTACCACGAGCCCGGCTCCGTGCGCGAGATGTACGGGCCGCTTCCGGACATCCGGCGGGCGTGAACGCGGAATGGATGGGTGAATGAATGATGTAGGATACGGCTTTGGATGGAGTTATGGAGATGTTTGATTTTAATGCATAGAGCTCTGTTATGTGGATGGGGTGGGAGAAGAGGAGATAAGGTGGACGTTTTGCAAAGGACCGCCAAGGAAAGGAGGGGAAAGAGCCAATAGAAAAGGGGGACGGAGTTCAGGGGCCATCTGGATATTATGAAGATTGCATCGAAACCATAAGGGAAAGCGACGACCGGCATTGATGATTTATGAAGGAACAGAAACACCCAGACATGGAGCTTGAAAAGCCACCTGAGCAGATAGATTGAATTCTCCTATTAGGTAATAGCACAACTGTACTCATTCGCGGCATAAAGCAACGTCATAATTATCTGAGCTGCGAGGTTCGTGATACATTAGTAGACACATTATTCATACACGGTCAAAGCGAAACAAGCCGTCGTCAGGCAAATCCCCTAGAAGGGCACTCATAGACACACTTGCTCGAGCTTGTCCAACACGCGGTCGGCGTCGGTCTTGGTTTGATCCGGCATATCTGCCCACGCCGACGGATCGCCAGCCCCGCGGACCCAGCGCGGACCGCCAGACTCGACCGAATCTATCACCAGGTGGCTGATTCGAGGCCACAGGTCGCCCTTGATCAGCATCCAGTCCCTATCATTGTACTTCTCGCATACGGTCTGGCCCAGGCCGACTGCGCGGAACAGCTTGATGGCGTGGCCGTCATCCTCGAGGGCATGGAGGCGGGGCAGCTGGCCTGGGAAAGAGAATGTCAGCATGTATTCGCAAAGGTAGGGGAGTAGGTTCATTCTACTCACTATTGGGAGGACCCAGATTCTTGTCCTTGGGCACATAATGGGCTAGGCTGTCTATCGACAGTGGCGGACACGCTCTCGCCGCGTACTGGACGAGGTCCATTCGTATTTTCCACTCGAGAAGTCTCACCTTGCTTTCGATGGGGATCCAGTCCTGGCTGTTGATAGCTATGAATATAGGACAGACATTTATGTGGTGCCTGTTCGATATATAAGCAGATACTCAAGTCATATCAAGAGCTTTGCAGGCTCACATGAGAAAGAAGTCAAACTTGGGCTGCTTTCCGGGATGGAACGCCGCCAAGGTGCCTTCGTAAATCGCTGCGTGGTACATCTCCGCCGTCTTCTCGTCCAATTCCTCCGGCTTGACCTTGACGCGACTTGTTAACGCGATGGTCTCGTCCCACGCTCTAGCTAGTACGCCGTCGCGGATCTTGTTGCCGTCTTTCATCTGCGCAGAATTGGCAAGCTTCTCATTGGAGCGGACCTCCTTGAGTAGGCTTGCGATGCTGGGCATCGGCTCCGAGACTGACTCTGAGGCATTCTCAGCCGCGAGCAAGAGTTTTCTGAGGTTGTCCTGATGAACGGCTGCTTGCGCCAAACCCATGGCTACAAGGGCTGGTTGCTTCCATTCCACGCCGTACATCAGCTGAATAAGGGGGTGAAGAAATCCTAATCAACTTATTAGTCTGTGACTTTGATTCGCCTATACTCGCGCGGGAATTCACCAGCGAGCATTCGGATAAGCATATCCTCGCATCTATCATCGCCCTTGAACATGTATTCATACAACACCTTCTCCCAGCCTAGCCTTTCAATCTCACTCTGGAAGAAGGCCAGGAAGTCGGGGTAGTATCTAAATCATGAAGTCAGCCACTGTAAAAGAACTATCTTGGGGAAAAAAAGCTTTGGGTTAAACTTACTGTTCTTTACCGACTCGCTTCTTGGCTGTTTCCCAATCCTTGAGTTCCTCGACGACCTTCTCATGACTCTTCAGAGCCGGCCGTTGGTATGATACATTCTCAGCGTATCCTTTCTTCAACTGCTCGGCCGAAGCACCTGTGCCGTACAAAGAAAGGATGTGATGGCTTATGCTGGACACGGGGTTAGTATCTCAATACAGAGGCCAAGCTTCACTTATAGGATCATACTGGTTGTGAAACCCATCGTCGTTGAAGTACACGTGATGTTTCTATGTCTCATCAGCGACAGATCACTTGCCGGGAATAAGAATAGGAGTCGGCCTACCTCGAGGTCCTGCTGCAGCAACTCGGATGCCTTCTTCGCCGCGGTCTCGTCCTGGCTGATCTTCCAGAGGCCGGTGTTCTCGGGCGTGATCTGTATCGTGTGCGCGCTCGCCATGCTTGCTAGGTTTCTGTATGTCGAAGGCGTGTGTAATCTGGGACTGGTTCGTACAAGCCGCAGGGAGCAGGTGAGGGGATTCATCGGTGGCCAAACGTCGAGCTTATATGCTATCGTTGGAGACCACTACATGGGGTACCAGGTATAACAGCAATGCCCCTCACTCACCAACGATTCGGACCCCGAGATCTGTGATGAGATGCTAGAGCTTACAAATAATAGGCCGCCTTGGAGAGGAGGTGGAGTGCCTTAGTTGCATACAAGTAGGCTACAAAAGGAGGAGGTATACATGTGATACTCGGTCCCTACATATGCATGTAGCCCAGCCAAGCGTATGATTATGACGGATGGTATGATAATAGTGACGGTCCTACATCCAACGGCGCGCCTTCTGTATGGCTGGACGGCCGGATGACTTATACTCGATTCCTGTTCCTATATCCGAGCCGGCGGATGCAACGAGCTTGGCGTGGCCGAGACGCGAACAGCCGAATGTGCCCACCTCTTAGAAATCCACCTAGTCCAACTTCGTACGTAGAACAGCCCAAATCCTTAGCGTCGTGAGACTCGCTGGTGAGAGGGAGGACTTGTGATATGGAATGATGACATCACCTACGCTTTAGATGAAGTTATCCAGCTGAGAGTGATAAATATGCACATACCGTAGTTTATGCCCCTATAGTACGTATGCTATAACCGCTTATGTAAGAAGCCACTTAGAGTAAACTGTACATACAGACTGTGAATAACGACAACGTCTTGCTTGAGGACCAGGACAGTGCCTATACGACGGGGGATCTGATGGTGTTCCAACGGACAGAAAGGCTTACATGTATTAGACTAAGACTAATAGGCTTGATTCACGTATCTACTGCTTGCAATAACTGTCTTCAGATAACGAAACAGCACCTATGTCTCTGGTCCCCAAGGTACTAGAAGTTAACAATTTTGCACTTTTCTAAAAAGCACCAGTCTAACAACTGCTATGTACCCTTGTTCACTCGTTGTTGAGAACTCCCCTTGGGCCTTGAGCACCGACGTCTCTTAGGATTCCCGAGCGACAATGCCCCGTCGCCGTAGCAGATCGTCCCGGGAGGCCGAGCGAAGAACTCATCGGCGGCCCAAAAGCCCCTGAAGCTTGCTTAACCTGTTCTGATATTATTATAGAATTGCCAGAGTAGATTCGAATTTCTATATTTCTTGCCTTGGGAGCACCTCTAGAGGATATAAAACAAGAGCACCAACTCCTCTCAGCTTTGACCGAAGGAGAATATGGCCAGGTCCCTCGTCCAACAAGCTTAATATAACCAATCTGCCGAAGACCTTCGACTTCTCAGGAGCACCAAGCACAAAGCTCTCTACTATCTATTATCAACAGCTTCTCTTCCGAGCCTTCGCTCCATTCGAGTCGACAAGTCTCCCAGCTCTTCTCATACCTCATCGACACTTGGCCTCTCTCCTCACCCAACCACTCCAAAGTGAACAACCAAACCCAGGTAGCTAGCCACCTCTCTCCCTCTCCCTAGCCAACTCCCCGGCAACCCCCCATACTATCCGCCCCTCCACCACTCCCACCATGTGCAAGCAGTACGTCTACACCGTCATGTGTCCCTCCCCGGCCTGCGGCAGCCGCCTCGGCACCCGCAAGCGCAAGCGGCCCTGCGCGGCGGCCCTGCGCGCGCGGCGTCTCGGCCGCTGCGCCGCCGGCGTCCAGACCGCCGGCCGTGTCCAGCTCATCGGCCATGCCTCCCGCTGCCGCCGCTGCCGGGAGCGTGCCGCCGCCGTCGCGGGGGGACGAGGCCGACGTTTGAGGGCGAGGATCGGGAAGCAGCGCATCCCTGTCATCCGCTTCACCAGCTACTTCTCGGCTGCCGACAACCGTGTCCGCGCGACTCGTGAGCAGCAGCCCGTTGCTGAAGAGGACGTCGCGGAAGAGGACGTCACGGAAGAAGACGCCACGGAAGAAGACGCCACGGAAGAACTCGACGCTGAAGAACCCGGCGTAGCGCAAGGCGGAAGCAAGAGGCAGATCAGCCTGCTCGAGTCGTTCGAGGCGGACCTTGCCGCGCTAGAAGCCGAATTCGACCAGCGGGCGACGCTGGAGAACAAGCCTGCTCGTCTGGTGAAGATCAAATATGAGGAGGAAGAGGAAAAGTTCCAGGAACGCGCAGTCTTCGCCGGAATCAACTCCTGCCAAAACTGTCCCGACTGCCAGTCGCGAGCTTCTCGATACGGCCTTCCTCCGTGCCGTCAAGGCCTTCGAGCAGACCAAGCCGATACCAACCCCTACGGCTTCAAGAGCAGCGCGACGGCACAGCAGCAACAGCAGACATGCTCCTGCCCCCTTCGAAACCCAAAGTTGGCAGACTATTGGCCATAAAGAAGTTGGCTAGCCTGCTGCCATCTAAACAGCACCAGATCGACTCTAGATATACCAGAGCAGCTAGGTGCCTCTTTCTGATTTTTCTGTTATCGACAAGAATTATTATCGAAAAAGCAACAAAAAGAAAAGACTTTCACGAAATATCGATCCTTACAATCTGAATATGCGTCATCGTACCCCCTGCTCCGGGTGTTGGTACACGGCCAGCTTAGAGACGTTAGTTGGCAGACTGCCTCGGCGTGGAACATACTTACCATGGAAGAGGTTATGGAAAGGTGGAACTTTCGTCAGCTAGGTATCTCCCTAACTGAGAGGATATAAGTACCTAGGTAGCTCGACGATCTTCGATCGTAGTAATGCATTTTTAGTCTTCCGGCCGCAAAGCTATATTTATGCTCGATGCGTAGGCTCGGCTCGTAGCCAGCCTTCACCACTGGGCGCCCAAGAAGAGCTTTCACCCCAGCTTAATTAAGAACTCATTCAATTTTTGACGTCACGTATCTGCATGTAGGCCTCTGCAATGCTTCGTCCTGTTATCAATGCTGCACTAGGACGTTTTTACTGACCTGAGCCTCGCCCTCATACCCCTTTGCTTTCGCGTGCTGCGTGTGCGTATTTTTAAGAAAAATCTCCTGTAGCTCTAGGGGAATACGAAAAGAAAGAAGATAAAAAAACTCCGCAGTAAGCCAATCACTACGTAATACAAAAGGTATACCCGAGTCGTCGGACGTTGGTAGCCGCCCAGCATCACCAGCATCAGCGATGTTGTACATATCCATTACACGGCTAAGGCCTGAGGAAGTCCAGGGGAGCGAGGTCGTAAGAGAAGTATGTATACCTCCCCGAGAAACCACGCGCGCAACCGCTCATTTCAGGAACATCTCTCCTCCGTTCCGCGTTGTTCTTGTGCGATCCAGGTGATCCAGCCCCAGAAGAACGTCGTCTTCAATCGTACCGCCATCTTCAAACAAGATGTCCTCTGTGCCGTGTTAGTAGTGTATCAAAACCCTCCAGCGAATGGTTTCTTACCATCGTTGATATACGCTGGCTTCTGATAGCGTCGCAGTATCGCGAACTTGATCTTCTCGAAACCCTTGCCCTTGATGCCTGTTCGCTTCTCCAGCCTCTTCTTTGTTTCTGAGAAGGGTTCGCCCTGATACCGTAGATATTAGCCTTCGGTCCTTGTCAACCGTAAGTCATGTACGCACCTCCTTGAGCAGAAACTTGAACGGAACGCCGTGGACACGACTAGGGTCATTCTGAAAGTGAATAACCTTGATGAAATCCCTCTCGTCGGCATCCAACTCTTCCTCGGGAATCCGTTCCGCAATCACATCCGCATAGTCATTGATACTGAGCACGGGATAGTTGGGCACAAGTTCTCGGAAGAATTTGTGGTGGTGAATTTCGTAGACTCTTATTCGGCCGCCCTCGCTTTCATCTTGGATCTGCGCCTTCTTTACAAACGCTTGAACGAGATCCTCAATGTGCCCTTGCTTGTTGACTAAAACGTCGTAGATATCCTGCAGAATCTGTTAGATCACATATCCGATATGCCACAAGGCTCTGGGTGCTTACAGCTTTGGTCACGCCCTCGCTAAGCCACGTCACTTTGATGTTCTTCTTGGTGTCTAGTTCCGCAAGGCTCATGTCTAAGACCTCGAAAAAGAGCGCGTTCGGCTTGATCTGCATACTCTGCTGGTTGAAACCATTCGGGTTAAGAATGGTGCCCAGAGTTTGGCTGACGCCCCTTCTTACTGCCGACTTGGGACTTCCCGTCGAGGCGTTCGCCGTAAAGAAGCGGAGATGGGTGGGTTCTACCCCCAGCTGCTCACCGACTCGCTCCGAAAGCTGGTCGTAGGTAATCTTGGTGCTCAGCGTGAGGATAAAGCCCTGCAGGTTCGTCTTTTCGCCGCGAGGATGAGGATCGAAGCGAACCTCGCGCTTGTTGCATAGGAAATCGTAGAAGCCCTTAGCGTCATCATACTGGTCCCACCGTCTCGGGCTTTCCTCCAAGTTTTTGTCACCACGGCGGGGAATCTTCGGAAGGATCTCGGTCGACTTTCGCTCCGCGACCTTCTGGAAGCAGATGATGTCGCCGTCTTGAAGTTCGGCTGCCTTCAAGGTTTGTTTCGGCTTGAGGCTTTCGATCATGGCCGGCTTGATCTCTTCCCACATCGCCAGCTGGTCCCCTGATGGCAGCTTGTCGCCCCACCCCATCTTCTTTGCTATCTGGGGTACCAGCTCTTCGACCCGTTTCTCTTTGCTGACATAGACATGCCCAACACCTTCCAAGGTCTGCCTCTCGGCATCGAAATGCTTCAGGAACAGGAGAATCAAATCGTTCTTAACAATGACGCCGTTGGCATTGTTCTGGTAGGTAGGCCATATGGCTTCGCCGTCAGGCCCAACCTCTTCCGCGACCTCGGCCCACACTCTCAGAGCGTAGTCGCGATTCGTAGTTGCCATTCGATTGTAAGTCTCTTCTATCGTTGGCCTCAGATCCATGATCGGCTGGTCGGGTCGCGTTGTCTTGTTCTGGCGGTTCACCATGATCCACAAGCGCACTCTTTTCGGATCCTGGTTTAGGTCCTGGGCGATGAGCGCCACTAGCTCTTCCATGGTCGTTTGCTTCTTCGTGCGATAGAATTTGGGTGCCGCAGAGTCGTCATTGGGATTGGCTTCGAAGTTTGTGAGGTCAGTAGCCCCGTGGTGCTTGAATGTCTCTTCCGTGATGACTTTCACCGGGAGAAACAAATGCTGCTCCTCCCGCTCTCGTCTCTTCGCTTCTTTAGCGGCTGCTTCCTCGTCAAGCCGTTTCTCTGTAGACAATAGGTTAGCATCGTATGCTCCGAGCCTAAATCGCCCAACGGAAACCTACGAAGATGCGGCGGGCAGTCGTCTTTCTCAACCGGCGTCAGGACTTGGTCCAGCCGAGACTCTCGAATATAGACCAACATGTACGCGTTCATTTGACGCATGACCGGTGCTTTCTTCTGGAGGCCCGCGCGGGACTGGATAACCGAGGCTGGATACTCGCCTCCGTAATTATCCTCCAGCGTCTCCCTCATGGTGGCTTTGGTGACTTTATCGTCGTCAAACTTGTAGAACCATCCATCCTTGTTAGGCTTGAGGTAAGCATAGTAATGGCCGGCATTGAGGTCTCCGCTATGCACCAGGACACCGTGCAGCTTATATATCCACGGTTCAGACTTTTCCGCATCCTGGTCGAGGAAAGGGGTCAAGTCTAATACGTCAGGAAATTCGAAGCGATCGTTGATCTTCATCATCGTATCTCGCTGGATATCGTACTCGAATCGCTTGAGATGCAGGTGCAAGACCTCGGGGAAGCTTTTGAAGATGACGCCCTTGCGGGCATCCTGGTACTTGAACTCGTCGCCAGCCCAGTATTTGTTGTCGCCATCGAGAGTCTCCTGCTGGATATAGTCCTTGAAGCTCTCTTCCAGATTGGGAATTCCTCGGACGTTGAGCTGAATATCCCAGAAGTCTTCCACCCGGCTGGACTCGTACTCGACGTCGATGCAAGACACGTACGTCTTGACTTTCCCACTCAGCATGCGCGGAAGAGCATCTTCGGCGGCAGTGCCCTTCATCCTCTCCTCCATACGCTCGATTAGCTTGCGGGAAAGCTCCTGCACATCTTGTTGCTCGAAGATATGTCGCGTGTCCCAGCCGAAGGACTTTGTGAGTTCGTTGGTACCCACGGCTGAGGTAGAGATCTGAAGCTGGTAAAAGAGACGCTGGAGGGTGTAGGCACTGTTTGTTATGCTTTCGTCTTCTGCGGTTGGTATCTCGTACACGGCCTAGGATACGTCAGCAGATCTCGTCCATGAATACGATCAGGAGCTTGTGTTCCTTATGTTCCGCCAGCGGGAGTATCTTACCTTTCGGAACGCGTTGGTAAAGAATAATGACTGCAGGAGGGAGTTAAGATAGCATGTAGCTCCTTGGTTCTTCAAGCCGACGTAGCCTGTTTCCTTCTTCGAGTCGTAGTTGTTGAAGTTGTGCCACAGGACGCCTGTCTCGTCCTCGACCACTCTCACAAATGCCGTGATGTTGACCGAGTCATTCTCCACGAGGGGACGCCCCGACTGTTCCCAAGGTTGTTGGAACATCTTCCTGAGCTCGAGAAATCTCGTAAATCCCCAATCACTCTCCTCCTTGGTGAAACGGTGATGAGCTGTGTGGTGGTAGAAGAGGGACGGGTCTTCGGTATTCCACATGACCAAGCCGAACTGGACGCAACAACTCCAATCGTCAGGTATGCTGGCCGTGTCCTGGAACCCATGCTCTAGATATATGGACGACTGATCGACGTTATTGCCAAAGGGGAAGAGTAGGATTCGCCTACACGGCGGCTGGGTTAGCCAAAGCTTCAAGCGAATGCCTCATTATATGGGGAGCTTGCCATGGAAATCCACCAGCGTTAAATATCGGACCGTGCTCCTTCTTGGACAGCGTCCGCCAGTTCTCCACGGTCCAGGTGTTGACGGCATCTTCTAATGCCTTGGGCTCGTCTAGGAGGGGAGGTAGTACGATCTCTTTGATGGCGTCGACTAAGATTGGCAACATTCTTCGTCAGCGGATGCTATCTATATTAGACCGGGTTCGGTACGTACAATCGTTGGCCAGCATGACATTCTCAGGTGTGCCGGCATCGTTGTCCAACTGCTCCGGGTTGATCTCCGCTATCTGGTCCTTCTCGTTCAGGGCCGGCTGGACGACCATCTCATCTTGGGTATCGACAATCATCTCGTTCGGTGAATGCATATCGGAATCGTAACTCTAAGGAACGAAGACAGTCAGTAGCTTGTTCAATGTGGCAAAGCTGGCAGGGGGCATCTTGAACACATATGTAGGAAAGATGTTCGTGTCAGCAGAAGCTGGCCAAGTCTGGACAGCTGCCTTGCAATAAGTTGGACACATGAAGACCAAGAGAGCTGGGTAAGTAGGCAGGCAGACGGCATGCGGATGGGTACCTATGCAGGCAGGGACTTGATCGATAAAGAGCGAGGAGCAGCCATGGCGTGGGGTTTCTTTGGGATGGACAAGAAACAAAAGGGTCTTAACCGGGTAGGCCAGCTTACCATAGTCGCGAATAGATATCCTACTGTGACTATATTAGAATGTCGCAACTGCTCGAGGATCTTAGCTCAATGCTAGAAGTCGGGTCGCTCCCCGGCTGTGGCGTAAAAAAAGCCGTAGCCTTGCTAAGACGAGGTTCCAGCTGCGCTTAGCGGGGTCGCAGGCAGGGTCGAATGGGGGGGAGCGGGAAAAAAGGGCAAAGCAGACGAGGGATCGGTTGGCAGCCGCTTTGGGGGGGAGTAAGCAGTAGTAGAAAGCTGCGGTGAGGGGAGCTTTATGAGAAAAGAAGCGACTGAGGCGCAGTATGGGGGAATTGGGAGTGGGTAGAAGAGAGTAAAAAAATTGGTAAGAGAAGAAGAAAACGGAGGTGAAGCTGTAGGAACAGGAACACACTTGAGACTGCTTTCTCGTTGTCAAGGTCGACAATGCTCTAAGGTAGCTGACTAGCAGAAGGAAAGTGGGCTGTGACTTCCATACGTGTACATAGAATACAAGACAAGGCGTACCCAAGTTCAACGGTACTACGTAACGCCATGGCCCGTACCTGCTTAGAAACGGGCCTCGAGTAAGTGAATATCGATGTATCCCACGCCCCTCCTTTTAGCTGATAATACGGAAAATTCAGCGTGTACCAGTATTACCCATCCTATACCTTAGGTAGGTATATACATGTATGCTATGCATATACCAATGGAAAAATCTAATTATATACAGGATATGTTGTATAGAATATGAACATGTGTACTTGCTTAGCATTGTCAGTGGCCGAATAAGAAGACAATGAGTATTCCTCTTTAAAGATGGCCACGGCCCCGCCAACGTTTGGTGATGACGTTACAGCTCAAAGCAAGTATGTACTAAATCACGAAGAAATGGAATGGAATATCGAACCACTTTACAGGTTGAAAAACTAGCACCGTTCAAAATAACAAGCATATTTATATCTAGTTAGTATGTGTCCTATATATGTTATTTTACTTCGTACAACCTCTTACATCGTCCTGGGCAGTATATTTTGTATCATACACGAGGTCAAGTTAGCTACGATTCTTGCATATGATGATGGCATACCGGACAGTCCAAGGGACCTGGCATAGCCGAGCACCTCGGAATTCTGCATATTTTTCCAAGAACCAACCAGTCACCAAGATAACCTAGAAGCTACAGTCACTGAAACATAGCCTCGTATGGTATATCTGCCTTGGGTACGTGTAGGAGGTAAATTAAGGTACATGTATATACCTAGAGGTAGCTGCCTGCTGTCATGGATATTGGTAGCGCGCGGTACCTACACCCTGCCCGAGGAGAGCCCACAAGGCCGTAAGGCCCCAATGGGCAGAAAGGTGGGGTGTCTTACTACGCCTGTAACCCCTTCACGTAAGGTTGTCACTCTTACAAGCACCTGGGCTTTAATCGTTAAGGTTCTCCGTCACTTACCAAAAACGAAACCGGAACGTGAACAAGATGACAGCATAACATGACAGGGCGAGTCCCAACCTTTTCTTCGCTTCTCTCTCCCTTCCGTGCTTTGTTTGCTCGCTTTGGCATGGAACAATTATCGGCATGTTACCACTCGCGGCGCAAAATGTCACCCAGACCATCCGGTTGACCACCCGCCTCAGGCCCTACCAAGATGCCGCTCGGGTGCGTCTTGTGTCGCCGATCGCTTCGAGGCTGCTGCTGTCGCGACACGGCGATTACACCGGAACTGCTCGGCGATGGACCCATTCCGCAAAATGGAGGCCGGTCCAAGTCCTAGATGAGTACGACTTTCTTCAGCTCTCTCTCCTTCATCTGGTCCCTTCATAGTCGCGTGGCTAACGATGAGTCTGTTTGTGTCTGTAGATGGGTAGCCAAGGAAGCCCGTCCGATCAGCTTGCGACAATTGATGGTGTTCGGCCGTTCCCTGACGGAGGCGCGGCTTATGAGCTCGGCGAATTATGTTCGAACGGAACTCCCGACCAGAATTGCCCACCGGATCCGTGATATGCAACGCCTGCCCTACGTAGTCGTCACCAATCCCCATATCAGCGACGTGTACGAGCTCTACTATAGTGCCTTTGACAGCTTTCGACGCATCAAGGAGATCAAGACCGCCGAGGACAACGATCGTCTGTGTAACGAAATATCCAACATGCTACATGCCCACTTGACTGTCATTCCGAAGCTCGCAATGGGAATACTCGAATGTAGTGACTTGATATCCGCAGCTGAGCTGGACCAGTTCATGAACACTATCTTGCGATCGGTAAGCTAACCAGCTAGTGTGCTAGTCTTTATGCTGAGAAATTGGACAAGAGCTGATCACTCGATATGCAGCGAATATCCCGTAGGGTCATCGCAGAGCAGCACTTAGCCCTGACCGAGACGTTCCAATCGCCCTGGTTCTCCCCCGGCGCCAAGCTCTCGGAGGGCGAGTTCATCGGCGAAGTATTTATCAAGTGCATCGCCAAGGACGTCATTGAGCACTGCGCCAAGGCCATCCAGGACCTCGCGCGGTCTGCCAACCCGCCGGACACCAAGATCCCGGAGATCCGGATCAACGGGCACCTGGACGCCTCGTTCCCCTACATCCTCAGCCACCTCGAGTACATCATCGGCGAGCTGCTCCGCAACTCGGTCCAGGCCGTCATCGAGAAGCACCGGCGCTCCCGGGACCCGGCCGCTGAGCCGCCCCCCGTCGACGTGACGCTGTGCGAGGCCCAGCAGCACGTCATCATCCGCATCTCGGACCAGGGCGGCGGCATCCCCCACGACATCCTGCCCTACCTCTGGTCCTTCGGCAAGGGCCCGCTCAAGAACCAGCGCCTCGCCAACCTCGGCCGCGTGCCCCTCATGGCCGCCACCCTCCAGGAGCTCCGCGTCGAGGACGGCCGCCTGCTGTCCCTTGAGCAGCCCTCGCAGCACCGTCAGTACGGCGGCGACAAGTCGGGCGGCGGCCACGACAGCTCTCTCTCTTCGCTGTCCACCCGACCCCCCAACCTGCGCCTCGGCATGGGCCTCCCCCTCAGCCGCGTCTACGCCGAATACTGGGCCGGCACCCTCGAGCTCCACAGCCTCGAGGGCTACGGCGTCGACGCCTTCCTCCAGATCTCCAAGCTCGGCAACAAGAACGAGCAGCTGGCCACGCGGGCCGCCATGGACGCCGTGTAAGGTGGGCGATCCATGACAAAGCGTGGTCGTGGTATGTCGCTGTGAAAGCCGGCATCTGTATAGTCAGTCCCAGCGTTTTTTTGTTTTTTTTTTTTTTTTTTTCATTTTTCTTTGACGATAGAAGATAGCACGCGTTAGGCGCTAGCTCAGCATAAGTTCCAATTATAGACGAATAGAAGGTCACTTGAATTGAGACGGGAGAACATCTCGTACTTTGGTCTCGTCCTTTTCCTGGTGCTTTACTGGTATCATAGAAAGTTGTGATTACATCGTAGACTAAACCTAACTGATCTGGAGAAAAAGGGGTGGAAAGGCAAACAGAATTCGCCTCCCCAAAAAGGAGAATGTTTTGGTATGGCAACTTGACTCATCCGCTCCCGTCCCGTCGCATACCGCACCACGCGCCAGCCGCGTAAACCTGCAAATGGGGGGAAAAACGTCTGTACCTAGAGTAGGTGCATTTTTCTTCTTTTCAACAGTTGCCTCCTGGCACACGTACGTAATTAAGCTTAAGCATACCCATCAACGATCCCCTTCTTAGTAGAACCGGGGGTTGGCCAGATACAAAGTCCGGTATTCTCTCGACTCCATACTCCCCCCTACAGAGAGAGGCATCAAGCAGCACTAGCGGAAATCAAACGGGTTCGTCGGCGAACAGGGTATAAAGAAGTGGCATCTCTTAACGGCGGCCGCTGCGAGCGACGCTGCCCTGCATGGCCTCGAGCTCGTTCTCCAGCTGCTTGATCTGCGCGTGCGTCTGCTCAAGGTCCTTGTTAAGGCGGTCGCGCTCCGCGATGAGCTTCTGCTCCCATTGTCGGAATCGCTGCTCCTCAATCTTGACCTGCTCCGTGAAGCGCTTGCGGAGTGCCTCTTCCTCCTCCTTGTACTTGGGGTTGTCCAGCTTGCGGGGGCGAGCCTCTCCGAACTTCCTGGTCTCCATCTGTTGAGCACGGTACGCCTCGTAGTGCAGCTCCTCGGTGGTGTGGATAAGGTCGAGCATATGCGTGCGGATGAGAATCGATCGCAGCTTCTTGAAATCGCAGTGGTCCTCGTTCTCGACCTCGGCAACACCCCACGAGTACTGGCGACCCTTCACGATGCGGCCGTCACCAGTCTTGACGTCCTTCTCAGAGCCAATGACTGCGAATGGCATAGCGGCCATAAGACTGCGCGCATGTTGGGCAGCGGCCTCGTCGTCCTCCTCAACCGGAGGCTGGTAGATCTTGATGCTCTGAGCCTCAACAACAGCCCGAATCTATATGCTGCGTTAGTAATGGTATTGCGGAAGCTGTCATTAATCGAGATATACCTTCGCCTTGAACTTGGCAAGATCAACAGGGCTCAGAGTATCGGCCTTGGCAATAACAGGGATCAGGTTGACTCTCGAGCACAGTCTCTTCATGACTTCGATGTCCAAGGGCTTCAGGGTGTGGCCGGTGGGTCGGATGAAGTACAGGCAGGCGTGAACACGGAGATCGATCTTGTCCTGACGACGGGGCTGCTGCTCCTGGAGCATATAGGACTCGTGCTGGTCATCCAGGAACTCGATGATGGGCATCCATGAGTCGCGGTTGTTGACGTAGTCGCCGAAGCCGGGAGTGTCAATGACGGTCAGGCGGACTGCCAACAGAATAATCAGTATGTACAGCTTGCGTTTGGTCTGAAAGCTAATTACCCTTGAAGAACTTCTCCTCCAGCTCGGCCTTGGTGATCTCAATCTCGACGGTCTTGTCGACCTGCTTCTGGTGTCGTCGCTTGTGGTCGGCGTAGTTTTTGATGGTGGTCGAGAAGAGGGTGTTGATGAAGGTGGTCTTGCCCAGGCCCGATTCACCAGCAACCTAGCACAATCGTTAGCGGATACGGACTACGAGACAAACGGGAGCTCCCGGCATAGGGGGATGTAGTACCATGATGGTGAAGGCAGCACCTCGCTTCGCAACGATCTTGTGTCGCTGGTTGGGGAGATTGGCAATGCCAATCGGCGATGCGCTTTCGGCGGTGGCAGGAGGCATGGCGAGGGTGATGGTATGAAGCTGTTGGGAGAAGAAGTTATCGTCGTAATGGGATAGATAGCGGGACCCCAAGAAACGAAAGGAAACGTTTGAGGGTGAAGGCGGGTATCAAGTAAAAAACAAATGTTGTTCTCGAAAACAGGTCGGACGTTGCAGACAGAAAAAGATACGACTTCAGGGGAAAGAAAGTGCTGCCACTGGGAAGCAAATTTCCTGAACCTAGCAACCAAACCCTCAAAAGGTGTAGGGTGACATGGTAGCAGGGCAGCAGGGAGTTGGCTCAACCGAAGAAAGGGGACCAGGGTCCCGTCTGGTCCAGTCAGAGTGGCCCGGGTGGCAGTCTGCAGCGCACTACGAGGTATGTACCATGTACCTACAGAATGGCAGAGGGATGGAAGGGCCTTAGCACAGAAAAATGCCCCTTTCCCCATTCCCCGTTTGGAGGCTTCCAACGCCCTGACCGCCTACCGTCGCCTGCTAACATCTGCCACCCGCCCAGCCCAGCACCAAGTTCAAGCGCGTCTAGGCCTAAACAAGTCAAGCACGGTGGAGGTCGGTCAACAGCTTGTCTACCCCCCCCTACCTCGTAACAGCATATGCCGTTCTCCAATTCGTCAGATGCCTTTATCAGAGGTTTGGGGAAATTTGTTGATCTTATCACTGATAAGATGGACGAAACCAAGAAAAAAAAAGTGATAGTATTCACCAGTAAAGCTCTAAGCATCGCATCCAAGCCCATCTCGTCGCATAGGCAAATTATTGTGGTAAAAGCAGTAATAATGGCTATATCGTGACAATGAAGACTGACTTCAGAGTACGCTTCCTCACACATGCTCAAAGACTACCATATACTCCAGCTGATCACTTGTCTAGTTTTCCAACCTCCTCGGGACTGTCTACTGCCAGGGCAACTTGCTATATAGCCCTGACGGAACATGCCTGTTCTCCCCGGTAGGAAACCGCGTGACGGTTTTCAACCTCGTTGAGTAAGTCGCATTATCTGTGATATGACTTTTCGATATAGCCTTTTCTAACCACGTATCTTAATCAGTAACAAATCATACACCCTTCCCTTTGCGCATCGAAAGAACATCTCGAGAATTGGCCTGACACCGCGGGGCAATCTCTTGCTCTCGGTGGACGAGGAGGGCCATGCGATTCTAACCAACGTACCCCGACGAATATCCATATACCATTTCTCTTTCCGATCTCCCGTCACCGCGCTCGCATTCTCTCCGTCCGGTCGTCATTTTGCAGTAGGGCTAGGTCGAAAGACGGAAGTATGGCATGTACCGTCGACCCCGGATTCGAACGCGGACGGCGAGCTGGAATTCGCACCTTTCGTTCGACACCACACGCACATGGGGCATTTTGATGATGTTCGTCACATCGAGTGGTCAACCGACTCCCGCTTCTTCTTAACAGCCTCCAAGGACCTAACGGTCAGGATATGGAGCTTGAACGCCGAGGAAGGGTTTACGCCCACGGTCCTGTCGGGCCACAAGCAGGCTGTCATTGGGGCTTGGTTTTCCAAGGACCAGGAGACTATCTACACGGTCAGCAAGGATGGCGCCGTCTTTGACTGGCAATACACGAGACATCCCAATGCGCCGCCGCAAGACGAGGACGAGGATATGGCAGATGCCGACGAAGATGATATGCGCTGGAGAATTGTGCAAAGGCATTACTTCATGCAGAACAGCGCCCATGTCAGATGCGCAGCTTTCCATGCTGACTCCAACCTCTTAGTCGCCGGCTTCTCTAATGGCATATTCGGTCTTTACGAGATGCCCGATCTCAACACGATCCACTCTCTTAGTATATCACAAAACGAGATCGACTTCGTAACGATTAATAAGAGCGGCGAGTGGCTGGCCTTTGGAGCATCCAAGCTCGGCCAACTGCTTGTCTGGGAATGGCAGTCGGAATCTTACATCCTAAAACAGCAAGGGCATTTCGATTCGATGAACTCACTGGTCTACTCTCCCGATGGAAAACGCATCATCACCACCGCAGACGACGGCAAGATCAAAGTCTGGGACGTCGAATCTGGGTTCTGCGTTGTCACATTTACTGAGCATACCAGTGGCGTCACTGCATGTGAATTTGCAAAGAAGGGCAATGTCCTATTTACCTCGAGTTTGGACGGCTCAGTACGAGCTTGGGATCTTATCAGATATCGAAACTTCCGAACCTTCACAGCACCAAGCCGGCTTTCCTTCTCCTGCATGGCAGTAGATCCTAGCGGTGAGATAGTGGCCGCCGGTTCCCTAGACTCATTCGATGTACATATTTGGTCGGTACAGACCGGTCAGTTACTCGATCAGCTGGCTGGTCACGAAGGCCCAGTCTGTTCGTTAGCCTTTTCACCAAATGGCAGTCTTCTCTTCAGCGGAAGCTGGGACCGGACAGCCAGGATGTGGTCGATATTCAACCGCACACAGACGAGCGAGCCTCTGCAGCTACAGGCTGATGTCTTAGACATTGCTGTTCGACCAGATTCCGCACAGCTTGCAATCTCTACCTTGGACGGTCAACTATCTTTTTGGTCGGTGTCAGAGGCAGAGCAAGTATCCGGCCTCGATGGCCGAAGAGACGTGTCGGGAGGTCGTAAAGTCACTGATCGTCGGACTGCCGCCAACGTAGCCGGCACCAAGAGTTTTAATACTATACGGTACAGCACCGATGGAAGTTGCCTTTTGGCGGCAGGCAACAGCAAATATATCTGCCTCTATTCGGTCAGCACTATGGTCTTACTAAAGAAATTTACTGTCAGCATCAACCTGTCGTTATCAGGGACGCAGGAGTTCTTGAACAGCAAGTTACTTACAGAAGCCGGACCGGAAGGGCTGCTAGACGACGAAGCTGATCATTCAGACCGAGAAGCTCGACGAGATAAGCTACTACCCGGATCAAAGAGAGGCGACCCTTCTGCCAGACAGAAGCTGCCAGAAGTAAGAGTAAACGGTGTCGGCTTCTCGCCCACCGGCACCGCCTTCTGCGCTGCGTCGACGGAAGGTCTCCTCATATATAGCGTGGACAACGATGTTCAGTTCGATCCTTTCGACCTTAACATGGAGGTCACACCCGCATCAACCCTCGCCGTCCTCGAGAACGAAAAGGACTACCTCAAGGCTTTGGTGATGGCATTCCGCCTCAACGAGGCACAATTGATCAACAGAGTCTTCCTATCAGTACCCCATACAGACATCCCATTAGTAGTGGAACAATTCCCTACTGTGTACGTCGCGAGACTGCTTCGATTCGTTGCCGCTCAGACCGAGGAGTCTCCTCACATAGAGTTCTGCCTGCTGTGGATCAAGGCCTTGGTCGACAAGCACGGGTCGTGGCTCACAGCAAATCGGGCCAAAGTGGACGTAGAGCTGCGGGTTGTCGCCAGAGCAATTGCACGGATGCGGAATGAGATCAAGCGACTGGCAGATGAGAACGTCTACATGGTGGACTATCTGCTCGGGCAGGCCAAGACGAAGAAGTCGGACGTCAATGGCAACGGCCTCATCGCAGGCGGGGATGATGTCTCGATGAAGATGTTGACATCAGGGGAGCTGCAGAGCTTGGAGGATGGGACGCAGTCCGAGGATGAAACCGCTTCAGCAGAGTGGATAGGCTTCGCGTGATACTCGTTGCTTTGGACGAAAGATACTGTAAGCCTCTCGCATTAGATTGAGGCTTGTTAATACTCGGCTCTCTGGTCTCTAGATATCAGAAGAGCATGCTGTGCAGTATTTCCACGCTGCAATGTAAGATAACATCGTTCACACGCATCAGTCTTGAGTGCTCAAATAATGACGACGTTGAGATAAACCCTCCGAGACACATGGCCAAGGAGGGAACCCGGTAGGATGAGTATAGTCAGCAAACGACTCTCAGGTGATGATTTGATTGGACGATAGACCAATTCTTTCCGCAGAAACAGGGCGGACGAGGGAGGTGAATGTCTTATTTCCTGCACGTAACTTCTGTCTTGCTGTGCCTTGGCGCTTCGTACTGGTGAATGTTGGTTATCTCTGCACCGCCATGGCGAACGCCCGCATAAGTGCTGTAACATCAATCCCAGCAGTTGAGTCAACATTTCTCTAGTCATGGTGAGCTCGTCAAGCCAAGGTGTATATCTCGCATGTATTCGTTCAATACTAGACTGCAGGGTTACTCATAGTCTACGTCTTTCAGCAACGAGTCATCGCCTGGCGACGCGGCTTGTTCGTCGTGCGCTCACATACATGTACGCACGGCCAAGGTACCTGGTACAATACCCGAGGCGCTATACGCATATCTAGAGATATTTTTTGTTAGATAAAGTCAGCAGCAAGCCAATCATAGGCGTTCTTGCCACCCGGATTAGGTAGAATCTCAGGTAGAATATACAATACATACATGTATGTATGTAGGCAACACGCTAGGTGGATAGTACGTATTTGCTCTGTAGAAGGCGCGTCCCATGACATTGATGCCTATCACCTTCCGCGAGGCTGAGCCCCAACTATTGCCTCCATTGGAGAGCCTTACTATCTCGTCTATATAAACTCTTCACCATTCAGAGATGTATTCCTAAAGTAAAGCCTTTCAGAGGTATTTACTTGTCCCCCGGCATTTTTTACGTGCTGGAATCTGGATATATCCAGTTAGATAGACAAGATGGCCTACGGTGCTGCGTTCCATGAGCTGTTCAACAGCAACATGTCGCGAGGCGCACACAATGCGACGGCAACGGATCCGAGCCACGCCAAGATGGTTGAGAGCATCTTACCTCTCATGGGTCTCCGTGGCCTCTCGCCTCTGTACGGGTTTATAGGGAACTGGCTCGGCCTCGAGCCCTCGCTTCTTCTCACTGCCCTGGGCGTCATCTGGGCCTTCAACAGACTGTCCCGTCAGCTTTACTACTTGGTGCACGGAATCGTCGTGCAGCACTTCATGAGCAGCGTTCAGGTCAGACACCCAGACGACATATACACACACCTCATGAAGTGGCTCGCCACCCAGCCTCGGCTAGTGAACTCGAGGTCCCTGATGGCCGAGACTAGCAACAAGGAAGCTTGGGAAGACGAGGATGCGTCCAACGTGACTCGGGATAGCTCTGGCTTTTATCTCAACTTCTCAAATCAAGAAGCTAAGAGTGTAAGCTTCGTCTCTCATCACGCTCCTTTTCTCAATGTCTCTCTCTGCCCCTCTTACAACCGTAGTAAACGGCTTTTCGCTAACCATCAACTGTAACAGCCGGCTCAGTATGTTCCCGCGATAGGGCTACACGGCTTCTGGTGGAGGGGACATTATTTCACGCTGACCCGCAAACGCGAAATGGTATTCTCCGAGTCGAGTTCCAGGGCGTTTAAAGAGCACGACGACATTACCATATCTTGCTTTTGGAGGAGTCCGCGTAAGTACAGTGTTTTTTTCTATGTGCTACCTTATCACAACCCATTGTTAAACATTAAGACTTACAACCGTCAGAACCCATCAAGCAGTTCCTAGCACACATCAAGGAAGTGTACTACAGTAACCACCAGGCCCGGACCATCATCAAGCGGCCCACCCGGTTGGGCAACCCGCGGTACACGGGGCGCGGCAACTGGCACATGGTCGCCAACCGCCCCGTCCGCGACATCCGCACCGTCGTGCTCGACGAGGACCAGAAACTCAAGGTCCTCGCCGACATTAACGAGTATCTACACCCCGAGACGCCACGGTGGTACGCCAACCGCGGTATCCCCTTGCGCCGCGGCTACCTCTTTTACGGCCCCCCTGGCACTGGCAAGACCTCGCTCTCCTTCGCCCTCGCCGGCATCTTCGGCCTTGATATCCACGTCATATCGCTTCTCGAGCCCAGCTTAACGGAAGAGGACCTCAGCGGCCTGTTTGCCACGCTCCCACGTCGCTGTATTGTCCTCCTGGAAGGTGAGTGGCGCACGCATGACTTCCCCATATACACACCCCTTTCCATGTGACGGGTTCAGTCATTGTATTCCCAAGGGAAATCTGACCAACACCTCCTAACTAACTTCTCTGATATAGATATTGATACAGCCGGACTAAAGCGCCATGTATCCACTGACGCGGAAGACGAGGGGCAAGGTGGAAGCTCTGCGCGTCCACAAAGAGGCGCGCCCTCTAAAACTCACAACAGCAACGGTGATGACACGGCCGCCAAGGCCACTACCAACACCACCACTAACACTGACAACACTAACAACAACGCCGGCGGCGGGGGAGCACCGTACAACTGGAAGGTCAGCGACCTGGCCAAGGCGCTGAAGAAGGACGACAAGCCGGATCAGCGGTCGGGGATCTCGCTGTCGGGCCTGCTGAACGCCATCGACGGCGTGGCCAGCCACGAGGGCCGCGTGCTCATCATGACGACCAACCTGCCGGACCAGCTCGACGACGCGCTGATCCGCCCGGGCCGCATCGACCTGCAGGTCGGCTTCACCAACGCCACGCGCGACCAGGCGCGCGAGCTGTTCCTGCGCATGTACGAGGGGGACGACCGCGCCGGCACCTCGCGCCGGCGCACCGCCGCCACCAAGATACTATCGACATCGTCTTCTGCGACCGATACAACGACGTCGCCGTCGTCGAAAACATTGGACGGCTCGGCGGAGAAGAGCGGCACGGCGGAGGACGAGATGGCGACGGACGGCGGCCTCGACGTGCGCATGTCGGAGCTGCCCGAGGTGGCGCGGCTGTTCAGCCTCAAGGTGCCCGAGGGCGCGCTCTCGCCCGCCCAGATCCAGGGCTACCTGCTCAAGCGCAAGAAGCACCCGCGCCGCGCCCTCGACGAGGCAGACGCCTGGGTCGACGGGCTCGTGAAGCAGAAGGCCATGCGGACAAACGTGCTCGAGGTGCAATGAGGAAACGAGATTAAGACGTTGGGTTTTCGCTGCTGCTTCTACTTTACGTAGATTCATAATTGCATTGAAGAAACGATATAATGCTGAGATGATGTCAAATATTTGGTGCCTTAAGTACCTGCAAAAACACTTAGGGACCTACGCAGTTTCGGGTATTTACTTTAACAGCGTGTGCATTTGTTAGCAGTTAGTCTATGGAGCAACAACGTGGTTCGCTGGTAAAGGGATGTCGGCGATGAAGGGGGTCATATGACACTCCTGGAAGCCAACGCTCACGATAACGGTTTGGCAGTGGGCAAAACGCAAAAGTATTACATCATCGCGAGTAATAGTAATGTATTGCAAGATCAAGTTGAATACACCTGTTTTTTGGGTACGTCAATATCATAACCCTGAGCTGGGCCTCTAGGCTTCATCGTCATTCACAAGACAGGAGGCGAGGTCGTTAGTCAAGTGCAAGTTCCATTAACACCAAGCGCTTCAAGATCTCAATCCCTACACACATCTACATATCCTAACATGTACCTAAATTACCCCCACCCTCACCACCCTCGCCACCAGCCCCCCTCACGTCTCAATACTCGGCCCCTTCTCCTCAACCCGCAGAATCAGATCATGCTGGGTACGCAGATTCTGCGCCGAGCTAAGGGACCTAGCAACGGCCGACTCGTTGCGGTCGGCGACGACGCGGCGGAGGGCCTTCACGAGGAAGCCTGCGACGAGGTCGACGCTCCAGGAGTCGGGGATGGCGGCCAGCACGTCGGCGACGTCGAACCAGGGGCCGAAGCGGTCGAGCAGGAGCCCCGTCTGCTCGACGCGGTCGCCCACGTCGCGCAGCGCCAGGAACTCGCCCAGCAGCGCGCGGAACAGCCGCGCCTGCCGGTCCTGCGTCGGCGGCGTCTGGTAGATGGTGTAGATGCTCGCGCCGCCCCGCAGGCAGTACGCCACCGCCGTGTCGTAGTCGCCCAGGTGGTGCACTAGTAGCCGTAGCGCGTTCTCGTGGTTCTGCTCCCGGCCGTCGAGGATGATGGTCTCGGGGACCAGCAGGTCTTCCGCGACGCTGCTCAGGCTCGTGATCTGGTCCCTGATGACGGCCAGGTCGTAGTCGTGGTTGCCACCGAGCAGCTGTAGGAGTCGTAATCGGCTATGCCACGCCTCATCGTTGGCCGGGGCGTTGTCCGTTAGGAATTGGCGGTACGTAGGCTTTGGCGGGTGCAGAGCACGGTACGCTGTGTAGGTGGACATGACTACTTCGCGGGCTTCAGATGAAGTTCGCAGACGGCTGACCACGATATCGAGGTAGTACGTGATCAGCTCGTTGACATATATGGTATGGCCCTTACCAAACACGAGGTGTTCTAGGAAATACTTCACCGCGTCCGGCGCCTGCTCTCTGAGAAGAGAGACAACTTGGCTGGGCTCCAACTTCGGGGCGCGGCCCTTGTCGTCGGCAAAAATCTGAACGCCAAGCTTCGGGTTCCGATTCGCAAGCCAGATTCCATACTCTTGAACCAGTGCTTGGCTGCTAATCTTCGAGAGATACTCCCGCACGCGTTGTTCGCCGTCAATCAGCTCGACTCCGTCGTCACGTTCACCTTCGATGATACGTCTCCAAGTAGCCAGGACGTCAGCAATCATCTTGCGACTTTGGTAGAGCCTGCTCAGCACATAAAGTCGGTGGTAAGACTCGACTAAGGTCTCTGCTCTGTTGAAGCACTCGACGCCGGTATCTACAAGCTCGTACAGCTCTGCCCGTATCGATCTTGCTTTGGCCGGACCTGGGGGAGAATGTTGATCGAGCTCGAGGAGAACAGCAAGCAAGGCTGCGTCTACCGTACGGAAAACCTCGTTTTCATCTGCTATGCTACCAAACCCCTTTTTACGTCGCCAGGCGGTCAGGAAGCGTCTGAGGAAATGCAATATAGGCTGTGACAAGGCGTTCAGGGTTGAATTATTCTTGTCAAAATCGCGACTCGCAATGAACTCTTCGGCAGCTGACTTGACGCCTCCAAAGATCCATATTCCCCGTTTCGTCTCGATTACCTCGTTGCGGACCCCGGGTATTAGAGATAGAACGACACGGGGATCCAGAAGGCTGTCGACTAGGATCTCTTCCATGGCTTGGAGGTCTGCGTCTGAAAAGGAAGTATCTTCCGATTTCAAGAAGCTCGTCAGCAGGAGGATTCCAATTCGCTGCCGGATGTAGCTGAACGTAAGGAATTCTAATTCAGATTTGGCGTCTTGACCACGGAAAGAATTCAAGATGCTGAATAGCTCTCGTCGTTCAGTGGACGCTTGATTCGATACTGCTACGGTCGCTTCTAACCGCGCATCTAATCGCATAATCAATGGGTTCCGGACAGCCCACCATATATTCTTCCCAGACCATACAGCTAGGCGAGCCGTGGTCCCCGCGAGGCGGCGAACGAAGTCCTCCTCCTCGGCATTGCGTGTGGCTTGCCATGCATCCGGTAGCGAGTCTTCACTTTGAGAATCCGTATCTCTCTCGAATAGTTCCCTCTCCTTCGACATCCTCTCGATGGACGATGCCGTTCTCGAGTCAAAACTCTTCAGTGATGCCATGGAAGCATCTAGGCTACTTGATGAGAACGGGACGAATCTCCGCCGGCATAACCTATTCACGATCTCTGGGAAGTGTGTGTCCTCTATTCCGCGCAGGGACCTTATCCCAACGGGCTGGAGTGGGCGCGCGTTGGGTGTTTCAAGCCAGTACTTGGCTGGCCCGCTTCCGGCTCCATCATCCCAGCGTTGGATTTCGAGACCGTAATGGACACCATCAGCAAACTCCCTTCCCATTGATGCAAGAACGTATCCCTCCTCTTCTGGGCTCACGAGCATTTGTGACGAAGATCTGTCCGCAGAGCCACCATCGACGGCAATCTCCTTAGGATACCGATCAAATTCAATGGTAGGTCGCGTCGGGTCTCCTTCCAGGTTTACAAACATACCAATACCAGGTTCCAGGGGCCCAGTACCGGTGACCAGCAAGAACTCTTCAGGTGTCGGGGATACGACGAGCGGTTTTAGGAGGCCTGGTTGTGGCTTGGTAGTTGGAGCACCTCGGGCTGCTCGTGTCTCAGAGGCCGGAGGGCTTCCGCGGGCTGTTGCCTCGGGCATGTTCTGATTTGTTGCTAGCTCTGGTGGCGTCCCTGGCGTCCCTTGTCGCGAAATAGGCTCTTCATCTTCAGGGGCGCGATATTCTTGTCTTCGCGTAGCAGCAGTGATCAAGTCACCCAAGCTAGTCCCTCGCCTATGGGAGGAAGGGTCAGGGCTCGCGGTCTGGGGCCGAGATTGCGCGGACGAGTTGCTTCGTAGTAATCCACCCGAGCTGCCGGAAATATGCTGAACCTGACCAACCGCGTTACCTGGTTGGGGCTCATCTAGCGAGGATATAGACGTCAAGGGGATTTTTAACTGCTGATTGATTTCGAGCAGCGCATAGCTCCGTGAGTCTGCTACGCAAGCGACGGAATCCCGTCTCAACGATATGGTGCTCCCTGCAAAGTCGATCTTCTTGATAGGACGAGCCGCATCGGCGATATTGACGACTTGGATCTTCCGGTTCAGGGACAGGAGAATAATAGCACCTGAAGACTCTGCTCGCTCGTCTTGAGCAAGATCGGCATCATTGAGGTCTATCCCCCCTACCCAATTACAATTCTTAACTTGGGTTGTACCGAAGACCGGGCTCAGCTCTGGGAGCGAATAGAAGGTGACTGTCCAGTTGCATAATATACAAGCCTTGCCGACTGTCGGCAGCAGCAGAATCTGCTGGACGCCTGGTCGCGTGGCATGGGAAGCAGGTTCCGCAAAGGCAGGACGTAGTCTCGAAGCGAGGATGAAGGTCGGGACGCCGGATTTGTCTGCGGGATCTGGAGGTACTTGGACGAAGTGAAGAAGTTCAGAGTCAGAAGTGCCTACGTATAGATGGGAATCTGCCGTGTCTTGTCAGTTTGGCTGGGCTCGGAACGGGCCGGATCACTCTCTCGCTTGATGCGCACCTAGATATTCAACACAATTGACTTTTATGTCGTCCTTGGTACCATCCTCAGATAAGGGAACATCTGCGAAAAGGGTGCGAAGCACGAAAGGGCCGGTGCCGAACTCTTTCAGCGGATGTTTGTCGCTTTGAGAATCAGAAGTCGCCTGGGCTGGTGCAAGCGACGACATTATGTCGGACTAGATGTCTTCATCATGATACCTCGTGCGTCTCGAGGATATCTATCGCTCTGGCAACGACGATGGTTCGAATCTGGCAGTCGGCGCAAGTCGTGTCAAGCATTGGAGGCCAAAGCTGAAAGTGGAACAGAGCAAGCTGGGGGCAGCTGGAATTACGTAGCGTCCTGTACCTACTAGTACCTAGCCTCGGGGACTTCAGGGGTACCTATAGCTACAGCGAGTGGTATTGCTAACTCGTAGCAGTGAGGTCAGCTAATCGAGCCTACCAAGCTCGAGGCATCCCTGTACCTGCATCTGGCCAGATGCAACTTGAGACGATATACGGATCGAACACGCAAACACGTTCGGCCTTCTACATATCCATATTGCGAATCGTCTATCTTCCTACTTGACCCCGGTCAAATACCTCCATTAACTCGATTCTTGATTGCACGGCTACGCATAACGCATCGGCATTCTCGCTGACTTATATCTGATGATTCGATAACCGTGGCAGCGACATCTGCCAAGCCCAACTGAGAAACGAGATGGCCAACGTGTCGGAGTCGCCCAGAGCGGCGCAATCCCCAACATTGCAACAAGCTGGCGATGGACAGGGTGACGGTTCCGTTCGAGACGACTCTAATCGGTTTCAACATGCCATTTCAGCCTGGAGAAGTACGCGTTCACCCCTTTGATCCGAGACCCTACCTTATATCCTAACCATCACTAGACATCGATCTGGGCTCCTTAGTCTCGACTCTCGACAACACTGCTTCCGACATCGTAGCCTTTCAACGCGACTCGACGGTCCAACGAAAAGACCTAGCCCAGAAGACGAAAGATTTCAGGAAATCAGACGATGCGACCAAATTGGCCGAGATCAAGGGTCTTCTCAAAGCGTACCAGACCTTCATCGACCTTCTCACCAATCATTCCAAATCCACCAACTCTGCATTTTTGCAAGTCTACTCTGCCCTCGAGAACGCACCAGATCCCTACCCGTTGCTGGAAGCTTCGGTCGATTCTATGTTACTGTCCGAGGACACCTTGCCCAAGCTTACCAACGAAAATCAGCATCTGCAAGATAGTGTCGTGAAGCTCACGTCGCAGCTGGAGGAGACCGAATCGAGGCTACAGACAGAAAGCACCAACCGGAAGGAGCTGGAAGTTAACCTCGAAACCAAAGTTAAGGAGGTAGAGTCATCGTGGGTTGCAGTCGTGGACGAGAAGAAAGACAACTGGGAAGCCAAAGAAAAGGCATTAGAGGAGAAAATCGAAAGCCAGGACCGATTGATCAGCGAGATCAAAGCTAGCTATGAAGTGAACCAACGCTTAAAGGGGTCCGAAGACGCCGGGGCCGAGAACGGCCACGGCCATGTCACGAGCGCCGAGCTAGAGATGGTCCATTCCGACCTCGAGCGGACCAGTGCTCGACTTGCCGAGGTCGAAGCTCGAAACGAACAGTTACGATTGGATCTTGCCCAATCCAAGTCACAGGTCTCAACGCAAGCACCGGCCTTAGAAGACGACCCTTCATACATGCGCATGAGATCGGAGAATTCATCTCTCATCCGTAAGCTTGACTCGACGAGGGTGGAGAAGGAAGCTTTCAAGAGAGACATCGACACGAAACTCCGAGGCCTGGAACGAGAGGTCGGTCTGTTGAATGCGGAACGTGACAACTTGAGAGCCAAGGTCCAAAAGTGGAACGACTACGAAGATATCAAACAAGAATTAGAAGTTCTGAAGAGTATCGAATTCGCGACAGGTGATGATGACGATATGCTAGCCGCCTCAGATCCTAACGGGTCTGTCCCCAAGGGGAAAGGAGACACGCTGGAGCAGCTGCTATTGGCTAGAAACAAGAAGCTGAGTGACGAGCTCACCATCTTACGAGTGTCGCATCAAGACCTCCAAAGTCGGTTGGAGAACTTGCAGGAGGACATGTCGAGAACAAATGCAGATCTCGAGAGGTCACAAAATCTCAACGCTCAGCTGGAAAATGACCTAGCTAACCTTCAGTCCGAGGGACAGAACGCGTTCCCGTCGGGGGCCTCGGTAGCTGGGACTTACACCAGATACGCGCCCTCTATTGCACCGGGGAGGAGGGGTGGGAGAACTTCGCCTACCTCATCCATAATATCCGGTTTCGATCCACGTATAACGGGGGCGGAGCCCGTCGGTGGTGGCTCGGGTATCCTGCCCATGATTACTGCTCAGCGTGACCGCTTCAAGAAGCGCAATTCCCAGCTCGAAGGGGAGCTATCGGAATCCCACCGGACTGTGTCTCAGCTGCGGCAAGAAATCGCTGCCTTGCAGAAAGATAACCTGCAGCTGTACGAGAAGACACGATACGTGTCGACCTATAATCGTGGTGGTCCGTCGGCGTCGTCATCGTCAGCTTACTCGTCGAACCCAAACCCGTCGGTCGTGGCGATGGGCGGTACGGGGAATCCAGGCATCGCGCTGGACCGGTACAAAGCAGCGTACGAGTCGAATATCTCGCCATTTGCGGCCTTTCGAGGGCGGGAGTCAGCAAGAGCCTACAAGCGAATGAGCATACCGGAGAGAATGGTGTACTCGGTTACCCGAATGGTGCTGGCGTCGCGAACGAGCAGGAATCTATTCGCTGCATACTGCGTCGCATTGCACATCCTGGTCTTCTTGTCACTATACTGGCTCGGCTCCACGGACGTAGAACAACACTCGAGCAATCTCAGCCAGGGTATAGCCGCTGCAGCAGTAGCGGGAGGGGCGGGCGGCGCCAATAGAGGAGGTGGTGGTCAGGCTGCCCGTCCTGGAAGCTGGCAGGAGGAGGGTTTCAACGGACACTAACGAGCTAAGGTCCGACGAAGGATCACAGCTACATATGTAGTTACTGTATATTACTACCTAGCAGCCGGCTCTTGTTTAATACGGCACGTGTCTTGCAACCATTACATAGAAGCCCAGTTTTTGCGGATCAGATACAGCTGACGGGGATATCCAGCCCGAGGCCGGGGTATCTCTCAGACCCTTAGAGTAATAAAGTCGAATTCAATACCATTTCAAGGCATCAACTATTCGTTCGTACATGGTGTCTACCTTACGGATGACTTGAACCAAGATGACAATGTCAAGCAAGGCATTCGTCTACATGTTTTGAATAACCAGCTGACCAGTTCACACCCTCATGGGTTTTTCAGTGGACTGTCGGGAAGCTGAAGAAACAGCGACGAGTTTGGAAGAAGCCACGAGATCAGCTTTCCGGTTCCAGTTGCCCACCTATCTATAAATGAAACAACCTTCTCTGCTGGGTTCTCGTCACGGGAGACCAGAGTCAAGGTTTATCTAGGTGCTCATGATAACCTTCAGCAGCTCGAGCCGCCGCGCTGGATACACAGCGTAGCATGCACGCAATATGCAGGCGGGCCGCTTAAAGACGACGTTGAACTGTCGAGGGCAAGCCGAGCTGATTGGTGGACGACGCCTTTACCAATCTCGATGGGCAGGCATTACGTACAATCGTCCGGCTGGGCGGCGTACCCTCGCCCTCTGTCATTCGTCCTCCGCCTGCCCAGATAGGCCAGGTGTGTTGCGTACCGACCACCTCGCTGCCGGCTCGTCCAAGATTTATCCAGAATTCCCAAGACTTGCCCTCCCTCAGCCTTCAGCTAGACGCTGGATCGACTAAGTGCAAAAACAAAGGTGTAGTAAACTGATAGCTTCGTTTGAATATACTCTTGCCGTGCTTGCCGTATAGCATGTCCAGCCTTTACCGTCGCGCGAGATGCCAATCAGGAAACGTAATACGAGTACGCATCTCGACCGCGGCTGCAACCCACACTTCGACACTGGACGTGTGGCACAGAGCGGGAACGGGAAGAGACGGCGAGGCCTCGATAGGTGAGCTCGCCAGCAAGGCGGAAATACGCGTCGTGTAGGGGAGGGACAGCGATGGTATCCCCGTCGGACGAGCGAGTCGCCTTCCTTCCTAGGACCTGGGTATCATCTAGCACCACCTGAGACGAGGCTACATTAGCGAGAAAAGAGGTCGTGCCCGCTGGGCAAGTCACGAAGAAGCTAATTTGCATACATCTGCAAGCAGAGTAGCATCGCATGCCGTTGAAGACAATTTGCCCGGATTCCAAGAAATATACTGGACGGAAGACCTGCATGGTTTAGGCGATAATCTGGGCAAATTGGCAGATTGGCCCATCTGAGCGGTGGGGTAATCTTATTATTTTTGGAGGCCGGCAGCGATTTACGGTTGCGCTGGCACGCTTGTTGCTATTTCTGGCTGCTAACCGCCAGAGCTGCGACTAGGAAAATTAGCCCGAACTGGCCCGTCTTTGCAAATTAGCCCACTTGCCCACCTCGCCAGCTCGACCAACCTCGTCTCTTTAACCCCATCTCAACCCTTGTCGCTCACAGCTTTACACCGAGACGGGGTACCACGTAGTATGATCTGATGGCGTCTGCAGGTAACCGAGATCCCCTCGAAGCTTCTTTTTTCCCTCATCTTGCCGTGCGGCCAATGGTAGACGCGCAAGCTCGCAATGGCCCAAGGTCTAGGTTGGTCTGAGAGTTGCAATGGACTTCGCTCTGCCAGCCGGATCTTTGACTATCCACAGACAAAGAGCCAGGCATCTTGAACTTCCATGGACGAGAGCTTGAACCTTTGTTGACCTTAGGTGAGGCCATGCTCGGTGGCGTCAAGATACAAACCCAATTGCTGCTATCTTTCTCTAACACGAGCCCCCCTACTTACCTAGGTGCCTACCTAGCTCTTTGTCATGTAACCCGAAGATAGCTTCAGCTTGAGGTCCATGCGGAGACTGTAAGTGTAGCAGGTAGAAGACCAGTACAGCTAGCTGCAGTACATGATATGCAGCAACTTTCCAACCAGCGAAAGGCAAACATTACTAGACTCGAGTTGTCAAACGAATGGTTATTACCACGTATGACTATGACCGTGCGTTACGCTCTCCACGTCCTTCTCGAAGCTCATATGTGAGTAATCTATCTGCCTTGAAAGACATGACAATTTTTATTCCCCGTTGAAGAGAATTTTGATGGCTTAACTGGAACGGGATTCGCGCCTTTTTCCAAAACACCAAGCAGTTTGCCGCTCTGTAACCCCTCTTTCGTCCCTGGACGATTACACCAAGAAAAAAAAAAAAAAGCCCACCAAGAGTCGAGCGAGAGGCGGGTGGCCGACAAAGAGGCGGCCCTTTGGCGCTTGCAAGGGAGACGGAGCAGCCAGTCAGATCGTCGCTCGCGGGTTGCTACCCCTTGTCGACGGGTCCCGGCTGCAGATCGCTTGGCTCACCACTCAGATGCCCATGTTGAGTCGGCGACAGGGGATGGGTGCGATATCGAATGCTACCACTCTTGCGTCTACCTCCCGGCCGGCTCTACCATTTGGCATTACCCGCTTGCCGCATCTCGTTTCTTCAGCCATGGCCTTTGGATCATACCCTGTTCCTTGTTCCCAATATAGGTCCCTGAACGCGGTCCCACGCTCTCGTGCCGCTGGACTGGGGTAGGGCGTGGGCAGGCAGCCCGGCGGGCGTCTCTCACGGGCTTGCGTCTAGAATTTAATAACCCTTCAGATCCCGCCTCTCTCGACATGTCTAGCCATTGTATATACATCTTCAATCTCCATCCTATATATCTCTCTTCCGGGAGATCTTTTCCTTTTACGTTTCCTTATTTCTCTATCTCCTAGTATTTCTTTATTTTTCCTCATTTCCTTGAGTCCATCTTCTCTCTATCTACATCTCTATCTCCGGGTTTGGTTGTTTTGGGTTTTCTTTTCCTATTAGTCTACGGCATATAACGACAAGGACTACTTCGAACCACACAAAGAAAACCATCTTCAACCACTCAATCTTCGACCGACGTTTCTTCTCCCTCTTCCTCCTGCTTCTGCTCAAATCTATCAAGATGTACGCCTCGACATTGCTAGTATCTTTCCTCGGTGCTTCGGCAGTCATCGCCGCTCCCACGTGGCCTGCGATCAACTGGGATGCCGCCAAGACAGATGGCCTCGACACCGTATCCGAGTACTTCAACATGTTGGCACAGAAGATCGAAATAGGGAAACTCATGTCGGCCGCACCCGTCTGTGATCTGTCAAAAGCTCAGATGTCTGCAGGTATGTCAAATCAAGTCGAACAGCAAGGTTTTCAACACTCGACTAACATGACAACTCCAGCTCCTGAGCCCTTGAGTCCTCCGTCTCCGGGTTTGACTCTGAAGCACGTGGCTATCGGCCGCGGCACGCAGAACTACACGTGCGACACGACCAACGCCACCGCGGCGCCTGTCCAAGTCGGCGCCCTAGCGACCCTCTTCAACGCCAGCTGCGTGGCGGCGACGTACCCGGACCTGCTCAAGATGCTGCCCAAGCTCGCGCTGCAGTTCAACCTCACGCCCCAGGAAGACTCGCGCATGGGCCCGACGAACCTGATCATCTCGGGAAAGCACTACTTCACCAACACGACGACGCCCTTCTTCAACCTCGACACGAAGCAGTACAGCCTCGGCGAGGCGCCGTGCTCCAAGATGAACCAGTCGGACGCCCCCGCCGACGCGCCCAAGGGCCAGAAGGGCGAGAAGGCCGTGCCGTGGCTGCAGCTCAAGACCCACACGGGCTCCACGGGCAACCTGCAGGAGGTGTACCGGATCGAGACGGCGGGCGGCAGCGCCCCGGCTACCTGCGCGGGACAGCCGGCTGCGTTCGAGGTGCAATACGCGGCACAGTACGTTTGTCCATGCACTCAACTGTGCAATTCTTCTGCGAATGTATCACTAACACATCGAAACAGATATTGGTTCTATGAAGGCACCGCCCAAGAGTGAGCGGACTTGCTACCCTCGAATGACAGTAAAATTGTATAAATTATTTAAAAAAAAAAAATTGGGAAGGATGATAGGGGAGACAAGATATGATCGGTGTGTCGTCTACGCCTGCGTGTGTCCGCAACCCGAAAGCGACAAGCTTTTCATCTGGACAGGTCGATAGAGACGACACACTGCTATCTTTCCCCGGGGCGTTTGCGGCGGGAGGGATGGTGTGACGGGGGATATACCATGGAGGCGATGTCGTTGCATGCGGCTACGAAGGGAGCCGAAAGTGGCCAGACGAAGGGAACGACTACGATTTATACCTTGTGCCTTTTATTTTACTTTTTATTTTTCTTCTCTCGTATCTACTACAGGGCCTATTGTCTATCTTGTTAATATACTAGAAACTTTTACTTCTTTTCATCCCGCTGTCTGTTAGCCTGTCCTGGTGTGACTACTGCTTGTGACTTGCGATAATATGGTACGGCTAGTCTTGTTATTCGATCAGATCTAGATTGATTCCCAGAGCGGGAGACTGGGGTCAGTCAGGGAGGGTCGCAGACGATCAGCTATAAAGAATGGCACTAGTAAGTAGCTGCACTACAACCTCACTTATCCCCCCTTGTTTTCAGCACCCTTTAATGCGGGAAGAGGTGTGTCCAGTGTAACGTCGAGCCATCTGCCTATAGGTAGACTTATGATCTCTCGGTGGCCTTCATAAACCCCCAATCTGTGAAGTCGAGAAGCTAGCTAGAGATAAAGGCGCCGATCCGGCTCCCGCACCCAAAGGATTTTCAGGCACTTGGATCCATCTCCCGGCTTTTGACGTTCCTAGTTTCGACGTTAGACGAGTAGGATTTGGGCTTGCCATGTGCGCAGTGGGGGCCACTTGAGTGTGTCTAAGAGCGGCAGATCGACATTACTACTGTTAGTTACAGTTTTGTTTAGACAATGAGGTTTCCGATAAATATACGCCGTGTCTATGCAAAGTTTATTATGACCAACAAAGACAAGGCCAAATCGTCGGACCCGAAACAAGACGACGCTTATTTTAGAGACAACCGGGTCGTCCCCGCCTCCCCGCGTGGAGCCAAGCTACGGGCCGTTGATCGACACCGGGGGGTTTCTGCACGGGAGCTCCCAGACCTCCTCAATTTCCCCTGACTCGAGATCCGATAGGGCGCTCGGATGCTCATCCTCTCGGTGCAGGTGAATAGTCACATCGCATATTTCCCCTGTCACTCCATGTAGGTGATGGCGGTCTTAAATAGAACACGACGTCTGCAATAACGACCATTCCTAAGAAGACCCTTGCGAGAGATGACTTGAAAACGTACATGTAAGCATCCTGGGTTCGTACTGGGTTAACATTACGCCTCTTACGCAGATACTTGCGTCTTCACGAGTTACAGAAACAACTCGCATTCTTTGGCAGACTGTATGGAGAGCACATCATCATGTAGCCCAGCTTGCAGCAGAGATGTCGGTGGTGCGGTCATCTTTCCGAGGGCTTCGTATTTTGGCCCGACCTGCGCCAGATACGTAGGTATGCAGCAGAGCCTGCTTGAGTGCTTTAAAGTGTGTTACGTGGCCGGTCAACCTGCGGCCACGATCCGTCCCTCGCTCCCCCTCCTTCTGCTGCCTTGACACTATCCGGTACGGCGTCGCGCCACCGGTCGTACGACATGAATCATGAATCATGTAGGCATCCCGAGAGCACTCACTTAACTCACTTGACGACCTTGACCATATTTCCCTCCCCTTCCTCTATTTCTTCCTCTCTGTCTCTCTTCCTCAGTCCTCCATCTCGACATCCTCACCCCCGCCGCCCTTCTTCCTGCCCTCGAGCCTCAGCCTCGTCCTAGCCTTGGCCTCGTCGACCCAGCCCTTATACGCCGCGTCGCCGCCCTCCTTGAGCTTAGCCTCGACGACGGCGCGCGTGACGGCGCCCGCGAAGCCGACGAAGTTGTGTCTGCGCAGCGCGTTCTCAAACTGCCAGTCGTGGCGGCGGCGCTCCTCGCGGGCGAGCGCCTCGTCGTCGCCGATCTCGCGCGCCGCCGCGCGCCGGTCGCGCACCATGGCCAGCAGGTTGAAGCGGATCTCGGAGAGGTCGTAGCGCGCGACGCGGCGCTGCAGCACCTCGGCGACGCGCGCGGGGAACTCGGCCTCGGCGCACGCGCCGTGGCTGATGGGCGCCGGCTGCAGCCCGTCGAGCTCGTACAGCGTGCCGCCGATCGGCGTGTACGCCACGAAGTGGAACGCGTCCTCGGCCTCGCCCCGCGTCTGCTGCGTCTCGTCCGCGAACGGGCTGCTCCGCGAGAAGCTGTTGTGCACGTCCCGGATCAGCTCGCTGTTGCTCAGCGCCTCCCCCCGGAACTCGTGCGGCAGCGCCATCGTGAACTCGCGGAACTCGCGCAGCGGGCCACCCACGTCCACCTCGCCCTCCTTGTTCATCAGCACCGACAACAGTGCCTGTGTCCCGCACGCGTTCTGTATCGTCTGCGCTGCGAACCACAGCCGCTCGCCCGCCTCGCGGTCGAACGTGCCGTCTAGCGGTTTGTCCGTCGACGTGTACGGCGTGTCGGTCGGGTACTTGAACAGGAAGATGACGCCGTAGACGGGGGACAGGCTGGCCAGCGACTCGGGCTCTAGCGTGAGGAGCTCCTCGAACTGCACATCCTTGACTCCTAGGTTATTGAGAAGGAACGTAAAGACGCCCTGTCAAGCCCCTAGTTAGCTTCGCAGACAGGAGGAGAGGTAGGGAATAGTTTCGCGTGCATACAGCGTCCGACTCGACTGCGATCGTTAGGTTAGCACTTCTTGTTTGCTTAAGGGACCAATAAAGGGGGTCGACTCAACTGGTATTCCATCCGCCACTCATCCTGGCCACTAAACTTGCCAAAGAGGCAAGAAGCTGATCGTTGATTTGATCTTCGACTTGGCGTATCCCGGTGCAATCTAAGGTGGCCACCTATCTGGAGCTAGCTATGATAGATCCGACGGATCACCACGAGAAGGATTCAGAGGAAGACGTGTTGAATGTGTAGGGAATCTAGAACCTTGAGTATCGCAGCGCTTCTTCTCACAGAACTGGAATTTGCCCAAGTAAAATCAGCGATTTGGTTTGTGATGTCAGTCGTGAACACTGAAATTCCAGATAGGTGCCAGGTACCTGTGCTTACGTACGCCTACCTAAAGTACCGAGGTACTTGTGCGATAAGATAAGACAACCGCGTCCAAGTTCTCTCCTCACATCCTGGAGAGTCCTCCATCCTGGACTGGACGCAAGGGTGAAGCTGAGAAAGCTCACGAGGGCAAGCGAGAGGAGCCGTATGGTTTCATCATCTCCTGTTAAGCAAGGGGAATTACACTCTTCTATGAAGAAGACAGCTCGCAACTATGTACGTGTCGTCACAGAGGATAGACTACCTAGTCCCTCCTTTCGCAGGCATCTCTAAACATCTTACGAAACACATCTTCCCTCCCTCTTACCATGTCTGCTTTCCATAGTCGCATAGCTTTTCCCTAAACTTCACTCCTCATCTCTTGCGTATTATGGCCAACGTATCGAGGACGACAACTGCCGGAGATTCGCATTGCGCCTCTTGACGCCCATATCATGCCTGCTCTGGTGCATGCTCAGTCGAGAGAGGGTAGAATGTGCTCGCGAGGCCGAGCTAGGATCTGTACTTGGAGCGGCGCTCCGGGGTGAGGCTGATTCTGCAAGGCATGGATGTCTTTATCCTCGGCCGAGTTTCCTCGCGAGCTCGTGTCGGTGGCGCCGTGGATCGCGCTGTCATTGTCCACCAGCTCGACCCCATCCTTTCGGCCGTCCGTCTGGAAGCGCGCCGGCAGGACGTTTCTCTGCAGGTATCTCACCCATCCGGGAAGATCCCGGGAACCCAATCCCCAGTCGTAAACCTCCTTCTCGTGCCAGTTCGATGGTGTAACTCTACCGCCGGTGAGTTTCACGACGGTCCAGATCATGGTGTTGAGGACGACATAAACCATCATGCCCCTATTTTTTTCATTAGCTCCTGTCCATGCGTCAGTGACGTGCTAGCGACTCACGCAATCAGGCCGTAGGCGACGCTGTAACTGAAGGGCATGAAGGCCAGGGTGACGAAGGATGGCACCGCATCGCCAATGTATTGCCAGTTGATGTTGATGACTTGGCGGATCATAAGACATCCAACCTTTGAAGAACGAGTTAGTGACGCTATCTTTAGCTCAGTTGTCCATGGACCGACTTACGAGAACTAGCGTCGAACCTGTGGCCCAGGGCGGGACAGACGCGAGGATAGGGGCGAAGAACAGGCAGATCAAGAAGCAGACGCCAGTCGAGATCGCAGTCAGCCCGGTTCGGCCGCCTTCGGCGATACCTGCACCACTCTCGATAAAAGCCGTAACGGGAGAGCAGCCGAAGAGAGAACCTATAGATATCATGATGGCGTCGGTACAATAGGCAAGGGTTGAGCGAGGAAAGTCGCCATCCTCTCGCACGACACCGCAGAACTTGGCCATCGAGTACAGAGTCGCAGTACAGTCGATGATATCAACATAGAGGAAGGTGATGAGCGCCAGAGCAAACTGGGCTCCACTGGTTCCATGGAGATCCCATTCCTGGACGTTCAGAACCGATCGGATCGGGTGGAAGGCTACGACCTGCTTGAAGAATTCGAATCGTTCCTCGCCGGCCTCCGTGTAAGGGAAGTAGGTAAACGAAGTGTTACGGCTGGCCATCGTCAGTCAATCTTCCTTCTACCCTAGGGGATATACTCACGGCCAGGACATGATAGACACGATGCCGATACCGATGACGATGGCACTCTTGACCTTGAAAGCCATCATGAAGGCGACGAAGATGCCGCCGAGAAAGATACCGATCCACATCTATGCCAACGATTAGACGAGTAAAACACCATACGAGCTGATACGAAGATACTCACGCTAGGGCTCGTCATAATATGACTGGCACATTCTCCCTTGCTGTCGAGGTACTCCGGAGGGCATCCGCCAATGGCAAGGGGAGTGGAAAACCCTCCCGTGATGGCACCAATACCTGCAGAATAGGACAGGCCTATCTCGGTAAGGAACAGGCCGATGCCGACACCGCAAGCCGTCTTGATGGTAGCAGGTATCATCCGGACTAGCCACTGTCGCATTCCGGTCAGGGCCAGGAACACAAAGATGAACCCCTCTACGAAGATGGCAGTAAGAGCGATCTTGTAGGGTACTTCGCCCGTGCCGTGCCAACCGACGACTTGGTAAGTGAAGTAGGCATTCAGGCCCATACCGGGACTAGGAATTGGTTAGAAGTCTCAAGCAACAACTCACTGTGATTCGAGGGACCACGTACCCAAGGGAAACAGGCAAGTTGGTAAGAAAACCAAACACAATGCTGGCGAGACCAGAGAGGGCGGCGGTAGCGGTAATGAGATCCCGCTTCAGACCTGCAGCGGGGAGTTAGCCTCAGCTTCCAACGCCAACATGTCAGTTGGACAATATAATATGCGCCTACCTATCTGGCAGCTAGCATATGCAGCATCACCGGGACAGCCAGGTAGCGATCCCTTTGGGCATTCGCATGTACCGCCCGAGTCTGCGAGGACAGTGGCCTTTTGATACTGGTTAGTTGATCAGTCCTTAAACAGCATTGGTGGATGCGATACTCACATTGACAGCAACAATGTAGGCCATCGTCGCAAAGGTTGTCAAGCCAGCACGAATCTCGCGGAAGAAAGAGGAACCTCGGACAGTTTTGGGCTGGTCAATCGTTAGTACGAGAGCGTTACCATAACTTGGGCAAAGAATAGTGCTCGGTACTATCCTTGGGGAGGTCGGATAAGGACCTTGGTAAGTCCAAGGCCTATACCGACAAGCGCGTCCCGCCGAGTAGTAAAGGTTCCGGGTAACTTACATGACCTGAGCCGTCCAGACGGAAGACCCGACCGAAGGTGGAGCTGTTGATACGCTCATCGAGAGCATGGATCTTGGCCACCGCTTTATCGATGGACTCGCTGATGCCCTTCATGTTGACTCGTTGGCGCGACTTGGAGCCGCGTCGAGCAGAGGTACACGAAAGGGAAGGTTGGCAGAAACCACCTGGGGAGTGGAAGCTGAATCCAATAGGTCGAGAGATTGACAATGGCTATTGACAATGAAGGATCCGGATGGTGTCGGGCGGGCGTAGAGTCTGTCCGCCAAAGGGCCAAGGACGACTGTGGAAAAAAGGAGGTAAGGCAAGTCGAGACCAAAAGTCGTGTAGGATTGGCCTATGAGGTCTACGACCAAGACGGAGGACGAGGCCAAATGAGAGTCGCACCGCAATGTGTCTGCCGATCCTGCACGGTCGAGTGTATCTCGAACTTTGTCAGCTGTGAGAGGTGGAAATGTCTTGTGTTTGGGAAACCGGACGAGAATGTGGCGAGAGGGAAGATATGAAAGGGAAAGGTTAGACGGGAAGAAGGGCGAAGGGACGAGTCTGCGTCACTCCAAGAAGAAATTCTTAGTGGGAAGAAATTCCTGCTAAGAGAAGTTTGCCGTTGACCTGGGGACCTTAGACAGGCAGTAGAAGGCGCGAAGAAAAAAAAAAGGGAAAGGTAGAGGGTAAGTGCAGCGCATGCACGTGTATACCTAGGTACCTAGGTAGATCATGTAGTTTGCTCGTATAGGCCATCTCAAGCCGGCAAGGTCTGGGAGGCTCAGAAGGTATAGAGGTACGTACCTGGCAATCAGGATATCAATTGTTCTGATTTTCAGTTGGAAGGGTTGCAGCCATCTCAATCAGATCGCTTGATAAGATATTCAGCCAGGTCAAATAGAGACGATGAATGATTGCCTGGGCCTGGATACATGGCCTATGCTCCCCGGTCTCCTAGGAGACTCAGGTTACCCCCCGTTACTATAGAATGCCTAAGGTATGCGCTGCTGAAAGCACCTTGCATACAATCTCGGTATGCGGTACGTGGGAGGTGGGCACAACACGTCTTTGGGAAAAGGCTTGAGATCTCGTCAAAGATTTCGTCCCCAGTTGCTGTCGGTAGTTCCCCGTCAAACGTGCTCAACAGTCACCATGTCACTGTAGGAAATAATTCCTCTGTGTACCAGCAGGACCAGGACAATGTCTCTTCGATATTCACCGATTCAATACATTGCTGAGGACTTTATTTATCCGAACATCTCTGACCCTCTCGTCCCGTCTACAAGTGACCAATGTGTAGGGGCAAGCATTATGGACGGAGACTGAACGCGAGATCTGGTGTAGCTAAGTCCAGCTGTGACACATGATAATCCCAAGTTCTTGACAGAAAGGGGAGGAAGAAGTATTATCCAAAGTAGAGCAACTCACAATCCAAGGCTTATGGCAATCTAGCAGTGAAGTATCACTACCCCTATCTTGATCAATGCCTAGCTATTTACTACTTGCAAACTTACAGGTACCTACTAAAGATATTCGAGATTAGGTACTACAAATGGCCAAATGCCAAAGTTGGGTCTTCCCCGGAAGTGCGCGTCTCAACTGCAGGTACGCAAATTGTCATGCTGATTGCCGGTCTCCCTTACATTTTGTTTGGCCATCCGGCCCCCCCCTCTTTGTTTTGAGCCTCCCTGCTGCATAAACGGGCTAGATATAAGGTATTCTGGCAGCTGCATATGAAGAAATCAACCTCACATGGATCTTATGTCTATTTCAACCCGCTACATCACCCATTCAACCTTGCGCCACCCCCCTATCCTATAAGGTACCCGAACGGTTCACGAATGTTACTCGTGTCCTCGGCCTAATTGTCCAGCAGGCGAGCGTTTGCAAACACGGGAATCCCTT
This sequence comes from Hypoxylon sp. FL1284, assembly GCA_022432365.1. Taxonomy (NCBI): domain Eukaryota; kingdom Fungi; phylum Ascomycota; class Sordariomycetes; order Xylariales; family Hypoxylaceae; genus Hypoxylon; species Hypoxylon sp. FL1284. The sequence goes on along the minus strand of JAJJXE010000008.1, from coordinate 204,814 downwards.
CCAGAGCTGAGCGGATATGTCCCACGAGATGCGGACGGTTGATCGAGCCCCTGAGCAGTCTGCAGCTGAATTTGGCCGGGCTAGACAGAGAGTATACCGGTTGAGACACGCGGGAATATTCGCCAATTACCGAAATACACTGTCACGCAAGTCATTCTACTGCTGAAGCACGGGGCGGGGATAAGATGTGTTCCCATGCCATCATGTACCCTTGTGTAAGTCGGGACGAGCATGCTGTGCTCGCTCGAGGACGCAGGAGATTCTTCACTGCCAAGCGATGTAACGATGGCGGGAGCAGTGGCTACCGTCCAGATAGATTCAACAAGCGAATCGGAAGAGACTATACAGTCCGGGCATTTCTTGGAAGTGGAAGACCAAGACACCTTCCAAAGGGGGTCTTGATGCTATTGGATATAGGAGTCTTCAGAGCAGGCCTCCCTTCCCTATGCCATCCAACCCTGCGGTGTGTTCTACCTGAGTCAAATAGGAGGAACCTCAGCAGGATAGGAAAGGAATCATTGGCCGAAAAATAGCTCACAGCTCGTTTTATCCTAGTTCGGCTGAACATCCGAGATGTAGTCAAGGCATACGATGACTGGCCAAGTTCACTAACAAATCAGCATTCTCTGAGCGTATCTGGGCATTTTGGTATTGCGTGGTTTAATCAGAATCATCGTATAGTTTGGATACACTGGGTAAGCCATCCTATCTATCTCGGCGTCTGCTTAAAGATAGTAAAATCTAATCCGTTACAGCACAAATAAACGATGAAGTACCTAGGTACACAATATCAATAAGAGTTGTATTTTGTTGAATAACACGAAAGCTTGTATAGATCTCTTGTAGCAATACCTATACTAGAGGCATGGACTCTTGGTGTTATCTGATGATATAGCGCTTGCGAAATGACACTCCACAGTTGTGTTTGCATAGGGATCGTAGTAATGGTCAGCTATCGGATAGGAAACATGTATTTGGGCAGACAAGTACGAGAATAGTTGGAATCTTAAACCTACCAAGATATCTAGCATACTGCCTTCCATCATGATACCACATCAAAACCTTTTCATAGAATGTGTGCCCACGAAGGTATGGCGTTTCTAGTTGGGAGCCATCCGGAAAGCTCTGTTCCACTAGACCTCCCGCTACATCCATTTGGTAGACCATTAGGCAGACTGCAGGAAATTGGGAAGCAAACATCGCAGACCGGCTAAGACGGGCCACATTTTCAAGGCGTTATTTGACCCAACTCCCGACTACTGGCCTCCAAAGAGCAAGAGTAACGATAGGAGAACTAGTGGACGGAAGCTGCCCATGGAAATTCTGAGATGTCTTACGTTAATCTACACATGGTGTGTTCATTGCCATGCGCGAGACGCAAATTCGTTGAATCGCGATTGTACATTGTGACCGTTGCGGTCCCGGCCGCGGTCATCCCTTTCGCGGCGAAAACCTAACGTGGAATATGTAAATGTAAGCCTTCTCGTTTCGGGCCAACACAGGAGCTAGCTAGCCACTGTCAAGCAGTCAGTAGGTGACTCGTGACGATGCGTCGAAGTAAGGAGTATAGATATCCTTAGACGTGGTTGGCGGCGAAAAGGGGCTAGAAGTGGGGAGGGATCAGGCTTGAGCAGTTGTATACGAGAAGGGACTCAGGTTTCCCTAGCCAAAAACGATCCTATATGCTGCCCCTGCCATCATGTCACCGAGGCATATCGTCCTATAGAGTCACGATGTTGTCTGCAATAAAGGGCTGAAAGTAAGGTTATCTCGCCTATTAGATCCTGAAGTGCCAACCTCCTACTCTAGGTACCTCCCTAGGAGGGGAGGCACTGAGCGGGAGATAGGCAAACACTACCAGATAAAAATTAAACTGAACACTGATCTAAAATGGACGAAGGCATCTCGAAAGGTAAGTCTAGCTGGCAAGGGACTTCTGGAAGAGGTAAGTCGACGGGAAAACAGGCACTAATAGGGTCGAGGTGACGCACCTTCCCGTAGCCCACCGCCCACCCTCGGTCAAGTTGGAAGGGTAGAAGAAGCAGGCAGGGGGTAGGCACGGGTACGTGTGCCGTATCAGGTGCCATACTCACCACATGCATGAATGTACATTTATATGTAGGTACATGACATACTCCGTTCCCAAGCTCTGCATTATAGCATGATCTATGTACTTATACCGAAGGCTCAGGCGGGCTCAGGCTTAACTGACGTGATCTGGAACCGATTCCTGTCTCACCTTGGAGTACTGCACATGTGCCTTCCTGGGTAACTGAACCCTTTTTTTTTCTTTTTCCCTTTTTCCCCCCAAGTTGCCTCGAGTTTTGGTAAGCTGCAAGGTGCGAGCCGCGGATTGTCAAACCGCAGCTCATCGTCACCGCGACTCATTTCTTCCCTTTTTCATCTAGTCTTCCTATCGCCTACCAGCTCTCCGTCTTCTACATCTTTACGACTCCTGACTCCTAAAACACGTTCCGTACGAAAGCCAAAGCCAAATCCACTTCCTTGCAAACTCTCGAGTCGGGCAGGACGAGTGATCATCTGTGAATACTTATCAACCTACGCAGTAAAAGAAATCTTGACCGTCTCCCTGAACCTCGTCTTCTCCTGTCGGTATAGCAATCGATATACCCATCACCTAGTCGTGCGCAGAATCGACAAGTACACGAGACGACTCTCCTCGTCTTAGGCATATCATGATATGGCATGTTCAATATTCCCTGAGAGTTGACTACTAGTAAACGCGTCGCTCGTCATTACTTTACATTGCAGCTCTACTGAAAACACCTCCATCCTCTACTTGCCCAGCCATCACTATACGCTCCCTGTGCCGGATATCGAGATCAGGAATTAAGTGGCCAGTCTTGAACCATCATTCCCATCATCCCCATCAGATTGTATCATCATGTTCGACGTTCTGTGGACCGATCCCAATCGGGAGCTAATGGGGGAGAGAATACAGAGAAAGGAACAAGAGGCGAGGACCAAGGAGAAGGAAAAAAGACAGAGATCAGAGAGCAGTCGTCGTTCTGTTTCAACTGGGAGCTCAGGTTCCAGCGACCGCGGCTTCGGGCTCTTCGCGAGTAGGAGTCGAAGGAAGACCCCAACGCCGTCCGTGCCAAAGGATCCGATAACAACGTCGCCCACACGCCTGATCAGTAGTTCCAGCAGGGCCAATCGAACGTCGGCATACGGTGTCAGGTCACTGCTGCTTCACCACGATGACTCGGAAGTTACCGTGAGGCCTAATGAGAAGCTTCATCTTCCCGTGCAGCTTCAGGAGGCGGCTGAGGTTTCTAGCCTGTCATCGCCAGGTAGGAACGCTGGCTCTATATACTCCGGCTCGCAATCGCTGATGCTCATCCTTGACAGATTCTACATTGTCAAAGTGGACGCAACCATCTGCTGTTAGTAACGGCACCAGCGCTGGGGCTTCCGCGAGCGACTCGACCTCGAATTCGAAGCCGGAGCATGTTCTAGTTCAGACTCTGGGGCCGTCTTCCTTCGTTACTAGAACGACCGAAGTGACTTACAGAACTCGAGATCCGCGCAAGGATATTGACCACTTGATATGCGAAGCCCACATATCGGCTGATCGAAAGAAGCCTCAAACGCCCCCTTTGCTAGATGTATCTGAGGCAAGGTAAGCTTTGAGGTAGTTGGGTCACGCTGGCGTAATTCGTTTTTAATATATCTTGCAGCAACCCCTTAGCCTTCGACGATCCTGGCTCTGTCGCATCTCCAGTCCAATCTCCTCTGACGCCGCCATCGGCCAAGCATCGAAACAACGACGGCGTATACACTCCAGGCTGGAACGCAAACGAGAGACTGGGCAATCCTGACGCTTGGAAGCCTCCCCATGAATGGGACTGTACCCCGAACAAAGAACAGGCAACTCGACAAGACGACGATAAATTGTACATGTTGCTGATGAGCGACGATGTGGAACAGTGCATGTCACCCGACCTCGCAGCACTGCAGCGCGAGGTCCGAATGATGGCCGCAGCGGAGCCGGACCTCAAGCTGGCTAACATCAAGTCCACCATGGGACACGCATCAGATGCCATGGTTTACAAGGAACTCGAGATGACCAAGAAGCGCTGGTTATTCTCGGCTTTACAGCACGAAGGCTATATTCCGCTCGTAGATTGCGTAGAGAACTGTCCTGGTAGCTCAGGTTCATCAAGCTCTCCCAGGTCTCCCAGGATTCTCGCACTCTACGAGACTCAAGGTGAGTAGTTTACCGCGAAGGGAGAGCAGAGAGAGACACTGACAGAGAGACAAGCCTCGGCCTCATTCCTTGCTGCTCTGCATCCCCAGACATCGATATCTCACCTGTCACCGAGACCGATATCCCCAACTTTGTTTCCAAACGTGCACCCGATCCTCGTGCCGGTCATCTCTGCATCCGCGGGGTCCCGACCGCTTGCGCCGCAGTTGTACTCGGCTGTGTCGTGTCTGCACATGCCTGCATTGTTTCCTTCGAGCGAGATCCCTCCGCTGCTTCGTCACGTCCACCGTTGCTTAGCTCCCGGCGGCGCCCTGCACCTGACCCTGATCGACCCTCAACCGGTCTCATCTTCGATGGGCCCAAAGCTGCGGCAGTGGTTGTTCGAGAACCTCTTGATACAGCTTGAGAAGCGGTGTCGTACTACGTTCCCCAGCGGCACATTCCCGGCCTGGCTGGCGGTGGCGAAACTTCGGGGGTACGGGAGCACCATTACGACGGTTTCGGTACGCGCTGTGCATGGACACGGCCCTAAGCCGGAAGATACGAAGGATCGCAAGTCCGTGGAGAGCGAGCTCCGGTGCCTTATCGCAAGAATGCTGTGGCAAGAAATCTGGGGCAGGTACGTGCACGCAGACCGGTGGTGGTGGGAAGACGAAGACATAATCCAAGAGTGCATTGAGAAGAAGACGTACTGGCAGTACTCGCACATCGTGGCGATTAAGGGTCAGTAGCAAACATGCTAACGGAATCGCTAACGCACCGCGGCATTGCACAAGGTTGGTGGAGTCGTGGCAAGCAGAATTGGCGTCCCCGGAGAGATGATGTACGGGAAAGACGCTGGAGAAGGACTCGGGTCTCAAGGCACAGGCGTTCCGGAATGAGTCGTTTTACCATTCTATGACATTATATTCTATACCCCGTCGAAAGGACCAGGCGTCTCGGGAGCATTGCGTACGGAAAATTTGCTATGTCGTCGAGCACGAAGCAGACGATGTTTGCCCTCACTTACCGAAGTCGAATAGGGTTAGTGGAAGATACCCACGAGGTCGGACTCAACTTTACGTGGACATGACTGTAACTTCTGATTGCTGTTTTTTTCTCCTTCAACTCAAGTATTAGAGCAACATGGCTAAGCTGTTTCTTGCTGATGGCTGCATCTTGTGTGAACGGTGGCAACGGAATTCACTGCCTGGTTGTTGAAGTAGGTACTTGGAGCAAACACAGTTACAATCAGATGAAACATCTTGTAACCCTTTGTGTGAAATTCTTGCGCAGATTGTTGGCTGCTTAGTAGGTTCGGTCTCGGCGTCGATCGTTCCGGAATGGAGACCTGCATCGGGGTGGCAGCAAACATGGAAGCGTACATGTAAGAGCGGCGACATGCTGGCGTACGCCGACTCGTCATAGTTAGTTATCAGATCTTCAAAAGGTCTACCGGACCGATCTGACAGAGGATACAGGATCGTCAACTTCGGTGCAGTTTCGGTGCAGATTTGTTTGCTTGACGCTTTCCCGCCTTGCATACTTGGCGGGAACAGATACCTCGAGAGATACAACTTCAAACACCCGAACGCGGACACGAGCTGTATTAGGCAAGTTCCTAGGTGCGAATCACACGAGCACTGGTTCTAGGTACGGCGCAGGTCGAAGCAAGGGAACGGTCAGACTTGACGATCCGGGAATACTACCGAGCTTCCATCTGGGTCTTATGCTTCAGCCTGCATCTTTTGCGTTATATGAGCTGAGCTCATATTTACCGAACCCTTGGAATACGGAAGACTCAGAAGACAAGGAGGCGCTATAAGACAGGCCTTATGAACAAGCACCGCCCTGAACTGTCTGACCGCCCCGCCCCAGGACCCCCCCCCGTCAGCTCGTTTGGTCCCGGCCGTCGGGTTGCCAGGCTGCCAGGCGGTAGGGTCGCAGCGCCGAGCCGAACAGCATCAATCATGCCTCCATAGAGGATCCTGGATGGTGGTATTGACGGGGTGAAAAAGTCTGCATGCCCAATTTCTCGGAGCCCGATGCCATGGGCCGCGAGCTGCGGTACGACGGCGAGGCTTCTGGGGTCTTGTTCTTTTTGAACAATCTTCCCCCCTCCCCTAATGCCGGGCCTTTTCCAATGGGCGTTCTCTGCAAGCCGCGTCCAACATGCTTACAACTTCGCAACTCGACCCTGTCGGCATCATGTGTGTGGTGTTTGGCACTATCTCGTAGTCTTTGGTACCTGCGTGCCTCTTACATACACCCTGCCCGTTCGCCTGCTACCCTACTGTGGTTGCAGGCGAAAGTTTTAAGACACTGTCATGTATTTTACCAGGGACCTGACAAGGGGAGCATTAGCCACAACGCTTTCTTAAGTATCTTTTTCACAGCAAAGACGCCCCTGGAATACACCCTTGCAGTTCACCCTTGCAAGCCAAAGTTTAGCGAGTAGACAGGGCAGGATCTTAAGACTTACCCTCCAGACCATAGTAGTGCAGGCTCTAGGGAGAGATAGGCTGATAGGCTCCTCCATTAGGCGACCTTTTACCTTTTCGAGCGTGACGATCAGGAATCGCGGCATTCTATTGGCTGGCGAGAACCCCCCTAAGATGTTTCGCGGGGACCGGAAACAAGTCTTAAACCAGCCCTTATGCGCGTTGCTAACCTCGCCTGCCCGCCTGGTAAGTTGAAGCTCGTGAGTAAATCCTTGAATACTCCGTATGCTCGTATGGTATTATTACCGGCGGCGCTGGTCTCTTCTCGGCAAGTGGCACAAGATGAATGGAAGTGGAGGGGTGGTTATGTGTATTGTACCTGACTGCTGGGCCCGGCTCCCAGCACCCTACGAAGAACGTTCGGAATGTTCCTGTTCCTGGGACCCCTACTCGCGGCGACGACAAGGGACCGTCGCGTGGGCATCGGCTAGATAGCCGTCAGCAATCCTTCCTGCCAGGTACCTGACTCATCCATCTTTCTCTCATATCTCACCTCGACGCCGGGGCCTCTTCTCTCACCAACTGCATAATATCACACATATCACGGGCTTCCAGCCGGCTTAGCGCGTTCCCTTTCTAATTTAGCCGTCGCCGCGTGCGTACTGGAAGGAGCCAGGGTCCTTGCTTGACGCCCTGTTATCTCGAACCCCGGATTCTCCTCAGCCCATCTCTGCCGGGTATATCAAATTTCGCGGTTAGTAACCCCATGGATTCTTTGTGTAACCAAGAGCTGATCGCCCATGTTCATTTCTTGCCTCTCCCAGGCTGCCGGGATATTCACAGTAAGAGTCCTTGGCGTGAATAATGATATTAGCAATCAACAGCGTTAGACGGAGGGTATGTGTGTACATTTATGCAAGGGCTATTCATCGTGACCGAATTAATCGGATGCTCTCAAGCTACGCTCTGCGCCGTGGTCATTAGGTGTTCAGGTAAGTCACCATCGAGGCATTTATTTAGTCAGAATGAGATGGGAACTCCGAACAGCACAGCTATTAGGCAACATAACAATCCTTAGGTCATTTATATTGAACCTATCTCAAACAATGGAGTATACGGCCATGTAGCCCTTCGTCAGTACAAATGAAAATCAACTCGTGTACGTGAGTGTGCCTCAGTAATGTATATCGTAAAGAATATAAAAATTGATGTCCAGCACTTCTATAGACCATCACATTCTTCGAGCCCCAGCGTCATGATTAGAATTAGAGACTCCGCTGCTATTCGTCAATCGTATTATGCTCTCGCTCTCCAGATCCTTCTGCGCACCGTCCTGGCTCGATAGTTCGAAGCCGTAGTTGCGCCTGTTGCGGCTGTCTTCGGGACCGCGACTGCCGATACGCCCACTGAGACCGGTGAACAACGCTTTCACCGCCTCCCAGCTGGTCGAGACGTAGATCAAAGTGTTCCAAAACCCCTGTAGAGGGAGCACTATAGCGCTCATGATCTCCAGAGCCGGCGAGACTTCGTTGTAGTTGACGACGCTGTACGCGCGGTTGGCCGACGACGGAATCCAGGTGACGAGGAGCGCCGTGAAGAACAGGAGCGCACACTTGCTATATGACCATGCCGCGTTAGACGCCTCGTAGTTCACCCTCCGCTTATGTACTTTGCCCCGTGCCCGAGCCGTGGATGGCGTCGGCGGCACGCTGCTCTGGATCGGAAGCGATTCGTCTGTCTGCGCCGGATTACCGGGGCCTTCCGCGTCGGCGGAGATGGTCACCGAGTAGGGTCCCTTCTTCGGCGCGGCGAATCGGCCAAGCGGTGCGAGGTCAATAACGTCGGACCCTTCCTCGACGACTTCAGACGTAATTGTTACCTCGGTCGTCTTGACTGCATAAGGGGCTGGCTGGGGTTCGTCCACGATCATCGGCTCGGGGTCATGGGTACCGCTGCTGACGCCAAAGTTGCGTAGTTGTTTGCGCTTCTTGTAGATCTCTCCGCCCGTCCGGATGTAAATGAACATCGTGAGTACGATGACAACCCTGAGTAGATTAGCATCATATGAAACAGTATGTTGGTTGCAAGCTCTTACCAGACCGGTCCATAAAAAGTAGCAATACGGAAGATATCCCAGCCTGAACTGACCCAGCACCAGAGGGTCGCGTTACCGTACATGCGCCCAGCTTCTTCGGTCCTCACAAAGATATAGGTGATGGCGGGGATAAAGGGAATGCCATAGCAGATTAGGAGGTACCAAATTTCCATCTTTCGGATCCTTGATGCGTCAAACTTGTAATAGAACGTCAAGTAAACGTTGACTGCCATTGCCAGAGTCCAGAAGGCGTCGGCCGGCATAAACCTATGTTGGTTTAGTAAAAAGGGGGGTTGTGTATCTCAGCAGGGACAAACTTACATTTGGATTAGAAACCCTTGAAACTGGCATGCGAATGATTCGATCTGTGTCACGTACGCTCTGGACATCAGAGTGCCCACGTTGGTCATCATATTACCGAAGGAGGCGTAGAAGACGAGGCGGTTGATGGGCTTGCGGAGAGCTTTGGACAAAGTGAAGGTCACAATGACGAAGACGCAACCTATCAACGAGAGTACCGAACCGATTCGCTCAATGGTACTGATGGCCTCGAGCTGGCCAGATGTCATTTCCCGTGCCATCTCTTGGAAGAAATTGTCGAGCCTGATAAAGTGGAAAGTGTAGTTGGGATGGATTAATTTGTGTGCGGGCTGCTGTATTCTGTAGGAGATAAGGTGTGACAATCGGGAATTATCGTCAAGCGTATTTCCTGATATCTCCTATAACCTAGTTTCGTACTCTCGACCAGATACGATCTACTATGTAGCACGCAGGTTCGAGGCTCTGGCCAAGTCACTGACCGAGGTTGAAGCATCCAGACCAGCGTGGCAGCATTACTCGAGCGTAATACTGGTGACAGCCCCGTAGGAAGGGTGAGCGAGGCAGTTCGTCAGAATATAACGTACTGATCGAGACTGAGCGCCGAGACGTATGTGATTGTGGAGGGAGTCGAAGACCTATTATGAGCTCTCGGAAACGCCACGCAGGCTGACAGCATGATACGGGCCCGAGGACTGAGTTGGAGTTACCTATTAGATATAAACTAGGTAGACTATATTTGACTAGGGTAGCTTTCGAACTCGTCCGGGCATGCCCGCTCCAGAGCACTAGCTTAAGGAGAGGCCCGAGTCAGGAGCTAGAGACGAGGAGTACCAAGCTGTGGGACGGTGATTCGAGGGTCGAGGCCAATCAGATGGCAAATGCAGGTGATGGACATGACCGTGTAAGCAGGAAAGGCACCGGAAGCCCAGTGCAGAGTTACACGGCACAGACATAGCGGACAAGGATCGTATGTCAACAAGCCGAGCCAGGTCGACGTTGGTTGGCATAGCACTCAGTATCGGTAGCCCGTAAGAGGTTGCTGTTACTGCTTAGACCGGTGCTCGCCGTTTCATGTGCTTCCCCTGCTTGAGATGTCACTGTGGGAGACTTGCTGTAGTGTAGTGCATACTTACCTTGGAACTGGAATAGAGACATGCTATCGTAGAGGTGTCCTTTGTTGTTGGTTGTACGAGAAGAGTCAAAGCGTCGGTAGACACGAGTCAGTGCACGTATTAGGCAGTTAGGGTAGATTGAGGTTAGCTTAGCGAAGCTCCGGGACCCCAGGACCGCGAGGCCCGTCAGACCCCCGATATGAACCAGGCCCTGCCCCATCCTGGCACTTGGCCACTGGACGTTCAGGGGTCTCTGGGCCCTGCTCTCTGGGCCCTAACGCCCCCGGCCTGCTCTGCCCGTTAGCCTGCTAGCTTGGCAGCTTGGCAGCCTGGCAGACCTGCTAGAAGGGGCTCGACAGCACTCGATAGGGCTCGACGACATTTTGGTACCATCCTAGAACCTCTCACTGCGAACCAGCGCGACAAGTCGATAGGCCGCTAGGAAAGCTGCACCCGCCGGCTCGCTGCTAAATATGACGATGGAGACAAAGTGTTACTTAACGCTATCGACTAGTGGCCGTTGCGACCATCGATCGATATGAGGCAGACCGTATTGCTCGACGACGCGCGTCTCCAAGCAAATGAATGATATCGTGTAGAACGTAAGCGACATGGACCCTTTTCATTTAGCCGTGATGAGCTTGAGCTCTGAGCTTGATACTTGTCTTGCTTGTTCAAGTAGGGCTGATGACATCTCTCTGGGTTTCCTTGGTCCCCATTCTATGGATGGAGTTACAGGCGAGGTAATCTAGCGCTGACACACACCTGAGGTATGCCATAAGCACTAAGAAGACATCTAATTTAACTGCTAACCTGGGGTTCGCTGGGCATATGAGGTACCTATGCGAGGCGGGCCAAGCCATTATCGGAATCGCCATGTGGCATTCTCAGAAACCAGATCACGATCCTGGCTCGATTCCATCTTTCTATGTCCTTACTCAGCTCAGGAGAACTTATCACACCGCTTTGACCTTACATCTACTTGCCAGATAACTTACGCTATGACCCTTGAGAAGTCAGAGCCAGACGAGATGCCGATGGCCCAAAATCGCCGATATCGACCTATGCTGTGTTACAAGGTCGCCCGAGGGCTATTCTGACATCGGACACAGAAAATGATACCTCATCCGACCTGGCATAGGCAAGTCCTGAGATAACTGTCAAGTATACTCGAGTCACGCCAGCGTCATTGCCGCTTGTGCAGCATTTCGCATTATCACGAAACTATCTCCTCCCTGCCTCTCCGTTATGAGGCTGTCCGAGTCCTTGGCTGTCCACTATCGGGCATTAGACCACCCGTTTAGCGAGGCCACTGCCAGCCTAGTCGCAGTCCAGACGTGTCGCTGCATGCTGAGGACGCCTCAGTAAATACAAGCATCGCACTGCCGAGACATCTACCTTGAGAAAGGGGTGCTTTTCCTCCATGTCCTCGCCCAGCTCGAGCATCTGCCTCCCTAGAGGTAGCATTAGGTGGCTCGTCGGCGTCGGATTCTTCGTCGACGTTTGCCTCGCTTATGCTGCTTTATCTTCCAGCGATGCTCACGGTTAACGTGACAAAGCCAAAACCCCAGCTCCGAGAGGGCAGCTACATACCCGCAGCATCCATTGTTACGTCGTACAGCCTCCCTCGACCAGTTCGATGCTGCCATGGCTCGACCAGAGACGAAGTCTTCCGGGCCTAGACCAATAGAAATGACCTCCAAGTCCCTATACCATCGACTGGGCTAGAAGGTCGATAAATACAGGTTAGGCAAATCCAGGATTAAACGGGTGAGTTCCTCTAGCGCGCACCTCGAGCAGACTTCACTACACTAGCGTGTATACTATAGGTGTAGTTGAGCACAAAGCCAGGTCTGCCAGCCCTGCTGGGAGCAGGTAGTGCTCTTCTTGCAGTGGTGTCGCGACGGTCCCCGAGGTCCGTTAGGGGAAGCTAGTCCGGTCTAGTTTGGGATCCGGGGAAGTGGGCGTATCATGGTCCATCATGGTCTACTTGCCAAGTGCTTAGGGTTTTCCTTACGTCGACGCGTATATGCTGTATCTTCGTCTCTACGAAAACTGCGTAGAAGCACGGCATATCCAGCTTTCCTGCTGTCTGAAACTACGATGCCCCAAAACTTCCGCATGAAACGACGGCGAGAGAGACCAGCAGATGAGTCCAATTATGCTCGTCAGCTGAGCGAGAGGGCAGTTGCAGACCCGAAGCTGTCATGAGTCTCATACCACGCATCCCACGACCAAATCGACAATAGGCATAGTAGCCTTGGCGACGCCCAGCCAGGCACGAAGGGGCACTAAGTGTTCAATAGGCTGTACATTCGTCGGCGCATCGAGATCTTTCTGAAAACCTTTTGGGCTATCTAACCATCACAACTTGGCTTGTTTAGCTGGAAGAACCTAGGAAACAATGATACTCAGAAACGATTTAACCAATTTTCTCAGGAATACGGAATACTGCCTAGGAGGAGATTGTTCCACTAGCTTCTTGCTTGGATCAAATTCCGCATACACTGCTATTGTTCATGAGCTCAAGGGCAATGCTAGATTCTTTACTATTTTCATGTTGGATAGGGGTGAGACTAGGTCTCGGGGCAGGTGACCACCACAACTCACAAAGACGGGAGCCTTTCAACCACAGACGCCTGCGTCAGACCCTATTCGTCTCTTCAACGGGAACTCAGCTCGGTCTTCACGTTCGCCATTGTCGTATGAGTCGGGTATGATACTGACTGCATGATTGGTGACGAGGGCTTCCCTAGTGCCTGAGTCTTTCTTTGTCTATCACCTCGATAAGACGATTCAGGAGCCCTCGTTCTAGAAAGCTTCTAGAGCCCGCGACTCTCCTAAGTTCTTCCGACCCGAATCAATAGGCTTCAAACTTGACGGCGGAGCACACGACATATGTACGAAAGCCCTCACCTTTGTTTTCCAGAACACGCCTACTTGTTTCATAGCGTGAGCAAGGTTGGATAATGCTCTTTTAAGTACCAGGTCTGTCGGAGGTTCAAGATGGAAACTGCCTTATATAAAAATTCCAGCCCGCTACCGGGTTCCGGGGCATCTATATGCCTTTCCCAGAGCCTCATCAGTGGCGGTTTGAAGACTTAGAGTACCAGCCGAGTTCCTACGAGCCAAATCCAGAAGAACCAAATAGCAGACCACGCGCTGGACCACGCACAGCATGGCAAGAAGGAATAGAACCAAGACCTGGAACAGAAGAAGGGGGCAGGGAGCTTTAGGCATCGACGGCGACTATCATATGCACGGTGTAGATACGTCCCCCGCGCAGCATCGAAACGGTCCTAATGGAAGGGGAGCCAAAAGCGGACCCTACCAAGCTCGTAACCAGCCTTGGAATCAACAAGTTCCGCATTTTAAGCCTAACCAGAACCCCTTCGGTAACGCTGGCACCTACAGCAACCATCAGCCAGATAATGGTAGAAATGGCGGAAGTTTCCGAGGCCGTGGTGGCGGCCGTGGTGGCGGCCGCGGAAGAGGTGGCGGGCGAGGAGGCGGAAGAGGAGGCAGACACATAAACGCGGATGTCTTTGGCGACGTAGCGGACGATCAGTTCCCCTTCGCTCCACAAGCGGACGATCCGAACCGCGACGAGCTTATGGCGGGCGGCCGAACCCCGGCGTTATCCGCGTGCAGCAACGGCAGCGGCAACGGTGCCTGCGTCCGGTTCTGCACCGAGTGCTCGACGGTGCGGCGGGCGAACCTGCGGTTTCGGAACTGGGCGGTGCAGGCGCTGCAGCAATGGGGCGAGCGCTTCGCGGCGTGGGCTGAGGAGGCCGGTGTCGGCTTCGAAACCGCCGACGAGATGGACTGGCAGCCCGAGCCCGTCACCCGCGTCCTACTACTAGAGACATCGTCTCCTCCGTCGCCGCCGGAGCAGCAACAAGACCGACTACAGCAACAGTTTCAGCAGCTGTTGCAGCAGTATCTGCAACTACAGCAATATCTACAGCAGCCACAGCAGCAACAACAGCAGCAACAGCAACAAATACCCCCACAACACCAACACTACCAGTCAGGACCGACGCCGTACCCCGGACCCTGGGCCTGGCCGCCGTGGCGGCAGGTCCCGCACGGATTCAGACCTCCCGGGGGACCAGCGGCAGTGACGGGGCCTACTACTAGCAATATCGGCAACGGCAATAACCAACACGGACCCATGCCGGTCTCGGGTTTCGGAATGCTAGGTGCCGCTGCCGCTGCCGCCGCCGCCGGAAGAGAGCAGGCGATGCCCTCGCTGACCACGACGCGGAGCGCATTCCCTTAGGGAGGGGCCTCCGCGCAGGTCAGAGAAGAAGCCCCGGCTCACTACTATCATCAACAAGCACCGCTGTCATCGCCGTGGAAAGTATCGGAACTGGAGGACCTGACCTCGCTGATGGTATAAGTGATGGAAAAACAGGACAGAGATAAGTGTTGGTTACCGATCAGATGATAGCGAAGCACGTAGCATGAGACGTGACACTTGCGCGAGTATCGTAAGCTACCTAGATACCCAGGTACGCAAGACTGTATTCTTGCATACCAATGCCAGCGCCTGAAGCTCGCGTGACTCCCATTGTCGGGGTCGATGGGCGGTTTAGGGTGGCATCTTTTACACGTAGATATTTTGGTTTGATTTTGCAGGACTGGATTTTAGAATAGCCTGAGGCACATTGTCAATATAAGTATACAACATAACAAGCGCAAGAACATTGGAGGTGTTGAGAGCGTAGGGGTTGTTGAGAACATAGAGGTTGTACATGTGACGAAAACATGATGGACAAAAGACGCAGAACGAGTTGCTTTTTATTTGGTATTGGCCAGATCGATGACGTTCCCATTGGAACTTTACACAAGCAAGAATAGCAGATGCCCAAACCGTCCCAACGCCTAGGCGCCCGAAAAATCAGATGGGAATTTCAACTCCATCCCATGAAACCATTGTGGATTATGACCCGTCGCGTCAAGGCCGTAATTACGACACATGAACGTTTCGTTGACTCTCATCCTCCAGAGTTGCTCAGTTCGCCTCTTGGTATTGTCCGATGACGATACAGTGGTCTCGCTCGTAAGGTTCTGGTAGCAGGTGTTAATGTAAAGTAACTTCGAAAGGGAGGGAAAAGAGGGATCGTACCTAGCGTAAGCTGCTCCTGGGGCTTGATACGTTCCGCTCTCAGTTTCTGCACCTCCTGTGCGAAGACTGCTTCCGGCGCAGCTGTGCTGTCGATGCAGTTGGCCTTAATAGAGATAACCACACCGCCGCCAACCTTGAGGAATTGTTGCGCGTTCAGGGCGACGATACGGGCTTGGTCGGGCTGTGCAACGTCGGCGAAGATGCAGTCGACCATGGGGACGAGCATGCGGTACTTCATAGGATGCCGGGCATCTTCAACGATGGGGATGACGTTGGTTCGGTTCTGCGCCATGTTCACCAGGTCACGGCCAGATCGGTGCGAGAACTCGACGGCGTAGACGTTTCCAGTAGGACCGACAATATCGGAGACGTGAGAAACTGACGTTCCGGAGGCGGCACCGAGGTACAGGACCTTGGAGCCGGGCTTCATGTAGATGTTGTCGATACCACCAATGATACCAGCGGCCAGCTTGCTTCGGAACGGGTTCCAGATTCGGTATTCTGTCTTAGTGGTGACAGGCGTGCCATCGTCACCCTTGGTGGTGGCGTCCACCGAGACTCTCTTCTCGCCGTACACTTCGATGCCAGGAGCAATGCTCTTGGTGAGCAGATGGTCCTCCTTGCCTCGCGAGACGAAGACACCCTCGTGGCGGTGGGGCTCCTACGAGATTGAACAGTCAGGCAAACGAACAAAGACACAGAGAGAAAATATCGTTTCACTTACAACAATGACCTTGGCGCCACCCTTTGCGCCTCCGCGGGCACCTCCGCGACCACCTCCGCGGCCAGCACCACGAGGAGCTCCTCGTCCTCCACGGGGGGGACCACCTCGGCCACCTCGTCCGCCACCTAGAGATTGTAATTAGCGATGGGAACCGCAAATTGTAAGCATACAAGATGATATTTACCTCCTCGACCACCACCAAAACCACCGCGACCGCCACCACCTCCTCGGCCACCGCCAAAGCCTCCTCGGCCACCTCCTCGTCCGCCTCGGTCACCAAAGCCGCCGCGGCCACCTCTCGGAGTGAAACCCATGTTTTACGATAGTGTTGGAAGTGATGTTAGTGAAGATGGATTGCGACAAATGTAAACGCGCTATTTATCGCGTTGAGTATCCGGGCGAACGCAGAAGAGAGGAAGAAAGATTGAATGTTCGGCGTTCAAAGCTCGGAACGTGAAAAACTTCACTGGCTGAAGCTCCAGAAAGAAAAAAAAAATTTGGAGCTAAGGTACTATTATGGATTACATAATCAATTGGAAAGATTCTGGCTGGCCCAAGCTGGCCCAAGCTCTTATCGGCGATACCCGAAGTTCTACCCGATAAGCAGTTAGCAGATGAGAAAAACTGAGAAGAAAAAGGTGGGGAGTCTGTAGTACGCCCGGCCGGCCGGCGATATCAGATACGTACCCGCCAAACAGGGCAGTAAGCGAGGGCACAATTCAATTTCCACAATTTGAACCTGCCCAACTTTGAACTTTGTCAAAATCTCTCAAACAACCAACGACATCGACACCATCACACCCTTTTACTAACCACCACAGCAGCCCAAGATGGTACGTGTGAAATTCCCTATGCGATTGATACGTTCGAATACCCTCAATTATGCGACGACAAAGGATATCTTTTTTATTATTACGCCGAGATATTCTACCATTGTCGACGCCGTTCCCTCACGGCAAATGTCGCTGCGTGCGTGCCATGGTCTGGACATAAGGTGGCTAACGGAATTGCTTCCCTCAGGTTCGATACGCTGCCCACGAGATTGACTCGGCCAAGTCGGCCCGCGCTCGCGGCGCCTACCTGCGCGTTTCCTTCAAGAACACCCGAGAGACGGCCCAGGCCATCAACGGCTGGAAGCTGACCCGCGCCCTCAAGTTCCTCGAGAACGTCAAGGAGAAGACCGAGGCCGTCCCCATGCGACGATACGCCGGCAGCACCGGACGAACCGCCCAAGGTACGCGTCCACTCCGAAAAATTTTGTGTGGCAATATGTTAGCGGGAAATGGTGGAATCTATACATAAGAATAGATCGGACAGTCGCAACTACTAGGGAACCTTGACGAGCTGACATGATTGGCGCCCATAGGCAAGCAGTTCGGTGTCTCCAAGGCTCGATGGCCCGTAAAGTCTGCCGACTTCCTTCTCGGTCTCCTCAAGAACGCCGAGTCCAACGCCGACGCCAAGGGTCTCGACACCAGCAACTTGATCGTGAAGCACATCCAGGTCAACCAGGCCCCCAAGCAACGAAGACGGACCTACCGAGCCCACGGTCGTGTATGTCACCAATGTTTCTACTCGTGGCCGTTGTTTTACCTCGAGGCCACGAGTCCGTACAAACCAAAAACTTTGCTAACAGATATACTATAGATCAACCCGTACATGTCGAACCCCTGCCACATCGAGCTGATCCTGACCGAGGGCGAGGAGGTTGTTCAGAAGTCGGACGCGGTTGTCGGACGTGAGGAGGCTCACCTGAGCTCGAGACAACGTGGTGCCCGCATCCGCAAGGCCATCGCCGCCGCGTAGAGTGGTATCTCTCGCGAGCGGGGAGGGGTTCGAGGATGTGACGGTAATGGAGACGGTTCGGGGTTCCTCAGTTGCTTTTCACTCCAGGTGTCAAGGCGGTCGTAAAGCATGGGTCTAGGTTTCTGGCATGCAACTTTCACGAGTCAAATATAAAAACTTCGTGACTTTCCCCCAAAATACCAAAAAGTTCTGAACAATCCTCTTCGAGTCTCTCCGCGTTCCTTATGACGTGACACGGCGTAGTGAAGCATAGTGAAGCATATTTATCGTGACCCCGGCTCGTAATTCTCTGGCTAGGTGTTAGTAAATACCTCCTGACAGCCTGTTGCAACCTTCACGAGCGCCACTCCATAGACGATGTATGTAGATTTAACCAGCGCGAGCCTCCTACTATACCATCACTGCCGTGCTTACCTTGTTTCCAGTAACGATGAGTCGACATAGTTATCACTAAGATCTTAAGAATAGATCTCTCAGCAATTAATACTTAACATCACGGCGACACTCACGACAGGCAAACATGGAATCAGATTTGTGCCAAAAGATTGTATTAGGGAGAATCAGGGTCCTCTACTTAGTAGAGTCCGAAAGCGATGAGGAGGAGGGAATCGAAACGACAACGAACTATCTACAGCTGAATCCTGACAATTTTTTTTTTTTTGGTTGTTTTCTAGCTTTTTCTTGTCCTGTACTCCCTTCCGGAGTCAACTTCCAACACTGTGAAATATCCGACACGAGACGATTCAAATCCGCAAAGTCGGATTCCATCCTTCTGCTATGCCAAGTCGGGTTGGTTGCCGAGGGTCATCGTGATGACTGTTTCTCTTTCTCGGGGCATCTCCTTTAGGGAGGGCAAACGGCGGGCGGTGGCCTGTGTTGAGCGACATGGTTTGCAGGAAGAATGTATCGTACTCGATGGTTGCTTGCTATGCAAGCATAGCACGGGCAATGGGCCTATGTCGAGTGACAAGGCGTGAAAGAAGAAGTATCGTAGTCGATAGCTTCTTTGCTATGCGCGTATAGCGCAAGTGTAGAGCTTGTGTTGAGCCACAAGGCTCAAGAGAGAGGTGTGTCGTGCTCGGTAGCTCTTTGCTACGCAAGTATAGCAAGTGTTTGCGTCTGACACGAGTGCAATCTTCGGTTTCGTGAAGAAAGGAGAAAGGGGGTATGCGGAAACGTAGCGGGTTCTGGTGCGTATACTGGCTAGTGGACTGAGATGGTCCATACGCATTGCCATTGTCTTTGATGTATTCTCAGCCGCCGATGTGGACGGTGAGACATCTGCTTCGTATAATGCCTAGTGCCGGCGATCATTGACGAAGCGAAGCTTAGAGGTATCCCAAATGCCTCAGTGACAAGTGTTTCTGACCAGCGAGACGAGCTTCGACGGTTGCATGTATATGTCTCGTGGTTGTGAGTCGGAGGTGGAGGAGAGGGTAATGTCCCGCTCCGGGTGCCTTGAGAGAAGTAGCGACTCCAGTCTTCGGTACTGGTCACAATGCAGCTAGGCTGCCTCGCCTTGAGAGCGTGTCGAATTTCCACGGCACTGCCTAGTAGTATAGCAGGCGCGGGTCGAGCATAGGATCGGTAGCGACATAGGAAAGATGACTAGGAAAAACAGCAAGGAAAACCTCACCGACAACACCCCTTCCTATTTCATGTGGAAATAGGTGACAGAAAGGGGGGAGCCGAAAAGGGAAACGACAGGTCGAACAGAAAGACAGGAACTACAAACGGGAATGCCACCCAGCGTAGGGAGACAATCGTGGAACGGCGTAGGCCGTTCCCCAGAACAGACGTGACTTGGCTACAGGACGTTATCGTAGCCAGCCTCGGTCTCCACTTCGAGCAAGACTTCTTCCAGTCCTCTGCTGTCATCGTAGTCGAGGTTGTATCTCCCACAGCTGAGTGTATACGGGACCACCACACGGTCGTACTCGTGCTCTTTGCCAGCCTGCTTCTCATCTCCGTCCTCGGTCTTCGGAAGCTCGCGCTCGATTGTGCCGCTGAAGCGTCCTTCGCCGGGCATGAAGACACCGTCGTGGGTCGCAGCGTGCTCGACATCTGCGCCGTAGAGGTCGGCCCAGCCGAAGGTGAATCCGAAGACGCGCTCCATCATCTGCTTCTCCCAGGGGTTCATCAGGGGGGCGATGGTGCCAAGGTGGCGGTCGATGCAGAGGTGCGAGAAGGTCCTGGCTGGCAGGTTTTTCTCAATGGCCGTTTGGCGTACGTTCAGGAACGCCTGGGCCAACCCGCCGGGTGAGAACACGTCGTCGAGTCGCAGGTGGCTGACGAAGCGCGTGTCGGGGATTGAGACGTAGCCGCAAGACTTGAACACGAGCTTGCGCAGCGCTTTCACCTCCTTGTCGAGGCGAATCTTCGGGTCTTCCGGTCTCTTCCTCTGTTCGTACACGTGCTCCTTGATCGTCGGGCCTGGGGTCAGCAAGTCGATGATCCGAGACCAGGTAAAGTTAGGGGGGTCCTTGTTGTGATCAACCAGGTTGGAGAGAAACAGCAGCTTGAGATCCTCTAGCTCGGCCGCGAAGCCTGCCATGTTATTTTGCCGGGGAGTGGTCGGTGGTCCACTGAGCGAGACACCTTCGAGCTCGATCGACTGCAGGGCGTACTTGGTCATGAACTTGATGGCTCGGTAGAAGACGTTCGGGGCAAACCAGCAGTTCTTCAGCGACAAGTGCTCGACATGCGGCAGAATAAGAAGGTTGTCGATACTCGAGAGGATAATCTTTCGATGCTGCTTCAAGAACGGCGCCGGCAGGATGTTTTTGTTTCTCTGCATGCATCCAGGCGCCAGCTCGCCACCGCAGTTCCACTCGAAATGGAGGCGCTTGATGTTGGGCCGCTTACCGATGTAGGACTTGAGCAGGTTGAAGACACCGGGCATCGCATCCGTCGGGTAGACCTGTTGCACGCTCACCGCCCCGCTCACATCCTGCGACACCGACGTCCAGTCAGGATCAACCCCTAGGAACACCTCTTGGACCCGAGGTAGCGCGGCCCAGAATTTCTTGCAGCACATCTGTTCAACGAAAAAGCTGGGAAGACGCGCGATGTTGAGCTTGGTCAGGTCTCTGAGGCGAGGGCCGCAGTCGATGACGGCAAGCTTGAAGGAGCTGATGAGAGCCTGCTGGGCTGAGAGATGATTGAACACCAGTATTGCCTGGACAGTCGTCAATGCATTGGGGTGCAGCCGCACAGCCTCGTCGATGTGTTGTCTGAGGTGACGAATTTGTTGAATTTCGCGATTCTCGGGTAGGCCAGGTTGCGGACGTTTCTCACGCGTAAACTCTTCATAAGTCATATCCTCTGCCGCCATGAGCTGCTCCAGTGCGGCATGGAAGTCCTTTGGCTTCACACCTTTAATAGCCAGTTGGCGATGCAGTCTCTCAATCTTGTGGTTCTCCTCAAAGTGTGTCTGGTACGAGTAATCAGGCGTGCTGCGAGCAGCAGGGGGATCACCAAAGATAGCCGATCCAGCCGGGGGTTGATAGGGGTTGATATCGGGTCCTACCAGGTAACCCAAGCCTCCGACGCAGGACAGTGCAAGCTCATGGATATTCCTGGACCTCTGCAAGGCATGCGAGATACCCCGTGATCTCTCGAGCGACTGGGTAACATTCTCCAGGATCTGGCTGAGACCCTTGGGCAGGCCTGGCCATCTGCCAATGAGATTGGAAGTACAGACAATGTCTTCGGTGTCGTCGACGTCGGGAGTGGCTATGTCTTGCTCATCCAGCTCCAATGCGAATCCGAGTCGGCGAACAACCGGACCGAACAGCTTGAAAGATGCAGACAGCTGCATGAAGTCGGGGATCTCAGGAGACGGCATTTTGGGATTGGGTACGGCGAGACCTGCATCCAGGGTCGTGCTGAGCTGCGAGCCGAAACGGATGATGATCTGGCGGAAACAATGATTCACCAGTTTGTAGTTGAACTCTCGGCTGACAAGACGCAGAGCCTTGACATCGGAGTAAGGCAAGTACTTCGCGATCATGACGAAGAGCTCGGTGGGGATGTTTCCCGGCGGCCAGCGAACGACCACTTCGCCAGGTCGGAGCCGCTCGGCAATTCGGGCGCCTTTCATAAGTTAGCAAGGAGGGATACCGAGTAGGATATGTGAGTGAGAAAGGAGCTATGTAGATTGGGAAAGGGGGTACGCGGATAGAGAAAGCAAATATCTAGATGGAGAAGGGGGGTGGCAATGGGTGTAGGCTTGGATGCGAGAGAGACAGATGGTGAAGAAACAAAAGCGAGAGTAGGCAGAGCCGGTTCACTGAGAGTATTGAAGTACTCGAGATGATTGAGGAAAAGGAGACAACTTACTACGACGAAGAGGCGCCATCGTAGCTGACAGAAAGATGGATATCGGTCAGCTCTATAGCGGCGCGAGTCGGAAAGCATCTATGGCCTGTCAAAATAGGCAAGTCGTTTTGGTTGAATATGATGTGGAAGAGAGCGACAAAAACGAATCGAGACGATGCGGGCGATATATTACGAGGTCGGCGCGGAGGCCTGGTTGCTCGCGGCGTTCCGATATGCGTGTTGTGTCAAGCCACCTAGGCAATGGCATCGGCAGTCAGCAGTGTATACACACAAGATGTTGCCATGCGCTGTCTGTTATTTTGCCACAAGTGTAGTCAGGGTACGGGATGATTATGGTATCGCGTAAAGCTGTGCATGCATGGAAGCGAATGGGAGGATGGGGGTGATGACATACCAAAGTGAGGTGTTATTAGCCTGGGTGTGTGATCTCAGGAGGACCAATCTGCGTAGCAAAGGTCTCCAAGACCTCGCAAGAGTCAAGCCTAGAGTACCAGAGAAGGTAGAGAAAGGAATAGAGTAGGTGTTCTACTGCAGTCTGGTGCCAAGTGTGAAGAAAGTATGGTGGGTGGAAGAGAAGTGCAGGCGATTATCAAGGTATGCGGGATTTGGGATGGGGAAGAAGGGCAGCGAGGAAGATAAGAGAGGAGTGGGAGAGGAAAGAGCAGCAGAGTTTGTTGAATGCTTTTGTAATTTAGAAAGGCGGCTTTGGTGGAAAAGGTTGCGGCTCGGATCGACCCGGTGATACCATCACCTTAGGCCGAGAGACGGAGGCGGATACGGAGGGGGCTGAGACCGGGCGAGAGACCACGGAAGAGGCATGCGGAGGCCGGGAGAGGTACGCGGAAGCAGAAGGGGCAAGAGCCTAGTACGGGGTGCTCGAGCCGCAAGTCCGGCTGGGGTATAGAGACGTCGAGGACGTCAAGGTTAGCAGCCTCGGCTGGACTCTTGATATCAAGCATTGGGGATATAGCGTCACACTAAACTGGCTTGTAAGTATACTAGGGATGGGACATGAGGTAAATAGAGAAAGAAGAGTGACACGCCCATGTCTAGAGTAGATAGATGAGATGGCGGTGTTTCTGATAACCTTCTCTTAAGCCCGGACATGATCTCCTTCATGAATAGGCGATGTACTTCGTGATGAATGTAAAGACATCCTATCTTATACCTCCGTATATTGTTCACAGAGATGGCATGGACGGTGCTATGAGAATCACGCTGCCCGTGTTTGTTATCTTTTTGAACCATGTACATCTGCTGGAATATTACTTGAGAGCTTCATCATCTCTTTGGCAACTCAAGCGTCTTCTCACATTGTGGTATGAAAAATAAGACCACATATCTTCGGAACCTCTCAAGCCATATATATATATAGACCTGAACATTGTAAAGTATTGACATATATTAACTTGGGGATAATACATAAGACGATGCCTCAACCTGGATATGCAAATCAGCTTGGATATATTGCAGTGATGGGGAAGCAAGACCTGCTGAGGCAGACCTAGTGAGGCAGATATACCATCATATCGACCCCTATAACTTTTCAGAAGGTCTGGGAATATTTTTCAACCACCGCTTAGCAGCATACCGAACATCGATCCATGACCAGAAAGCAATTGCGCCCTCATAGGCTTGGCTCTCGTGCTTCTCCTGAGGGCCCGGAGCTAAGACGCAAATTAAGGTTCCAACGAAACCATCGCGCTATCTGGGTGACGAGAGCGATGTCACATCTGTCAGATACGTTGGCCGCGTCGCCGCGGCCGCGTTGGTTGGGCGCGACGCTTTGTGACTTTGCTCGGCGGCCCCCAACGAGGCCCGACTGGCGTGTCGAGCGAATATGCCCGGCGCGACGGGCATATTCGTACCTTGCAGGACCTGGTCTCTGGATGACACCTCGGTTCCAGCTAGGGGGGTTCGAGGCAAGATCGTAAGAAGATTCGACAGCGCAATGTTGTTTGGAGGGGTTTAATTTTCTTCCCTTTTTCTCTTCCCCTTTTCTTCACCCCCTTTTTTCTTCGTCTCCCCTCATGTCGTGGGCACGGACCAGAGGCGCGCGCACATCGCGGCTTGAAAACATACGCCTCGGTCTGCGTAACTCTTGCAAGCTCTGTGATTGGGTGAGGCTCCCGTCCCCATCAATAATTTTCCAACAAAGCCGAATTTTCCGATTCGTCTCCCCCAACCCAGCAGGTTTTAACATAGTACACCTCGCTTCTGCTGTTATAGAGGGGCAGCTATAGAGGGGCTCTCGGGGCAGGGAAGGGGGGAGGGGCGTGGTGCTATCCGGGCCTCTCGCTTCCCACGGGGGGGGGGGGGGGGGGGGGCCACTGTACACGTGCAGGCCGACGAACAAGGTACAAGACAACAACAAGTACAAAGTCCAGGGCCTTCCTCCGCCCGCACTAGGGGATGCAGGCGCCGCATCCCGCAGGAGGGGCAGCTTGGGCGTATTGCAGCGTGCCGCGACCCCCCTCGAGGAGCCATATGACCTCCCATCTGGAGATCGAGGTCGCGCCGGATTGGAGGAAGATCTGGGGGGTGGCGAGGGAGAAGAAAGCACAAAAAATCCTGCTGTGCTTGGCGTTACCCGCACCGAAGGCCGTGACTCGACGCGGAGCAACTGCGCGATAGAGTCCTCCGAGGCAGAGCAGGGCTTTCTGCTTGCGGTAGCCATGTCGGCAGCCTGCCTGCCTGGGGTAGGTAAGCCGGCTGCGGCACGAGGCAATGGGAGTTCGTGCTTCCAGCTCGTGGTATGTTCGCTCTCCTTGGCCCTTTATATTGCCCCGTTACATCCACGCTATTCGTCGGGCCTCCGACGACGTGCCTTCATAATAATATCAGCTTCATTTTGTGTGACCCGAGCAGTGCAACATACCTTGGGCAGTTACCGAAGGCCTGACGGGACAAATAGAAACGGAGATATTGTCTAAGGGATACAAGATACAGCTACCTCCCGTATCTGTTCGCCTTGACACACATCCATCGACCTACATATCCCCCACACATTAAGGGGTGGAGGTACAGTAAGTTATATTGGTGTCATCCAGGACGCACTGCCCGCTAGACTCGTCAAGATAGTCGATACTAGGGTGGAACGGCCCTCCCGAGCTAGGTTAGGTATTTGGTATCACAGTTCGCCCAGCCCGTCGTGACAATACACTCCGATAGGTAGCTCATGTACGTGTGTAGATCCAAGGTGGACCACTACATCCCAAGAGGGCTGTTCCATATATATTTATGTAGGTAGTTATATATTTTGTGTATTAGGGCTCCGACCTGATAGACCTAGTCAGATCAGTTCGCTCATCCTGGATGATATTGCTCGTGACGACTTCGCGTGGAATTATGCTCTGAATCAAGTAGCTGTAGGGTATATCCGCATGCCCTGAAATGTATTCTGCCAAACGCCTCCTGCATGTTCTGTGGCCCATGCCGGTTCAAGTTATCCAGTCTCTGCCCATCCCAGCTAATAAACCCAGAACTCCATCCTCATTACATCGCACACGGGGTATATAAAGTCCATGAATCAATCTTTCCCAACGGGGATCGCGTCTGGATCGCGTTCTGTAACAACCGAACCCCAGCCCATCAACCTGTAAGCGACAAAGGAAATAAAGCCACACAAGAACCATGGGCTATATAAGTAGACCGGTAATCATGATACAGTAAATAGTGGCAAGGAGTTTTTCTTTCATTTTTTCTTCTTTTTTTCAGTCCCAGGCTTCCTCAATTTCTCGAAGCCGTAAATGATCCAACTGGCCAGAGTCGGAATGGGGCCTCGAGGGTGGATTAGAGAAAGACGCATCGGTTCTTGTTTTGATAGACGCCCAGCTGTGATCTTCGTAGGCCCCTTCAAATTGAGTTGCTGGTAAGTTGGCCGCCTGATCTCTCCACCATAAGTGAAGGACGTCTTGCTGCCACTTATCGATGTTGAGAATCCTGAGACGAGCGTGGAATGTAGACCACAGAAGCTCGGCTTCCATCGGCGACACGTGGAGCTTGTGGAGTAACCAGCGATTGATATAGCCTGCCTTGTCTCCGTCCCCGGCCTCGTCGAGTAGGGACTGGATATTGACCTCACGGGCCGCGTCGTCAATGTATCTCTGACGGGACGGAACTGAAGCGGGTAGTGATACAGCTATTCGAAGAGACTGGGATGCTGTCTTTGGAAACTCATCCAGCAAGTGCGTAGGATTAGAGAGCAGCTTTGGGAATACCGGATGCGCCAGCGTCCAGGGCCGCTCTCTCGGAACAGGCCTGTCAAATGGCCCTTCTCCCAGCTGGATATCGTCTCGATGAACCGGGTTGAACCCGAATCCTTGCTGCTGGAAGGGCGTGTTCTTAGGCATAACCCCTTTCTCCCGACACTCTTTCTCGAGTCTTGTCGCTTCCTCTCTGAAGTGCTCAATGTCGGAAACGGCCTTTCGCTCCAGACTGTCGTAGTCTCGTAGCATTTCTATGTCGTCTTCCGTCATGATCCCTACTCTCTTTAGCTCGAGCGCCCGATTCTTACCCGCATCCCCGTACTCTTCTAATAACTCGATACTGCCAGGAGATAACAAATGAGATTTTCTTGCGCTTAACGCCTTTCTTTTCATCTGGGTATTCACCAAGAGCTCTTTGGACAGCTGCCAATTGCCGAACGCCTCTCGAAGTTCTTCGAATAAAGGATGGATATCTACCGGGCGATCACCAGTAATGCCTCGCAACGCAGAGATTCCCGACGGCTGGGAGCAGCTTTCGTTGTCTGACTCGTCATCGGACGAGTCGGCGTCTATACCTGCGGCCGCGGTATAGAACCTCCGCTCTTCTAGCTCCAGTTCGACTTCTCCCTGCTGAAGCTCATCTATCATATCATCGAAGCGCTGCTCGGCTTCCTGGCATCTAAGTTGGCCGTCTTGCATGTTCTTAAAGAGCTGGTCTAGCTCCGGGTGCTCTGGAAGGATAATCTGTACAGCAGTCATGAACGCGAGTATAGCTTCATCTTTGACGTGTCGCAAGTCTTGGACTTGGGTTCGTTCACGGCGGATGCCATCGAATATCTCCCAGACCGTCGTTCTCCGGTCTCTGAGCCTCGAGTAATGCTGGGCCAATTGCTGGAAGTTACGAGAAGTGCGGCTAGACATGTCATCTTGGTCATCATCATCATCATCATCCTCATCAAAGCTGGCCGACCCGGACTCGTCGTCATCACCATAGTCGCTCACTTTACTGTCCGTCCCAAAGCTTCCCCAGATATGTGGTCCATACCTGGGCTCAGCACTGCCCAAGAAACTTTTGTGTCCCGATAATGTCTCCTGGATACCGCGTATCTGTCGCGTCTGTCGTTGAGGTAGCGTAACAGGCTGGTCCGATGAATCTTGCGAGTCCGATGGGCAGTGGCCGCGGAGAGCACGGGATATCAGGGACCCTTTCTGAGTCTGTGCAGGCAAGGGTGGCGACTTCACACGCCGGAAGCGAGCAGATGGCGACTGGGACTTGGTCTGGTTCTTGGATATTGGCACCCCTTCGACGGCAGAAATGGTGGCTGCCAACTTCTGGGGTAGGCTCTTGGAGATGCTGGAGGATGAGTTTACGGAGGGAAGAACTGGGGGGAAATGAGGTCGGCGCGAGATGCGGGCGTGCGAAGTGGCCGAAGTGACGGAAGAGTCGTCGTCGGCGTCATCGGAATCAGACCAGCCCTCGGATCCGGTAGTCAATGTACGGGACAGATCCAAGGGGACTTCGTCGGCAGACATGATGGAGGCTTGGCTACTGGAGACGGTGGAATGGCCGTACACGTCATGTTGTCGGCGACGTTCGGGATGCTGAGACTGGAAGTCTTGGGCGAGGACTAGAGGGTTTCCAGCCAGGTTTACATGACCGTGTTCGATACTAGCAGCCATTCGGAGCGTGTCGTCGGGCAAGTCTGAAGCGGCATCGTTTTACTAGGCAGGATAGGGGAAATTTATAATGTGCGAAAGAGGGCTGTCGTTATTTTCTCTCTATGGACAGGTTCGCGGGTAAGCAGGTGACGCGGAAGTGATGCGAGGGGATGTTCTGATGCAGACGAAGACAGCAAGAAAAAAAAGAACACGAAGACTTGACTCGACTCGAGGCTCGTTACACGGGTTTCTACACCTGACGCACCCCTGTATCTCGACACAATCAATCTTCACAGCAGACCGGTCAACTATTTTGGGGGGGGGGGGGATAATACCTGGGTTGGGGGGCAATGGGGGATGATTTGATCCCGGCACTACTATGTACAGCAATGTGAAAAGAGGTTAGGGGCTAAGTGCGCGAGCTGTAAAGGGATTAGGTGCTAACAGTCGAGTGCTAAAGCCTGCTAAAGTCCTGGTATCCCGTCTTCCCCGACTCACTAACGACACGCTAGGTCCGCTGGGTTAGGTACACGTTTCTAGACCTCTGGGCGGGCAAGACAGCTGCGAGGACCACTAAAGCGATGAAAGGTGAATGGTTTAAGGGCGGTGCTCCCGTACGTATTGTAAACTGTACCCGGACCCCCCTTACCTCGTCTACCCCGGTGAGGCCCAGGCGGGACGTGGAGGCAGGGAGGCAGGTGGGCAGGCGGGCAGGGTGCCTAGGGCTGGTAGGTGCAGGTGTGCTGTATCCCCTGGGCGCTACCCTACCTCGCCTACAGCCCCCCTACCCTCCGCCCCCCTTTGCCCCTCTAACCATCCTCTCAACCTATCACGAACAGAAATGTCTTGCTTCTTAATCAATATCTGATCCCCTTCGGTCCTCCTGCTTACCCTTACATTGGACCTGTTCTTCTCGTCTATTCGGAATGACGCAGGACGCCTGAATAGTATATATAAAATGGGGGGGGGGGGGGTTCTCATGGCGCAAACTGCCAGACCTCTCACGATCCCGGCCATGCGTTGGACCGTACCGAGTCAGCGAGCCTGCCTGGCACCAGGTAGCATCGTGCTTCCACTCAGCTATCAGGGCACCGAGTCGGGCAGACGAGTTAGACGCGTCGGATATGGCTTCAGACCCCGAGGGCCACGCATCCCGCAAGGGCGTGGTTGCACAGCCGATGGAGTGTAGCGTACCACTCGCAAGCTGTGACAAGTACACAAGATAGGCAGTACTTCCAACAGAGCCTCATCTTGTCCTCTCGTCCAGCCCGTCCGTCGCTGTCCGTCTTGTCAGGCTCAGGCTTGGGCTTGTCCAGCTCACATTCGCCGCCCTCCTCCCTCCTCCGGTCCTCGCACACCCTGACACCCCATCCACCCCCGGCTTGACCCCGTCCACCCGTCGGCGGCAGTGGGGTGTCAGAGGGTGTGTGGTTTGGAATATGGAGACCAGGCAGCTTGGATCCCCCTCGCTGCATCGTTAGCTAGGCCATTTGCGGCTGCTACAACGTACTCTGCAGCAGTCTTTAGTGGACATGTCAAAATCCCACCAAGTGGCTGCCGCTTGCTGGTCCACGACTGATCTTCTGCTGTTCCCTTTCGTCGGGTTGCAGAGGAGCAGAGCTCACTCCCCCCTTGCCAGGAAGCAGAATGGACCCTTGAGGGACCCAGGCTCTCACTCGCACACACTCATCTCTGATGTCCACGAGGGTGGATTAGCTCGAGCGAGAGTATAGAGACAGAAACGAGACGAGAGAGTTGTGTGGGCCGAGTCGCCAAAGACCACCCGAGGCCACCACCCAAGCACGGCCGGAGGGCACCCAAGACCACCAAGGGACCACCAAGGGAGTGAGCATTGGGAAATTCCCAAAAAGAAATTAAATAGAAAAAAAAAAAAAAGTTGATAAGAACGCACCACACCCCCTCCTCTCCCCATCTCCCACGAAGCGTGCCCGTACATGCAAGTAGTGTTTCTCTCGAACGAGACTGTCTATTGTTCATGTCGCCTGCCGTCGCGACAGCATGTCTTAGCTTTTCTCTTGCGTCTCCCCGTGCTGATCGTTGACCGCTCAATTCCGGCCGTCCGCCTTCTGCTGCCTTCTCTTGTGTCCCCGCCCTCACTCGTCGTCCCTCGTCCGCGGACTCGATGTGGTTTCACCTTCACATACATCTCAATGTTCCTCCCTTATCTGAGAGGTCCTGATAGAACACATCCGTCAAGTCCCATCGTACAAAGCTAGACGTTGCAGTCGTTGCCCTCCCCTCCGGTGATTGGCTGCCCCCTCCAGCATCCCTAATTACTCTCTTCCTTCTACCTCCCCGGCCCTTTTCAGCTTCCATTCCAAGACACCCAAACGATCCCTGGCCCGTCCGTCTTCCCACTCCCACACCGTCGACGCTATCTGACTCTCGCGAGAAGCACTGCGTCTCCATTCTGCTGCGAAGCCGTCGGGGCCAATGACCTGCAGCCGACTACATCACGAGGCATAAGGTGTGACAACGAGCTATCAAATCAGATAGGCCTTGCATCTATCTCCAGGCATTTGACGCGTTGGCGTAGTGTGCAGCCGGAGTTGTCCCACGTTTCTTGGCCTTGCCGACCAAAGAGTTGGCCGGACCTTATGAGCACAGCCTAGGATATCTTTTAGAGACGAGAGAAACTGAAGAGAAGAAGAAGAAAAGAAAAAAAAAAAATCCGTGACAGAGCCGCAAAGCTGATTTAAGAGCGAGCTCGCATCGGCATTTTCCCTTCTTCTTTTTTTCCCTCTTTCCCCCCGCCTTCGCTCGTGAATTGTTGTCGCTGTCCCACGGCTTAAACTTCTGCGCGCGTTGCCTTGCCCGGCGGCCTTCCCAATGAAAAGGAGAGCTACAAGATGTTACAATGCACAGACCGAAGCCTAAGCAGAATAAGTCGCGCCCTTGGAGCGAACCCAAGTGGAATGCCCAGTATCAGCAGTGGTATTCGGAACGATCAGATCGGCACGGTACGTCTGTAAAATGCTCGAAACAAAAATCCCGACCCGGTCTGTACTGACCCGGCGATACATTAGGCAATACCGAGTATTATTGGATTGGCCCAACCCTCCCCAATGCGTCAGATCAGAGCGTTCCCCGGTCCGATCACACCATCGACAACTTGGCAGCAGGAGTCGAGAACCTAACCGTCGACCAAGGGATTTACGATCCGGGCCAATCCTTCGACTACGGCGCTCATCATGCGGCTACCGTTGATCACGCCAGCTATACGCACGATGCGCAACGACCTCAAGAGTCGGGCTATGCCGAGCCCGGCGATGCTCCGCAGCAACTTGACAAGGGAAAGGGGAAGGGGAAGTCGAGGGAAGTCGAGCAGCCTGAAGAATATGCCAATCCTTTGCCTAGCAGCAGCACTTCTCCCCAGTCAGCCACCGGGCAGCAGGTGACGCCGATGGCAACGAGCGAGTATAGCTCGGCGGCGCATACACAGTGTAAGGCCTAGACGTTTTCCGCGTTCATGGGAGAAGTGTGCTAACATTCTTAGATGATACCACTAACTACATGGGCATGGACAATACAGCAGGAAACACGAGCATGAACCCTACAGAGCCGACGATGAACACTTACGACTCTGCAGAAGGCCAGCCATACAACGACGACGCTGCATACCAGGCTGCTATGGAGGAAGCTATGCGAAGGAGTCGTAACAACATATATGGGACCAGCACAGCGGGCGAAGCGTCGTATTCTAGCCCTATGGCGGACACAGCAGGTTCCTCGTCAGCGTGGCCAACTGCTGTCGACCCCAATGCCTACACATCGAGTCAGTGTCACGTCCGACTCTAGCTATGCAATAACTGACACTCCTAGGTAGACCCCGCGGTAGCAGATGGAGAGGATGTGCCAACACCTCGTGGCGGCTCTCCGGTTATGATGCCTACTTCGGCTGCAGTACCGTCGTACCCTTACCATATCCAGGGGACACCAGGAGAGGAGGAAATATTGGACAGCCGTACGCTCACTCTTGATCTTTGATTTCTTTCTTTCCTCCCCCCTTTTTTCGGTACTAATAGTACATAGGCTACAAGGTCGAGCATTCTGCCAGGTTCCAACCGGGTGAGGTAAGCAATTCATTTCTTCTCAACTGTATGCGAAGAGGCCCAGATAGCTAAGACAGCAAACTAGGTGTTCAAGATCCTTTGGTCTGAGCCTCTGGGCCAGGTCGGCGGCGATGACCCGATTTCCGATGTGACGAAAAGGAAAAACCCCAATGGGGGTAAGTTCTACATCGGGTTTCGTAGGTTCATCATTGTCACGACAGATGAGAGTCATCACAGTACTTGCGTGTAAGTGAAACCACTTCTCACTTTTCTATCTCAATTTACTCACATACATAGACCAATCTTGACATATGATCGGAGAGGATGCTCGAAGAAAGGGGTGAGGCCCAGCAAGCACGGCATCATCTATATGGCCGGGCAGAAACCGAGGCTTCTTAAGAACGAGCCCGATCTCGGATTTTCCCCCGTAGCTCTTCACGTCTACGCCGAGGGCGAGAAGCTCGCCAAAGAGTCTCGGGTCAACTACTCAAAACTGGTGACCATCGAGCACAACGTCAAGGTTTTCTTCATCGGCTCGATTACCGGGCAAGACTTCGAAAATGTCCGCTACGCTGTTAATGACTGCTGGGACAAGAAGATGCATCGATCGTCGAGAAAGTCGAGGAGGTGAATTCTTTGCGCCTCTCCCCGATAAAACAATACAACATAGCACACACGTTCTTCCATGGCCCAAGGCCACCCGCGGCGTCGAAAGACACCCATCCTATATACGTTTTTAATGCCTTTACCCGCCTGGCTTTTCCTCCCCCCTGGAGATTTCTCGATCCGGGAGGCTAGCCCGCGAGACCACGCAACACCCATTTAACGATTCACGTTTTTATGTTGACGACGAACTGTTGCCACCGCCTTCTCAAACCGCCACCTGCACGTTATAGAGATATGGAAATACAGCACACTGGTACACAGGAACCGACATCCGGGGGAGGGACAGTTTCGCTCTTCCGTATTTCGGCCATCACGATATACTATCATCACACCCCAAACCTTTCTTCCCGAGCTATTATGCGATACGCACAGCTCAGAGTATAAGTACAGTCCACAGAGAGACACAGATAAAAAACAGCACGCGAACAGAATGACGCACGAATTTGAAGAAATATCTTGACGACGTTACGACTTTATACCATTCTTACAGCCAAGGTTCGGGGGGAGAAGAGAAAAACAATCGCATCCATCGGGCAGAGAGCATAATATCCTGGTGACCCAATCTTCAGCATCTTGTTCTCTCTTCTTTTTCTTTTTTTCTTTTCGTCTCTTTTCTTTTCTTCTTCTACCCACTCGACTGGGCCTCTCGTCTATCGTTGATATCATATTAGGCATATTGGGATTGAGGTTTTTCTTTTTTCCTTGTTTTTTCTATGGTACTTGGGCCATTGCATCTATCTACCTAATTACTCAACTATTTAAGTAGCAAGAAAAGAGGCCATGAACTTAATAGTCACTTAGCTATCTAGCTACGTAAATTTTTCCACTTGTTCTCCCATTGCTGATACCTTGCCTCTATGTCTGCCTACCCTTCGGCCGAGGCCTTCGTCATCCAGGTAGATACATGTACACCTACCTACGAGCGCACTCTAAACTAGCTATCATGTTGGAGGTAGGTAGGTAGGTAGACATTAGACACGGGCGTATAGTAGATCTACGTGAGTTCCTCTCATGATCCACGCGCCTCCCACCCCTACAGCTTACCTGGCATGTACACTGACGAACATAGCACTCTCGGAATACGTATCAAATACAGATTAGACGATGTGAGACTCGTTTCATTCATTGCTCAGCTATCATTCTCTATATACTCGGCACGACGAGCCCGTGTCGTCGACGGCCCCTATCTAACATGAACACAATACAACGGATGCCGCCGAGGTCTGTCGAAGCTAGCTCGAGGACTCTCCCTTTAAAGCAAGTAGCAACGCCGTCCGTCTCTCTTCCGTTTCCCTTTGTTGATCTCCGTCGGAGCACATGTATACATTCGTAATGCAGGTAGGAAAAGAATTGATGACCGTAAGGACCCTGAATCAACCAAGTACGTACGATAAAGGAGAAAAGCAACCATTTCGCCCATTAACATTCCACTGTTTCTTCCGAGTACCCTCTTCTGTTCTTTCACACCTCACTCAGAGCCAAGTTTCTCCTTTTCTCTCTCCCTCCCCTTATACTTCCCCCAACACCAGCACATCCCCCATCTCACTCCTCAGGCCGACGGTACCGCGACCCGCGCTTCCTCCTCTTCTCATCAGCGTAGTCAGTAACGCTGACACCACTACCTTCGAGGTTGCTGCCGCCCGCACTACTTTCGCCGCCGCCGCCGCTCAGCGTGCTAGGCGAGAGGCCGGGGATGACGTGGTGGTACGACTTGGTGCCGACGTCGCTCTCCTCTTCGATGGTGCTCTCGCGCACCGCCGACGACGAGGACGAGACCGCGCTCGCCGCCGGGTGGTGGTGCGCCCGCGCCCGCTGGAAGCTGTAGTCGCGCTTCACGCCGGCGCCGGCGCCGCTGCTCCCCGCCATCAGCGCGCGCTCCTCGCGGCGGGCCTCGCGCCGCATCCGCTCGTTCTCGCGGTTCGCGTTGCGGTCGGCCGTGCTGTACACCTTGCGAATACCGCCGCCGCTGCGGCCCGCGGTAGTCTTAGCCTCGTTCTTGGTGGGCGTGCTGGTGGGCGTGCTCTGGCGGTTGCTGAGCAGGTCGCTGCCGGCCGTCGTCGAGCTGTCCGGGTTGGTCGAGCCGTCCCACTGGCTGCCCTCGCTCTCCTTGTTGAGGCCGCCGACGCGGGCGGCCTTCTCGTGGCGGTACGCGCGCAGGTGGCCGCGCGCCTCGGCCTCGGCCTCCTCGTCGACCAGCACGCCGTCCTCGCCGACGCGGCGCTTGCCCGAGCGCTCGCGGTTCTTGCGGTCCTTCTTCTTCTCGCGCTCGCGCTCCTTGCGCTCCCGCTTCTGCCGCCGCTTCTCGCGCCCCGCCAGGTCCGACGCCCCCGCCGTGATGCCCGTCAGCGTGCTGCCCGTGTCGCCCGTGTCGCCCGTCATCTGCGTCAGCCCGCCCGTGTACTCGGTCGCGCCGTCGTCCACGTCCTTGTAGACGGAGCCGCCGCCCAGGCGCGTGCTCGGGGTCGCGCCCGACAGCAGGGTGCCGTTCGGGCCCTTGCGCCGCAGCACCGTCGACTTGTACTCCTCCCAGTCGTTCTCGCGGAAGTGGAAGCCGCCGTTCCGGGCCCAGAAGAAGAACCAGATGCCGGCGCACACCAGGGCCGCGCCGATCAGGCCGAACAGCACGAACATGAACGTGTTGTTGATGTCTTGCGGCTTCACCACGCCCTTGCTCGGGTCCACCTTGTTCTGGCGGTCGTCGTCCTTCTTGTCGTCCTCTTCGTTGTCTCGGGCGAGTAGGATGGAGCGTGCCGCTAGCGGACCTAATTGCGAGAGGGCCTCTGCCGTCGAGGATGGCATGTCGGAAGCCGTGCGGGCGGCAATCTCACCGGCAGCGCCTCGCGCCGTAGATAGGAGGCTGCGGGCGTGTGCTGCTATGGCTGGGAGTAGAGGTGCCATGTTGATGGCGGATTGACCTCGGCTTGTCTAGAATGGCGTCGTGTGGAATGAAGTGAGAGATTGGTTGTGTTAAGCTAATTAGACTCGGCTGGTGTTTTGCTGGAAACCCCAGCCAGGTCGATATGGGACAGTGAATCGATCTGATCAGCGAGTACCGCTCCCGTAGAAGAATCTGTGGGTTGGTGTGTGTGTACGAGTTGGTAGCAAGGTACTGGCTTGCTTGCAATCATGCACCTTGGAAAGTCGTTGCTACGATGACAAAAACAAAAACAGAGGTTGAATGTTGTAGCAGTGGAAATTGGAACAATTCCTGGGTGTTTGCAGCGAAGCTGGTTGTCCGGTGGTTTCTATTGCCTGGCAGGAAAAGTCGTGGCTGGGGGATCACTTGGAGACAGGGAGGTTGGTAGGTGATGTCAAAAGTCAACAAGTCTTTTCCCATTGACCGGGCAACGCGATAGCCCTGATCACCCCACTAAAGAGACCTATCGATAGGCTCTCTGACACGTCTGCCATTTTAATTACATCCTAAAACGGATAGTGGGGCCTTAAAGTGTAGGTAGATGCTGAGACGCTGTTACAGCCCTGACGGCCCTGAGCCAACTGGCCAACCACTCTGCCACTTTGGAAGCAAGCTGTAGCTGAGGACTACTGAGGCAGGTATTCA
Organism: Hypoxylon sp. FL1284; assembly: GCA_022432365.1. Taxonomy (NCBI): domain Eukaryota; kingdom Fungi; phylum Ascomycota; class Sordariomycetes; order Xylariales; family Hypoxylaceae; genus Hypoxylon; species Hypoxylon sp. FL1284. Next base: position 168,465 of record JAJJXE010000008.1, on the reverse strand, counting down.
TCACTTCGACCATCCACCTGTAGGTACATAAGACACTCGCTATTCGCAAATGCCTGTCTGGAAGAGAGAATGCTACTCGAATCACCGTCTGGGAGAGAATTGCAATATGGACATCCAATCCCGAACGTAACTTGGGCCAGCCGTCGGCGGAAGACGTTCGACTACCGACGCTCGAATCGAAGCAAAGCTTGGATATTAGCGCCAAGCGATTACCAATCCGACGTGTGAGCTGGCAACGACAGACGAAGGGGGTTAATTGGTTTGTTATGCGAAAAGAGCTCGTCATGCGAAGACGAGAGAGATTCCAAGTCCGGAGCTGTTCCAGTTGGGAAACCCCCTTTCTTGTCTCGTCCTCTGCCAAAACCCGGTTGGTATCGCTAGCCGCTCGACTCGTCACCAAATCCCATGTGCCGCACCACCCTCAGATGCCTATCTGCCCATCTGCCCCCTCGTCATTAGGCGATAGATGAGCTTGCCGTGACTTATGGCACATGTTATGAGTAACTCACGTTTAATTGGCGACGGACGGAAAGACAGGAGAAGAGATGATAGGTGTTGGTATATTTTGTGTTTTACATTCGGCCGTCATAGGCCAGATACCAGTTGGTCAACAGACGTCGACTTACGATGCTATGCGACTCTCCCAAGGTCCGCCACAGGATCTATATCCCTAACCGCTGACAGTCAGGTTACCACCAACCTGGGCGTCTTTCCGGCAGCTCGGAACCGGCGGTTAGCTCCAGCAGGCATGTTGAAACCACGACCAGTTCTCGCCTGGGCCGCCAGCGCGGTCGCAGCAAGGCGAGGCAGAGAGCTCCTGTAAGCACCTAGCTAAGCTTCCTTCGTGTCTGCGCTATGGAACGGATGTATTGCATGTAGAAGGGAAGTATCTAGACAAGAACCGTTACGGAACCCCCCAAAACCGTTTTGGAAGCACACGACATGGCGACGAAGGAGATCCCCAACGGCTACAAGCCCATCTGCCGCCGGCCTTCGCCATCTACCAGAGCACGGCCGGTAGGGGGGGTTCCAGAAGGTATGTAGAGAATCCAAAACCCCCAGATCGACATCGACGGCAAGCATCGCCAACCTGAAATCGGCTGGATGAAACGAACCATGCCCCCAATTCCCACCAGCCCCATTTCTTCCAATGGCATGTAGTTGAGGTTACTTGATTCCCATCTACATACCTACTATGTACTCGCCTGCTTACTATGTATATGTAGTACAGTTATATGTAAGCAGACAGGTTCAAGATGGACTACCTGAACTTATGTCCCAGGATCGGGCTCCCCCAGACCCGCGCGACGAGCTGCCGGATGTAGAGAAGGGCAATATTTGTTCGAATCGTCGATCGCTGTATACACTGATGTATGTAATAGACGAGCGAGCGAGCGAGACGAGTGGCCGATTACCTAACCGCTCGCCAACGTACGTCCAACTTACCACTGGGAGAAGATGCTGCTTGTTAACGAGTGGCGATCGATCCCCTTCCACCCCCCGTAAGCTCCGTGTCCAAATGAAGTCCCCTGTTTCACACAGAGCGAATGCATAAGACGTGGCACGATCTGCATGGGAACTCTTGCGTGGGGAAAACGGGGAAACCCTGCCCAGCCCTGCCATTTGTCTTGCTTTTCCAAGATGGCAGATGGGCCAGCATGGGCTGATCGAAGGACAGGCGAAGTCTCTGTTGCGTCAACTTACGTTCCGCAACCGAGATCCTGTGCTAGGTCGTTGGTAAATCCCATCCTACGAGGCGAGACAGAACACATTCACAAACAAAATCGCACAATACATGGTCATCAGGATGAACTGCTGACGCGGCAGGAAAGGGGGGAGGAGAAATATCCTAATTCGCATAGATGACCCTTTTTTTTCCATTATCCCGTCCATCACCATAGGCTATGTAGTAGTAGCACCTCAGGTAATCTATAGATGAGAGTGACAAATGTGAGCTCCTTTTACTAGCTAAGGTAGCCAAAAAAAGAAAACCCGCGAGATCCATCTTCTCATCCAACGTCGTGCCGTCCGTGTGACAAGCTCAACTCCCCCGCGTGTCGGCATTCCACCAGTGAAACCTTCAGAACAGGCGAGAAGCTCTATCACGAGGAAGACCAGGCGGATCGACCGAGCCTTGTCCGTCCTCGCGTCGGACACCTCGAATAGGACGGAGGGTCACGCTGGCCAGGTAGAGGATACAAGCCAAAGAGAAAAAAAAGAAACCAAATTCCCGACTGCTCGAGTCCGTCGTCCAATCGAAATAACTCCGTACCGAAAAGGGAGAAAGACGACATCGTCCCTCGCTCGCTCTTCCTTCGTGCGAGAAATGCGGTAAGCAACAAACATCCCCCCCTTTACTGCCAACAGAAGCGCGAACTTCATTTGCCGAGCAGATTAGATATCTATCAGTCCAACTCTTACACCACTGCGAATGGCTCGGCTTCGAAAGCACAAAGGGTATGTATCCGCACCGCAGCGTGGCACGGCCAGTTTCTGTGTAGAAAGAAGACAAAAATAGAACGTGGGTTCGCCCCCCTCGTTGCCCTAATCGGGTCGAGAGGATTCCCATGTTCTCGTGAGATTAGAAGGTAAGCCAACACGCCGCTCAATCCGCGTCCACACAGCCACTCATACACCCAATCCTCCCACTGTCCAAAGAAAAGTTCCATACCCCGACCAATCGTTCATTCCTCGTCCACTCATGGCTTCGTATACATGGGTTGATGAAATAAAAAAAAAAAAAAAGAGAAAGGTGAAAGAAAAGAAATCTCGCCAATCACGGACAGAATCTGACAGAAAAGGAAACGAACTGGCGTTCCCATCTCGCCGTGGCTTTTGATAATCCATTTTGGGGGGTATCTGTAAATTTTCTGCTTTTTGCCCTTCCAAGTCTTTGGTAACGGAGCAAGGCCAGATCGCCAAAAATAAAATAGAAAAAAAGGTATTGTCGAGCATAGAACGGGATGGGGAAAGAATATTGCGTAAGAATGCTGAAATGATCAGAAGCAGATAATCAAGTAGATCATGTCCACTCCGAGTGATGAAGCGGATCAAATTGTAGCAAATGTTCATGTCTTTCATCCAAAGGGTCGTTCAAATAACAGAGTACTCGTCGTCGTCTTCGTACTCGTAGCCCATGATCCCGGGAGGTGCGTATCGACTGTCGTAATGATCATCGTAGTAAGAACGGGGAGGAGCATACATGGGTGGCGCCGTCTGCCGAACTCGCGAGAACGAACCAGCTTGCGAGCTAGCCCGAGTCCGTGTTGGTGCTCGTTCCACCCGGCTCTTGTGGTCGTCGCTGTAGTTGGTTGTCTGATCGCTGCCTCCGCGGCCGACTCCGTTGCGGCCAATATTGATGTCACCGCCGTCCCTGCAGTGAATCTTGGTGTTTCCGACTTCGATAACGGCACCAATTGGAAGCTTGATCGTAATGTCATCATCGCCGTCACTAGACCTCGTGGTTCTCGTCGTTGCCGATTGCCTATAATCGCTCTCGTCGCGGCTTGCGCTGCTACGAGTCGACCGACTGCTGCCTCCATTCTTGACCCGCCGGAGAGCCTCGGCCGTGAGGGGCGGCACGTTGCCACCGGCAACGTCATCTTGGTATTGAGAAGCGTTGCGTATCTTGTCCTCGAAGTTGTAGTACGAGTTTCGCCGGCTGCGTGATGCTGGCTCAATCTCGTAAGAGTCACCGACGTCGAAGGTCGACTCGGCGTCGAAGCTGCTCCGACGTCTCGGCCGGGGAAGGGCACCAGAACCGTACTCCACCTCACGCCGAGCCACGGCTTTATACATGGTAGATTCTCCGTCTAGGTCATCATCTTCGAATCCGACAGATTTTCTCCTCGTGGCAGTGTGCGGCGGAGGCGGACGGAAGACCAACCGTTCCATCCGGTTGGGCTGGGTAGAAGCCGGTCGCGGAGGAGGCGGCATCCGTCGGCTGTCATCGTGCTCCTTGCTCGTCTTCCTCGCGGACGAGGTCCTTCGAGCGACTGCCTTCTCTTTGGTTGGCTCGAGGTCATGGGACTTGGAAGGATGGTGAAATCCCATTGCGGATTGAGGGCGCCTGAATCTCGAGGCCAAGTCCCTAGGACCGTTGTACTCTGGGTATGACGGAGGAGACGGGATAGGTTGGTGAACTAGTGCGTGTGCCATCGGGGGCGGAGGAGGTCCCATCCACTGGCCTGGAGGTGGGAACGAAGGAGGAGGGAAAGGCGACGGCTGCGGTGGCTGTGCGTGCGGTGGGTGTTGGTGAGCATACGCCGACGTTGATAGCGGTGGGCGTTGGCCATAGTACGACTCGGGTCTGGTGCGAGCGCGAGGCCTGGCCGAAGAAGCCGTTGCAACAGTCTGGCTTGGGTCGATTCCGTAGTAGGCGGACTCGTCCGACATTCTCGACGACGGCGCCGGGGCCGTCTTGCGAGTGCGGGCAGCAGGACGCTGCTTGACGACGAGCGACGACCGCTTCTTGTCTTCCTTCATCTTGAGCCTGGCTGAGTCCCTCGAAGAGCGCAGAGGAGGTTCGGTAAGTTCGGAATCTGAGAGAGCGGCGGTGGGTGATGTCGATTCTCGACGACTCGAGTCCTTGCGTGCTCTGCCGGTGTTGGGCTTCTCTTTAGAAGGGCTGCTCTGGGCAGTAGAGCGAGCGTATTTGGGTGAAGTGCCGGGGACGATGTGATCCTCGTCATCCACCTCCTCGAAGTAAGCGACGGAAGGAGCAGACTTTTTCGCCATGCCGGGGAGCGGTGGACGGGCAGGCCTGATAAGTGAATCCAGCCACTGGATCAGGGTTAGGAGAAAAGGTCGAGGCGATAGGCCTCAAAAGGCGGAGCTGTCCTGGTACCCAACGCAAGTGGGTTGCCGAAAGCGTCTGCGTGGCAGTACGTGCGACTACGGCTCCTGTACAGTGCAAGTGCTGATAATGGTTAGGTGGGCGACGGGCTTTTTCGAAAAGTCGGAAAGGGAAAAAGTAAGCAATATGTAGGTCGTATGTAGGATGTGGTCCAGCGCTGCAAGGAGACGGGGACTAGTAGGTTAGATGAGTTGGAGACCCAGGCTTCGAAGTTAAGGTCCAGTCGGCTCAGATATGGTCCAGTCAGAGAGGCCGAGGGGCCAAGGCGGCAGACCAGAGGCCAGCGAGCCAGAAACGGGCCAGACGAGAAAGACGAGCCAGCCAGGTCGAGTGGGGATCCGCGCGCGAACAGGCGTTGCGAGACTCGTAGCGTCAGAGGCCGGCACGGATTTTCGTTCAGGTAGACGGGGAAATTGAGAGGTCGTCAGGAATCCTAAGAAGAAAAAGGGAAAAGAATAAAATCAAAAGTGCGGTTCTTCGACTAAGAGATGCAGTTTAAGCACTCTTGAGATGACCCGCAGATAGATATCAAGAATTATCGACCTGTCTTTTTGTGTATCTTTTTCTTCTCTCTTCGCGCTCTGTTTCTATTTTTCCTTTATTTTTTCTCATTGGGAGACCAAGAATCGGGGATGCTGCATGGGAAGGGGAGAGAAGGGTGTTGCCGGGTTGATAGCAGGAGACTCGCAGGTACTTAAAAGGGGATCCGTTTTTGGGCAAAAGTACAAAGTACCAGCCAGACCTGGGTTTTTCCTGCCGGCCACCTGGGCAGCATTTCTGATTCAAATTCACACGCGCCCTTTATCAAAGTGGCTATAGGATACGTGTACGTGTACTGTTGTACAAGTCGGGCTCTGTACACATATATATTAGACGTAGCAAAAATAGGTGAATAGGTGAGTATGCGTGAATATATGTCTGTATCTTGCTATGTATCTGTATGTGAATCATGTACCAGCAGTACACATGTACATGTATCTGCGGAAGGGAAGTAAAGCCACCGGCTGACAGGTACGTACATGTATATAGTACATACAGGCTGGATGTCCCCAGGAGTGCATGAATGCCGTACCAGGTAGCTTACTGGTATATCAAGTACATGCGTCCTGCCATGTAAATTACGGTGACGGTGTAAAGAAATGGCTTAATGGGGACGAGATTGGAAACGGAATACTGGAGACGGCAGACGGGAGACGGGAGTGAAAGAAAGGCGGGCGGGCAGCGGGCAGCGGGATGGCAGATGGCAGGTGGCAGATGGCAGATGGCAGAGACAGCAGCGCCAATAATGGGTTGTAAAGCAGCTTCTAGCGTAGCACCCAGCCGATGTGGGATTCAGCAGGGAAGACCGCTGTCCTCTCGAGTGCGAAGGGTAAGCAAGTGAAGAGGGGTTTCCCGGTAATGGTGGGAATGGCAGACGGCAGAATGGACAGTTTTTATCGATAGGTACCACACCGTTAATAATTGATAGACCAGAAGAAACGGGGAAATATACCCTTATTTTTCCCTCCCTTCGTCTACTTTTCTCTCTCAACTATTTATTTGTATACATCCCACGCGACGAATACCAACAGCTTGGCTGCTCGTCAGAAGGTCGCTTTTGCTGGGGGACGGAGTTTAGATCCTTACAAATTTCAGATGTGTCAAGACCGAAAAGAAAGAGAAGAAAAATTAGTAACGGTACCCAACGGTGGGTCAGTCCCGTAAGGCGACAGAGATTCCACAAAAACTACTTCTCGATTAGGATGGCCACCGCGGATAGTGGCCTATCGTCATTGTCGCCTTGTCCAACTGCTGGCTGTCCTTCGTCCTTTTTCTCTGATAGACTCACCAGGGCCAGGTACCCCCTTGTTAAAACGTGTTGCTTCTTAACCTTTCCTGTTGTCGTCCTCAACAAAACGATACGCTTCTACGGCTCTGCGCTTATTCTATGTACATTCACGTACATACATACATGTTGACACCAGCCCCTGGAGTTGCCGGGCTGGCAGCTGGTTTATCTCAAGAGACAGTCGGTAGTGGCCAATGTTGCCAATCGATTGGCTCTCGAGGTGTAGATCCCATTCTCCCGCAACAGACTTCGGTTGGCTGTCGTCGTCTCTAGGCCGGCTATAGGTTGAACTATGCATACGGTACGGCTAGTCCAGTGGCAACGCTTGAGGGGCGTCTAAGGGAACCCGGGGCAGAAACACGTCCGGTCCAGGTGGGAGGCGATGGAACAGCTAGAAGGGAAGCAAGATCCACTGATGGAAAACTGTCAAGCACTCACGGCTCAATCCGTCTAATTAGGAACCGGGATGCTAACGCCCGATTACATATAATCGTGCCTTGGGTACCAATAAGGCGTCGGAAGATACAGAGAGGCATGCAGGCTGGCAGGGCTAGCTTTCTTCTGAAAAGCGAACTGCGTCCGAATGGCGTTATACCCGGATTACTTTCGCTCTGCTCACTCGTTCGTTTGTAGGAACCTTCAGCCGGCTTAGAAATAGAAGACGCCAGCATTGGACACGGACGCCTAAGGTAGGTCGCAACGAAAAAGGGTCTCTGCGGCTACGAGTCACGATGGTAAAGAAGGCGTCCTTTTTTTTTGTTTCGTCTATAGAATGCTACTTGCTGACAGGTAGGCAGGCAGGCAGAGGCGCAGGCAGAAACGGGGACCGCCAACGCACCGCGTCATGGACAAATCCACTGTTCCACGCTCTGGCTGGTTCTGGTTCTGGCTCTGGGGGACTTGGGGGCACTTAGATCCCACGATGCCGCTGGACTGGCCCAGACAGGGTATAGAGCTCTGCGGGACGCATGCATGGCTTTAAGAGCTAGCATATCGTCCACCGTAGGACTGCCTAACCTCGAGCAAACCCACCGGCCACGACGGGAGAGTCATCGAGTATATTCTCTGCCCTTCTGCCTGCCTCCCTCCCTGCGACATGTACATGCGTCCCTTACGCTTCTGAATGCATACACTTGTTGCGACCCTGCCGAATACAGACGACATTACACCATCAGGCATGAACTAGGCCGTATCCTGGCTGCGGGCGTGTTCATATACGTGCCTATTCGGTATGTAAAGGACAATTGGCGCGCGAGAGACGAAATCTTATCACCAAAGTGCGCGTCACACCGCACTCGCTCTCGATGAATCGCAGCGCTCTCGCGAGACTCAGGGCCAACGCAGCCAGTAAGTGATGGCACTTGAACAGGTGTGAGAGGACACGCATACATTCTCCAGAAGCGGGATCGGACAGTCCTGCAGTAGCGGGGCGTAGCAGACTTTGGTCTGAGACATTACTGAAGGTCCTATTAGACGACTCCAAATTGATGAGCAGTCAGGCTCACGAATTATCACGAGCCGCAACTCGAGGCATCGCGAAAAACGGGCAGTCTCGGAACGATACGGTTGCTCGGGTAGGCAAGCCCATCCAGTAAGTATGACGATCACTTTCGAATCTAGGCAGAGACGGGGGGCGAAAAAAAAAAAAAAAGGGAAAAGAAACAAATCAACTTCATCCGGCGTATGCGAGTTGATTGGCTCCGGACAAGCCCAAGACCGTATTCTGGACCTCCCTCTTTACAAACATCTCCCGTGCCAGCAATGCATGTCATCCAGCAGACGAAGCCACACCCGTACAATATATACAATATCCGTAGTATGATATGAACAGCCAACCACCAAGAGCACCTCTATGCGGTACTTCTTGATAACGGTAATTCGTCTCCGTACAGACGGCACTCATTCCCTTCCGCCGCGAGAGCGAGAGATTGGTTACGATTCTTGTCCTGTCTGGTGATCAACTTTTACATTTACATGTGCGAGCGACAACCTTGACGCCCAATGCCGGGCTGCAGGCAGGAAAACATTATATTGAACCAGCCTATGAAGGTGATCGGTCTATCACGGCATCATGAAGCCACTGCATTTAATATGAGTCACTCACCTCGCAGCGTCTGCCTCCTATGAGAACCGGCTACCTGCTCAGCTCGGCACAAGGCGGCACTCCACCAGTCAGGGAGCGGCCAGCCGCATACAACAAAGCATTGACGCAAGTGCAAGGTGTTGCCAATGCAGCGCGACAATCCCTATCATTATACGGATAGATGCGTGCTCCCCCGCAAGGGCTCCCAGGTATAGCCACCACCGGGAACCTAAACGGAGCGAGGTCACGACAAGCCCCCAAAATCGACATCTCCAGACATGAAATCCGGATAGTTGTGAGCGTAGCACGGCTAGGTACGACATGCGGCTCATATGGTCACAGCACTGCTACTATATGATAGAAGCATGTTTGCTCAAGTGACACGGCAACTCCCTTTCGGTGAGGATCTGGAGCGATATGAATCGAACACAGTTCGCACTGCGTACCGGCAAAAAACGACGACGACGAATCCAACTCTTCCCTTCTGGTGGGGTGCTCTTGGCAATTGGACGGACACGATTGGCGCCAGAGTCGACCTTTTCTCAACTCGGACACCCTCGAGTGGTTCACCGCCTTTTTCGGTCGAGGGCATCACGTCACTAACTCACGCTTCTTATGTAGAACAGCGCCACGGACGTAGGCTCTCTCCAAGCTTCCCACCCAAATGTCATGCTATCGTATAGAGCACCGACCATGCGAACGCAAACGCAACGGACCATAAAGGGATCCCGTAAGTCGAGACACATGGTCGCTGACGTTGTGCAATCCTCTGCCACGTCTGAGCAGCAGATAGACCGTTTTTGGTCGTCATGACGGATCGGACACCGCCTTCGATACACCGCCTTATACAGGCCCGTGACTCGTGTAGAAAATTGAGGTCCTGCTAGGATTCGCAATATCTGCCGTCGCTATCTCCGGATCAGCTCAAAGGTTTCCCTCATCACGTCCATGCCGAGCGTAACATTAATGTTGGCAGTAATCCCGTTTCCTAGTGTATAAGCATAGTAACACTGCTCTAGGACAGCATACCATCAAAGGCTTCCGAAGCAATCGACCTACTTGTCATCTGCAGGTCACCGGCGAAGGAAGTCAAAAGGGAACAACAACGCGACGGGGGTCAGGACGAGCGGTAGTTCCGTCCCCTGAAGTCAGGATGACCAATTGGCCAGTGCCGAATTTCCTGTGCCTCGGAATATCACACGGTTGGCTTTGGTATCATTCGTAAACATAAACGGATGCTGCTAGGCGAGGCAGCAGGTAGGTGCCTACTGGTAGGCATATGTGGCTTTCAAGTGGCTTCAGGATGCCACACCACACTCGAAAGAGACCGCAACACCATGAGAAGCACCGACTAGTCTGGGTTGGTAGTTCGTTGTCAGACTTCTGCGCCACTGATTAACAGCACGTTAGGACAAGCAGGCTCCGCAGCTCACATCCCTAAGAGCAATTCGAACTAAGGCATTGAGCAGTCGACTCTTCTCGCTGGGATTAATTGGCATCGGGAACGGCCACGAAACCTTATATAGAGATGGAACCCGGCCACGCCACTGCTTCCTATTTTATGGATCAGACTTCAGTATCAGTAATGCCACAAACCGAGAGGAGGGAGAGCGTTATAGAAACGTGGTGGGTCCTTTAGTCCACGCATTCTTCTTCATTATGGTCTGCTACGACGCCGTAGATGCCTCGTATGCCTGCCTTGGACACGCGTTCTGACGCCGCAGTAACAGAGGTTTGAAAGACCTGAGCCTGGACCACTGATAACGGTGACCACAGAAAATGAATAGATCGGTGACCCGAAGGGTAATTCCAGGATTCATAATAGTACACCAGACCCAAGCGCACACGGAGGAACCAACCAAGATGATTAGCATGGATACATCCAGGACTGGGACTTTCTCAGTAGCCCTGCATGTTGCATGCCCTGGGTTGATTTTAAAGGGGAGATTGACCCCCTGCCGCGGCGCTTGAAACAAAACAACCATAGCACCAGCAGCAGTTGGCCTGCCACACAACAGCTTTCCGCGAGTGTCCGTCCCAGCTCAGGGTCCACACGTGCCTGTCTTGTCGATGACAGGAATCCCTCAATGCGGCCGCTCGCTGGGGTGGGAAGCATTGCTGGTGAAGCGGCTGGATTCGATTATTGCTGGTGATCTAAGGTGTACCTCATAATACTATGCGGCGAGACAGAGCCACATGGTGCTCCCGTCTTCTTCGAGGGCATGGCTCGCTCGGCCCTTAATCGATCGACGCGGGGTATTTTTCTCCTCGGGCAGTTAGAAAGCCGACAGAAGTCCGGACTATGGGGAGTTTCCAGCTTCTGGTCACGATATAACCCGGTGAAAGAGGGGGCCGGAGCGAAATATTCGAAGTTGCTGCCTTATGCCAGGTCCGGGGATAGAGATCGGTATCCAGTCATCATCCAATTCTTCTGTCGTATGAGCGGTTCCTTGCAGCTGAACAGAACCCTGGTTTCTCGTCAGGTAGGGGTCCTTGGAAAATTCGGTTCTGCTTGCGAACTCGACAGGATCATGATATCATAACGGCCATAGTTGGCCCCGAGATGGAACTTGGTAAGGCATATATAGCCACTGCTAATATACCCATCGCTCGGGGTTATTGCGAAGGAAAAGGCGGTAAAGACCTGGGCATACGTCCCCCGTTAGGTCCATAAGAGCTGTCCGTGTGATCGTTGAGGGAGCACCAAGAGACAAGTACATAGTCGTCGTCCGAGACCCACGAACGGGTCTTGATAGTTTTGCTGAGACAGCTTTAAATAGAAACAAGGTTGTAGAATTTAGGGGCTTTCTATTCTAGAACAAACAAGCGGAAGACTTCGAGACATGACGCTGGCTTCAGGCCGTGCAGAAGTGGTAGAAGGGGCAGGAAGATGTAAATTGGGTAGGTAGATTTAGAGTCCAAGACAAGCACCTTAGCATGAGGCTAGTCCGGAGTCATCACGTGGCTCTGCTGAGTAAAACGAAATTAAAGCGAAATCAAACCTCAGAACCAGCCACGCCGCCTCGGGACCCAGCCACGGCTGTTAAACTTTTGGATTTTTAGCCAGCGTTTCCCTGTTTTTTTTTTTTTTTTGTTTTTTTTTGTTTTTTTTTTCCTCTTCAGATCTTTAGAGGCTTGACAGATGCGTAGAGGCAAGAGACGAAAGAGAGGCGGGCGAGGCGGGGGGTGGTTGACCGCTGCCAACTCTTCAGCCCTACACCCGAGATCCCTAAGCTAACCATTCACCTTCTTTTGCAATCGAGATCTCAAAATTCGATCGTCGGTCAGGTTTGGCCCTTTGCCGTCTGCAATCAAATCTCTCCTCGGGCCCTGCCGCCCACGTACAGCATGCACGTCAATAGGGGATCTGCAGGGACTTACTTGGGACGAACTTGGGCTCTACCCGTCTGCCCCTTCACCGCAATCCCTCACCGCAAACCTTCTCTGACTCGCTCTCTGCTCTGACTCGTCTCTCTACCTCACCCCCTTTTCTCTTCTCTTCTCCATCTCCTCACCTTATTTCTACCTGTCTTCCATACTTGGTCTGGTGCTCAGTCGTAAAGCTGCGATTTCAATGACATCATTGAATCCGATAGCCGCAATGTTCTCTTTCCAAATTCGTACACGGGACCTATGCAGCGGGAAGACTTTGAAGACATTCGGAGCCAAGGCACAAAGCTAGTGTGCCGCAACCTATACCGCATCCACACTGGGCACGCACGCGCTATGGCCAGACTATTCGCAACAGATAAGGTTGTCGCCGAGGCTAGCAAGATAGAGTGGCCCTGCTTGGTACTTAGCTCCCTCTTTAGCCCAGAGATGCCAGAAGTTCGGATATCTTAGCGCACCCGGCCTCCCATCCCATTATCAATCTACGTCTCCAAACTACCCGCGCGTAGCAAGGCGCCAAACGCGAATCCGGACGCGAATATCTAGTGCTCCCGCCATAACCTCAAGAATGTAAGGAGTAACGGAGTAAGGAGGAGAGCATCTCAAGGATGCGCGCCGCGATGCGACAGGAGATGACCGCCGGCAACTTAACCGGCGCTGCCCGGCGTAGCATCGAGCCAACCTCCAACGTCGTCGCGGGCAGGGTTGTGCGATTCCACTGCAGCCATGGTCAAGACAATACTCCAATTTTCTGCCGATAGGTCGCCTCGCCTTCTTGTCATCTGACACGGCTACCAGTGACTACGCTTCGTGTTTTGGATCTGGGTGGCACCCCAAAAATAAGAGAGCAGGAGAAAAAGCCACATCCCTTCCTAATCGCCATCCCTGCGCGCCCTCTTATCCCACCTCCCTCCTTCGGTAAGCTATTGGCCGGCCGGCGTATCACAGCCCGCGCAGGCCTCAACGTGCATTTCACACACCTCTGGTGGTGTGGTGGGGTTGGTTTCTTGGTATTTGATAGCCACCTTTTTGGCGGACGCTAACTCAGCTCCATCACAATCGCGAAAGGTGAAGCCTCGCGTACCGCAGATGCCGGTAGGGCCCAATACCTCTGGTGGACTTGTAGCGGTGTCTGCTCTGCGGAGTGGAAAGTTGTCTGGCGCGACATGCCAGAGCTCCGGCGTCGGCTCTGCACTAGACGACAGATTCAAATCAGGATTTTGTATCGCGGCTACATTTTGTCGACTATCGAACAAACTCGTGTTGGTTTGTCGGTTTTGTGCCGCAGGTGAGCTTCATGCAAGGTACAGTGCATACATACGTTCGTCGCCGATCCAGTAGGCAGGCCAATTCGATCAGAGATCGACACGGATCAAATCACAAGGCAGCAAACAAGCCTCAAGACGTCGCAATCACAAGAGTCAAGGGGAGCGAGTTACGGCTGTTTCGGCTAGCAGTCAGTGTATATGGCATTGTCAGATGGCTATCTCGCTTTCTGATGGAAGCCTGACTTGGACTTGGTGGCCTCGATGTCTTAGGAGGTCCGGCTTATGCGCTCCCGTCCTTGGTGACCCCCACCCACACGGGCCAGCTTCGCTTCGCACACCATCTTAGACGCGTGATGCCCCTTCAAGTAATCAGCTTGCTAATTCTCGTCAGGTATCCAACTAAGCCCTCGGTAGCGGCATAGCTCGTCTCCTAGCTGATCCACGCCCTCGTTGTATCTAGCCGTCTCCACCTGCGAGCACATCAAGTTTCCGCTCCGTTGCTCGCCGCCCCTCATGCATGACCACCCTCTTCCCCAGCCTTCGACTCACAAGGCAACCTCGTTTTAAGGTGACCGGTGACTAAGACGTGACCCTACATTCCCTGCCTTACCCTGTGGCAGTATATAATAATACGGCCTCGCCGCTCATTTTCTCGCAATTTTCTTTTTCGTGCTACCTTCGTATCTCACAATCCATCATTTCTTCCTTCCCCAAGGCTGGTTCGAAATACCCTACTCTAGTATAAATTCCACCTGAGCCGGCTTGAGTCCGGCGACCTTGGTCAAGGTTAGGATACGAAGAAGGGCTCTGTCTCTCTCATATATCCTTCCCGGCTTGGTATCGTGGGAATGATCACAACGTGGTGTCGCACCTCCTACCACTAAATAAATCCTCCACCTTTCATCCCATCTTCAACATCCACTACCATGCCTCTACTACCCGTCAACATGCCTGCGCGTAGGCAGCAGCCAGAGACGTCACTCTGGGTATCAAGTCCTATTCGCTCCCCTCCGTCGTTGGACGACGATGTCAACTCAACAGACGACGAGGAGCTTGACGGCCAGTGGCCCAACGAAAATCCCATGACATATTTCCTCACGCCAGCAACTCCAAAGGAAGAGGAACTCGAGTTCGACTTTGATTTCGACGCTGGGATCGAAGACTCAAACCGGCCCCGTGAGATTATCCGAACTGTTTCCCCGTCGACTCTTGATGGCCTCAGAAAATACAAGCCCAAGGACAAAGCGGCCGACTGTGCCGTCTTGGACGATGATGACGACGACGATGACGATGAAGACTACATCCGACTCGACCCCCGCGGACGTACTTCCCTGCCATTTGGGTTTGAGAAGTTCTTCGACCAGCCGAGGTCTGCCTCGGCTATGACATCGCAGACCACAGAGGCTCTGCTATCACCCGACTTATTCCACGTCGGATCACCTACTGGCCGTCCGGTGAAGCGCTTCGCTCCACCACGGCGCACTCTCCGAGGAAGGTCGCCCGGTCGGTCGCTTCAGCGGCGGCACTCGTGGCGCGAACCAAGCCCGGACGTATACTCGATCGAGGAGGAGCCGGAGAAGGAGACGATGAGCGAGATGGGGATGAGCGTCGAGGATCTCACCGACAGCGAGAAGACGCAACCAATAGACATACCGGCTGCAAAGCCGCGGAAGAAGGTTCGGTTCGTGTTACCGGTCAAGGAATAGGAGCATATTTTCAAAGGGTCTTGTACATAAGTCCCCGGAGGACACAAGTTGGCATGCATACAAACGGCGTTGCGGTCTCTTGCATCATCTCTTGGGCTTTTCGGGTTTTCATCTACATTTTCATTTGTCATGCATCTGGGAGGGTTCGGGGCATATTTTGCATAAGGCTATCAGATTGTCTGGGCGGATAGGGATACCTACAGCATATCGGGGGGGGGAGGGTCAACAAGATACCAAATTTTTTTTTCATAATCAGCCTACTCATTTTCAACACGACGTCTGCTTCTGTGACTTCCACCTCTGAGTGTCTTGGCCACTTACTTCAACTAGTTTCTACCTAAGCCATCTGATAAAGAATAGGTAAGACGAAAAAAAAAAAAAAAATCAAGTAGTTTATCACTAAGGACTCGTATCCATGCATGTGGAAATCAGGGTCTAGACCCATCATCTGTTCTCTTTGCTTACGCATGCCGCGACGCACATCAGCGTCGATCATATGTAGCCCCAGGCTGCAAAACGCGAGATGGGTGGCATTCGTCAACATCTCGTCATTACCACGTCCTCGCCGTCCACATGTTTCGAAAGGGCCAAGAGGGCGCGGGCTGGTCATCGCCACCGTCATCATCATCATCCCACGCCCAGACGAGAACAGGGACCGAGTAAATCTCTCTCCCTCGTATAGACGCGCCCGACCACGTGGAACATTTCTTAAGTATGTAATTAATTAACTCCCTCTGCTCCGATCCAGCCTCGCCGACCGTTGGGGGGGGGAGGAGATGGAAAACGTGCCAGGTGGGATACAAGGCTGTCAGCAGGCGCAGACGTAAGTAACTGACATATCAGCGAGGCTGTGCTTCCATTTGCAGCTCACCCTCGAACCTAAAGGGGATGGGAAAGTGTACTGGCCCAGCCCTATGGAGTTATCTCCCGACGCACGCAGGGATCTCGCGGCGTCACACGACGCGCGCCTTGCGTAACGCCGCCGCAAGGGATTCCTCGCCCAGGGATGCCGAGGGGTGGAAAGGGGGGTGGGCGCTTGTCAGCGAGAATAGCATCAGCGTCTGGTTAGGTAGGGTAAGATGCCCTAAGGGTCCATGAGTAAAGTAAGGTAAGGTAAGCTGGTTGAAGGGAAAGAAAAAGGAGGAAGAAAACTTACCAAACTGTATGTCCTCGGCCGGATGCGGACGACCAAGCAGGCGTCAGCCAGCCTGCCAGCCAGTGAGGTCCGAGATCACCGCCAGGGATCGGGTATGCATGTACTGACGACGAGGGGGGTTGATGGATGGACTATACATCAGCCAAGCAAAAGCAGCAGAGGCTCCTAGCGGTTAGCGGCCACTCAACTGACCGCTCCTCCTGCGTATTGCGCATACCTGTTACTTATCTGGAGGAGAGAAAGGAATTTCAGCGGTCATGCACGTGGGTTGTGTGTGTCTTCCTCTTGTCGGGAGTACCGGGCTGTCGGGTCGCTTGTGGTCGGCGTTACGTGAGCACTAGTCATCATCGTCTCGGCCTTCTCGCCCCCAGATCCTCACGCTCGAGAGGAATGCATATATAAGACGACTGGGCGCGGGATGTAGCTCCAGCACTGGTTAAGAAAGGCTTTACGGGAGCTGCGTGGGCGGTAAGCTTCTTGACCGCCTCGTCGGGTTCTTGACTTATCTACTCTAGTATTTTTCTCGTGGGGTTGGGCCGGCGACCATACTAGCTAGCCCTACGCTAGACACCTCAGCCTTCAAGTCTTCGGCTGCAAGGTCGTGATTATAGCTTGGGCTGTTATTGGATTCTTTCCGAGGGTCTGGAGAATTGGTATGTTCGGGCAGCTAGCGTCGAACCCGAATCCAGACCTTCTAGACGTCTATGTCGGCTTCTCCTCGAGTCAGTTGAATGCAGCTCGCATCAGTGCTCTAGATACCTTACCCCCTTTTCCGACCATCACGGATACGTATTAGCTATCTACATTGTACATGGATTATAGACTCGGTCCAGAAGCTTAGAGTCAAAGAGACTACTTGTCTGGGGAAGATTCATATGCTTTGCCATATTGCACACCGCTCACAACAAACTATCACGAACATCCGGTGTGATTGGCCGCAATCGAAGCCCCTTTACGCCCTATAATACGCCTGAAGCAGACAATACTATGGCCCTGCGAGCTGAGTCCTTACTGTGCTCGGGGGTCGCAGGAATCGACTCGGGTAATCTATGTGGAAAGGGGGGAGGCATCTGACATGTGAATAGGCCATCGAATTCCCATATTGGCTCTATACTGAACATAATTCGTTGGATTGCACTCCACGCTTATTCCATCTCGCCCCTATTCCGGCGATAGTCTGGAAGCTGAGACGCTAAGATGAAGAGATATGGGGGGCCTATTCGTCGCCTTCTCACAACTAGCCTATATGACACAGTTCGAACTCATTATTGAGTTACATATGTCTAACTTCAGATAGTAAATAGTAGACTAGCTTTCTTGTAGCTTCAGTAAGACTTTTGGGATCCTTCAACGGGGACATATGCAATACCGATGCTGACAAGTCGAAGCATTCTAGGAAAAGCTCAAGATAACGCTGATGGCATGTGAGAATTTAGAGGTCCAAGAGCATTCGAATACACATATGATATTTGGAATCAAGATGAGTGTGGTCATTCTTACAGGAGGCGAACGACTGTTATCTTCCGACTTTACAGAATGGATGAGCCTCTCCTTAAGAGGTAGTTGTTTTCTCACTTAACTCAACGATACCACCATTAATTTTATATAAATAGCTAAAAATCATTATATTGCACTCGCGCATACTTTTGAATGATCATGGATGTTGAGGATAAGTGTAACGTTCAGAAGACTTCTGTTCCGAGCAGCCAAGTGATCCCTCCCTAACACACGACCCCTTTCTCCCTCCCATTATCTGCGTGCCTTCGCTTTGGCCCCTAAATTACTCTTCAGAAGCTACATGCTATTTTTAGCATGTCGTGAAATATCCTATTGGGTACCCGAGTACATAGCGGGTAAGAGACTTCACAGCTGACCGGCCCGGATATGTGGCGACGGCCGGAGCTCATCTGTGTGCCACCACACGGGGCCGCACACGGGCGCATACCCAGTAATAAAACACGCAACCATCAGATAACAGGCAGGATGTTGCGATAGTAGGATCATGCTAATTTAGGTAGGTTTGCGACACTCGTGCTGAGCAGATAATGAAACGTACTGGCTACTGACAGGAACGAGATCATCTTGTTCGGGGTGCGCGCTTTCGAGAGGGTAAGATGATATGAGAAAGCAAGAGTGAGAATGGCAGAGGTGCTCTCGGGTAGAACGATGCGAGTTTCGGAGAGTTGGCTTGGCGATAGGGAGACTATTAATACTTATTCCATCGTTGTCATATGATATTGTCTACTACACATGTTTCGAGTTATGCGGCTATGCTGTTCTAGATTCGGTAGGCATGATATTCGCTTGATGCGACAACATAATCCCTTTATGCGAAAAGAATATCACCATTTAGGTCTTGTTAGTGCTTCTTTCGCTCCGTGCACAGCATAGACAGCGAGGTTTAGGTCAAGTAGTTTGTTCATCTAATGGTCTATCATACTTCCATCTCGTCGTGCTACCTCCCCTCACAACCGCGAGGTAGCTGTAAACCTTTCATCCACCGCACAGGGGTATTGTTCTTCCAGGGCGAAAGGCCGATATGCTCGGTGTGGTATCGTATTTTTGGTGATAAATGTACAGAGCAGCCGCGGCTCGAGGCTGTTCCCAAGCAGCAGTGCAGAATATGGTACAAGAAGAAGATACGACGGAGCGTACGGGCAGGCCGGTGTCTCAAGGTGAAAAGCGCCCCATCTACGACGGCGTGCACGAGGCCTTTCCCTTCTCCGGGTAGCCCATGGGCGCGACGACGTGGATCGTGCATTCTTGCCCTCTGCTTGAGCACTGCGGCGACAAGTCAGCTATGATGGCGCCTAGGTACTCCGGTTCGTAGACTGAGGGAACATACCGGAGTGCCGGTGCAGGAGGCCTGCTCCGAGTTGTCTACGTTCGCATAGCACACGTTGGTGAGAGGTTTGCACTCCTGCTCGTCGAGTTAGTAATCTGCCCAAGGCCGTCTTCTTCCCTGCGCGTTGTCCCTTAGAGGTGAAGAGAGGGTTTGTTTAGTTGTAGACGTACTCCCTTTATATCCGCCAGGGCTCCAGAGCCGAGGCCGAGTAATATGGCGATAGTCGAGATATGCATGGCGGCGTTGGACGTGTGGTAATTTTTTTTTAAACCTTTTTTTTTTTTCTTTCCGCGACAATCTCACCGTGTGCTAGAAGAGTTAGAAAAAACTGACGATACCCCAAGGTAGGACAGCGGTCAGCTCTTTGTGGCAGGCATGGTCAGCTTCTTATACGAGCTTCCAGGCAGCCAAGTTCCCGTGCGGCCCAGCAGATGCGATTCCTCCCAGCCACAGCTTCGCCTCACAACTCGGGCGCGACGATCCGTCCTACGTGCACCCGTCACCCCGGATGCCAAGAAGACGTCTGCCCAAAATTAGTATGTAGGAGTCGAACATGACATGGTGTAGGATTCCTTTTTGAGGACGGAAGATCCTCAAACTTCCCTCTCCTCTCAGTTCGTATAGAGATAGAGACCGCGATCCTTTGATTGCCATGATATGATGAAATGATTCACTGCCGGTTTCTTTCTAAGACGACAATGGAACCGTGAATGCTTCTAAAACTCCTGGTCTAGACATGTATAACCAACCGTTGACGAGCGCCTCTCTTAGAGAGCCCCTTCAAGTCATTGAAACGAAAAGAGAAGTACATCAGTGGCAATTGAACCCGTCTCATGTGTATTTGGTCCTCCTCACCTCTGATATGATAGAATTACGCCTTGAATTGAGGCATTCGGGCGAGTTCATAGTTGACATATGGCTCAAAGCAGATAGTGAAATGTAGTCTATTTCCGCCGGGGCATGACGCCCTCGTATTTTTTCTTGGCACCAAAGGTACACTGAGTTCTATGAATACGACTCTGCCATCATATCGCCTAGAATGGAAGCCTTCACCCAATCCTAGACAGATATCCTCTTCGGGCTGAGAATAATCCTTAATGAATTCGTGGTATAGACTATCATTGAAAAAGAAAAAAAAAAAAAAAACCGATGCCGGTTCCATTATGTTTTTGGTACCGACGCGGAAATCGAACGCCGCCAACGCCTCGCCCTCGATGCAATTTTCATGTATGAACACAGAGCCAGGGATACCGTCTTCATAAGACAGGCACGCCCTACGTCTCCTCTTCCTCTTCTTCCTCTGCATCCTCTACCGTCACCGCCTTAGCCTTCCCTTTCGCATCGTTGCCTGCAGGCTCGTCTTGCTCGGCGCCAGAATCTTGTCCTTCCGAACCTTCCGTGGTTGACGGCGCTTCATTCCTGGTCTCTGTTTCGTTCGGGGAGATTGAGCGGCCAGCTCCGCCATTGGCAAAGAGCTGCGCGGCACCACCCCAGTTGGGCATCACCGGTGTAGGCGCTGCTACGACGGGGGGCTCGCTTCGGTGATCGGCAGTAGTCTGGGTAGTGTCCTCCGGACCGTCCTCGGGCGCTCTCATATATCTTCTCACAGATCTAGCGGTCTGAGAAGGCCTGGCGTTCGATGGTCTAAAAGTTGACGCGGCACTGCTGGTTGTAGCAGTATCATTAGGCAAATCTGCCGCTTGTGTTCCTTGACTAGGGATATCCGTGTGTTGAGCAGGTTGCTGAGAATCTAGAGGTTGTGCTTGCTGGCCGTCTAGGCGCTGGAGAGGCAACAAGGACCACCCGGGAGGAATTACTACACCGTCAGGAAGCTCTGGGCTACCTGCAGGGATGGCAGTCGAGTAAGATGCGCCGCCATGCCTAGTCACTGTCGGTGTTGGTGCGCGTCCCGGAAAGTTCGGAAACGGGGGCATTGTCATGGGCTGCGGATGGGGAAAGAGGTGCTGCGGTACAGCCGGTTGAGAGGATGTGAACTGAACGTTGACACCAGGCTGTCCGAGTTGGGTCATCGGGGTGGCTTGAACTTCTTGGTTCATCTGACGGATGCGACCGAGCTCCGAAGCAAGAGCATAGAGAGCCTGTGCTTCGGCTTGGTTTGTCTGCAAGGTTTGCATCTCGTGCTGAATCCGCAGCGAGATAGTCTCAAGCTGGGCCCGCATCTCCATGATACTACCAAGGTTGTTACTGTTATTGCTAGTATCAACTTGAGCGGCGGGTGTCGGAGGCGCTTGGGGGGGCGGCACAGGTGCTGCGGGGGCGTTGACATTGGCGCCGTCGAGGGGGAGACGAAGTCGTTGGGCCATCTCATGGATATTTTGGGCATTGCCCTGGGCGAATCCCAGTCTAATGGGCCCAAGTTGGAATACTCTCATATTACCACCGCGCCCCTGTGCCGGTTGGCCACCATTTGCAGCTCCGTTGCCTGGCGCCGGTTGACCTGCGGCATTAGGTTGGCCACCAGCATTCGGCCCTGGAGCGGCGCCGTTGGCCGCACCGCCGTCCATGCTGACAGGGTGCCGGCAAGTTGGGCATACTTGCTGTCTTTCCAACCAACTCTTGAGGCATCCAAAGTGCAAGATATGACCGCAGAGAAGCTTCTTGGGGCGAGATCGCTCCACGGCGCCCACGGCAGACGGATCCCACGGTCTCATCTCCTCTCTGCAGATGATACAGGTATCCTCACGAGCCAACTCTTCCTCGGTGGCGTCAGTTAACCTGCCCATGTCCTGCAAGGCTTTGCGATACCGCATGAGGGCGCTTAGGCGTGACACAAACGACCGAGCTGTCATGAAGAGTTCGCGCATAATGTGAATAGGTAGGCCGTAGAACATGGTCAGGATTGCGAAGAATGCGGAATAAACAGCGAGCTTAACGAGGTCTAGATTTATGTAAGATAATAGTCGCGCGATCAAGTAGCGGTTACTTACCGGTCATGAGATCAAGACTCAAAACCCATTGCCCCTTAGATTCCCATCCTGGGACTTCGATGTCCGTTTCGTCGATGTCTTCTTCGTCGGGAAGTTCTTCTTGCTCCGCGGCCGCAGCTTCGGCTGCCTCGCCAGACTCGCGGCGACTTAGGATATCGGCGCGCTGCTCTCGAACTTGTCTTCGCCGGTCTTCGAGGCGCTTCTTGGTCTGCTTCTTCACAATGTCGGCCTCGACAAGCGACAGGACATATCGAAAGCCGGTGCGGAATGAACACGTGGTCAAGATGGCGAACTCGAACAGAAACATAACCATCATGTTCGGACGAGCCTGCTGGATCACGGCGTTGACGGCGTAGGAGAAGAGCCAGGTATCGTAGAGGACGCTGAGCAAGAGGGAGATGCTGAGTCGCGTGTGAAAGAGTCGTGGGTTGACGGGGGGCTGTTGTTCGAGAACCTCGACGCGGCCCTCGCCGATCCACTCCCAGACCTTGCCCGTGACCAGGGCAGTGAACATGACGAGGAACCAAGCTCCCACCTCTTCCCGGAAGATTGTCATGGCCAGGCAGGTCTCGGTCACGGCGAACCAAGCTCGTTCGTAGAGCTGCTCGATCTCGACGGGTCGGAGGGGTCCATAGCATAGTCGTTGGAGACCCCAGACGAAGGATCCGTAAAGTAGGAGAACAAGATTAATGAGGATCTAACAGGCAAGACGATTAGGGTCAGCAACTTGGTATAGTTGTAAGAGGCAAACGATGGAGGGGCAAGGAAGCGAGACGGACCATGAGGCTGAGATTATTTTGCGACAGGTATACCATCGCGGAATAGAAGTTGGCGCGTTGGTTGAAGGCATAGGCGACTACGCTGGCCGCGAGGGCCGTCGAGGTCTGTGCAAAAGGTTAGTCTCGAAGCTGCGCAAGTGACATGGCATGGCGATAGTTGGAAGCTGAGCAGAGATGAAGCTTACCCCTGCGTACCAATACAGTCGCATGGTGAAGGGATTGAGGACCAGGAGGTTAAGATTGTAATGCAGCTCCTTGGGAAATGGATTTAGGCGCCCATCATTCCGATGCGGGAATACAGGAGAGCAGATGCGCTCGGTGCGGAATTGTAGGTTGTTTGTGCGGTCGTGTGTTATCGTCAAAGAAGGATTCCCTGTAGATGCCACCTATCGAAGTTGCATAGCTCTCTTTACGTACATGGTACCTGGCAGAAGTACCTGGAGCTTGGATTGCGAGGTGGGTGACAAGACAGGTACCTACATGTATGACGCGACTCGGGGATAATTTCCTGACTTTTCATTGGTCGGGCGGATTATTCGGGCTCCGATTGCTCCGTTCACACCTTCCCGCACGGACCGACGGTCAAACCCGCCTTCCCATTCCCGACCGTCACAGCCTTAATACGTTTCTTAATCCCGAGAGTAAAAAGTTACCGAGGCAGCGAGGCATCAGGACAAATTGTCAACTACGTGTCTACGGCACACATTCAGTTTTGGTAGATTGGGTTTGGTGAGAGCGCAAGTTTCCCGTCTTCATCCTATGCGAGATCCAAGTCCCTACAGCTTAGGCAGGTGTAATACCAGCACCCCGAAGCCACAAGTGCTATCAGTACTGCATAGAACCACAGTCTACCTACCAAATAGAAACGAGGATATCCCGCGTCCGCCTTTCTCGCTGTGCCGTGCCTCTCCTTGACCTGGAGGGCAACATGTGTCCTGCCGCTTCGCTGGACGGTCCGAGGACGACTTATTAGGGACATGGTGGTCGGGATCTGCCAACCCCTGACTAACGGTCTCGACTCGAGCTCACTTCTGGAGAACATTTGTGTGAAAACGTGTGATATCCAGAGAAATGTTCAGCTCGGTCTCTTCTATTCTCGGACAAGTCAGTGTGTTGTTGCTGTTGACTGCTAGGTATGGCAAAGCGCTTTGGTAGGGCGGAGAGAGGCGGCTGGTCTGCCGAGATGTGATGGTCCGCTGAGGAGAGAACAAACACGTCTTTAAGTGCGAGAACGATAGTCCTTTCTCTTCCTTGTTGTGCACCTCGATGGCTTTGGGGTCGGTTCGCTTCGAGATGGCAACTCTAAGGACGTGACCTGCCATAATGAAGGCTTTCTATGATCAGTTACTGTTCAAGCGACGGCGGGTCCTATCTCGAGCTTTGATGGATGCTCTCGTATCCTTGGGTACGCCCGGGAACTAAGAATTTGTTAAAACCTTGTCCGAGCTGCAGTCACATACTCGCAGACACATCACAGACACACTTCCACCCTTCTTACCATTGGGGCGAAGTTGTCGACAGTGGGAACATTGCCGACCGGAACCAGCAGGCACAACAGCGCAGATGTTGTTCGGGTCCTTGGTGTAGTGGTGCGTAATGCTGCTAAGGCCGTAGTGTCCTGGACATAGATGCTGGGTTGAAGTCTGGCTAGACAAGAATGCATATATATGTCTTCGAGCTTTTGAGGATTGGCAGCGTGTTTTCTTCATGTTCACAAGTTACTTGTTGTAGGTGTACCCTGGTGACATACCTACCTCCTAGAGTCAGATATCTTCGTGGCCTGCCGAGCTCGGTGCTGTATCATCGCAAGCTGTTTATCACATAAGCAGAGTCCTAAATACTTTCTTCTCAGCCTAAAGTAGGTTTATGGGGAGAATAAAGGTGACTTGACTGATATATCATATAACGATGTCTATTCACGCCTGACAACACTTTCTGGTGTGGGTAGCAGGTAGTGAGCTCACAGCACTAGGCCATGTAAACAAAAGCAAGGAAAGGAAAGAGAAAAATGGTAGAAGATAGAGATGAGAAAAGGTAGGTATCAAGGGCCTCTACGTTGACAAGTCCTTGGGCAGCGGAAGTAACAGACTGTCCGCCACGGCTCTACTGAAGCAATACATTGCCTCTTCACTGAATCGGTATACTCCTCCATCTCAAGTTACTCGTTATGGAGCAAAAACCAACTATTGCCTACAGTAGGTTGACTTGGCCTCCAGTACAGGCTACGGAGCACGTCGACAATAGACTGCCATTGGCGATGATCGATGCTATCGTTTAGGGGTGCTACTAGGTGAGATCGCCGGATGTTACGCGTTGGACGGTCACTTGTGGCTCGGCCATCTCCTTTACTGGCTCGTATCCGAGTTCCACGGATCGCCAAAGGACCGAATGGCAGTCAGACCGCGTATGCGGGGCGTGGTTGATTGGTCTCTCGAACTCAACTTGGAAGTATATTTCTGGGGCCTCTATTTTCTTCTCTGCGAAGCAGATACCTCAGGTAGGTAAGTAGACGCTTGAACTCGAAGCTGATATGCGTAGTAATCTATAGTACAGCTGCTCATCTGGCATGACAATGCAGGAATAGGGTCTGTGGTCCCTCCCAAGGAGAAGTTGTGCCACCTAATGTATGGCTTGACCGCAATGCTCTCTGACCATTTAGCCAGTCACTTCGCCATTGGCCTTGCATGCACATCGAGTTCTCTACAGAGTCTGGCATCCCACCTTGGCACACCTACTATCTGTGTAAGTGATAGGTAAGCACTCTAAGATGCAACGCCGTCTGACACTCAACTCTCGGAGCACGGCACGGCACAGCACCCCGTTGAGGGTGCAAGACACACAGGCCATGCGCGACAGGAGGCTCTGCGAAGGAATATGTCTCGACGAGAGCGGACCTGCGTCTACGTGGACTTGGGTGAGAGGCCGGAAGGAATTCCGCTTTGTAATCCGCGCAAAGAGGAATAAGATGAGAGGAGGATGCGAATAAGCAAAGAGATTGCCCGGTAACTATGGCGATGGCCACTCTCTATGCGCGAATTCACCGACGAGCGTCTTTCGATCTTCAAAGGGGGCCAGTCCCCTCTTTCGAGGGCCTCCTCCTGCCGCTCTAGGAATTAGGGAATTAAAAAACAGCGTAATATCCGACGGGAGAACCCTAGGAGCTCGCCCTCCGTCGAACTTTGATGACTTGTTCACTCACAACCGAGGCATATATGCGTGGCGTACGTGCAGGCACTGCAACGTCGGCCATTCCAGAGAGAGAGAGAGAGAGAGAGCTCTGTAGGCGATAGGTCACGGACGCGTTCGTCCTCGCCCGCAGCCAAGTTCGCCGACTTAGCGAGACGCATGCAGGGAGGGAGAAGCGAGTAAGAAGGTCGGTCTGCGGGTTTCTTGGGGAAAATACCAGCTGCTCGCCGAGCTACCTTGGGTATCTTACCTGTTCGTCGCCGGCGGGGAGGCCAATAAAAGACCGTAAAGGCCGAGCGGACGCCCAGGCCTGCCCTCTATTTAGATTGAAGCCCGACGAGGCCCGTCCAATCCCGCTGGGTTTAGCAAAGCATTAGCAAAGGTACCATGCGGCTCTGTGAATCGTAGCAAGTAGGAGAAGAGAGAGGGGGAAGAAGACAAGTCATCGACCTGTCAAAATCTGTCAGCATGCCAACCTGCCAACGCCCAGCCACCACCCTCCCTCCCCAAGAAGCCCTCCATCTCGGCGTCGCCTGCGATTTGCAGGCCCAGCCGCGCGCATGGCAACCCTGAGCAGCTGCAAGACATTGAGGGGAGGGGGCGTACCCCGGGCTTGCTCCCGAGTGCAACTGCGAAAGGGGTACAAGACTGTCAGACGGAGAAGAGAGACGACGAAGAAAAAAGTGAGGCATGTATGTACCCAGGCAGGTCGGCGATAAGGTACGAACGTAGCCTACCTGCCTCCCTCCCTAACCTTCTCGCCTCACGCATGCGCTGGCCTTCTACCTAAACCCAATCCGACCCAGCCGCGCACGAGCTGTGGTTCGGTTGCGTCGCCTCTGCAACCCAACGGGGCGGGGCGCCGATTCGGGTCATGACTGCGAAATCGACGCTTGCTGAACCTTCCTGCCGTGCTATACTGTGCTCGTCTGGGCCTGTGGGCGTCCTCTCCTTGGGCGCGTGCGATGCGCAATTACGGACATCGTCAGACGGGGGAGGCCTAGGGCCAGCCAGGCTAAGCCAGACGAGGCCAGCCAGGCTAAGCCAGACGAGGCCAGCACGGCGAGGGTCTGCCTGCGCTTGGGGAAGGATCTTCGCGCCGATACGACGCCAGAGCGCGCTGAAAAAAAAAAAATATAATCGTCTGTCTGTACGCCAAGGCCCGTGAATCTCGCTTCTGCGCGTACATGTAATGTTATGTATGTATGCCATGGCGGAACCGCTTATTCTCCTCCCCTTTAACCCCAAAATTCCAGACGACCGGGGGGGAGTCTTTGAAATCTTTTGGGCCGTCACGGATCGCTCAGAACGACCCTGGCCCGTATTGAGGCTCAACACGCACGTGCTAGAACGGGAGGAGACGCCGGCGCCCCCTCTCCATTCACCCCTTATTCCCCGAGGTGGTGATGCGCCCACGACGATGGTTGGAGACTTTACGATGGAATTAAGACGGAGTTCCCCTGAAACCCTTGAATTATCCTCTCAGCGGGGCCCCTCGTTCGTCAGCCGTGACGCGGACGCAATAGTACCATGGTCCCGTCGCGAGTCGAGGTAAACACGGAGTATCTATCGCCCCTAGCAGTCGACGAGATGCAGGTCGGGGTTGGAGAGGCAGGAAAGTCGGCACGGGCCTTGGTGACCGGTCACGTATGCTGAGATCTAGATGTGCTGAACACTGGTACTTCGTTGTATCTACCTGAGGCTACTTGGTGAGTGTAAGTGATCGTCTAAGCAATCAACTCGCATTACGGATGATGCCGTCTAGCCGAGCCAGTTCGCGACGGACAGCTCCTCTGCCGGCCTCGACGTCAGCGACGTGCATGATCCTCCAGACGTCTTAGGCGCGGAGCAGATCTGGCGCCGGTAATCCTTGGCTAGCTCTTCACTTCATGCCTGTCTCACAAAGTACATACGGTGAGACACAGTACGGGAGGGGGAAGGTTGGATGTGTGCGTGGAGCTTCGAGGTGATAGCGTATGCTGTGGCTCTATATGACAATCCTATTAATGAGCCTTCTCTACCCAGGCTTGGGACGCGAACCGGCAATAAAAGTTGGAAGATCGGCAGTGGTCTTTTGACATGGCGAGTGCGGGACGAGCATACAGACTACCTATAGGCGGTGCTACGTGAAGGGCTAGCAAGGGAGGGGAGGTTCGTCGGAGAAGATCTAGCCTAGCAGCGATGGACCTTGGTCAGGCAGCGAGGCTAGTAATCCCAAAAGATCCTATGTTGCAAAGCCGAAGTTAGCGCAGCGAGATTGGCGAGCCTGGCGAGCTTGGCTTGGCTTCCAGCGGCCTCGGTTTCCTCGTACATCGTAGATGCTTGATGCGATAGTAAGAGCATTGAAGGAGGCGAGGGAGGGTGCTGGGCCTGGTCGGGACTAGGACCAGACGGGAACTCCTAAGCGCACATCGTTCCATCCGGCGGCAGCTAGCCTCGGGGGGCCGCGCGCGGAAACCAATTCCTCGGGTCCCCATCGTGGGAAGGGGGTGTGAGGGGGGGTTTTGGGGGGGCTCTCTGCCTCTCGAGCTCTCCATGTGCGGAATGAGTGCGAGCAGGAAGGATCTCCAGGCCCCGAAGGATTAAGATGCCTGGTCTATTCTGAGACTGCAATGTATGGGAAAGCATGCGCATCTACCTCCTGGTTGGTGACTATTATTGCCCTTCTGTTAGGCCACTTCGGCCTCGCAGTACCTTACCTTTACGGCCTAGTAGTAACACCGTCGAAGAGAATCCCAACTCCGAGTTCTATCCGTACGCGCCATAAGCGTCTTCGGGCAAATTCATACGTACCGTAGCTGCATGTAGAATCTAGGGAACTGCCATAGTCTAGGCTTACCTAGTAGTATCACTACAGGAGTTCGTTTCCGTGCGTTTAGAGTTGAGGCTGCGATGATCGATCCGGCCAGCTGGGACGGGTTCATGGGACCCTTGAACACATGGCTGAAGATTAACATCTCTTCATCATGTACAGTTTACGGCACATAGCTTCAAGGGTAAGACGAAGCCGTTCTAGTGATTTTTGGCGGCCTTGAATCCTCTTCCTCTACATAGGATCTATCTACCTCCTATGGTTAACTATCCAGACCCTGGTGATGCGGCAAGTTCCATTCCATCAGTACTATGTACTAGTTCTATAACGAACAGGGTTGGAGCTCTGTCATTGTCTCCATCTCCTCATCAGCAGTCTCTCTGCAGTATGCCCACATGCCTGTAGTTTCCCAGTGCCCAACCTCATCGAGCACTGGATATTCTGGGGAGACCCAGTCAGTCATCTCGCAAGACCCTGCCTGCTTCCGGACAGCAGTCGTTCCGAACTCTTGTTACAAGGTACCTACCTGCGACGAACGGGCCTCTAGTTCGTGTGCGCTCCACGCCGGTCTTCTACTCGTCGATGTGACTTGTCGCATTGGCGCCGGTAGGCGGCGAGTTCTGGACCTATCCTGGACTAGTCGGTCAGATAAAGGCGGCATCGAATAAGGTGTCCGCCTCCGCGCGCAAACGGGACCCCCAAAATAGACCTCTTTCGGTATGAATGCGGTGACGGTTCACTGTGTCTGCCTCTTCTTGCTGGCCCCGAGACACACACTGCATGTAGAGGATTCGGGTCGCATGAGGTTTGGCTACGTCGACGGATAAGTCTTACGTACTAGACCTAACGGAACTAAGGCTCATCTGACGTTTACGAGACTTCTTGACTCCGCGTATGGATCTCGTCAGAGGGTCTAGACCCGTGGTGATCACTCTCCCAGGACCGTGGTACCATTGCATAGATTTGATCAATGTTGGCCCTTAAGGTTCTGAGAGGGACATACGCCCCTGATTCTGATAATGCAGATTATCATGCGAGCCTTGGTATAAGGAACGGGGGGCGGCGGCGGGTAGAGAAGGAGAAAGACCCCGGAAGATGACTCGGAGAGATAGACGAGGGTTTCGGTCCCGAACTGTTCCTACATGCCTACCTCGTCTACCTAGTACCCAGATGGGCATAGGGTTCAAACAACTCTCCAATTCCCTGACCTCCAGTTACGACAGATATGTACCTCGGATAGCTGTGAACAAGTGGTTATTGACGAGCATAAAGTATTATTAGACTGGGGTTTCTACTATAGTATGGATCTATCAGACAAGATATGTTAGTATTTGACATTTACCTGCCTACCAAGGCATATATGTGGTTGGGGTTACTAGTCTCTTAGTGGAAAGGTTGTAAATCCCGCCGGCACACTGGCACAGTTTACCTCCTGGTAGGCAGCACTGGTGGCGTAGGAGGTACTGTAGGTACCCAACCGCAAAAGATGGACGAGACGGTTTGATTGGGTATACGTGAGCCTGAGGTAAACACCTTCATGCGAGTAGGCTGACGGATGGGCGGGCCCTTGGCCTATTGAGGAGTCTGCCATGCCCTGGACTTACCTATTCGCTCTGTAGGAAGTGTTCAACATGCGATCGACGGCGAAATTCGACAAGCGAGATCGGGTAAGGCTAGACTGGCTAAGAAGGCTAGTCGATACCGATCGCTCGGAAACATGGCGTTCCGATAGTCTCTAGGGCTAATTCCGCTGAATATTTCGGCCATGACGATTTCGAAAAGCAAGTGCCATGTACGCAAATGTCGGTAAGCAAGCCTGTCAAGGTAAGGGGGAAAAAACAGAGGCGATGTCATATCTCTGTCGGTGGCTTACGGCGGTCTTCATATTAAAATCTCACCTCGTGGACAAACGGCGAGCGGCAGATTTTGGGGTATTCGAAGCTTCCATGCGTCCTTCTAGATCTACCAACTCCCTCACTTTCTCTGCTTCCGTGCTGGCGTCTGGTTGGCTGCCTCGTCGGGCATCTGTGCCCTCAGGTCGCCGATGTACCTGTCGTGGCAAGACAAGGCAATGGTTGGCGCCCTTGTACAGTACATGCCGCTCCATGTACATGCTGTACGTACGTAGCGGTGGAATACAGTACGCCAATCTGCCAGTATTTATTGGCGGGTCTTTGCGCAAGGGTTTTATTATTAGCGAAGGCCGCGATGTAACCGTAATCACAAGGCCTGGACGAATGATGGCGTGTATAGAGGTACAGTACACAACTGCCTACACACGTATCTCGCGTATAGGTATGTCGAAGATCTGATCCCGATCGCCTAGTCGCCCTACCTTGTTGCGGAAAGAATTTGGTAATCAAGTTGGAGCGGATATGGATCTTGCTCATTTCGTGACCCTAGATCGGCATGAACGAAGAGAGCCGTGCCTTGTTCCGCCGTTACATTTTGGTCGAGATAGGGTTGCAGTTGGGGACTTGTTGGTCTTGTTTCATCCTTCGCTGCGCGTGGAATCATGACCCTTCTCCGCGAGAGTGGCTCGTCGTAGGGTATGTTGTATGTTGTAATGGAGCTCACGAAGCCTGGGTCCTTTTCGAATACAACCCGTCCCATACTCAAGCTTGGGGGGACTGTTGAGGTTGCCTGATCAGTAAACACGATGCAAGGCACCCATGCTGCCGTGTCTTGCGCCGCCGTCGATGGATACTGCGGGGAATGATTGACGACTAGGCCTTCTTGCACAGACGGGACCATAAAGGGTACCTGTATCTGTAAATATGGATACAGTGTCTTTCCGGATACAAGTTCCAACTGGGATCGAGATGCCTTCATGTCTGGGCGGTCCCCTTTTTTTGGCCGATAAGCAAGCTCGTATGGATGAGCATACGGAATGGCCCGTTGAGCCCAAGCTGCTAGAGCACGTAGCGCACGACGGACTTGTCGTCCCTCGATCATTTCCGCCCACCCGTCCGGAGATGTTGTAGCTTCTTCTTGAGCATCACCTACGACTTAGCTCCGTATGAAGTCGGCGCTTGGCGTCTCCGCAAGATTGACAGACCCGTACGAGTTTGTGGCGTCCAGTGTCTTGCGAGGGCATGTGAGATGCTATTATGGCGTATGACGATTGAATTAAAGCGTATATTAAAAGGGACGACTTGCAGTCTACCAGTGCACTCGGCCTTGGCGCCAATCCATGTTGGGACGAGCTCGTTTATTTTTTCCGCTTTGGAACACGCCAGGTTTGTCCCACCAGTCATGTTCCCCTGTTCGCATGTGCTCCTTCGCATCTACGGCCAGGTAGGCGTAAAGTATATGGGCATTCAAAGATGAGAGAGAAGTATAGAATTCGGCCTGCTTGTCTTTCCATGAACAGAACGGAAGACGACGGTTGAGTAACCTTCTACAACGCGGCATAGAACTGAGGCTAGTAAAGGAAAATAACAATTGATAATGGTCATGTTACAGTTTACGTAGGACTTGTATCAATACCGGGGGTCATGATTACATGTACATAGTACGTCTGTACATGCTAGGTTTGTCTGAACCGGGGTTTCGGGTACACCGCCTTGGCACGTAACACAGCTTTGAGGCACTGGAACTTGCAACGAACCCGATATGACGAACCAGTCAGCGAAGAATGCGTTGGGGTGGCCAAAAATAAATGTGCTAGTAGAATAAACATCCGACGGTGCTGTTTGAGCTGGCTATTCGTTTGGTAGAAATCATGTCTGCAATGATGTCTGCGGTCGTTGGTAGTGCCGGTATTGCGTATAGGTACTGTCCATATCGAGACTGTGGCCATATCATAGTAATATGACATGCTCGTCTTCATATCGCATGGTTCCTTCTTCACAAGTCCGCTCTGTACTTTGGTCCCGACCAAAAGGGAGCGTTTGCCATTGGGCGAGATGGTCATATTACCTCAGATATTGGTGCAAGGGTTCGACCAAGAATTACCGTCCAGAGTCGGCACACCGAACCACTATGTACATTCTCACTCAGCCCTATTACCCAACACGTTGGCTAGCTGGGGTAAAGGTTAGAAGCCATACTCTAAAATGAGTCTAATCGTCTTGGACTTTCGTAAATCCCGGTCGTGATATGTAGGTCTATGTTGCCATCATTACGTGACTGTCAAGTAGGTGGTACGCTCGCTGCGTGCAAGACTCCCTATCGTGAGAGGCTTATTTTTGGAAGCATATTTCATGCAACCGGTAGAATCACTGGCAATGCATGAAATTCTTCCCTTGGGGGCCGCATGTGCAATGGAAGCATGGCTGACATCCATATAGTGATTCTGGAAAGTCTTAGGTGGCCACCCAGTCATACCGATTCCGAAGGATCGTTGCTGGTAAGGGCGGCATGGGAAGGGACACAGCGGACACGAGTCGTAGGCTCGGCAGGGTTGGATCGCAGGGACGGATCGCGCGTCCTTATGAGCTAGGGCTTATCCTCCTGCCCCTGGCACGGAGTGATTAATATACCGCTGTGTAACATTCTATCCCATGTGGACTTCAGGGATTTCGCTTACGGCCCCCAACTTCTCCAACTCCCTGGAGCCATGCCGAAACAGGCGAGAGCTCTACTGGGCGAGAGATGGTCGGCAGGTTGGCAGGGAAGAACAGGCACTCCTGTCTCTTGCAGCATAGCATGCCCAATAACGGCGCCCCTATTTCTATCAACATATGTACGTTCGAAAGAAAGGATCTCAACACGAAGTGACGTGGCAACGAGCCTGTCAGGTAGTGTAAGGATGATGGTACGCAGGAAGCCATGTCGCTTGATTTGGAACGCCCCCCCATGCCTGAGCCAAGATATGCAGGTCCCTTTTTCATATCAGAGTTGTGGAGGTGGCTGTGGTAGACTTGTAAGGGCGCGCCCCTTTCTTGTCCTTCTATAAGGCTGAACGCCCCATCATTACCAGATAACTTCATCCATGGCCTATCTGGTATCTAGCTTACACAGTAAGGCAGGAATCGTCTGTCCGTGACGATTGTCCTGCTTGCTTGCTTGCTTGCTCAACTTTGCTGATACCAAGAACCAACGATGTTCATTAAGCTCTTTTGTATGTCAGACCGGCTAAGTTTAGTATAGTACAAGATGTATGGAGTATAGTGTTTGAGAGGGGATATTCGAGATAGCTACCTGTACCTAATTTCTCACAGATCTTCTACCGCGTTGCAGAAAGGTTGCCTTATGTGGATTGCTATAGCTGCTAAGCGCCGTGCCGACAGGCCGGCCTTGGTGGTCTTGGAATTTTGAGTGAATTATTCGTAGCATCTCTTCGCCCCCTTATTGTCCTCACCCCAGTAGGGAACTCTCATTGGACTGGCAGGCTCGACAGCCCACGAAGATCATCTCTGTCAAACGGCCCAAGGATGCAGAGTAAGCACAATTCATGCAACGCGCATCCATCACGAGGCAATCCTTCACTTTCACGTGGCATTTCACATTGGAGGGGGCCATGTATCGCGTGTGCACCGCATGTCGTTTTTTTATTCTCAGATGTGCTGTTTCGACTTGACGATATTATGTAGAGGTGGTCGCATATGTTTCACCATAGGAGGACGTGGTATATATTTTGGCCAAGTAATCTCTTCTCTTAATTCCGCGCCGGCCCGGAGATACAGTAGGTACATGGCCCGGCAGTCCAAGCTCTTCCCAGACGCGCAAAGCACAAGCCGACAGGTTTGGATATATTCGCCCATTATTTCCGCTCGAGAGACGACGGGGTACGGTACCTTGGTTGGTTCTTATTCTTATCCCCCCTTATGATTTTACTTGGTGACACAAGCGAAAGTGAGTCGTTGCACCGTTGTGGCATTTGACTGGCAGACTGGGAGGCGTACTTCTTTTTTTAGATGCCCATATCAACCCAGGCTAAGGTATCTACACGTAACATGGCCAATCAGAGGCAGCAATAGTCCCTAGTGGTACCATGGCTAGCGGTGATTCCTTCTGGGGCCTGAGGGGGAGACCGCGGAGGCAGGGAGGTAGGCCAGAGGTAATTTGCTAAAGGACCAATCGACGGGCTGTACCGGACGGGACGCTGAGACACCGTGCGCGGTTTCCATGCTCGGGTTGCTTCCGGACTGTGTAGCAGTCTTCTAGAAAATTTCTTCCCGCGGTACACGCCTGCAGGCTTGATCCTCCGCAATGTACATGTCTCTCTGTACACGTTCGGCCACGAACCGGCGCGTTCCGTTGTTTCACAACCTTAACGTGGCTCTCCGTTCTCGAGATGCCATGTGAGTCCTACATACTATGTGGTAGGTAGCAGGTAATGGAATGAAATCATCTCATTAGACTCACCATGGATCCCCGGTCTATCTCGGGGACGAATTTCCTGGTTGAAGCGCTTATGTTCGTTCCACTTGAGTCCTGTGCAAAACAACAACAATAATGAAGCAAGATGCCCGGATAAGCGTTACATCTCCATCTCGGTAAACCTTCGAGGACGGCGACTTGTACTCGACATCACTGGATGGATTACGGCTTCACTTCTCCCCTTCCGGGTGCCATCCAGAGTATTACGGACATGAAGGTGCGGCTCATTGCGCTGTATGCAAGTCTTAGATGCACACGCGCACATACACATACACATACACATACACCCACACACACACACTCATATCCTCATCCCTTGCGTTGCAACTCTGTCGACACACGGTAAGCTGTTGACCGCTTCGCTGTCCGGACATGTGCGAAGCAGAACGAACCATCACGAATGGAGCTGGATAGTGGCCGCTTCGGGACATACCGCCGCTTCACCCAAGACTTATATATATTGGTGGCCCTATGAATGCGCAGAGGAGAGCAGCGGCCGAAGCAGGCTGGCTCTCTCGTTGCCAATCAAGCATCATACCGACTGTAGGTACAATCGAAGCGGTAGAGAAAAGGGGCGGTGCATTAGCAACTTGGCAGCCATCTTGTGATTGGCTGATGTCGGTGCAGTAGTCGGATTTATGCAGATAAATGCAGATGAAAATGGCTGTGCAAGCTGCAACAGCTCATAACTGCCCTTGGGCTACCGCAGTATGCGGGCTATGGCTATGGGGGTGATGACATAGCGTTGCATATTCCAGGGAGAAGGACGTTAGACTGGCTCGACTTGTAGACTACAGGTAGCTAAGCCTGGCAGAGACCGTGCGCCACTCCAAGACCTCCATAAGGTGAAGCGCTAGGAGATGCTCGTCACGATGGCTTCGGCAAAATATCCATTCCTCGTCGACGCAAGACGGCTAGGGGTCTTGCTTATGTCTCTGCTAGCCCATGTCGTCGCTAGCCTCGCTCTCCCCATGAGGACTACGACACGAGAACTACCGATTCCAGAGCCCGCTGCCGGACGAGGCGTCGTCAAGACCAGCCTGTCTCGTCTCCTATTACTGGATTCAGAAACCTCCGATATGGAAAATATTGCACATGTTGGTCTAAGGAGCCGTAGCGCAGAGGCCAAGCATGTGTGCGGGTTATGATTATGAGATATGAGACATGAGAAGATGAATGGATGGACGGCTCTGCATTCTAGAAGGTTTTCAGTGTCCCGTTTGTGTCAGACGTCCCCCCTCCCTCCCGAATCCTCACATTGCTTAATTGGGCTCTCGTCACTCGGAACCTTTCCAACTGCAAGGGCATTGTGTCACGCATAAGTCCATGCGTCTTCATCGCCAGATGTTCCAGACCGCTCCCCGATGGTCTACGTAATATATATTGAGAAGAGAAAAAGAAATAAACAAGAAATACAGAGACAGCTAGGAGATAGGGTCTATTGCTAGCGTGGTCCGCCCCGATGCTCATCGCCACTGTAAGGAGTGGCTGGGGAAGCGGGAGACAAGAGAGTTTACCTAACTGCCCTTCGGCATCTGTGCTATGGAGCATAGCATGATCCGGTATGATCTAGCCATCTTCCTACGACTCTCTCAGATGCTACTGTACTTTTGTAAGTGTGTCTGGCCATGCCGTAAGCCGCATGAATGAGACAGGCTCGTCCACACTCGAGTTGGACCTGACGATACCACGTCATTGGTCTATCCCGCAATCTGTATTAATGAGTGCTAATCTAATTGCTGCAAAGAGCGCGTTCGATTGGAGAGAGCAGGCAGGCCAAAGAAGAAGCAGACGAGCCGGAGAAGGCCAGACAGTGGACTCTCAGACTCTCGACGACTCTCTCTCGCAGGGCCGACAGGGACCCTTGCGAGACCTGCATTTCTGGGACAGCAGGGGTTGATAAGACAGTAGCTAAGCTAAGAGAGACCCCTGAACTGCTTAAAAGAACCAGACATCGTCACCTGGGCACAGTGCTAAACCCGGGGCGCTACAGAGTACATGGCACAAATTGTCTCGTACCCAAGCGAAGCCAAAGGGGTACATCGGTCATGTACACTCGTGCGCTACGCAATGTCGAGATGTGGAGGTGCGTGGACGCCGAAAGGTACCCAAAAGTACACGGCTGGGGACTGTACTTCTGTACTTTAGACGAGGATGGGCTTCTCCACAAGCCAGAATACGTACCGCCCACAGCCCGACATCTGAGCGAATCGAAATGGCGATGCGAGGGTCTTCTTGGGATCCACCCGTGATTTTACATGGCAGCATTTCTAAGTACATCTGTACATACATTTGTACATAGACACACAGCGTAGTGAATGGGAATGGGAAGAGTAGAGTAGAGGGGACACAGTCACAACCACAGCAATAAACAGACCAAGACCAGGTAGAACTCCTATCACCCCTTTGGGCTAGCTAAGGCTCCCGCCCTACAGGGCGAACCTTGGAATACGAAGGACCGTGAGACAGAGACTAGGTACCTACTTTATTCTTCCTCCTGGTAACCATGCTACTCATTCATCTTGGTATCATACTAAACGCCATGGTGCTCTGAGTTAGCTGATATCACGTACCTGTCTTATGTTCACTTACCGCATCTTCGTCTTGTGCGAAGAGGGGAAGAGAAGAAGGGAACAGTTGTTCACACCACCTTGGACTCGATATGGAGAGAGCCGACTTTCACTACCTACGTTCGCCGTCTGATGGAGGGTGAACAGGGCGAAGGAGGAGGGTGTCCTTTCTATGAGGTAAGGCTCTGGAAAAAAAGATACAGTCGATGGGACGGCCCATGGACAGGATACAACCTCGATACAACCTCGATACAACCTTGGTCCCTGTCATCTCCCTCACCCCGGGCTTACACCCTGTCACCGCCGTCTAGTCTTGTACAGTACCGCTGTATCGTGATACTTCCCACAAGTACCTCTGCCCTATCGATCCACCCTGGGCCAACCTCCTCCCCCCCCGTCCTACCCCCCTACCCCCCCTTGTTTACCTCGTCCACCCTGTCTTGGTCTTGGTCTTGTTCTTTGGGTGTGTCTTGGGTACCTCAACATGCAGATCGAATCTGTACGTACCTGTGGTACTGTCCCGTACCTCGAGACGCGGCTATGTTCTGCAAAGTGGACGTGTGTGTATATCAGTATCCTGAGGCCCCCAAAAGGCCTTCATCAACACTTTCTGCCCCCATCTGCACGACCCTGGAATAGGTCAAATACCTCTCCCTACCTCTGCCGTCTCCTCTGATCTGGTTCCCGTCTTGCGTTTGCTCCAGCGCAATATATAACACATCCGGTCTCTTCCTCGTGTCCACCACCGACAAGGGACATAGATCTCATACACATCGCCGCTCCAAGCCTCATCCTCTTCGCGTGGGGTTATACACTTGGGGAAGCTCGTATAAGAATACGACGTCATCAACTAAAGCCCTATAGCTTCTGCTACCGTCATAAACATAATCCTGTCGCTCGTTGTCCCATCCGATCTTGGCCGCCAGCTCTGGACTTACACGAGCACTTGACCGCATCCTGTTGCTCGACGAACAATATCTAGCCTGCCTCTGAATTTACCTTGGCGTTTGTCAACACCTGATATGGTATAAACTGGACGACCGTCAGCTCGTACTCTACCGCGCCGCCATTCAGTCATACACCGTGTCGTAGCCGAGACACTGACGCAAGGGCGGAAGTGTGAACCCACCGGCTTAGAAATCCCACTTACACCGCAAAAATTCTTGGAGACGCCGACGACAACAGACCGATAATATGGCACTGGTCGCCGACCAATCTTACCCTATGTTCCCAACTCGACAGGAGGACTTCATGCTTTACCCCGAAGCTCACCACCCCGGCTTTGCCTCGCCGTCGCTCGACATGCACGTGAGCCCCGACAGCTTCGGCATCCCGCGCAGCGCGCCGGACGAGTTTCAGACGTCCGGGTTCGAGGTGAACCCCGTCTACCCCGAAGCGCATACATTTGCCTACAACGGCAGGACGTCGCCCGGCGCGTTCGCCGAGGACGCGGAGCTGCCGATTCCCGCCTCAAATCTCTCCACCGCATCAGCTCCGTCGGCGGCGTCGTCGACGGTCGGATCACCCAGCTCGGCCAACGGTCAGCTGGCATTCTTCCCCGAATACCAACACGGTGGCCTGGGTGTCAGCCCAGGCATCGTCGGGTCAAGCGAATTCTTGACAGGAACTGAGTACTCTGCCTTCGGTCCAGGTATGGAAGAATTCACAATGACTTTTGACAACAAGGCTACTGGCTTCGTTGGTGAGTTGGCGCAGGTCTCTTCTCGAGATATATTCTCATTCTTATTTCTGCTCTTCATGTAAAGACGATGTGACTGCTGTCTATCGTCAAGAATGTGGGAAGGAGAAATAGAGTTGTTAAAGGACTTGTTTCTATTATTTCTTTGAACTTAAACAGAACATCAACCTGCCGGAATCTGTGCGCTAACAAGATCATTTCTCAGACCCGTTATTGATACACCCTGAAATGCGTGGCCCGATGGCTCCGCCGATGCAGGGATATGAGCCGACAAGCTTTTCTCCCCAGAGCCGTTATCCCAACTCGCCTGTGCTCTCGGGCGCTGCTTCGCCTGCCCCAGCCATGAGAGGAGGAAGCCAATCGCCCTACATGCAGGCATACCACCAGTACAGTCCCTTCACGGCACCCCCTCCCGCGCCTACGCGGCGACCGAGTCACTCATCCTACCAATCGCACGACTACTCGTATAACAGCGACGAGTCCGAGAAGAAGCAGAAGTGCCTGGACTGCGGCAAGACATTTAAGGACCTCAAGGCGCACAGGCTGACGCACCAGACGGAGCGTCCCGAGAAGTGCCCGATCCAGACGTGCGACTATCACGTCAAGGGTTTCGCGCGCAAGTATGACAAGAATCGACACACCTTGACCCATTACAAGGGTACGATGGTGTGTGGCTTCTGCCCCGGATCTGGATCTGCCGCCGAGAAGTCTTTTAACCGCGCCGACGTCTTCAAGAGACATCTGACCGCGGTCCACGGTGTAGAGCAGACCCCGCCAAACAGCAGAAAGAAGACGGCGACGTCGGTGAACAGCGGCAAGAAGCTGACCGGCTATGCCCCTGACGCCACGGGCAAGTGTTCGACCTGTTCCGCCACCTTCTCCAATGCCCAAGACTTCTACGAGCATCTGGACGACTGTGTGCTGCGCATCGTCCAGCAGGAGGACCCGGCCGAGGCCATCAACGCGAGGCGGCTGGCCGAGGTCGAGAACGACGAGGAGGTCCACCAGACGCTGGAGAAGAACCAGCTACCCCTCACCACGCAGGCGCTTCCCAACTCAGACGACGAGGAAGACGACGACATGGCCGAGGACGACGACGCCGGCGATGACGAGTTCAAACCAAGGAAGCTCGTCTCGCCGACGAAGAGGAAGGGCAACCCACCCAACGGCGTGCAGAAGTCGCGGGGGTTGACGCATTCGCGGGGCGGCGTGACGCTGTCGGGCAAGACCAAGAGCCGCAAGAACCGACGCGACTATCCCAACTCGTGGGGCTTCGACAAGGGCCAGATGACGATGAAGAAGCGGGTCATGGCCGTGTTCGACGGTTCGCGGCGGCTTGCCAAGGACGACATGATGTTATCGACGGAGCACGAGGTGCGCGTCAAGCTGCCGGGCGGCAAGTCGTACGTCACGGACCTCGACGTCAACACGATGAAGCGCGCAGAGGGGTTCCTCAACGCTACGGACGAGGAGAAGGGCCCCTGGATCTCGGACGACCCGACCGAAGACGACATGAAGCGGATGCTCGAGTACAGCTAACACAGCTAAGCGTCGGCTTATACATATATATACATATGACTATATATACATTGTGTATCGATACCACAGCATCATGACGAACGAGACGAAAGCTTTTGGAGCAGCATGACTGGCGCAGGGTCTCTTGTACATTGGGATATTTAATGGCATCTTATTAAAAATGGGAGGGAAGGCCTCTGGATTGGTGGCTCTCTACAAGAGAGAGGAGGTTTATCAAAGGGACCATAGAAGGGGGGGCAGCGGGAAACAAAATATCTCGTGTTCGCAGCATCCCCAACAGGCGGCCGATGTTTCTTTTTCATTTTCATTCTCGTAGTTGTATACTATAGCTGATGGTCCTGTATCGATACCCTGTTTATTTTCCACATCACAACGGCACCTCGAAGACCGAAGAATTCGGCTTCGATGTTCTGAATAGAGAACTACTTCACTTCCGCCGCGATTTATTGTCTCCTGTCATTGTGTCTTGTGTATATGTGAAATGCTTACTTATTCTATTCTCTACAACACACGCAAAATGATACATATCTTACTACTTGCCTAAGCATTTCACTCATAGTTTTCTCCATTGGTATGGCTTAGCTAGGACATGAAGTTATGAAGGAATCTCGATGCGCGTCACGGCCCTGGACGTGTACGGACGATCAGCCGACGAAACGGCGCTGGCAAAAGGCCAGGAGTGCCAGTTGGAGCAACGGAACAAGACCAGAAGACGGTCAGCAACCCGGCCCCCTCCCCCCCCCCCCCCCCCCCCCCCCTTTCCCCGGATCCTTCAGTCTGCCTGAAACCGCAGGAGGTATAACTGAGCACGTCTACAGCTGAAACGCAAGTCTTGGTGTTTCTTTGGCCA
Organism: Hypoxylon sp. FL1284; assembly: GCA_022432365.1. Classification (NCBI taxonomy): domain Eukaryota; kingdom Fungi; phylum Ascomycota; class Sordariomycetes; order Xylariales; family Hypoxylaceae; genus Hypoxylon; species Hypoxylon sp. FL1284. The sequence goes on along the minus strand of JAJJXE010000008.1, from coordinate 126,624 downwards.
ATTGCTGCCACATGAAAAGTCCCGGTCGCAGCGCCTGCGGCCAATACATGGCGACTCTTCGGCCAAGAAGGACTACCGACCTACACGCGTAGGTACAACACCTACCTACCTGAGGTGCTAATATAGTATAAAGCCCCATGGCTCTGGTTCCGCTCCCGAACAGGCGTCGACAATTGGACGGGGAGAGCTGCCTTTGCCTCTGCGGGTGCTGACGTGCTGACGGAGAGACACCAGACACGAGGAGATAAAAAAGCGCGGCGACGGGGCCTAACACTCGAGGCCTCCGCGATGACGGTGGCTTGGGAAGTTGGTGTGCGTATTCCATGTACAACAGTACATACGTACAGAAGCCCAGGGTCGTGTTCTCTCACCCTTACCTTACCAGGCACGTTCACGGCACGGGGTCTACGACAAGCGGTTGGCTCCGTCCTGCATGTCCTACATGTCCTAGACAGCGTCGCAGCGATTAATATGTACACGTACATCATCCCACCCGCGGACCACGATGTAATAAGGCAAGCGGTGAGGGGGCGCAGCAAGCTTATACGCGGCCGTAGGGTCTGGTAGGGTACAGCAACGTAGCAGCACTACATGCAGCTATAGGTCGAGGAAATTATACATCATGCTGATAATCGTCAAGACACATGGGTTTATGTAAAGCCATGAGGTAACACGGGTCGCAGAGCCGTGCGACGACGACGCATGTCAGCAGAGAGCCCCCCCCCCCCGGGAGAGGCGACAGACAAGTTCGAAAAATAGAAACATCAAGGTCTGGGAAACGTGAGACCTCTCTCCATCCCATCCCGTCGTCCATCCCGTCATTGGCCTAACTCGGTAGAGCCTTGTGTAAGTGCCTGGTTTAGAAGCCACCGAAGGAGAAAAAGAGTAAGAGACGAGGCAAGACTAATACGCGCGCGTATATTTCTCTGCGTTCCCATAAGCCATAAGCAAACAGTCTAAGGTTCTACCAAGACCTTATTGTAGTGGTTCATCTGATGTTATTCCACGCTGTCATGCCATGTTTATTTTCCCGCGCCAACGCATGGTGCCTTGAATAGCGAACCTCTCTTTTGCCTTTTTTTTCTCCTTCTGTATTTTCTTTTCTATTTTAATATCGCGGGTGGGGGGCGGGAGGGCGGGAACTCGAGGAGGGGAGAAAGCCTCGCCTAACTCCATGCGGCCTAGCTGGGCTAGCTGTCCCGGTGCCCTTCTTTTCCGCACTTGCAAGGTCTGGGCGGAATTGTGTTCGCGATGTTATGCACGTTCGCATTCGCAATGCTGGGTAGGCGAGCAGGCGTGGTCGTGCTTTGATTACTTCCTTGGTACAGTTTATTGTACACACAATATTGCCCTGTACATACTCTCCAAACAAGGGCCAGGGGTTAGACGATCTTCGTTGTCATTTGTTCCTTTCCACTGTTTTGTTTTACTTCCCCTGCCCACTTCCCGCCTTGCCGCTCCGCAGACACGAGCAATACGAGAGAGAGCCCTACGAGTTCGCCTAAGACAGCCCAAACTCGTTTTGGACTGGAACCCCTCCCGTCTCCTATCAACCCCCCCCCCCCCCCCCCCCTTGTCACTTGAGCCTCACAATAACCCAACTCCGAGAGAAGAAGAAAAAGACAGAGAGGGGTGAGAGCCGGGGGTTAGGTATCCGGGACCACGGAAGCCCAAAGCCGGAGCCAAAGCAAAGATGGCGCTCACGAGCCGCATCTCCCTGCAGGGCCCGGCGGCCTCGGACCCCGAGGACCTGCTGAGCTCGTCGCTGGGCGTCATCTTCCCGGACGACGTGACGAACCAGCACGGCGACGCCGAGCACTCGCTGCTGTACGCGTCGCCGCACCTGCCGCGGCCCCTGCGCATCGCCCTCGCCGACCCGGTGGCCGACGCCGACCGCAGGCTCTTCAGCCACTACCTCTGGAACGCGAGCCTGCTGCTCGCCGAGCTCGTCGAGGCCGCCACCCTGCGCCTGCCGCCGGAGGAAGTCGGAGGAAGTGCTGATGAAGGGAAGAAGTACGGCGCCCCCGCGGCCCGCTTCGACGTCGCCGGCCTCGCCACCCTCGAGCTCGGCGCCGGCACCGCGCTCCCGAGCGTCATGGCCGCGCTTCTCGGCGCCCGCCGCGTCGTCGCCACCGACTACCCGTCGGAGACCGTCCTCGCGACGCTGCGCGCCAACGCGGCCGCCAACGCGACGGCCGAGCACGCTCCCGCCGCCGGCGGCGGCGGCAGCGTGCCCGCCGTCGAGGTCCACGGGCACATGTGGGGGGACCTCGGGGGCTCCGCCGTAGACGCCGACGCCTCGTTCGCGGCCACGCACCGCGGCGCCTTCGACCGCGTCCTCGCGTGCGACTGCCTGTGGATGCCGTGGCAGCACGGCGCGCTGCGCCGCTCGGTGGCCCACTTCCTGCGCGACGACGACGCCGCCGCGCGCGCCTGGGTCGTCGCGGGCTTCCACACCGGGCGCGCCAAGATGCGCGGGTTCCTCGAGGCCGACGCCCTGCGCGCTGATGGGCTTGCCGTCGAGAGCGTCTGGGAGCGCGACTGCGACGGCGTCGAGCGCCCCTGGGAGTGGGACCGCGGGCACGAGGACGTTAGCGAGAGGAAGCGATGGCTTGTTGTTGCGGTGCTGCGGAAGCTGGGGCCGGAGGAGAGGGGTGTGAGGGGGTGATGGGAGAGGCGAGGGAAGAAAGAGCCGCGAGGTGTGTAGGTGGCAGCTCGATGGTTAGAACTTCGACTTCGAAAGTACATGACCTACAGCCGTTATACGTACGCTAGATCCTAAGGTCAGCGTTGAAGCAAGGTTCCTCGTCAACAACGATCTGATCGGCGTGCCTCAATGTCGAATCGCGACCCCAGTGGCTGTTCGTACCGCTTATAACCATGTCTTAGATCGGCCTATTTGTAGGCCACCCTGACTACCCGCAGTCAGCGTTGGTGGCATGGATATGGTGTAGTCAGCTTCACAGCACGTTAGATAGAGGCGATACCCGAAGCCACACACCAAACCCCTAGCAACAAGCCTAGCTAGTAAATATAGTCCACGACTTACTCGTAGTCTGCCTTGGGACACCTGAAAGAGAATAGGAAATCTGGTTGCTCTGCGACAAACCTAGGACGGTCTCCATTTCGGTGGCATGGAATACTTGCTTCAGGCTTTACAGCCTCGTATAAGGCACAGGGGATTACTTATTGTGTCTAAAGCCGACTCGAGAGGCTTGTAATATCAAAGTCACCAATACTCACAAGCTCACAATACGAGTTAGAAATATGGTTCATCTGTTCGGCCTCCGTAGCTATACACACAGAAGACTATCATGGGCTAGTTGTACATATAAAGTCGTCCATGCATTCCACCGCGCAACAGAGTTCAACACATCCGACGAATCCAAGTATGAAAAACGAAAGTAAGGAGATACAATGCTCGTGTCCATGCTAGCCACATGCAAGTCCAGATGCATATGCGTATATACTAAAACAGATGATAGAAAACGATCCCACTCTCTCCTGACATGCGATCTTCGATGTAAATGCGGCAATCTGCGTGAACCCCTAAAATTGGGAGCTGGATGAGATAGGAGTCGCCTATAGACTTTGGATGATAGGATGAGAAAATAATGGGTAGAAGGGGGCTCGTGAAAATGAACAAACTGGTATGGAATTGGGCGGTTTTCAGGGGTGCAAAAGGATGACTGATGCAGTTGCGGTTTTTCCGTCTTCCACACAGTTTCGGAATAAGGAAATATTATGTCAGTAGATATACCAGATCGAGAGCAAGAGGAATGTCTCTTTGCAGTATCACCAGCCATATCGCAGCAACGTCCCCGATACCATATCGTTACAGTTCCCAACGCCAAATGACGACCCCTCGCCCGCAACCCGACATCCAAGTCACCAAGTTATCCCTCACATAAAGCCTCAGTTAGCATCCCTATTCGGCTCATTAGTAAAAACAGATTTAACCCGTTCGAGACAGAGGACCATTATTCGGTCGGCGTCTCTTCCGAAGGTATAATGTCCTTCTCGAACGCAGGCCCAGGCCCAGTATAGCTTGGCTCTGCCCTATCCGTGAACCTCGCTGTCGCGGGAGGCCGCGCCACGGCCGTCCGCGGCGTTGACGCATCTTCGGTAGGGATATTCTCGCCCTTCTCGAAGGCAGGTCCAGGACCAGCATAGCTCGGCTCTGGTATGGCCGTGGCACCTGATTCTAGACGAATTTCAGGCGGCGGCGGCACCCAAGTAACCGGCTCCTCCAGGTGAGACTCGATGCTGCGCACTGCGCTGGAACTGGCGCCGCCTTTTACCGGCTGCGGACTCAGGACCTTGGCAGACTGCGCAACGTAAGTTGGAGAGATTAGTTCCTCGGAACCGAATGGAAGAGGTCTAGGAGGCAGGTCACTGCTATCTCGACCACCGGTCCCGAGCCTTCGCAGCAACACATCAGACTGCTGCCTAGCCAGCTTCTGAAGTTGTGCCACGGGATCCTTATGATAACGCAGCACGTTAGTCAAATCGCATAGGCAGTCTGCAGGGGTCCACCGGTTCCCGTGCACACATACCCATTCAGTCTGCTTCGGCACGCCCTCCGCAGCCGGAAGCAGCTGGTCATCGTCGTCATCGAAGCCGATTCCGGGACCACCACCCCAGAACTTCGGTCGACGGATGGGCGCCGGAGTGACTGGCAGGCTGGGACGCTCGTCTTCGCTGGGGAAGTCGGTGAGCTTGTTCCCTCGCCGCCGCCAGGCAATCTCGTCGCCCCCTTCGCCAAGGCCGGCCAGATCCAGCACGCCGGGAGACTTGAGGCTCCGCGTACGCTGATGCTTCTGAATCTTGCCCACGTAACGCTCAATCTCGGGTACCTCGTCCCAAGCGTTAGTCCGCGTGAACGAGGTCCAGGGATCCGACGGCGTGATGCGGATCGTTGGCGTGGTTGGCGTGTCTGGCTCGCTCTTTGGCTCGACCGTAGACGCGTCCGTAACAACCGAAGACTCGGTCGACGGCTGAGGCGCGGCGTCAGACCACGAACCACCCGTGGACAGCTCTGACTGTCCACCCGAAGGTTCGGGCTGTCGATAGATGTCGTCGTGAAAGACACGAGACGGCGGTGACCGGCTTTCTTCCCAGGGGAATATAGGCTTCGGAGGTGCTGAAGGAGCAGCCGGAGGTTCCTTGGGAACTTCATACCACATGTTCTTTGGAGGGCTAGGATATCGTTCGGGTGCGACGAACGGGGCAGATTCTTGCGACATTTCGTATACGATGGAGGGGAAGTTCATGGCTTCCGGTTTGGAGTCGGAGGGAGGAGCGGCTCTGTTTCCGAATTAGTATTCAAATCTTTGGGAATCACAGAGAGCTGATGGCTTACCGTTGAGCATCCCAGCTTGACATGGTAGGCTGGAATGGTGGTGGCTTCTGCGCCGGCTCTTCCCGGGGAGCGGGAGCCCCATGATGGGACTCCGAGACCTGCTCTTCTCGAGCCTCAGCATGAGTTCCACCAGGGTGGGAATGATAAGAAGACGACGCTGCAGAGGAAGAGGATGGCTGAAGCTGATGGGCGGCAGCCCCTGGCTGAGCTTCTACGTAACCAGGTTGCCCATGCCCATGATATTCAGGCTGGCCATGGTGCGCATGATGGTGGTCTTGACGATGTTCATGGTGTCCTTCGTCTTCATGGTGGTACTCGTACGCTCCGTGCTGCGAGGAATGCGGGAATTGGGCTTGCTCGTGATACTCATATTCAGGGGAATGTACACCCGGATAGGTACGCTGGGGACGCTGCTGATCGTCTCTACGATCACCGCTATAGAGCTCACCAGTTGTTTGAACATGGGTAGCCTTGGGCTGATACTCGCCCTTGGTAAAATACTGAACCAGCTCTGGCACTGCTTGAGTCGCTGTAGCTGGAGTCGATGTGTGGGTAGGGCCGTGGGAGGAGGGAGGCTTAGGAGTTGGAGACTGAGCATAGTTAGCTAGTTGTCCAAAGTCCGGGCTGGAACGAAAGGGACAACAGGGAAGTACTTACAGGTACTCGATAGTGTGCATCGTAGACGCTCCACCATTTGCCAGTCATCTGGTCATGAGGTGAACTGCTAGTACCATTGTTGGCGTTGTCGGCATTGCTGGTATGGCTAACATTGCCGGCCGGCCTTCCTTGGAGCCATGGCTTCTCGGGGCCGATAAAATGAACCATGCTGATGCCCGACTGGAAATGGCGGTAGGCCGGAACGTACTGGTAGTGGGCAGACGGCGTGACGTTGTAGGTAAAGCTAATACGGTTGTAGTTGTTCTTGAAGTGCATGTTGATGAGACCCTGATCGGCTCCGTCGAACGAGACGTTCCTCTCGGCCATGGCTATCATGGAGTAGTAGTCCCCCAGGTTGGGAGTCAAGACCATGACTCCCGTGTTGAAGAGATCCGGCCAGCCAATATCGGGAGCTGCCGAGAAGGGATGCGGTATGTCGAAGAGCTCGTCGGGAGCTCGGTAGGCGACGACATCGGAATCGATGTAGACTATCTTCCGGAACTGGGTCTGCTTCCATAGCTCGATTTTGGTGAAGGCGGAGTGCAGGTCGGCTCGGTTCATCAGATGTAGATTCGCGGGATCCGAAGTGCGTATTCGGCTGACGGGAATGACATAATCGAAGACGGCCTGGCCAATTGGGATCAGTCATGGCTAGGTATGTAGGTGCTAGACAAGCAGTAAGCTCACCTTGAGCTCTGTTATAACTTGGGCCGATACGTTATCAAGCGTGACCAGGACGGCCAGCTTCTTAGGGGTACCGGCATCGCGTAGAGAATGCGCAAGCACCAGTGCGCCTGGAGAGAGGGGTTAGTTAGAATGGTGCCGTAGCAGTGGTGGAATTGGTACGACGTACCGGGCAAGTATGTGTCATTCAGCAGAAGCTACAGGTACACGAGAGTCAGCTACTGTTTACGGTGTTTCGACGACGCAGCTTGGTGTTGGCTCAGGTCCGGGTCGAGGTTCGGGTCTCACGAACTGTGGCGTACACATCCTCCTCCGCTTCGCCTTGCACAGCCATGGTGTGCAAGGAATGGCGATGAGATCACGCCAGGTTGGATGTGGTCAAGAGATATGAAGAAATCTGCTACGGCGGGGCGTGGATGGAACTGTGGAACACAGCAGACAAGCTCTCTTGTTGCAGGAATCCCGCCGTCTCTACACAACTGGTAGCAGCAGAATCGAAAAGTAGAGAGGAAGTCGACAGAGCAGAAAAGAAAGAAGAAAAGTCTTGGGCGTATTCGCGCCGACGATGCGGGACAATCTGCTGGTTGGTCGGGCCCTGTTTTTGTTTTTTTCTTCTTATTTTTCCTCGTCTCCTTGTCGCTCTAAAGCGCCCCAGGCCAAGGTGCAAGATGGAGAGATAGCTCGTCGAAATGAGTTATGGCCCATGGGGAATGCGACATTAGCGTTACCTCGGACAAGGATATACGGGAGTCTAGCCTGGGCGCTCTCGGGTTATTGTCTTGTCGAGCCCTCTTTTACCTCGTTTACGTTGTCGACGACCTGACCTTGTTGTGATGCATGTGCAAGAGTAAGGGATACGTAGAATAAGTAGAATAAAGCAGTGGTTTGTGGTCCAGTGTCAAGTTCCAATGTATGGAAGAGAGTAAAGAGAGGTCTGATGGTACTTGGTGAGTAAAAGTGCTGCTTGACCCCCCGGCCTTGCACAGGTACATAACGGGTACCCATAGCTGAGCTCCATAGCTTCTCACTTTCGCTTCGTGGTAGCTCTTCGCTCGAGATACCCGCCCCATCCTTTGCCCACTTTACGATGTCATTTACCAAGATCCGTTGCTATTCGCAAGAGCTTAGCACGCTAACTACGATGAGGGGAATTTCTCTCATTTTATTTATCTACGAGTTTATCTTCTCGAAGCGACGGTACATATAGCTGTCCTTGCTAAGGGGTACCTAGCCTGACGACCACCTGTACGTCAGACCACCGCCTTGTGTCAAAGCGGTCCCTGCCTACATGTACATACTAAGCGCGCTACCCTGCACGGATAAGTCAGTCCCAGCAGGGGCTGGTAATTTCAACGTAAAGAAACATGGATGTAAGCAACAGCCTCGATAACGATATCAACATTTGTGCGGCTATCTGGATGTCCTCGCCGCTCGTGGAAGACAAAAGCTGCTTCCCTCTCTATGCTGTTGACCTTATTCTCTACATGTAGCCCAGACAGTTCAAGCACCTTGTATATACGTACATCTACCGTCGCATGTAAAATGACGACACAGTTCCTCTCTAGTGTGAATGGGACTTCAATCAGGCGGGACTATCCGATAGCGAATCAAAAGACACAGCAGCGAACCCCGCAAACCGATATTCCCAGACCTGGCCAATTAGCATCAATAGGCCTTCCTGAAAGATCCAGGTTAGGAAACATCTTCTTTTACCCTCTATTTCCCTTGCAAGTATCTCGACCTTCAGCCCCGGCATATCCAGTGACGAAGCTGGGAACTGGTAGCGTCTATTTCTACATATGAGTTTTTACCCCACGCTGCCCACCTTTTACCCCCCTCGATCTCAGCCCGGCGCATCTCATGTCGCTCACAGGAGAGTGTCACCGTGCCACTTAGGCGTATCCAAGGGAAGACCAGATCTATGCTATCTGGCATCTGGCAGAGACCCCGAGATATGCCAACCCCCAAAGTAGTTCATCCCGCAAGATCGTACACGACTTTTCCATGAATTCATCACTAGAAGGATCTTTGGACTTTCTACACCTCCATGTTTTCTCGTTCCAGATTGAAAGCACGAACAACGTCATGCCACAAGTGAGGGATCGAGAAACCCCCTCACATGATAGTCATCTGCCCCCTCCAGAACGACGATCACGCAAAGAGATCGACGCCGTCGTAACCGCAAGACAATGGTGGTAAGCAGAGCAGCTCCAATCTTCTCCCGTGCCCATGGAACTGTCCAGATAAACCCGAATAGAAACATATGCCACTCCAAACTACCCAGAATACCTGTGTGACATTTCTTCTCCAATTCTCAGCCCTCCTTTTCCCCAGATATGATTTGATAGGCCATTACTGAACCTACCTAGGTATTCAAGAAAACACGAGCCGGCGTCTTCTTACCACCTACTACGTATCTCACTGGCGGACATATGGTAATTTATATGGTAATTTATATGCTTAATTATGCCTTTCCCTCCATTTACTGCGGGCGTAGAAGCAGCTCTAGAAATTCAAGAATAAGATTGCTGCTCTTTGAACTACCCATGAGGTTATATATACAAAGCAGAGGGAAAAGAAGCCTGGCAGCTTCGATAGATCTTTCGAGTACTCTGATATGTGAGCGACGACGGACTATACGAATTGGCACGGTGGATTCATCGATTTGTGCCTTAATATGCCTTGGGTGCTTAGGCAAGGCACCCAGAATCTACCTAAGGCAAAGCTTTACATTGTATAGAGACTCACCCATTGATACCTTAGGTTGCCTAGGTGGGTAGCAAACAAACCACCCGCACGTGCTTCCGCGTGAACAGGCGCACCTCAGGTGTTGTTTGCTAGGAGCCAGCCCAGCAACGCGCGGCAGAAACCTCGCTCACCGCCCTGGGAATTTACTATATAATAATTACCAGGCGCGCCCGTACTCTCCTCTTCTTCCCTTCTTTCTCCCCATACCGCTCCCCATTTCTGAATACCTCCCTTCTTGGATATGTGCTTGTATGCATGGGCACCGGGAGCGGGAAAAGGGGGTTAACTCCTCCTCACATGCTTATTTTTCGCACGCGGTTTCGACCGCAACCTTCGTCCGGTCTTCCTACCTATTCCTAATCTTTGGAACCACTTTAAGGCACCCCATGGGTGAATGTCACCGCTTTTTTTCATTGAGCTCGTAGCCTGGCGCTATGACTTGAAGAAGAAGAAGGGCGCTGTCGGCTCTAGGTACGCGACACGGCTTCGCACCTCGACGCGGATGCTCGTCTACGTATGTAGTAATTATGCGGATACCACTTTTGCTCTGCCTAAACCGGGATACAAATGAAATAGCCGGCTTTCTGATTTCCCTGGCCTTTTCCCTAAATGCATATGCCCTCTGATACCTCGATCTTTTTGCAAAACACCATACTTGATCAGCCCGTGTTGATAACCCCTCCCGGCACATCAACCCTAGTTTCCACTTTCCACATTACCCCAGCTCAAAATGAAGCTTTGAAAATCACAGAACTTTCTTCCTAGAGTGCTCCGGCTGATGCTCCGTCTCCCAGTCGACATGGACGTACGCTCGTTCCACGTCTGGGAGCTTCTCCAATTCGTCCTGCAGGCTCTGGGAGACGTCGTGCGTGACCCTGAGCGGTTCATCGGGACCCATGACTATATCGACCTCGGCGAGAAGCTTTGGGCCCGAGTGATACACGCGGACGGTGTCGATGCCTAGGATCAAAGGGTGGTACGTGAGGCAGATGTACGTGATCAGCTGCTGCGTCTGAATAGGAGCAGCTTTACCGACCAGCAACATGAACTGCTCGTACGCGTCGTGTAGCCATATAGCGATGATGACCAGCGACAAGGCGATAGCGCCGGTCGGATCGATCCACCACGCGAGCTCGGAGCCGCCGACCGAGGTCAGAATGCCGAAGCCGTTGATGAGCAAGTCGTTGCGGTGGTCAGTCCACAGGATTTTCACCTGGCTGTACTTGTGCTTCAGGTGCCAGCAGAAGAGGAATAAGGCGAGCTTGGTGACGAAAGCGGCCGATACTGCGATTACGGACGGCAAGTGGAAGCTATTAACTTCGTCACTTGAGCCGGAACGGTTCGCGATGTCCTGGCACGAGAAGGCGATCAGGATGGCGCCCACGGTTATCATCATGAAGCAGAAGGTGATGTTGCCAACAGTTTCTAGTCGTATCTTGCCCGACGGAAATCGGCTGGGGTCCACGCGTTTCTTAGCTTGGTTGAGGATCATCAGTTGTAGGTTGCTGAGCGGATCGAATATCGAGTCGGCCATGGTGGTGAAGAGCGAGAGAGAGCCCGAGGATACGGCAGCGTATACTTGCAAGACCGACAGGGCGCAGTTGGCAACAAAAGAGCCCCATATGGCAATCTGGTAGCGTAGGTGGTCTTCACCACGCTCATGCTCGTGCTCAGCCCTGTGCTCATCGACCGACTTGAGCAGACGCTCGATCCTTTCGTTCTGCTCATAATAGAACGTATGGACTTTGCGAGCTCTGAAGCTGGGAGCGAACCTGGAAACGCTGGCGCCGACTTGGGCTGTACGCTTGCGAGCGGTATTGGCTTTGATCTCGTCAAGCTGCTCGGCCGTCTTCAGGCGCGAGGATAGGCCGTAAGGGTCCTTGTTCGAGAAGCGCGCGGGTCCGGCTTGCGACTCGACGTCTGCCACAGAAGGCGGGTGACGAGCCACGGGCTGCTCATTGGCGTCGTCCATGGCTTCTACACCGGTGCTCGTAGCATACTTGCCCGAGCTGCGGTCCAGACGGGGGTGAGAGGATGATCTATTTATCGGATCCGGGACGTTGAGATCCCGCCCTGCGTGAGACCGCAGCGAAGCAGCGGGAGAGGCGTCAGGACCCATGACTAGATAGCTCATATATCGCTAATCTAGGACGGTAGTTGTTGGAAGTAAGCTCTGAGTCTGAATATACGACGGGGCGCTCTAACGGACCCTATCCCTGAGGAATAACCGGGAAAGTAGATGAGCGTAAGATGTCCAAGGCGGGATGTGACGAGACGGTGGCCAGGGTCTCGGTCTTGGGATGAATATCTCGCGGCCGCTACTGAAAACTTGTTACTCTTTAGCGAACCTATCTGACTCGGAGGGTAGCTATTGGCCAGTCAAGGCACTCGACTGTTTAGTGCTGTCCGTATCGTTCAATAGGCTGCTATTGTAGCACCTCGAGTAAAATGAACAAAGAGGAAGTCGCCTAGCTGACTAGGACAAGTTTGTGAGGTATGAAGGGGACCAGCAGCTATTAGCTCTTACCTAGACGTAGGCATGTACATGTAAGTACATATAGCTCACACCTACATCTTAGCAGCTTGCACACTTCCTATCTAAGGTAAGCTACGCGGATAGCTACCCACCTATCCAGCTTCCCCCCGAAAGGAGGACCCTTAATTGGATGACATTCTAGTGAGCACTATGGGTATGACGGAGCTCACCTAGCTTCGTGGCGAACTAACGGACGGTGGACGCAAGGGACACACGCTATGGGATGCCCAGAAAAGCCGATTGCGGCAGGAGAACACGCGTACGGATTGGCCATTGTGATTGCACGGCTGAGCGAGGAGTTCGAAATTCGAGGTGGAAAGCCAAGTAATCGCTAATGAAAAGCCACCGTAAGAACTAAGACAAATAAAGTCATGCAAATTCAACGGTTGAGGTTGAATTGGGTACCTAAGGTATATCGCGGGGAAGAAAGACGGAGCGAGACGAAGACGAGAAAAGGAAGGCAGAGCTGCTGTCGTTACTTTCAAATATTCGACCGGGGGTCTGGTTGGAGCATCGAATAGAACGAGTCTTATTGAAGATCCGGGCCATTATCCGATGTACAGATGTAGCCGCAAATGCGTATATGGAGATGTATGGCGGATAGATGCAAGAACGTATCGCTTTCCCGATCTTGTCCCAAGGCTGCTTTGTCTTCCTGTCTTCTAGACCTCTATTCATCAAGGATACAGGTAGGTAACATCTCCTACCGAGAAACGTGTCCAAGTAATTCGTGACCCAACTCTATCAAACCAACTCTAAGCGCATGATCTTGCGCAACGCAAGTATATTTCCCCGGGGTATCAAACCGTATCTTCCACATGCAAGCAGCCCGGCCACTTCAGGCGTCGGCGCGTCTAAGGGGATGGGCCTCCGTATTCAGCACCCACTGGTCGAGACTAGCCAGCTCCCAGTCGGCGAAGATGAGGTAGAAGTACTTGAGCGTCTCGGCCAGCCAGAAGCTCTCCATGCTGTCGACCTGCATCGGGCGCTCGAGCGTCACGTCGTCGAGCGCGGCCGACGCGTACTTGGACCGCGTCCACCTCTCGACGGCCTCGAACATGGCCCAGGCCTGGTCCATGAACTTGGCGCTGCCCGTCATGCGCCACATGTAGAAGACGGACTCGATGGCCTCGGGCCGCAGGATGTACCGGCGGTCGTCCACCTGCACCATGCCGCGCGGCAGCCGCCGCGTGTCCAGGATGTTCTGCAGGTGCTCGTCCGACATCTCGTACCCCTTCGAGTTCTGCCCCCAGTACGTCTTGAGCGCCCCCGTCCACCGCGCCTCGCTCCACTGGCAGTCGTCCTTGGCCGCGTCCGGGTCGCACGGCACGAAGTGGAAGATCTCGGGCCCGATGCCCGACACGGTCGCGTTGTACGACCAGAAGCAGCCGTCGCTGAGCTGCTCCGCCACGTCCAGGTCCGACGGGCGGTCGAATATCTTGGCTGCCATGCCCACCATTCCGCCGGCAAAGCACGTCAGGTGCTGCGATGACGGAGTAGTCACGACTTTCTTCCCGCCATCTGGCGGCGTGACGACGCGCGCATCGCCGAAGAAGAGCAGCGGAATATTGTCCGGGTTCAGGGCCCGGCGGAGGAGATGCTTCTTCGCAACCTCGATGAAGCCTTCGTACATCCTGCGCGGCTGATCGAGGGCGCCGCCGAGCAGTAGGTACTGCTTCCCCAGATATTCGTATGTGCTGTCGCTCATCCCCCCTAGCGTAAACCCGTCCCCGCTCGACTTGATGGGCGACTTCGAGGCATCGATTATGACGGGCCACATTCCCGGCAGAATGGTAGTTTTCTGGTCCCTTTCCAGCCCGTCATATATCCTCTTCGCAGCATCGTAGTACTGCATGTCTTCTGTTAGCTGAGACAGCTTGGTGAGCTCAAGGCCCAAAGATCCGATCTCGGCGAGCAAGACATGGCTTCGAGCTTTCTGCGGCATGCCCTTCGCATATTCTTTCCAGGGAAATCGCGTTATAGGCATACGGTTGGGGGTATCGAAGGCCGTCATGATGAGGTCGGCCACCTCGGTCGCCTTGCTGAGGAGGCTTGGGTATTTCTTCTCGCTAAGCTCGTACGCCGCCAAGAAACCGCCGAGGTACCGGATCGTCGTCTCGAAGATGTTGATATCGCGAGCCTCCGTGGTCGAGAAGTCGATGTCGTCGCACGCCTTCACCGCAAGCTCGAAATCATCCTTCATGTCCAGGAGCCATAAGCTGTCGAGCGAGTCGACAAGCGTAGCTGCCCACCCGCCAAAGGGGTTCTTGTATTTTCCTGTAAGGGGCTTGATCTCGTCGTGGCCCCATGCGTGCTTCTTATACCCATTCCAACTGTGCTTGAAACTGTCGCCAATGGCAGCGAGCCGTCGCAACCGCAGCTCCTTCGCAGCAGCATTCTCTTCCGGCCTCGCTGCCTGTATGCGCGGCACCGGCTTGGTAGGTTTGTTTGTCGGAAGCGTAGCGAGCTTGTCGACAGGATATTGGGGAGGTCGCTTTTCCCACCTTAGACGTTCTGATCCAGCAGAGTCTGAAGTGAGTCCGCTACTGGGACCATGTGCAGGTCGTAATAGTCCCGAGGGACTGCGAGGTTGCCAGCTATAATACCAAGACACGAACACCCAGAAGGCGACGATGGCGAGGAGCAGTCGAAAGCGACGCACAGCCATGTTCTGTGACTGGGCAATATCTGACACGGGCTTCGAAGCTGGCACTTATGGTTGGGACGTAATCGTATCTCACATCTCTCGACGCTCGGTTGAATTAGCCAGGAGTACTGACGAGACAGTCAATTGTCATGGAGACAAGCAAGGTAAGCTTGAATCTGTAGCTGAACATCAGACGTGTGAATCAGGCAGCATGTAATTTCAAGCAATGGCTCGTAAGTGGCCGAATATACGTGATAATGATAATGAGGGACTTGGGTTACTGGAAGGCAAACACGATAGGAATAGGAGACCAGGGGAGCTTCCCTTGCCAAGCTCTCGGGACGGTGCCTCAAAGTCGCATTTTATCTCGTGTTAGCCTAGCTCGGCGAATTTCTCATTGCTCAGTGGCTTGAATTTTGTGGCCCGAGCTCCGTATTTCTCAGTACATCTTAATAAGACACAGGACTCGAAGGAGAAAATATCATGTCCTTCCTGGTTAGAAGGTAGGCTATGGAATACATGACAGACGGCGTCAGTTTCACGATATTGGATAAATATGACTACCTACAGTACATGTAGGTAGTACCTTGGTGAGTATACCATGTTGATCGATCCCTCAGAAGACTAGGACTTCTTTATATATGAACCTACAGGTAACACGTTATTGCCCTCTTCGACCTGGCGACTTCGGACACATCAAAGGTTGTTGTGACTTTCTAAACGGTGAACTCATTACGAGATACTCGCAGTGAGAGTATCTAAGCTTATTGCAAAAGACACATGGCAGGCCCACGCTGAGGACTTTGACCAGGCCATTCTGTCGCATTTTCATAAGTTAAAGAAACTGTTGAAATCGAGACATGATGGGGTAGCATATTACGCTTGAGCCGTGCTTTACTATCAGGAAATGCAGAGTCAAGACGAGCCGTTGGTGGATCAGATCCTATCCGTCTTCCAACCTAACACCATTCTTGTTATACCCCTGATCAGACGCTGCCAGGCCAGACACTAGTGCACCTTCGAGACCATCCCGACGAAGGAAAAAGAAAGAAAAAAGAGCTTATAGCAAGGGGACAGGTGGGTATGACGGTCAACATGCCAGCAAATGCCCGCCTTATTGCGTCGCTTCCTACTTCTGCATCATCAGCTGGACGAATTCGTTGTCTGCAGTCATTAGGTCAGTAAAGGGCATGTCCAAAAGAGGTGAAACCGAGACGAGGCTCACAGTCGATGCGTCCGTCACCATCCTGGTCAGCCTCCCGGATCATCTCATCCACCTCATCGTCGGTAAGCTTCTCGCCGATGGAGGTCATGACGTGGCGAAGTTCGGCAGCCGAGATGAAACCGTTATTGTCACGATCGAAAACCTATTCTAGCATGAGCCACTGTACTTTCCGAGAGTGCTTCTGCGTGTCGTACCTTGAAGGCCTCTCGAATCTCCTCTTCGGAGTCCGTGTCCTTCATCTTGCGAGCCATCATGGTCAAGAATTCTGCGCGACCGGTACGTCAGCCTCACGTCCTACACGACGGGACGCAGCGCTACGCAATCATAAACTCACCCGGGAAGTCAATGGTGCCGTTGTTATCCGCGTCGACCTCGTTGATCATGTCCTGCAGCTCAGACTCGGAGGGGTTCTGGCCCAAAGACCGCATAACGGTGCCCAGCTCCTTAGTAGTGATTTGGCCTAGCCATCTCGTATTAGTCGGCCGGGCTCGTAAGCATCGGGAATGCAGTCACCGAAAGCGATGTATCCGATGTCATCGCTCGAATAAGGCTGGTGCGAATGAAGAGAAGGGCGTCAGGGGAAGCAGCTTACCATCGCCGTCCTTGTCCTGTAGAACAGTTAGCGGGATCAGGATGCGGGTACGTCATCAACGTTCGGATAGCCAAGCAGCAGTAACAGAGACTGAGCGCGACGGTATATGATAGCGGGATACGTACAAACAGGGAGAAGGCCTCCTTGAACTCAGATACTTGCTCTTCGGTCAGAGAGTCGGCCTGCGATTTTGGAATCAATGTCAGCCCAGAGTCCTATTTTCACCACCTCTGGAGCCCCGCCGATGAGGGGCTCTAAGATTGGCGGTGACCTGACGGGACGCAGGCTGGACGTACCATGATTGCGGCAGTCTGTGATGCAAAAGGAACAGGTGAATGGTCTATCGCAGCAGGATGGGGATAATATGTCGTTCAAGTCGTCGCGGTCGTATCGAAGGCAAGTCTTGTTTGGTGCCAAGGAGAAAAGGACGTTTCGCTTTTCTTTGCAAGAACTGTTCAAGGGTCGGTCTTTCTTGAATAAACAGGCAGGGCTGGACTTGAAATAGTGGGGAGATATGTGGGAGGGGCCTTATGCTTTTAAGCTATTTAGGGGGCTTGGGGGGAGGAGGAGATGCTGGGGCGGCTTTGGGGGGCTCGGGGGGCTGCTGGGGGCGGTTTCCCCTCTCCTTTTTTTTTTCTTCTTTTCGTCTCCTTTTTTTTTTCAGCTAAGGGCCTCGCGGCATTCTTTACATAGTACATAGTATGTAACAGGTATATATATGTGTGTGTCACTACTGGGAGGCAACCTAGCGGGTAGATGGAAAAACCGCGAGACTGGACTGGCAGTGGCATTCCCTTGGGCGTAGCACGGGCAGGATGGGCTAGGCAATTCGCCAGTCGCACGAAACGTCCTAACGAGTAATCGATCCCATCCTGCTAATAAACTGTATAAATTATATATATCATGCATGTGGCCCGACGGCAGCGACCTATGGCCTGTGCATCTCGTGTCCAATCTCATGGAACTCGTGAGAAGGGACGGAAGCTCATAGGAATTGAAGGGCGCATGTTACTATGCCAATAAACCCAAGGACCCAAATTCACATCATTTTGATGCCTGACATTGCGTTGACTTGCATCTATCCGTACCGCCGTGATACTGCTAATCGAATCGCTCTGCGGCAGTCTATTTGCGGACGCTGAGGTCACAGCCCTGCAACCGGCATATCGGCAGGCTACAGGTACATGGGTACATAGAAGCAGCCTGCAGTTGCTCCTTATCACCCTTCTAATTGTACCAAGTACCTAGCAGACGTTACAACTTGTCGGAG
This sequence comes from Hypoxylon sp. FL1284, assembly GCA_022432365.1. Taxonomy (NCBI): domain Eukaryota; kingdom Fungi; phylum Ascomycota; class Sordariomycetes; order Xylariales; family Hypoxylaceae; genus Hypoxylon; species Hypoxylon sp. FL1284. The sequence goes on along the minus strand of JAJJXE010000008.1, from coordinate 108,903 downwards.
CTACGTCAGCTGTTAGGGAGCTGGCAATCTGCATCTGCATCTGCATACAATCTGTCCTATCAATCCATCATCCCGAGAAGCAACAGAGACGCAATTTATCACTCGATACGCTCGATACCGCCCCAGCTCGATCCAGTACCCGATACCACTTCCGATTGCACTCAAACATCAACAGAAAAGCCAAGCTGAGGGCGTCGATACCTTTCACCCGCGTCCGCCATGTGGCGAGACCGCACGAATCTGTAAGCAGTCCCGTCGTACCCAAGACATAGAAAAACCAGCGTAGGCTTACACCGAAGGCTCCCAAAACCACAGCTACATCTCCTACCGCCAGTCCTACGCCCACCACCCGGCCAAGAAGACGCGATACGGCCCCGGCCCGAGCCTCGGCAGCGGCGGAAATGGCTTCTCGGAGTTCGGGCGCGGTAGCAGCAGCGCTGGCGGCGGCGCCGGTGCCGGGTCGGAGGACCAGCAGGGCCTGCTGTCGGGGGGCGACTACCACGACGACGGCGACGCCGTCATCGAGATGGACCTGCTGCCGCCGCGGTGGGCCGACGTCAGCGACGAGGTGACGGACCTGCTGGCCGACGTGGCGCGCAAGTCGCAGGCGCTCGAGCGCCTGCACCAGAAGCACGTGCTGCCGGGCTTCAACGACGACGAAGCCAAGCGCGCCGAGGAGGGCGAGATCGAGCGCCTCACCCAGGCCATCACGAAGAGCTTCCATGAATGCCACCGCTGCATCCAGCGCGTCGACAAGATGGTGCGCGAGGGCACACAGGGCGGCGCCGGCGCCATGTCCCGCGCCGAGGAGACCATGGCCAAGAATATACAGATCAGCCTCGCGACCAGGGTCCAAGAGGCCAGCGCCGGCTTCAGGAAGAAGCAGAGCGCGTACCTGAAGAGTATGTCCCTTTTGCTTCCCTATCCCCAAAAGTAAAGATGATACGAGACGGAACACCCCCGTCGCTAACACGAGCCTTCCCCGTCCAGAACTCCGCGGCATGTCCGGCCTCGGCGCCGTCTCCCCCGGCGGCGAGCGCAGCGCGACGCCCCTCTTTGGCAGCACAAGTAATAGCGGCGGCAACTACGCGGCGGACCCGTCGCTGCTCGAGTCGGACGCGGACCGGTCGTACTCGCAGACGGCGCTGCAGCAGACGACGCACCAGAAGCTGCTGCACAGCAACGACGCGGCGATCCTGCAGCGCGAGCGCGAGATCGAGGACATCGCGCAGGGCATCATCGAGCTCTCGGACCTGTTCCGCGACCTGCAGACCATGGTCATCGACCAGGGCACCATGCTCGACCGCATCGACTACAACGTCGAGCGCATGGCCACCGACGTCAAGGCCGCCGACCGCGAGCTCGTCGTCGCCGCCGGCTACCAGAAGAAGACCACCAAGCGCAAGCTCATCCTCCTCCTCGTCCTGCTCATCGCCGGCGCCATCATACTCCTCGTCCTGAAGCCGAAGAATCGGGGAGGCGGCGGCGGGGATGGAGGAGGGGGAGGAGGCGGTGGTGAGGATGACGGAGGTTAGAAAGGGACGAGTCTGTCAAGACCTGGGAGCTCAGCTCAGCTACCCCAGGCAACCTAATGTAACAAGCGTAGGAAACCAAAAAACAAGGAATTGTACGACTAGAATCATGTCGCGTCATATAGGGTCGTTCACACTGCCTCACCCGAGATATCACAACGACTTAGCAGGGGCTACGGTACACATCAGTGCGGTTCGTTGTACTTTACAGGTTTTACTGGGAAATATTTTAATTCTATTTTTTATACAGCCGGTTGCCCTCCATCTATTTTGTCGTAACCATGCTCGGGTATCTCAATGTCATGTCCGTCCATCCATACACACCCCATATATACACCCAGGTATCCCAATGTGTATACTCATAATGCCTCCTAAAGTACAATGCGAAGTTGAGGTGTCGTCTTGCCCATCTTTTGCAAGTACTTTTTGTCCTCGTCCATTATCTTTCGACCCTGAGTCTGGATTTGTCTCCGCAACTCCTCGATCGGCGGGAGAAGTTCTTCTCCCCACGTGTGGTCTAGTAGCGTTTTCAACTCTACCATCGTTAGGCTGTTACTCGCTCGAACATTCTGCGATATCCTCTTAACAGGATAGCCTGGTCCGTATAGAGTAATAAACCGCAGCTTCACCCACGTAGCTAGACGCTGTCTGTCGATGAATAAGCCGCCGTCGTAAAGCGTCCGCATCAGTCTCACTGCTCGTTCCCCGTAACGGTTCCTGGGCTCCTGGCGTCGAATTCGCAAAGCTGGCGTTGCGGGTTTCCCACTCCGCTCATCCATCTGAGGGTAAAATGAGCAGCGTATAATGGTGCCCAGCATCTTGTTGTCGAATATCTGACGCAATGGGTGCGATGGCATGTCGGTGGGCAAATCCAGGGGGATGTATACGCTCAAAAGGTTCTCCACGCCAGATAGGGGCTTCTTCATCGAGTCCGGTATGTCGTCGGGGTGCACCGGAACGAACCCCGGCCGGGAAGACTGGAAGGTGGTGAACATATCGACCAACTCGACGCAAATCTTTTCCAGGTCATCTATCTTGCCTTGCCGGGCAAGACTGAATAAAAGCTTTCTCCAGCATTTGACCGGCACTGCAATCTCCATGGACGCGAGCTGCTGGCAGGCGGATAGGTAGAATCGGAGAGACTCTTCGGGAAAGAATGTAGACTTGGCTTCGGTGACGAAGCTATCAAAAATGAGACGTGTCAGGTCTTGGCTGACTGTGACCTTCATCTTCTTCATATCAACTAGAAGTTTGAGAAGTCTTGGGCCATCTTTTCGTAGTACGTGGGCGTGAGCAAGTGCATTCGCTGCTTCTCGTGCCGACCTTTCCATTACGACCAATCGAGTAGCTAGCAGCAGTCTGTGCGCGCGCCAATCTCCTTGTTTAGCCGTAGACACGACGAGCTGTTCTTGTAGTCCTACGTCGTCGAATACGTCCGGATGGAGGTCGCTGTTAAGGAGGTCGAGGAGAAGCTCGTCGTCCCTGAGCCTGGCCAGGTAAAGTACGAGACTTAGGTAGGTCGACTCCTTTACTGTGATCCCTTGTTCCCGAAGCTGCTGGATGCGAGCCAATACTCGCTCCGAAGTGCCCTCCCTCAGAGCGATCGACTGTAACGACAGCGGCCCAATCTGCTCGATGCCAAGGGCTGTCAAGGTAGATACCGCAGTGTCTAAGCTGACCCACAAACTAGCAAGCCACTTCGCTCCTAGTTTGTCGTTGTAGTTCTTGACACTGATACCGAATGTTCCGCCGTGCACACGGTTGACGAATTCTCGAGACATTTCAACCGGTCTGTCTTGTTCTGCGGCATCGGGGTCGAAATTACCGAGGCTAGCAGACTCCTGAGGATGAAGCAGAACATGCGGAAAATATCCTTGAAGGTATCGCAAAAAGGGTCGACTGGGGACGGATGCAAGGGGTACATCGTCGTGTAGAATACAAATTCGTCGCCATTTCGCGGCTAGTTTGGCCGCCCCCTTGTTGTATAAATGAGGGACGAGGATATCGTACAGCTGGCGGTCTGGATTCACCACGTATAGAGACTCCAGTGTGGGAGTATTGTAGAATTCTTGGTCAGTTGCGAACTGCTTGATTATAGCTGCGAATTCCTGCGTGCCCGGGTAGAAGTGCGGAGTCAAGCGCAGTTGCCATTGCAAGGCTTGTTGATGCTGGTGAGTCCGAAGGAAATGAGATATTATGGTCGAGTAGAGCCGCGGCCACTTGACGCCATGCACGTCGTACATCCACTCGCTGTAGACCCATATGCTCGTTAGGATTTTGCCTTCGCCCAGTCTCAAGGCAGCGTCCAAGATAGTCTCCCAGAAAGCACACGCGAGCGGGCTGGAGACATCGTACAACGTCTTGCGACCCCAGAGACCTCTCCAGACGTTCAGAGCCCCCCGACTTCCATCGACTCTCCGTTGGTAGTCCAACAGAGCGCTCCATAAGGCAATGTCGCTACGATTCTCGAACCTGTCAACCAGCAATTGGCTTCTCCATGTTTTTGCAGGTCCCCGGCGAGCAAAGTCGGACTCAATGGAGAGACGAAAAGGATCGGTCAAGAGCGGCCTCCATTTCCCAAATAGCTTCGACTCTTGAATGGGTGGAACATGCGGGTTTTGTTGCTGCGGAGGTGTCTTCTGGTCGGTTTGGAGATCGTTGGATAGCTCCGACAGAAAGACGTCGAGAGGTGTCTTGGAGTCGTCCAGTAGGGCTACCGTCGATAGGAAGTGTCGCGTGCCTCTTCCATGCTGGAGGCCAATTAGTTGAGCATGCCCCGTGTATGGCTGAAGGGGTCGAGGGCCGGATCGATATGGGAATCGAGGATTGAGAACAAGACGCAATGGATTCACATGTCGAAGTGATATGCCCATCAATCGCATTACTGCGGCGCCGCTACATGCTAGACAGCTCGGTCTAACGGTTGGCGCCCAGGAGGCACGAGCAGGACGCGAGGACCAGAAGAATATAAATTCGTCGAAGATTGTGAAGAAAATCGGATATAGACGGAGGTACATACGTAGCCTAGCTCTCAGTCAGTTCCTGCGGGCGATCGCATCGGGCTGGTCGGGATATGAGTTTAACCGGTATTTACGCACTTAGTCACATCCGAACAACTATCCGGGCCGTCCAATCATTTCCAATCTTGTAGTTGGAATCGTTCGATGCTTCAATTGCGTCCACTCCAGCTCTCAACTGCGGCTCTCTTTTCAGATTGAACGCATCTATCACTCTCCTCTCAATTCCTACCGAAAAGCCCTCAACATGCCGTACGTGTAATCCCCAGGTTTCTCGCCGACGAAGCGACTCACGAAGCCGGCAATGGTTCAGTTCAGTGCGGTCGCCGGCTTCCGTTCCTCACCTCGTCGAATGCCTCAGCTTCGTGGACGTACTCGCTAACCAGACGCACAGTTTGATCAACGCCCCCAACAAGGTCCCCGACCACCAGCGATACTACCAGCAGGCCTACAACCAACACACCCGCCTCTGGAAGATCGTAAGTCTCTAAACAGAACGATTCTGCCAGGACGATGCCGGATTAACCGAATATCACGCAGAACCCGCGAAGCAACATGCTGCTGATGCCCTACTACGTCCTGCTCTGGGGTACCTTCGGAGGTTCGTCACGGTCCCGAAAACAATTTGAAAGCGGAGTCTAACAGCATATTTATAGCCTCCATGTACATGATGGGACGTAAGATCTGTGGCTACAACACCTGGTTCGGCAAGAACTAAACAGAAGAGCACGGCATCGAGGAACCGTGTTGTTGGCAATAGAACGGCGTAGATGATCACGGGTGTTCTACTAGGCCGAGAGAAAAACTACTCACCTGCGCGAATCCCTACCACTTCTATCTACTTCTTATTGGCTTCGCAAGTGAGGTCTTGTACAGGTCCGCAAGCTCAGGCTCATATTATGTAGTCGGTGAAAAAAATCATACCATTACTCCCCAGGCACACAAAACCTTCGTTTCCTGCTATCTAACCATGTGTGAAAGGCTCGTGTCTTTTTTCATGTGTACCGTACATCCATAATGGATCGCCTATGTTGCCGTGAATGCAAATCAACAGGCTTAGGAATTCCATCACGCCCACCATATCCATCGTCAACGAGACTATGCTCCGTAACCTGTAGCTCCCGGTGCCTTCTCGTCCTTTCGCAAGCTCATCAACATCTCGCGGAAGCGCTCCTTGCCGGAACCGCTAGCACCGCCTTTCTGGCCCTTGCCGCTCACGTCGACCAACTTGGCAATGCGCTCCCAGCTCGTGCCGCCAGAGGTGGTGTCGTCTCGGTTCGCCAGGAACTGCTCTGCTTCTTTTTGGGTCTGCGCGATGGTCTTCTCCTTCTTGGTGTTGTAGTTCTCGTAGAAGTCGTCGATGTTCTGTTGCGCCTCCTTGATCGTCTCGGCCTTCTGCGTAGCAAACTGCTCGGCTCGCTTGGCATTGGCGGCGTCTCGTTTCTCACGCCACTGCTTAATCACCTCGGGCTCCTCCTCGTCTGCGGCATAGGCGTTGTAGCCCGAGTTGAAGCTGACCGACGGACCGGTGATGGTACCTCCAGGGGCAACTTGCTAGAGTTTCATTTGTCAGACAATGTCTTGCATCCAAAGTCGCAGAAGCCACAAACCTCGTTAGAAGTGTTGATGTTCGGAAAGCTGCTTTCGAACTGGGCGCTCTCGGCACCACCCCCTAGAAGATCGTCCGACGAGGGATCGGCCAAGGCAGCAGACTCGTTACCGGTCGTGAACTGTGTCGCGTCGTCACCGAGAAGCGCACGCTCGCGGGCAAGGAAGTCATCGGCGGACGGAGAGCCAACATCTTTGATGTCGGTCTGAGCTGGACACGAGAAGTACAATGTTAGCAGCTTTCACTACAATGTCTTATTTTAAGGAGTAGTCCCCTTACCACCAGAGTCGAAATCGTCGAGAGACGGGAATCTATCCGCCATGTTGGTAATGCGGATGAGAAGGGGAATAGGGTCGCAAGTAGTACAGGAGAAGGGGACAATGGGAAGATGGCAGGCAATACGTGTAGCCCAGATGGGTATGCGGTGAAATTATTGGGACGTGTTTTGTTTTAATCGCTGTTCAACTGCAAGGCTTAAAGCTCCATCTGCATTCAGGTACGAAGTACAGATTGCTCGTTGCCTGCCTTGCCCGGTTCCCTGGGGGATACGTGCATTACTGTTTTAATGTATGTGCAGTATTCATGTAAGCGATAGGGTGGTGGGTCTGTGGGTATATGTATAAATCACGTGCCTCCGTAACCTTGGAGCCATAACAACAACCCGCATTGCTGCATCTTGTTGCTTCTGCTTGCGTCAGGCAAACTGCAAACTTACCTCTTAGCATCAAAGCTTCCTGGTAGATGCCAACTACAAGTATAGCGCAAGCTAAGAAGGGCTTCCATCCAGTCTTATCCTGTCGACCTTTCGTTTGTGGCCTCGCAGCCATCTCTCATGGTATCGCGGAAAGTAGCTAGACTAGTCGCATTGCTCTACCTGGACTCGTGATAAATCCCGGTAGAACAAGCTGTAGATTGATTGCGCAAAGTGAAACATCTACTTTCCGGCTCCGTGGGCGGCTTGCTCCCGCCTCTCGACACCTCAGCATGGCTTATACAGACGATGCCGTGCTTTCTAAGCTATCTGCTCTCTCCGAGACCTCGGACAGCATCGTGTCCGTTGGCCAATGGATCATGTTCCATAGGTAGGCAAGCTTGCAACCATACGCACATCCCATACGCACATTCCACCTCACATATCCTCCATCTTGCGCCGTCCAAGTCGCATCCCCCGAACGACGAGAAACGACCCTGTAGTCGACCACTAACATATCTCCAACTATCAGACGCCACGCGGACCGAACTGTCCAGCTCTGGTTCCAGCGACTCAAGGATTCTACGAGCCACAAGAGATTGAATCTCATCTATCTTGCCAATGGTGAGTCTATCCGCCTTTCAAAGAGGAAACAGAATATTACAAGCAGAACAAGTACTGATCAGTTACCACAGAGGTCGCCCAACAGACCAAGGCCCGTCGCCGGGAGGATTTCGTCGTCGCTTTCTCGCCCATCATGGCAGAAGCTGTTGCTACTGCCTACAAGGGTGCCACGACAGAGATACAACAGAGAATCCAACGGGTTGTCGATGTTTGGAGAGATCGCAACATTTTCGAAGAGCCCATCCTCGAAGCCATGTATACTCGGATCCAAGGTAGGCCCATGACTTTCTTATTGATATACGCCTTAGGTACTCTATGCTGATACTTTGCAGAAATCAACCAAGCTCGCAGCACCGCTAAGAGCGGACTAGGCAGTTCTATCTTCGGATCATCTACATCTATCCCGGCTGAACTCGTCCCCCTTACCGCTCCTCAGCAGAACGTCACGAAGCAGCTCCTAGGCATGAAGAACACGGTAGCCACTGCGGACCAAGAGTATGATAAACTGCTTGGTCCGGGCAGTACTGCTCCCTCTGCGCCGGTGTACGCTGCTCGTCTCAGTGGCTTGCTTAAGAATCTAGCCCAGGCAGAAGGCGCCGTTGATCAGTGTGTCAAAGCTCGTCGAGAACTCGTCGCGGCACTCCAGAAGGCGTTGGATACCAACAGGAGCGCACTTATCGCGGAGGAAGACCAGCTGGAAACGTTTGTGCGTCGAAGAATGGAAGTCGAGAGCAAGAAGACGGAAGTTGAGCAGGCGATCATGGCAGGACTCCCGGATGACGAGCCTTACATGTCGGGCAATGGCTTCAGCGGTGCGTCGGTACCAGAGCCCGACAGGCCCGAGGTCGAGGAACTCACCCCCCCTCCTGCAGACCTGGCGGAACAGCAAGATTCTTTCAACCATGCAGAGCAAGATTCGTCGGCCGACGTGGCTCAAGAAGCCGCCCTTCCACCCACTGCCAAGGATACCGATACCCATACCGACATTACTACCGCGTATAATTCGATTCTGACAGCGGTGAACGGATCGAAGAAACGAAAGCTCGACAGCGGCAGTGATTTCCCGGATCTTGGAGAAGATGACGGTATCGATTCGGATGTAGCCGAGATGCTTCGTCGTGATAGCGGTTCGTAAGCAATAGCTGGTGTGCTGGTGAAGGCTGCTATTACCCGGCTTGGTTCATCGCATGCATCTTTAAGGGGGGGATCAAACGGATCAGGGGCGGTAATGTGTATAACAATTTCGACCTTGCGTTTCGAGAGGGGGGTCTGTCTGCGTTCTATAATACTGGATGCCAGGACTTTGGTGACCTGCGCACCTCTTCTTTTCGTGGTAATGGCAAATGGGTGGTAAACGCGGATGATTTCTGTTATGATTCTGAGGAAAATCAACCATAATAGTTCTTTCGGCAAGGTATGAATTGATCAAAACCTACCTCATATTACGTTGCGAAACCTCTATGAAGCTTTGCGAGCTCTGCGAGCTTTGTATTGCTACGTGACTGCATTCCTCATAAAAGATCCAATTACTACATAGCACTGCGTATATCGACTTTCTAGATTGAATGTTCTCTTCTTCACAGCTTTATTCAGGGGTTTCGGACTGGCAGAGCTGGCAGGCGTCTACAAATAGCTGACTGCATCGGTACGTCAGCGCCAATCGCCGAGCTGAACCCAGCTATTACTCTGTGTCTACCTCATAGCTTAGGTACCTACAGTGTACCTACCCCCCCCCGAGAGGTACTTGACGTTAGTGGATGACGGCATGAACTGGTTAATACAGTCAACCAATTTTTTAATTTCTTCCTTTTCCTTTTTTCTTTACCCCGAACGACGATTGACAACAAAATCCGCACCGCGCAATCTAGGTGAAGCTAGAATCTACTTCGCTTCGATGGTGCGATCGTGCGTAACGGTGGGATTGTAACAATCCACCACGACGCGACAAGAATAAAGCCCCTCAAGATGGCTTCCGGAGCCTTGGGCCGCGCTGTACTGGGGAGCTTTCTGCCACGCGGTACCGGCGTCGCAAACCTCACACAGCAGCTTACCGCTCCTTGCAGAGAGCTCTCGACCCTGCCGAAGCGACCAATTACCCTCGAATTCCTCCCTCGGTCGCCTTTGCAGAACTGCCCGATCTCCTTCAAGACAAACTACTCTTCCTCATCCGCCTCCCGATCGCAAACCGTACCACACTCTTCTCCGAGGTCCCTCGGCCTTACTTGTACGTGGCCGTCACCGATATCACCCCCTCCGTGGCGAACACCAGCTGGCGTGCTGAGATACTTCTCGGCGACTCACGCGTGTAGTCGAGAGAACCAGAACGCGGCAAACCCGAGCGACCAGAAGAATGTTAGTCTTACTGCTTCGCGGACGAGCAAAGCAGCAGATGACGATGCGCAGTCCCACGAGGGCTTTGGCAGGAGCGAGAAGGCCTCTCAGGCTGCTCAGATAAACTTGAGAGCTCGACTCTCGCACGACGGGAAAGACAGTAAGAAAGTATGGTCGTCGTGGAGCGAGATATGGCGCCTCATCAAGATTGCAAAGCCAGAAGCCAGGAATCTTACAATCGCCGTCGTCTTGCTCCTACTCTCGTCATCTCTCTTCATCCTACTCCCTCTCGTTGTCGGCAAGGTTATGAACCTGGCTACGTCGAAGCCCATCGACGAGACGGAGATATTCGGCTTGTCCCTCTACCAGTTCTTCGCAGCCTTCGCTCTGGCGCTCACGGCTGGTGCTTGTGCTAACTTTGGGCGCATCGTTCTACTCCGCATTATTGGTGAGAGGGTTGTCACGCGTCTGCGGTCCCAGCTCTTCAGGAAGACGTATAGCCAAGATGCCGAGTTCTTCGATGCGAACAGGGTTGGCGATCTAATCTCTCGGCTGGGCACCGACACCATCATCGTAGGCAAGAGCATCACGCAGAATGTCTCGGACGGACTGAGGGCGCTCGTAAACAGCGTGTCTGGTCTGGCCCTGATGGCCTGGCTCAGCCCTAGCCTGACCGCCGTCATTCTCGTCGCTGGCCCTTTCATCGGCAGTGCTTCATTTGTATACTCACGCATCATTCGAAGGCTGAGCCGTAAGATGCAGCAGAACTTGGGAACTCTGACCAAGATAGCCGAGGAACGGCTAGGTAACGTCAAGACGAGTCAAGCTTTTACCGGCGAGATTCAAGAGGTCCGCCGGTATAACAAGCAGGTCAGGAAGGTCTTTGATCTCGGGAAGAAGCAGTCCATCTACGATGCTTCCTACTTTTCTGCGACCTCCTGGATGGGCAACATGACCATCATCGCCTTACTCTGGTTTGGCGGAAATCTAGTGAGAGACGGCGTTATGACTCCCGGGGATCTTACGACCTTTGTTATGTACACCTTTTGGGCCGGTGGTGGTTTGTTCGGCGTCGCCAACTTCTACTCGGAACTCATGAAGGGGGTCGGCGCAGCCACGCGCATCTTCGAGCTTCAGGATCGAGACTCGGGCATTTCTGCGACCAAGGGCACCATGGTCAAGTCTGCCCAAGGTCCCATCAGGTTTAACAATGTTACGTTCGCCTACCCTACACGTCCCGCGGTCACAATCTTCAACGGCCTTGATTTCGAGATACCATCGGGAACAAACGTGTGCATTGTCGGACCTTCTGGCGGAGGAAAGTCAACGGTGTCGTCCTTGATGCTGAGATTCTACGATCCTACCGCTGGCTCCATCAGTATCGACGGCGTGGACATCGCAAAGATGAATGCCAAGTCGCTGCGGCGTCGCATCGGCATGGTGTCTCAGGAGCCGGTGCTGTTTTCAGGTACCGTGGCGGAGAACATCGCGTACGGGAAGCCAAAAGCCACAAGATCCGAGATCGTAACGGCTGCCCAGAAGGCCAACTGCGGTTTCATCAGCGACTTCCCTCAAGGCCTCGAGACTCAGGTCGGGCCCAGAGGTGCGCAGCTTTCGGGCGGTCAGAAGCAACGCATTGCCATCGCCCGGGCTCTCCTCAAGGACCCGGACATCCTCGTCTTGGACGAGGCTACGTCGGCCCTTGACGCCGAGTCAGAAACGGCGGTAAACGCAGCCTTGGCAGCGCTGTTGAAGGGCCGTCGCCGGACGACCATCTCGATCGCGCACCGTCTCTCGACCATCAAGAGGTCAGAGAAGCTGATCGTGCTGTCGAGCAACGGCACGGTAGCCGAGGCCGGGTCCTACGAAGAGCTTAGCGCGAACCCGCACAGCGAGTTCACCCGGCTGATGGAGTGGCAGATGAGCGGAGGCGACGTGCCGTCCAGACCGCATGAGCCCGAGCTGTCCGAGTCGGAGGTGATTGAGGAGGAGCTCGAGGAGGCGGACGAGGAAGAGCTAGGGGAGGGGGAGGAGGAAGCCGCAAAGCAGAAGTCGGAGAAGTAATCATCTTTTCTTGTTTGATATACCATATTCGCATGCATGTAAGACAAGGGGGGGAAGGAGGTTGGTCTACGGGTTTGGTCATGTTGTTATCCTCGTTCCGTTCACAAGCACAGGGGGAGGCGTCTACCCAAAAACAAAAAGAATACTGGCTCTCTGTACGGTTGGCTTTGCACCGGTTCTTGGAGAGGTGAGCTCGAGATGACAAAAACAGGCGGGCATCGGGTGATGAGGAATGGAACACTGTATATTGTAGAGCAACGTCGTTTAGAATTCCACTCGATACTCGATACTGTTACGGTATCACACACATACGTATGTCTGTCGGAGTACCCTTGATAGAAAACAAGAAGAATAATATCATCTCAGCGAGCTCAGACTAGGCACATGTGCTCCGGGACTATGGGTTGTATATATTGGGGATCTGATAGAACAACTGGATAAAGGGCGGAGGTTCCTAGGCTTGAAACACTCAAGTAGCCGCTGATTACCACCAATTGTGAGGCTTCTTTCAAGGAGTCGTGAGGCTTGGTAAAACAGATTTAATTCTTGTAGGTCAGCAAGCTAGCTACGATTTCTTCCAAGGCCTGTTTTATATTGAATGTCTCCTCCCTTTCTTACAGACGTCCTTGTCTTTCCCTCTAATACCATACATAGCTACCTCCTAAGTAGATACTGGGTTGCAATGCTCAACGAGAAAGAGCCTGTGTATATAAGACGTTAATAACTTGGGACAAGAGAAACCAACGAGCTGGAAAAGGAATACAGCATATGGCATGGACTATGAGGTAGTAGGAGATTCGTGTTTTGTAGCTTACTTTGCAGCTGATAATAATACAAAACCACCATTCCGTCAACGAAAAACCCGGGCCCAAGCCTCGCCCAGTCGGGCCCGAAGCTTGTCTCGCCATGCGTACGTACACTCCTCCATTCGTTGACCAGCCCGCTCCAGCCTTTCGTTGAAATCTCGGAGCGGATCGTGTTCCTCCTCCGCCTTCTCGTCATACCGGGGGGCAGCCGCTAAGGATCTGGAAAATCATGGCGGTAATAGGGACGATGACCCCGGCTGGGATCAGCAAGAACGGAGCCCAGATCTCCCAACGCTCGTACACGGCCGGAATAGCCATGTAGATGTGAGAGGGGAAAGTGGGCAGCAAGGCCGGAGCTGCCAAAGAGCATGCTTGTCGGCAGCATTTTTCACATATCTTGGTATCTGCCATTTTGACTTGACTGGTTGCGGTGGTCTGGATGGTAGTTGATGTGGTGAGGTGGTAAATTGACAGATTGCACATATCTACGAGTGACGGAGAGCCCGCCCATACTTATAGTATTCAACGCTGTGAACGATAATTCCAAGGTTTTTTTTGCAAAGCAAGCAAGTCCGTATAAACTATGATTCTACATGTAGTCCCCGAGGCAAATGAATATTAGGTATGCGTGTACATTGTATTCATGCTAGTCGCCAACCAAATCACCCGGCTTGAAGCTTATTAACCGAGGTGACGAGCAGCTGACTAACCTGGACCAATCCAATATACGACAACTTAGCCACCTATTAACCACCTGTCCTACAATGATAATAGCCGTACCAGTCACCTCCATTATCCTCGCATCATCAGCATACCATGGCAGGCGTGAAGACAGTCGAGGGCACCTTTGAGGTTGGGGGCGTAAGCCTATTCACCAAGACTTGGCATGTAAGTACAACGCCCATCCATCTACCACCCACCTACCCATCTCTCAGCTTTCACCGCCCAAACTTGACCCCCCCCCCCCCACATCGCCCGACTAACACCGCCCGGCAGCCCGACCCGGGCCCGACCCGGGCCAAGCTGATCCTGATCCACGGCTTCAGCGACCACGTGGACCGGTACTACGAGCTGTTCCCGAGCCTGGCGCGGCGCGGCGTCGCCGTCTACGGCTTCGACCAGCGGGGGTGGGGGCGCAGCGTGCGCACGCGCCCGGAGCACGGGCGCTCCGGCCCCACGGGCACCGTGCTGGCCGACATCGCCGCCTTCGCGCGGGAGCGCGCGTTCCCCGCCGAGCCGGCGGACGCCCCCGTCTTCGTGCTCGGCCACTCGATGGGCGGCGCCGAGGCGGTCGCGCTCGCCAGCACGCCGGCGTACGACGACGTGGCGGCGCGCGTGCGCGGCTGGCTGCTCGAGGCGCCGCTGCTGGGCTTCGCGCCGGCCATACGGCCCTGGCGGCTCACCGTCGTCGTGGGGCGGCTGGTCGGGCGGCTGGCCCCCGGGTTCCAGCTGGTGCAGAAGGTGCCGCCCAAGCACCTGAGCCGCGACGCCGAGGTGCGGCGCAGCGTCACCGACGACCCGCTGCTGCACGACACGGGCACGCTCGAGGGCCTCGCCGGCATGATCGAGCGCGCCGAGCTCATCATGGACGGCACGCTGGCGCTGAATCCCAAGGTCCGCAGCCTGTTCCTCGCCCACGGCACCGCCGACGCCGTCACCGACTTCGACAGCTCCAAGGAGTGGTTCGACCGCCAGAAGCTCGACGACGGCCGCTTCAAGGCCTACGACGGCTTCCTGCACCAGATCCACGCCGACGTCGGCAAGGAGGAGTTCTACCAGGACGTTGGCGATTGGATACTCGAGAGGTGCGACGGCGATGGGGCCGGAAGCGTGCCCGGGTCCAAGTTGTAGACGTGCGTGGGGACTTGCGACAGACGCCTATGTACTTAGACCTGTTCTGATAAGCTGCTGCCTTGACGAGAATGAGGCCAAATTGGCATAACAGTGAATTGAGATGTTCTTCATATCAAAGGCATACAAGTTGAAACAAAAGTCGTTGTTAATAAGGTAGATTACTTAGTATTCTACTCTCGTCTTCTCTAATAGACGCTGTAAAACTCTCTGGCTCAACTACCTACTTAACGAGAATTCCGACTGTTGACTTTTTCTATAGCTCGCTGACGTTTTCCATGCCCCTTTAATACCCATAAGCTGGATACGGTCAGATATCGTAAGCTCGCCTACCTGCATGAGATATCTCACTTGTCTTCAAGACACCCCTCCCCGAGATACGCCACCTCAAAGATTTGCGGGGGGTCACCCAGTGCATCTCTCCTCCGGTGGGCGCCACTCTAAACCTAGTCGCCCAAACACTCTTTTCTCTGCCGTTGACATGTCCGGAGCCATGCCATTGGCGTCGCTTTCGAAGTCTACCCAGTCGCCGTCCACTCGGTTTCGGAGACCGCTGCTATCGAACTTCAGTTTCTTCCGTTTCTTGCAGTACCTCCTCAGATCCCTCTCGAAAGTCGTGCCACCAGTCCAGCCGATGACGGCACAGCCCGCAGTCTTCCAGGGGCTGACGATTATGTCGACCCTGCGATGTGGGTTGGGATTCTTCGACGAGGCTGCCGCCGCTTTATCCCAGCTCGGATCTTGCCACACCACCAAGGCCTTGTCTAGCGTGTCGAAGCCAGCGCCCGCCTTACGGTTTTGGCCCTTCCACGACACGGGAGTTTGCCCGCGCTCGCTGTTCTTGGTGCTCATTATGAGCGTATGCGTGATATACCTGTCCTTCTCGAGGCTGTTTACAAGGTTCGTCACAAAATCCAAGGTGGCAGTCGGATCTGGATGGCTGAGGATGACATCGACGTCGCCGCTTTCACTCTTGCCTCTCCTGTAGCCGCCAGTAATGACCATTTGGAAGCCCTCGCGGATCTTTCTGGCGTGGGCTAAGATAATGTTGGCGATATTTTCGACTTCACGGCGTGGGATCTTTTCTTGTAGCTCCTCGTAGTACTTGACGCCGATCTGCTGGACTCGGCTTAAGTCGCCCCATCCATATTCGACAACGTCGTCGAGATCGCGCCAGCCTTTCTTGTAAAAATCCTTTGCCGTGGTGGCGGCGACACCCCATATATCGTAGAAGAGCTGTAGAGCCGTCATTCTCTCATCACTCTTCGCATTGGCGACCTCTTCGAGACAGCCATTCGTTTTCCATTGCCGATAGAGCGTGGCGATCTTCTCGTTACAACCAGGTAGTCTCACCACCCCTGGACAGTATGTCAGAGAGGAATAGGCATATTCGTCTTAAAGGATGATATCGAGCTTACACGTACCTGCTGGCTGAGAAATCAAGTATGGATAGGCTGCTAAAGCGGCGATGGCGGTGGAATAGGCCCTGACGCCTATCTCGTCGCCTTCGAGAGCTCTAAGCGTGCGGACATTCTTTAACTCTCTTATGAAGGAGTCGTTTGGTGGGTTTACGGGAGTGGGACGCTCACACGAGTAGGTAGTGTGAAGGTAATCGGGGATCGGCGGCATTTGCAGATTGCGGTCGTGTTCCGACGTCGACTCCTGATGTAGCGCAGGCCGCTTTGGGTGGGATGATGTCCTGGAATGCTGTGAGGCAGAGGGATACGCATGCGAGAAGCTGCTGGCCGACCCAGGCTTGACAATATCGCCTTCCTGCCGAGCACGTCGAAGGACATCATTTGGATTTAGATATGATTTGTTGGTAGTTTGCAGTGCTTTGCGACCACGGTATATTAAGTAGTTATCTATCGGTAAGACCGAATCCTGGGCTAAGCTGTCGAGCAGCCAGGCAAGTTTGACAACTCGGATGATAGACTGGTCATCGTCCTTCTCAAGTCGATCTAATCCCTGATCACGTCCCCTATCAATACCTTGACTTCCTAAGATGCTCCTGGGGCTTTCATCTGTATCGGAAGCACTCGCCGACCTAGCACCGTGTGGTGTCCT
Source organism: Hypoxylon sp. FL1284 (assembly GCA_022432365.1). Taxonomy (NCBI): domain Eukaryota; kingdom Fungi; phylum Ascomycota; class Sordariomycetes; order Xylariales; family Hypoxylaceae; genus Hypoxylon; species Hypoxylon sp. FL1284. Next base: position 92,311 of record JAJJXE010000008.1, on the reverse strand, counting down.
AGGAGAGGCAGAACTTGAGAGCTTCCTGCGCTTCGAGGGAGGGGACGAGTGGTCCGCCTGGATTCCCGAGCTTGGTAAAGGAGTCGAAGCTGGCTGGTCATCATTGGTTTTGATATTCCTGCGCCGGAGCTCGAATCTGGCTCTTTCTGGATTTGATATCTTGCCGAGTACGATGCTCGCCTCGTTAATATCGTAGGTCAAGGTTGGTATCTTGCTCTCCAGTTCCGGCAGCTTGTCGGCCTCGATATGTGTTGGTAGCAGGTAGATGGTAGGAAAGTCTAGCAGCATCGTAAACAAGTTGTTGTCATGACTCGCGAAGTACAACTGCTATGAACTAGCGAGTCCAGCCCCAACAGCGTATTGAGACTGTTAGGTGAAGCTAAACACGAGCCGCCTCTGACGAGAAATGCGTTGATATCTATCGTTGCTTTTGGGTGATATGAAGAGATACGGTTGCTTGTAGCTTCACGACATGTAGGCACTTTCATACCCAGAAAATCAGAGGAGATAGGTGTAGATATAGCTTCTCATATAATCTCGAGCTGTAATGACCTAATTGCAGGTATGCATGTAGCTACAGATTATGTACATATGCATATAGTGGGGCTTCTTCCGAAGTTGCACTAGGCACCTCCTAGTACTTGTCCGGGCCATGTTTGTTAGTGGCCAATCTGTCAGCGCAATGCCACCTGCATGACATCAACCCTGGTACAGTACATGTACCTAAAGGACCCCTAAGCAGCAAGCGCCCGCAGGCCGCAGGAACATGGAAGGTACAACCATGGGCCCGAGGCACCTAAACTCACTTTAGGTCGATCACAGCTAAAAGCGGAATCGGACAAAAGAGAATTTCCACAGGCTTCAAACCATTCGCGAATCCAACCAACACAACCTCTCTCCATCGTTGCCCATCATGGAATTGGCTCAGACCTTGGTGCGCTCTGTCGCCCGCGCCTTCTTCTCTACCTACGAGGAGCGCAGGATCATATGCATTGTTGACGCTCTCGTCCTCCACTCCGCCTTGCGAGACGATGACCTGTCCTACTTGATGGGCATCAACACGAAAGACCTAAGCAAGACATGCGCAAAGCTTGAGGAGGAACGCTTATTACGAACGTACGCTCTACCTCTCCTCATCGTCTTTAATCTTTTCCCTCGAGCTCCTCACTAACTACTGCCGCCATTACTGTAGCCACCACCGAGCCGAACTCAGAGAAGGCAAAGAGAGAGCAAACGCGCGCAAGTACTACTATATCGACTACCGGCAGGCTATCGACGCCATCAAATGGAGAACATACAAGCTTGACAAGGCCGTGCAAGGCGAGGCTACCGGTCCGGTCGAGAAGAAGGAGTACTTCTGCACCAACTGCAAGAACGAGTACTCGCAGCTCGAGGTGCTCGACAGCGTCGGCCCCGACGGCTTTATCTGCCACCGCTGCAGACACGTACTGAACTTCGACCCGGACCGGCAGGCCGGCGGCCACGAGCTGTCGACGCGGCTCAACAACCAGCTCAAGTTCATCACCGACGTGCTCCCGCGGCTTGACACGGCCGCCATCCCCGAGAGCACCTTCGAGGCTGCGCTTGACGCCGCCGTGCCCGTCGTCCGCGACGCCGCGAACCAGATCGCGCCCTCGGTCGCCGTCGAATCCGTCAAGCCCACCGCCGTCAAGGGCATGACCAACATGGGCCCGCAAAGCATCGCCATCAGCATCACCGACACCGACGGCCCCACCGACGCCGAGAGGGAGGCCGAGCGCGCCCGCAAGGAGCAGGTCGCCCAGATGAACGCCCTCCCGTCCTGGCATACTACTAGTACCGTTACCGGCCTCTCGTACTCGGCCGATGCCGGCGCTGTCACCGCCGCCCAGGCCAACGAAGACGACGTCAAGCTCACCGACGACTTCGCCTCTGATAACGCCCAGGACAAGGAGCTCGCCGAGGTCTTCGCCATGATGCAGGAGAGCGCGCGCCGCGACGCCCAGGCCCAGGCGGAGCGGGAAGAGGACGAGGACGAGGAAGACGAAGACGATGAGGAATTCGAGGACGTGGCCGATGCCCCCGCCGCTGCCGCTACCCCAGCAAGCCAGAAGCGGCCCGCGTCGAGCGGCCCCTCGAGCGGCGGAGATACGCCTGCCTCGGACAGAGCGGCCAAGAAGGTCAAGGTCGAAGAACCCGCCAACGACGGCGATAGCGAAGACGAGGACGATGTCCAGTTTGAAGACGTCTAAGTCGGATCGTCTTGTAACAATTACTAGAAGAGGGCATGTGGTTGACATGCTCTCGAATCATGATACCCCTGGATTGGGAGGAGGCATAGCCGGCGTTATTGGTCTTGATTTTATTGTTTTATTTTACTTCCCCTAAATAAGGGCGACAAAACCTTGGGTCGGCATCAGAAACGGATAGCATAAAGAAGATAATGCATTAGAGACTCATTACTTCTACTTAAAGGCCTACTCCCGGAATTGCGCATAGGTGATATTACAACGGTCTGAAGAAGTAGTCAGATGATATATTAACTTCAAGCTTCTCTCTAAGCGAACTTGCTCAAGCATCACTGCTCAAGCCTAAACGAGGTATCTCAAACCACACCGCACGGGAACTCCTGGTCGGTGCTTTTCTCTTCGTGACTGGTAATCTACCTTCATAGCCACTCATTACCCGCTCATGAAAACATCCTTCGTGATACTCTCCCTCCCCTTCCCCTTCATTTTGTATAGACACACTCGGCTTTTCTCTTGTGTTATAGCCATAAGGGCCATTACCTAAATCAGACGTATTTACGTAGCTGCAAAAGCACGAATTAGCATCAAATTGTCTAGAGACAACAACAGGACGGGTGATTAATATGGTAACACTCACATCGAGGGTCAGCGTCCGCGAGCTGTTGACTTCCTGGTCCCTGTAGACGCCGACGAGGCTCTCGCTGTCCTGGAAGAGGCCGGTCTTGAGGCTGATGACGATGAACTGCATGCCGGGCCCGGCGTGGTCGCGGATGTAGTTCTTGATCTTGTCGACGTTGGCGTTGTCGAGCGCGGCGTCGACCTCGTCCAGCACGAAGAAGGGCGACGGCTGGTAGCTGTGGATCGCGAACAGCAGCGCCAGCGCCGCCATCGTCTTCTCGCCTCCCGACAGGTGCTCCATGTCCCGGAACCGCTTCAGCGGCGGCATCGCGTGGTACTTGATGCCCGACAGGTACGGCCGGTCCGTGTCCTCCTCGATGTCGAGGTAGGCCTGCCCGCCCAAGGGGTACTGGTCTGACCGCGTCAGGTCCTTGTAGACGTGCGAGATCTGCTCCTGGATGTGCGCGAAGGCCTTGCTGAATAGGTCGAACCGCTTTTCCTTGATCTCGTCAAAGGCGTCCTTGGCTGCCTTGAAGGCTGCCTTTGAGTCGTCGTAGTCCTTTTCTGTCGCCTTGAGTCGCGCCTCTACCACTTCCAGGCGCTCCATCGCTCGCATATTGGGATTCTGCTTTTCCAGCTCTGCCGTAAGCGACGAAATCTTGTCTTGCAGTTTCTCTTCAACGTCGTCTTCGCCGGACTAAAAGGTACACGCGTCATTAGCATCTAGAACCATCGCGTATCTGTGAGTAGCTAGCTGCAACTTACACTCTTCAAATCGGCATCCAACTGATCGAAAGCGATTTCGATGCCATAGTCGTCCATGGCATCACCCATCATGTCAACCTCATCGCCATCATCCACGTCCATCGCATCCGGATCTTGATGTAAGAGGTTGTCCTCGTTTGGAAGATTGTCGAGCGATCCTCCAGTGAGGGGGACGTTGATTTGTTCGAGCCGGCATCGTCGTAGCAGGGCAAACTTGCCGGCACTGTTCTTTTGGACTTCTGTCTCCAGAGCACTGATTGCCTTTTGCCTGCTTTCGATATCTCTGCTTCTCTTTTGTACTTCAGCCCTGGCCGCATTCACCTTCTCGGTACGCTTGGTGAGCTCGGCTTTGTACTCGTCTAGCTGCTCCTGTAGGGCCGTCAGACTGTCTTGCAAGCCACCCAAGGCTTCCTCAATCTCCTCCTTTTCGGCTTGGTAAGACTCGATATCCTCAGACAGCTGCTTGAGGCGCCCCTCGAGATTGCGAACCCTAGTCTCGGTGTCGTTACGCCTAGACGTTTCCCAACTCTTGTTGCTCTCTAGCCTCGACCTCTGCAGATCGAATTGCGTGCGCTTCTCATGTGCTTCCTGTTCCAGACTTCCTTGCTGTGCTTCGTAAGCTCGAATATCCGAGTACCCAAGTCGTTTGCAGAAGTCAGCGAAGATCTTGTCCTCGACCTCGGCGATCGCAACCTTGAATTTCTCGACCGAAGCTCTCGTCTTTTTCAGCTTGTTCTCTTCCTCTTTGAACTTGGGCTGCCATTCCTTGAGTTGGCGTTTTACATGCTCCAGCTCCTTTTTCTTGCTTGCGAGATTCTGATTGAAGGCTGTCAGTTCGCTCTTGGCGAACGCGAGACGCTGATCAAGTCCTGCAAGCTCGTTCTGCAGTGTCTCCTCGGCCGCACCTCGTCGATCAGCCCTGGGAAGCTTCTCGATCTCGTCTCGAAATTTGTCTGCTAGCTTTTGCAGATTCTGAACGTCATGCTCCTCAAAGCGTCGCTTGCCCTTCTCCGGGCCTCGCCCACCTGTCATCAGACCGGCTTTGTGAATGACGAAACCTTCTAGAGTTACCGCCTTGACTTGTATTCTCCTCTCGTAGCATACGTGTTTCGCGATATCAAGCGTATCACATACAATTGAACCGCCGCACGCATATGACATGGCACGCTCAAGAGACGAGTCAAAATCGATGGCATCGATCGTCAGCCGAGCACCGGAAATGCCCTTTACAGCCGTGTTCGCCGCGTTCACCTTGATGTTGTCTAACGGAATGAAGGTCATGGGCGGGAAGCGTTGGTCCTTGAGATACTGCACACATTCGACGCCCGTCCTCTCACTGTCAACGACGACAGAATCAAAGTCACGGCCGAGAGCGGTGATGACAGCTTCATCGAACTTCTTCTGCTTGGGCTTGCACAGCTCGCCCACCCTGCCCTTCACGCCTGGGTAGATACGTTTTAGAGAGGTCACCATCTCTCTCATTCGCGTCTCCCTGTCGTTCTGGCGTCTTCCGTCGTCCGCCTCCAGCAGTTTTTTCAAGACGTCCTGAAGTTTCTCGTCGAGTTCGGTCCGCTTCTGGTTGGTTCTAACCCTCTCCGACTGTACTTGGTTGAATTCCTTCTTCTTGGCGTCCATCTCGCTCGAGAGCTGCTTGACAGTCACTTCCGTGGTGCCCTTCCGCTCTTGGATAGTCGCTACCTCAGCCTCGAGCTTTTCCAGGGCGGCCTGATAGCCATCCACTTTGCCCTTGAGGCTGTTGACGGTGACTTCGTCAGTCTTTAGCTGGCGGTTGAGGTTCTCTAATCTAGCTTGGTTCTCAGAAGACTGGTTAAGAGTTTGCGCCCTAAGGGAGTTATATTCCTTGCGGTCCGCATCGCTGAGTTCTTTGCCCTGCTTCTTCATGGTCTCCTTCCATTGGTCCTCGAACTGCTTTTGAGCTTTCTGGACGGTGGCCAGGTCCTTCTCGATTTTGGTGATTAGCTTGCGCTGTTCGTCGCGCTCTCTGCGGACGGTGTCTATCCTCTTTCGAATCGTGTCGGCCTGGCTGCTTGACTGTTGTACCTTTTCCTCGACGGGAACAAGGCTATTTTCCTTCTCTTCTATGTCCTTCTCTTGCCGCTTGATATCGCGCTCCACTCTGTGGACTTCCTTGGCAGCATTAGCTTGCTCCCTGCGAGCGGCCTCAAGCTTCTTCTCGAAGGATTCGACATTGCGCCGAAACTCTTTGAGGTTTTCCTGGTGGTCCTGGATCGTGGCACTGGATTCGTCCATGATTTGTTGGAAATGGTACAGCTTCCATAGTATGTGAGTGACTATAGCGGCATCGCGTTCGTCCGTTTTCTTTTGGAAGTTCTCAGCCTCGCGTTTCTGCTCCTGATACTGCTTGATTTCGGAATTGATGCCGCGACGTCTCTGGAGCTGGAAGTTGGAATTCTCGGCGGCCTGGTCGGCTTCGCTCTGTAGCTTTTCATATTCCGCCTTATACTCCAGGCTTCCCGATATTTGTTCTATCAGGCGTGTGAGGTCTTGTGGCGATTGGGCGGCGATAGCTTCGACATCGCCCTGGAAGACGAGGAAGTTGCGAGCCTTGATGAGGATATTCTCGGTCTCAAGCGACTCGTTATACTGCTGAGCAGTGACGACGCGGTCGTTGATGCGATACTCGCTTGAGCCTTGGTTTGTGATGGTGCGCTTCCACCGCTGCTCGTCACCAGCGTCATCTTCGTATACGGCCATGACCCAAGCGTTCTTGGGATCGCTGCGATTCGGCTTGTCGGCGTCGTCGCCATTTGCATGTCCATTTGTGTGTCCGTTCGTGGTCGGATTAGCAGCGGAGCCATCGTCGTTGATCTTGGACGTCTTGAGAACTCGACCGCGGTACACCAAATCCTTCAGATGAGCGGATCGAAGATGGGAAGATTTGATGCCGAGTACAAAGGAAATGGCGTCCATAGAATTGGACTTGCCAGATCCATTGGGTCCGATTATAGAGGTGAAGTAGGAGTCGCCGAACAGGAGGATATGGTGGCCCTTGTAGGACTTGAAGTCTTATTGACGTGTTAGCCTGGCGCGCAAACGGGAAGTTAACGCGGCAAGGGGACCTTACTGAATAACTCCAGACGAATCAGTTTCCCCATTGTAGCTTGATAGATGTGTGTATCCTCTTTGGTCTTGTCCTGGGTTGATTGCGGGCAACTGGCGGGTATCTTGGGATGGAGACGCGACGCGAAGGAATGTGCGAAATGGAATCGGTGTCGCGAAGCGGCCTCGGATTAGATCCGTGGCATCTCAGTGATTAGACGGAATAGGATATCGATATGGAGAATACGAAGAGATGCATCAGTCTAGAGTGCGCGCGGTAAGTAGACGTGACGTGCCGAGAGTTGGGATTGCTGATGGGTTTAGTCAAGGTTGCAAAGTCGCAAAGTAGATATCGCGATAATACTCCTTCTACAGGTCTGTACGCGACGCGGGGACTTTACGCTTACTTGCAATGTTATATCTTGTACATTCATATATCTCATAGTTGTGTGCAGCAATATGCGTATGTACATACTGGTGTAAGACTGGAAAGGTATTGCAGTGGCTGCTGTGGCTAGTGACTGACTGGCTGTTTCCAGCTATTCCGTAGATCATGGAGAAATCAGGGTTCTAGCATCTAACAGGTTTACACACAGGCCATAGCCTGCGTCTAATGGCGTCATCACGCCTCTAAGGGACCTCGATAGCACAACGACAGCATGCCAGCTATTCCAATCCTGCTCGTCATACTGCTATGTGGCATGTAAAATAACTTGCATTAAGTAAGTCCAGCTGTGCTACTTTCCAAGTTTTGGTCGGTCTAGAGTTTAGACAAAAAAGAACAAAGCTCGATTTTCATTCTGAGACGGCCTCTGCCCCAAAAGGTTATATCACCATGTGATGCATTCGCATTCTCCTTCACCTAATTCAACTTGACGATATCGTCCGCTGCTTTGTTCCAGAGTTAAAAAGGCAAAGCTAGGAGTCAGAGTTGTCATCTAGTGCGGTTGATCGAGCGGTGGGAACATCTCACAGTAAGGAAGAGCCGCTTATGTTCCGTCCAACCACAAGTCGCCCTCAAGACACGACCTTCAGTCAGAGCTACTTACAGGGTCAGTAACCCCCCAACTTACCACCTTTTTTTTCTATCCCTTTTGCGACTTTGCTGTCTCGCTGCCTCGACGTACCGCATACCATCTGCATTCTAGACCTGCAGATCAGGGTCCCCTACGATTTCCCACCATCCTACACTGTCATACACATCTCTACTCTTTTCCCTACGGCCTACCACGAACCACTAAAGTCACGCAAACGCTCCTCGTGTCTAACACCTACCTAAGTCACAGTGCTAGCTCTTATCGTACCTCATCCTCGCGCGTTTTTGCCTCTATCCAACTTTACTTAATTAGATCGACCCTAGTGTCGCGTCCACTCGGGCCGGAAGCCGTTCCCTTCAAGCCAGGACGAGAATAGTACTAGCAGCAGTAATAATAATACTAATAGTGAGTATCCGGCTGCGACTCGCTCTCCCCGCCTCGCGTCGCCAACCCCCTCTTTGTCCTTTGCTCGTCTTCCGATGGCTGACATCCTCATCCTCAGGGGAGCCGAAGCTCTTCGTAGAGTCTCTTTCCGAAACGACATCCAAAGGTTCCCAAGTCGCACACTCGCCGAGATGGGCGACCCCGATCCTCACCATGTGTCAGCGCCGTCCGCCAGGTCGGAGGGCGTTCAGACTGACGACGAGAACGCCCTGACGCCAGACGATACTACCACCACCCCGTCCATAACCTCTTCGCCTGTTCAACAAGCCGCAGATGCCAAGGTAGCCGACGGCCCGGAGAATACACGGATATCGAGGAACCCCTCCTTCTCCGGGAGCAGCTCGTATCATGAGGATTGGGACTCGTACCCTCCTCTGGACCGCTTGACGGTACTCGACCTGCTCGACAACTTCGCCCTCCCGCAACAGCTCGAGAAGTTGCAGAAGGGGATCTCGGCCCAGACGGAGAAGGTCCGCAAGTCGCGGGCCGCCCTCAAGACCAGGGGCCAGGAAGCTAAGGAGCGCATGGTCGAAGAGTGGCGACGACGAGTGCCATCGGCCGATGAGCAGCTGGAGCGGTATAGAAAGCGTATGAAGAAGAGCGTCGAGAAGTTGGGCCACCAATGGAACGACACCAAGGTCATCACGATGCGTGAGAAGCTCTCCTTCATAGGCGGGGTCATGAACATCTTCATCAGCGGCTATCTGATCGGTGCCTACCCCGAATACTTCCACATCTGGTACACCGGCCAGCTTGCTTACTTCATGCCCATCCGATGGTACACCTACCATCGGCGTGGCTACCATTACTTCCTGGCCGACCTCTGCTACTTCGTCAACTTCCTCCTCTTCCTCAGCATCTGGGTTTTCCCCTCTTCTAAGAGACTGTTCATCGCTGCGTACTGCCTGGCCTTCGGAAACAACGCCGTGGCGATTGTATTGTGGCGTAACTCGCTCGTGTTCCACGACTTCGACAAGGTCACATCTCTGTTCATTCACATAATGCCGTGTGCTACACTACATTGTATCACTCACCTGTTCTCGCCCGAGCAGCAGCGTGCTCGGTTCCCCGCGCTCTGGACCGTCAAGGCGTCTCCGCCGGGCTCCCCGACCGCGTACGGGAACGTGATCTCGATGCTCGCTTGGTCTACCATTCCGTACACCATCTGGCAGCTGTGCTACTATTTCTTCATCACTGTTCGCAGACGTGAAAAGATCGCGGCTGGTCGACCTACATCATACACGTGGCTGCGTAAATCGTACTCGAACACGTGGATCGGGAAAATCGTACTTTCGCTGCCAGCCAAGCTGCAAGAGCCGGCGTTTATGATGATCCAGTACAGCTACGCCGTCTTGACTATGCTACCGTGTCCGCTATGGTTCTACAGCCGATGGGCATCAGCTGGTTTCCTGATGGTGGTGTTCACGTGGAGCGTCTACAACGGCTCTACCTTCTACATCGACGTCTTCGGCAAGCGCTTCCAGAAGGAGCTCGAGACGCTCAAGGCCGAGGTGGCCAAATGGCAGAACACCCCCGACCCCCTAGGCTCTCCCACGATGGCCCCGACACCCGCGCCGCTTGATCTCGAGGGTAAACACGGGACGACGGCTCGCGAAGAGAGTGCCGAGAAGGTGGTTCGGGTCGAGGACCCCGCTACTAGAAAGCCGATGAGCGTGGATGACATCCCATTGTTAAATGATGAGAAGCCTACCAGGGGTGCCGGCGCGGTGGCTAGTGGTGTTGAGGGCGCCAAGGAGGGGACGAGAACGAGAAAACAGAATGAGGCGGCTTCATGACAAGTGCTTTAATCAAGCTCGGCTTGGATATGATGTCTCTCTTATAAGGCTTTTTACACAGGCTTATACAAAAAGATCTCGAGCAGTCAGCTTCACGGCTTTGTCATTCCTTATTCAGACTGTCAGTCGGTTAAGGGGTTAGACACCATTTTTCCAGGATTGAGTTGGCAAGAGAAGGCCTGCGACGGTCCTACGAAAAGACTGACTTATGTCTGGTTGGTTAATGCGTCGTGTTATTATTTGGATTTGGAGTTCTTTGTAGGTGCTCATGCGGCGGTATCGCTATTGGCAGAGACTGATTCAGGATGGCCGTCTCGATATACCCCCCCCTTTCTTTTCTTCCTGTCATTTTATCCCGGCAGACTTATGATCAAGTAGACAAACGAATAACGACAGGTGGGATATACATGAATTAAGGATAGCTCCCCAGACATAGTAGAAAGTAACGAAATTATTTCAACTACATAGCATGCAGCATGGCATGAATACTTGTACTAGTTTCTACAACCGACAACAGTTCATCAATACTTCGAACTCATCAATATAAGTCAATAAGCAGGCAACCTTGCCAACTCCAGAAGATTCACACGAAGGTCTGTATTTACCGCTGCTCAAGCGCTACGACCTAGGAGTCTATGTAGTTTTAATACATACCGCCGCTCATCAACGCACCGCTTTGAGGATATTGTTCGTGATGCCGTCAACAATGCTGGATGGATAAAACATCGTATTAAAGGGGGGGTGGGGGTTCAAGCTGGACTGGTCCTGGCGACTCGTCCGCTACCTCCCTCACTTAACTAACGTCTTGCTCTTTGCTTTTTTAGCAACCAGCAGCTCCCATGCTGCCCTCCCACCGATGCATTGTCAGAATGCAGATCGATCCAGCCCAGCCAGCCCCTGATATCATGACCGCAAAGCTGTTAAAGATTCCGCATTCCGAGCCCAACTCGTACATGTCATGACCACCGCGCCCCCCTTTCCCTTCCCCCTTCCCCTCCCCTCCCTCCATGAAAAGTGAAAACGCCGGTTGGATGCAATTATTTGTGGGTGCCCACCGCAGAAGATGTCGTAAAACTGGGCGCAAATGTCATGATGCTCAAGTAAGGGTTGTGTCATTATACACGTAAATCGAGTTGATTGTTCCATGGTCGTTCCGAGCATGGAAGATAGGCGAGGGTTCGCTACCGAATAACACCCCAGTCGCTAAGTCGCCCGCCGCCACCGTCGCTGTCTTCTCTTTGGCCGGGTCTTCGTCCGAAAACGGTCCAGAATCGTAACGTTTCGTCACCGGCGCCGGTCACGATGGTTCTTCCGTCCGGGCTCATCGCCAAGTATAGTACTCGGTAAGTGTGGCCAGTAAGGCTGACGACTTGGGTCATGGCAGGGTACTTCCATACGACGATCTGATTTTGGCTGTACCCGTGCGTCGAGACGATCTCGTTCGAGTTCTTGGACCACGAGATATTGCACACCTGGCTGCCAGTGTCTATCTCGTTCGTGACTGATCCGCGAACCGTGTCGTGAAATATTATTCTCCGGTCCGCCGTTCCACCGCCCGAGGCGAGAAGACCACGTTGGTGAGGGGACCAGGCGATGGCCTTGACAGCGGCTGTGTGATCGGAAAACTTCCACAGTGGTGTCTCTGAGAGCTTATCCCAGACCATGAGCTTGTTGTCGTTACCTCCACTCGCCAATTGGCCATCATCACAATTCCACCTTAGGCCACAGACCTCTTGCTTATGGCCCATAAGCTTTCGCATCCACTGATCCGGAGCTCGAACGTCTCGGTGGTATATTAGCCGATCGCGAGATCCCGACGTCAGGATGTGGGTATTCCATGCGAGTGATCCCACACGGGCCGTATGTCCCGTCATCGTTCTTAGACGTCTCGTCTTCTCGGCGTCCCATATCTGAACAAGACCCTTTCCAGTGCCGATGGCGATATGCGTGCCCTTTTGAATCCAGGATACGCTCGTCACAGTGTCGTCCTCCAGCGTACAAAGCTTGTTGACTCGACTCGTCTGCGCATTCCACATATACACGCTCGAGCCTAGGCCGACACCTAAGACGTTGGCGCTACCCCAGTCTACCAGGTTCAGATAGAAGTCGTCCGCCAGCTCGGGGGCATCCAGAACCTTGTACGGTACCTTGCTAACCGCTCGAGGTTGCCGCCTCGGGCTTAGGAGCATCTGCTGACTGGAGAGCCGGACGGGGGACAGGCTATAGATCTCTGACCTTATGTCTAGGTTCGGGCCATGTCTGCTCTGTGGAGTTCTGGATGGCGTGGGGTGGCCGGCAATGTTGTGATGGCGTGGGGACATGTAAGAGAAGAGATTCTTGTGAGGTGTTGACGGCGTGAAGGTGGCAGGCAGGGAAGGAGGAGGGTTATTCGGCGGTGTGTGGGATCTTGTACCATCATGAGCATGCGCCGAGAGCGACGGCCTTGCTAAGTTGCTGTCTGGGGACAGTGTTTGAGGAGTGGCCTGCGGTATCGTGTCCTCGAAAAGTTCTGCCCTCAACAATTTCGAGTATATTCGTCCCTCCTCCTCAGCTTGAGGCAGTTAGCACTACACCCATCAACAAGAGGAAGGGGAGCTAGACGTACTCTTCTGAAAATTAGACTCGCCGTGAGGTGTACGCTTCTTCTGTCGTGAAGGAGTCGCAGGCGAGCCTTCCTCGTGCAAAAGACTGAAACTAGCTTGAAGGTCTTGACCGGACCGAGAGGGTATGAACCTGACAAAAAATGCGTGTCAATATATGCCCCAGACTCGAATCAAAACAAATGCGAAAAAAAAGTCTTCCCGACACCAAACTGCTTGAAATTGGAGATGGACATGCTAGAAAGCATAGGAAGTCAGCTTCTACTAACCTGTCGCCATTAAGACGTTGTCGCTTCCTACTGGGACTTGCACCCGAGGCGCTGTCTCGTCTATCGGCAGATAGTTCCCTCGTCAGAGCTCGCGACAGGTCGTCGGGGTTTACGCCGACAAAACTGCCTCGGCGGCCGCTATGACGGGCGGTCCTAGAGTTGCCAGTGTCCATATTATTCATCACTTGCAACTTTCCTCGATCGGACGGCGGGGGAGGTGTAGAGAGCCTCGAAGGTGTTCGAACGGCGGGGCTTGCCGAGTCGTGGGCGTGTCGTTTCAAGGGCGGCGCGCGCCCAGAGTCGGATTGAATAGTCATGCTGCAGTTTCCGATAGAGCTCGAGTAGCGATGGAAGGAATTGAGAGACTGGCTAGGTAATTGAGGAGGTAATTAATAGAAAGCGGCGAGGAGAGGCGCGAAGTGGTGGTTTGGTGTAGAAGCCGAGTGTTGATGTTGGAATACCTCTGAATGAGGAAGGAAGCAGGTTGTATCCTGATATCAGGTACCGAAGGAAGGAAGCAGATTCTCGGCGATAAATCTCCTTCAAGGCCCCTCGGGGTGCAGATGACGGATTTCCTAGCGCATGCTCTACCTACGGCGGAAAGGATCAAGCAGACAAATATCGAAGCCAGAAAGAGGGTCAAAAAAACAAGTAGTCGGTCGTCGTTCGCAACGAGGGTATTTGTATTGTACAGACGCTGGCGGGTATTGATGATTTCGGGTGGGTAATTCGACAGGAAAAGATGGGATGAAGACGATTAACGCATAGTCGTAGCGGAGGATAGCGTGGGCGGTCGAGAGTCGAAGATAGCGACGGTAATGAAGCGATGGGCAAAATTTGGCGTAGACGGGAAGACAGGTTAGAGACGAAAGGCGGCTGTGGAACTGAAGGTTGGAGGTCCAAAGGTCTAAGGTTCAAGGTCGAGAGTAGCAGTAGCAGTAGCGCTGTTCGCTGAGAGACGGGAAGGGCCCTCTGCCATCCGCCCAACACCTGCCCAGCCCCAGCGCGGGAACAGCGTTGACGTGCCTGCAGGTCGCGCTCTGCAGTTGCTAGGGGGTCTGCGGGCGTGCTGTAGCCCACGCGCAGTACCCGTATCTTAGGGACCCCCGCCACGCTACCTGACCTATAGGCGCATGTATTGTACCTACATGTACGTGTATGAATGCATCAACTCAACGCCTCCATTTCCGTCTCATTCGTTACCTACTTGATAGGAACAGGTAATTATCCTACGTATTCCAAGATCAATCGAGCTGTTTGTCTATATGTGCAGCATGGAATAAATACATGTTAATGTCTATGTTCGTATGCATTTGTCCAAACCTCCTAGTCTTCCTTTTCACTTAGGTACCTTACAGGTATGTAGTTGCAATCATCACGAAACTACAATCGTTAATAAAGTCATTCACTACGTGTTCACGTCCCACCGCGCTACCTGCGTATATGATTCCACGACTATAAATGCTAAGGGCTGATGGGTACTCCCGGTGGCTGGAAAAACGCGTAATGTAAACATCTTTTAGCTGCCCTTCCTCGCATCCAGATCAATAACAAAAATTGTGGAGGTTAGCTCTTTGCAAAAACATAAAAAAATAACCGAAATAGACAATAACAAAGAGTCTCGGACACGATGCCCTCTGCACCTGTGAATCATTTAACACGTCGAGAACTGTGGCCCGTTGTGCGGCCCAAATCGCGGGTCTTGCGTGGTGGAGACGCGCTGTTTGTCCTCCTTTTTTTCCCTTTTTTTCTCTTTGACAACAACAGAGAGACAAGAGAGGGAAGTGGTGGTGCCCCTCGTGCTCGTCAGCAGAGAGGGAACGCCCGCATTAGGTAACGCGATCGAGTTGTTTATTTTGTTTAGCTTCTGTTCTCCCTTACGCCCTTACGCCCTTACGCCCTTAGCCATCTCCTTTTGGGTGGACAGGAGACGCGCAGCAAATTGCCCGACTGGTTACGCGCCTACCACTCAGGGGCCGCTGGGTTACCACGCAGCCACGCTGGGTTACCACCCTGTCATCCGCCAGATGGGCTAGCGCTGATTCTATGCCACGGTCTGAGTGGTCAGCATTGGTAGGTACCTATGTACTGTTCCCGTACCGCATTCATAACAACATGAACGCATCGGAATTTGAGCCTACCAAAACATATAAAGCAGCACGCGTCGACGCCCCCTTGAAATCCTCCATCGACACGGAAAATGAGTGGGTTTATCTCGATCAATTTCACCTACAGACTACGCCTATTCGAACTTCATCCGAGTACTGCTCCTACTCCAGCTACCTACATCCTGTAGGTACACATTTTGATGCAGTACGGTTCCCTCTCAGGCTCTACTTCTTATTGCAGCAACCGGTAGAAGGAAATGAGGTCGACTTCGATCTAATATTCATGTTGCTCATATGAACCACAATGCAACTCTTGGTTGGTGTACTTCAGTGCCAAAGCACAGTTTGACCATGGAAGTTCAGTAATGTATAAGATGATTCAACTAGAAGTTAGTAAAAATATACTACATATGTGGATAGACAGTTCAGTAATTACTAGGTAAACGATACAGATCTTGAACAGCCACAGGCAGATATCAAGAAGCGCTCGACTTGGCCAACATGATAGCCTCGCAGATAACAGCACAATATTCTAACTAGTTATACTTATATACTTCCGGGCTTCACTTCGTGACTGTTTTCATATAATGCCACAGAATAGAGCAGAAGTATTCAGCCCTGGGAAATGCGTCTCACCTGATGAGCAGCAGACGATACCTGGCTGAAGCTACGAGATCAGTCTCACAAGTGAAACGCCCAGTTGTCAGTCGCACAAAATATGCTCTTCTTCATGTAGAGTTACCATTACGCCCCTGAAATACTTGCAGTATTTTGTATGTCGTCATGTCTATCCCGGTGGCTCATTGGACCCTGCGAACCCCGTCTCGAACGCCACGATCTGACTGTATCCGCCGCAATGCTGAAAACGACGATAAAAATGAAATTTCGTCATGGGCCGCCAGATCAATGAATCCCCCCCTTTATTGGAAAATCAACAGGCGTCTGCTTCATTATGACCCCTGCCCACCCCAAAGTCACTTCTATGCCGACGCCGATTCTGCCTGAGCCAGGAGACGGGCTCTCCAACCATTACACACTTCTTCGAAGCCGCCAACCACCTCGTTGCATACACCAGCGCACTCGCGCTTTTGGAGTCTCTCGCTCCAGTTGCCCTTCGTCAGCCACCGCTCCCCTTCTTCCTTGAGCTCTTCATCCCGTTTCATATCCGCCACTACCTCCTTGGCCTGTTTTAGTCGTCTCGTAGCCGTGGTCGTAGTCTGTCGTGACATATGCAATGTATCTGATAAGTAGTTCAGGGTCTGGACTAGATCTGACGTTACCGAGTGCAACGCAGTCAACGAGTTGAACGCCGATGTCGCGGGCCGGGGTATCTCGTCCGAGACGGACGCAAGTAGCGGTAACAGCGAATCGATTGTTTCCGGATCAGGAGGCGATACTAGCGGTGATAGCAGAGGGAACGTCAGGTTATGGATTTGCCGTGCCTGGTGAGCCAGATGTGTGGCCAGGGCCGAATGAGCAGTAATTAACCTATAATGTCGGTCAGAACTAAGTCAAAAGAGAGAAGAAACAGATTAGGTATGCAATCAAGAGCCGTGGCTTACCTTGTAGTACTTCCCTCTACGCCAGACTGAGATCCAAGGTCTTTTAGGCCCTCCGTCAACCGCTGAAATACACCATCGGTAGGGCCCCCGTTATTCTCGGTACCTCTACGGGCCAGCGACTCAACAGCGTCGATTCTGGCGACCAAGCTAGGGGGCATGCCGGCAGAGTCCAAGTCAGATTCCGAGCCGTATTCGCTCCCGTCGTATGCGCTTCCTGTCCGCCGGTGGCCGCGGCCTGAAGGCGACGGAATACCCAAGTTTGTGCTTTTGGTTCTACCGTGCTGACTCGCCTGACTCTCCACGTCAACTCCGCTGTCCCTAACCCCGTCGGACGGTTCTGGCTTGTCATCTTCCTTCTGTTGAGATTCGATCCGCGATCCTTCTTCGTCTTCGTAGTACTCGTCCTCGTCGCCTGACCCTGATAAGGCGTCTGCCAACTCGTCCGCCAAGTTACCAAGCCCGTTGTCCTGCCCCATGCCGCCGTTGCTGAGTTCGTTAAGCTCAGACTCGTTCATGCTGTTGCGTAGGGGGGTCAACGGCTCTTGGATAGACGATTTCGACTGGCGGCGGCTGCGAGGGGACATGCCGGGGCTGGGAATCTGGTAGGATGCATCGATGCTCGAAGGCAGACGAGAGTGTCTGGGGGTCTGCGGCGACCGCGACATTGTGAACTGATGACCTCGTAGGGCGTGATGCGGGATGTTGGACGTGGCCGTTTGGTGTCGGTGTAAGGTGATATCCGGAGTATTTGTTGCGGAATAAATTAGATGATTAAATCATGGGTGGGAATTATGTATGTAGTCATTAGTTCGGCGGCAGGGGTCTCCAAGCGTCCAAGAGGCCAACGGTCGTTGATGATGTGTATCTGTGAATGCCTTGCCGTCTGTCCCTTGTTTTTTTCCTCGCTGATATTAGGTGCTTATGCAGATGTCAGGTCCGGACAAGGCGGGCAGACGTCGTCCAGCAATAAAATAGCAGGTATAGAGGCGAGCAAGGATGACACTATCGGGTGAATGAAAACATTTAAAAAACCACCCAAAATCATGGATTGGAAAACCCACATCCCGCATCACTTCGGCAATGCAAGGCACCGCGCACTATGCACGTATGCCATATTTAGCTGCTAGGTAACCAGTGAGCGTATAATATCATGTCCTGATACATGCATGAACGGATATGCATACGACGGTAATTCGTACCTTCAACGGTATGCTGCTTTGGAGGGGCACAGGTAGGCAGACTTGAATTATATCTCGTTCGCCCTCACTCTTTGTCGACTTCTACAACAGGACGTCGCTGATTGTGAGATATGATCTCGAAATTTAAAGATTACAGCCTGCAAATATTTCTCCCAAGTGTTCTTTGCATTCCTTTTCGCAGAACTCGCGTTCACCGATTAGACATATGATCACCAAGGTCCACAGCATAAAGCACACAATTTACCACCGGCAAGTTCAGGAAAACCGTCACTTTCCCTTCAGCTCCTGACGTCGAGGAAACGGGAAGCACAGGTTCCTCTGCGACCATGGCTTCTTTTCGCTGTTTTCGCCCGGACGATCTAGACAAGTTCTCTAAATGCAATCTCGACCCCTTGACTGAGACGTACGACCTGAGCTTTTACTACCAATACTTTGCCAAATGGCCTTCACTCTTTCGAGTCGCCGAAGACACCAATGGCAATATCATTGGCTATAGTACGTCAATATCTCTTGGTTTCCCAGCTGCTTAGGATGTATGACCTAACGAGTTCACGTTCTACCAACAGTCATGGGCAAACTGGAAAGCTCACCGGAGTACCTCAAGTACTCAGAGCATTACCTACCGTGGCACGCTCACATCACTGCTCTCACGGTCGCTCCTGAAGCCCGCCGTCTTGGTATTGGAAAGATTCTTACCGAAAGCCTCGAGGTCGCCGCAGAGGCCGGAGACGCCTGGTTTGTTGACCTCTTCGTAAGAAAGAGCAACACGAGGGCCATCAGCTTCTACGAGGGCATGGGCTATAGCGTGTACCGTGTGGTCAAAGATTACTATGGCGATAACGTCAGCGACCCCACGGCTCACGGAGAAGATGCATACGACATGCGCAAACCCATGCGGCGAGATAAGACACTAAAGCACATTCGAGAGGACGGTAGAAGCCACGATGTTCAGCCGGAAGATGTATTTTAAGGGATGGCAGCCAAGCTTGCGTTGTGGTTACATGCCACCGTCAACAGAGTACACACTTCCACTAACGTATCTGCTCTCGGGACCCAACAGGAAAGCGACAACATTACCACACTCTTCCGCCGTGCCTTGCCTGCGGAAAGATGCCGTATCGTCGGGTAGGACTGGCGCGCCGGGTGGCCTGTTATGGAGGTGGAAGCTCTTCTCCATCAGGGGGGTGTATATTGCGCCGGGGGCGACCGCGTTCACGCGCACTTCTCGAGCACCGTTTTCCTTAGCCGCGGACTTGGTCAAGCCTATGACGCCGTGTTTGCTGGCGTCGTAAGCGCCATGCTTAGCAAAACCTAGAGTGCCAAAGTCATCAGCATCGGTGTGGTATATGATAGATTGCGGGCTCGGCTACCTTGAAGGCCGTGAACGGAGGATACATTCACAATAGAACCACCGTCGACGATCTTTCTGAGCTCAGCTCTTAGACAATACATGGTGCCGGTCAGGTTGACGGCGATTATCTTATGCCACTCTTCATCATCGAGGTCTGCAACCTCTCGTATGCCGTGATGTTTGCCGATGATGCCAGCTACGTTGGCCGCGCCGTCGAGTCTGCCGTACTTCTGGACGATGCCGTCGATCCAGGCCTCGACTTCTTCCCGCTTAGAGATGTCTACCTTGGTGACTGTGAAAGGTGCGTTTAAGCCAGTGAAGTGTTGTTCCGCCCCGGCCAACGCAGCCGGATCTATATCGGCTATGCAGACGGTGGCACCCCGTTTGGATAATATCTGTGCAGTTGCAAAGCCTATGCCGCTGGCTCCTCCGGTAATAGCAAATGTTTTTCCCTCGAGCGTTGCCATGTTTCCCGTCGGGCACGCACGACTTCACGAATGACGAGGAGGTGAATGTCTGCCTCGTCTGCCCTAGCGTTAGCGGGGGTGCCCGGCGGAGTATGCTAAATGTCCAGAAGAGAAGCATCCACAGCTCAGGAACGTGATAGGAGATAGGTTAGGTATACTAAAAGACAAGCCCGGACAAGTCTCGGGGCGATGTACCTCTGAGTGGTAATAGGGGAACAGAATGGGAAGACATTGAGGGTCTCTACCCCACCACACCTATCCTATCTTGCCTAATATTCGATTAATATCTGAGTCTACCATAGTATCCAAGGCCAAGGTAGCCTCGTTTTCCAAAGAGTGCGATGCTTATCTTGAGTATGCCATATTTATTAATGCTTTTCGATCTTTCTTCTCGGACACTTTCAATATTCGTGGCTTTGTGTGCCTATCTACCTGTAAACATATTCACAACAGAGCACGATATACACATATACTTGGGCATGTTTCAAACAAATATGAATAAAATACTGGGACGAGTAAACAAGAACTATAAACAAGAAGAACTACACTGCTATCTGGATGCTTGAAACATTGACTCGTTATGAAGTATCCGTTCGAATGAATACCCAGCCCCTTTTTTATGCGTTCTTGGGCGGAGGGGCAGAGGGGCTCGTAGGTGGCAGAGGTACAAGCAGCTACAGGTACGACTGTAGGGCACATCCCGATTCCCTAAGACATCCCCGGCTCCTACTCTGCTACTTTCAGCTCCAGCCTCGGCTCGCTCATCCTCTTCCCAGAGACTCTACCCTGCAGCTCGAGCTCGAGCTCAAGTATGGCTACCCCAAGTTTCAACTGTAGCAGCGTAGTAGCAATCTGCAGGTTTGCAGCGGTAGCCTCGATTTTACCCCCCTCCTCCGCCCCTCCGGCCCTGGTGACATATGGCTGGAGTCGCGCCTAAGCCTGAAATGTAAGATATTTGTGGAGCGCTGTCGTCACTCCCATTCGCAAACTGCCCCGTCTGCCCATGCAGCCATGCAGCCATGGCAGCAGCTATGGCTTCCTCTTCGCGTTCCCGACTCTTTTCAAAAGCTGGGGTTTCCCGATCCTACATTGCACATACATAGCGCTTGCATCCCGTCAGCCCGCCAGCCCCGTCTTCCCGCTCCTCGTACATACTTCGTACATCATCTCTCTCCCTCCCACGTTCCTCCGTCCTCACTTGTCACTCTTTCGTCTTCAGCCCTATCACGATATCCATCTTTGTGAGAGGGCGAGTGCTGGCCTCTGCAACCATTGGCCTTGCATTGAATTCGAGACAGCTCATATCAGCATTGCTTTCCATCATCGAGCTATTCCGGTAGCATTTTACTCGGTTTCATGCCTCCCTTCTAAACCGCCGTAGTCTTATTTCCCCTCTTTCTACTTGATTCAATTGTGTTTCTTGTCAGCCTAGTAAAGCAGTTGTTTACTCCCATCTGCCCGCCATGAGGCTGTGTTTCTTGCCGGCCCTTACGGCGCTGGCGCTGGCCCTCGTCGATGCTTCGACTCTGACGCCTCCTGTGCTGCCATTGGTCGTACGGAACCCGTACTTGAATTTCTGGTTCCCGCATGCTCGAGGTGCACCCTGGCACCACTGGCCCATGTTTTGGACCGGCAGCAGCGTCGGCTTTGCTGTGATGGCCGCGGTGCCTGAAACGAGGACGGTCTACCCTCTGCTTGGTCGCTCCCAGGACTTTCTGGGCCACTCATCGAGGTTGGTAACCAACATCTTTCAATTACCAAACTAGCTCTCAGTTCCATGTTGACTTTATGCCCGCTAGTTACGAAGTTTCTTTTCCCAAGTATGAAGGCGCTACTTTCGACGCCTCTACCACGAACCTTACATACACCATCCAGGGTTCCGACCTGAAGATAATCCTGTCCTTCTTGTCTCCAATTACTCCCACGTCGACATTCAGACAGTCTCTCCCGGCTGGATACCTCACCTGCTTCGTCGAGGGCTCTGCCGACGTCAGTCTCTACGTAGACATAAACGGAGAATGGGTGAGCGGGAACCGAGACAATAAGATTGAATGGGGGCTCGTGCACTCGGAGAAGACTGAGAGTTCCAAGACTCCGATCAAGACGTGGAGCATCACACGGCGCCACGAGCAGCTCTTGACCGAGTTCTTCGATCATGCCGAATGGGGAACCATCCATATCTCCGCCCCTGCCGACGTTGAGCACCAATCTGGTGAATCAAACCACATCCGGCGACTGTTCGCCGAGCATGCGTCACTGAGAAATAAGGTCGATGACTCCTATCGGGGAATCTTCGAAGACGAACCTATCTTTGCCTTCTCCAAGTCTTTCAAGCTCAGCGAGAGAGCAGACCGTTCGTCTGGAGTCGCCACGGATAGTGTCATGTTTACTTTTGCTCTCACCCAAGACCCCGTTGTTCAATACGCCTCGGCTCGCGGCCTGACTTTCATGCGACCGCTGTGGGCGTCGTATTTTTCAACCGCCCACGAAATGCTACAATACCACTACGACGACTACGACACGGCGGCCTACCTAGCGAGAAACTATTCCGAACAGCTTGCTCAAGACGCCTATGCTTCGGGGTCCCAAGACTACCAAGACATCGCGGCACTGTCAGCTCGCCAAGTGCTCGGGGCGACGCAAATTTCTGGCACGCCGGACAACCCCATCATTTTCCTCAAGGAGATTTCTTCGAATGGCAACTTCCAGACCGTGGACGTCATCTTCCCGGCCTTCCCGTTCTTCTTGTACACCAACCCGCAGTGGCTAGCCTATCTGCTGGAACCCCTTTTAGAGCATCAGCTGAGCGGCCAGTATCCCAATGATTATAGCATGCACGATCTCGGAACACACTTCCCGAACGCGACTGGGCATGGCGATGGAAAAGACGAATACATGCCTGTCGAGGAGTGCGGTGATATGCTGATCATGGGTCTTGCGTTGGTAAATGCCCTGAAGGATAACACGCAGCCCGCGTTCGTCCGTTCTGCGCCGCAAGGCGCCCTGGCTTTGAACGTGGAGCCGACAGCGAAGTCGCCTTTGATCGATGCGTACGGAATGGATTATACGTGGGAGGATATGGGCACGACTGGCGAGAAGGCTGCAGCGAGATGGGTCAAGCGCTCGTACAAGCTCTGGGAGCAGTGGACAGGTTATCTTGTTCGAGAATCGCTCATCCCGTCCAACCAGTTGTGCACCGACGACTTTGCTGGCTGGCTGGCCAATCAGACGAATCTGGCACTGAAAGGCATCATCGGCATCAAGGCCATGAGCGAGATCGCCCACACCGTCGGCGAGGAAGCCAAGTCAACATGGTACAGCAATGTAGCCGAAGAATACATCGATGAGTGGCAGGGCTTCGGATTGTCTCGAGACAAGACACATGCCAAGCTAGCGTACACGTGGTACGGTTCGTGGACGACGCTATATAACATCTTTGCCGACGCGTTGCTCTGTTTCCATCTTCCCGCGGACGAATCGTCGCTGGGATCGAGTAGGTTCTGGGGCGCTGAACAGCTGCCCATAGGCGACACGAAAGGCAAGCAAAAGCCCTTCATTCCAGACGAAATCTACCAGATGCAGAGCGACTGGTACCGCGCAGTGCTTCAGAAGTACGGCCTGCCGCTGGACAGCCGCCATCTATACACGAAGAGTGACTGGGAATTCTTTGCCGCGGCTGTGACGAGCAAGGGGGTGCGATCGGAAATACTGCAGCACGTTGCAACCTGGGTCAACGAGACCGCGACTGGTACGTAGATGTCACCCTACAATTTCGGTTGGAGAACTGGATCTAACAGAAGACTTGCACACAGATCGGCCACTAACAGACCTCTACGAGACGGAGGGTGATGGAGGATTTCCAGGACTGAACTTCATGGCGCGTCCGGTGGTCGGCGGCCACTTTGCGTTTCTCGCACTGGAGAGAGCCTGCGGCGGGAGAGCATCCGAGGGCCTTAAGTTTCTAGACAAGGTAGCGCCGGCAGAGATCAACGTGGAGCAAGCGTTGATGGCGGACATTGCTGAGAATCTGGTCGACGTGGGCGAGCTATAAGCTGGACCCTGACTTGAAGATGGCCATCGATATCACCTGAGTCGTACATAGGATACTCTAGCTCAGTTTTGGAGAGCTGTGATCCTCAAAAGGAAAGGAAAAAAAAGGAGAGAGGAGAATAGAGAGATGTACGCAAGGTATACATGTGGCCTTGCCTTGCTCGCTAAGTGTGATGATCGTATGCCCTCATTTCTCTTGAACTGTGAGCCTGTACCTCTTTACTGATATCTTGAAACCTTTTGCATTGTAGAATACATCTGGGATATTTCTGACAAGAACCGAGAGTTTCGGCCGGGGTCTTCATATGATATACGACATGTGATATATGATATATGCATTTACATGTGTACGCTGCGAATTATCTATGTAAATACCTGTATGTATAACGCAGAGTACGCGATAGAGACATACCCCACCGGCAACGATGCAATACGGCATAAGGCGCGTTACGCCCCACTGTTGCCTTCCTAGCAGCTGAATAATTTCGTCTCCCCCATTTTTTTTCTACTTCCACGCTTCTTCGCTCATCTTTCATTCCGTCTCCCTCGCCAGCCTTGTTCATCTCACTACGGCGCAGACTGAACAGCCCTCAATCATCCCGACACAGAATTGTTGTCCTGTCTGCATCGGAAGCTTCAGGCCTTTCATTGCCCTATTCGCCGCTTTCTTTTTTACCCGACACTGCATTGTAGTCTGCATCGGTAGCAGGCTTCCTTCTGCATAGCCGTCTAGGCAGGTGAGCAGAGCCCGTCCTTTTTTTTTTTTTTTACCCTTTTTCTACTTGATCACCCAGCGCAACCATAAAAGGCACCCTGCCAGGTCCGTTGCCTGTCTATCGAACTCTATCACTTTTCCTACCAGCCTTCCCTTATTTTAATCGCGCTTGGGCTTCCCCCAATTCATCCAACACTTTACCAACAGTCGAGTCCACCTTGGCGCGCGCGCGTCTCTACCCGCATCATTGGCTCAATATTCTTTCGCGTCGCGAGTCCCTACTTACGATATTCACAGCAAGCACAATCACTCTCAGCCATGGCTACCACTGCGATGGACTACGAGACCGCCAACGGTGACCGCTTCGATGGTACGTCGCGATTTAAATTACCATGATGATTAAATGATGGCGCTAATTCTGCTGTAGATGATGGCCCTCGCTACGAGCGCGATCAGCGAAGTGCTTCTCCTCGAGCCTCCCGCGATGATGGAATGGACATGTCCCGCCGACGCTCAGCCTCGCCTATGGCTAACCAGGACCGGTATGTCTCATCAATTGCACATTAGACCTCACCATGTCGTCGACTTCCATTTCTCGACACATTTTCTAACTCTATGGTCCAGTCCTCTCAAGGAGGAGAATGGCAACAAGGACGAGGACGGCTCCGTCAACCCGGGTTCTAACCTCTTCGTCACTGGAATCCATCCCCGACTTACCGAAGCCGAAGTCACCCGCCTCTTCGAGAAGTACGGCGAGGTTGAGAAGTGTCAGATCATGAAGGACCCCCACACCAAGGAGTCTCGCGGCTTCGGTTTCGTCAAGATGGTCACTTCTGACCAGGCTGATGCTGCCAAGGATGGTCTGCAAGGAGAGGAGATCGAGGGCCGAACTCTAAGCATTGAGAAGGCTCGCCGTGCTCGCCCTCGAACTCCTACTCCGGGCAAGTACTTCGGCCCCCCTAAGCGAGGTTAGTGCGGCTGAAGATCCAACCGAGTTTCTATTCTAACACTATCGCACCAGAGTCTCGTCCTCGCTTCGATGATCGACGTCGCGGAGGCGGTTACGGCGGTGGCTATGGTCGTGACGACCCCTACCGCTACCGAGGTTACGATCGACAGCGATATGATGATCGTGGCGGCGAGCGCGGTTACCGTGAAGACCGAGGCTACGACCGCAGCTATCGTGATGGCCGAGGTGGCTCCTATGGCGGCCGAGAAGAGCGCGGTGGTTACGACCGTGGCTATGACCGTGGCGGCTACGGCGCCAGAGACGAGCGACGCGAACGTGATGATGGCTATGGACGAATCGATCGTTATGCCGGCCGTGATGAGCGAGACCGATACGGAGGACCTCGAGAAGACCGACGTGCACCAGGCTACGAGCGTGAACGCTTCGATCGTCCCGAGAGAGATGGCGCCCGTGCCCGTGATCCGGTTCCTTCGGGCTACGGCGACTCCGCCTCGCGACCTGATGCCCGAGAGGCCTACGGAGGTGCGCCTTGAGTATGGAACAACGTCCCCGACAGGCATAGCCAGCTGTTGCTAACGCGTCATCCAGGAACTGACCGTTTCATGCACTAAGTGCCTTCTTTTTTTCCCCTTGGTATTCGCGTCATACAAGTGAAGCCGGACTTTCGATGAAAGTATCGCGTTTCTCGTGTTACTTCTCAGGCATGCGAGTACGGCGGATACCATAAAAAGATGCGACAAATGGAGTTTCATACGGCAGGTAAAATGGATGGAAAAAAAAGGCATCGATCACCATGTTTTCTTTATTCTCTTTTTCTCCTTTCTGATCCTCACGCAGGGTTCCACAGGCACGGGCAGAAGGATTGCTATCGTTGTGAGTTCGGCTGCCTAGAAGCAAATTTCCCTCGACGAGAAGAGGTTGGATTCGGCCTGGCGACGACGCGTTGAGAAGAATGGCAAATGCAACTTTTCCCTCCTCCCCCTTAGTAGCCCAGTCACCCGTCTTCCGCCCCCTTGGATCGCCAGACACGTCTACGGCGTAAGCAACAAAGCCGTCCCTTCACCTTTCAACCTGATACTTGTACTATTATTTCACTTCCGGGGTTTTTCTCTTCCAGCTTGACGAGCAATCACGACTGAGCAACACCCATCAGCATTTTGCCGGGCGGACTTTCGGGACAGCTCTACACATGATGGCACCGCAGAATGCAACACATAATTGATCGCAAATTCCCCAAAAAGGTGCAACCAAGCTTGACTCGAATCGACTAATGTTCCGTAAATTCCCATGAATATGGCCTCAGAAATACCATTCTTATTAAGTCGCTGCATTCAGCAATACCTACCTACATCCTAGGTAGACATACAACGCCACGCGATACACGGCTCCTTAAAGTGCCTAATAAGCTCCAATCAGTTGTAAATGGAGCATCTTCGCCTTCCACGTCGACTCGTCTTTGCTTCGCCCAGCCTTGCACTCATAGTCGCCATCTTCCCACCCAGCCAAAGTCTTGATCTGCCCGTCACTCACACTCGGTCATGCCGTCCCTCCGACCTGCCGATAGGGACAGTCAAGGTAAAGCCCCCTTGTCCAGATACACTCGACTAACGAAAGCCTTGTTTGCAGTGTGTCCTCTGGCAGGCGCCGTATAGAACTTGCAACACGCGGCAGTTTCGACGCCGCTCGACTTTGGATGGAAGCAGGCCGGTCTGTGTTCCAACACCGCGACTTTCAATCAACGAAGCTGTAAATCTCGTAGCACAAGAATTCTTGCGTAAGGTAGACAAAGTACATAAGTACCTAGAATACAATATAGAATTATGCGTCTTTACAATAACGGTCCGCCATCTATTGGATTTGACTAGCTCTTGACTGAACCTATAGTACCTCCTACCTGTAGGTCTGCTGAACAGTCTAAAGTGCTGAAACCAGCAAGAGTTTGCTGCCTTCTCACGATCTCTTTGTTCTCCGATGTTGTAACTAGCGACTGTGCGCTAAAAGTAACACCGCCTTTCTAGGCGGGAAAGAGGAAAAAGGGGCAGTTGTACTGACGAAAACGTCCACTGAGACATATTGACCGAAACTGGAAATATTAAGGCACAAAGCCGGCTCGCTGAATCGACTTGATAACCAGCGTATCCAACCAGCCTCATTTTTCTGCCTTGAAAATTGGCAGGATTTTCATTATTCATTCCATTGACCAGTCACGACGGCTAAGACTCGTACGAATCCTAGCTCGCATCAGACATCAAGAATTTGAGGATCGAGACTATTGCATAGGGAGATGGCGTCAGTTGCAAGAGAAGACTCGGGGGAGTCGTCAGCGGAGGAACCCGTCAATATCCTGGACGATAGCGTGGACGAGCTGCGCCAACTACAACGTCGGCACGCGCAGATCCGGACCTACTTGGCTATTGTCCGGGATCAGCTTGAACAGAGCAAGCAGGAAAGCGCAGGTACGTAGTTTTGATACCCTCGCACGCACTCACACACTCTCCCCCCTTACCTCGTCTCCTTACTAACATGCTAGGTCAGCCCTTGGATCAGAAGGCTGGGTGTCCAGACGTAAACGCCACGGGTTCGAGAGCAAATACCGGCAGTGGGAACGAAAAAATGCCAAGAGGGCGCACCGAGGTTGGCCGTTGCTGGAACCTCTGAAACGGTATAACCGCGCCGCTATCGACAAGAAGATCAGATCCTACAAAAAGGCTATCAAGCGGAGCTCGGTTCAGCTGCTACTGGCCGCCGCCGGCACCTCCCAGCACCGCGAGGTGAACCTCGCAACCAGGCAAGGGAAGCTTATCAAGGGTGTAGACCCCGGCGTTCCACGATCATACCGTGCTCTGGACACGCGACGACCATCTAGCCTGAGCTCCAATGAGGCAGTGGCTAGAACCATCAGAAACGTCCTCGACAAAGAAAGAGCTCGACGGCTAGGTCGCGAGGTCGACAGCGACGACAGGGTCAGCCTCGAGAGCGACTCGAGCGACGATTCGGGCAACGGCTCAGGCGACGGCTCGGCGTCTGAAGGAGAGGCTGGCGCCCAGGCCAAGATGGCTGGAGCAGTATGGGGATCGGAGAAGTCCTCCCCTCATGGCTCCGGAGCATCAAGGTCCCCGAACGGCCCGGCTGCTCCAGACCCAAACATGTATAATCCTAGACGGTGGCCAAGGCTCGTGGGGAGTTACTTTGACCAGCCGGACAGAGTCGACGACCCATACGAGCAGCCCCGAGACACGAAGACGCCGACGGGGTGGCTGACCTGGAAGGAACAGCACGCAATGTACCCGACCTTCGACAAGGTTGCCAAGATCCGCCAGCTGAGGCCGGAGGATGTGTGGGATCCGAACGCGAGGGTGTTGAGAGAATTGAACATAGAGGATCGGGGGAAGCGGCCTCGGTTGGAACCTGATATCATTACCAAGCTGTCCCTCGAGAGAGGGTACGGCGCCGAACATCCCCAGATGAACACCCTGTACGAGGAATACTCTCGGATTCCCTTGATACACGACAAGCCGAGCGACGAGGTGATGAGAAAAGGTCCTCTGCCCAAGCCGCCAAAGCTACCTCTAAAGGGACCGATGGGCCCAGAGATAAAGTTCAACGCAGAGCCGTCGAGCCCCGACCGAACAGAAAACTGGACGTGGAAGCGCCGGTGGGAACAGGTCGACCCGGACAGCCTGAACGTGAAGCTGCCGGCCCCCAAGTTCGAGTACGCCCCGGACCACCCGGCGACCTCGACCTTCAAGTTCGCGTCCGGCAAGAGCGTCGCCGACATCTTCAAGCCGAGCCCGCGCGACGAGCCGGACCAGATCCACGCCACCGAGGAGGTGCAAGAGCACGGCCGGCAGCTGGCGCAGCAGGAGCGCCTGTTCAAGGCGCCGTACCGCTACGCGGGCATGGACCCGCAGCCGCAGCCGCAGCCGCGCGCGACGACGCGGGCCGAGCCCGCGCGGCGGCCGCTGACCGCGGAGCAGGAGGCCGAGATCGACGCGCAGATCTCGCGCGAGCAGAGGCGGGTGTCGGAGTCGTGGGAGCAGACGGTGCGCAACTGGGCGACGCAGGCGCAGGCCCAGAAGAAGAAGAAGAAGAAGAAGAAGAGCAACAAGGCGGCGGCGGACCCGGCCGCGGGCCCGCTCGCCGGCTGGAAGGCCGAAGCGGCCGAGGCCGCGGTGCCCGGGGGGTTCAAGCGCCGTGAGGAGCCCTTGTCGTTCCACCACTACGAGAAGCTAGCTGACAACAGTTCGTCGGTGCATAAAGGACTCGACGACACGACCTGGGTTCCGCCGCAGGGGCCGCCTCAGCCGGCGGCGGTAGTACCCAGCCTAGTGCCGGAACCTCCTCGGTCGGCGCCGCTGTTCTCTCGGTCGCTATTGGCTCCTTCTAAGCCGGTGCCGGAACCGCCTCAGTCGGCGCCGATGCCCTCTCAGCCGAAGAAGGCCGTTAGGTTCGACCTTCCAGGAGATGTTTAGATGGTGCTGAGCTCTTGTGGTGGTTGTTTCATCTCTGGAAGGGTTGGCATGATGCTTGCCTGGCGTGAATAGGACGACCAAGAGCGGATTGTCGACTTGGTGAAACCAAGCTATCCCGTACGTCTATTCGAGATTGAGAACGTCGAGCTATCTCACTGGTAAGCTGGCTGGGGCCGACGAGATGTTTACACGATGTTTAGAATGTTTCGTATCTTAGTTTTTTGTAAACAACCAATACATATTTATGACATGCAGACACTCGACTTGACCATCGTGAATTATTCTGTACTCATTGACTTCGTTCTCGTGGACTTCATCTTAAAGTAGGGTATCATCATTTTATGGCACCACCAATTGCTTTTCACCGGACACGATCAGACAAGGCCAAGTAACTCTGATCCCCCTAATCTCTCTCGCCAGCCCTGTCAACGGGCTGCGCACCGATCAGCCACCCGACACCCGACGCCAGGGTCCCGACCGCAGCATCCCTGAGCTGATCCCTCTTCCTCGCTCTCTGCTGGCCTGGCCCGGCATCGCCCACGTCGCCGCGGTCCTCGTCAGCCCGGGCGTTCTCGCTGCGCTGCAGGCTAGACAGGGCCGAGAAGTTGCGCTGCGCGCGGGCCATGCTGGCGCGCGACAGGTCGAACAGGGACATGGGCGCCTCCTCGACGTGGCGCGCCGACGACGGCTTCGCGCCGCTCCGCGCGACGCCGGCCGGCACCGTGCTGCTGAAGGCGCCGGGCATGGCCTGCAGGTCGCCGCGGTCGTCCCAGGCCGACTCCTGCGCCTCCTCGGCCTTGACCGCCGCGTTCAGCTCCTCCTCGCACTTGCGGAAGACGTTGAGGATCTCCTGGAGAGTCGCGGGCGGCGCGACGCGGAGCGCCGTCGCCAGACACTCCATCCGCTGCTCGAGATGCCGGATGTCGGGGTTGCCGCTGGCCGTGCCGATATGTGTGGGCTTGACGGTCCGCGCTGTGCGACGGTACTTGCCCGCCTGGAGCGCGGCTTTCCAGGAGTATTCGTCTGCTATGATGGCCGGTCCAGACTCTGCGCCAATTCCTTTTGATATTGACTCGTTTCCTAGTTTTGTACCGGTCCTATTACTGTCCGTGGCTAGGCGGTTGACGACATAGGAATATGCTGTTTCGAAATCGTCCTCTGTGAGAGCAGCATCTACGCACATGGCCGTAATCCGCTTCTC
This sequence comes from Hypoxylon sp. FL1284, assembly GCA_022432365.1. Lineage (NCBI taxonomy): Eukaryota > Fungi > Ascomycota > Sordariomycetes > Xylariales > Hypoxylaceae > Hypoxylon > Hypoxylon sp. FL1284. The sequence goes on along the minus strand of JAJJXE010000008.1, from coordinate 61,378 downwards.
GACAATTGATTTCTGCCAGGCTGACTGTTCTGCTGTTTCTGGCTGCTGAGACTTGCCCTTAGACAATAACCCGGCGTCGACCATATTAGCCCCAATTTCGAGGAAGTCCTGGATTCGGGTATAGCTCTTGGGGTTATGTTCCAGGACCTTTCCAACTATTAAGATGGGATCTGTATGGACCCTGAGCACAACTGGTGTGAATGGTTCTCCCTTCTTCAATATGAGGCGATATTCACTCAGCGCATGAGTCGCCCGCAGAAGCGCCTCGATCCGTTTAGATGCGGGGTGTGCTTCTCCTAGGGTCTGAGGAAAGGCGTGTATTCTGAAATTGTTAGCATAGACGTCTAAATCATAGATTGTCAGTAAGTAGGCTTACATGTCGTCACATTTTAATAATCCACCACGACCGCGGTGAGGATTTGAAGCATTGTCATAAGCATTCATCGCCGCAGAGACGATGGTATCTCGTAGTACGTCGCTGTCGAGAGGTTTCTCGGGGCTATCTTCGTATATAGACCTTGCAAGGGAGTAACCTAAGAGTATTTAGCACAGAAAAATCTTGGCAGGGAGAAGGTCAACAGTCTTACGAATATTGCTCAGAAATGCCTTAAGACACTCAACTTCGAGGAATTCTTTTTTGAGCTGGCCAAATACACCTCGAGGCTGAATATCTGACGTGTCCAGGGCCTCTTCCGCGCCGCAATCGCGGAGCCACAAGAGCTCGTTCCTAGCCCTGATCCAATACTTGTCGTCGCTTTTGGGTCCATTGTTGCTGAGCGAACGGATAAATTTGGTCGCCTCTGCATTCTGCTCCCTTTCGTCCTGCAGAAAAGCCAATTCTCCGGCCTTTCGGACGGTGCAAGGAACGCCGCCCTTGGTTAGAATAAAGGCACTGAGGGCAAGAATATGCAAGAGCTGAGTTGAGGTCCCATTCGGCTTGGTGAGGGGGTTTGATTCGGCAAGTAAATCATTGCGCATATAGGTAGCGTTCTTAGCACAGAGAAGCTGCTCTCCGTAGGTGTCAGTGAATGGTGGAAGTAGAGACGAAGCCACCTGCAATGTAGGGCAAGGGTCTTGGTCTAGTAGGGCCATGATCTTCGTGATGATGCTATTCACGCCATTCAGGGCTTCGATCGAAGCTTCTGGTATAAGGTAGGCTGAAGCCAGCGCAGCACGAGCGTATCTCTGCTCCAGATGCTCTTGTTCCTCGTCTTCGAGCCACATGGAAGCGTATCCGCCCAGATCTACATCGCCGGGACCATCCCACTGATCTATAGCATTGACTGCCACCTTCCACGACCTGGAGGCCTGCTGCGTAATCCACTCGAGTACGTGTTCCCATCCTGGACAGATGGTCTGGTCCAGAGACTGGTCATATTCCCCGGAATTTGCGTTCTCATCACCACGCCGCCATCTCGCCTCATTGTATAGCCAAGGGCCTATCAGGCCGCGAAGATCTCTCCCAACGTGGGATAGGTTTCCTTGGTCGGTGCCAGTCTGGGACAGGAGCAAGTCGACGGCAGCCCGGTCGCTCATACGGTCGAAATCGGCTAGGGTTTGGGCAGCAGGGTGGTGCGGATAATACTCGTGGTCGCGACGAAGTAGGGGAAGCAACGTTGAGATGATCCATGTTCGTATGCAAGGCGCATGATCGAGGAATGGCACGATTAGATCGGGCAGCTGCGCAAGCAAGCCAGCCTCCTGATCGACACGATACGCACGGTGGATTAAGAAAAGCGATACAGGATCGTGGACAGCATCCTTGGGGGTGTTTTCGCCGGCGAGGGGGAGCAATCGGAGCTTGCGAACTTTCCTCGCAGCTTCATCGTCCGTGATATCTTGCACTGACGACCAGTCTACCTCGCTTGGTGGGGCATCTGTATCGAGGCTCGCTGACGCAATACGTTGGACGAGGGAGACGTAATGGCTGGGAGGGAGGGTCTCAGGTAGACATGTAAGGAGAATTCGAAGTAACAAGTCCTGGCGCAGGACCTTGGTGTGGTGAATCGCAAGGGTTGTCAAGCTCTCGATGTCGGATCTGGCAGCAAGGTAGGTGGCGAGCAGCACGATGCGCGGCGCGGAGGGAAGCGGCATCATTGCTGTGGTGCTGCAAGCATGGCTCTTCTTGAGAGATTTGGCCCAGAGTATAGGTGACACCCGGTGAAAATGGTTGTTGGCAAAGACTTTGGGAGGCGGCCAGTCTTTGATATTCAAACGTGTTATAACTGAATACGCCTACAGAACTTAGAGGTATATGCCCAGCAACATTACGTAAGTGGCCTAGGTACATGTAGTACATGTAGGTACTTGTTTATTGTACCTTGAAACTCCGAGCTCTCCAAGGTTCGGTAGCTTCCCCGTAGCTCCAGATATTCTTTTGTCTTCTTGCTCTTCTCAGGTTGTCTCACCAGATATTTCAGAAGGGAAACTGAAAAAATCATCTACATGATGTAGACAACGAATATGTGACCATTTACGCAATCCTAATCTGATACAATCTACCCTACACCAAATATTTCAGTTTTCAGTATTTGCTCAGGCAACTTTGGAAATCTTGAATCCCCCCGGCATACGCGACTGAAAGATGCCGGCAGGGTCCAACTTTGTCGCAACTTCGCGGATATGATCAACGTTCTTCTTGCCATACGTTCTCAACGGGTCCTGCGTGAAATCAGCATAGTTCAGATACTCCCACTCGACGCCGCCCCCTAATTCAAGACTGTATTGCTTGACAGCCTCGCGGAAGGCCACCATCCGCTCTCGGCCCAGCTGTTCCTGCTCTACGCCGTTGACCATAAGCTGCACCTGGAACATGACGGCGTTGTCAGTCTCGCGATCGAGTCCGAGCATGTTGCCGCCCTTCTCGTCCGAGTGTTTGGAAAAGATGGTCGGGATCGCTTGTAGGATGCCGTGACAGATGAAGTCACCGTCCGGCGACTGTGCTTTCCAGTCGTCAACGAATTGGCTGTGGAGCTCCAGAGCCTTGGTCACGATTCGTATATCGTTCTTGATCGTGATCGCGTACCAGACGTTGCTAATATCACCGTTAGCCTCGCGGCACCTCTCGGCAGTTCATGCACTCTTTCCGCAACTCGGCACGTACCGGTACCCGCTCGTCAGCTCGAGCTCGATTGTCAGATTCCTATGGGTATCTATGCGCATCGTAGACGAAGTCTGGTCAGGAATCGCCATGAACTCGTCAAAGGCCGGCGCCGCCACCGTACCCGTTGTGTCCTCGTACGCGGCCGTGATGATAATGTCTTTAACCTTCGGGTCGTAGGTCCAGAAGGTAATGGCCGATCCGTCCTGGTAGTTCACGATGTTGTCTGTCCAGTTGACGTAGGCAGCAATGTGCTGAGGGGTGGTCGACTTGGGATACGTCACCAAACCTCCCCATAAGTCGGGCGCATCGAAAGCTTGCATGTCGAAGCGGGTGACGATGCCAAAGTTGGCGGAGCCTCCTTTGAGCGCTCTGAAGAGATCCGAGTTCTCGCTGTCATTGGCATTCACGATTTTTCTGGCAGAAGCACCTTGGGTTAGTTTTACTCGTACATGGAAAATATGTGAGTCTGGATGTCCACATACCCGCTCGCAAGCACGACCTATATTCATCAATACATATTAGCAACAGTACAAAGTGCAACTTGGGGACGGTATTTCAACGCGTCTGAAAGGGGGAAGAGGACTTGGCTCTCTACGAAAACAAGGGATGGGAATGCAGACCTCATAGTTGACCACATTGTCACACCCAAACCCGCGCCGGCCGGCATAGAAGTTATTTCCACCGCCGGTTAAGAATCCTGCAACGCCGACGGTCGATGTGCGGCCTCCGGTGACGGTAACTCCGTATGGTTCCAGGGCACCGTAAACCTCGCGCCACCTTGACCCAGCTTGGATTTGGGCAACTTTGGTTTCTGGCACAAGTGTAGTCTTGTTCATCAGACCTAAGCGACGACGGTTAGTTGTCAGCTCATGCGATGCCTGGGACCGTTCGTACCAAGGTCAATCGTCACCCCATTCTCAACTACATCCAGGTTAGCGCACACGTATCTATCACGGCGTTCCAGGTCTTAGCGTACTATTGGCTGCTCCCGGCCAGACGGTATGACCGCCACTTCGAATTGCAAAGTTCCGAGTCGTATTCTGGGATAGAGTGGTCACGATCTGAGCAACCTCTTCGGCAGACGTCGGCTGAACAATGCAGTACGGTTCCAGCTGGGCCGAGACTGAGAAGTACGAATGAGTGCGGTTCTCGTAGATATCATTCCCCGGGTAGTATACGTTCTTCAGGCCGGCCGATTCAAGCGCCGTGCACTCCTGTTACGGAAGAAAGGAGAGGGCGGAGTTAGTGCTCGAGAGTCTCAACTACAACTTATCCCATTTTTTACTTACAGAAGAGTTAGCGGCCGGAGCTGTCATATTTGCTTCTCCTGAGGCAGTTGAGAAAAACGCAAAAGCAGCAGCCAATGCGGAGGACAAGAAGTGCTTCATGGCAATGCAAGACTTTTCAACCCAAGATCGGGGTGCTTTCTGCGAGCTGGTCTTGGCTGCAGAACGACGGTAATGCTGAAACCTGAGTACTCGGGCCGGATCGCACTGGAGAGAGCCGAGACGCGTCAGTCTGATGGGCGGGATGGGAGATGGTACCGTTTTATGGTGAGCCGTACGGAGCAACTCTACATTGCCACTGATTGCAAATCAAGACAAGGGGAACCATAATGCGTCTCTCAGTCTTGCTCCAACCCTGTCCCATTCAACTACGTATCTATTGTTTGTTCGTCTACATATTCTGATCAAGTCTAGCTTCACTCTACAAATGCGACTTATACAGCGTGGAGCGTCTTGAGGGTTGCAATATGTGTTGCAAGCCCGCCGAGTTTGGTGCCGCAAGGTAGTACTACCATTATTCTGCTCCTTGCTCCCACCGAAGCCGAGCCCCGGGTGCCGGGGTCTATGCACGTACATAAATGCGACAGGCTGGAGCTGACAGAGCTTGTCTGGCTGGCCTGCAAAGACGTGGGGATCTTGTCTCTTTACGGAAGCATGTTGGCTGTACAGTATGTATTATGACTCTCTGAGTCCTACCATGACTGCATGGGAGGGTATGAGTGCATATGGGCCAACAGGGGCAGCCGCAAAGGGAAATGATGATGGCTTCGGAAACATAAGCAGACAAGTTCAACCTGGCAGCTTGGTTAGTATAACGTAATGTCATGAGGAATGCACATATCTCGCCGGACATAAGCAGTCTGTGTAGACAGGACTATTGCAATCAAGAGCCGAGAACCTTAGTTTCGAGGTAGTCTATTATCTATAACGATGAGCTGTGGAAAAATACTAGTCAATAACATGGTCGCTTCGTTGAGCCCAGGACAGGTAGGATAGTCCGAGATTCCAGGAAGCGATCTGGAATGCGTGTTAGCTGATGAGGCAGAGACTAGAGTAGCTTATGCGTCCTTACCACCATCAAACCCGCCTTCTTTCCGTCTTTAACTACATGGTAGTTTCGAGTGCCATTGCTGGCACGAACGAGACTTTGTTCACGGGTGGTCTAGAACTCTTGATTGTAGACAGGCCTCGTCGCTCGTAGGCATAATTCGTATTATCGTGTGTTGAAACTCTCCAGGGAGTCCGAGCCAGGTATTTCATCGATTCGAGAAAGCCACGGTCGTCGTGCGTATTTGGAGTATCGCCTCTTCGCTGTCTGTGTCCCCCTTGACGCGGCTGCTTATCGAGTTTCGTTCTGCCTGCCCTCCATGCACGGACACGTCAGTCCTGCCAGTCTCGATGGGTCGCAATTGGGAGCGATCGAATTGGTCGTGTTCGGGTTCGATTAGCGTGTCGAACTTTCGTCGAGGCGTAATGCTGCCTTGCCCGAAGGTGCGTAGCCCGTAAGGATTACTACTGGAACCTGTCTGGCCGCTTGACCCGTTTTTACTTCTGTCCTTCAGAAGCCTGGGTGCTACGTGGCTGATGAAAAGTTTGAGCGTAGGCAACGAACCGCACATGATCAATAGGTTGGACTCAACGTTGCTTTCCGGAGGGTTAGCACGAGTTTCGTAGCATGAGGATCATCATCTATAACTTACACCCACAAGCAACCCTCGGCCAAAGCCCAAGGCTGGTCTTTGTTTCCAAGGCCGGGTAACAGGAGAACAAGACGAACAACGGACGTGACGAGTGTTACGGATCCGATTCCGAACACAGCGACCAAACCTGCCTTGTGCCGGACAGATAGCTGCTGAAGTCCCACCACAGTTGGTATCGGTAGTACGATGAGCATCAGATCGGTAACGCATCCTAAAGCGGCCTGTACGATGTATATCGCAGGGCTGTTGATGCAAACCGCTTTGTCAGCCAGTCTCACGTCCCAGGTGGCGGCTATAGGCTTGCATGCAAAGAGCACACTAAACCAAATAGCACCCAGTCCGCCGGCACATATGAATGCGGTGAGATAGACGGCATACTGGTATAGCTTCACCGGCGACAGTCGATGGTAGAAGACACAAAGCACTAACTTCGAGAGAATGGTTGTTGGTATATCTAGTAAGGCAGGTATCAGGTATTAGATCGCTATTCTGGTACTTCTGACGGAACGACCGTAAGGGAATAGGGACCGAAAGGAGAGGACAAGCCAAGTAGAGGTGTCTAAACGTACTACTAATGCGTTAGCTTCATACACGACAGCGATAGTGTTGCAATACGCACCATGTTAAGGTAGTTGCAAGAACCATCTGTAAGATTTCCGGTGTTAGCCAAATAGGGGAGGTTTGAATCTAAGACGACTTGCAGAATTTACCTGAGAAGACCTATTGTAGTCATCGACCGATAGCTCCCACGCATGTGTGCCGAGGAGGCCAACACTAAAGGCGTGCAACAGAATTGCCTGTGCCCCTATCGATCCGATCTAGAAGACACGTCAGTTTTGCTTGTTCGACTTCTTCGACGTCGACGCTTATTTCTTTGCATACATAGGCCAGAATGAGCAAATCTACCAAGTTGTATTAGACATGCTCTATGAAGCAACCTTTGAAGTCAGGGGGTGGGCGTACAATCGTCGATATGGAGCCTCTTAACGATAAATAGTTTTGTGTACAATCTCTGGACGAGGAAGCCGGTGGAGATGAGCAGCTCGAACCCTGTGATAAAGAACGCTTGCCTTGCAATGTTTTCATCACGAGTTGGGTGGCTGAAATCAACCTTCCAGCCCGGAGGCGGTGGTAATACGGTTTCGACGCCGTCGGTGACGGGGAACGACATATTGGTCCCTAGTAGTTCCAGCAGTCGCTCGGAATAGTTACTGACGGTCCAGAGAGAGCTCTTGCACCATGATGCTGTTATGCGAGAAGCTTATAAAGCTTGTCAAGAGGAGATTGTCGCCATATAAAGCAGTCTTCCTACCTTGTCTTATTATCCCAGGGCTTTTATTAGAAGACTCAAAGTATTAGCCGGTTTGGAGTAGAAGTTTCGTGGATGAGACCGCGAGAGATCACAACTGTATCGACAATGGCTAGATATCTTTTATCGGTGATCTTGCATCGAGTCCTACTATGCTAGATAATGTACATCGCCGCCCCGTGCGAGCGAAGATCCCATCCGTACGGGACCTACTGCTGATGGACTTAACTTATGCCAAGATGCAATTTGATAGGCAGTGGACAACCGGAAACATGTACCTACATACCACGACATAGATAGTAGGCAGCTCGCAGGTATGGCACGGTTCTTTACCTAGAGAGCTACCCTGCCACCTGACGAAGAAGTCATGGGTTTGATATCGAGAGGAGCGGTTCCGCGCACGGTGACATGCCGCAAAAATGGAAGAGCTTATTCAGCTCTACCCTACGCCTAGCAAAAGCTGAGGCCGTCGAATGTGACCGTAAGAATAGTCACCCGTGTGACAAATATTACAGTGTAAGGGAGCAGGGGAGCAGGGCAAGCAAACCCCCCCACGTACATCTTGACGGCATCCTGCCGAGCCGGTCCGGGCCTTCATAAGAGGTGAACACTTCGTTTCAATACCCCGAACGGCCTAGTCGGATGCGTTCCGGTGATTCCGCATGGACCAGGACCCATACACCCTACCATGCTCGCCATGTTACTCCTTCGGTCTCCAAATGAGGGCAGCGATACATACCTGGTAACCGGCGAGCAGGGTCAGAATACACCGCCCTAATAAATCATTTGCAGATATGCTTTATATACTGCAAGTTTCGATCAGAATATATCAATATATGAAGTAGGCTTGGTAGGTAAGCAATTTACGCAGTACATTTTTATGCTTAAAGCTAATCTTTTTGCCTTGTCATAAGAGAAAGTAATTTCATAAGCTACCTAGGTAGTAATAAGAGTCATTTATTATATATGATACCTCATATTTCAGCCTCACCAGGACCGTTCCAAACTTTTCCACGAAATCATTAGGTAACTGTAATATTGCCATGCAGATGTAAGTAATTTTCGACGACTGAACCGAATTTCCATCGTTGATCTCTACCAAGCCAGCGTAAAAAATTTCACCACGATAGAATAGGGGTAGAGGAGATAAGCCTGCCTCCCCTCCAAAGCTTTATCTATGTACATTATATTATGAAAGGGATCGTGATAGGGTTAATAAACCACCATTCCGTCTTTTATGTAAGACACCAGTCACTGCGAAGACAAGACCATGTCATGATTACTTTGTCTGGATAGGTTCTGAGTGATGCTAACCTGAGTCTGAACTTAGAAACACGAAGATAACGTACAAGCAAGAAGAGGTACCTCGTGTTCTTGTAACTTACCCAATACTCATATCTATGGCCGCTATGCAGCATATCGTTTTTTTCAATAGAAGCCCGTGCATATTTCGTTACCTACGCGCGAAGATGGAGGGATGTCGAGTTGTTACACGTTGGAGTGGGAGAAAGAAAAGTTATTATTCTAGAAGGCAGCTTGGAATATTTCGGCATCGCAATATCGTGCAATATGCTCTTACTGAATTAAACTCGACGGGCGGAACGGGCTTAGTAAGTTGATAGTGGACCATGTGTTAGCTAATCAATTCAAGGTACGGCATCATAGGTCCGACGATTTGAACCGCCTACCTCACCTTACCTCACCTTACCTCATATGTCTGTTAGCGACAGCAATTGACGCGCAGTCGCATCCGCCCAAGCTCCCCGAAGGACGTATATACCTCCGCATAGCACGATACCATGGCATCCGGCTACGGTCTTCAAGGAGGTCGGTAATTTCGAAGCTTGAGCTGCTTTCGGAGACTAACAGAGTGAGCGAAATAGGCCCGTCGCGATGCTTCCCCTTCTGGCAAGAGGTTCTAGCTTGCTACGTCGTCAACACGTCTGCCGAGGATGATTCGGGCAAGAAGAAATGCGCTCCCGTTCTAGAGGACTACTATGAGTGCTTGCACCACAAGAAGGAGGTCAGGACCCGAGTCAATCACCGCACCATCGTCATGGCAGCAATACCCGCTAACTAAGTCCGTACGGGACGGGACAGGCCGCGAGAGTGCAAGCACTGCAAGCTGCATACAGAAAAGCAGAGGCTTCGACAGCACGAGAGAATGCGCCGAGCGCCGGTCAGATACGAAACTTGGGCCTCATAGGGAAGGAGGAAGACACGAAACAGGTGCTTGGTAGATCGTGACGAAGCCTTGGCCCCGACAATCCACGCAGCCCGTGTACGCGATAGGGCCCCGATGTATGAATTTAAAAAAAAGAAAAAGTTCAACATGATATGGGAATGGCTGCGTCCCGATTCATTGCACAATGAGCAGCGATGCTAGGACGACGTCTAACACCGGGAAGAAGACGTATCTTAGACATGAGAATGGCTAAATATCCACTGGGCACCTACGCCTGTAGTATTTGAAACTACCTGCATAGGTAGGTACATATACGTTAGTATATATGCCTCCCAATGTACATATATCATATGTATGTGCAGGTAAATCCGTTGGTGGGCAACTGTTCGGCCGTGAGTGCGTCTGTTGCATTTGGGCAATATTCTTAAAAGATGTACAGAACAGACGGTAGGAAGTCACCACCGTATACGGGCTACAAGCCGTCGACAACCTAGGCCGCGTTTGCTCCTTCCTCTTACCTCACCTTAGGTACCTGCAGATACTTGTGCTCTTGTTTTCTTTTGCCGCTACTCGTTTCCTCACCTTCGATTCGACTCTCTCCCCCCTTTAGCGCTTCCAACACAGCCGTCCTCGTACGCGACACACTAACTGACTACCTATACATGCATCTATGAAGCTGCTAGTAGACGTGTCGTCATGCCTTACTTCCGTGGTGTGGAGATATTCATCGTGACCAGCTCGGACGCCAGAAGACTACCCGAGTATCCCCATCCCGATGGATCCTCAGTTCGCCTCGTGACAGCAGGCTCCGGCCTGGGCAACCCGCGAACCGGCAGCCAGGCCAGCCAACAATCCTCTGGCTCTAATTCTTCCGACACGGATCCGACTCGGCAGAAGAAGGTCAACCCTCGTATATCTGTCTACATCCCCTCCATTCCTGGTAAGTCTCGAGCTTGCTGTCTATCTCGCTGACTTGACCGGCCCTGACCGACATCCAGGCGACCAGTTCCGCCTCAGATATCTCATCAGTCAGTCGTCGCTCCCTTCGCGCTATGTCTTCTTCAAGATGTACATCAACCGGCATCACATCGTCTCCTGGGGTATTGACAGCACCAGCTGCCTGGCAGGGAGCGTGTCGAGAAGTTTATGTGAGCCCGGCGATCGGTACGGAGGCAGAAATGGCCGCAATACCGCTGCCATAGAGACTAGGTACTTTCATTTCATGCACGGACTCGACAAGAAATCGGTGGCCGAAGACGGCGGTGTGATCGAGATTCAAGTACTTCGCTGCCGAGGACGCAAGCGCGTTGCGGTCGAACTAGACCCCTATACGCAGCGCCGCCAGGAACGTTACGGGGTCACGTAAGTCATCCTAATTTCTATGCATGGGCTAGTTGTCTTGTATCATTTGGGCTTACTTCATATAGCGTACCCAGTGGCGGCTTGCTTGAAAACCCCCAAGATGCCACCTTTTACGAATACCACTTGGAGGACTCTCGAGACTCGCCTTACGCAACCTTTTGCTTTCACTACAGATCCATGAAACATCTGGAACAACTGAATATCATCCCTCAGCCGGAGATCAGGCTCTGGCCCAGGTCTATAGACCCCAATGGCATGGCAGCAGCCTCGGATTCTCCAAAGGGCTCTGCCGGCGCCTTGTTACCTATGCCCCAACACCAATTTACTTTCGGTATCAAGCATACTAACACTGGCGTCTCAAATAATGATGTGAAAGACATAAGCTCCACAGGGGCAGAACCTTCTGCAGCTAACAGTACAGAAGAGTACTTCTTGAGGAGCCCGCCCCCGCTGTCACTCCGTAACGCTGAAGGACAGGATTTTTTGCAGAAGAGCAAGGTTGTGGCCGAGCCGTTGCGAAGACCGCTTCCCGAGCTCCCCAAAACACGCCAAAGAGCTGCGTCGGGAGCATCGCTCTGGTCGGCCTGCCCATCCTTAACACCGTCCCTGAAGAAGTACGTCGAAGGCGAGGACTTCGAGAATGAGGAGATCCAGCTTGGCACGGCGCGGCCGGCAGTATTCATAGCGTCGGAGTCAATGCAGGCGTTGGATACGAGCGGCATGAACACGCGTGATCACGACTATAATTCTTGTTCGGACTACGAAGTATCATCGTCGTCTACGGGAGCATCGCAATCGCCCGCGCTGCCATCTCCGGGGGGTTACGTTCCCACAACTGGCAGTCTGCTCGAACACGATCTCGACCAGTGGGACTCCCCTATTGCCCAGTCATCTCCAAAGTCGAAGGCCAAGCATCCTGCTTCTAACGTAGAGGGGGATGGTTTCGACAACACATCCCTCGGCGCTGATGCACTCAATGTCACGGAATCAGAGTGGCTTAGACAGAGTCCATCTCCTCGAGAGCGAAGAGGTAGTCTGTTCACTCGTTTATGGAGTCCACATGCAGAGACACGATCAAGCCGCTCTTCGCTGGTGGAGCTTCTTGGACGCAATAGCGGTAGTCCCAGAAATGTCGGGCACTCCAAGGAGAAGGAGAGTAAAGAAGACAGTCATATCAGGAATGGTGGCGGGACCGGATACGCCGTCGAGCCGCCCAAAGGAAACTGGATCTAGAAGGATAGGCCATTTTTCAGTGTACGGAATAGCAAGCTCGTCGTAGTAATCCGACGCCTCGGCCCCACTACTAACAGCTTAACTCTCGAATGCCTTCAACTTCAACTTCACTTCTCTCACTCTAGGTACACTCATAGTAGTTTGAACCCCGTCCCGCTAGCATCGAAAGGCTTAATCATATCCACAATCGTGCTGGTCAGTGATTGGTCATTGCGTCTTGTCCTTCTGTATCTCATCGCGCGTATTCGACGGTCTCATCTCTCGCTGCTATCGATAACATGGCGGCGGCAAAGGTTGGCCATCTTGAAAGAACAGCGGCAGAACCGCGAGATAAAGTATGAAGCCTAGCCTGAGTCCCTTATGCTCGTAGTTGAATAGAGGCGGGCAAATTACCTAGGTGGTTACCTGTACTAACCGCCATCACAAGTCTCTCCACACCGTCACACTAGCTCAAGTCGCCGAGGTTAACGAGCAGATCAGGCTCTTCCGCCTGGAGCTCTCTACACCTCTTCGGGTACGCGATACGCTGCTCTTAGTGCAAACCGACGGACAGGGCTGATATTCTGGGCTTACACGTCTCCCCGCAGTTCCTCCCGGGACAATGGCTCGACGTCTACGTGCCGGGCGTGGCTAAAGCCGGCGGCTACACCATCACGTCGCCGCCGTCCGCGGCGCGGCCTTCCGACGACGAGCGCGCCGGCTACGTGGAGCTCGCGGTGCAGCGATCCACCGACCCGCCGGCGGCCTGGCTGGTATGTAACATCTGAAGCTCCCCTCCCTTCCCCTTCCCCTTCCCCTTTAGTCAGTCTCAGGAGTACATATTCCCATACCAGAAAAGCACTCGGGAGCCATTGCCCCCGCGACACATTCCAAGACGCTACACTCCCCCCCCCCCCCCCCCCCCCTCTTAAAGAAGCAAACCACTAACCCCCGTCCCCGCAGTGGCAAGACGCCGACGCCATCACGTACGCGGAGCTGCGTGTCCGCGTCGGCGGCGCCTTCGTGTGGCCGCCGCCCGGCGTCAACACGCGCAGCCCGCCCCTGCGGCGCGCCGTCCTCGTCGCCGGCGGCGTCGGCGTGAACCCGCTCGCCAGCATGCTGGGAAGCCTCGCCGAGGGGACATCCCCGCCGTCGTTCGAGGTGCGCGTATTGTACTCGCTGAAAGACGAGGGCGGGTCTAGAGACGCCGGCCGCATGTTGTTCGTCGACCGCATCGCTGCGATGTTCCGGGAGGGTAGGTTGAGGGGCGGGTTGCAGCTGTTTTTGACTGGCGGTGGTGGCGGCGCGGGCGGAGATGGAGACGGGGACGGAGGCGCGGTCTCGTGCGAGGGTGGCGATGCCCCCATCCGCGCGCGGAGGATGACGGTGGACGATGTGGCTGCAGCTGTTGGCGACGCTGCGGAGAGGCGGTATGCGGTTGTCTATGTCTGCGGGGTCCCTACCATGACGGACGAGTTTGTGCAGAAGCTCACCGACCGCGAGCAAGGGCTGGGAATGGAGCCGCACCGCGTATTGTGCGAGAAGTGGTGGTGAGCTATGTGATGCGCATGGTACGCACGGCTTCGGTTTGCTGTCTGCATACTGGGAACGGTGTCTACAGGGGTCATCATATCATGCATAGTATACTGAGCCGCGTCTTATTAGTGACTGGCGAGGAACTGATCGGGGATACGAGTGCAGGTAAGCTGGCAAAAAGTGGTGGCTAGGTACTATATTGCGGCACTAGGCACGTGGCTACACGTACTTTACTCGCATGTGCTAGGAACAGAAAGGGTTTCTCAGTTGAACGCGTGTGCGCAACCATGGCACATTTTATTGGTGATTCTATTGTCTAAGATGGCTCCGTCCATTTTACTTGATCCATGACCTGCCCAGCCGAAGGGTGCGAGTAACCAACCCTCAACATCAAGCGTAGGGGCTAAAGTAAGAGTCAGCTAAGAACCTACGACTAAGACGAATGAAATGCTGTATGGCGCACTTACCCCTTTACTTCCCGTGATTCTCATCATCTGGCTCGCCTCCGCTCCAGGGGCAATGTCAGAGCTAGAGATGCTCATCAACTGCAGTTTCTGCGACTTTGGCACAGCGGCCTGAAGACCTACGTTAGTTAGTTGGGCCCCAGAAGTATTCCGGAATCGACCGAGGACCTGCACGGCCCCTTCGGCGTTGCGCTGCAGTTGAAGGGTAACGTCGAGTCCGTTGGCATTGTAGCACGGAATGCCACTCGGCGGCGGAGCTGCTGCTGACTGTTGGGGCGGCGGGGTGCCGAGCGATGCGAGAGCGTCGAGGCCGGAGCCGCCCGGAGTGGAACTCGGAGCCGGGGAGCCTTGAGAGAAGAGATCCATGATGGACGCCGTATTGGACTGAGGTGGTGGCGATGTCGACGTCAGCGGTGAGGCAGTGCTACCGCCGAGGATATCGGCAAGGAGATCCGTGTTACTCTGGGCCCCGTTTGTAGGTGATGCTATCGGCGTTGTGGTGCTGTCCCCCATAAGATCGAGTAGGTCTTGATCCGTCGTCGGTTTTGCGATGAGCTTCGACCTGCGGTTCGCCCCTTTCTTGACTTTCTTGGTAGCTTCCCCAAGGACCCTAGACTCCTCCTTGATTTGTGGCGGTGGCATCTTTTCAAGAACGCCCCGGCGAATCTGCTCGAACGCAAACAGGTTGCCGAACTCGACTGCTCGCTGCTGAACCTCGACATCCAGGCTGGTCTGATGGAATTCCAGAAGACGCTTGATGCGCTCCACCTGCGATGCGTCCGATAGGCGCGTACTTAGCTTAACAAGGGCTGTGACTATGTATTCCGTGGTCACCTGCGTAGCGTAGCTGCTATTGAGGATGGTGCGGAAGAGGTCAATGATCTCGTGCTCCTTTACCTCCTGAACCAGCTCCTCCTCTTCGTATTGTCCACTTCTGAGCAGGGAATCTCCGTACTCGCCGATGCACCACGCTCCTGCCTGGGTCAGGCTTTCTTGCGTGATATCTTTCTTCAGATTTGCGTATAACTTCTGGACGGCATAGGCCTGGAGCTCCGGTGTCGTAGCAACGAGCCGGACAAACGAAGCCATGATGGGCTCTTTGACGTAGTTTCCGGCAAGCGTCAATACTCTCAGCATAGTGTCGATGTGCCATCTTTTATTAGGAGAGTATCGGTCGGCAGCGATACCGATCTGGCTGGTCATATTGGGCTTGAATTCGTTGTCGGCGACCTCGAGGAATGCGAGCAATTCCCGGATGAGCACACGCACATTGCTCTCGTTGATGAGCGTGAAACTCAAGTCAAGAGCGCGCCTCCTGATGCTGATATCGGGATCTCGGAGACATTCCAGAATTGTGTTTCGGTGTCGCTGAACGGCGTTCGGCTCGATGGCAACGACCTTGATTAGCGTGTTGAGGGCGACATATCTGATATTGTTGTCGCGGTTCGAAAGGAACTTGCCGAGTATGTTCACGCCAAGGACCCTGAGTCCCGAGTCGGCCTCGATATCGAGTATGGTTCGAACAGCTTCATAGAGGATAGAGTTGCCAACATTCTTGGACGAGTCGGTATTGGTGGCAACTTGGGCAAGAATGTCATTGATTTGCTCAGTTCCTTCGGGATCGCCACGAACCAGCACGCGAAGTAACCGGAGAATCTTCACCTGCAAGAAGGGGTCCGTGATACCCGTTACGTCGTGCTCGGGCGCATAACCAGAGGTAGCAAGACCCTTCAGAGTCCTGACTAGCACTGGTACAAACTGCTTGAACTTGTCGATGATGCCTTCGTCGCTGCCTTCCTCTTCCTCAGCCTCGCACATACTGGTGACCAACGTAAGTCCGCACAGAAGCACGCCATGGTTCCTGTCCGACAGGAGCTGGGAACCTTTCTCGACAAAGTGCTCTTGTAAGTCGGGAACCTTCAAGCCTATCCTCATTGCGCAGAGAGCAGCCTTTCTTCGAATATAGGGGTTTGCGGTCGATACCAACGTTTCGATTTCGGGGAAGAGATCACGGGACATTTCGATCGAGGCGATGTTGCCTAGCGTGCAAAGAGCTAGGCCTACGACATACTGATTAGAGTGGCCTAGATCGCTGTTGACAGAGGCCAGGTCAGCGTCGTCAAACAGACAAAGGGGCGGTCAGTAGGGGGGGGGGGGGGGTTGCGGTATACTTTTTCAACGAGTTGGTGACGAGCGTGAGCACCTCCTGGTTCTCGTCCAGTAATAGACTTGTAGCCAAGTGCCCGAGGCGCTTGTCAGCGAAGCGCGGGGATGCTAGGAGCTTGATGCATTCTATCTGGCCGAAATGGGTCCTCTCTCCTAGAGTAAACAGGTATAGGAGCTTGGCCACGTTGTTGCGTCTGCCCACGTCCATCAGCAAGAAGACAAGGTGGTCGAGATCGGAGAGGCTTTATGCGTACCTCACGTTGTGGTCTCCGCTCTCTTCACGGAAGCTGGCCCTGATAGCAGCACTCTCCTTCTGGATGACGGCTCGTTCGTCGGCAATGGTCTTCGCTGCACGCACATTGCGAATAAACTGCTTCACTACCAATTCGGCTTGTCAGTGCGTTCGTTCCAAGACGAGAGGGGCGGTCACCGCCATCGTAATTCCTCTTGGTGGGCGAGACTTACGAGAACTCATGGTGAAACGTCACGGGCCCTGGAAGGGCCTATTGAAGTAGAATAGCCAGCTTTGGCAAAAGTGAGATATCTGGTGGGATGCACAATCGGTCGCGGAAGAGGCTTGCAGTGGTTCCTCGGCAGGATATTGAGATAGAGATGGACCGGGATGGCTCAGAACAAGGTAGAGATGACCCGGCGGTATGTTGTGGCTACGGCTTCACCTTCTGAAAGGTTTCTGAAAGGCCCATCTAATAGACAGCCGTGCGCAATTGGGCCAAATGCGATAGGGAGGCAGCGAGGAAGGGGAAGTACCTCGGTACCTGCGTACTTGTCCCTGATCAGGTCCAGTCTCGAGCAAATATCGGATCTACTTATTCCGCAATCCGGGTGGGCTGGTGGGCTGCAGGGATGTTCGACCCAGTACCTACATAGTACCTAGGTAGTTGAATACATTCCGGGTTATGTCACTGTTGCTCCGGATTGCGGCATCGTTCCTTGCGGCCATGTATATATGCGGGATATATGCATCTACTGGGCTGGCCCGGCGAGTTTCTGCCACGAACGGTCTGAAACATGTTTCCGAATGCCACGGCGTTCACCGAATGCCTACGGCGCTCGGCAAGATTGTCTTGCCGTATAGAGTCCATATCCTTCCAAGAGGTTCTCTATCAAGGGCATACGTGTCTCGATATATAGATGGATTATTAACAATCATAGCTCCCTAGCTCCCCCCTAGGCAAATTAGGCTGCTACCCAAGCACTTGATACACTCAGATGTATGATATGGCGGACGGGTCAGGACGGGTGTAGTCGTGGCCCATAAATAAAACCAGGGGAAAGGGGGAAGAATTGCACCGTCATTACTACACATATCTCCCTAGGTATAAGGTACATGTGTAGATAGGGCTGGTAGATATATATTTATGTATATATATCTCTCTATAAAGCTCCTCAAACCGTTCTCAACAAGTCTCGACACAAGAAGACCACAAACAGATCAATAGCTCTTCTCCAATAATCATCTCCTACCTACCTAAGGTACTTATCCTTCACCATGCCGTCCTACGCACTAGAAGTACCGAGCGAATATGGGTAAGTCGTGACATGTGTTATCACATATGTATATTTCTCTTCCACTCAGCTGGTATCCCTGCCTGTTGGATCCCTTGGCCGAAGATTTCATATTGCCCGCCGAGCACAAGCACCCAGACCTACAGATCTTGAACCCTTCTCACTTCCTGCGCACGTACATAGCTAATAGTTGCGCCGTATTCTAGCTACGTCCTGACCGCTGCCGTCTCCTCGCTCTTGGTTCACACGTACCACTTCTTCCTCACGGTCCGAGCTCGCAAAGCTAGCGGCATAGCCTATCCCATCTCGTACGCCACCCAGGAGCAGGCCGACAAGGATCCCAACGCCTACCTCTTCAATTGCGCCCAGAGAGCGCACGCCAACTACACCGAAGCCCTGACCCCGTTCGTGGGTTCCCTTCTCATCTCTGGCCTGCGTTACCCGATTGCGAGCGCTGTCCTTGGCGGTACTTGGGCCGTCGCGCGCATCGTCTACGCCACCGGATACGCTAGGGCCGGGCCGAAGGGTAGGCAGCTGGGCAATGGCTTTGGCCTCCTCTCCGACCTTTCCCTGAAGATTATGGCTGTCACTGCCTGTATCAAGATGCTTCCGAGCGCGTAAAGAAGATGAGCCAGACGAGATGTCGGTTGGAGACACAGACATATTATAGGCGGGTCAAGTCGTACATATTTTATGTCTATCACATGCCAAATCGTATTCCTCAGCTGTATAACAAATCTTAGTACCTTAGGCATATAGACAGACAATGCTTCAAGATACATTCTTCTCTCCCTTTTTCTTTGACACGAGCCTTGGTATTGGAAATCTCAAGGTTGATATCGACCAAGACAACAGATTCTAACCTTGAGAAAGACTTCACGTTGTTAATCAAGACGAAGCATGGAACTTCAATTATTTAATGAATCAAAAACATATACCAATTAAATCCAAATCCCGAGACTCACGTGCTCTGAGAAACGCCTCTCCTGCGGCGTCGCCTTCGAAGTTCCGCGACGTCGGCTTCCTCATTAGCAACTATATCGGCCTGCTCGGTCTGACTATCTACCGCGGTAGCACCGCTGGATGACTCGCGCCCATTATTACCAAGAAGATAGTCGCCAAAGTATTTCATGGCTTGATACAACTCTTCGCCCGTAGGAATGATGTCCTCGCTCGGCAGCAGGAAGCCGTAGCTGCCCGTGTCCCGTAGCTTTATCTGGTAACTATACCGCGCTTTGAACTCATGAAAAATGTAGTCAATGGCCGAGCCTCCACCCGCCTCGACTCGTGGGCTGTGTGCGCTTGACGAATTTGCGGATGCTTCGCCAGCTACAGCTCCCTCACAGGCCGATGCAGTGGTGTATACTTCTCCGTTGGAGAGTCTCATGTGTTTTGCCAGGTTCATGGCTACTTCTTGTAGATTCTCCATGTTGGGCGGACGAGCGACGCACGAGTACGCATACGGATACATGACCTGCTGAGAATATGAATGCAAGTCAAGGTAGCCTACGAACTTGGCGCCCTTTTCTGTCTCGTTCCTTGCCCAGTCTGCCAACTCGGCCGCCTCGACCGCCTGGAAGGGCGCGTCACCGCCGTAGCTTTCGGAGCACGGTTCGGTCTGATGTTGGGCGGCATCCCATTGGTAACTGAAGGCGTGGTCCAGGTCGAAGCCGGGACAATACGTCATCTTGGTGCGTTGCCTCGACTTGCGCCACAGGCGATCGACTTCCCAGGTATACTCATACCCGTCCGGGTTGAGAACGGGAACGAAGACCATGTCAAAGCTTTCAAGGATCTTTGCGACAACTGGATCCTCGTCAACCTTCCTGATGAAAGACCACGCAACGTAGTTGACTGTGGTTGTTGATATCCACTCCCTTGCATGAATGCCCCCAGTGATGAGGATGGTATTTCTGCTCGCGCCCGGGCCACCTGTCTCTGCGTCGCTGGATGGCATGCCTACCCTCAGCGCTGGTATGTCGCGTCCCTCGGCGGACTGCCCAATGCTAATTAGCCGAACAAGGCCTCGGCCCTTGAACATAGAGTCCAGCAGCTTCATCCACGTGTTTATGACGGACAGAGGCTGATAGTCATTGAAGAAGAGATCGTCGACACCCTGTCTCTTAGGCAAGGGAACGTCGTCCGCGGGAGTGATACCGCGATTGCTCGAGTGAGATTGAACAAGGGCGTGGGCGGGGACTCGCGATGGGTACGTGGCGGCGACTGCGCGAGCCAGGTCAGGAATCAGGACGAAGTGATTATCCTGTAGGGTATGTGGCAGAATGCCCATCAATGGCCGAATGCGGCGAGCGTCAATTCGTATGTCAGTGTAGTTGTCGGTGAAGTCCCATACGTCGAGCAGCATCTGGTCAATGGCTCTTCTCAGAGCTGCCTCATGCGCCTTCGTGGACACATTGAAGCGTATCACGACCTGATCGCTGTACCTCTGGAAGCTCTCAAGGAGCTTTGGATGAGTATCAAGCCATCCATTGAGACTTTTTGTCGGCCTCCTCGAAGCCCAGGCGAAAGGAGCATCGAGAAGACGCCTGAAGTATGAGGGGCTGCTATGCGCTTGAGAAGATGCGGCTCGAGGGAGACTTGTAGCATCGGAGAGGCCGGACACGGCGAGGGAGACAAGGAGGACAAACAAACAAATATGGCGAGGAAAAGAGAGGTAACCCATCATAATAAGGTGCCTCGGGCCGTAACTCTAGTTGACGCGCGGCGTGGCGTCGTCCAACATGGAGAGAGAAGGCCTACTGAACCTTGGGAACGAGGGGACCAAGTTGGCCAGCTATCATAGCCAGGTCGGTAACTCGCAAAGAGCCTTGTATCTCTTTATCTTTCTTTTTTTTTTTCTCTCTCTTTTATTATCAGGTGAAACTCATGTTGTAAGACTGAATAGTACACGTATACAGGCGAATTGGTGGATGTTGAGCGGGAGCTGACGGCGATATGCTAGGCTGCCACATGCATCTAGGAGATTGTACATACAAGTACCTGGAGCATTGGATTATGCATACAGATACCTAGAGGTACAAGTATGCAGACGGCGGAAAGCGGCAGGGCGACCCCAGGAAATAACATGTTTCTAGGATGATGACCTAAACAACTTTGTTTTTTAATCTGCTAGTAGTCGCAGTCTGAGTACCAAGTATATCGGCAAGCCAAACCCGATCTCGATGGTGGATGGGATGCAATTGATTCGACGGACCGGTCATCTGGCCAACTGATTGATCCCTTTTGCTCTCTTTTGATTGATCTGGCTTCGTTTCATCAGTTCGACGAGCACAAGTCGTCAGCCATCGCCCATCGCCCATCGCAAGTCGGTCAGATTCCTGTCTCCTGCCTCCCGCCCCCCCCTTTGAAGAAACCCGAACCCGACCTCCCACCTTCCGCCTGCCATCTGCCACCTGCCCAGCGCTGGCCTGTCACTCCTCGCAACTTGCATCTCTGCAAACTTGCAACACAAGACTCGCAAACTTGTATCTCGCCCTCGCCCTTTCGCCTTCGGAGCCCCGTGTCACGACGATGGACTCTTGCCGCTACAACCCTTGAATGTGATATGAGATGGATCATCAGTCAGATACTCTAATTTACTGCCATCACTACTGCCGTCCCACACACCATTTCGTGTCGGACGCATAGTCAACCCCCCATCCATCTCCCTTCCAAAAAATACCGACCACCCCTCCCTATATCGAAAATGCCCTTTTTACGCCGTCGCGGCGTCAACGCCAGCGACACTGATATGAGACGGCACACGGTTCTCATCGATCAGGCACCCGCCCCGCCGAAGCTGCTGTCGCGCAAGACTCAGCCGGATGCCACGCTACACCCCGACGTAACTGCGAGCAACGAGACAGGAGCGAGTGACGATACCATAGCCACCAACGACGAGGGCAACAAATCTTATATTGATCTGGTCGCGACATCTGCATCTACTTCTATACCCAGCAGAGAGAGCGAAGACCAGTCTCGCCGCTCGGAATCACCGCCAGTCCAGGACGACTCGCCGAGGCATCGCAGATTTAGCATGCTCAGATTTCGCAATGCGTCCGATTCCCAACTATCTGCTAGGTTAAAGCAACAGCTGCAAGCTGAAAAGCTGCCGCCCATGCCGCAACGTACGTCGTCACCATCCCCTCTCCTGTGAACCTAGACCACCGTTCAGCTGGGAGATTTAGGGATTTGCTCGCTAATCTAACTGCCTATGTCCAGCTCCTGCCATCATCACAACAGCGCCTACCATGGATGTGAACACCCAACCCAAGAAACAAAATCGCATGAAGATTCCCTTGCGAATGCGTCGATCTAGCGACCTCCCTAGAGGTGGCCAAGAACGCCCAACAAGAGCCGCGCATTCCACCACCAACCAAGAAAAGGGGGCGATCGCAGCTGAGCGGTTGTCGTCCACAAGCAAACACACCGTAACTTTCGATGAGCCCTCGAGGCCTGGGACATCTGCATCACAAGCCAATTTCGGGAACCAGGGTACCGCTCTGGCCCCCCCCGTTGAGCGCTTGTCGGAATCGTCAAGATCAGAAGGCAGCCTGCGCGAGAATGCCGTGCCTACACAACAGTCCGCGACGAATTCCACCGGCTTCTTTCGGCTGCGGCGCAAGCAAAAGCAACCCGAGCCACTTTTCCCCCTCGCCCATCTTCCCCAGCGATCCAAGACGCCCGCCGTGCCTAACTTACCTTCCTCTGTCTCGCGTGATTCGACCTCCTCTCGCCCGTCCAATGCCACGGCGGACCTGCCCCGTCCGTCTACAGGGCATAATCGTTCAACACCTCTAGCATCTCCCTCTCATTCGACGACTAATATTGGTAGATCCTCCGGGTCCCCGGCTACGGCATTGTTTAGGCCTACCTCTCGCAACTCCGGGCAGTCGTCTCCAACCAGACTTCATCTGGGTCTTAGGGGTCGGTCCTCGACAATGAGCTCTCTTGGCGAGAGCTTTATCGACGACCGCCAACACCCAGGAACCACGCGAACCTCGTCTTCTACCGGCCGTAAGAGCTTTGGTGATCTCCTGGGGCTCAGCCGTATGCGCCAAAATCACGACAGCTTTCGACACGGCACCTTAACTCCAGCCACGCCGGGCTCCAATACGTCCAAGAACAACTCGCTGCAGATTAGTAGGGAGCCCATTGTGCTCCCAGAACGCCGAGAAGACGACACCCCTGCCAAATATCTAGCGCGCATAGAGACAGTGCTCAGTCGCGGTGTTATTGCGAGCGCCCTATCAAAGGAAAATGATTCCTTCTCAGCCGCCGTGTTGCGAAGCTATATGCGAACCTTCGGCTTCTTCGAGGAGCCTATGGACATGGCCATACGAAAACTCTTGATGGAGGCCGAGCTTCCCAAGGAAACCCAGCAGATAGACCGATGCCTGCAAGCTTTCGCGAACCGCTATCACGAGTGTAATCCTGGCATCTATTCTACGCCCGACCAGGCCTATTTCATTGCCTTCTCCCTTCTTATTCTTCACACAGACGTGTTCAACAAGAATAATAAGCACAAGATGCAGAAGGCGGATTACCTGAAGAACACGCACGGGGAGGGGATATTTGATGACGTCCTCGAGTGTTTCTATGACAATATCAGTTACACGCCGTTCATCCACGTCGAGGATGATATAACCCTCAACGGCGAGCGCCCCGGCAGTCTGAGGTCGAAGAAGAAATCCGTATTTCCTAACGGCGCGCCCGAGACGATGCGAAGATCTAAAGACCCAATTGACCCTTATACACTGATCCTGGATGGCCGGCTAGATACGCTCCGGCCGCCGTTGAAGGACCAAATTCCATTAGAGGAACATTATAGTTATCTCGGCTCTACTAAGACGCTGGATCTAAAAGAACTGCAGAACACATTCTTCAGGACGGGGGTACTGCAAATCGTGTCCGCGCGATCCCGGCCCGACGCTTTCATGACGGAGAAGACGGCCACGAATCCTCAGGATGCACACCCGGGGATTGTGGATATCAAAGTGACCAAAGTAGGATTATTATGGCGCAAAGATACTAAGAAGAAGAAAACGCGGTCACCGTGGCAGGAATGGGGTGCGATCCTGACGGGAGCCCAGCTGTACTTCTTTCGCAATACGGCATGGGTCAAGAACCTGATACACCAATACGAGACGCATATCAAGATGGGACATGACGGGATCCCGCTCATCTTCAACCCGCCGCTCGAGCAGTTCAAGCCTGACGCTCTCATGTCGACCCAAGGCGCGGTCGCACTCTGGGATACCAACTACAAAAAGCACAAGAACGCCTTTGTGTACGTCAAGCACGGCGGGTTAGAGGAAGTGCTGCTCGCTCAGAATGAGGAAGATCGGAACGACTGGCTTGCCAAGCTCAATTATGCTGCCGCCTTCAAGACGTCGGGCGTTCGGATGCGGGGAGTCGTCGGCGGCAATTACGACGGCCAGAGTCGGCGTGCGATCCGGAGACTAGACAACTCCGAGGCAACCCAGCTAGTGCAAACGCCAAACGGAGAAGTAAGCATCAACAGAGCTGGTATCGATCAGCAGATGGCTCGAGAGATCCTTGTCGCTCGCCGCGAGATCATACGAACCAAGATCGACGAGGCAGATGAGAAGCTTCAGTCCGCACAGAAGCTCCTCGAGACGCAGCTAAGAAATGCCAGGCACCTCCTGATCCTAGCACCAATCCAAGACAAGACTCGGGACCAGGTTCGAGGGGGTGCTGCCAAAATCATAGCGCAACTGAAGTGGTCGAGGACTGAGATATGGAGAATGAAATGCCATCGCGATATCCTTGCCTTGGATCTTGAGGAAGAGATGGAGGCCAACGGCCACTTACGAGAAGAAGCGGCCGAAAACGGTACGATCAGCGAAGGCCTGTCTCTAGCACAGAAAGACTCGAGAGCCAGTTCTCAGAAGACTCAGCAAAGTCCACGAGCCCCGGCTCCGTTACCACTTAGTCGGACACCCGAAGTTGCAAAGCAGACAGGTGAAGACTCGCCCGAAGTAGAGGACTTCCAAACTCCCCCAACCAGTGCTACGGCCCCCTCGTTTCGTGAAGGTCAGCCCTCAAGAGACGCACCTCCTCTTGGCCCTGACCATCTTGGCCTCAGGAAAACATCGGTTTCCAGTGCTGCTTCGTCGGCAAAGCTAGTGGCTACGTCTACACCGCCTAGGTTGGCGTCAAGCCCTCCAGCTGCAAGTGATAAGGATGCTATTGACGAGCAGGCCGAGAATGACGATGGCGAGCGGCAAATTCTTGAGCAGGCTGGACTGTTAGAGACAGGAGTCGTTCACACATCAAGCCATAAGCGCACTTCTTCCGGCAAGGCGTATGAGGATAGTCCGGACCGACCCAAGCGCGCCAGCATCCCTGGAACGGACAAAGACGGACTTGATCGAAACAAGATGCGCCGCAGCCTTCAACGAACACTCAGGGACGGCGCAGGTCACTTATCGCACCACCGCAGTAGGAAGGGTAAAGACTCGGCCTCGAGTGGCGCAATGTCAGAGGACACGATGCGTGATAGTGAAGTTCTTTACCGCGGAGCCGGTAGCTTCACCGTGCACGGAAAGAAGGCGTCTGTGATCAATTTCGGCAGCGAGCTTCAGAGCATGTCAAATGACGATCGTATAAGACAACGTAAGCAGATGTATCAAGGCGACGATCATGAATTTGGTTCTCCAACCGGTGTCGAGGATGATTTTCACTCGATGCTAGCCGCTGATCCCGCGGAGCGGATCAACAGGCGAGGATCAGAGGCCAGCGCGAGCACAGCGACGGCTCGATCGTTCCGCGATCTGCACCGAAAATATTCGTCTTCGCGGTCTCAACGCCTCACGTCAGGTGGCTTGACGGTTCCGTCGGATGATGATAGTGATGCGGCCCTCAGCTTCTCGGACGGTCGAAGGTCACCCCTACCGCCCCTGGACGACGAAGACGAGAGCCAGGGGGCAGACCCGCCGAAGCAGGCGCAATTCCACACGCCAGAGCCGCCTGGCTCTCCGGCCGTACGGAAGGCAGATGGGGAAGGGGAGGATGACGAAGCGGCGCAGGAGATAGAGCGGCTACCTAGCCCTATTATTCAGGCCGTCGGTGCGTAGCCGATAGGTAGACGACCGTGGAAGGTCAATGGCCGCTCCAGACACGAGAGAAGGGGATTTACTTGTAACTACCATCGCGTTAAAGCGCTTTGTAAGACGGCAGCAAACTATGAAGGATACTCAAATCGTGCTGCAACTCAAAAAGAGATGACATAATGTGTACTGATAAAGCAAAGAAAAAAGGGGGGTGGGAAGAAGGGGTGGTAAAGGGGGTGGCGGCTTGAGAACCAACTTTTAGAAAGGGAAAAAAAACAAGAAAACGTTTAGGGTCTGGTTGGTTGGTAAAAGATACTCGATCCCACTGAGAAGCCATTCAATAACCCTGGAGCGTCTTGAAAGTGTTGTCCTCTTATCTATCATACTACTGTCGGAGGTAGGCACTGAGGAGGTATGTAGGTAGGGTATAGGTATATATGAATTCTTGACTGCAACCGTTCATGATTACATGTATCTATATACCTAGCCTACTTAGTAGGTTGGAAGGTACTATAGATTTAGCCTAATAGGATCTGTGTAGTAGCAGTAAGCTGGTGAGCTTGCAATCATTGGTGGTGTCTTGACACCCAGATAGATGAACCTCTTCGATGCTTTCCTTCTCAAACTCTCTCGTCCTTTTTATTATATATGCCCTTTTTCATTTCTTGCCCTTCTTCTTCTTCTTCCCCCCTTGCACGCCAGGCGCCTTCTCTACCTTTACAGCGCCGGCACCGCCCACCAGCTCTAGCGTTTCTTCTTCCCTCACGACCCCTCCTTGCGTGATTTCCTGGGCGCGCTTCTTGCCCTTCTTCCCCTTCGGCCGGTACGTGCTGCGGTCGCGCAGGGGAAGCCAGCGTTCTGGGTCGGGCTGCTTGCTCTCCTCGTAGTTCTTGGGCAGCCTCTTCTTCCGGCGACGCTTCCTGGACTTCTCCGCCTCTCCGTCTGCGGGCCGCTTCTTGCTCGCGAAGGCGGGGCTGGGGATCGAAACAACGCCGGCGTCGATGAGCCCCTGAACATTGATCCCAGCTAGAAGCTTCTCCGCGGGTGTGAGGTTCTGCAGATACGGTTCGACTTTGGTATAGTCATTATTTGCGAACGCGGCCACGAGCCCCGCGACCGCAACGGCGTCTTTGTCCGACTTAGCCACCAGGTCCTTAAATGTCTCACCTGCCGAAGCAATACCCTCTGTATTCGAAGACCTAAGAAGCTCTACGCCGGCTTCTCGCAAGAGTGATGCGGCGGACTCCCCTGGTTTTCCACGCCAATGCCTAGAAGCTCTCGCCAGTTCGGCGCGAATAGAATTCTGCCGTCCTTGAAGTTGATACAGAGATACTACTACGGCAACAAGACCTGGTGCAAACCGCACATCTTCATAACCAGGGGTTGACGCCGCTTCGAGGCGTTTGAGAAATGCATCTAGAAGACTCAGTGCTTGCCCCGGGTTCTTCATCTGTACGTAAAGCTGAATGATTGTCAGTAATAGCCCGACATCTGTAGGCCGCCTTTCGAGGAGGGATAGTATCTTCTTTAGAGCCGCCGGACCAGTTTGCATGCGAGCGTGAGCAGCAGCGCCAATCACGCCAAGGCCCGCGATTTCTACGGACGCCGAGGGAGACGGGCTTGCTACGATTAGTTTGGAGGTCGAGAATTCGACGCCTTCGAATTTCTGCGCCTCCAAATCTATAGCATAGCGGTTACGTCTTATTATGGACGCTTGGTGTTCGAAGAGCCTATCGCTATCAGAAAGCGTTGTGGCGGACTCGAGTATACGTTGCGTGAGGTAAGGATTGCGCCCCGAGATGCCGATTGCGACATCGTTATTGTGCGCAACCACCCTTGTGGGCGCTTCTGAGATGCTGTCCGACGTTAGAAATCAAGTTTGTAACCATGACGAAGGACCTGCTTACTCGGATGTCACAATGGACCTGTGCAAGGTCACAGCCTCTTCCTCCTTCCCTAGTTTTGAAAGGACATAGGCATGCTGCACCATAATAGGCAGCAGCTCCGTCTTCTTCTCGTCCGCAGATAGGTCCTCGCTAGCTTCACATAGGTCTCTTGCGCGCTTGAGAAAAATAGAGGCGCGAGTATGGTCATGCTTGGCGATGCAAGTGCAAGCGGCATTGTACGCTGTTTCAAAAGCCTCGAGATGGTCACGCGACGGTTGCTTCTCGTTCTCGTCTAGTATATTGCCGAGTCCCTTCCATTCCATCTGAGCTCGCGCAGCTAAGAGGTTGATCTTCAAGTCATTCTCTTCCCCAGGCACGCCTCCGGGGGCCTGGGAGAGGTGGCGGTAGATGTCGGCGGCGTCCGGAAAGTTCTCGGCTCGGTAAGCAACCTGTGCGGCAAGGTGGCGAAATGCTCGAGAGGAATCAGAGGGGGCAGAGGCCGTCTTGAGAGTTTGGTCGGCGTCTTGGAGCTGGCCCTGCTTGTATAACGCATATGATTTTTCGAATACACATTCCTGGGCCAAGACGTCCCCGCCTTCGGCTATAGCTCTGAGGGCATCGTCGAAGCGATCTAGCTTCAGAAGAGCAGTCACGCGCGTGTGTTGGGCATTTATGTCGTTTTTGGAGGACTTGATGGCGAGGTTGGCAGCTTTCAATATTTCGTCGTCGTCTTGTATGGTCGAGGCCCGCAGGAGCGACGTCAGAGTAGCGGCAGGTTGCGCCATGATTTCTTCGATTCCTCGAGTGGGATGAGGGGGGATCGAGAAAGATACCGCCTATATACCGCCGCAGATTCGGTCCTGGACTGTCTACGACGGGCGCATGGTATCAGACGTAGTTGATAGCTTTGTTGGTTGTTTGCCTGCAAATGCGAATCTGGAGTTGTGCATGGTGGGGTTTTCACGTCAGAATCCCATGTACCCTCGTACCCTCTCGCCTACGTGATTCCGACGTCCTTGATACACACATATCTATTCGTACGTACATATATGTAATTAGGTGGCCAGCAGGCACATAGCGGTGCTCTACCCCGAACAACTTACCCCTTTTGCCCACCGGTATACAGCCGGCCATTTGTGAATACCGTCACCTTCAATACACGTCTTACCTTGCTGCCGCCCAGAGAATTGCACGGTTAGCGCACCCGCCGTCGGTGAAACACTTTGATATGCCACCTCTCCTGCTGCCGGTCTACCTATCTTGCGAGCCTCGCCGCATCGAAGCAACCGTGTGCGTACAATAGCCAGACTGGCCTGACGGGCGTGGGGGTGCCGCGCTCGACGGTTTGATAACCGCTGCGCACATGATATTGGATTACAGGTAGCTACCCAAGTACCTGAACCATGTACTATGTAGGTAAGATCAATTGACCATAAGTCCAGGTGTATACATGCCTATCGTGTAGATATCTGCTCACACCTTGCTGGGCTCTCCGTTGCGGTGGCACCGCGAGTGCTACGCTAGATAAGTTGATTACACCTCCTATATGTGTACCTGAGATAGGAGGAATTCGAAAAGGTCGGGTTCGTAACGTCGACTTATATACCCGCATTCAGCTAGAGTACGGCACTTGATATCTCGATGCTCTTCTGGCGTAACATCGACGCCTAATTACGCAACCGGTTCGACGGATTAGTCTATCTATTGCATCACTCGAAGGCGTCGTGTGCCCCTGTGGCATTGTCTACCTGCTATTACATGGCAGACGTAGATGTGGCATATGTGCGGTCGAGGATCTACCAGCTCACTTGGGTCGGCTGCTCTGCTCGGGTCGGTTAGGTGCCCTGCTTTCCGGTATCAGATATTGAGCATCGTTCAATGGCACGCCGTAATAACGCGAGCAGGGTGACAGCCAACGGCAGCGCAAGGACGACTTCTTCTATCTGTACGTACATAGTACAGCGTGGATGGATCCAGGAGCACGAGAAGGTAGCGATATCAGGTGCGGGCAGGTAGCGAGAGGAAGTCGAGACGATGGCTCACCGGTCGATTTCCATCACTTGTCTTCTTCTCAGGAGGTGTACTTGCACTTGTTCTTGTTCTTGTCTCTGTCCCTGTCCCAAGCAGGCTCGCCAGGTAGAGATCTGGGTAGCTTTGGTTCTAATTCTGGCTCTGGCTCCGGGCTTTTATATAGCGCGTTACATGTAGTAAGACGACATCAGGTATCGAGTGCTTTAGCTGGAGCAGGGCATGGGGTTACGGTCGCATCTCGAATATACTCGTACGGTAGGCAGAGGAGGTATATTTTCTCATATTTGTCTTCTGGCCCCTGGTAGGGCATGGGTATTCTGTTACTCACGGGAGGGTGGGATGGGCTTGGGGTGGAAAATGGCGATGGGAACAACCGGACCAATGGCCGTCGTTCGTCCTCCCTTGGAACCAGCTTGGAACCACATCGCCCTCCCGTGTCCCTTATCGGTCTCGAGTCCCGTCGACCACCCTGCCACCTCGCCCACATCGATGCGGGCGGCGTGGGCGATGTGGGCGAGGTGGGCTCTCTGCCTGTCTGCCTGTCTGCCTGTCTGCGCACGTACACGCTCCAGACGGCTCCCACACTTTTCTCTGCTTGAGCGTTCCAGACGAACCCCCACACACCAGGCAAATCTCATCCCGCCCCCCCCCCCCCCCCCCCCCCCGTCCGACGTACATGTGTACCCGCGGACATGCCCAAGTATATCTGCGGCAAATCCATGTGGCATTCATTGTGATCATTTTTTTTTTTTATCATGGTCGGCCTCGTCCGCTATATGAAAGGATAAATAAGATCGAGTAGATGGAATAGAGACTCAGCTTATTTTTTGCTATTCATGCCATTCATATAAACATGTATGTCTATATGTACATTTATAGGTACATACTACAAAGTATCACCGCCATCGAAATGCGGCATCTTTTGCTGGCCGGCCTTCTCAACCCAGACCTCTGCAGGGATTCTTGATCAAATCTCTGATGATTGATTAGGTACAGTCGCAGCAAGGATCTCTACGGACCCAGTCCAAGTCGAGGGCGTTCCAAGTCCCAAGTAGCTGTACAAGTGCACATGTCAAATCGACCGCTCCATCGTTGACCTCCCACCCAACCCACCCCCTGTCCTTGGCTCCATTCCCTCTTTCGCTGCCCTTCCCCCTCCCATCCCCATCCCCCCTCCCCCCTATGTGTGTGTGTGTGTGTGTATGCGTGTGTGCGTGTGCGTTTGCGTGCGTGTGTCTGCGTGTATGTGTGAGATGGTCGTTCAGTGTCCCAGAAGCCGACGCAAATACTTCTGTCTTCCGATTCGGGCCTATTCGGCACCCTACAGGATTGTCGCTGATATCACCAGCAACCCGAAGCTGTTCCTGTGCTAGACAGGCCCGTGATCATCCTTTCCGCAGTAAGACAGGACACCTAGCGACGGCAATAATCACTCGTAGCAGACGAGAGAGAGAGATGCTGTAGTACCTGGCCCGTAGTGGTGTGGTGTGGTGTGGTGTGTGGTGGTGGCAGCGGTGGTTGGAGGTGGTATACAAGTACAGCGCGAAGGAAGACACTGGCGATCCGAACTGTGCCGGGCCTTCGCAATCCTTGCCCCGTATTATCTGATATCTCGACCCTGGGCTATCGGTTTATCTGCAGCGGATCCCGTCTGAACACATCCGTCCGCGCATTTTTGTCTCCTTCTCGCATCTCCGTCTCTCTTATTATCCAATCTGCCCCCCCCCCCCTCTCTCTCTCCCTTCGGCGATCCAGTACATATCCCAATACTTGTTATCTATCCTTCTCTAGTCGTGCTCGCTTCTGCTGCTCCAGCACCGCATCGCCCGCCGTTCGACGACGCTTCGCCCACCTACACCAGCCCTCTGCTGGCCACTGACAGGCCTTCCTGGCCTCGGGGCGCCGTGGGTAGTTCGATAACGGATTGTGGGACCCCGTCTCGTCTCTCAGCACACGGTATACCTGCCTTAACACCTCCATACATACACATACATATATATATACACACATACAGACAGACGTACATACATACCTATACATACATACATATACATACATACATATATACAACCGAGTCGTATCCCCCTTTGTTATTATATCATCTTAGCATCCCACCTTCTTCCTCTTCTTGGCGAACGGCCTTATATCTGAGCGAGCAGAGAGTCTGAGGCGCGTTTCCCCCACGGCCGCTGAGCAGACACCTTTCCCCCATTATCACTGCACGCTTGGCGTATGGGTGCCTCACAAGCCGTTCCATGGACCAAATAAACCCCTCCGACCAGCTTCAGTATTTCGTCTGGCGCATTCGATAGTATTGACTGGCCTCGACGTGTTCTGCCGCTCGTGCGCACAACGCAGCGCTGAGTTTGCTTGTACTGGGTGGCCTTAGGGCGACGCCTTATACTCCAAGGCATCGTTTGGCCTCAGATTCGCATCCCCCATCATCAAAAGCCAGCGGATATGTCCCAATCCTCTTCACACTCCCCACGGGCCGAGCCTGTGCCTGTGGCCCCTATGCAGCACGTCGACGAGACGCAGCTCCCTAGCGGTCAGTGCCGCTACATTCTACTCAACCCGGAGATCAAGGGGCAGCGCTGCGCCTGTGTCGGCTTTACCATCAACCGGTCCCTCCCAGGCGTCACTTGCGAGTGTGGTCACCTTTCCTGCTATCACATCAAGTCGGTCGAGCCGCCTCCGGATAAGAACGAAGTTGACTTACTTCGACGGCGTATCAAGGTGCTCGAAGACCAGCTGGACCGGGAGAATGACGGCGGATTTGGCAGTGCCCTAAATGATATGGTTCGACGCCTGGGAGACCTGGAAGAGCAGGTTGAGAAGGACAAGGACGAGTCCAGCCAGGAGATGAAAGGCTGCTACAGAAACGTTGACCGGATGTGGCAGTCTGTCGCCCAGCTTGAGAAAGGACAGGCCGCACACGAGAATCGCCTCCTGATGATGGACGAGCGACTGGACGGCCACGACGACAGGCTGCACGGGATGAGCGATAGGCTCATAGAGTTTGACGAAGCATCCATACTGCTCGAGGAGCGTCTAGATGCGCTGGAGGAGCAGGCAAGCCCCCGTATTCCTCTCCGAGGGCGCAGGCGAAGGTCGACATCGGGCTCGGACGAGTCAAAAAACTACGCGCGGGCGGTAACACGGCAATATTCCCCGCCGGATGACGACGATGCCAGCCCCGCAGCCCGGCCCGCCTCGAACACGGTTTCTGACTCGCGCTGGGGAGTCATGGAGGGCGTCCCACCCGAGGTAACAGGATCGTGGACGGTGCACGTGTCGCTGCTTCCGACGGCGTCGCAGCCCTTCCCTTTCGAGAAGGACACAAATGCGTACAAGAGATGCCTATCTCGCGGGTGCCACCAGATGATAGCTGTCAACGGCACAAATGCCGAGTCTTTTGTGAGGGCTGTGTCCAAGGCTTTCGGCAACCTCCTCCAGGGGAGGGACTGGGTGCCGCTGCAGGCGCGGCTGTGTGATGCCACGACGCTGCAAGGTCTCCCGATGCTCCGGCCTCTAGACCCGACTCTGGTGACGGGAAACTACGACCTCCACTTCCTACGCAAGTACTGCGCCGTCTGCTGTCCAAATGGCAAGGTGGAGTCGTTGTACATCGCTATGCTGTCACACACCTTCTCGTGGCAGTTTCTGAGGCGGTCGCCTTGCTATCTCGACGGCCTGGAGGAGTGCTGGACGTTTGATCCGCTGCTCGATCCGAACGACAACTTTGACAATTGCGACAGCGAGGTAGAGGACGGGCGAACGGCAGGCGAGATCGTACCGCCTCTGCCGTCGTTGAAGCGAACGGCATCGGAAATGTCGCGGACGCCCGGCCTGACCTCGACAGGGGGAAACGAAGGGAACGACAGCTCACGACAGAAACTGCCGAGAACAAGTTGTATTCAGCCAGCTATGGAGCTTCGTAGAAGATTGGAAGCGGTTTAGATTTGACGTTTGGGTATACCATAGAGCACGACGCAGTGCGGATAGACATCTTGCTGGGAAGGGCCAAGGGTTTTCTTGTCTTTTCTTTTCCCATTTCCCGCTTCTGCTCCTTGTTTGTTTCCATCTCTTCTCGTTTTTCTCTCTCAGGCTTGCTTATTGCCTAGCAGGTGTAAGGCGTAATGAAATACCGGAAAGGAAGACGTACAGGATTAACGAAACTAGTTCCGACTTTCACATCTATGTACTGCTGAGTTTACCTATTAAAAAATAATATACATTGTAGCAGCCGAGTTTTTATTTCTGGGGATGGTTTTTGATGTGTTTATACATACTCGTTACGTGCACGACACGACGGTGGGGTTTATGCTTGATATGCACATGCATGTATGTGTATAGTAGTGCATACATGTATGGGTAGCTACATGTACACCTGGGCAGTTTAGGAAGCAGGGAAGGCTAGACACTTGTTTGTCTTGGAGTGGCACGCCGTAACTCGCCCGCTAGCTAAACTTCAGCCTCCGGTCTATACATTAGCTACCACATTAGCTCCCGCTCCCTCTCCCACGCCCACTCCCACTCCCACTCCCGCACAACATACAGCCGAGCATCTCTACTCTATCCTTAAGCCAAGGTATTACTCCACACTCATATCTACCTTGCGCAGGCATCCTTCGCACAAAGAGTTCTAAACATCACCTCCATGACCGTGACCACAGCGCGACAACAAGCTATCGATCGCATCGCCCGTCCAACCGACCAGTCCAAACCGAATCCCGCCTTCTAGCCGCCTCTCCTTCCTGCTAACATAGAGGCACTGCATATTCACGGGCTGACATCAGCGACAATGGACACCATGGATCTTGACGTCGAGATGGACGTGGATGTGGATCTCGTTCCCGACGAGCCCATCGTCGCTGAGCCCGAGCTTCAAGACGCGCAGGTAAGGTCTACTCCACTCCCCTTGTGCCATTCCCCCTCCCGAAGCGAAACCCATCTCGCGCTAATGCTCGTATCTCCAGCGTGACCGTTCTCCGGGCGAGATTGACGATGCGGCCGAGGACGACAATACGCTAGTGCCTACCAAAGTCTATATCAGAGGCCTCGATGTCATGAATCCCGACGAAGTCAAGTCCTACGTCGCCGAATGCTATTCCGAAGAGCAAATAGGGAGAATAGAGTGGATAGACGATTCTTCTGCCAACCTGCTGTTCGGGTCAGATGCGGCTGCCGCCCGCGCTCTCAGTTCCCTTGCGCTTGAAGATGTCCAAGACGTTTCCCAGCTTCCACCCCGAGCGCTCCTTCCTGCCAAACCCTTCTCGAAGAGGCCGGAGGTTGCGCTTCAGGTACGACCGGCTGTCGCGGCCGACAAGAAGCAAGCAGGCGCCGCGTCGAGAAGTCGCTTCTACCTTTTGAACCCCGAATACGACCCGGAGGAGCGTCGGCGGCGCGACCCCCGGAGGTATCGCGAAAGAGATGGCGATGGTATCGGTCGCCGGCGGGCCAGGGACGCATGGCGCGATGATGTTGCCGACCAATTCGACGCGAGTATGTATGACGACGACCAGGCCACGCTATCTAGCCGTGCATCACAGACACGGCCTCGTCGGAGGCGGTCATACGCGTCAGACACGGATGCGGATAGACAAATGAGGAGGAATTCGTCGTATCGAAATGATAATCGCGGCAAGGAGCTGTTTCCCGACGGTTCAAGCAGCAGAAACGGGCCCCGGCGAGACAGGTCAGCTTCTCCCATGCGCGATCGAGATAATGATCGGGTGATGGACGGTATCTCGAATGGTGTGGCAGGAGCCCGAAATCGTGATAGAGCACGCGCCATCAAGAGTCGTATGTCTCATGGAAAGCATACGCGGGAGCTTTTCCCGGACCAGTCGAATGCTGAATTGGGACGCCTCGGCGACGACGTGGATGATACGGCCACTCTACTGGCCAAAGGCATAATGCTCCCATTAATGGATGAGAGCAACGACATACAGCCGTCGAGCGGACGGAGGCTCGAGGAGCGGATCACGAAGCCAGGAGAGGGTAAACTGGCAGACAGAGTCACCAGCGCTAGGGATACGGCGGGTTCAGGTTTCAGCATTCGCGGCGCGGCAAGCCAGAAGAGCACGGGTCAGGGGTTTGCGATCAAAGGCAGTGCTGGTAAATCAGCCAAGGAATTATTCCCCGACAAACTTGGGACCAACGCTAGAAAGGAGCTATTCGCAGATGGGCTCGAAGGCAGGTCGAGACAACGGCGAAGGGCAGGAGACCTGTTTGATTGATCAAGGACTCACTCGGTGGAAGGTGGCGAAGCAAAGCATATATTGCCTGTCGTCAGCAGTGCAAAGATCTGAAGTATGTACAGGTAGTATCATCTCGCGAACGTCTTTACACCAGCTCTTCAGAATTAAACTACCATTTACATTATTTACACCATCAAGGCACTTCTTGACAAGGCCTCTCTCCCTCTTTTCATTATAGTTGATGGACATCACGTGGACCTCGTTGAGTTCCTGTTCACGGCCAGGAAAGTATCGGTTTAGAGGTGCAACGAGGCGAGCTACAGCGAAATACTGGAGGATGTGGTAAGTGGTGACAGTGTGCAGTATCCCAGGTAGAAAAGCCTACGTAGAGGTGACGGACTCTTGGGGTCGCACGAGCTATGGGCAAGCTTTACACCTGTCTTCTATCTTCCTCCTTCCCGCGTTGCCTATTAAGCACTTACGCGACGTACGCGCTTCCGTAGTTCCTGAAGAGAGGCCAGGTGATCCTGCCTTCACCAGGTCAACCACAGTAGGCCTCTCCCTTGCCCTCCCACGCACTCTCTTTCCATCTCGACCTCGAGATCCCTGGACCCTCTTCTTATCGAGCATGCGTCTTCTCTTTCCTCGCGCTCACCACAGTTCCATGATACTACCTAGGTAGGTAGCGAGGTTTTCTACGGTTGGTAGTGCAATACACCAAACTCATTACAACTCTTAAGTGTGCGACATGGCCGACTTCAACTGGTTCCGTCTTGGGCAGCGCCCACGTACACCGTCTAGGCCCATGTCTCCGAGGCCTTCTGATCGTGGTCTGCCTCGGCAGCCCAGCCATCTAAATATTAATACTCGAGCTTCTCCGTCGTCGGAGCCAACGACTAGCAGTACCGACGCCAGCATGCTCGTTCGCGACCATGACAGGATTTGGTACAACCCATCACTCGACCAGATGGTTGAGGCGCTTCAAGTTGAACTTATGACCCACCGGGTGTTGCAGCCGCTCCCGGTTCAATACAATTCGTATATCCTTCACCTGATCGAAGGGTTCGCCCATTCCCAAGGACGCATTCAGGCTGCGCACGCCGCTCGCGCTGACGCAGAGCAGTCACTCGAGAAGCATCTGGAACATTTCAAGTCGGTGGCTGACGAGTGGCTAGAGCGCGAAGGTCAATATAAAGCCGAGATCAAGAGACTCGAGGTGCTCCTCTCGAAGGCGTCAAGCGAGGGACTGGAAGCAGTGACGCTGGCCAGGACAAACAGCATCATTGATAGGAGCGGGCCACGAGCGAAGCACCTCGTCTCCGAACTGAAGCGCATCAGCACAGGCACCTCAACCCAAGGCAAGTCTCTGTTCTCGCCATATCGATAGTGCCATGATTTCCATGACGACTTATACCGTGTTTTCTAGGGACGACTTCAGGCACGACATACGAGACGAACGTGCGCACATCAAGACGCAACCTTGTCGATTCAACCGGGAGTGGTAGTCCCCCCGAGCGACGGCTGCCGGAGAGCA
This sequence comes from Hypoxylon sp. FL1284, assembly GCA_022432365.1. Classification (NCBI taxonomy): domain Eukaryota; kingdom Fungi; phylum Ascomycota; class Sordariomycetes; order Xylariales; family Hypoxylaceae; genus Hypoxylon; species Hypoxylon sp. FL1284. Next base: position 23,799 of record JAJJXE010000008.1, on the reverse strand, counting down.
AGGGTGCGTAATCCACCTTCCATTCTGCAGTGTATGTTGTGTACGTGTGCGCTAATACTTCAGCCGGCGAGGCTCTCTCGGCTACTTTAGACAACAACAGTGATTTCCTCGTAAGCGAGAGGATACGACGACAGGATGCTACCTCTGATCTCTGCAAGGCTGGTCCTGGTCCCAAGGGAATTCAGCCACGACACACGAAGACCATGATGTCAAGGCGAGACGGGGATAGATGGGCAACGAAAAACAAGGCAGAGCTGTCCCCGGTATCAGCCCAGGACGTGGAAATGCAACCGCTCTTCTCTGACGACATCTCCGGTACAGAGAATGCCGGCAGGAGGACCAAGTCGCAGCCAGGAGAATACATGGCAGAGGAAATGCCGCCTGACCGACAGATATTAGAAAATCTACTCGACTGCGGGAGTCCACACGAGGACGACAGTAACAATGCCCACACGCTTTACCAGGGCGAAACTGGGCGTTCGACCAAGGATATGTCAGGCCAAGCCACCAAGCGTACGGCTACGCTTGACCCAGAAGCGAGGCGCCTGCGAAGCCTGTCCATGTCAGGCTTCTCATTCATACCAGGGGACGACGCACTCACCAAACGCAGCAGCGAGACGATGCGAGATGCTGTTATCCAAGAGTACCATGGCAGTGACAGCATGAACACAGGGCAAGAGGATTTTACAACGAGTTGGGATGCTCGATCTTCTACAAGCAGCGTAGAGACAGTGATCCGGACAGGCAGAGGAACTCCTTAGCTAGAGCGTCAAGCGCGTCAGATGTATACCAAGCCTAGGCCAGTACCTAGGTGCATAGCCATCGGGGTCGGCATAGGTGACAGGGCATCAGGGGCGAGAGGAGATAGTTCAGGGGACTTAGGTGTTGTCGGGAATAAGGGGAGCCGAACGATGATGTTCTCGTACACCTCTCCTCTCTGTTGAGGATACATAGTATACACGGGAGCAATTGATTTTTTTCAAGAGGCAAGCACTGCGGCGGTGGTACACTATGTATCTATGTATATGTCTACGTGTCTACTAGTCGATAGTAGTAAGTAGGTGATGTCCTTGCTAGGAGGCAATTGGGGGGGGGGGGTCTGTAAATGCGGTGAGTCTTGAGGAGAGACTCGAACAGGGAGCTAACGAATCCCGGGAGGGTGGGATGGTAAGATGGCAGTCGATAACCGATAGCCGGCCCAGATCTTTGGGACCTGTGGGCCCGTGGAGATCGGGGAAATGCATCTCAACGTTTTATTTTCCTTTTTCTATTTCTTTTCTTATTTTGTCCTGTTTTTCTCCCCCCCTCCCCCCTTTTCCATGTCCTTTTCCCTCCCCCTGTCTACCATACTGCCATAGCGCATCGGGCTGGCTCGTCTGACGCAGATGCTCGTCCACCATTCGCCTGAGGAACATAAGCCACCTCTTTAGCGGACACTTGTCGTGTCTCAGAGCGTTATTATGTACGTGTTCTGCATGTCTTCCATGTCCTCGGGCGGGTAAGGTGGCTGGATAGTTACGCCATGGCCATGATATAGATACGCATACATGCAGGATAATCTGGAAGCGGATCTTGCATCTCATCGGCGACCTCGGTAGAATCACAGAACGTCGAGCAAGGATGTGATGGGAACCCAATAACGGAAGGGCACGGATCGTGTCTCTTGTCGTGTGGGACGCAGGATTTCCCATGCAGATAGATGTGCAGGTACCCTGGCAATGGGTAATCTATCCGCCTACAGTCAGCCGTCCGTGTTCCCAACCGGCCAGGAGGCAGCCCGAGAGGCTACCGGATTCATTGGACATCCGCTTCCCTCCCACGCCGGTTACCTCCATACCCCCACCCCCCCTTCCTGCTCTACGTAACTCCGCCGTTGACCGCAGCCAGCCCGCTTTCTAAGTGCAAAAGTGACAACATGGGTCGTGGCTCAGCTACGAGCCCGGCCCTGCACGGCTGCCCAGATACACAGCAACCCGAGACTATTTCAAGTTCAGGGGCGAGATAAGGGGCGGGGATTTACAGAGGTAAGGCATGCAGTGAGATGGTGGTCTCACGCGAGAGGCGGATTCACATCGCACCATGCAATACAACAAAATCGACGATTAAGCTTGATCCCGGCAGCCTGGGACGCGAGTTCTGGTCCAGCTGAGTCGGATCCGATCGCTACCAGAGCGGTCTGCAAGGCGGCCGCGCGCATAATCATCGCACACGTACTTGAGACTAGCACGGCGACTTGGGCCTATAGTCTCGCCAGAGGGGAGGAGACGGGGCTTGAGGATGCTGCTGAACGTTCATTTTATGCAAGAATGCCAGGCCATGATTGGGTATCGAGTACAGAGCACCGAATCCTCACCGCAGGCGAAGCGTATGCATGCGTGTGACACACACACACACACACACACACACACACACACACACACCCCGGCTTTGGTTATGGATGGATAGTCTGGTTCGGCCGTTGGATAAGGTACAGGAGGCGTGTGTGCAGTTGACATGGGTAGACGGCCAGAGCAAGCGATAGGGTGCCGAAGAACCGGCAAAGAGAGGTGGAAAGTTGGATGTCGAGGCTGGAGTGATGAGGGTGCGCGTATATGGGACGGGCTTGGATAGGTGTCCGCCTTGTAGGAATGGACAGTACGCCTCTCTCTTCGAGGCTTCTCCTACGTCCGCCATTTTTCTTTACTCGTGTGATGGGAAGGGGGAGAAGAGAGGATGGTGGAAGGAGAAAGGGGGTTGCACATGGTGACCGCCCAACGGGATGCGGCAAGATGATAGATCTGCGAGAGACATCCTTTAGGATACGAGCTGGTTGGCTAACTCTGACAAGGGGGTGCCCGTCCTGTGTAGCCAATTCCTTCGGACTTACGCGGCGACGCAGCATTGTATTTTTCTTTTCTTTCCATCTTCTTCTGCAGTCCCCTCTTCTATCTCGCCTACTCCTCCGCCCAGGTAGTTTCAGAACCCGGTCCGGGCTTCCTGGGTGATGAGAACATTCATTAAAACGTCTAAGGCGTCCCGTGTGCATTTCCTTGGCCCGGCAGATCAAGACCTGCTTTTGCTGAAGCTTCAGGCTGTATCACGCTCGGGTGTTTGCTTACACAACAGTAGATCAGAGTTAGATGGATAGCTACCTACCTGGGTTGGTAGGTAGGAGGTAGGTAAGTAGATATGTAGTAATGGCTTATTCTATGCCGGCATCAATACCATATTGAGCCTTGTAGCACCGACAGAGGTCTAGCCGCCTCTTTTTTCCGTACACAGCTCTATATCCATAACCCATCCGTGGCGTCTGTGTGCCCGCATCATTCTTCCCCTGCCTGTAACCCCTCACGCTGCTGAACTCCAAAGAAGATGGTCCACTCTCATCTTTCTGCCTGTCCTGCCCACGCACTGCTCGCTCGTTAGATGCTCCGTCTCATGCATGGCAGTTCTGGGCACTCGAGCATCGTACCCAACCAAGTCGCGAAAAGGAGCTCCAGCCTCGGGGCTAGCAAGTTGGGGCGTACGTATGTAATCCGAGGCCTCACTGGAGACTGGCCGATACGTGGGTGATTGGTTACCGCGATCCTCGTCTCGATCATGAATTGGCGGTAGTTGCATACTGTCGCTGTAGATAACGTCCGGCAAGTTTGGGGGGGGTACCCTTGGACTAGCCGACTCGGAGCTGCGTGAGCCAGGAGTCAAAGGGGGAATACGGCTGCCCCCATAGTGCAATACAGCCGATGATCTCCACGAATAAGCCAGTGCCCGGCCGTGATATTCGGCGGCGGCTGAACTTTGTGAGGCCGTCGATGGGGATGGAAGCCCCGGGCCGGGGAACAGGTGGTACTGGGGATACGTATTGGACGGAGGCCGTGGAGAGGGACTGGCATGGCGATAGCTGAGGGCGTAGAGGCGTGGTGAGGTTATAGACGGCGGGCGCCGTGCAGCCATGCTCGGGGAATGCTGCAGTTCCCCCTGTGATGCTCGAAGATAGATGGAGTTAGGGCCGTGGTCAGGGGAGGGATACGGCTGACGAGCGGCTTGGATCGTAAGCCCCTCGTGCGCTTCGTCGTGTCTTCCCGATTGTCTGCTGGCTCGCCTGCGGTCCTTGCGAATGCGACGGTTCTGGCCACCGTTCCACCAGTTCTTGACGGTATTATCGCACCGATTATCAAGACGTCGGGCGATCTCTGCCCACCGCCGGCCAATCTGGTTCACCATCGTGTTGATGAGGTCCCCCTCGTCGGGCCTGATGGGAGTGTGGTCTAGTGACTGCTTTAAGTTCTGGTGGTAGCGCTCCCGGCATTGCTTAGCTGACCTTGTGCCGAGCTCGTTCGCGATGGCCACCCAATTCGTCGGGCCCCTCAGGTCAACAAGTTGTCTGAGGCGATCATCCTCGGACCTGGACCACGGGCCTCTCCTCTGCTCCGCCGTGGAGGGCATCATCTATGCTGCGGGACGAGCTGTCGGAAAGGGGGAGAGCATTGACAGTGTATCGTAATAGTACAATGCCTGTATCTGGTGCGGCTATGCCACCCGGTCGTTATATGATGCAGCAGTTGTAAGTGCAGCGTGAGTATGTCTACCGCGGGTGTCTATATGATTCTAGTTCGTATGGCGGTATAGCTATTCCATGCAGTTGTATAGAGTCCAGTATGGATACACAGTTCAACCGTCTTGTCGTCGCGATGTGGTGTTGGATAGGTCTGACCGTCTGCCTTACGTGCCTGGATAAGCTAGGTAGACGGGCATTCCACGATAGGCGCATCGCCGTGGCTGATCACGGCCAGGGTCGAATGCTGTTGTTGCTTGGTGTTGACAGCATGGGAGGGAATATACCACGCGGAGGCCGGCTGGGGAGAGTTTGAGTGAAGGATTGGCCGAAGGGGTGGTGGAAAGTTGACACTCTCAGGCCTGGCAAGGAGCGGCCAATGGGATAACGGTCCGTGGCACAGGAAACGAAGAGCAGACGGTAGACAGTGGAGGACGTTGGGCGGTAGATGGCGCAAGGTGGGCGACGAGATGAGAGACGGATGGACAGGGGAGGACAGATACCACGTTCGGGCATGTCCTTTTTTCCTCCTTTCTTTTTCCCTCTTTTCCTCTTCAGGGGGCACGAGTGTTGTATGGGTAGTACTATCGACAGAGCTATGCTTTTTAATCTACGCACTCAAGGTATTTTCCCCCCTTGTATATGTCGTGCCCGCCTCAGCCTGCTTCTCTAGCTATGTCTTAGATGGTAGGAAGCAGGAGGGGGGCCGGTTGTCGTTGCAGACCTGCAAGCCTCGGTAGACCCAGGTCCGCACTGTCGCTCAAACGTCTTGTCTTCATTGGGTAGCAATATACGTGGCCGTATACATGATGATATACATGATGTATAGGGTTCGAAGCCTGGAACCCTATTTCAACTATTTCAAGGACACCTCGTGTACTGGTCTTATCTCCATCTATCCGCCCGAGACGGCACCTGGTCTTTCGAACCTAGCAAGTGTATCCTTCAGCTTGGGCACCCTGACATGAGTAACATGATTCTATACCTACCTGTACTATATCCGTATACCCACCTGCTTAAAATAAAACAGAGAGAAATGCCCAGGCATGGGAACAAAAGAAAAAAAACAGGCAGGAAAAGCAAAACAGCGTGCATGAATAAGAAAAAGTACGACTAGTAAAGACTTGTATGATGAAGATTAGAAGTATTACTTATTACTAGCGATAGCGATCAAATTAGAATAGGAAATACTCCCAATAACGTAAGAGGTTCCCTCTTGTCCCTCTCACCTTCTCTCTCATTCTTTTCTCCTCTTCTCTCCTTCGTTACATTACACCTTTGATATGCCCTAGAATAGAAACTAGTTTCGAATGTGGCATAAGCTATATGCCTCGATATTCAAAGGTATGTGTACTGACCTCGTACCTAGAATAAGATAATAAGATAGCTACAAGCTATATACCTAGCTAGCTACCTGTAGCATCTAGCTGTAGGCATATAGTACTCACACAGCCAATGTGAGCGAGGTAGTAGTCAGGAGGTTGCATACATACATTGGCTATGTATATACACAGGTGAAGACTGTAACCTTTCCACGATGATCGTGGTACTAAGCAATAGTCTGCGCACCCACGCACACCCTGACACCCCGACACCCTGGCACCCCAGATCCGACAGGGACACCCAGGAGGGGCTCCAGCGCAACGTTAGCTCGCGTACACGGTACCTGCTGCCGTGCCAGCGGCCCCATACAGCCCCATGCAGCCCCATACAGCCCCAAAGTACCGGTAACCTGCTCATCCCAAGGCCCTGTTCCCGGTCGTTTATTGTTGGTTAGCATGGGCGATCCCCACGCGTGGCTTCTTCCAGCAGAACCATTCGCTTGGATCTAATCCTCAACGAACCTGCGGCCCTGCCTGCTTGCTAACCAAGCCTGCCAAGCAGCCCAAGTCGCCAAGGCTGAACCACAGCGGCGGTACAACAACGAATACCTTGCACAACAATGCGACGGATTTGTAAACTGGTCCCTGCTGTACTTCATCAACTGTAGACACATATAACACATACGCCATATAGCATGGGTGCTCAGCACCTGGCTGGCTGAAATTCCTCTTGATCGCTGGCTCCCCTTAGCTATCCATCACCTACCATGACATGCTCCTATGTGACTGTTAGAAATCATGAAAGGAATCAGACTTGTCACAACACTGGAATGCATGGTAGGCAGAGAAGAAGAAACGAAAAGAAAAGAAAAAAGGCCATACGAATAGAAAAAAAAAAACTAGCCTTGCCCGCCTGGGCATTGTCGGCTCTGGGTATATTTACAAAAGAGTTCCATCCATAGCTCAGCCTTGCCAGGCTCACCATGTCCGTCCATTACCAAACGCCCCATTTCCATCCTGTCCCGACGTAACGTAACTCTGCCAGCGCTTGGTCCGAGTCCGCTTCCTGTTCTATCATAGAAGCCTTGAGCTCTTCATGGCTTCTGTCAGGTGTATAACATGCAACTAAAGACCTTAAAAGCAGCTCTCCCCCCCCTATTCGAGTTCAGTCAACCCTGTCCCGCCTGATATAGACTGGAGAAGAAAAAAAAAAAAGAAACCAGATAGCGTCGCTTCTAAAGGGCCCCTGACGGTTGCCCTTCTCTCCTCGACCGCTCGACACTTGTGTCGCCTTCCTATAAGTGGATGTCACCGCCTTCTCCAGTCTCCCAACGCCGCCATGCTTCTGCATAAGCCCTTTCTAGGTCGTCTACCCATCTGTGTGTGTCGAACAGCGCGCATGTCCATTTCGCCTCGAAAAGGGTCTTTCGTATCTCGGCAAGCCGCCCACGCCCTTCGCAGTACTGCCCGTCTACGTACTGATAACTCAGGCTGCCCGCAAGCCTAGTCGCCAGCTGTTCATAGTTGACATCGTCCGACGCAATGAGTTCCCGACCAATTCTGTCTCCTTCGGCTGTTTTTGGCAACGCGCCCCTGAGAATCGACGCCGCCATGCGAGAGCACATCTTGTACGGATATCTAGGTAAGGTTAGAAGCGGCGTGCTGGACCACAGCACGTCGGCTGCCGTCGTGTGCGCGTTGCATTCCGGCGTGTCAAGGAAGAGGTCGCAGACACGTGCGCGTGAGATGTGGTGCTGCTTGGGTGCCACGTCCGTGAACATGATCCGGCTTGCCACCTCCTCGCCGGCCCACACTTTAGCCGTTCTCCTTAAGTTGCTCTCCCCAAGTTCAGGGAATCTGAGCAGCCACAGAATAGCCTTGGGCACGTTGGAAAGGATGCGAAGCCACGTACGGAACGTCGAGGGATCGATCTAGGTGGACTGGGTCAGCCTTGTTCTTTGCCAATCAACGAGCACACGTCGGTCCATACCTTGTATAACTGGTTGAAGTTCCCCAGAATAATAGCATCGTCCGGGAGCGTCGGGAAGAGTTCTTTACGCATTCCCCACCTGCGCCGTTGCTCATCCCTCCACGTCAGGGTCCTCTCCTCTGGGTCGCATGACTGGGCGTGATCGCAGCAGAAGAAAGTATCGCGGCAGAATATAATGTTCTCAGAATACACCCATTCCCCGTCTTCGTCAAACTCGCCGTCCAGAAGAGCGTCATCGAGGCTGGTGTTATTTCTGTTGGGACGTAGCGTAGATGGTGGAATGGCCGTTTCGTCAGCCAGGAGGTAATCACACCACTCAGCTCCCAAAGTGCCCGCGAAGCCCATAAAAGACATCTGAATTGGTGCTGGTCGAGCTGCGAAGATCTCGTTTCTGGCACCTCTAGTGTAGCCGTTGAGGTTGACGAGGATATGAATCTGATCCTTGACTATCTGCTCCACGAGCTTCGCAGCAGACCAGTTGCTAACGTCGCGAAAGACGGGGGCTTCGCGCTCGATCTGTATTCGATGGACAGAATTATCGCTGGCAGTGGTAGCGTAGCAGAAAGCTTTCGCGCGCGAAGGGTTATGAAATCCGAAAACCGATTGCATCCTACCAAAGTTAGCCGACAAAGGGCCAGGTCAGGTGAGAGCAGGGAACTAAACTTACAGATGCGCCAACGGATGATTGTTGAAGTCCGAAGACACGTATCCGATATTCAACTGAGGTTGCGGCGGCGGCGGCGGCGAATACACCGAGTCAGAAAGCCAGGCTGATTTCAAGGTCGAGCACGATATCCTCGCGGCATTCCTTTGGGAGATCATGCGGATGTCTTTGGCTGTTAGGGGACACGTAAAGGTGTGGAAAGGAAGGACTGTTGGTGCTGCTGGTATGGCGAGCGAGGATGGCAGCATGAGCCTATGGTACCCAACCTGCGATGGCCGGCGGTAAACGTACTTATCCTGGTACAGTCGACGCATCGTCATCTTCATTGACCGCTCGGCTAGCCGGAGCAGCTTCGAACCTTCCCACGGGCGATTAGCCCATCTGCAAAGCTCGTACTCGACATCCAGTTCGCTCTGTGACTCGTTCGCTGCAAGGGCCTTGAGCTGAGGCAGTAGCACCTCGAGAGCCCCGTTTCGCAGAGTGCCAAAACCCCAGTGACGTGACTCGGTTAGCTGTCTTGAAACGATATCGATGACTTTCTTCATCAAGCCACTGCCGACTCCTTCGCTCTTGACGTCCCGAAGCATGCCCTTGTCATCCACATGCCACCTATCATACTTGCCACCATGCAGTAACACGCCTCCCCGGCCACTCCAGTCACAGACTGAATTGAGAGCAGTGGAAAGGCCGCAAACCGCCTCTGCAAATTCGGGGTTGGAGCTGACGGCTCTCCGGTAGTACATGATGGCGTCACTGATGCGGCCGCGGTCTTTGACGGCGTTGGCCAAGTTCGTGAGGGCAATATCGAAATTTCCGTCACAAGCAACGGCCTGTTCGTACATTTTTATTGCCAGGTCAAGCTGGCCGATGTCCTTCAGCAGGCTCCCAAGGTTGGTGTGGAGGTGAACATGTTTCGGGTCCAAGGTCAAACCATAGTTGTAGTAGGCAAGGGCTAAAGCCAGGCCGCTGCCAGGAGTAATTCCAGGTATCTGTGGGGTAGCCGGGCTCTCTAGCATCTGTGGCTGCGGTGCGGAGCTGGTATGCTGAACGCTAGCCAGGAGAATACCTACATTGTTGGCTGTGGAAGGACTTTCGGAAAGCGACAGGGACAGGTAATATAGTGCCAAGATGTCGCTAATGCCCGATGGCTGGCGTAGGAGTCTGGGAAAGGAGCCGCCGTTCGACATGGCGTCCTGGAAAATCTTTGCCAACGAGAGCAGCGAGTTGCTGGTCGTCGATATTGCCGACCTTTTCGGCGTGCCGTCCGGTATGAAACGGAGTCCGGGGAGCTCGCCACGCGAAGCAAATACCAACTGAGCCGTGTGCCTCGCCCGCTCGGGCGGCAAAAGCAGGGGCCCGGTGAAGGGTGCGTGTGATATGTTCCATCTTGCCAGCCCCTGAGCATCCATAGGAGACAGAACCTGCTGTATCTTGCGGATTAGCGAGTGAATGCACTTCAGCCTCCTCCCTGCGCTAATGAGCACTGCTTCCTCAAACGCCTCCGAGGCTCGGTCGATATCCTTCAAGGCGTATAGCATATTCCCCTTGGCGTGGATGAGCGCAATGACACGTCCATTCTCGCTCCCAGCAACGCAGTAACCGCTCGAGCCGAAGCCCGGTTGCCGAGACTCTTCTACGTTGCCGCCATAGCTCACCGACTCACAACCGGGGTGCGCGCCCGAGTCTGCTGCACCGTGTGGAAGACCGCCCCCTCCGTTCCCCATGCCGCGATTCGTGTCAGAGTTGACCATGCCATCACGGAAGCGAATGGAATCCTGTACATAACTGATGATATCAACGGCTTCTTTGCTTCGGTGGCTGGAACATAGCAGACCCACGAGATGCTCGACAGCCTCGAGGTAGCTCGGCCGCAAGCGAACAGCGCGCAGCCAGTGCTTCTCTGCCTCATCATGTAGGTTCAAGCAGTAGAGGGTAGCTGCTACATTCGAAATCGCCTCAACGTAGCTATGTGGGGTTAGCGACGGACTCTTATACGTTAGCTCGGAAAAGGGGGAAATAATGCAAGAAAGATGACACACTTTTCATCAAGTGAGATAATCCTCCGAAACCATTCCAGGGACTGCTCGTAATGTTCGAGACCGTAATGAAGGCACCCCCCAAGTAGCATTCCGTCGATCCATTTCCAACCGCTTTGTTCACATAAGGGAGTCAGCATCTCGATATTAGCCTTGGCGTTAGAAAGGGGCGTGGCTTGTATCCGCGCTCGCTCAGGGCCGGCAACCGAGTACCTCGAGCTTTCGGCGGAATTGAATAAATGGTAAAATGCCGGCGATGTTGCATCTCCGCATGGTAATTGGCTGTTTGGAGCTTGATGACCATACAGATCGAACGATGCATCCAATCCGGGGTTGGTCACATAGCCGCCGCCGCCGCCGCCGCCGCCGCCTAGACCGATATATGGATGCGGCGCCTGAGATTGCAGTGAATTGACGTTGCAGCTGGCATGGCTGGGAGGCTTGGGGAGCTTCGGGAATATTACCATCCTGGAAGATCTCGGCTCATTGGGGGAGCGGTTGTGAGATCTCTTGCTCTGGTGTATGTACGCTAAAAGCTCGATGTACGATCGATGAGCATGCGCGAGGACCTTTTCCCTGAACATGGCCGTAGAGCCGTCGTCGAACAGGTGTTCAGATGCGTCATGGCGGGGCGGGCCGATCGAAAGAGACTCTAATCCCTGAGACGGTGTCTGCAGGACTGCCTGACCTTCCTCGTAGAGGGATAGGCCGTTGATAGACGGTCCTGGCGGCACGAACATGTTGTGTGGGCGTAGCTGTGGTGCGGCCTGATTGTTCCGGTAGCCGTAACTTGAGCCCCCGAAGTGTGCGGTAGGATGATAGGCGGGCAGGTCGACCCCGTGCAAGGGCTCCAGCAACCCGCCGTTGTCAAATAACGCAGGGCTGGGAGAATGCTGATACATGGGCTGCAGAGCCGTCGGTACATGGATCCCGTTGTCGTAAGGGAAGTAGCCATGGAGCGGCGTGTTGGAAGGGCCGACATTCACCAGGGGATGAGGATCATTGTTGAGCCCTCGGCGCCATGCTCCTGCCGAGCCAGGAACACCGGGACGCATAGCGGGCGGAAAGGTCCAGTCATCGGCCGACGGGGTTGTGAGGTGCTTTGTGCCACGTCGATCGTGTTGCAGGTAGGCGGCATTAGGCACGAGACTTGAGGAATTGGGCAGTATCATCTGCTTCGGCGGCGGCGGGCCGGAAGCAAGCTGGGCGGGACTGCCATCGTACCCGGCATCTATGGTGCCGCTCGGGGTCTTGCGTCTGAGCTGGTGTTCGTCGTGGTCGGATACGTGAGGAGCGAAAAGGAAGGCGCTGGGTCTCGGATGAGCCGGGACCGTCGGCGGCTGCGAGGATCGAATGGGAAAGGAACGATGCGGAGAGGCGTAGCCGAAGCCTTGCAGAGGCTCGGTCGCCCGCGCCGTAGTGCGGGCATAGTGTGGAAAGGGACGGTTCTGTCTGCGATCTATACGAACGGACGATGGAGAGTCGAGATAGCGCGGCGACTGCACCATCTGGTGCGTCTGAACGGACGGCAACATATGTTGGGAGGAGAATAAGGCTGGAACATGCGCGTATCGAGGCTCGGGTAGGCGTAGGTAGGCGCGCGCATTATAGCCCGCTAATCAGAGTTGGGCCGGAACTAATTATTATGCATCTGGAAGCTATGCAGAACTCAACTTTGGCACCGCGGGAAACACATCAAGAGGCGTGAGCGTGAGGCTATGTTAATCCGATTTTCTGTCATTTAACGTATTACGTGTCCGGGGCAACGCTGGGCGGCAACAGCCGTGCATGCGTCAGAAGTAATCCTGTCGTGGTAGCGAGCGCTGCAACGCCACAAGTTGGCCCGACCTTGAACTCTCCGCTCTGTCTCGCACGGCGGCAAAGCTCCCGAGCCAGCCAGGCGCGAGGACGTGGGCGAGGCAGGGAAAGAGAGATGGCCAAGATGAAGATGCGCTGGAGCAGAGCTCGTCGACGCTGAAGGGGCGCTGCTTGCTTGGGATTGGCGAACGGGGGCTGGTTCAGAACGGATCAAGACAAGATCGAGACTGTCGGATAGGCGTAGATGACTCCAAGGGAAGAGTCAGGAAGATCACGTAATGGTCGTGCTGGGTCAAGACATATCAGGTTGTATTTGCGGTCGTGGACCGGTAGACTAGACAGATTGAGCGTAAGATATAAAGGAATCCTTTGCTGAGCGGCGAGTAAGGTTGTACATGTAGGTGACCAATACTGAATACGTGGGGGGGGGCTGAGTCTTGAACTTTTTTTTTTTTTTTAATGGTTTCCGTTGGTCACCATTTGATCCTGTCAGCCTGCTCGCCTGCCCTGCCAGGCCCCTGCTAAGCAAAGCTAGCAAGCGGGCTAGCGGGTAGCCTAAGCGGGCCAGGCAGGCTAATAATACAAGACCTAGCGCCTGGCTTTGTCACCTAGGTAAGCACCCCAGCACCTACGACTGGCCCATACTATATGCACTGGCCCGTAGCTTAGGTACTTCTAGGTACTATTAACTAAACCTACCTCCTACATATACCTATTCCTGGCGCTCATCACAGAATCAGACAGAAAATTCCTTTTGCTTCTTCTTCCGTACCTCTGCATGTACTTATTCTCAGCACAGGTGACATGTCCGTCTGGCTGCGAATGCTACGCCGTTGGCGAGGTTGGTTACCGCCATACCTTCGCTCGGATAGGTACCGGTATGCATGTAAGATAAGCCGCCACTCCTCTCCTGTCCAATGTAGTAAAACCCCCGTAGCGGTGACGAAGATGCTGGGCACGCGAGGCGCAATGAAAGCAGAAGCATCGCCGAAGTCGTGGGGACCCAACGTGACAAATATGCATACTTAGGTGTTGTAAAAACGTCTCTATAGATTAATGTTTTTGCTATGGTGTTTTTATAGTCGAAGGTTTCTCGGGAACTTTCTCGGGAACCTTGAGATGCAGTCGGGCAACTCGGTATCCGTGGCCCGGGAAAAGGAGCTCATGCGCACATACTATGTACGTATTCACCTTCGCCCCTTGCATAAATGTGACAAGCTGAATTGACATGGTCCGAAACGTCGTTGATTCTCCTCTCTCCTGTCTCCTCGAGTTGTACAGGTCTCGTGGAACCTGGTAATAGCACCTACATATATAGATTAAACATGATCATCGTACATACTACGCCTGTCGGTATGTAGACCCAAGTAAGATGGACCTTGGCAGCCACGCTTGACAGCAAGAATGCCGCGGTGAGTAGTTGGTCTTGGTTCAATCTCCCTCGACACGAAATAGAAATAAACCATGGAGAGCAGGGTTTTATCTCAGAGTGTAGGCAAGGGTTCGAGGGGTCCAGGGGGTTCAGGGGATTCAGGGGATTCAGGGGAAACATGTCGAGAGACGCTTCACACGGGCATCGCATCACTACACACCGAAAACTGCTTGATTCGTCTCAATTCAGAGTACGTCGGCGAAGACTATCGCAAGCCATTCCTGAACTCCTGTTGAAAAATGCAGCGGAAAGAAAAAGGAAGCCCGTTTTCAGCCAACCTAGCCCGTATTTTACTCGTCCGGAACTATATCGCTCTGGTCAGCACCTCGCTCATCAAACCTGAGGGGAAGCACAGTGGGTAGGTCTCACTGTCAATCTCTCCGCTTGAGATGTCGTCGATGACATCCTGGGGGCTTCGTCCGTCGACCTGGCAGCCCACGCTGTATGCCGTTCCCAGGATCTCCTTCACCGTTCCCTTCAAGTCCTTGGAGAAGGACTTGAATCGCATCGTCCGTGCAATTTCGATGATGTCGTCCAGGGGCACACTTTTCGTGTGCTTGATGTTCTTCTCCTTCTTGCGATCACGCGGCGGCTCCTTCAGGGCCTTGATGATCAGAGAAGAGGCAGTAGGAACAACCGAGACGGCGGCTTGACGGTTCTGGATGGTAAGCTGGACGGTGACGCGTAGACCTTTCTGCCGGCTGTCAGTCCCAGATGTTTCAACGATCCCCGCGCGAGCTCTAGGTATGTATGCGTACCCAGTCACCAGTGGCCTTGGCGATATCTTCTCCGACCTTCTTGGGCGACAAACCGAGGGGACCGATCTTGGGAGCGAGAGCGGACGAGGCACCGACCTCACCTCCAGTAGCTCGAAGGTGGCTGGAAAAAGGGTTCGTCAGTCTCGTGCCTACGAAACTAGCAGTGGAAAGGGCTCCTGAGAGGCTGCGTGTGCGATAGCTGCATCTGAACACCTAGGCTGGACGTACATCACCTTGATCTCGTTGGGGTCGAACTTGGGAGCTGTAGGTTGCGGTGGTCAGCGATGCGAAAGCAGGAAAACGGGATTGAGCAGTCTGGACTTACGCATATTGACTGAAGTGTGAAGACTCGACGGGTAGGCGTGCTGGAAGCGTGTGGAGGATGGGATATTCTGAGCCTTGGTCGAGCGCCTGCAGACCGAGAAAGACGGAAGTTGGAAAAGATTAGTTTGTTCGAGGACAATAATCAGTTGTGTGGGCTGCGAAACCCTAGACGGTGGGGTCCTGCTCTCTTCTATCCGACCCACATAAAGTCCCAAGCAGCCCTAGCCGGACAGGCGGACTGCCAGACTGCCAGGCCGGTAGGGCCATCTACCAGCTGCAGCAGCTGGCCATCTTGCCGCAGCCCGCGTTTACCTGGCAGACTCTAGCAAAGTCGCGTAGCTACATACGCATACCTGCATAATATTCACAAAACAGCGATAATTCACAACGAGACCAGTAAATACCCCTTTTCTCCCTACATGTAGGTATCTACCCCAGATACACGCAAAGCCCTCATGTATAACAAGCAGGTTAGATACCTAGCAGGTGTGCATTATACGAGACAGGCACATGGCAGACGGCTTGGGTGGCTGAGAATGCTTAGGTAGCAATACCACGCAGAAGGGCTCTATATTAACTCGTCATCATCATCATCGTCGCTGTCTGCGTGAAAAGCTACTTATGCCTAGATGACTAGGCGACGACCTGGGTATGCTGGGTAAACACGACACGTCATCGTCATCTACTAGCCCGTCCTTTCTTAATACATCCATTGCCATCGTCCATCTTTGCCGTGCCTAGTTAGTCCCACTTACTGCCAACCTGCCACGACTTTGTTAGCTCATCACTCATTCTGGGACTTGGGGATTTCCGTTACTGACTTCATCAAATGGTCCATGAACGTCTGCAGAGACACGTCGTCGGTGAAAATCGTCTGCGCCGTCTGGGCTCCTACACCACCGTACGCCCCCGAGGTGTGCGTGGTGGAAGGATTAAGCTTGGAGAGAAGGAACCGCGCCTGGGAACCGCCAGCGTCGCAAACAATAAAGCGAGGAAGTGGGAATCGGTCAGCAATCAAGTCCTAGTCGACGGTTAGTTCCCAAACCCTGTCAAAGCAGGTGCTTCTGGACTTACTCTTGCGTCCTCCTTCGGCTGCTCGAGTAGAGAAGCAAAGTTCTCGTAGCCTTCTTGGTCCTGGTAGCCAGCTTTCTTCCACTCCGCGATAGTCTCTCCGTGGAAGATTAGAATGTGGAAGAAGGTGTCGAGCAGCAGGATATGAGTGGGCTGGATCGAGGTCGAGTCCAGCAGAACCGGCTGCCCGCCGTCCTGGTCAAACGTATACGAGTCGAGCGTCGGCTGTATCATAATAAGGGAATTGCTGACATCCTCGTGGTTCAACACGTGGCGGTAGAAGGCGGTCTCGTCGGGTGAGTTGTTGAAGACCTGCAGGAACTGACTTCGACGGAGATGGAACATAAATTGAGGATAAAGCGTAAAGTTCTTCTCTAGCCTGAATGATGAAGGGTCGTCTTTTCTATAATCGGCAAACCGCGAGCACAGTCGTATCAGCATGCGATCTACCCATCGGAGCACGTCGGGGCCGTCGTCGACCTCTGCCTTAAAAACGGCGATTCTGGACATGAGTACCGCGGCTGCTTCCTGGTCAAACGACTGCGCGATAGCTGGATCGCCTGCCGGCCCACTCAGGTTCCTCGCGATCGTAGTCACGCGCAGGTGGAATTGACCAGAGGAGTGCTGGTAGTACGTCAAGAACTGCATCATACCCTTCTGCTGGCCCTGCTGGTGCTGCGTGGGACCGCCCTGGCTTGCGATCTCGAAATAGATGCCGTAACTGGCATTGGGATCAATGCCGCACATCTTCCATGAGCACGTGTTGCCGATGCCGCACTCTGTCTCCCCAACCGACGTAGACTTCTTGTTTAGCGAGACAGCGTGTCCAATCAGGCCAGTCACCTTCAACTCCTTGGTTGTCAGAACCTCGAGAACGGCATTGAAGCCCATCAGCAGATTGTCGTCGCCATCCTTCTCAAAAACGCGGATGAATGACTGCTTGAACATGGATGAAGTGAAGCTGTCTGTAAGGATCATGTGGCCGCCAGTAGAGTTGCACAGCCCCTTCATCTCGAGAAGTCCTACCTGGTCGAGACAGCCCGCAAATATGTCTATGATGTGACCATTGTGGGCCGTCCGCTTCGCCAGATTATCGTAAAACTAGGGAATACGTCAGCTACGAGATAGTGCCGAGCTGAGACGAGCTGACGAAAGAGGGAGACTAACCTTCAACGCTTTCTTGTAGTACTTAATGTTGTCGCGGTCAATGTCATGATGAGAGCGAATGGGCTCCCTCAGCTCGGGTCCTACCACCATCCCGGGGCCTTCGGTTGCAGGGCCGCCCGCGAAGAGCATAATCCTGCCGCCAGCGTTTTGGAAAGATGACTCGAGAAGCCCAACAGCGACGCTCAACGCGACGCCAGAGCAGCGAAGGTTTCTCCTGTCACTAGCTACGGGCCACGGATCCTTCTGCAGCTGCTCGAGGATCTTGGTGAGCTGGAATTCACACTGCTGAACTGGGAGCAGGAATCTCGTGGCAGGCCCCATCGGCAGCATGGGCCGACCAGGCTGCTGTTGGGGCATTCCGGGGCGCAGGTTCGGGGCGAGCAAACCCAACATCTCTTGAACCTGCTTCGCCGAGTAGTCTTTGCTGCCCCGGAACACATACGACTTGGCGCATTCGGTGTATCCGATTTCGTGAACTTGAGCCTACGGGTTCTCGTAAGCGACCAAACTCCTAACATCTTAGCACAGGAGAGGGGGTGCTTGCCATTGTGCCATATGTAATCAAGCCAACCAATGCGTTCTCCGGAAGGAGACTCAGGCTCATGATGAGCGACTCTTTCAAGGCCGAGAGACTGTCATCCTCCTGACAGGTATCAACAACATAGAGGAAGATGGGCGGGCTAGGAGCTGGTCGAGAAAGTCTGTACTCGATCGTTGTGTTGGAAGGGTGGAGCTCAGGAGGTATGGCGTTCGGCGTGATGTCCTTGTAGTGAGGCGGCAGAGGATTTCTCGAAAGACAGAATGGGCAAATCCATAGGCGCGCCCGGACATCAACCTGGCTAAGCGTTGTTAGCTTTGCGATAGGAAATCAGTCCAACCAGACGCAGATCAAGACCAACCAGAATGGATTCAAGACGGAGCGGCATGGCTGCTTGCAGGTTACTGGCTCAAACTGCAGCAGCGGAGTGTCCGGTTTCTCCTTCAGGGGGGTGTAGAGGGCGCCAATGGGGACAACGAGACGGGAGGCTTCCTATGGAAAAGGTCAGAGGACGACAGGCTTGTTGCGACAGCAGGGTTGAAAGGGCCCTGGAGCCAAGAGGTACGAGGGGTTACATACCATACGAGAGCTGGGGAAAACATTCCAACTGAGTCTGACTCCATCCCGGTCTTCGACCTCGCTCCATTGCTCCTTTAAAGATTCGTAGTCCATGACGTTGACAGACTATGTATCGTTGACCTTAGAACGGTCAAGTCGCGAAGGGGTACATGTAGCGGCCGTCGAGCCTCGGAGAAGAAGACAAGGAATAGACAATGGATTGGAAACGTCGTGGCCAGTTTAGTGGGAGAAAAAGGAAGTTGTGTTGTCGTAGGTTTACGGCGATGTGCAAGGTGGCGGGCGTATGATCCTTTACTATGTAGTTCGGAGCTTGTGGACAGTTTGGCCCAGAGGTATGTATGCCAGGTTAATGGAATTAAATTGGAAACCGATGCGGGCGGGGGAAAAGAAGCGGAAATGACTTATCTAAGCGGAGTTATTCGTTTAACGGGGTTGATGAAAAAATAATAATAATTATTAAAAAATCATATTATTTAAAGGATATATATTTTAATATATATTAAAAATAAGTTTATTATATTTTATTTAAAATCGTTTAAATATTATTTAATTATTAAATTTAAATAATAATTTTAATAATAATTATATAATTTTATAATATTTAATTATAAAATTATAACGATATAAAATTTATTATAATAATTAATATATAATTTAAATTAATTATATTTTTATTAAATATTTTTATATTTTAATTTAAATAATTTAATTAATTTAAAAATAATAAAAATATAATTAAATTTATTTAATTAATTATTTAATTATAAATTAAATAAAATTAATTATATTATATTTAAAATTTTAATTTAATATATAATTTTAAAAGAAATTAATTTTAATAAATAAAATAATATAAAATAATTAACAATTATATTTAAAATATAAATATATTATTTAAAAATTTTTAATTTATTAAATTAATTAATAATAATTATAATAATTATTTTAATATTTAATATTATAATATAAATATTAAAAACAATTTTAATAATATTATAAGCTTTATTAATATAAAAGTTAATAAAAAAATTTAAATTTAAAAATAATAATAATATTAAATTTAAAAAGTTTAATTTATAAAAATTATTTTTTTATATTTAAAATATAATTATAAGTTTAAATCAATAATTAAGAAATTAATATATTAAAAGAAATGGCTTTTTTTATATATTTTATAGTTTTTATAAAGCGTTTTAACGTTAAAAACTTTTAAAATAACGGCGCTTTTAACTTTAAAAATAGCAAAAATAACAACGCTTTACGTTTTAAAAATAGCGAAAGGTAACGAAAGGTGTCACGTGAACTCGATTACCTAATTGGCTAGATAAACCTTTTATCCGTTTATATTAACCATATTTTATATTAAGTTTTTTTTTTAACTTATAAATTATTAAATTATAATATATTTAAATTTATAATTAATATTTACAAATTTAATTATATTTAATTAAATTAAATTAAATTTAATAAAATGATAAAATTATAATTGAAATTAAAATTTTAATTATTTTTTAAATTATTTATTAATATTTTATTAATAATAAATAAATTTAAAATAATTATAAAATATTAAAAAGAAATTATTATAAAACAATATATATATATTAAATTTAATAAATAACGGATTAATAAATTTATATAACGCTTTTAATTATTTTTATTAACGCGGAATTTTAACGGTTTAAAATAATAAAATATTTTATATTTAATAAACCTTTTTTTTTAATTTAAAAAATGAATTATTAATTATTTTTAATAAAATTTTTAAATTTTATTATAAATAAGTTTAAATATTAATTATAAATAATTAAATATAAATTATTATTAAATTAAAAACTTTTATTATTTTAATGAATTTAAAAAAATATATTAATTTAATAAAAAACTTTTATAAATTTATTTTATAATATTAATAAAAGATATCATTTTTTAAAAAATAAAAAATTTTATATATAAATATATTCAAATAAAAAAAACCCGTATAAAATAATAATAAAACATAAAATATAAATGTTTTTTATATATATTTTTTTTAAATAATAAAAAAATAAAAAGTTTTAAAATAATTTAAAATATTTTTAATTATTTTATTTATTAAAATTGAATTTATTTAATTTTATTAAAATTAATATATTAAAATAAAAAAAATAATATTATAATGTATTATTATAATATACTTTAAAAATAATCATTATATTTTTATAAATATTATTTATCTTATTTAATTTTTAAATAAAGTTTTTATTCAAAAATAAAAATTTAATATTAAATTATCGGATTAATAATTTTATATTTTATATAAATATATAAAGATTTATAAATAAATATTTAATTATATAAATAATTTATAATAATTTTTTTAAATTATAAAACCATTTAAAACGTTATTATTTAAATATTTTTAAAATTAATTAATGTAATTTACTTTTATTTTAAATTTATAATAATTGTTATATATTTATTTTAATTTTATTTAAATGTTTAATATAAATTTAAAAAAAGTTAATTAAATTTTTAATGTTTTATTTTATTTATTTATAAATTTAAATCAATTTGAAAAAATAAAATATTTAAAAAATTAAATTTAATAATATAATTAATATAAAATTATATATTAATAACGAGTTTTATTAATAATTTATAAATAAATGTATTATTTTTATTATATTTTATAAAAAATAATAATAATTAAAAATTTTTATATATTTTAAATTTTTTTATTTAATTTATATTTAAAATAATTTATAATGAAAAATATTATTTTAAATATAAAAAAATAATATTATAATATATATATTTTTTAAAATTATAAAAAAACATATCATATTAAAAAAGCAAAGGTGAAATTAAAATATAATTAATAAAATAGTTATTTATTTAAATAAATAAAAATGGTATTTTTATTAAAAGTTAACTAGTTAAAATCTATTTTAATTATAAAACAAATAATTTATATATACATATATTATATTTAATATTATTATTAAATTAAGAAAAATTATTTTTTTATTATAATATATATTAATTAATAATTATTCCGTATTAATATTAAATATATCAATTATTAATTTTAAAAAAAAATAAAGTTTTTAATTAATTTTTAATAAAATTTAATAATATTTAATAATATAATTAATGTATTAAATTAATAAATAAATAATAATAAATTAAATTAAATAAAATTATTTAATTAATATAATAAATTTAATATTTTAACGTTAATTAAATTCATTATAAAAATTAATTAATAATAATTTAATATTTTATTTAATAAAATTTAAATGTAAATTATTAGTTTAATTATTTTACAAAATTTTATTATAAAAAATAAAAAAATTATAATTTATATATTAAATAATTAAATTATAAAAAAGTTATATTATTATAAAATTAAATATTTAATTAATGGTAGTTAATTATAACGATATAATAATTTATTTTATTAAAAATAATTTAAAATAACTTTTAAATTTAAAACTTTTAATTAATAATTAAAATTATTAATATAAATAATTTAATAAAATCTTTTTATATTGTTTTTATTATATTAATTTATAAAAAATAATTATAATAATAAAGGTATTATAATATAAAAACTTTTTTTTATATAATAAAATAAAATTTATATAAAATATTTTAAATCGTTTAAATATATATTATTAAAAAATAAACGATTTTAAATTAAAATAATAAATTTAATAATAATGATTTTTAAATAACTTTATTATTTTAATTAAAAATTAAATTATTTAATTAAACGGATACATATATTTAAAAAAAAATTAAAATAAATTCATATAAAAATTAAATAAAAGTTTTTATTATTTTTAAAAGATTTTTAAAACCGTTTTAATATTAATAAATTGTATTATAAATTTAATATAATATATATAAAAACTATAATTAAATAAAATTTAAAACGAATTATTATTTATTTATAAATAAAAAAAATTAAATTTTAAATAAAATAATAAATTTTTTTAATTCTTATATATAAATTAAATATAAATAATAAGAAGATAACTTTTTAATATTAATTAATATTTTTAAAAAATAAATTATTTTAATAATAAAAATATAAAAGTTTTATACATTATTATATAATTAAAAAAATAATTATAAAAATTTTAATTTTATTTGTTATTATAAAATATAAATTAAAAGTTTTAAACGATAATTAAACGATATTTAATTATTTTTATAAATATTATAATAATTTAAATATTTATAATATAATATAAATATAATTTTATAATTTAATTATTTTTATAAATAAATTATTTATTATTTTATAATTATAAAAAAAGTTTTTTAATAAATTTTTTAAATGGTTAAAGATTTTTAATATTAATTAATGGTATAATAACGAAATTAATTTTATAATATTTTATATTCCTATTTAATATTATAAATATTAATAATATAAAAATCGCTTTATACAAAAATAAAAAAATATAATAAAAAATAATTATAATTAATTATATATTTAAATTAAAACGGTTTTTTTACGTTTAAATAAATTAATTAATAGCCCGTTAATTTATATATCATTATTTTAATTAAATTAAAAACATTATTTTATTATAATATTTTTATTAAAAATATTATTAGAAATAAAAAAAAACAATATTTATAAAATATAAATTTAAATAAATAAAAATATTAATATTTTAAAAGTAATATTTTATTTATTATAAATAAAGTTATTATAATTTAAAATATTTTATATAAAAAGATTTTTAAAAAATTAAACGATATTTATATTAATATAATTATTATTTAAAATTATTATTAAAATGAATTTAATTATATAAAACTTTAAAAAAATATGAAAATTAATGAAAATTTAACTTTAAAAAAATAAAATTCCAATTTTAAAAAAAAAATATAAATAATAATAGTAAATAACAGTTTTTTTTTTTAAATTTTATTAAATAATATAAATGATTTTATTAAAAAGACTTATTTTTAATAATATATATTATAATTAAAAATAAAAAATAAACTATTATATAAATTTTTATCAAAATAAAAATGAATATATATTTATTAAATAATATATCTTTTATATTTAAATATTAAAATAAAACGAAACTTTAAACCTATGTTAATATTAAATTGTAATAAAAACAAATTATAATTATTAAAATTTAAATTTAAAAAACCAATTAAAAAAATATTATTTTTTATAATAAATATAAAATATAATATAATTATTAATTAATAATAAAAAAGTAAAATTTTACTTCTTTTTAATTAATTAATATGATAATGGTTTTATAATATTAAAATAAATAAAATAAAAAACTTATTTTATAAAACAGAATTAATAAAATATATAAATATAAAAATAAAAAAAAAAATAAAAAAACGAAATAAACGTATAAATTAAAAACTTTTTAATTCTTAATCATTTATTATTAATAATTAACCATTCATATATAAAAATATATTAAAAATATTCAATAATATTAATTAAATAAAATGAAAAATTTTGATTAAATATTTTAATAAAGTTTATTTAAATAAAAAATTATTATATAAAAAATTAAAATTTAAAATTTAA